>OX438573.1:7679250-8935815 GCA_949316365.1 Hoplodrina blanda
CATTTTAGTCGGCGGATTAGTAAAATATCGATATTTGCTATCGATTACAATTATTTAATTTATATAGTTTGTCGTCTGGCAACATTTAGGTTAAGTTTTAATAGTGGAACTGGCATAAAATCAATAGACGAAATATTAATTAAGTTTCCCAATGCAAGGGTAAAAGAAATGTTGTTAAAAAAAACTTGAGCATGTAAAAATACGACTTAATTTTTGAGAAGTAAATAGTCTTGACATGGCACCAAAAATAAGGGGCCCATTGGTTGTCATTCTCCTTTCCACTATATCTGACGACCCTGCATACCGATCACTTTTGTTGACTAACATAATTATATTATGTTATGTACAAAACATCACGCCTGTAATCCCCGTAGGGTTAGGCAGAGGTGTACTCACTAGTTCACCCACATTTCGTTAGTACTTTAAGACCCATGTAATAGGGGCGAGCCTATTGCCATCAACGATAATACGAGTACTGCGCACCTGACCTTTCTGAAGAACCTCTCCAATAAGTTGATTAAATATTAATGTTTATTTTTGTATTGTTACAGATTCAGCAAGCCGGTGCAAGCAATATGCACACTTTAGCAGCCCAGTCGGCACAACCGCAAATCTTAGGTAAGTCACTAACATTTAAAGTTTATTACATTTTGCAAATTACAAATAAATAATTAAAAAAAAAAACTTTTCATTAAGAAATGCCTGTAGTACGACACTCCCCTTTTCCCTATCTTATACTAGTTTTTGCCCGCGATCTCGTCCGCGGCCGGTATATAAAAAGTGGCCTAAGTCCTTTTGTGGGGTTCAAACTTACCCTGTATAAAATTTCATCGAAATCAGTTCAGTGGTTTAGTCGTGAAAGCGTGGCAGTCTGACAGACAATGTACAGAAGTGTTACAAGTGGGAATTCTAGGTGACAAAAAAGCAATTAGTTAAGTAGTATGAGCCCAGGGCCCCACAAATACACAGTCCGCCCCTGGTCACATAAACCAGACCTTGTAACACGTAATCCTGTTCGCAGACATCCGCTCCCCCGCCGGCCCCACGACGCTGCTGTCGGTGGGCAGCGGGAGCTTCGCGCGCACGCAGGCGCGGCCGGGCGCGGGGCCCGTCATCAACTACCTGAAGACGAGCGCCGTGCAGTACGCCGCCAAGCAGCCGCCGCCGCAGCAGGTGCCGCAGAGGCTTAAGGTTGGTACATACACAAGTAGCTTGCATAATGGATAAGGTCTGAAATGGGTACACACAGCAAAACAGATAGGTATGCAGGGTCGTCAGATATAGTTGAAGTTTTCTTAGAAACTGATGGATGTTTTCGAATGTTATTTAATTTAAAACGTAAATAATAAATAGTTCTTTATTTAGGTTAAGTTTCAGTCAAAGACATCCATCGGTTTCATAGAAAACTTCAACTATATCTGACGACCCTGCATATCTTTCTGTTTTGCTGACTGTATATAAGAGGAAGTCTGAAAGTGGCGCTGGTGACAGAAAAGTTGAAAGGCAATCGGTTGTCTTGGTATGGGCATGTGAAGAGGAGGGATGAAACGCATATGACTAGGAGTTATGAATATGAATGTGGATGGATGGATAGCAAGAGGAAGGCCTAAGAAAAGGGGATGGATTGTGTATAGAATGATATGAAAGAAAAGGGAGACGGTGATTGCATGATGGCTGACAGGACGGAATGGAAGAAGGAAAACGTGTTGCGCCGACCCCAAGCAACATGGGACAAGGGCAGGAAGATGATAATCAATGATGATGATACACAAGTAGTCTGGTAAATAAGTGCTCAAAAAGGGTATGTGGTTGGAAAAGTCGAAAGCAGAAAATCTGACTTATGAACTTTGTTTGGACTATTTAGAAGATAAACATATTAAAAGTCCTGACCCCCCCGAGGTGAGCCCGAGGGAGGGGGGGGGCAAAGAAGGTCCCGTTTTTTGGTTTTTTGCTTATATCTCGAAAACGATGCGTCGTATAAAATTTTGTTGTACTAGAGAATGAAACCTCATAAAATTCTCTACATCTTTGTTTGTCACACTTTTTATCTATCTCCAATATTTGCATAGCTGTGAGCTCCGAAAAATGACCGATTTTCAAAAATGTGTTAAATTTTCTGTCTCGTTCTTTGTTTTCTTGTTTATATCTTGAAAACGGTGCGTCGCATGAAATTTAGTTGTACTAGAGAATGAAACCTGATAAAATCCTCTACAACTTTGCTATATTTTTTTTATTTATCTCTTATCATTGCAAAGCTATGACCTGTGAAAAAAAAATAGATTTTTCAAAAATGTGTCCAATTGTCTGTACCGGTTTTTGAGTTTTTTTATTACATCTCGAAAACGATGCACCGCATGGAATAATATTGTACTGTATAATAAAAGCTGGCAAAACTTTCTACAATTTTGTCTTTCCTACTTTTTATCTATCTTCAATAGTTGCATAGCTGTGGCTGTGAGCTCCGAAAAACGAGCGATTTTTAAAATGTGTTCTATCTCTATAGCACATTGTAACAATTTGAATGCCAAAATTATTTATTTAGCTATTAAAAAATAACATAAGCTGGGAGTACCTCCACGCGGTGAAGGCGGAAACAGTTTACTTTTAAACTGGCTAAAACTCCAAATAATATCTATCAAGATGCCTTCGGGCTTATGTTGCTATTTCGTTCGTGACCTATTGACTTTTGTGACTGTGCACCCGGTAACGCAGGGAAGCAGTCACAACCAAGTTTTCAAAATGACAGAAATGTGTTTTATTTGTGATGAAGTGCTGGAAGAAGGTGGAGAAAATGTTTCCAAGGTCGGTCAAAAGGGGATAAATTCTCTGATTTCTGCCAGTAAACTCAGAAGGGTTTGACGCATTTGGTGCACTTCTCAACTTGTACACCATGCTCAAATGGTGAACTTAGCAACTGGTGCACTTCTCATATGGTACACTTCGCAACTGGTGCACTTCTCAATTGGTGCACTTCGCAAAAGGAGCACTTTTTAAGATGAGTGGAGATTTGGAAATTTAATCAATAACCTTTATAGTATTATAATTTAAACTGTACTTATTTTAGTTATAGTTATTATTATTAATTAAATAAAAGCTTTAAATTAAATCATAACCTGTTTCTCAAAAACAGGTTATAAATAATATAGATAAACCTTTGTTTCTTACTTAGTAATTGTTACTATTAATAATTAAGTAAATAGCTATAAATTAAATTACTTGAATAATTGGAGAAACGTAATCTTTTTCATGAAATTATAATAAGTACCTATTATAAAGGTTATTATGATATTATATCATGTCTTTATTATGATAACTTTTTGCTGTAGGTAAATCTAATTTTTTCTTACATAATTATATTTTTATTATTTCTGAGTGACTTTTTTTTATTTTTGAAAAAATAAAAATGTTATAGTGATTATGTAGAGTTTAATTAAATTTTTTGTTGATCGTATTTTTAACACTCTCACTGCCAGCATTATATAGCATGTTTCCAATTCAGCAAGCCATGGAGTCCGCTTGCGGGTCCTAACGATTCCGCTGCACCAAGCCGTCACTCAAAATGAAAAAATATTACAAAATATTTTGGGGGCAGCCAGCGACCCCACGGCCTGCTGGTTAACATTTCTTTAAAATAAGACCGGCCCTACGCACTCGAAAATTTGGGGCCCGCCCGCGGATCCCATGGCAGAGAGAGTGTGAAAATTACCTACGCAAAACCAAAGATTCTTCATTTTTAGACAATTTTTCCAAATCTCCACTCATCTTAAAAAGTGCTCCTTTTGCGAAGTGCACCAATTGAGAAGTGCACCAGTTGCGAAGTGTACCATATGAGAAGTGCACCAGTTGCTAAGTTCACCATTTGAGCATGGTGTACAAGTTGAGAAGTGCACCAAATGCGTCAAACCCACTCAGAAATGATCAAAAGAGCTCACACCTTGAAGATTTAAAGTCTCTGAGGGTTCACACATCTTGTCGGAAAGAATACACAAGACCTGACAGCATTAAAGCAGATCTAAGGAAACATACTCCGTATGCTGGACCGTCCGGGATTCATACTTTGAGGTCCTCAAAACCAAAAGTTGACGTCAAAACTCGTCTCCTCAATCAGTCCCAATCATCTCCTCTTGCATGCCCAGCCTCAATGCATGAGTCTTTAAAGGCTACGTTCCTAACAGAGTATACTGTCTGTCGTTTTTCTAAAGGTTTTTTCTTTTCATCTTTGAATGGGCATGCACAAAAAAGGCATCGAGTTTTGACGTCAACTTTTGGTTTTGAGGACCTCAAAGTATGAATCCCGGACGGTCCAGCATACGGAGTATGTTTCCTTAGATCTGCTTTAATGCTGTCAGGTCTTGTGTATTCTTTCCGACAAGATGTGTGAACCCTCAGAGACTTTAAATCTTCAAGGTGTGAGCTCTTTTGATCATTTCTGAGTTTACTGGCAGAAATCAGAGAATTTATCCCCTTTTGACCGACCTTGGAAACATTTTCTCCACCTTCTTCCAGCACTTCATCACAAATAAAACACATTTCTGTCATTTTGAAAACTTGGTTGTGACTGCTTCCCTGCGTTACCGGGTGCACAGTCACAAAACTCAATAGGTCACGAACGAAATAGCAACATAAGCCCGAAGGCATCTTGATAGATATTATTGGGAGTTTTAGCCAGTTTAAAAGTAAACTGTTTCCGCCTTGACCGCGTGGAGGTACTCCCAGCTTATGTTATTTTTTAATAGCTAAATAAATAATTTTGGCATTCAAATTGTTACAATGTGCTATAGAGATAGAACACATTTTAAAAATCGCTCGTTTTTCGGAGCTCACAGCCACAGCTATGCAACTATTGAAGATAGATAAAAAGTAGGAAAGACAAAATTGTAGAAAGTTTTGCCAGCTTTTATTATACAGTACAATATTATTCCATGCGGTGCATCGTTTTCAAGATGTAATAAAAAAACTCAAAAACCGGTACAGACAATTGGACACATTTTTGAAAAATCTATTTTTTTTTCACAGGTCATAGCTTTGCAATGATAAGAGATAAATAAAAAAAATATAGCAAAGTTGTAGAGGATTTTATCAGGTTTCATTCTCTAGTACAACTAAATTTCATGCGACGCACCGTTTTCAAGATATAAACAAGAAAACAAAGAACGAGACAGAAAATTTAACACATTTTTGAAAATCGGTCATTTTTCGGAGCTCACAGCTATGCAAATATTGGAGATAGATAAAAAGTGTGACAAACAAAGATGTAGAGAATTTTATGAGGTTTCATCCTCTAGTACAACAAAATTTTATACGACGCATCGTTTTCGAGATATAAGCAAAAAACCAAAAAACGGGACCTTCTTTGCCCCCCCCTCCCTCGGGCTCACCTCGGGGGGGTCAGGACTTTTAATATGTTTATCTTCTAACTAGTCCAAACAAAGTTCATAAGTCAGATTTTCTGCTTTCAACTTTTCCAACCACAATCATTCATTGACCAGGCTAAAGTAGCTTGCAACCTGTCAAGCTTATGAATCAATGATTTAATAAGGAGTCTGCCCACTACATCGTACAGTGTTGCCAGTAGTCCAGATTTTGTCGGGATATCTCGGTTTCTAACTTAAAATTGAATGTAAGAAAGAAAAAAGTTTATTCACGTGAAAGTGACGCATATACATAAGAGTTGTTGTTTATAAACGCCCAAAACAAGAACAAGTTGGTATTAAATCTAAAAAATTAAATTAAAAATTGTCTTTGACAGAAATATGCGCCACTACCGCGCGAAACGGCTAACGCTCAGCATATTGCCGGCGCTGGTTTCGCGCGAGATAGGAACGGTCCTGTTTTTTGTTGTTTTTCGACAGTACAACGGGTATTTCGAGTTGACAAATGCAAAACTTTATAATTATGTGAAAATTAATATTTGAAAGCAGGAAAAATACATAAAAACTATACTAAACTTCATAAGTGTTTTTATTATGCCCCGCTTTTATCGCGATTTTTAACAGACTTCAAAAAAAGGAGGAGGTTATCAATTATTCGTCTGTATTTTTTTTTTTTATGTTTGTTAGCTCCTAACTTGCGACTCCTAACAGTTTCCAAAATTAAATATATCGTGTGAGGTATTGTTTGAAAGGGCTTTTTGTAAGGATTTCAAACATTAATACACAAGCACTAAAAAGTGAAAAATAAAAAGCTTTTTTTACAAAAAAGATAACCGCCTTCAATACTTACCTACATAACAAAAAACAAAACCAAAGCCGCCGACTTCCAAAACTAAAGTTATTTTTATTTTGTAGTTTTGAAGGCGGTTATCTTTTTTGTAAAAAAGCTTTTTATTTAACTTAAAGGATTTCAAAATTCGGATTGGCCGTACCATACCATGACCATACCATACCCACTGGCCCCTTCCATCATCATACTAACCCGTGCATAGGTTTTTACCCGGGTGGTTTCCCATCTATGGTCGGGTGTCGGGTGGGTGTAATTCTTATGACCTCAAGAGTTGTTCGGCCAGCCACCGTCCTTCATAACTTCGTGTAGCAACACAAAAGTAAAAGTCAAACATAACTACAACCATAGAATTCTATAAATAGTTTTGTTTTCTTATGTGAGAATAATATTGTGGTTGTTATAACATTTATAAATAGTATTGTTAATTGTTTCGAGTCGTGTTATGGCGCTTATCTAAGTAGTGGGTCAATACGTGTTTTGTAATAGGTTTGGAGAGATTTTATTGTTTTATGTATTCACGTCAAAGTTCTGAGCTGATTTTTTTTTTTCATGATTTCAAGGTTGGTTCCATAGTAAAAGTTGTTCATAATGATGAGTACAATGACCCCTTTTAAGGTTTCGGGTATGTTTTCAATTACCCTGTATGGTAGGGTTGACAACCCCAGTCTCCATTGAGACATCGCGACCGAAATTCGGTCGTGACGATATTTTTACTACATTGTAACAGGCCGTAGCGATAGGCACAAGATTATAGATAGCTTATCCATGACCTGCATTATCAACTTTGTAAACAATAATGAAGTAAATACATTTATTGGTCGTTTGTTTTGTTTACGTAATTATTGAAATGTTTCGCGTTACGTAATAGTACATTCAAAGGTTAGGTCTGCTGTCATTGTTTAGCTAGTGGAACGTAAACTAAGTATTTTATAGTTGGAACTAATTATGCAATGGATTTTGTGCTATTGTTGTAAGTCCCATGTAATAGGGGGCGAGCCTATTGCCATCAAGCGGGACAAATCTAGACTTCCAGGCTGCTATTGAGAAATTCCTGAGGGAAAAACCTATTAACTTTTCCCGATCTGGAAATTGAACCCAAGACCTCATGCTTAGCAGTAGCGCTTTGCGACCACTAGACCAACGAGGCAGTGAATTGGCGAAATGTGCGTGTACTAATGAGTACACCTCTGCCTTACCCTTCGGGGATTATAGGCGTGATGAATCGGGTTATCATATACAAAGGGATTAACCCTATTATTTTTATGATAACCGCAAATTGAACATTGCGCCTGCGCAGTCCCCCTTTAATTTGAATGAAAACGCGCCTCCGCGCCTTAGACATTCCTTAAGTAACGCCGAACAGTATGTACCTTTTCGCGCATGCTCATCATATTTCCCGGCTATTATACCTAAACCCCTAAATAACCCACCCTTTTCTCCAACAGGCTTTACCACCACAACAGCAGAACTTGAGCGCCTTACCAGCCGCACTGGGGCGCCAGTCTCCAGCACCAGCGCCCCTGGCGACCCCGGCCGGCCCCCCGGGAGGCCCGGGCGGGCCGGCGGGGCCAGGCGGGCCGGGCGCGGCGGCGCAAGCGCAGGCCGCGGGGCAGTTCCAGCGTCTGAAGGTGGAGGACGCGTTGTCGTACCTCGACCAAGTCAAATACAAGTTCAATACGCAGCCTCAGGTCTATAATGACTTTCTGGATATAATGAAGGAGTTCAAGAGTCAGACGTAAGTATTGTTTTAGTTTTTTCTCTCTTTCTTTTACACTAGCCACTCCCTGCGGCTTCGTACCCGTTTTAAGTAACATTTTTGGTTTCTGCCCCACTCCCGTGGGTCTTGGCGTGATGTTATATAGCCTATGATATTCCTCATTAATCTGGCTCAAATACAAAAAGAATTTTTCCAAAAGAATATCACTATTTAAAATTATTAATCGCTCGCAGCGAAACGGGTATATAAAGACAATCTATAGTTATATGACCTCCTTCACAAACACTAAACACCCGTGCGAAGCCGGGGTGGGTCGCTAGTATGTATAATATATACTGAACTGAATCAGGGCATAGAAATATATTATTATTAATTTAATACATAGCTTAATAAATATTTACGTTTTCTTTTATAAGTGGTTAAAAATATACAATTAAATAATATTATTTAATTTAGTATTTGGTAGTATTTAGAAGTTAAGTTAGTAAGTTAATCAAGTTTATTTTTAATGAATAATTAGTATTTTATAAGAATATTTTCTACTAAGCATCTTGACTAAAGTAAAAATTAAGTTACTAGATTGCTACTTGACTACAAGCTAATTTTTCAATCGTTAGATAACTCCGGAGGGATAAATATGGCGGTTTGACAGCTTTTCTGGCGCATGACATAACAACCAATGAAAGTTACAAGTCGTTACACCGCATGCGGGGATCCGCCGCGCATGCTTTTTACCGACCGTGATATCGACATGCGGGCCCTGTGGCATGCGTTCCAGAAATCTGTCGCACCCCGCATGCGGGCCCTATCGACTAATGAAAACGGTTCACCGAATGCGGGCCCTGTGGCATGCGTTCCAGAAATCTGTCGCACCCCGCATGCGGGCCCTATCGACTAGTGAAAATAGCCATTCAATAGAATGTCTCAAACTGTCATATTTAATCTTTAGATAAAAGTTGACTATTGAAAAAATAGCCCTTTATAGCTTACCTAGTCCCAAGTGAAAATAATTTGAATGATGAAAACAATTACCGTTTGAAAACCATGAAAAAACTAATGGCTGCAATTTTAATTGTATCTGACTGACCCCCCATTCCCAATAACTGACTACTAACAACTATCCACCATCTTAATTTTAGTTTATATTGCAGTATTGACACCCCGGGCGTCATCACCCGGGTATCGAACCTGTTTAAAGGGCATCCCGAGCTGATTGTTGGCTTCAACACTTTTTTGCCGCCGGGATATAAGATCGAAGTACAGAGCAATGGACAGGTAAGATCTTTTAATTATTTTACCCACGATCCCCCCAAAAGGGGGCAAGGGAGGAACTGGTGCTGGGTTCAATCTAAGTCAAGCAGTATTACTCTTGAATGAAGTCAAACTCAAATCATTTATTTGCAACATAGTTACGCAAAAAGGATTCAACCCACAAATCTCCAAAATTGAGTTAGTATCTTAAAAGTACGAGTATGTTAGTGATAAAATCAAGAATTACTTATTAGTTTTTGAGAACATTGCAGGCATACATACATACTTATCGAATACATAACCTCCTTTTTTAAGTCTGTTTAAAAATATGATCTTAATTTTAAAGCTATATATCCCCCCCATCCCGTTGCTAACCTCAATAGGTTTGACAACTGCGTACAAGGGGGTATAACAAGTTAGCATTGGAAGCATTGCACAGTACTACACGACTTGCAGTGTGCCGAAAATGTTAATACAATGAGTTTTAAATGGCACAAAACTTGAATATCTTAACTGTGCAACAATTTGTTGCATCATCCCATGAGATGGTAGAACATGGAGGTCCGAATTTTATTTTATTTATTAATCTTTATACATCTATGTACCTTTACTATATATTCCCATGTTTGCAATAGAACTTTACTATATATTCCCATGTTTGCAATGGAACTTTACTATAGATTCCCATGTTAGCAATGGAAATAAATGAATGAATAAATGAAGTCGCTCTGATGCTACTTTACATCCTGAAGTGAAAGAGATAGCATGAACAGTAACATAGCCGACAGCATACTGTAAATTCATATTTTCTTATGGCTCATTTTCACTAGTCGATAGCGCCCGCATGCGGGGTGCGACAGATTTCTGGAACGCATGCCACAGGGCCCGCATTCGGTGAACCGTTTTCATTAGTCGATAGGGCCCGCATGCGGGGTGCGACAGATTTCCACAGGGCATGCCACAGGGCCCGCATGTCGATATCACGGTCGGTAAAAAGCATGCGCGGCGGATCCCCGCATGCGGTGTAACGACTTGTAACTTTCATTGGTTGTTATGTCGCATGCGGGGACTCGCCGCATGCGGGCCCTATCGACTAATGAAAATGCGCCATTATTGTTATTAAAGTCCATGTAAGTTTCCCTTTTTTTTCTATAGAAACACACAATTTGAAATAAGCAATTATCAACTTGACTCCTTGACAATTCAAAAGTGCCTGTAAATGGTTTATTTAAAAATAAATGATTTGATTTGACCTGTCTTACAAGACATCACAGTATTTGATCTCTTGTCTCTCCCATTGCCAGAGTAGTCACAAATACAAAGTACTTATAATCTACTTGTTCTCCAGGTGTCGGTGTCCATGCCGTCCCCGACGGGATTCGGCGGCGCAGGCGCAAGTGTGGTGCTTGGCGTGCAACACCCACCGCCACCGCCGCAGCCGCAACTCGTGCATCTATTGCCGCAGGCGCAGTAAGTTAACGTTTAATTTATACCATTTATTTTTTTAAAGGCGGACTTAATTCCTTAGGCATTCTCTACCATCCAACCAAAGGTGGTGAAAAGATAACATGGCAGGTGCAATTTATTGTGCGAGGGTAAAACAACAAAATTTGAAATTAAAATAAAGTATGTACAATATAAAATAAAAAATTAATTTATCTGTACAGTTTTTTTATACTAGATAATCTGGTCCACCTAGATTCGTTTTTTTTTCCTAGATTAGAGTCAAGTGCAAACACATCTTATACAAATAAAAAAAACGGGTTGCACTCCGGGAGTGCCGGCAGAAGTGAAAACTTGATTATTAACGTTTACGTTTACGTTTAGCATACACGAACATTCGCGCAAGCGCCCTGCGCTGTCTAAACGAAACAGTAGGCCCAGGCATACATTTTCGCCGCGCCGTAGAGAGGGGATAGCTGTCTACTCTCCATCCGTCTTACGCTTTTTCGATCAGGTCACGTATCCTGACGCGAGTTTAAGATTTTATACCCATTACAGAAAAAGTGCTCAAAGCCGCTAAAGAAGTTTTCACTTCAAAAAAAATAAGTAAGGAACCAAAATCACAACAATATCAACATCACGCCTGTAATCCCCGAAGGGTTAGGCAGAGGTGTACCAATTAGAACACCCACCAAAAACCCAAAATCCTTACTAATAATAACAAAAACAAAAAAAAGCGTTAGTTATTCAGTATTATGTAAATCAGGAACTAAGCTGTGTGTACTTGTGACGCAACACAGCTGTTCAGGTTCATTCAACTCGCGCCGCGCACGCGCCGTGCCGCCGATATTTTTGTTGCTAACTCGCTAATTTTGTATTATCTTTGTTGATACGATATTTTTGATGTAAAGTGGTGAATTTGGCATTGTTTACGTAGAAAATTGTTATACAGCTAGCTTTTCTCCGCGACTTCGTCTACGTAAAGGTAACGCGGACAACAAACTGAAATGGGACTGGGCGGGCCATGTCTGTCGGATGCCGTCGGATGCTAAGCGATGGGCCCGCATAACACAAGAGTGGAGCCCTGACCAGTAAGACGGGGTCGCAGCAGACCGAGGAGGAGATGGCGGGACGCCTTGGATAGCTTCCTCGGGAACTGGCGAGAGGAGGCACAACACAGAGGAAAGTGGAAGGAATGGGGGAGGCCTTTGCCCAGGAGTGGGACAGTAACGGCTAAAAAAAAAGCGGACAAGAGACGGGAAGGAATAAAAAGTTACCTGTTGTGTGCCTCAAATTGTATCAAAATCGGTTCAGTGGTTTAGTCGTTCAAGCGTAACAGACCGACAGATATGTAGTTACTTTTGCATTTAAAATATTATTATGGAAAAAGAATAGGATATTTTTTGTTGTGTCTAAAAAAAAAATAGTAGGCTGCCGGAGTTCTTTAGACTCTTGGGTGTTGACCTTGTGATTGGCTGTTGCTTCTAATTACGGGGTTATCGTTTTAAGTAACTTTTTCCCTGTAGGAAAACTAGCACAAAATTGTAAAAAAAAAACTTGACAAGTGACACCCGGATGGAACGAAGTTCCTTTCTATTAATTAGTGAAGGAATTGTAACGCACGGCTTACAACTTATAGTAAAGTGTCGTTACAACTTTTGGTCTTAAAGTGTCGTTACAACTTTTGGTCTTAATTTTTTTCGTCTAGCCCCCTTTCGCAATGCGCAATAGGGAACTTCGTTCCAAAAAATTGACAATAACTTTCCGCCTCTTAAATGACAATGATGATGATTATAATGGGCGTTTTTGCCAAGGTTGGTTTACCAAGACTAACCCTAAAATAAGGTATTGTATAATCTGTTACCCTAAGCCTTATTAAACCTAAATTTTTCGTTCATAGGGAGCCTGAAAAGGAAGTAGTGCGTCGAACCAACTACTCGAACATGGAAATGTAAGTAATTGAGTACTAGCTTTCATGCTTTTCCTTTTTTAGCTTTTTTTTTACTCTGACACTAGGGTGTGTGGTGTCGTAAGACCTTACTGCCCACACGATAAAGAAGAAGAAGCTTTTATCCGCGGTTTTGCTCGAACCTATACTATCTTGATAGAGGGCAAATCAACAAATGAACAAACACAGTTTTACAATAATAGTGTAATAAGCACTGTCAAAGGGACATGACACAAACAGCGTCTAGACCCCACCCTTCAGCGTTTAACATTTTAGTTGTATTAGAAAAAAAAAACTAGTCTAAAAATCCCCGTTGGTCTAGTAGTCGCAAAGCGCGACTGCTGAGCTCGAGGTCTTGGGTTCGATTCCCAGGTCGGACAGTGTTATTGGGATTTTCCATCAGGAATTTCTCAGTAGCTGCCTCGGAGTCTGAATTTGTGCCTGGTTGATGACAATAAGCTCTCCCCTATTACATGGGACTTAATATAACTGGCGAAATGTGGATTGTTCTTCACGAAGTAAATCTTGTGTTCTTACCTCCCCTCCCGCTCCTCAGGTCTGTGAACAACGCGATCGTACACAATCTGTCTGTGAACGCGGCGCCTACAAACACGCTGCATCAGATCTCTCAAGCTCACCAGCAGATTGAAGCGGCCGCTATACACCATGCGTCTGCGCCGGGTAAGCATTACAAGATCTACATAAGAACATAGTGTACATCAGTACATATTCTACTCGAGAACATATTATGCATCAGAACATATTCATATTATTATTTACACTTTTGATTATTGCACAAGAATTACAATCAGTTTTTCAGACGATTTAGGGCCGTATTTTCAATCGTTAGATCATATTTTGTATAGAAAAGTTGTCAAACTGTCATACTCGTATTTATATCTCGGATAAAAGTTGTGACTATTGAAAAATCAGCCCTTAGAAAGATATTCTTTTAGAGGTAGTAAAAAAAAAGTAAACTCGAGTTTCTGTTTATATGATTGCCAATTCATAACTTATGTATCAATTTATTAGCAAAAAAAAAAAAAAAACATTTTTCTCTTCAATGCTACATCACTTTTTGACATTACCAACACACCCAAAAATGATGAAATTAATTACCGTTCGATAAAAACTAGCGGCTGCTCTATTTGAGTTCTGATCACCTTAGCTACTCTACCTACACACACACTACTTGTTATGTCCTGTCCAATAACATCACGCTATTGTGCACAGGGTCCGCGCAGCCGTCGAACCCGACGCACGTGCCGCCGGCGCCGTCCAGCCAGCCCGTGGAGTTCAACCATGCTATCGAATATGTTAACAAGATTAAGGTGAGCTTTTTTTAAGTCATCTGTGACATTATTAAAAAGAGAATTATGAAAAAGAGGTTAATTATAAGTTTTGTTGTAATTTAATTTTTGACAATATTTTTTTAGTATGTGGGATAAAAATTGAAATCACAAATGAAAAATATGTATATGTATTATGTTTTTTTTTTAATTTAGTAAGGTCTGTGGTAAAAACCACCAAGAACTCAAAAACAAACTTATAGATCCAAGTGTTTTAACATCCATAGTTTTTTGTAATGTCTAGACGGTTGAATTTACATTAATTCGTTATTTATTTACCTTCATGAGTATTATTAATTTATTTTAGTTTTATTAAAAAGAAAACAAAGGTGATTTGACACTGAGAAAGAACAGTTAGTTTAGCACACTAATATGATAAAAAAACATTCAGTTTAATTGAGAACCTCCTTCTCTTTGAAGTCGGTAAAAAAAACAGTCACATAATGTGCTTCACGTCTGCGAAATAATAACAAAATGATGATATTAATTACCGTTCGACAACTAATGATAAAAACTCATCGGCTGCTCTATTTGAGTTCTGATTAACCACACACATCACCACCGTCTACCACCCACCATCACCATGTACTAATCACCACTCTAATCCCACGCAGTCCCGGTTCTCGCGGCAGCCGGACAAGTACAAGCGTTTCTTGGAGATCCTGCACGCGTATCAGCGGGGTCATCGGGAGATGAAGGAGCCTCAAGCTAAGCTGCAGACGGAAGCTGAGGTCTATTCCCAGGTAAGTCTTCAAAATATTGTAAAATCGAAACTGTGTTATACTGGGCGTTAGTGACAGGTTGGCAAAAACTGAAACTGTAGTTTCAGACCACGATTTGTGATTGAAAATCGTTGGAATTTTTCTCCGGAAAATTCTCAAAATTAAAAGAAAACCGAACGAAACTTTAAAAACTATTTAAAGTTTCGTTCGGTACAGCTCTAGCAGAGGACATCGCACCGATGCGGCGACGCCGGGCGGCGCGTGTTATTTGTGCCTAAACCTACATAGCTTAAATGTAGGTACCTAGAATTATTTTTGTTGTGTTTACATTGCAGAGTTAAGTTTTTATTGTTTTTTTCATTAAATTTATGTTTAGAGGCCTGGACTTGGTACTTACATATCAATATATCACGAATCAAGTGAAAAATCGGTCGAAAATTTTGAGAATTTTCCGGAGAAAAATTCCAACGATTTTCAATCACAAATCGTGGTCTGAAACTACAGTTTCAGTTTTTGCCAACCTGTCACTAACGCCCAGTATATATTGTATTGATAGTTGTATATTTCGACTTTTAATTCCATTCAGTAACTTAAAAGATAATGGGTTACCAAGTTTTGACAAAAAGAAGATAGTGAGGTGGTGTAAGAATGAACGAAATTGAATGAACTTAAATAATGTACCTAACTTGCTATTAAACCATTCTTATCATTCGTTCCTTACGCAAAATCGTTCACTACCCCAACACTATTAGTTGTAGTATGGTAACATTATTTTTCTTAGAACTGTCAAGTTACTGAATAGAATTAAAAGTCGAAATATAGGTAAGATTGCGTAAATAAATAAATAACAAAAAAAGGTATTTGCTGAAACTTTTTAACTTTTTTTTTTTTTTTACTTTTTAACTTTTTAGTCTACCTACTGTCTTCTTTATTTTTTAAAATTTTTTAGTCAATTGTCTAAATGTGAAAACTTGTAATTGGCCTTAATTTGAGTTAACTGTTTATTCTATTTTCTGTTATTAGCTGTAAGTTTTCCTAAGAAAATAAAATAAAATAAAGTAAAATAAATAAATACATTTTTAAATGTTTGTATGACAACAAAAACATTTAAAATATACATAAGCAGATTTGTAGTTAGGTTCAGTGGATCCAGAGATTACCCCCTACAAACTCATAAACTTTACCTCTTTTTCAAATCGGTTCGAGCGTTCAAACGAACCGAACTCTTCAGATTTATAATAATAGTGTAGATGCAGTTAAATACATGTTAGGAAAGTTAATTGTTACCCACACTATATTTTGATTATTGTTTCGCATCACTTACACTTCTAACAGTCGTTATTTCATCATCTAAACATAAAAACGACAATATGGAGTACTGATTAATATCCTTATCCAACAGGTAGCGAAATTATTTGAAAACCAAGACGACCTGCTGGCGGAGTTCGGTCAGTTTCTTCCGGATGCTAAAGCGGTCACCAAACCCGTGCCGGAGATACGCGAGCGCCACTACCCGCACGTGAGGTCGCCGCCTGTGCCCACGCATCATCAGGTAAATTATATTAGTATATTACTCACTGTTGCATCATCAACCTACCATATTCCCGACTGTCTTGGGGACGACTTCCAGTTAGAGATAAAGTACTACAACATGGCGCTCCCCTCCATTTACCATTACCACTATTTCAATAATAATGAGTAATTAATGATGCCGCTAGTCAAGCAACAATGACACGCTGATTTGTTTTTGTTTCGAGAGCCGTCTCAGTACGCACACATGCGTTGTGAGTCTTGTAAATACTTTCAAACGTTTTGAATGTGGAAGGGCGCGTCAAGTTATCGTAGTTTATCTTTACGAGTGTTTTACATGAAGTGAGTCTGCCTGTCTGACCTCCACTACCCAGTTAGTGAGTAGTATGATGCCCCTCGGTAAGACTGTCAGACTTTCGGGCTTTTAATTATCTACCCGTAATGCTTGTCAAAGATCTCCAGTCGGGACCAAAGACTTGTTTTAATTTCACTGTTACAAAAGTATTTAACTGGGTTAACAAAACAGTTTTAATTTAAGCCGTTGGTCCCGGCTGTCATATGTGGATCTTTGACAGTCGTTACGGGTCGTCAGAAGCCCGAAAAATCTGACAACCAGTCCTACCTAGGGGTATCGTATTACCCAGTTACTGGGTTGTGGAGGTCAGATAGGAAGTCGCTCCATGTAAAATACTGGTACTCAGCTGCATCCGGTTAGACTGGAAGCCGACTCCAACATAGTTGGGAAAAGGCTAGGCAGATGATGTATTGTTTCGATACTAGGTAAAATCCTACTCAACCAAATCAGTGATTTATTTAGCCTACACATCCTCATAATTTGTTTAGCAGTTATTCGAGTAATGTCCTAGATTTTGCAGTATTGTGTTCCTTACACGGTCCGAAATTCAAACCTCTACAATACTGCGCTCATAAAAGTCCCGATTATCATAAAATGATGAAGTAAATGTTAGGTTGGACAATCCTCAGCCTAGGTGAAGCGATATCATTGTAGACAAGTCAGGAATGTGTCAGTAACAGAGAATATGTCAGCAGGCCGCGCGCGCAGAGCTGGAGCCCGCGCCGTCTGTGTCGCCGCCGCACCACCACCACCACGCGCCTGTGAGTACACCTATCTATACACTATTGCAGGGATTCCCAAACTGTGAGCTATTCCGAGGACGCCAGGTAATTTTCTCTTCATAAGAACCTTCCTTAAGACTTTAACCAGATTTAAAAAGAAATGCCGAATTGGTCTAGCTGTTTTCGAGTTTCATTTTTACCCAAAGTTTAGACTACAGTGGGTAGCATTAAAAATTTAGACCGGCTTCTTAATAATGGGCTGTAATCCCTGGCTGCGGAAAGTCTAAAGCCAAGTCTAGACTAGAATACTTACTTGTTTTTCTTTTTAATTTTCATATTCTTTCCATTCTGTATAATGTGCTCTTTTCCCCTTTTACCCCTCTCTATCTCAAGAAACGTTTCCAGTTTCTTTGCGATTCCCACACGAAGTTTTTGAGGTCATCGGATAATTTGAAGCTTAAAATGCCAATGCATTCCACAACTTTTCTTGATAAATCCTTTACTGTCCAGGCTGCTCGTTTGTGGAATGCATTACCAGTTGCAATAAAGCGCGCGCAATCTTTGCCTGTATTTAAAAAACTTGTGAAGGAACATTACTTGTTGTTGTGATTTTGTTCTTGTTGTTAACTTTACTGTATACTACAGTCGTCATTTATTTTCGTTGCTTGCATATTTTGTATGTATGTATCTATGTATATATTATAAAGCATATGTATGTATCTGTGTATCTATTATAGTAATATTGTACTATTATACTTTTAATTTGCACCATTGACAACCCCCATTTCATGTCCAAAAATTCACTGTCCATTCAAGGTTGCCTGGAAGAGATCGCAGTAAGCGATAAGGCCGCCAATTGTATGTTTTGTAGTAGATAGTTTATTTAAGTCATATTTAATCTGGTGTACAATAAAGAATATATAAATAAATATAAAGTCCATTTTTGACGCACGTTTTTTTTTTTGCTAATTTTAAATAGTTACATAATACTTACATACAAAACTTACAAATAATAATATTACGTACAGTAAATGCCTTTCATTACCTGCCCCCCTTTTTGAAAGAACAAGAAGGGAAATTCAAGGCAATCACCGTACAAAAAAAATTACAAGTTTTTTTAATCGAAATCCAATTTAATATGCCAACATAACAAGAGCACGTGAAGACATACATATCACGCCGTATATCGCGCCACGACTGTGTGTTATCAGATAAACAAACTGATGATAAATAGTAATGATACTATTATATTGACGCAACGATAACATTGTTTACTCAGCTCATTTTGTAATAACAACGCTATATTGTTTTAGGAAATTTTCATAACTTTTTTTATTATTATTTTTTGTTAATTGCGTATCTTTCAGAGGGAGAAAATGGTCCTGAATATAATTAATTTATACTTAGGGATATGAAATATGAAAAAGAATAAGCATTTTGCATAAAAAATGCACAACAACTCGATCATATTTTATATGCAAACAACTTTTGTTTGTTCGCATATTGTTGCGTGTTGTTTATAAAATATTCAAAAAAAAAAAACATTTAAAAAAAATCCTAAAACAATGAAGAAATGATATTTCAAAGATCTTGTTTTAATGTCAATGGCAATAGAATATTATCCTCCTTTTGGGACCAATTGAACAAAAAGATAATTCCCGTAATTAAAAAAATGTAAGTAGTCGTATTTCATCTCGGCAATATCAAAAATTCACAAGTTTTATATTGTTTAAATTAGGTTTAATTTCATGCAAAATCTCTTTTAGCTAATGTGTCGAGAAATGCCAACAGACTTGTAATAACAAGGTATTCTCTGTTGTTGTACAGCAGCTGCCAAAGCACACGAGCTCTGCATCCAGCACGGTGACTGCTCCACCACAGCCTCATCATCATCTCAAGAGATCTCCAAGTTTCACGTCTTCCACCTCTATGGGTAAGTAATATATGACATACTAGCTTTAGCCCACAAGTTTGTCCGTATAGAAGGCAAGTATGACCAAAAAATCTTATGACATTCGATTAGAGCTTTCTATTAGTAAAAGAATTTTTGTAATTGGAATAGTAATTCCAGAGATTGCCTCTTACAAACTGACTTTACGTCTTTATAATAGTGATATACTAGCGACCCGCCCCGGCTTCGCACGGGTGCATGTATTATACATATAAACCTTCCTCTTGAATCACTCTATCTATTAAAAAAAACCGCATCAAAATCCGTTGCGTAGTTTTAAAGATCTAAGCATATATAGGGACAGACAGACAGACAGGGAAAGCGACTTTATTTTATAATATGTATGATATATATTATGTTGTTATTACTACTAAATCCAATGCTTCATAATTTCATGTAGTTGACTTTAAAAAATGACTAAATGATTATAAGATGTGAAAGAAACTAAGATACTAAAAAAATTATTAAATATTATTATTATTAAATTATTACAATATTGAGTATTGGACATTGTATTGTCACTGGAACTATAAAAGGTGTATGCAAAATTTCAGCTCAATCGGATAACAACAAATGGTCGAAAAATGGTTTGCAGATTTTAAAAGGACAACTTACTAACATACATTATACATACAAACAGTGCAAGCTGAATAAAAGAGAGCTTGTAAAAAGCACTACTGTTGTAATACTACATATTATTATATCTAAACTTGGTATACAAAATCCCAGCTGCAACGTCATAAAACCTTAATAAGAGGCACATTTCAAGTCAAAAATCGGGTCATCTGACAACGCTGTAATTAAATGAATAAAATAAATAAGTAAATGTCCCGTCCTACAGCTGTGGGAGCTCCTCCGCCCAAGAAGTCTCGTCTGTCGGGGCTGACGGGCGCCACGGTGCGCGACGTGTCGTACGCCGAAGCCTCCAAGCTGGCCACAGTGCACGAGTTCAACTTCTTCGACAGGGCACGCAAGGCGCTGCGCTCACAACACGTTTATGATAACTTTTTGAGGTAAGTACTGTTTAAAATAGCCTAGATTTCATTCCTCACTCTCTAGGATGGTGCCGGTGACATTTGTCAAACTATTGCTTTTCACTCTTGAACGTTACGGCGATTTACAATCATGATTGAATATTTTAACTGCACACTAATATCATAGCCGTAAAATATGGAATCAGTAATAAGTAAGTAAATAACTAGTAAATTAAATTATGTCTCTGACCTAAGTTATGCGATTCTGACATCCATAGATGAATTGCTGATTGTGTCACCCGCACCATCATAGAACGTATGGAATATAGTTTTGGTTTTTTTTTTTACAAGTCACATCTTTTTATGCAAGTATAACATAACGTTGAGACAATGATGACAAACCGTGCGATGTGCAAATGACAGAATGTGACGTGATACACGCATGCTGCCTTCCTACTGATACGTCTCACAGATCAAATATATGGTTATAGATAAACTACTATAACATGACGCGCCCCTCCATATTACTATTTCAATGTGTGTAGTCACATCCGTATGAAAGAGTTTGTATGTAGTTGTAAGTAATCGCCTTCAGTAGCAGGCCGGCAGATTTATTTGTCAACTAATCATAAATAGCCGACCGCGCAAGACAACGCACCTGACATTTTAATAGAATAATGTCAGCGCAGCGCCATACTAGTAATAATGAGTGATTAATGACGCCGTTAGTCGAGCAACAAATCGCTGATTTGTTTTTGTTTCGGGAGCCGTCTCAGTACGCACACATGCGTTGTGAGTCTTTTAAATACTTTCACAAACACTTTCAAACGTTTTGAATGGTGGAGGGGCGCGCCCTGTTATTGTAATATATCTCTACCTAAATCAAATTTTCCGTCCATAAACCGCAGGTTACTGTCAAGTGGTACAGGTCGTTCACCGTACAAAACGAAAGCTTTCCAAAATTTATTCCATTGTTCCTATTTCGTTGCCAATATTTCCTAATCAGCTACTAGCTTTTGCTCGTGTCTTTATCCGCGTAAATGTCTGTTATCGCGGACGCACACGTAGTCGCGGAATAAAAAGAAAATCCTTTCTTGGGGTTCAAACTTATCCTGTACCGGGTAAAACGGGGTGAAGAGAGGCAGAAGTGAATCGAGACGGAACTTAAAAAGGGATTTTAACGTTAAACTAATAAAGTTTGTCGTCAACATGGAGACCAATTTGTAAATTATAATTCAGTAAAAACAGTAGTCTTTTTTGCTAACAAACTATATTATTTTAAATAAAAATCTCTTTTAAAGTTTCGTCCCGATTCACCCCTGCCTTTCTATTCATCCAGTTTTACGGTACTAAATTATTGTCGGACAGAAACACAGACAGAAAGTTCGCATTTCACATATTAGGTAGTATGGATTAATATCTTAAATCCTCTAATCAATTCAACTCTTCACAGATGCCTCCTCCTGTTCACAAACGAAATCATCTCGTCGTCGGAGCTGCTCTGCGTGACGGCGCCGTTCCTGTGCCGTCACCCGGAGCTGCAGAAGTGGCTGCAGGACTTCCTGGGCCCGCCCTCCCCGCCGCACACGCCCACCAACACCAACGCGCTGCACACCGGTAAGCTTGGCTTTACGTTTTAAGGGGGAAGTTTTAAATTCTATCTTAGACATCACTGACATCGTTCCGTGCCTCGGAAAGCACGATAAGCGGTCCCGGTTGTCATACATTGATCATTGACAGTCGTTACGGGTCGTCAGAAGCCCGAAAATCTGACAACCAGTCTTACCAAGGGGTATCGTATTACCCAGTTACTGTTGTGGAGGTCAGATAGGCAGTCCCTTCATGTAAAATACTGGTATTCAGCTGCATCTGGAAGCCGACTCTAATATAGTTGGGAAAAGGCTAGGAAGATGATGGCCTAGAATGCCTGATATGTAGTGAGCGTAATAAAACGACCGTATGCGTTGGATATGCGCGTACGTAGGTATTCAGCAGGGGTTCCCAAAATTATTTTCTCTACTGCCCACTTTGAGAATAAATTATTTTCTTAGACCTTTTTTTTCTACTTAAAAACCACCTAGTAGATGAAATTACAAATCGATCCCCAAGCCTCTACACAGCACCCCGATTTTTTTTCTGGGTCTCTTACCGCCCCCCTTCAGGCCTGCAGCGCCCACAAGGTGGCGTTATGGCCCACTTTGGGAAAGGCTGGTATTTAGGTACATATACATCACTACCTCACAACTGAACCAGTCTGGGTAGTGCTGGAGTCTTACCGGCTAAAACCATCACACTCCATTTTCGACGTGAGCCCCTACCATACAAGTTACACAGGAATTTTATTAAGGCCTATTCTATTGCCTCGTTGGTCAAGTAGTCGCAAAGCGCGACTGCTTAGAATGAGGTCTTGGGTTCGATTCCCAGGTCAGGCAAAGCGTTATTAGATTTTTCTGTAAGGAATTTCTCAGTAGCAGCTTCAGAGCTTGGATTTGTGCCTAGTTGATGGCAATCACCCCTATAACATGGGACTTAAACACAAGTGGCGAAATGTAGGGTACACCTCTGCCTAGCCTTTCGGAGATAACAGGCGTGATATTATGTTATCTAAATATGAAATTTCTATTGAAAGGTCAATAGTGTGAAGGAATAACAAACAAAGATAACAATAGGGGATCGGACAGTAATCAGATTAAAATCTAAGATTACTGATAAATTAGGATACGGTGATCAATTTAAAAACTGTCACGTGGTGTTTCTCTAGTTTTTCATAATGGAAATTTTTTTTGGATTTTTTTTTTTGGATTTTTTTTTTTTTTTGATTTTTTTTTTTTGTCATGTGGCGTTTTGGCGGGATTTTTAAACAAACAATATTAAAACATGATTTTGAGTACCTAAAAGGCTATAAATAAATAAAATTGTATTTTTCATGAGAATAAGTATCCATAAAGATTAATTTAAAACACTTTTTGAAAATTTGTCCGATCCCCTATTCTACTTCAAGCAAAAGTTTCATAGGTTACATATAACAAAAGCATAGTTTGCCTTGACCGAAGCAACCAGGAAAACTGGTTACACAACACTACTATCAGTTATGTAACATTTTCCTTAGTTGCTCACGTAAATACGAGTTTTTGTTGGTAAATAATGTAGTGAGCTCATTTCTATAAATAATACAATGTTTGTCGACAGAGAGTTGTATCTACGATTGTTTTATTATTATCAAACAGTACAGACCTCTGTCTGTATGTGTGTGTGTTTGACTCTCTAACTTACTGTATTCATTTGAATCTTTAATACGGGTACAGAAAGTATATAGAGTATAAAAATAAACTTTTTTTTGCTCTGACTATAACTGGGTGACTGCCTCGTTGGTCTAGTGGTCGCAAAGCGCGTCTGCTCAGCATGAGATCTTGGGTTCGATTCCCAGGTCGGGCAGTGTCATTGGATTTTTCCATCAGGAGTTTCTCGGTAGCAGTCGTAATATCGAAAACCGCTTAACATGTAAAGATAAAATTCGGCAGGGAGGTAGTTTATAGTAAGTAAATGTCCGCCAAGGATTTTCCAATATTTACCTCCTAAGGGGATGAAACGGGGTTCTAAATTTTGTTAGTACTAAATGTTACCGAGTTTGATAAACAGTATGTGTACTCAACAGCTATACACACCCCATATCAACTAAGGGATGAAGGGGTATCGTATTACCCAGTTACTGGGTTGTGGAGGTCAGATAGGCAGTCGCTCCATGTAAGATACTGGTATTCAGCTGCATCCGGTTAGACTGGAAGCCAACCCCAACATACTTGGGAAAAGGCTAGGCAGATGATCACCTAAATGATATCTATTTTCGGAAGTATTTTCTTAAATCATATTATTCTCTTTCTTCTGCAGGCTACAACAACTCAGCCTTCGGTGCAGCTAGCAGCGTTTTGTTCGAACGCGAGCGTCCGCAGGTAGAGAAGCTACGTTATGAGCCCATTGGACAGCTTGGCGCCCAGCTGCGACACGAGAGGCCACAAGGAGATGCTGCCATGGATATAGGTCAGTTTGTGATGTTATTTATTATCTATTTCAAAGTCAAAGTCAAAACATTTCATTTAGACAATTTACAGGCACTTTTGAATAGGGTAGATGACACCACCAATCAATTGACGTACTTTTTATGACCTGTCAAAACGCGATTCTCCCATAGATTTTGTATAACAAAACTCAACTGTGACGTCACTTTTGTGCAGACTCAATTGACTAACTATTTATTAATTTGAAAGCAGTTAAAAATCCAATTTTACAGTGATTTGAAAATTAATCAGGTTTTCAGGGCCAAAATAAAGTGTTTCTTTATAGAAGTTATGTCTTGGAATTATTGGTTAATAGTGTCATCTACCCAATTGTCAAGGAGTTGGTCAGTTAGTCCGAAAGTTGAAGCTAGTTGCTCGTTCCAAAACTATTACTATTACTATTTACTGTATATAATCAGCTTATGAAGCAAGGAGAAAGACAATGATTCTAAGTGAGTGTTATTAATAGTCATCGTCGAAATAAGTGGCAAAAAAAGTAAGATATTAGTCAAATTAGACAGTAAAACGATTGAAAATAAATTAGCAGTGGTATTATAAAATGATTATTAATATTTTTTAATATTATAAATATGCAGGGAGCCCAGGGTCCATTGTAGCGATTTCTAGGTATAGCGTTGTATCATGTTTGTGTATGTACTTGTGTTCTTCTTCATACTAGACTACCTTTTGGAAGGGGCAACTAGATTCAATTATTTTTGTGTATATGACGTTCAAAATGATCTTTTCAAACGACTGGCCCCTTTGAGGAGGCCTATTTTCAACAGATATTCTCTTATAGAACAACAGTATTCAAGTTTTTATTTGCATTCCATATGTGCTCAAGATGTTACTACAGGCTTTAAGCTAAGTACCTAGTGGACCCTGTTAGGGCACAGCAACAGTAGTTTGATGAATGCGCACCCCCCGCAGACCTGAGCACGTGCAAGCGGCTGGGCACGTCGTACTGCGCGCTGCCGCGCGACGCGGCGGCGCGGCGCTGCTCGGGGCGCTCCGCGCTGTGCCGCGACGTGCTCAACGACACCTGGGTGTCCTTCCCCACCTGGAGCGAGGACTCCACCTTCGTCACCTCGCGCAAGACGCAGTACGAGGAGTACATCTACCGCTGCGAGGATGAGCGGTTTGAGGTGAGCTCTCCTTTCCTATTACGACATCTTATTAGCGCAATTTAGCAGTATAATCGCTCTGTTAGCCGTGACGGCAAACGGCATGACGCTCCCTCATTGTTTTTGGTTTTTATTAATAAAAAAAATAGAATATTCACTGAAGTGTTTCACATTTGCCGGGTGCTCCGTTACGGCTAATCTCTTTTAGTTTTCTCTTCACCTACATCATCATTGAAGAAGAACATCGCGAGGAAACAGACTTACAATGAGTCTGAAATCACTAGTGCGCCTTGAGCAAGCGTAGTGATCAATGCTCTTGCCTTCCCTATTTGATAAGAGGCTGGTATTATTCAAGTATATTGAGTTCTTCGTTTTTCTTCTCTTACGAGAGAGTAGACCACCCAAAACACGGGTCGGAGAAATTAAAAATGTGTAGTAAAACAAGTCAGGATCCTTGGGATGATACAACTGGTACTGAGAATGGATCTTAATCGTCAATTGTAAGCTAAATCCATCCCTCTTCATTCCAGCTGGACGTCGTAATAGAAACGAACGCGTCCACCATCCGCGTGCTGGAGGGCGTGCAGAAGAAGCTGTCCCGCATGACGCCGGAGGACGCCGCCAAGTACCGGCTGGACGACTGCCTCGGCGGACACTCGCCCACCATACACCAGAGGGCGCTGCGACGCATTTACGGTGATAAGGTGGTACGATCGAGTCGAGACTACTAGGCATGCTGTGCATACGTAGAGGGGTTGATTTGGCAGGAGGGGGGAGGTATGGGGTACTAAGATATTGATAGGGGTAGAATTTACGCTGTCAAAGATCATAGGGTCATTGGAAAGGGGTTGATTTAGAGTATATGTGTAGGGGTTTAATGTTGAAAGGGGGGTGATTCTAGGGTTGTAAGGGGACAGTAGTTATAATGGAAGCAATATGTAGATATAGAGGAATTATTGTCACGTAGAAAAATAATATGAATAGATTATTTTTGGAGGGGAATGAAGTATTAATTTACATTTTAGTTTTGAGCTGTTTATGAGAAAATTCCTTGTAACACTGATGTCTAAACTATTTTAAATTACTGCATAGTTGAAAATGTATAGCGTTTTCCTTTGCAAAGTTCAATTACCCAATACAAAGAGAGAAACAATAATTTAAGATATTATGTCTTACAAATACTAGAATCAAACATGTTTCTGGAGTTTTTTAGATAGTAAATATTTGGGAAGTTATTTCCATATAGTAGTAACAGAATTATTGATAGAAACGACAATTCAAAGTATACTAGAATGGGGTTTTTATATTTAGGAGTTATTTTCGCAATGATTTTCAGTTCAACAATATTAGTTTCAGCTACTATGAAATTCCACGATTTGCTATTTTTTATTTTTTTTTATTTATACACACAGCATTGCATGCCTTCGTCTATGCTCTTTTATATTTAGTTTTAGTTATTTTTTAAGTTGGTTATGGTATATTATGTTTATTTATTTTTTGTTTGCACTTTGCACCTTAGTTTGTGCCTGTCGGATATAGATGTACAAAAATCGTAGATGCATACATACAAATATTATAGTAGAAACGGTTGTTGTATATGGTTGAAAATAAAACAATTTTGACCCTATATCGGCTAAAAGTCCTTTTTTAAACGCTTTAAACTAGTTAAAATGCCTCGTTGGTCTAGTGGTCGCAAAGCGCGACTGCTGAGCTTGAGCTCTTGGGTTCGATTCCCAGGTCGGGCAAAGTGTTATTCGGTTTTTCCATTAGGAATTTCTCAGTAGCAGCCTTGGAGTCTGGATTTGTGCCCAATTGATGGCAATAGGCTCGCCCCCTATTACTGACTTAAAACATAACTGGCGAAATGTGGCCGTACTAATGGGTACACCTCTGCCTAACCCTTCGGGGATTACAGGCGTGATGTTATGTTAAATGAGCGCATATTCTCAGATTATGTTCTCTTGAACTCTTCTTTTAATTGTTAAGTGTGTATCTTGGTTTTTGTATATCAATGCTGACGGTGTATGAAATACCTAAAAAAATAATTAGAAGCTTACATTTTGAGATGTGCAAAGAGCTTTAAAAGTAGTGCATTTTAAGCTATTGTAGTTCACATGGTGTTAATTGGTGTCAGTAAATAAGTAGGTACTGAAGAGGAGATTGTCTGATTAAACCCTTTATAGGGCAGAAATATTTTTTGTTAATTTTGAATTTTTTTGTGTCGGGATTGGTTTAGGGAAACACAAGGACTGGAATAAAATAAATAAATATCTTGCAATTATGCAATAAGGTCGACTACCAATGCAAGTTTATAAGAGAAATATGAACCTTATTGTCAACCTTGTCGGGTGGTTACAGACGCCATAGTAATTTCGCTTCTGCCCTATAAAGGGTTAATATGTTCCTTGTATAACATACAAAGTGTTTTGAGAGCTTACGCCGTTCGGCATCTCATACATGCTTTCAAGTCCTTAGTTTTCCATATGAATGAACCGATTTCAATGAAACTTGCAACACATAAGCAGGATACATAGGTCTAAAAAGTTAGTAGAGAACATTTTCGAAAGATTGTGTTACAGCTAAATTCGACCGAATTTAAGTTTTCCATAGAAACTGAGATTTCTAATTATCTTTTTTTAAGTAAGACATTTCGAAAACGTTCTCAACTGACTTTTTACACGACTGCCCCAAAAAAAGGAGTGTTATGTGTTCAGGGTTAATGTATGTATGTATGTATGTATGTGAGTTTCTTTATTCCACCATAACTTTTGAACGCCTGAACCGATTTAGATGTATGGGGTATCGTTACACTTACAATCCTTGCATTGTTCCGAGTAACATAGGTTAAAAATAAAAAGAAAGCGGTGTGGTCACTTTAAAAAGGAAATTAATACCAGCCTCAATTTATTTTTTTAATGAATCTGGTCGTGTCTATGTTTATCGTTTAGAATTTGACAAGTAGATTTAAAAAATATATAATAGTGTAAATAAAAAACGTCGTAAAAAAAACTGACGAGTAAACAAAGTACAAATATGTGCAATTTTTGCAGTCGTGTTTTTTATTTTTTTAATTATAGTAGCTTGTTAGACTTTTGTATCGTGCTTATGTGTAGGAAGATTCATTGAAATTGGTTCAGTCATTTCGGAAAATAAGGACTTGAATTTTTTTTTTGAAATGTCGGAAGGCGTAAACGCTCTAGGCCTCATTTACGGAGACGCGGTACGTCGCGCGTCGCGTTGTGCGGCGCGGCTCGCACTGAATTCAAACATACGGCGTTGTATGAGTGCGTTTACGGAAAAGCGATTTTAGACGTACTAATTTTAATCGTACGACGCGCCGCGGAACGCCACGCGACGCGCGACTCCCTGCGTCTCCGCAAATGAGCCCTTAAGGAGGCGTACATAGGCCGGTGGACAACTTTTAGCCAAAACATTATACCAATTAGCACCATGTATCCAAGCTTACTGTATGACTAGCTGTCTTTCAGGTGAGATAACGTTAGTGTTGTTGCAGGCAGTGGACATCATCGCTGGGCTTAAGAAGAACCCCGTCGTTGCTGTGCCTGTCGTATTGCGCCGGTTGAAGGCGAAGGAAGACGAATGGCGGGAGGCGCAGAAGGTAAATACATTATTACTATGATGAAGGAAAACATCGTGAGGAAACCTGGACTTTAAACATAAGTCTGAAATCGCCAATCCGCCTTGAGCAAGCGTGGTGATTAATGCTCGTGCCTTCTCTGTATGAGAAGAAGCCTTTGCCCTGCAGTGGGACAGTAATAGACTGGTATTATTATTAATTTTAAATTCTGAATGACCTGTATGACCTATTCATGCAAGGAATATTCGAATTTGTTGAGACAATGATGACAAACCGTGCGATGTGCAAATGACAGAATGTCAGTGGTGATACACGCATGCTGCCTTCCTACTGATACGTCTCACTTTCGAAACTAACACTGTACACACCACGCTTATAGAAAAATAAACTGCCTGCACCTTTCAAAAGAAGTCTAGTTATATTTTGTGTTAATTTACTCGGTAAAATTTTGTTAATAACTGCACTAATATCTAGTATTGTGGTACAGTTCCCGTCAAATAGCTCAATTTAAAATGATACCTAACTCAAATTAAAAAACATGGCACACTGATTAACTAAGATATTAGTGCCCTTATCCTATCTACAAAATTTAATCTAGTTTATTCTGTAGTAGTCTGAAACGTCTGAAAAACCTTCTGAGATGGCCTGGGTCGATTGTGGAGTAAGACCACATAGAAAGACATGCACAATGGCTCAACCAAGAGGCTAATTGCGAAAACAGTCCAGACAAACGACAAATATACAGAGTTTTTGCTAAACAAACTTATCATTCTTAAAAAGAAATAATGCGTGATGTGTACAAACAATTTAGATCAACAACAAAATAAAGAAAAGAGTTTATTTCACTAACCCGAGTTATTATTTACAGGGCTTCAACAAACAATGGCGCGAACAGAACGAGAAGTATTACTTGAAGTCCCTCGACCACCAAGGCATCAATTTCAAGCAGAACGACTTGAAGGCGATGCGCTCCAAGTCCCTGTTCAACGAGGTGGAGTCTGCGTTCGCGGCGCGGAGGCCCGGCCCGCATGTGGTGGTCGATTATAACATGCAGAGTCGGCAGGAAGGTGAGAACAAGTATATTATTAAACACGCAGAAGACGGCGTGCTTGTATGACGAGATGTATGAACGTGGACGAGGCGAAAGGAGTATGTAAGGATCGTAGCAGGTGGCGTTCTGTGGTTTCTGTATACCCCTATGGGAAAAAGGCGTGAGTTTATGTATGTATGTATGTATGTAAATACATACATAAACTCCACATCTATACCTTCTATACCTTGTGCTTGACTCTTTGAAAAATTAGCTTGCCCACAGACGACGTCCACTTGGACATAAACCTCGCTTAAAGACAGCCACGATGACTTGTTTGAACAGCGGCGAATGAGCGGTGTCCCGCGACCTTTGTGAGGTCTTTGTTTCACCTTGTGGGGGGAACCCAACCTAAAGCAAAATAAATATCACCCATTAATAAAGTCTTATAAGTATATAGGTAACGGGTATTTCCAATAATTATAAAATGGACTAGCTGCTGCCCGCGACTTCGTCTGCGTGAACCATGGTGGTCCAGGTGTTCCAGATCTTCAAATTAATTCTCTCAGCAGAAAATGTTCATCATGTGGAACAATTTTTGCTATGGTGCCATTTTTGTATCTCTTATAGTTTAGCTGGTCTGTTGCGGTTCTGCATCAGGTGTTCAAGTTTCCAAGATAAATTATAGCCTATATGTTGCCCAGACTTAATACCTATACAACAAAAAAAAACATTCAAATCCGTCCAGTACTTTTTGAGTTTATCTAATATAGGTATTTGACTTTCCTATCACTTTATTTTAATTGTATAGATGTTATTCACGTTACATGTACTAGACACGTTCATGCTAGCCCAAACTGCATAAAACTAAAACTTGTTACCCCACCTTTGTTGCACCTTATTCATGTAAAATTAGGTCTTGTATCTTATTATAGTTTTAGATTGTTATGACATCAATCGGTGACCTTCAGATGAAGGTTATGCGTAAAATACGTACGTAAACAAACTGCGCGTCAATTTCAATGTTTATCCTTGTTTTTGTTTTATTTGTTATATGTAATGGATACCTTTTGTTATATTGCTGGGACTCTGGTACCCTGACTGCTAGAGGGGGTTATCCATTATGTTATTTTATCTAAATATATAAAAGCGTCTAGGGGTCACAAAGCGGGACTGCTGAGCACGAGGTCTTGGGTTCGATTCCCAGGTTGGGCAGTGTTATTGGGTTTTTCGATCAGGAATTTCTCAGTAGCAGCCTCGGAGTCTGGATTTGTGCCCGGTCGATGGCAATAGGCTCGCCCCTTATTACATGGAACTTAAACATAGCTGGCGAAATGTGACTGTACTAATGGGTACACCTCTGCCTAACCCTTCGGGGATTACAGGCGTGATGTTACTAAATACGTCCATCTCCATTGTCAACAGCAATCAAAATCCTTCGCGACACTGCCGAGCTGCTGATCCACCACGCGCGGCGTCAGACAGCCATTCAGAAGACGGAGAAGCGCCGCATCAAACGTCTGCTGAGGCATTTCTTGCCAGATTTGTTCGCGCATCCGCGGCAGCCGCTCTCTGATGATGAGAGGGATGAAGGTATGTTCCTATTGGTTTTAATGCCAAGCCCGCAGTGTGGCTGGTTACACAGTTTGTGTGTTCGATTTAGAAACACATACGGTTGTGTGTCCGCCACACTTGCGTTTTTTAGAAAAAAACACATGTGTTTTACTGCAGTCAATGGGTTAATTAAATAAAAATATTATTTGAATACCTGCTAGAACAACACTAAGTACAAATATCTTCTTTTAAAATGGCGTCGTAAAGAAATGTCGCGGTCAATGAAAGATTGGGAACCTCTAAATTACACAAATAGCAAAACTTATTCTGTTGAGACAATGATGACAAACCGTGCGATGTGCAAATGACAGAATGTCAGTGGTGATACACGCATGCTGCCTTCCTACTGATACGTCTCACTTATAATACTTGAATAATACATAGTTTTTAGCTTCACAAAATGCAAGATGGCTAATAATTCAGTACACATCTTTCAGGGTGTGAAAGTACTCGTGCATACTAACAACTACCCTACTAAAAATACACTATAACTTGATGAAAATGTATAGAACAGTTTATTTCTTTTAGAAAACTGTGCTAGAGCCTAAATGATGATAAAAAAAAATTATAAAACTTAATATTTCTTTGTAACATCCCTCCCGAAACTCAGCCTTTAAAAAAAAATGCCTATACCTATAACAATGAATATTTCTTTCTCCAGAAGAGAAAGATGAGGCTGGCAGTCCAGGCAGTCCTAGCGGGGAGACCACAGAGGACAAGACCACCAATGCTGTGAAACAGGAGAAACAAGAGGTAAGCCGATTGAAATATATGTAAACAGCTAGTTGCCAGCTAGTTGCCAGTTGCTGCAATAGTTGCTCTATGTGCAAAGCGCCTAAGTCTGTGTTTAAACGGTTTTGTTACGCACCGTGAACTTGAGTATTCGAGTAGCTATTTAAAATTTAAAATATAACAAAATAGTCAAAAATATCTATAGTATGTACTTAGTACAATTTACCTCTTAATAGCAATCCATCTCTCTCTTAATAGCCATCTCTGAATAGCAATTCAGTAGTAGATACCATTATGCCCGGTTTACATTATTCAAGTCCAGTGATCCCGCGAGAATCTAGTCCAGTGCTGGACTGGATCTGTAACGTCTACATTATTCTAGTTATTTAGAAGCCGTTGAAGTGTGAACACTACAATGACAATGGTACTGGATTGGCCGTCTACATTATTCCAGTTGCACTGGATTCAAAAGTAGACCGCCAATCCAGTTACTGGACTGGAATATTAACTGGATTCAGTGCATTCCAGTGCTGGTTTACATTTTTCCAGTAAGCAACCAGCGCTGGTTTCGATCGCTGGACTGGAATAATGTAAACCGGGCATTAACCAATAATTCCAAGACATAACTTCTATAGAAAAACGCTTTATTTTAGCCCTGAAAGCCCAATTAATTTTCATTTTACTGTAAATTTAGATTTTTTGTTGGCTATGAAATCAATAAACAGATTGACAATTGAGTTGCCAAGTAAGTGACGTCACAGTCCGATATTGCCATACAAAAATTGAAGAATCCCGTTAATTGAAAATAAATCGGGTTTTCTGGGATAAAATAAAGTGTTTCTTGAGAGATGTTATCTCTTGGAATTATTGGTAAATGATTTCAGCTACCCAATTCTATCGCGATATCAATTTTTAGCTCTAAATGTGATGTATTTTAGCACATTATCCTATAGTTATCAGAAACTACTAGAGCATATTATTGTGGTGGTTATATGCGTCAGATAGAGACAAAACCTACTTTTTTTTACACACAATTTTAACTAAACTATGTTTGTTTCTTGTCCACAGTCATCAGAATCAGATAACGCGTCTGACAAGAGCGGCAAAAACAACAAGAATAAGGAAAATAAACCGAAGAACAATAACAATACAGACAGCAAAGGTAAGATTAGTAATATTTAAAAAAACACAATCCATTCACACAAACAAACACAAAAAATTTCATCAAAATCCGTCCAACCTTTTAGCGAGTTCAGTGACATACATCACATCTTGTTTTTTATGTAATAGGCTTAGTTTTACCTATTAATTACTGTCATTGGCGCAAACCGTTGTAATTAATTATAAATAAATACAGAAGAATTGTAAAAGCATGGGGTCCATTGTAAAATAATAGCTGTTTTGTTTATAGTCAAAGTTTGTCGTATTCACGAGTGCAATGGCCCCTTCAAATTTTTCGAGTGTAATGTAAATATAAAATGTTACCCTGGCAATGAGGCAAAAGGTCAGAAATTGGTCTAGTTTTTTAACACAAATATTGTATTGATACATAAATTGATGAGAATAGAGAATTATTAAACAACAGGCACAGATTTAAAATTATAAAAGTTATTTAGTCTGAAAAATCAGATCTATCCTTTGAGACGATGATGACAAACCGTGCGATGTGCAAATGACAGAATGTCAGTGGTGATACACGCATGCTGCCTTCCTACTGATACGTCTCTTTAAATAACTCATTATATTTAAAATATTAGGTCTTGCTAATTAATAGTATCTATCCTAGTAGTATTTCTAATTCTTCTTTTCCATTTTACAGAGAGTTCAATAGCATCAGCGAATAGTGTGAAGCGTACCAGCAGTAATGAGGAGATGTCAATGAAGACTGAGATTAAAGCGGAGCCCCAAGATCTCGAAGATGATTACAGAGATCATCCTGCGAATGTAAGTTGTTGTAATTAATTAATTTGTGTCTATTTTATGATTAAACATAGCACATTTTCTTTGTACACTTGTGTGAAAGTCAAATCATTTATTTCAATTAGGCCATTAAAAGGCATTTTTGAACGTCATATAAACGAAAAAAAAACAGAATTGAATCTAGTTGCCCCTTCTAAAAGGTATTTTTGTATGGAGACGAATGGGCAAGAAAGTTCATAAGTCAAAAGTCAATTGACGTCTCCTATTTATAATTTACTTTGACATAGTCAGTTTAAGAAAATTGATGATTTGTTTGACTAACGAAATCATCTCCCTCCAGGAGGCTCGCTTCGTGTGCACGTCGTCGTGGTACCTGTTCCTGCGCGTGCACGGCGCGCTGTGCCAGCGCCTGGGCGCGGCGCGTCGCGCTGCAGCTGCACTCGCACGCGCGCGCGCCGCCGAGCGCCCCGCGCGGCCCCCCGTGGCGCACGCGCTGCGCCTCAAGCCGTCCGCGCTGCCTCCCGCCGCGGCCGGGCCCGAGCACTACTACGACGTGCTGCTGGACCTCGTGCGCGCCGTGCTCGACGGCAACATGGACGCGCCCGCCTACGAGGACGCCGCGCGAGAGATGCTCGGCATCAAGGTAACAGTCGGTCACAGATCTAAACTAGACCTAGCTGATAAAAGTCACAAGACCCACGAGACCGTATCTCTGGTGTGGTGTGGAGTAAGGTCCTAGATAAAGTAAAAAAATATTAGGACTTACCACAAAAGCTTAGACAACACAGTTTTTTGGTAGTAAGAATTGAGTTTCTCCACTAGTTAGAAATAATAAATAATACAAACAACCTGTCACAACACGTCTGTTATGACAATTTAACCAATTAAATGACAACACCTTTATTTTTACACCAATCATATTTGTTTACCAGTTTTGTATGTTTATTTACCATATTATTAATCACTCGATTATCTTTCAGGCCTACCCCGCGTACACGCTCGACAAACTGGTCAGCATCGCAGTAAGACAACTACAGCACTGCGTGGCCGAGCCTTGGTCGGTGCGCGCGGCAGAACTCGCAGCCGCCGGGGGCATGCGCGGCCCCCTCGCGTACGTCAGACGAGCGGCGAGGTACCTCCGTCAGGAACACACCGCATTCCTCGTCAAACTATACGGAGGAGATTCCTGCCGTGTCACGTTCGAGCTGCTCGCAGGAGGCGGAGAAGGCAGAGCGTCACCACACGAACCTGAAAGACTCGAGCGACACGACAGACACGACGCCTGGCCGCTATTCCGCGAGAGATACGCCCGGCCAGCGCCCGCGCCTTCTCCACCCAAACCAATCTTCCTACTGAGGAACGCCCGCGCGCGAGCACCGGGCTACACGCACAACGCACACTCGCTACCGGCTCAAGCGCAATCGTCGCACACAGACCCGGCGCGGCCGCACGCAAGACGCAAGCCTCCACGCCTGAACGACGCGGCAGACTGCACTTTAGGCCGCTTAATAGCCTACCGACCGCTACAGCTGTACCAACGCGGGTCTCTCGCCGCCGCACGCGCATCTCACGCAGCGTTAAGCGCGCGTCGACGGGAGCGGTTCCGCGCGTGGCTGCGAGCCCGTGACGCACCCTAGCGTCAGCTGCGTCACGAATGACGCACGGACGCGTCACGGAAGACGCAAGGACCTTCGTCGTGGACACGTTTTAGTGCTTGCGACGCGCTAGTGACATAGGACTACTCTGATAGCGTACTACACCATGTCAACTGTAAATATTCAGTCAGTGATAGTGTTACAATGTTGTTAACAGATCACAACACACAATATTATTATATTTATAATAAAACTTTTTGTGTTTCATTTTTTATTCCTAATATCTGAACAGATCTTTAGATCATTCAAAGTGACTTCAAATTTGGATAAAAAAACTACGAATGAACTCTTGTTTATTTGTTTCAGCATGTGTAATCATTAAAAAAATAGTAAACATTTACAAAAAGAACAGAAGTTTAACATAGGATGATAAAAACTAATACCAATAATAATAAAGTTTTTGCTTGTTTGACGTAGCGGTCAATAGGCGGGGTCTTTGAACCTAACATGTCCGAGTCGGGGTGCCCCAAGTCCTATTTAGATTGAAAATATTTCATTGCGATTGATCTATTAATTGACAAAATATAATCTGACAAAAAATATTCCCTTTTTTATTTTACCGTAGAGTCAATCTGCCTAGCCTTTCCCCAACTATGTTGGGGTCGGCTTCCAGTCTAACCGGATGCAGCTGAATATCAGTATTTTACATGGAGCGACTGTCTATATCTATACCCCTTTGATAACACAAGTTGTCAGACTTTCGGACTTCTGACACAGCTTCTGACGACCTCTAACGACTGTCAAAGATCTACGTTTTATTATTATTTACTAGCTGTCCGCCGCGGTTACACCCGCGTCTTTGGTTACTGCTCCGCTCCCGTAAGTCGTAGCGTGATGGTATATAGCCTATAGCCTTCCTCGATAACTAATCTATCTAACACTGAAAGAATTTTTCAAATCGGACCAGTAGTTCCAGAGATTAGCGCGTTCAAACAAACAAACAAACACTGCAGCTTTATAATATTAGTATAGATTATATTTACATTTACCAAATCCTGCGGTAAGTATTAATAATGATGATTAATTATTATCAATGAATCACATACACCGATAGTTATTACACTCTTTGATACACTGTGAAGTTAGTGAGACTGTGAGACAGGATTGTCCCAAAAAATTTAGGGGCCCGCGTTCTAAGTCTTGAAAATGGCGCGAAGACCGCATTTTTTTTAGGTTTTGGAGTCTAGCCTTTTGCACTTAAAAGTTATATTATAAAAATAAATTATTTCAAAACTGAAATTTACCTAATAGAAACATTAGTGATTATAAAAAATAAAATATTCACTAATCAGTATTTTACATAATTATAATATAATGATTTCTTATACCTACTTAAATAAAATGATCTTTTTTACTGACCTTGTAACGTGATTAAACATTTGTACATACCTACATAGCCGCAACTCTAACTAAATATATTTTTATGTAAATACTCTGGGCCATCCAAAAAACAATCATTGGTCAACTATTTTGACCCGACTATTGAACATAATAACTGCAGTCATTATTTTCTGCAAGTAAATGAGGATAAAAATTTATTTAACATAAAATTTTTCCTTTGCATCATTTGGCACTTGTTTTGGTATGACCTCTAACTACAGTAGACCGCGAGACGGCGCGTTATGAAAGCCAATTTCCGTATTGTCGTATTTTCATTTTAGCGACAATCAATGTTAGAACTTTTTACAAAATGAAGGTATTTGGGTATTTGACACCAATAATTTCAGGACACAACTACTTAAAAAGAAACACGTTTTTTTTTGCTCTAAAACCTCTAAATTTATTTTCAATTAACAGTAAAACTGAAAGGCTTGCTTTGAAATCAATATAATTAATTGAGGTGGTCAACGTAACGTCACAATTTACTTTTGCCATAAGAGCGGGTACACATTGGGCGTTTTGAAACGCGCGCTTTGCTAACGCGCGTTTTGAGAACCCGAATTCTATTGAAGTGTACACATGCAAGCGCGCGCTGCTGGTCAAGCGCGCGTCAATCGCGCGTTTACATTTTTTTGTTAGAACGCGCGTTGCTCGGGCGTCATCTACGCGCTTTAAGATACATGAGCGGCCATTTTGTTGTACATTTCAACGCGCGCTTTTGTGTAGAGAGGACGCACTTTTCGAAAATGGAGATAGAGCATTTTGATACTGACGGTACTACTAACGCGCGCTGAACGCCGTGCTAAGTGCGGTGTGTGTCTTATCCAAATCGTACCGGACGGATTATGACAGAGATTACCTACATTGCGAACATTCTTTTGAAGTGAAAACTATGATAACACAGCAAAGTTGTATGCCGTTAGGATCGAAATTTATACTCATGTCCCGAGATGACAAAGAAAAAACTGTTTAATAAGAAGACATTTTCTACACCATTCCTTCTCAATAAAACACAACAAAACATTCAAAGTTAATTTAATGAACAACTATTAGTTACAATGTTCACGCTTACGATTGCATCGGCAGACATTCAACTAAAATAATTAATAATAATAATATTGTCGTTAATACCATTAAAATTAGCTTACAATAGGCCTCCAAAACTTTCAACAGTAAAATCACTGGTAAAAAACCTTGACAAAAAATGTAAAAATAAAACATTCTTTTACTTTTCTTTACTGGCAACACTGTTAGGCTAAGTGTCAAAACTGTCATCTGTCAAAATCTTTCTCAGTTGATTCGAAATATTCAGCGTCCGTCGTCGTGCTATACTTAATTCTAATAAAAAGCGCGAAGAGATTTTTCTTTTTGCCAAGTAATTATCAATGATCGCATTACAATCAAATCAATAATATGATTTTTACTCTTTCATCAATCACTATCTGCGATATAGAAAACGTACGATAACTTTTCTTTAGCTTATATACCGAGCCTGGGTTTCACAATAAGCAGAAGACCAGACTTACAATCAAACTATTTCGCTAATCAACTTAAGCACTGCGCCCTACAAACATGGATTCAGCGGAGTTTCGCCGCAAAAACGGTTAAAACTTGATTTTCATAAGGCCCCATTTAGCATGAGTTAAATATAATTATCATACTGTGTTATAAGGTGGGTACTTTCAAAGTGATGCTCTCAGCTTGCACTTGCACGTTAGCCGTAGATCGATTGTGTCTCATATGAGATTTGACAAGATCTGAATTCACAAGGGCAGCCATTAGACTCAGTTCTCCAGCTAAAACTGTGGCGCAAATCAATGAAGCTAATCTAGCAGAATTTTCCGCAGGACGTGCCCCAGCTCCTTTGACCCCTAGGATATCTAAACAGGCTCCCTGACCCGTCAAAATGGTGCCTCCGCCAACAGTACCGACCTCTAAAGAAGGCATGGTACATGTAACATAAAGATCATCGCCATTCTCCCCACAAACCTCCATGTTTGTAGAGCAATTCGAGCTGGTTACATTTTGGGCGGGATCTTGGCCTGTTGCTATGTAGATGGCTGTTACCATGTTCGCTGCGTGTGCGTTATTCCCGCCTATGGAGCCAGCTAGAGCTGAGCCCGAGAGATTCTTTATCTTGTTACATCTAGCCAACGTTCTTGCATCAGTTTTGAAGATGGTTCTTAAACTATCATTGGTGATCGTCGTCTCGCAGACTACTCTTTTCCCTCTGCCTTTAACCCAATTGATAGCTGCAGCTTTTTTGTCGGAACAGTAGTTTCCTGACAAGCTAATAACTTCCATATCAGGGAAGTAGTTTTTGAGTAATTTTAAGGCGTTTTCGGCTCCTTTTGATACCATGTTCATGCCCATTGCGTCGCCTGTGGTGGCACGAAATCTTAAGTACAATGTTGCTCCGTCAACTCCTATGTGAATCTCTTGGAGGCGAGCGAATCTTGATGTAGAATCAAAAGCTTCTTTAATTATCGCATAGTTATCTTTATTATCTATCCATTGTCGGCATTCATGGGCTCTTACAATGTTCGGGAGTTTGATAGCTGGAGCCCTCGTCATTCCTACGTCTTCGACTACACTTGTGACGCCTCGAGTGCCAATCGCTTTAGCTCCTCTGTTTGTGGAAGCAACTAATGCTCCTTCAGTTGTGGCCATTGGGATCATGTAGGGCTTGCCATCAACCACCAGAGGACCTGCATAACCAACCGGCACACCAACGTATCCGATCACATTCTCGCAACAAGCGTTCAGCACTTTAGAGTAATCATAATTTAAATAAGGCAGCTGTTTGATTGCCATTTCAGTTTGGAACCTTGTTCCGACCACTTTTCTGCGCAGTCTAACACCGCGTAAAGGATCGCCTAATACAGCTTCTAGTCTATGTAAAGGTATATGAGACTGTTCAACTAACATAACCACTTCTTCGTCACTTAAAGAGATGCAAGCTCCTTCAGATCTGTATATTTCGAGGCATTCTGCCATTGGACGCTTTTTAGAATTAAGTTTAGCTGCTGAAGAGCTAGGAGAAAGGGTAGGCCATTCATCTTCTAAAATACCTTCTGTTTGTGTAGATACTTCTGAATTCGAGTCGTCCCCTACTGAAAATTTAGGCTTACTTCTGGCCTGCTCCTGAACCACTTCCTTGACTGTCATATCATTCATATCTATCACCCAGTTTCGTTGTTCCTCAAAGAATACAAACTTGATAATCAGAGCACAAAGCAAAGTCGCTATCACAATATAGTCGGCAGAAACTGAAAACCATTTGACATAAGAATGCAGAAGAATATTGTCGTTCGGAGCAGGAGTCAAAGTGTCTGTCGGACCTTCAATAATCCCGTTATCAGAACTCCAAGGCCATCTGCTCGTAAGGTGAACACATAGTAACCCAGCTGCCATAATCATCTTCACTCTTTGAACAACTGGGTTAGGTTTCAGATCAGCTTCGGAAAACGGACTGTCTGGAGACATCTCTTTGCGACCAGAAGCGAAATCTGCTACTAAAGACAGGCAAGCCGGATAGAAAGTTACGAAGACTAGGTAGTCTACTAATAAAGCTAGACAGGCAAAAGTGCACATATGTTCTAGCCTAGGAACCCCTGACAAGGCCCCAACTCCGACTAACAAAACTGCTAGGAGAGTATCCAAGGTTGCTGTAGGTCCAAGCAACGCCAATGCTCGTCCCACCCTCTTTCCTTGGTCCTCCCCAGCAGACCACCCTGCCTTCGCCATTCTGGCCCCCCTAGCCACGTCAGCGACCAACAGGAAAAGAAACGGGGCATCCTTAATGCTCGCTAACTCGCTCCAGAACAAACTAGCGACAGCCGACGTGAATATGAAACTGGCAAATGTGGAAAACACCCCGGCAATGATGAGAAGGTACTTCGAAGCGATCTTGTGGAGGTTGGAGATTTGGTAGTAAGCGTAGAGGAGTGCTGCGCAGCGGACGAAGGTCATGATTACTGCATCTGCAGCTTGGTACTCGGCTTCGAGGCCTGGGCAGGCTCTTGCCCACCCTGCGCAGTGTTCTGATCTATTTCCCGGGCCATTTCTCTCGACGCTGGCAGCGCAGGCGAGCAAAGCCAGAGTTGCCACTATCACCTCCCATTGGTGACGGGCGCAGAACTCGCCGTGAGCGCCCCAGACTTTCATTTCTACTGCTTAGCTGCTTACACAGCTGATATCTGGAAGTAAGAGAAAATGAGAGATCAGTATTTGAGTTAGCAAAAGAAATTGAACATTTTATTTTACGAACGGTGGTCGTTTTATGGGATCTGTCTTTTGTATGACAGTAATTTTGACCCACCATAACTGAGCTAACCCACAATATTTGAATAATGCAAAGTGGGTATGCTGGATACTAATCTATCCAGCAATAACAGTTCAAGGTCGATTCCAAACGTATACTTGAAATAGATTTTATATTAAACTATTACTTCGAAAAATGGTAGAAATTTTGACGTGCAACGAGAATTTTGGTTCGTTTTGGCAGACAAACCCCAATTGGGTAGTTGACATCATTAACACATTCACTGCCGGGCCAAAAATGTTGAAGGTCAAACCTCCACAAGCGTCAGGCACATGTGCCTGACGTGGCAGCTAGTGGGTTAACCATTAATATCAAGTCCCAACTACTAACAAAAAACACTTTATTTCAGTAGAAACCCGATTAATTTTCAATTTACTGTTAAATTAGATTTTCTGTGGCTTTGAAATCAATAAATAGTTAGTCAATTGAGTCGCTAAATAAGTGACGTCACAGTTCGATATCGCCATACAAAATCTATGGAAGAATCGCGTTTTGACAGGTCATAAAAAGTACGTCAATTGATTGGTGGTGTCAACTAGCCTGTTGAAATCTTCTTAAATTGAATGACTTTTGGCTGTATATTAGTGAAAGAGATAATACAGCTGGAGAGATTTTTTTTTGTTTGTTTTAAAACGCGCTAAACTCTGGAAGTACCAGTCGGATTGGAAAAAGTCTTTTTGTATAATAATAGCCAGATTCATGAGGATTATTTTAGGCTTTAGCATCACGCTACAATCCACGGGAACGAAGCAGTAACCAAAGACATTACAATTATATTTAAAATAAAATACTGTGTTGAACACTCATGTTCGTTGCCACTAATGCTAGGTGACACCTAAATAATAATAAATTAATACAAGCGTACTGTTGGATTTTGAACTCTCGGCTCACCACCGAGAGATGAAAAGCTGAAAACGAAAAGCGGAATAATACTGTTTGAGTATGTGATTCCATATGTTTGTAAACGTGCCCACAATACCGGAGGAATTCCAAGCATGCGTCAAGTCGGTATACACATTACCGGGTCGGCTTTTTCGGTTCGGCTATCTTTGATAACTTTTGTATTGAAATTGCCAACTAAGCAAGCACGACTCCTTAGTTCGATTCTCAGGTTTGGCAAAGTGTTATTGAGTTTTTCCATTAGGAATTTCTCAGCAACAACCTCGGAGTCTGGATTTGTGTCCGGTTAATGGCAATAGGCTCGCCCCCCATTGCATTGGACTTAAACATAACTGGCGAAATGTGGGTGTACTAATAGTTACACCTCTGCCTAACTCTTCGGGGATTACAGGCGTGATGTATTAAAAATGCCAACTAACTTACTGCCCCGTTGATCACGTGGTCGCAAGCGCGACTGCTGAGCGTAGGGTATTGGGTTCGAATCCCAGGTCAGGCAAAAAGATTTGTATTTTTTTTTTAAATAAATGACCTCAAAACCTACTTAACCGATTAAAAAAATTCTTTCATCTATGAAAAGCTATATTATCAGTGAGTAACATAGGCTATATTTCAGGATCTGTAAGAACGGCTACGCAGACGAATTCGCGGGCAGAAGCTATTTTTTCTACTCAATTCTTACGACTGCTGGTAAGTTAAAGCGAGCGGCAAAAGCGATGGTCTGTCGAGGTCGTGGGTTCATAATATACCCTTGGCACTGTTGCTGTGAAGCCTCTCACAATAAGGCGCTTTGCACACGCAGCAACTAAAGTTGAGGCAACTATCAACACTTTAAAAGTTTCCTATAAAAGTTGATAGTTGCTATAACGTTTACGGTTGCCGCAACTTTATGGCAATCTGTGAGCAACTTTCATAGCCTAATTGCTCAATTTACGCAGCGATCAGCGTTAACTGTATAATATTTAACAGTTGCTAGTTGCGGCAACTAGGAACTAACTTAGGTAAGATTCAGACCAACCGGCTCGGATCGGACCGCATCGGAACGGATCCGTACGCATGCGAACGGATCCGTACGCATGCCGCGGCAGCCGTACGCATCCGTGCGCATGCCGCGGCAGCCGTACGCATCCGTACGCATGCCGCGGCAGTCGAACGGATCCGTACGCATGCCGCGGCAGCCGAACGGATCCGTACGCATGCCGCGGCAGCCGATCGCGTCCGTACGCACTCCAAGCGCCCAGAAGTGCTGCTCACGGCGCCGTACGGAGCCGATCGGAGCCATACGGAGCCGCGCGTACGCATGCCGCGGCAGCCGAACGGATCCGTACGCATGCCGCGGCAGCCGAACGGATCCGTACGCATGCCGCGGCAGCGGACGCGATCGACGGAGGTAAAGTTGCATGCAAATATGAACATAATTACTGTTGATACATTTCAATGTTCTTTACCGCATTGTAAAATGCCGCCCGGCCCGGCCCGATGCGAGCCGGTTGGTCTGAATCTTACCTAAGTCATCGATTGCAGCAACTGAAAACTGTTGACGATTGCCGGAACTCGGAACTCGAGTTGCTATGTGTGCGCAGTCCAATTGAAATATGTGTAAACAGCCAGTTGCCAGTTGCTGCAATAGTTGCTCTGTGTGCAAAGCGCCTAACATATAGTTTATAAATTCTCTTTTAACACGCTAACATTGGGCGACGCCAAAATATATTGCCTAGCTAGCTAGCTCTTGCCAGAGTTGCGGATTTTGTTCGGAAGAGTTACCGCGGTCCTAGAACCTAGAACGCAAAGGGCATTAGGAGGAACACGGATGGGTTTTGGCCAATAAGAGTCTGACACTCTCTTCCGCTCCGCCCAGAGCGGAAGAAGTCATTAAAATTTGATGATTTTCTATCCTTAGGGTCAGTTCACACCGAGACGCGATGCGACGCGACGCTGCGTGCACACTTTAAAAGAGCGACTCAAAATATAACTTTATTTTCTACACGAAAAGATACACATTTCATTGTAAGAATTTAGAATACGTTACACCACGCAGCACTACGTCGCGATGCGTCGCTCTACGCCGCGCTGCGCCGCGCGGCGCCGCGAGACGCATCGCGACGCAGCGGTGAATCGCCGGTACGCGCGCACAGAATGACGTGCAAGAGCGGCGACGTTGCGATGCGTCTCGCGGCGGCGAGCGGCGCAGCGCGAAGTCACTGGCCTCTTCAAGTATCTTCACGTTGAGTCGCGTCGCGTCGCGTCTCGGTGTGAACTGACCCTTATAAACAAAAAACTATCTAAACCGCGACTTCAGCTATGTGAATTTTCATTACGGTACCCTAATTTTTTTCGCTAGTTTTAAATTAATTATTTGAGTTTTGAGTATTTTGTGATGAAGGTTATACAAGAACGTTGAAGAGGATGTAGTAACAAAGATTGAAAAGATTATGCTTAGATGGTTCGGTCATGTTGAGAGGATGAGTGAAAGACGATTAACAAAAGGTATTTAATATGGCAGAGGTGAGTGGCAACGCAGGGAGGGGACGCCCTAGAAAGACCTACACTGACCTTATTCGTGAGGTTCTTCACAAAGGTCAAGTGCGCAGTACTCGTAACCGGCGTGCTTGTATAACGGGATGTATGAACGTGAACGAGGCGAAAAGAGTATGTAAGAATCGTAGCTGGCATTCTGTGATTTCTGCCTTCCCCCATGGTAAAAAGGCGTGAGTTTATGTATGTATTTTGTTACTCAAAACAAGTAAAAAATATTTATAAAAAAAAAACGAAAATTTCCTTGAATATCGTTGCATACGCATAATTATAATTTACGTTATTAATAGAAATATAATATTTTCCTTTCAAATAACAGACCTTCAAGTAAATACGGTATTTATTCACTTTCAAGAATTTCTAGTAACTGGACAACATTTTAAAGTAAATAGCCAAACGTTTACATTCCACGTGCATATACCTAATTAGGTATCACCAGAAAAGGAACTAAAATATTTATTTTACTTTAATATCAACGGCCACAAACTGACCAACCTTGGTCACCATCTTTACACACTGCTCCTTTGCACCTTGGAAAGCACTGTAAGCCGTTGGTCCATGCTGTTATACGTGGATCTTTGACAGTCGTTACGGGTCGTCAGAAGACCGAAAGTCTGACAACCAGTCTTACCAGGGGGTATCGTATTACCCAGTTACTGGGTTGTGGAGGTGAGGGTGTTACCACAATCGATGCCATCGATCGACATCGGTCGACGTTGATCGATTGGTGTGGTAGCTTTTATTGATCGATGGATACTGGTCGACTAACCAATCGATCGATTGCCGGTCGATTGCATCGGTCGACGGATACCGGTCGACCATCGATCGATTGGTCTAGTAGAAACTATCGATCGACGTCGACCAATCCATTCTACCATCGATCGATGGCATCTATCGGCTATCGATCGATTGGTGTGGTATCACCCTGAGAGAGGCAGGCGCTCCATATAAACATACATACAGCTGATATTTAGCTGCATCTGGTTAGATCGGAAGCCGACCCCATACATAGTTGGAAAAAGGCTATGATGATGATAAAACGGCCACGGACTGCCTCATTGGTATAGCGGTCGCAAAGCGCGACTGCTGAGCATGAGGTCTTGGGTTCGATTGTAGTGGCGTTTTTCCATCAGGAATTTCTCAGTAGCAGCCTCAGAGTCCGGATTTGTGCCCGGTTGATGGCAATAGGCTCGCCCCCTATTACATGGGACTTAAACATAACTGGCGAAATTTGGGTGTACTAATGGGTACACCTCTGCCTAATCTTTCGGGGATTACAGGCGTGATGTTATTACCCAGCTGTTTACACTCAAAGAAAAAGAGGCCCTCTCTCTCTCTTTTTCTTTTTCTCCGTTCCTGTCAGGCTTGCCTCGAATGAACAACTTTTTTTCACGTATTTTTACGAAAACAAGTTTTATATCGACGATGTCTGTACTGTTGTATGCATCCGTAAGCACAATGTTTTACGTGCGTCACATTACAAACGCCATAATCAGTGATTTATAACCAAAAATAAAAGTCGTTTGCGAGTAATAATTTTCGCTGATGGTACTTAGTTTGATGGGAGATATGCGTTGTTATTAAGCGCAGGCCACACCGCCAGCTAGCGGGCGGGCGGGCTAAGCGGGCGGGCGAAGCGAACGAAGGAAACTATACAAACTACGCGAAATATTGGCGAGCTAAACTATGGGGTTCACACCGAAAACTACGGACAGACGAGCGACAGATATTTCGTTAGCTTAGCTCGTTGGTTAGTCGGTAGCTCGCGGTGTGAACCGAAGTATGTAAAGAGGTGAAACGATGTTCGCCCGCTTAGCCCGCCCGCCCGCTAGCTGGGAATCGTCGGATATTTCGTTAGCTTAGCTCGTCAGGTTAGTCGGTAGCTCGCGGTGTGAACCGAAGTATGTAAAGAGGTGAAACGATGTTCGCCCGCTTAGCCCGCCCGCCCGCTAGCTGGCGGTGTGGCCTGCGCTTTAGTTGTAGCGTGATTTTTAGTGGAGTCCGGATAGGGTTAAAATATCTAATCTAGGTCCAGAAAAAAAAAACCTCAATCTTATAATTTTAGTTGAAAATTTTTATTTTGTATAATGAACACAACATCAAGCCTGTAATCCTCGAAGGGTTAGGCAGATGTGTACCCCTTAGTATACCCACATTTCGCCAGTTATGTTTGTAAGTCCCATGTAATAGGGGGCGAGCCTATTGCCATTAACCGGGTACAAATCCAGACTCCGAGGCTGCTACTGAGAAATTCCTGATGGAAAAACCCAGTAACACTTTGCCCGACCTAGGAATCGAACCCAAGACTTACTTAATGCTCAGCAGTCGCGCTTTGCGACCACTAGTCCAACGAGGCAGTAACCTCACAAAAACACTATCAAATTGTATAGTTACAATAAACAGTTAAGTTTTTCGACAAACGTACATGTACAAAAAAACGACAACACTAGTGACCTATAGAGAAACCAGTTTCGGAGTTGTGCGCTTCAAAACGAACAGATGACCCTGATAACTTTCTATACATACCTACTTGACATTTTATGAGGTATTTTAATGAAAACGAAAGTAAGTTTCGTTTTTCTTTTCTTTGTTTTTATATTGGGTGCGCCTACGCATGTTTTTTTTTCCGAGATAAAAATATACCCCGTGACACCTTTGGACACACGACCGATTTTTTGTAGGACCGATTTACCGGAAAATGTTTTTCTTTCGTAGGACAGATTTTTTTGTGGGGTATCGGCATTGGTATATTGGAATTCATAATGTTCCATTTCTGTCCGACAAAAAACCGGATACCGATTTCTGTCGTATGCAGGTCACTCTAATGCACGACCTTGTGTATTACGTAAGGTGCATTGGGGTAATTACGACAACCGGGTAAATTCCGATTTTATTAATTATGCACCTTAGTGCATTGGGATAAAAAATAAATCGGAATATACCCGGTTGTCGTAATTACCCCAATGCACTATACTAGATATATTCCGCGTTTTCACCCTCATCAATTTGTCTTTGATTACTGCTCCGCTACCGTGGGTCCTAGCGAAATGTTATACAGCCTATAACCTTCATCGATAAACGGGTTCTATACTGCAATAGATTTTGTTCAAATCGGACCAGTAATTTCTGAGATAATCGCGTTCAAACAAACTCTTCAGATTTATAATATTAGTTTAGTTCATATTTTGTAAAAGATTTATTTTTTGTTATTTCGTAAACCGCAATGTCTCTCACCTTCTGTCAGTCCGTTAGTGCCCTTGTAACTTGAGAACTACTAATCTCATTTAGATGCTTTCTTTTTTTAATTTATAGGTTGTTTTAGCTGGTTAAGTTACCAAGTTTTTTTTTATATTTACACACAGCAAAATAGATAGGTATGCAGGGTCGTCAGGTATAGTTGAAGTTTTCTTAGAAACCGATGGATGTCTTTGACTGAAACTTAACCTAAATAAAGAACTATTTATTATCTACGTTTTAAATTAAATTACATTCGAAAACATCCATCGGTTTCTAAGAAAACTTCAACTATATCTGACGACCCTGCATACCTATCTGTTTTGCTGTGTGTAAGTACCTACTTTGTTTCGTCAAATATTAATAAATCTTTCTACTAAAATAAAAGCGAAAGTTTGTATGGATGAATGTTTTTTACTCAACGCCAGAACGGCTGAACGGATCTGGATGAAATTTGGCACAGAGATAGATTATAATCTGGAATAGCACATAGGCTACATTTTATCCCGGAAAAATATACGGTTCCCGTGGAATAATATATCAACTTTGACGCGGGCAAAGTCGCGGCCGGAACTTGATATTAAATATTAGCTTTTGCCCGCATAAAATGTCGGTTATCGCGTACGCAGACGAAGTCGCGGAAAGTAGTCTATGTCCTTCCTTTTTTTTAAGCTGGTAAAAATCATCAAATGAGTCCTTCCGCCCTGGGTGGGGCGGAAGGGACTGTCAGACTTTTACTGACTAAATAACCACCCTGTTCCTTCTGTTGCCCTTTACGTTACGGGGCCACGGTATCCTGTTAAGACGTCCCGCAACCCCGGCAGGCGTTTGGCCCTGTTGGGGCCCCGTCCCTGTGCTGACAGTTCTTTGAGGAGCGCGTGAAACAGAACGCGCCGTCGACCCGGGCATGGTCCTTGATCGGACGGCGAGCTACCCATCACTCGCCGTCCGCAATCCCGCGCCTACGGTGGCCGGATGTCGTCTCGCGACGTCAGCCTATGTAGTTCCTTGGGGTTCAAACTTACCCCATACCAAATTTTATTGAAATCGGTTCAGCGGTTTAGGCGTATAGAGGTAACAGACAGAAAGACAGACACACTTTCGCGTTATAATGTTAGTATGGATATTGGTCTTAATATAAGTATCCTAATCATATATGCTTATCACGTACAAATACTTCGAGCATTGAATTAAATCAATTTCAAGATACAATCAACGAATATAAAATTATTATGTTATGGACGAAACACAACAGAGGCAGAACAATACGATACAATACAACAATATACATATTTTGTATTGAAACAAAAACAATATTTCAATGTGGGAATGAAATATGTCGATGTAAATATTTACATGTTTCTTTGAAGATACGTCCTCTGCTGTTTGGGTTGTTAGTATTGAAAAGTTTGTATGGAATACCTTCCAATACAAACGCTACGAATCAAGAATCATCCGATATTTTTTACTCCACACAAAATTTGCATTACCACAAAAACTAAACGCACGCACATTCCAAAGTAATTTTCGACTCTATCTACATAGTTCTTGAGGTGTTAATTGAGTAAACGATTAGGTAATGTAGTATTTTAAGAGGTATTTCATAATGGTAGTAGGTCGTCTGACCTTGTGGCTAACTTAATAGATATTGGTAAAGCAGTCTTTGAGAAAAATTTAACTTAAGACACATTTCTATGCTTTTTACACGACTGCCCCAAAAAAAGGAGTGTTATGTGTTCAGAGTTAATGTATGTATGTATGTATGTGAGTTTCTTTATTCCACCATAACTTTTAAACGCCTGAACCGATTTAGATGTATGGGGTATCGTTACAATCCTTGCATCGTTCCGAGTAACATAGGCTAGTAAAAAATAAAAAGAAACCGGTGTGGTCACTTTAAAACGTAAATTAATACCAGCCTCAATTTATTTTTTTAATGAATCTGGTCGTGTCTATGTTTATCGTCTAGAATTTGACAAGTAGATTAAAAATATATATAACACTGGAAATTATAAAAAACGTCGTAAAAAAAAAACTGTCGAGTAAACAAAGTACAAATATGTGCAATTTTTGCAGTCGTGTTTTTTAATTTTTTAATTATAGTAACTTGTTAGCGTAATTTAACAAGTTTTTAGCCTATTCTGTTAGCTTTTCCCGGCCTCCTTGGTCTTGTGGTCGCAAAGCGTGACTTTTAAACACGAGGTCTTGGGTACAATTCCCAGGTCAGGTAAAGTGTTATTGGGTATTTTTTATCGCGAATTTCTATGGCATTCAGTCTGCCTTTGTACTTTTGTCGCATAAAGTTTAAATAAATAATTTTCTCAGTAGCAGCCTCGGAGTCTAGAATTGTGTCCTATTGATGGCAATAGGCTCGCCCCCTATTACATGGAACTATAGATGGGACCCATAAACACCTAATTTTCTGGGTGTTTACCAAAGTACCGGGTTTAAACCCGGTGGATTGCCCATCTATACATGGCACTTAATCATAACTGGCGAAATGTTAGTGTACTAATGGGTACACCTCTGCCTAACCCTTCGGAGCTTACAGGCGTGATATTATGTTTTATGTTATAAGGGGGACAGGTCCACTTGGTATGTTTTCACTGTCACTTAAGATTCTATGTCGTTGACTTTCACCTGACACTCGCGTTCAGTACTGTTTGATTCAATTAGAATTCGCTATCCTTTCTGATCGATGACAGGCAGTCAGCTTGCTTTTGCTGTGCCCTAGGTCCATAATGATCTCATACATACATAAACTTAAGCCTTTTTCCCATGGGGGTAGGCAGAAACCACAGAACGCCACCTGCTACGATCCTTACATACTCCTTTCGCCTCTTCCACGTTCATACATCTCGTCATACAAGCACGCCGGTTACAAGTACTGCGCACCTGACCTTTCTGAAGAACCTCACCAATAAGGTCTGTGTAGGTCTTTCTAGGGCGTCCCCTCCCTGCGTTGCCACTCACCTCTGCCATATAAATACCTTTTGTTAATCGTCTTTCACTCATTCTCTCAACATGACCGAACCATAATGATTTCAATTATAAAGTTATCATCTAATGTGTATGTCCTACTGCAGAACACCAGGCTACTTCTCGTACAGAGAAGGCACGAGCATTAACCACCACGGTTGCTCAAGACAGATAGGCTATAATTTTTTGACAAGCTTTTATTTAGCATGCACTGTCCGTAGTAAGTTGTCCTTTAAAAATTTACAAACCATTTTTCGACCATTTGTTGGTATTTGATTGAGCTGGAATATTGCATGCACCTTTAGTTCTGGTGAAAATACAATGTCCAATACTCAATATTGTAATAATTTAAATATGGCTACCGTTCCAAGATGGCGAATTATATTTCATATTTTTTCTCAATCCCCTTGTTATGGGTATGGGTATCAAATGAAAGGGCTTGAAGAGTAGAAAACGATAAAGTTAGTAACATCACAATAAAAAGCTTGTTTTTAAAAAGTATTTTTTACCATTAATTTTGTATGAATACCGTGAAAATATTAATATGCATTTAGTACTAAGTTGTTTAAATATTAAATATAATTATGATAGTACAAACACGCACTTCAATTTTATTTATTTACTAGATTCTGCCCTCAATTTCGTCCACGTTAAAGTTGATTTTTCCATAAAAACTTTGGACCCCCTTTTTCACTCCATATGGGATAGAATGTCGGAAAATCCTTTCCTATCGGATGCCTACGTCATACAAAGAATACACCCTCCAAGTTTCAGGTCTCTACGATCAGCGGTTTAGGCTGTGTGTTGATCCGTCAGTCAGTCATACAGGACAAAGCATTTTATATGTCCCAATCATCCGCCTAGCCTTTTCTCAACACTATATTGGGGTCAGCTTCCAGTCTAACAGGATGCAGCTGAATACCAGTGCTTTACATGGAGCGACTGCCTATCTGACCTCCACAACCCAGTAACTGGGTAATACGATACCAAAACAAAGCATTTTATATGTATAGATAGATTAAGAATTTGGGTTCCGCACAAAACTCCGTAATAACCGACATTCACGCGAAGGAATCCTGGGCATATAAGCTAGTAATTCATAGTTTTTTCCTATTTTAAGCCGATAAACAAAATCTTATAGGAAAAATGACGTATTCGCTTAATGCTGTGATAAAATCTTTAACGTCAGACAAATACAAAGCAACCATTGTCATTGTAATGGCGACGGAAGCCAGTTTACGTATATACATACATATTATGTACATAAATAGTACAGGCTTTTCATATTATATACCTTTTCTTTTGGGACGTCTAATCTAGAGAAAATCTGTATTTTTTAAGGAAAGCAGTAAATACAGCCTTTACGAATTAGATGGATCTACTATTTATATCTTAATCTTAATCTTAATATACACGGTTACTTTTAGGTCGTTCTTAAACCGAAAGCCATAAACTCGATCATCAAACTCGAAACGATTGGGACTTTGACGAGTTAGACGAACATAAATGTACTGAAAAGCTGTTTTATTTTATTGTTATTTTTGAAAAAAAAATGGTCCCAATCGTTTCGAGTTTGATGATCGAGTTTATGGCTTTCGGTTTAAGAACGACCTAAAAGTAACCGTGTATATAAATTACGCGTCACATTATTATCATTTTATAATACGAATAGCGGAGAAGTGAGAAATATAATATATAAGTGATATTGTTTTAAGTTTACAAAAATTCATGATAGTATGTTGGACTTTGTGCAACCGCCCGGCACACACAATTTTGCCGCTCTGGGCATTTGCCCTTCGATCGGGCCCTGCCTAAGATGACCTAACTATTATAGTCCTAGGAAAAATCTAGCTTATCGTTTCGGGAAGTTATACAGCGAAAACGTGCAGTTTAAAATACTATCACGCGTGTCACGTTTATAAGTCGCAGGTACATTGTGAAAATAAAATTACTACTTGTAAAATTATATTAAACAAAATACAGTTATTACAAGTTCTTGTAAGGTCAAGCTTATTTTAGTTTATCTGCCCCGTTGCTCTCGTGGCCACAAGCGCGACTGTTGAGCGTGAGGTTGTGAGTTCGATTCTCAGGTCGGGCAAAAAGGGCGTTGGATTTTTCCATTAGGGATTTCTTAGTAGTAACTCGGAGTTTGTAAATTGGTGATGTATCGCCGTTAGTCCTGCGCCTCCCCGGTCGTGTCGGATTTGAACATTTTTAACCTTAAATTCTTGATTTGTAATACTTTTTAAGTGTTATGATTTAGTAGTTTCTCTAAAAGGTACATTGCATTCACGTGCCATGTATGATTCTGTATGCAAATATTGTAAACATTGATTTTAAAAGAGTACGTATGGAGTTTTTTGCCCATTCTTCTCCATGCAAAGCTACCTTTTGGAAGGGTCAACTATAGTGTGGCCAGTGCTGTGCACTCCCTGAGGTATGCGCGGCGAGGTGGGAGGCGAAGAGCCACGAGCGTTGACGGCGCACTGACAGAGCGCAGCAGCGGATTCTCCCCCCCGTCTCGCCGCGCGCATACCTCAGGGAGCGCACAGCACTAATGGCCACACTATAGATTCAATTCCTTTTGCTTTTGTATTTGACGTTCAAAAGTGCCTTGTAATGGCCTAATTGAAATAAATGATTTGACTTTGATTACCGTCCCATCTACGGACTATGAGAGTGAGGGAAGAGGTAGTGCTCCTATGTTTGCGCACACACCTGTGCACTATAATATCTTGCGTACTTGGGTAGTCTCCAATGAGGCTGAGTGCTGGAAGGCGCAGTGTGGAAAGGTGGAGCCACGACTTGCTTAAGGTCGAGGGAAACCGCTGGATGCGAGCAGCGCAAGACCGGCCATTGTGGCTATCTTTAGGGGAGGCCTATGTCTAGAAGTAGACGTCCATTCGGCTGATAGGGGGCCTCTTATCCACTACACGGTTAATTCGCCGCGTGTAGGCACGGTCGTCAGTGTTGTATGGATCACTATGAAAGCTTGTAGACGTGCACGGTGGCGCCACGGCACGGCGCCGCGGCCGTGTGCACCGTGCGTCCCCCTCGGCGCGCCGCGTCCACGCACGGCGAATTAATCGGTGAATTCATCACTGTTGTATCGCAGTCTATGCGAGCGTGTCAACAGTGCCGGACGTTTTAACGTTTTCGTGACGGATTACTTGGAATTAATTGTACTGAGCGGCACCTGGCCGTTGTCTCGACGGGTAAGGCCACTTGTCCACGACACGGTTTATTAGCCGTACGGCGCGTTAGCCGTACGGTTGAAAAAACGTGCTAGCTTGTACATGACACGGCAAAAACACCGGCCGAGACATTGGCAAGTACGGGCTAGTAGCGCTTTTTACGCGGGCTGTGTAGGACGTGCTGCGTCATGAATTTTCTTACGAAAAAAAAGATTAACGTTGCTTATTATTACATATTATATAAGAAATGGAAAATAGAAAAAAAAGGGAAGGAAGGTTTTGGATCCATCTGATTTTAGAAAAAAGGGAGGAATATGGCGCGTTTTATACACTATTGTCAAGAATCAATTGAGAGAAGATGAAGACAAGTTTTACAATTATTATTTTGGAATGCAGAAAACTACATTCAACAACTTGCTCCAAAAATTATCCCATATTACAGGCCTTTCTTGAATCAATGTAATTAATAATTCTTGATTTATGCTCATTTTATAAAAAAATCTGGAATCAGCGTATGTAAACCGTCACGAAACCGTGCTTACGTCCGGCGCCGTCGACACACCCCGATAGACTGCCATACAACACTGGTGAAAATCACGCCGTGCGTAGACGCGGCGCGCCGAGGGGGACGCACGGTGCATACGGCGGCGTAACCGTGCCGTGGCGCCACCGTGCACGTCTACAAGCTTTCAAAGTGATCCATACAACACTGAAGACCGTGCCTACACGCGGCGAATTAACCGTAGATTTTCACGGCGATAAACCGTGTCGTGGACAAGAGGCCTAACTTTGCCGTGCCATGTACAAGCTAGCACGTTTTTTCAACCGTACGGCTAACACACCGTACGGTTGAACAACCGTGTCGTGGACAAGAGGCCTTAGGCCGCTATCACACGGACCGCACCACAACAACCGCACGCAGTCTCTATATTCAACTGCATGCAGTTGTACGTTCGACTTCGTGCAGTCATGATACCAACTGCACGCGGTCGGCTGCAGTCGTGCCTTCAACTTCACGCGGTCAGCTACAACTTCATGCGGTCGGCTACAACTGCAGCCGACCGCGTGAAGTTAAAGGCACGACTGCATGCAGTTGATATTGACTTCTCTCGACTGCAAGCCGACCGCGTGAAGTTGAAGGCTCGACTGCATACAGTCGATATTGACTTCTCTCGACTGCAGCCGCGTGCAGTTGGTATCACGATTGCACGAAGTCGAACGTACAACTGCATGCAGTTGAATATAGAGACTGCGTGCGGTTGTTGTGGTGCAGTCCGTGTGATAGCGGCCTTAGAGTGTTCGTGGAGTTTCTTGCTCGTTCTTCTTCATAAAGGCCTACCTCCGTTTTGGAACGAGCAACTTAGCTTCAACATTCCGACAAACTGAACGACTCCTTGACAATTCAAAAGTGCCTGTTAATGGTCTAATTGAAATACTTATTTTGACTTCGACTTTGATGATGACCCTCAGTCTGAACGAAGGGTTATGTCAGACTAAAAATCACAAATCACGGACGAACAGCGTGTTTAGTTTTAACGCGTAATTTTAAAATGTAGGACACTGATAACAATACTTTTAAAACCGGGTTACTTTTGATACTAACTTCAAGACCAGACTAAAATCATTGACCTATAAACCAAAACTATACACAACATCACGCCTGTAATCCCCAAAGGGTTACGCAGAGGTGTACCCATTAGCACACCCACATTTCACCAGTTATGTTTAAGTCCTATGTAATAAGGGGCGAACCTATTGTCGTCAACCGGACAAAAATCCAGACTCCGAGGCTGCTACTGAGAAATTCCTGATGAAAAAACCCAATAACACTTTGCCCGACCTGGGAATCGAACTCAAGACCTCATGCTCAGCAGTCGCGCTTTGCGACCACTAGACCAACGAGGCAGTTAACAAAATTAAAGTGTCTGTTTATAATATCAAAATAACAGCAGTCAGTTGAAAAAGATACCCAATTATCCCTGTATGCAATATGCAAGTGCATCCAGGGACATCCCCCCTTTTGAGCAGGACTATTTCAGGATATGGAAGTTAAAGATGGGCCTTTTTTTTAATGGGACAAGCCCTCCACACTGTTCCCACCCACTGCAACTCCCGAAAGTCAGAATCAACAGTGGAGGCCACCAGAAAAGCGCCGAGGCAATGAAGCTCGACGAGTCCCAGAGAAACGATTAACTGTCTTGGGTCCCGCAACGAAATGAATCAGAAAACAATAGCGGAGGAGTATGAAAAAATAAAATTTCCACTTCCCTCCAAACAAGCAGGAGACAGAACAGAACTAGGCCAATAGGCACAAGGGATGTTTACAACTGGGAGAAGCCTAGATTGCCAAGCACCACGGATTGAATAGAATAGAATAGCATTTATTTGCAAATATGGGTAATAGGTACATTTATAAGTAGATAGTAGTAGGTGCACATCTGAGTTCTACCATATTTTCTTTTTGCCTGTTTTTTTTTATTTTTAATTATAATTAAATAATTAATGGGTCCTAATGTGAGCTGTTACATTATTTTGATTCCAGTAATAGGTATGGCCAAAACGCTTGATTGCACGGAAATTAGTTCTAGTTTTAAAGATGGGTTTGGGTGGTAATAGTGGACTGGCTACCAGAGACTACCGAAGGTCAATGGCCGCTGCGTTGGATAAATTATTATAAAAACCCGACGCAAACATAGTTGGGGTAAGCGTAGGCAGATGATGGCAGGGAAAAACCCTCTTACGTCAAAGACTTGATCAGAATGACGTTCATCAGGTATCGAATACAGGAACCTTTTGCGTGCTATGATATGGTAGTTTTGGTATGCTTAGATGGTACGGTCATGTTGAGAGGATGAGTGAAAGACGATAAACTAAAGGTTTATATGGCAGAGGTGAGTGGCAACGCAGGGAGGGGTCGCCCTAGGAAGACCTACACAGACCTTATTGGTGAGATTCTTTAGAAAGGTCAGGTGCGCAGTACTCGTAACCGGCGTGCTTGTATGACGAGATGTATGAACGGGGATGAGGCGAAAGGAGTATGTAAGGATCGTAGCAGGTGGCGTTCTGTGGTTTTTGCCTACCCCCATGAGTTTATGTATTATACACTATGTAACAAAAACCCTGTCAGATCAGTGTTGCCGTTGATCAGTTTTTATGTTTTATTTTAATTTAATTACTTCTTCTTTGTTCTTTTTTTTTTTTCACTGGGAAAAAATAATAATCTCAAATCCATTAAATGGTTACGTATATAATGTGTACGCAGTACGATGGCGAATAATACCCTTAAGGATCGGACAGGGTTTTTGTTACATGCTGTATAGTAGTTTTTTAAACCCCGACGCAAAAGCGACGGGGTGTTATAAGTTTGACGTGTGTGGGGGTGTGTGTGGGGGTGTGTTTGTCTGTGGCATCGTAGCTCCCGAACGGATGAACCGATTTTGATTTTGTTTGAAAGGTGAATTAGTCGGGAGTGTTCTTAGCTATGTTTGATAAAAATCGGTGCAAGATGGTCGCCGTTAGGGGATTTGTTTTTGTATGTGATACATTGCATGCTGCCTGTAATGACCTATGGAGCCGAAACGTGGACACTCACCGTGGGGCTGGTCCATAAATTCAAAGTCGCTCAGCGTGCGATGGAGAGGGCAATGCTCGGAGTTTCTCTGAGGGACAGAATTCGTAATGAAGTCATCCGTCAGAGAACTAAAGTCACCGACATTGCCCGCAAAATTAGTGCGCTGAAGAGGAAGTGGGCCGGCCATGTCTGCAGACGGACAGACGGTCGGTGGAGCAAACACGTGTTAGAGTGGAGACCACGTTTAGGCAAACGTAGTGTGGGACGCCCTGCTGCACGGTGGACCGACGATTTAAAGAAGGTGGCGGGCAGCGGATGGATGCGGGCTGCCCAAGACCGGGATGGTTGGCGCTCTTTGGGGGAGGCCTACGTTCAGTAGAGGACGGCCATAGGCTGATATGATGATGACATTGCATTCACCTGTTGCATTCAAGACCAGCTTAGCAACCGCGCTTTGCGACCAACGAGGGCTCGTTGCTCTAGTGGTCGCAAAGCGCGACTGCTGAGCATGAGGTCTTGGGTTCGATTCCCAGGTCGGGCAAAGTGTTATTGGGTTTTTCCATCAGGAATTTCTCAGTAGCAGCCTCGGAGTCTGTATTTGTGCCCGGTTGATGGCAATAGGCTCGCCCCCTATTACATGGGACTTAAACATAACTGGTGAAATGTGGGTGTACTAATGGGTACACCTCTGCCTAACCCTTCGGGGATTACAGGCGTGTTATGTTATGAGGCAGTCAGTCGAGATAATTTGTAAACGCTAAATGAATAAAATATTTATTGTTCCATTGTAGTTTTTAAGATGTCATTAATTCATATAGTCGCCTCAAGGATACGTTACGCAGTTGAAACGCATTATGCAAACAATCTACACTAAAATACCTGTAGAATTTGTTTGTATAAATGCTTTAAACTCAAGAATTAATGGTCCAATTTGAAAAATAAATTTTTCGTTATACAGCATGTAACAAAAACCCTGTCCGATCCTTAAGGGTATTATTCGGCATCGTACTGCGTACACATATACGTAACCATTTAATGGATTTGAGATTATTATTTTTCCCCAGTGAAAAAAAAAAGAAGAAAGAAGAAGTAATTAAATTAAAATAAAACATAAAAACTGATCAACGGCAACACTGATCTGACAGGGTTTTTGTTACATAGTGTATAGAGCTCGTTTATCGAGGAAGGTTATGGGCAACTAGCAATATCCTACGGTTTTATCCGCGTTAAATTACGTATTTTATTACTGCTCCGCAGCATACATAGGTTTAAAAAATTAGTTGAGAACATTTACGAAAAATTGTGTTACCTACAGCTAAATTCGACCGAATTTAAGTTTTTTTGTAGAAACAGAGATTTCCAATTACTTATCTTTTTTTAAATATGACATTTCGAAAATGTTTTAAAATAACTTTTTAGATCTTTAAACTGCTTATTTGTAGGAAGTTTCTTTTTGTAGGAAACGCGAGAGGAAAGACTTGAAAATTAGGTATCAGAAGAGACTATCGCTGTCGCTCTGCGAGCTTCGGCGTGCGAAAAGGACAACTGCAGATCCGACTGAATAGCCTAATAAAAAAGTCATAATTCGGGGTTTAGCTCTCGCCTATTTTCTTCTCTAATATTGAACCAATATAAAAGATATTTTATAAACTAAATAAGAAGGATAAAAATACTATGCCCCTATATTTTGATTTTATCATTAATAGTTTTTAAATATGTATACTAGGCCGCTGTTCACAGTGCCAATTTTGAGCGTTTTCTGTGGGTTCTAGTGCTTATAAAAATAATGTCTCATTAAAAAGGAAAACATAGGGGCATCAAAATAGTTGATATTTACTTTATTCTAAAAAATCATTGCTTTAAAGTCATAAACCAGAAAGAAAACAGGCGAGAGTTTTTGTATGGAGGAAGGTTCACCCGCGTTTCCTCTTAAAATCGGTCCTTTCCTTTCGTAAAATGAGGACTTGAAAGTTTGCATGATGAAATGCTGTACGGCGTAAACGCGATTTAAACGATTATTCTCGTCTCATTTCTTGGAATTTTGTATATATATGCTTCGGCAGTTTAAATTCTGGGAATACTGTTCCTATGAGTAACGGTTATTCAAGTATTCAATATTGAACATGAAATCATGCTTGTATTTTAGCTGAGACTAAGGTGCTTTGCACATAGGTAGAGCAACTATTGCAGCAACTGGCAACTAGCTGTTTACATATATTTCAATTGGACTGCGCACACATAGCAACTCGAGTTTCGAGTTCCGGCGATCGTCAACAGTTTTCAGTTGCTGAATCGATGACTATATAAGTTAGTTCCTAATTTCCGCAACTGGCAACTGTTAAATATTATACCGGTTTTTAAAGTTGCCGGTTTCCTCAACCGTCAATCGCAACGCGTCGGGCGATTTCACACCCTCTCTTCTTCTCCCTGTGCCCGGCAATGCCAGTTTCGCTCAATACGTCGCCGACTACACACAGATTGCCATAAAGTTGCGGCAACCGTAAACGTTATAGCAACTATCAACTTTTGAAGGTCAGGTGCGGAGTACTTACTCGTAACCGGCGTGCTTGTATGACGAGATGTATGAACGTAGATGAGGCAAAAGCAGTATGTAAGGTTCGTAGCAGGTGGCGTTCTGTGGTTTCTGCCTACCCCCATGAGAAAAAGGCGTGAGTTTATGTATGTATGTAGTTGCCTCAACTTAAGTTGCTCTATGTGCAAAGCGCTTAAATCGGTTGTAATCTCTACATAGTATAAAACAAAATCGCTTCCCGTCGTCGTCTGTACGCTTATATCTTTTAAACTAGGTACTTACGCAACGAATTTTAATGCGGTTTTCATCAATAGATATAGTGATCCAAGAGGAAGGATTGTCGTATCTACAATGCACTCGTGTGTAACTGGGGCGGGTAGTAATTTCATTAAAGCTAGTTTGTTTATTTAAAAGCGCTAACCTCCTTAACCACTGATTCGATTCTGAAAATTCTTTCGCTAATCATATCTTACAACTATTAATAAATGCGAATGTTTTGACAGACAGATGTTTGTTACTCAATGAGACGTCTTAACAGGATACCGTGGCCCCGGAACGTAAAGGGCAACAGAAGGAACAGGGGTTTTTTAGTCAGTAAAAGTCTGACAGTCCCTTCCGCCCCACCCAGGGCGGAAGGACTCATTTGATGATTTTTACCACTTCAAAAAAAAAACAGTTCCTGTTGGATAATATATTATTAACTTTGAAACTCATAATTTAAAATAAAAAAAGACGCGAGCGAAGTCTTGGGTATAAGCTAGTAGTATATTAATAGTATTGACTGTAATTACTCATTATTACGTATTTGTTAACATCAAAGGTTTCGAAATCAGGAATTGAACTCGGATCCTGTACTGTAAGTATGTAACTGTAATTACAGTTTGGTACATTGTAGATTAAGCATCTGTTTATTTTTATTACAAGCTTTTATTTAGCTTGCACTATTCGTATGTAAGTATGTATGTAAATAAGTTGTCCTTTCAAAATTTGCAAACCATTTTTCAACCATTTGTGGGTATCCGATTGAGCTGAAATTTTGCATACACCTTTAGTTCTGATGACAATACAATGTCTTATACTCGACTTGCAATAATTATAAATAAAAACTTGTTTTAAAAAAAAAAACTTTTTTAACAGTAAATTATTTTTATTTAATCTGTGTAAGGTAAAAACCTGACTGCTCCAACTGCTATTCCTAAATTATTAAAACTGCAACATTTTTTTTTATCGCATTGATTATTCTTTTAGGCTAGTCCCTACTCCTAGGCACACCACTGGGAGTGCCCTAAGTGTGTAGTTGCTTAGTTCATAAGTTTAAAACCCTGACTGCACCACAAGAAAGTCTGGTTGAGCATCTGACAATATCCAAGGTTATCAACCGAAATAACATTTGGAAAAAAAAATATTTTACAAAAAATGATTTAAAAAAATTGTGAACTCCTTTGATTTTCTTTTAGCACACATTGCAACATTACTATAACTCATAAACAAGCTTTTTATTAGATCAAAATAGAAACATACAAAAAATATTAATCTAATCTAAAATTCTAAATATAATATCAATAGTTTCCACAGCGCAAGCAATGACATTTTATGGCACAATTTTTTACACCTTGGGTTATATTATTGAAGTTTTAGTATGGATCCCTAGATTTTTCGAGTTATAAATATAGTCTATGTTACTCAGGGATAATGTAGCATTCTAATGGTAAAAGAATTTTTGAAATTGGTCCAGTAGTTTTTGAGATAATTCGTTGCAAACATCCAAAAATACAAATCTTTCCTCTTATATTAGATAGTATAATAATGAAAATATTGTGTCACTGTGTTTGTGGTGACACACCTCCGAAACGCCTCGAACGATTTTTATGAATTTTTTTAATGTATATTTGGTAGATATATAATAGGTCATAAAGTATTATAAATAACACCACTGCATGATTAAATTCACGCGGACGAAATCGCGGGCATAAACTAGTAAGAAATAATAATCTTAAAAGTTTAAATTATATTTTTTAAGTATGTTATATGGGGTCAACACTATTTCAAGCTTCCTCTGCCTAAGTACTTCAAGAAAAATACATTAGGTATATTAAATTGTCTATGATCTAGAAAGTGTGTCAAGTCAACTGTCTTCCGCACCGTTAGTGGGTCAGTCGAGTATATACGCATACCTAATATTTATCAACATTTTAAACCTATTTTTCTTGCAATCAAAACTTACATGTTATATTAGCCGGCGGAACACACTATTTTCATGCACGTTAGAACATTAATAAGCTCACTTTAAACTGATTATTGTAGACTAGCACGCAATCTTTTATGTAAACCATCTGACTACGAACAATGTAATTTTTCATTCATTTCAGAGTGAAAAAGAACTGAATACATACATCTACACACTGATAAACGGACATAAATAGTATCAGAATTGATCGCAGTCAAGATCTCTCTTTATTATTCAAATTAATTGAATATATACACCACCAAAGTTGCCTTCAAAATTTCACTTTTGCTTAGTATTTAAATAAAATATTTTTACTCACCAGTAGAGTGTTTTGGATATACTGGTATTTACTAAAACTTTTTACACGATTTTTGGCACCTCAGCAAATGATTTTTGGCTTTGATAAAAAAGCTCAGATTTGTTTTAAAAATTAAAAATAGTAGTAACGTAACACACTTCTCGCCATTTTCGGGGTGACTGACGTAAAGGAATTCTTTCTTTTCTACCATCTGTTATCTGTCAATGTCAATCTCAAAACGTTAGTGATGTTTTTAAAACTATACTACATATTATAGTCATTAGTACAACTGGAATGATGACAAAACCGAAGAGCTGATCTTGGAAGAAAAAAGTTATTAAGAGTCGTGTCCCTTTCTTTCTCTTAGAGTTAGAATTTCGAACAAATTAAAATATCTCTAGCACACGTAAAAGCCGGATGTCCGGCCAGCTCATTACATAGTATATAATATATGATTTCTTATATCAAAAGGAAGAGCATTAATTATGAATGAGAAAGACAGTTATGTAAAATATTATAAGAACGTAGACGTGTGAAAGGACCATAGCTATACCATACAAAATGAGAAATAAGATAAGAAGTAGGAGAATGAAAAACGGCGGTTACGGTTACGGTTACGCACACAATCTTTTTAATAATTTGAAACAAAGTAACACAGTGAGCAGTCCTGCTACATTTCTTTTTTAGTCCATGATTGTAGTGTAGTACTATTTCTATGAATTTACATCACTCATTCCTAGGTTTCTCATCATGCACTGAAGCATCCTCTGTTGACTTGGCTGCAGCTGCCGACCGACCCTTGCTTTCGGGACTTCTCACTTCCGAGTTTCTGAATTTACTAAGTAGAGAGCTACTAGTTGGATAAGTCAGTCGTAGTTAACACATGGCGTCATAGATGTCACCACAAGTGTTTATATTTATTGTGTTATTTTTTTTACAAAATACTAGCTTTTGCTCGCGACATCGTCTGCCTAATGTCGGTTTCGCGGGTGCTGCGCGAAATAAAAAGTAGCCCATGTCCGTCCTTGGTTTCAAACTTACCCCGTACCAAGTTTCATCAAATCTGGTTCAGTGATTTAGTCGTGAAAGCGTAACAGCGCGACTACGTCCGCGTGGAACATGTTTATATCGTACTTGCATACAAACTTGCACCACCTTTTTCACCGCCTTAGGGGGTGATTTCCGGGATAAAAACTATTCTATGTCCTTTCCCGGGTCTTAAACTATCTCTATACAAAATTTTACCTAAATCGGTTCAGCGGTTTAAGCGTCAAGAGGTAACAGACAGACAGACAGACACACTTTCGCATTTATAATATTAGTATGGATTAGTAAGGATTGCGTCTTATATTACAACATGAAACTACTTAGTTTAGTGAAAAATTGCCTTTGTATATTTTTGGCCCCAATCCACTGAGTAATTCGCAAACTGCTTTCACAAACAAGCAGTAAGTACACAAAATATATTTCTAATAAAAAATCAAACTGTAAATAAGGTTGCAGATTAATATATTATCTCAAAACATCGTATATAAAAGCTTCTATTGCAAACGATACTAACGTTATTGGATCACTTTGTAAAGCCGAAGATGAACTTTCCACATTTTGGGTACCAAAAATTTCACCTTTCCTAAAACAGTACTTTCTGAAAGATAAACGTGAGGTATTTTGCGTTGGTGCATTAACGTCTACTCCTATCCATGCTTCGTAATAAGCATAGAAATACGGAATAATAACGGTCTTCCCAAACCAGCGCCACAGAAGACAGAAGAATGCTGTCAGAAGTAGTACTTGACAAAACATATAGAAATAGTAAGGGAATATGATGGGGTCGGGTGTTGTTAGCTTGGTTATTTTGCAGACTAGCCATTGTATCATCATCCAGTAAACCAGACATTGGTTGGTGCCCGCGCATAATGAAACGCAGCAGTCCCATAGTCTTGCTCCGATAATGTAAGGGAAACAGAAGACATCCCACCAATTGTAACCGAATACTTCCTCGATTTGGGCATGGAACTCCTCGCCTTGTATTTCATCGCAACGAAACCGTTCCTGTCGTTTCTTTGGCTTCTTTTTCGGCGCCATATTCAAATTTGTCCTTATACTAAAATTTCTCCTTCAATAAACTTCAAGTCATAATTTGGGATGTGATAATTTTGATTTATTCATGTATAATTATAATGAATAATAGTTTAGTGTAGATTTCGGCATTACAAATCCTAACGTCATTAGTTCAAACAAATGATGCAGTGTTGAATGACAGCATAGAATGACAGTTCCTAACACATTGTCAAATTTGTCAACTTCAACTTAACCATTTGTATTTTGTAGTCTTTGCTTCAAAACGGCTTCTATGGAATATAGAAAGAAAGAAAAAAAGAAAAATGAAAATTAAGCGCAGGCCACACCGCCAGCTAGCGGACGGGCGGGCTAGGCGGGCGGGCGAAGTGAACGAAGGAAACTATACAAACTACGCGAAATATTGGCGAGCTAAACTATGGGGTTCACACCGAAAACTACGGACAGACGAGCGACGGATATTTCGTTAGCTTAGCTCGTTAGGTTAGTCGGTAGCTCGCGGTGTGAACCGAAGTATGTAAAGAGGTGAAACGATGTTCGCCCGCTTAGCCCGCCCGCCCGCTAGCTGGCGGTGTGGCCTGCGCTTAAAAATGAAATGACGAAAAAATGAACGACGACGACGATGATGATGATGAAATGTGAAAATTATTGAATCTGAAATACATAAATATTTTTATATAATATAAAATATATTAATAATATAAGTGCGAAGGTTTGGATGTATGTTTGTTACTCAATCAAGCCAGAACGGCTGAACGGATCTGGATGAAATTTGGCACAGAGATAGATTATAATCTGGAAAAGTACATGGGCTACTTTTTATTCCGGAAAAATGTACGGTTCCCATGGGGGGATAAAAAATATCAAATTACGCGCGGACGAAATCGCAGGCAGAAGCTAGTAAACAATAATGAGTGACGTGAATACATAGTACTTACTATTTCCATGTGCATATGGGCTGCCTCGTTGGTCCAGTGATCGCAAAGTGCGACTGCTGAGCACAAGGTCTTGGGTTCATCTCCCAGGTCGGGCAAAGTTTTATTGGGTTTACCCATCAGAAATTTCTCAGCCTCGGACTCCGGATCTAAGCCCGGTTGATGGCAATAGGCTCGCTCCCTATTTCATGGGACATAACCATAACACACCTCTGCTTAACCCTTCGGGGATTACAAGCGTTATGTTGTTATGCTATGTTGTGTTTCGACAGCGCTAATGTAGACACTGCGGCTGTAATTGCAATAGGAGCGATTCACAGTACAAACAGGTATAGTCTGATGTGCTCCGACTGTTCGTACAGTCAACAATAAAAATTGATGGTAAAATAAAACTTTTTAAAAACAAGCTTTTTTAGTGTGATGTACTTTCTACTCTTCAAGCCCTTTCATTTGATACCCATATCAAGGGGATTGAGAAAAAATATCTAATCCGCCATCTTGGAAAGGCCATATTGAAATTATTACAATATTGAGTACCTATTGGACATTGTATTGCCACCAGAACTAAAGGTGTATTGCAAAATTTCAGCTCAATCGGATACCAACAAATGATCGAAAAATGGTTTGCAAATTTTGAAAGGACAACTTACATACGGACAGTGCAAGCTAAATAAAAGCTTGTAAAAGTCGATATACATGACATTCCAGTATCGTATTACCCAGTATTGGGTTGTGGAGGTCAAATAGGCAGTCTCTTCATGTAAAATACTGGTATTCAGCTGCATCCGGATAGACTGGAAGCCGACCCCAACGTGATTGGGAAAAGGCTGGGCAGATGACGATGAACTTGACATTCCAGTTTGGTTCCGGAACTTTTGCATTGAATTGTTCAATTCATTTTACTCTGCCTTTCGCTACTAGCTACTCTACCTATTCGAGAAGGCCTCGGCATCCTGCACCTTGCATAGATATGGATATGATACGGTTCGAACGATTATTTAATAATTTCGTATGACCGACTTTTTGTTGGATGTCGTGTGATGCAGTATTGCCATAGGTACTTTATTGGGTTGTGGAGGTCAGGTATACAGTAGCTCCATGTAAAATATTGGTATTCAGCTGCATCCGGTTAGACTGGAAGCCGACCCCAACATAGTTGGGAAAAGGCTAGGCAGATGATGACGTTCCATTTCTCCCCGACACAAAATCGGTCACCGATTGTCTGATGTAAGCGGAGGCCCATATTGGAATTTATTGAATATCTTCCATTTCGCTCCGACAAAAAATCGGTCTCCAATTGTCTGACGTGGACGGAGGCTCACGTAAGAATTAATATAATTTCTCTCCGACAAAAAATCGGTCACCAATAATTGTCTGACATGGACGGAGTCCTTAATTGAATAAAATAAAAGACGTTCATAAGATTATAATAAGTAAAAAAACACTTCAATAAAAAAAGTAAATGTCGTTACTGGATGTAAATAAAAACCGGACGAACGAACTTGTAATGGCGTTTCAAATATTTCTCCTTTTCTGAAACAATACTTTCTAAACGACAATCGTGATGTATAATTTAATGATCCCGACGTTTCTGTTGTAGTTTCGGGTTCATCTAAATCAAGAAGTGCGATATAAAGTGCTTTGAAAAATGGTATAACAACGGATTCACCGAGATATATCCACAGTAAGACAAACATGATTGTCAATAGAACCACTTGAGCATACATATAGAAATAATAAGGAAAGGTTATAGGATCTGGGGTCGTAAGTTTTGAGATTTTACAAATGCAGTAATGTACCAACATCGCACACATGACACATTGGTTCTGCCCTGAGAATATTGCGCAGCAGAAGTCGAAGAATTTCGAGCATATAGTGTATGGAAAGCAGAATATCTCCCAAAATGAATATGCGCTTTGGTCATCAGTCTGTATGTAGAATGGTTCTCCCTGAAGCTCTGCCGCGCAACCTGTCACATCTTCACATTTCCTCATATTTGAGTTTTATTTATATTTTTGTGGGGGGGGGGGGGGAATGGAAGCTTACTGAGAAGCTGAAGTTACTGTAATTCTTGATGTAAAAAATTTAACTGTAACAAAAAAAAAAACATTCTATGAGAAAGGCGATGGTAACGTGTGCGTGCACATCGTGGACCGCGTGCATCACAGTGGAATAGCACCTTAACATCACCCGCGTTAAGTACAGCGAAAGTACAAGTACATAACATCACGCCTGCAATCTCCGAATGGTTAGGCAGAGGTACCCTTTAGTACACCCACGATTGGCCAGTTATGTTTAAGTCCCATGTAATAGGGGGCGAGCCTATTGCCATCAACCGTTCACAAATTCAGACTCCGAGACTGCTACTGAGAAATTCCTGATGGAAAAATCCAAAAACACTTTAGGGCTATTCAAATTTAAGCGATATCCTCTACCGGTGCCAGTAGCAATATCCCAATGGCCCAATGGGAATGCGAATAACGCACTGTTCCTATCACAGCGGTATTCGTCACCGGAGCCGGTAGCGGTCTTCCGACGAAGCTCAGTGAGCTTCTGTTGTTGTCAACGTTATAAACTAACTTTTTCCCGCGACTTCGCTCGCGTTAAATTCTAGTAACTTAGTTTACTCCTACGTTTCTCCTAAGTTTTTCCATTCGAACTTTGAACCCCCCTTAGGGTCAGTTCACACCGAGACGCGACGCGACGCGACGCAACGTGACGATACTGGAAGAAGCCAGTGACTACGCGCTGCGCCGCGCGCCGCCGCGAGACGCATCGCAACGTCGCCGCTCTTGCACGTCATTCTGTGCGCGATTCACCGCTGCGTCGCGATGCGTCGCTCTACGCCTCGTGATGCCTCGCGGCGTGAGCGACGCATTGCGACGTAGTGCTGCGTGGTGTAACGTATTCTAAATTCTCACAATGAAATGTGTATCTTTTCGTGTAGAAAATAAAGTTATAAGTATTTCGAGTCGCTCTTTTAAACTGTGCACGCAGCGTCGCGTCGCGTCGCGTCTCGGTGTGAGCTGACGCTTATGAAGCGAATTATGGAAAATCCTTTCTTAGCGGATGTGGATGTCTACTAACTATATAAACTACCTCTCTGTCAAATTTCATTTTTATTCGTCACTAGCGACCCGCCCCGGCTTCGCACGGGTGCATGTATTATACATATAAACCTTCCTCTTGAATCACTCTATCTATTAAAAAAAACCGCATCAAAATCCGTTGCGTAGTTTTAAAGATCTAAGCATATATAGGGACAGACAGACAGACAGACAGGGAAAGCGACTTTATTTTATAAATATGTAGTGATGTAGTGATAGTGAAGCGGTTTTCGATATTTCATAATGACTGTGTCAGTAAGTGAGTGGATCTTTCGCTTTTAAATATTAGCATTACTTGAGGACGAACGTGGTAGGTACGTATCGCGTACCATTCTGGTATACGGTTCCAGTTTCGCGACAGCTGCGGAAATACTATATTAAATACCCGGCGGGATATCGCTTGGGTATTACCGCTACCCACAACGGCAGCAGATACCGCTTTGATTTGATTTGGCCTTTATGTGCACAAAGGTAGATAACGAGTTTTATCATTCTGAAAATGAATGAATCATCATCATAGGCCTCCCCTACAGATTTCCAATAGGAATAGTCAAACGTAAAAATACTAACCTAATCACGACGTAAAAGGAACACACTCTACCGCTTTTTTAATATCATAAGGCAATTTACTCTTGCTTTCGGGGACTATCACTAATAAACGAAGAATACCAGCGACGAATTCATCTGCGCGAAGGTACTGAGACGACATGAAAATAAACTTTAAAAAAATAAAATCTGATTTTATAATGTCAGACACACAATAGAGTCTGTTTAATTTCGCTCATGGAATTAATAAGTACTATAAATATTTTAAAATTGACTTCACTATTTTACCTTCACCCATAGAAATATGGTGTATTATTTATGGTATATTTTTTGACAGTCATTGTCTACTTTGACTTTGAAAGCTGTCATTTAAATTGTCTATGGTTTATTATTTAGTTCCGTGTTGATCATGGTAGGGTGATGTTACGCAGTTCCTCAAAAAAATAATATTACGTGTTTATAACGTAATTATTATGATACGGATTTAGAAAATTATACATCAACTGCAGGATATCGCGTAATCTATGTTTCTTCAAGGATTAAGCGCAGGTACTGTCTTATAAAATGATTTATTAAAAGTGAAAGTTTAGTTGCAGTTCGTAAAGTATTTTAAACTTTACGTTTTCAAGGGAATTCGCGCAATATAGATCGCGTTAATCACTCTTAATTAGACGGTGATATATGGTCATTTATGTTCTATAATCTATTGTCGCTTAATTTTTAATTAAAACTGGTTTTTCCGACCTTTTAAAGTTGACAAACAAGTTGAAAAATATATTGTAAATTCCATCTGTATGTTTGGCAGCCTTGAATACATTTTTTATTCGTCATAATGTCCTTTAGCTACTAACAAGTTATACTTATTAATAGACAGCAACAAGTTATATGTATATTTTGTGCAAATATGAATCTTTTGTCTCTTTTTAAGAAAGTTTTGTCTATAAAGTGAAATTTTTGGGCATTGAGAAGTGAGAAGACATTTCTTTTCAATACTCTCTCCCTCTTAGTATTTAAAACAAAAGCTTTAAGAGTGCCCATGGAGTTTCTTGTTCGTTCTTCTCCATAGAGGCCTACCTGCGTTTTGGAACGAGCAACTAGATTCAACTTTCTGACTAACTGACGGACTCCTTGACAATTGAAATGTGCTTGTAATTGGTTTTATTGAAATAAATGTTTTGACTTTGACTTTGACTTTGTACGTAAAATAAAAAAAAATACACCACCAAAAACCCTGTTGGTAAATTATAAAAATAAAATTATCCCTTTTATTCAATTAAATAAACATCTAAGTTACATTTGTAAACAATTATACACAGTTACTTTTAGGTCGTTCTTAAGCCGAAAGCCATAAACTCGATCATCAAACTCGAAACGATTGGGACAATTTTTTTTCAAAAATAACAATAAAATAAAACAGCTGTTCAGTACACTTTGACGAGTTAGACGAACATAAATGTACTGAACAGCTGTTGTTTTTACAAGCTTTTCTTTAGCTTGCACTGTTCGTATGTAAGTTGTCCTTTCAAAATTTGCAAACCATTTTTCGACCATTTGTTGGTATCCAATTGAGCTGAAATTTTGCATACACCTTTAGTTGTGATGACAATACAATGTCCAATACTCAATATTGTAATTTTTTTTTTAAAAGCTTGTTTTAAAAAATGTATTTTTAACAGTAAAATTATTTATTGTTATTTTTTTTAAAAAAAGGGTCCCAATCGTTTCGAGTTTGATGAACGAGTTTATGGCTTTCGGTTCAAGAACGACCTAAAAGTAAGTGTGTATAAAAATATAAACATTTAAAAATAAACACACACAACATGTATATATGTGTTTTTCAAAGATGAACACACCAACTGTGTCCCCAGCCAAACTTGCATTAGGCGTAGCGAATGTTCGCCCACTGTCAATGGGTTAAGCCATTGGATATAACATCTATTGGAACAATGATTGTTGAGTCTGTATCTGTAATGGCGCATTTTCATTAGTCGATAGGGCCCGCATGCGGCGAGTCCCCGCATGCGACATAACAACCAATGAAAGTTACAAGTCGTTACACCGCATGCGGGGATCCGCCGCGCATGCTTTTTACCGACCGTGATATCGACATGCGGGCCCTGTGGCATGCGTTCCAGAAATCTGTCGCACCCCGGATGCGGGCCCTATCGACTAATGAAAACGGTTCACCGAATGCGGGCCCTGTGGCATGCGTTCCAGAAATCTGTCGCATCCCGCATGCGGGCCCTATCGACTAGTGAAAATGAGCCATAATATAATCATTATCATTTAAGTAATGATTTAAAACATCCAATTCCCTTCTATTGAGGTTGCATTGCACTGTAATTAAATTTATGTTTTCATTACATTGTATTCTACTTTTTTAATTATAGGTACCTATAAAGTATAAAGATAGGTCTAAAGTCAGGAGAAAAGGTCAAGAAACCTTATCTTTGTAATTGTTTTTAATATTTAATTGAATATTATCATACAGTGCCACAAAATATATTGGTGCAGAAGGTCAACTTCGTACATAAATATACACTATAACACTAATTATATGTATAATAATGTAAATTTGTAATGCAAATATTGTAAACATTGATTTTAAAAGAGTATTATGGAGTTTCTTGCCCATTTTTCTCAATACACTTTTTTGGAGGGGGAAACAAGATTCAATTCCTTTTTTCTTCTTGTATATGAGGTTCAAAAGTGCCTTGGAATGGTCAAATTGAAATAAATTATTTTACCAGCAAAAAAAAAACGGTTTATAATTTTGCTTCCCTTCAAAATGGTTTAGCTGAATAATGCTGAACCATATGTCATGTTTGTGTCAGTTGAGAACTTAAGACTGGTTATCTCTTAAGGCCGCTGCATACGTGACGGGTTTTTATCCGGACGGGACGTGACGGGAAGTTTTGGAAACATCGTTGCATACAAAATGTATCCAAATACGTATATGTCACGGGAACATGGACGGGACGGGAACGTGGACGGGAAAAATCTCGTCGGCGGCGATGTTTAGCACGTCCCCGTTTAGCAATAGCAATTAAAGCCAATTCTTGAATTGAAAAATCCATCTTTCGTTGTTCACAACACTAGCACGTTAGATACGAATCAATGTCACGTTGCGTATGCGTTTGCACCACGTTCCCGTTTTGAACGAGGCAATCACGTGCCCGTCCCGCTCACGTCCCGTCCGGAGTATTTACCCGTCACGTATGCAGCGGCCTTTAAACAGGCCTAGCTTAAAGCTGATTTAGACGATGCGAGAAATATCGTGCGTGTCATTGCGGGACCGCGCGGCTGTCGTGTCATCGACGGAAATATACCACAACTCGCTCGATATTTCTCACCGTCTAAATCAGCTTTTATATTTATTTTTATATTGCTTTTTACCTATATTGTTATACAAAAGATAGAAGCAACAATAATAATATAATGAGAATCTTGTAAAACTTACTTTAAAAAGAATGTAACCTACGTTTTGGAATGAGCATAGCTTCAACTTACTGGCTAACTGACCTAATCCAAACCCCCCCAAACCCCCCCAAACCAAACCTCTTTCAAATTATTTTATTGAAATAAAATGCTTTGTTGGCTTTAACTTAAGGTATTCCAATACAGTTATCTCAATTCTATCATAAAGGGGGTGGTGTTATTATATAGAGCTGGACTTCTGTATCTAACTATTATGTGTGTGTGTGTGTGTTCATTGTGATACTTTCTGATGATAATTCTTTATCATTTATTCATTTCGTTTTTTTTTATTAGTTTGCAATACTTTTTAAAGGAAGTAGATAAATGGATTCTAAAGTTATTATTAAATAAATACTGGCATTTACATGACTCAAATCGGTGAAAAAAAACATCGTGACGAAACCTGGACTTAAAATTAATATTATTTTGAAATCGCCAATTCCTCGTGCCTTCTCTTTATGAGAAGGGGCCTTTGCCCTGCAGTAGGACAGGCTGGTTTTATTTAATTAAAAAAACTGTGCTTAAAACACTTAAAAACTTTTTTTCTTCATTTTCAGATCCCTCACCCTCAAAAATGGTCACGAAAATTATATTTACATTGGCAACACTGCTCACCTACACAAACTCAGAGTACATACCACCTGGCCCTCTCTACCCTTGCCCACGAGACTCCACGACAACCCTTTTGTACCCCTGCGTCTGTGAAAAGGGGTCAGATACTGGGTTGTACATAAAATGTGAAAATACAGGGCTGGCTGTCCTGAGTGTGGGTTTGGGAAACCTTGCAGGTTTGGGGTTGCCAGTTGAAAGATTGTTGTTAAAAGAGTGCAAAATATGTGAGTATGGTTTTGTTATTTCATTTGCTTCGAAATTATACCAGTTTAAAAATGTTGTTGTTGTTGATGTTGTTGTTGTTGTGTGTTGTTGTATGTGTGTTGTGTAAAGGCGTGAGTTTATGTATGTGTGTGTATGTAAAATATGTTGTAACATAAGTAACATCACGCCTGTGATTCTCGAAGGGTTAGGCAGAGGTGTAGGGTACACCCACAATGACACTACACAGACACGTCAAACTTATACGTGTCTGTTTGTGGCATCATAGCTCCTGAACGGATAACCCAATTTTGATTTTGCTTATTTTGTTTGAAAGGTGAATTAATCGGGAGTCTTCTTAGCTATGTTTGATGAAAATCGGTCCAATATGGCCGCCGTCGTAGGTTTTTTTTTTAATTTTTAATTTTATTTATTTTTTCTTCAGCAAACCTGTTCGGCCCCCTGTTCCACAGGTCTACCATCAGGGTTATGGAGATAGTTGACACTCCGATCAAGACCATTGACCAGTACGCCTTCGCCGGAGTCAATAGAACCCTGCAAGAGTTATACATGACCAATACAAACATTGAGGAGTTTCCTAAAAATGCTTTTATGGTGAGTAGTAAACTAATATTACATAATATCACGCCTGCAATCCCCGAAAGTTTAGGCAGAGGTGTAGCACACCCACATTTCACCATTTATGTTTAAGTCCTATGTAACCGGGCATAAAATAAATCCAGACGAGGCTGCTACTGCGAAATTCCTTAGGAAAAATCCCAATAACACTGCCCGACCTGGGAATCGAACCCAAGACCTCATGCTCAGCAGTCGCGCTTTGCGACCACTAAACCAACCAATAATTCTTAGAAACAACTTTATTTTAGGACTAAAAACCCGATTAGTAAAATTAGATTTTTAATTGCTTTAAAATTAATAAATAGTTCAGTTTATTCTATTCTAATAAAACATTTCAGATTCTAAGTAACATCTCAGTGCTGTCAATAGACGGACACAAGATGACGAAGCTCGCTAAAGATATATTCGCGGGCAGTCAAGCGGTTGGCAAGCTGGAAAGACTGCATTTATCAAACGGATTAATTTCTGACATACCACCTGAGGCGTTTCAGGTATGTACTTGATATTTTACAGATTTATGGGATATCTCCAAGGGCGTAATAGCTACCGCTGTATCCGCTCAGGACCCGATCTAGCTATTTTGCCGCTCCGGGCAAAAGTAATATTCGCTGCCCTTTACACTAAAGCCTCGTCCCCACTAGGAACATTTGTCGAGCGACATGTGTCCCCGGTGACATCGGGCGATGTCGGGCGACGTCGGACGACATCGCCGCGACATTGTTGAAACTGTTCCTTGTCGCACAGTCGATGAAGAGTAGTGATAGTCTTACTAATACGTATTGTTTCGTTTGGGAAAAATCTTTATCGTCCATTTGGGCTTCGCTGTAGTTTGGTAGAGCCCCTAGACTAATATTGAAGCAGGGCCCTTCTTGGGCAAGCTGCGCCACTGGATATCTTGACAATATAGCTGTAAAAAGGTGTGGTAAAAATATTAAAATAACATTGAAATAACGATAGCGTTATAACGTTATTTTTCATGGTTTTGTAACTAAATGGTGCCATTGGGAATTTGGGACCCTAATACTAAGCCTTTGCTGTCTATCTGTCTGTCACCGAGCCGTATCTTATGAACTTTCACAGAGTATACAGCATGTAACAAAAACCCTGTCCGATCCTTAAGGGTATTATTCGGCATCGTACTGCGTACACATATACGTAACCATTTAATGGATTTGAGATTATTATTTTTCCCCAGTGAAAAAAAAAAGAAGAAAGAAGAAATAATTAAATTAAAATAAAACATAAAAACTGATCAACGGCAACACTGATCTGACAGGGTTTTTGTTACATAGTGTATAAGATGTTGTAAATGATCTTTTTTTAATTTTATTATTATTTTCTTCTATTTAGAACGAATACCATAATTATGCATGATCACAAATATTTTTAATAAAATTTTCATCAAACAAGATCTGTATTTCTTACCTATGTTAACAAATAAATAAATTCTATTCTATTCTAAAAAATAAAATATATTTCTACTGCCACTATCCACTTGCACGTTTTGGGTGACCATAGTCACAAAAAAAAATCTTGACACACACGTCATGGATACCACAGTTACAATTATGAGGGAAGCACGGAAACATGAATTACGGGTTGATTACGGGATTTTCGTGTATAGGGCTATGGTTTTTAGTACAGAGGAATAGTTACAGATGGCTCTAAAACCAAGTGCGGTACATTATTCAACACTCTGAGGTTGGTACAACGACTTGAAGTCAAGTGTGTTTTCTGTGTGATTGCGGTGAACGTGTCGCTGTAATTATGTCGTAAGTGCTCTTGTTTTATTACTTATTTCTAAAAGTGTAATATATTACAATTTTCTAGACAATGTACACGTTGCAATGGTATATAATAATCATACTCTTTTAATCTCCAACGTTGTTAAATTTAGCAAAAGAAGTGTTCGAGTGCCGTTTTTAGAGGTTACCGGTCGGTTTTTGGTTTGTTCACGGACTGTAGAAATGTTGTGCAACAGAAATGACGCCCTAATTTCATGAAATAAACTATCTAGAATAATAAATTACATACAAACAATCAATTACGTTCATATTTTTTAGCAGATTCAACGAAATGAGTAATACGATACGCACCGTTCAAGTGCCTGTGACTGTAGTAACCAATAACGTTTGTAAAAGTAAGGTTTGTGCAGACGAGCTTTTGGTGGAGAATTTTTGAGGCTAGCTGAACTCAAAAATTCGCACAATTTGGATGTGCAAGGAGTGCATGGTAAACTTGTGCATCCTGGGCTGTTTTAGGGATTACCACAAACCCTAAATATAATGTTATTTTTATTTGTTATTTTGTATTTTACCTTTTATTACATATTTTTTTGTGACTTTCCTCTTTTATTTCTTCTTCTACCAATACCTACCCTACCGTACCCTACCCCTACAAATACCCCTACCCTACCCTACCTCTACCTCTACCCTACCCTACATCTTCCCTAATCTACCTCTACTCTACCCTACCCTACCCTACCTCTACCCTACCCTACCTTTACCCCACCCTACCTCTACCCTACCTCTACCCCACCCTACCTCTACCCTACCCTACCTCTACCTTACCCTACCTCTACCCTACCCTATTATATATATATATATATATATATATTATATATATATATATATACCTTATATATATATATCTTTGTTTATATAAATATATAAACTGGGAGTCGGGGCCGCGGTAGGCCACGAAGGAGATGCCGGGACGAACTGGAGGGATTAGGGAAGGAGTGGAGGGAGGCCTTTGCCCAGGAGTGGGACAGAATAGGCTAGCTAAAAAAAATAAAACAAAGTAATAATAAATAAAAATGTATTTATTTCTTATTAAAATAATAATAATAATAATAATCATTTATTTATAAAAAGGGGCACATTTACAGTAAAATATATTGACAATTAAAAATAGAGCACAGCAAATAAAACAATATTAAAAACAAAAACACGAAGTACAATAATTATTAAGTATAGTCAAAAATAAAACGCCCGTCTGCACAGTCCCGGGCGGCCATATTGCTTTTTTTCTCGAGTATCGAAGGTCGTCCGACCTCCGGTACTTGAGACTCGAGGACTCTGATTTGAAAAATTTATTTTAAATACTTCTCATGAATGTAATTTAGATCTTTTGCTATCATCTTGAAGGAAATATAGTCTACTTTATTTACATATTTTTATAACTGATAAAGGTAGCTTAATTTAAATACGAAAAATAAAATTGCCGTGAAATCAGAAAAAAATAATTACTTTTTTAAATTTAACATTTTTTTTAAATATGTACATGTAGGTTTGAAGCATATATTTTTATTTAAGTTTATTCTCTATACTTTAACGTAATCAATGTTAATTTTTATTTTAAAATTGCTCTAATACTTTTCTTTTGGCAAACGTTTTTATCGGGGACGACCGCGGCGTTATGCGGTGGTGCGATTGCGCGGTGGCATCGCGACGTAAGACCCACATGACAACTCGCGAGCGTCAACGTGCAAGTGGCTATAACAATAATTGTTGTTAAAAACATAATAAAAATAAAAGGAACCCATACAAAAACGTGTATTTACCGATCAAGCCCCGGCTGACTTACCGTTAAGTCAGAACAATAGAAAATCAATTGTGTCTCATTACGTGGAACTTGAGTAATTAAAAGAATAGTTTTATTTTCTTCTTTATCGTGTGGGCAGTAAGGTCTTACGACCCCACACACCATATTGTCAGAGTTTAAACCGCCTCAAGGGCCTCTGACATGGTTTGAGTGGGACAGTAATAGGCTGGTATAAGTCCAGGTTTCCTCACGATGTTTTCCTCCTTCACCGATGTCAGTGATATCCAAGACAGACTAATGCCCGTTTTCACCATCAATCCCTAATTTTTAAGTATCCCCTAAGACATTTTAGATCAAGCAGAAACGCACTCTAAAATCGGCAGACTTAAAGTGCGTTTCTGCTTGATCTAAAATGTCTTAGGGGATACTACTACAATTCAAAAGTGCCTGTAAATGGTCTAATTGAAATAAATGTTTTGACTTTGACTTTGACTTAAAAATTAAAGGATTGATGGTGAAAACGGGCATTATAGTGTAAAATATTGTATTGACTCAAACTTGGCCTTTCTTATTAAATGTTATATTGGCTGAAATGCAGTGTGGAGCAACGTTTTTAACAAAAAAATATATATTATTTTCAGGTACTAAAAAAACTGAAAAAGCTAGACTTGCATGGAAACAAACTAGTAACTTTAAAAAGGAATCAATTTAAAGGTTTGAGAGACACTGAAGTACTGGATTTAAGGTACATTTTACGATAACCACATAATAATTAATACTTCAATCTCATTGGACACTAGCCAAGTACAAAAGAGATGTTATATTGCATAAGTGTGTGCGCAAACGCAGGTGCACTCCCTCTTCCCTCACTCTCATAGTGCGATGGAACGGCAATCCGACACTCGCGGGGAGTGATCAGGCGCAGGACCAACGACCATAATATATACCTAGACTCCTAATAACAGACGACCGATGTCTGTCAACACATTAGGCATAAAAGTCTTATAACCGTCGCTCACCAAGTTCGTATTACTTTCGACCACTCCTGTGAGCCGTAAACATGCACTGACCTTGAATTAGCCAATCAGAACGCAGTACCCCGTCCCCCTCGTACCTCAGCAAGTTGGCAGAATAGTTTTCGTGCGTTAGATCGCGTATTAGGCGTCTATAGGCTGTATGGTCGTTGTGCAGGACTAACGGTGACACGTGCTTTCTGAGGCACGGGAGTGTCGCACCAGCCACTTCAAACTCTGGGCCTAAGACGACCCACTGACCCTGGGCTGTTACTGAGAAATCCATAATGGGAAAAACCCAATAACACTTTTTGCCCGACCTGGGAATCGAACCCAAGACCTCACGCTCAGCAGTTGCGCTTGTGACCACGAGTCTAACGTAGGGCTGCCATCCGTCCGGGTTTCCCCGGATTTGTCCTAGTTTAGAAGGCGTCCTGGGAGCGTCCGGGAGGGGCTGTCAAAAAGTATCCTTTGTGACTTTTAGTGTCAGAGGAATTCCGATTAATGGAAAGATAGGCGATAAATGAAAACTAATCTTAGTTTAAAAATTTTGTTTTTGGTACCTATGTCCGGGAAAAAAACTAAATTTCACCCAAATGTCCGGGGATTTTGAAGATTTTGTCCGGCGTTGGCAATTGGGTAGATGACACTATTAACCAATAATTCCAAGACATAACTTCTATAAAGAAACACTTTATTTTGGCCCTGAAAACCTGATTAATTTTCAAATCACTGTAAAATTGGATTTTTAACTGCTTTCAAATTAATAAATAGTTAGTCAATTGAGTCTGCACAAAAGTGACGTCACAGTTGAGTTTTGTTATACAAAATCTATGGGAGAATCGCGTTTTGACAGGCCATAAAAAGTACGTTAATTGATTGGTGGTGTCATCTACCCTATTTAAGTGATGGCAGCCCTAGTATAACGGGACAGTTAATAACTACATAATTGGGTATTTTACACTATTAACCAATAATTCCAAGAAAAAAATACTTAAATAAACACTTTATTTTTAGCCCTAAAAACCCGATTAATTTTCAATTAACAGAATCTAAAATTAGATTTTTAGTTGCTTTGAAACCTATTTAGCTTACTCGGAACTGCCTCGTTGGTCTAGTGGTCGCAAAGCGCGACTGCTGAGCATGAGGTCTTGGGTTCGATTCCCAGGTCGGGCAAAGTGTAATTGGGTTTTTCCATCAGGAATCTCTCAGTAGTAGCCTCGGAGGCTGGATTTGTGCCCGGTTAATGGCAATAGGCTCGCGCCCTATTACATGGGACTTAAACATAACTGGCGAAATGTCGGTGTACTAATGGATTCACCTCTGCCTAACCCTTCGGGGATTACAAGCGTTATGTTTTGTTTTAGTTCCATTTTGTAGGTAGTCGGAGTTTAATTTTTATCGGGGGATTCTTTTTTCGTTTTTTTTAGCTGTAAGTCTTCCATGCTTCATTAAATAAATAAATATTATAAGTAATTTTTGTTTGTTTATATTTCAGCCATAATCTCCTAACCAAGCTGGATGGCAGTAATATTGGTGATCTGAGTAAACTAGGCTGGTGTAATGCGAGTCACAACCAACTTGGAGAGATACCAAGGTAAGGTTTAGGGTGACACGTTGTTTGTTTGTTTGTTTGTATGTACAATTATAATAGCGGTAATTAGTGGAGTAGCAATCTACAAAGCAAATCGATTGACACTTTGGTTAAACTTACGACCTTTCGACGTCGTGTGCCAATTTTGAGGTGTACGTAGGTACTGTGTTAATACGTTCAAAAGTGCCTTATAATGGCCTAATTAAATAAATGATTTGACTTTGACTTTAACTTTGAATACATCACTTATACACACAGATGTAGGTATGGCCTGTACCCCGTGTTCACAGCAATTCAAACCTTAGCATGCTACTGCACTTATGACCGCTACTATACAAACCTATGTTCCTATCTGCCTCCGAAATGGCTAAAGCTTGATTCATGAAATAATAATTTATTACTGATACGGGACGGTGCCGGAACTGAAATGTGTGAATCAGCCTTTATATAATATCTAAAATTGATTGATTTCTATTGATTAGAAAAAAAAAGAGAGAAATTTTGACGTCTGTTGGTCCGTTTGGTAGAACTTACTCCAAAATGTAGGGACTAAATTAACTTTTTAATCTTTTGTGTTTCAGAGGCATGTTTGCAAGGAATACAGTTATAAAAGTGGTGCATTTGGATAATAATAAGATCAAGAAATTGGATACCAACAGTTTTAGAGGAATGAGGTTTTTGAGGTAAGTTAATTGAGGAATTTTTGAACGTTATATCCGAAAAAAGATAAAAAAAAATCTAGCCCCCCCCTTCCAAATGATAGTTTCACATGAAACAAATAAGCAATATTAAATATAAGATAATTAAATAAATTATAAATGAATAAATATAATTGTAATATAATAAGTAAATGAATGGGAATATAAAATACTTAAAACAATATAAAATATTTCAAGCACAAGACAAATTAATAAAGCGCTCTTCCTCTCTCTACTTATTTAAAAATTTGTCTGTGCCCGACAGAGTTCATCATTGTTTCTATTAATATTTGTAAGTGTACATCATGGATTGCAATAAATCATTTGATTTGATTTAACCCTGGCAGATCTAAGACCCTGTTCCCTCTTTCTCCAGACGCCTGTTCCTCCAAGACAACCAGATCTCAGATATAGGTCGAGGCACCTTCTCCGCTGTCACCCGCATCGGTACCGTAGATCTGGCCAGGAACAAGATAACCAAGGTCGATTTCCAGATGTTCCAAGCAGTGAAATATGCTGAGGTGAGTGAAGTATTGTTAGAGAGAAACTACTATAACATGACGCGCCCCTCCATATTACTATTTCAATGTGTGCAGTCACGTCCTTGTGAAAGAGTTTGTATGTAGTTGTAAGTATTCGTGTTCAGTAGATCAGATTTGTTGGTCAACTGATCATAACTAGCCCACCGCGCAAGACAACGCACGTGTCGTTTTCATAGAGTATGTTAGTGTAGCGCCTTAGTAATAATAATGAGTAATTAATGACGCCGCTGGTCTAGCAACAAATCGCTGATTTATTTTTGTTTCGAGACTGGGCGTACCCAGGGGGGGGCAGGGGAGGGCAGCTGCCCCCCCTTGGAAATCTCGTAGAACATGTATGAACTCGCCTAATTACTAATTAAAGTGTAAACGGGTCCTTATGCTCTAACTTTTAAATAAACCGCGCAGTAGACACTGACAAAATGCACGATGCAATTGCCAAAAAACCGCGCGCGACGATGGCGGACGTACATTACCGAATCTAGCCGAGCGTTCGAACGCTCGGCCCGGTCGGCTGTATTCGGTAATCTTCGATGAGGACTTGCGAGCGACTAGCATTTATTTTATTTGACATGTTATTGTTTTATTTCACACATTTTATTTCACACTACACTACATACACCTAATAATCATGTAGGTGTGTTTGTGTAGTGTGTATGACACAACAGCCGCGGACGATCCGACCTAAAAAATCTGACTTGCCCCCTCCTACGCCAGAAGCTGGGTACGCCCATGTTTCGAGAGCCGTCTCAGTACGCACGCACATGTGTTGTGAGTCTTGTAAATACTTTCGAGCGCCATGTTATAGTAGTTTATCTCTAGTCTTGTATTGTTCTGGTAGATATTTAATGAATAGATAGTTTTGGATTTTTTATTCTATAAATGGTCGTCATGGGCTTCGGTGCTTAGAAAATTTTGCAACTGTCATTCTTCCTTTTACTTTATTTTTGTCTTTTACGGTTCCGTACACGAATAGTGCCAACGGATCCCTCTATTGTCCGTCCGTCTGTCTGTCTGTATCTCATAAACAACAAATAATTATAAAAAACACGTATCTTGTATAAGAAACGTGTTTTTTTTTAGTATTAATTATTGTTCTAACAAGAAATTCTCAAATAATAATAACTATTAATTATAATTCGACTTGCCAAAAGAACTACATCAATAAAACTAACATTTGATTGACGTTTAAATAAACAAAATGGCGACTGACATAAGAAATAACTAAACTTACACCGCTGATTTCATTATTTCCTTTCCAGGTAATAAATTTAGCCGAAAATAATATAACAATAATAGAAAATCAAGCTTTCACCGATTTATACCAATCTGTGGTCAATATATCACACAACTCGCTATCGACCATAGAGTCGGGAGCGTTCCAGAACTGCAACAACATGACGTTACTAGACTTCAGCCACAACAAGTTATCTGTACTCGGCGCACGCGCATTTGATGAGAATAGCTATGCGTATACGCTGCAGATGTCGTATAATGAGTTTACTGATTTCTCCCAGGTAAGAATTTGAAATTTCTGCTGTTTTAGCAGCTATAGTATATAAGTTGGTTGGAGGCAATATTGCCAGTTGGCAAAGTTTGTTCGAGGTAATATTGCCAGTTGGAAATATTAGTTTGAGGTAATATTGGCTGTTAGCAATGTTGGTGAGGTAATTTTGCCTGCTGGCAATGTTGCCTGTTGGCAATGTTGGTTTGAGGCAATATTGCCTGTTAGCAATGTTGGTGAGGCAATTTTGCCAGCTGGCGATATTAGTTTGAGGCAAAATTGCCTTTTGGCAATGTTGGTTTCAGGCAATATTGTCAGCTGGCAGGCTTCAGGTAATATTGTCATTTCTTAATTTTTTCCTTGGCAATATTGCCATTAAGAAATTTAACCCTTAGCAATATTGCCTTTCACAATACTACTAAGGCAATGTTACATTTGAAAGTAGATTAATTTCCTCTTTAAATTGTCTTTGTGTTGGCCTAGTGATTAAACCGCTCACCTCTCACGCAGGGTGCAGGTTCAAGACCTAAAAAAATTTTTATTCTGAAAAAATTATAACTAAAAAAAATCTCTTTCTTTCAGATACCAATACAAAACATGTCAGGTATACAAATTCTTAACGTATCTCATAACAGAATAGAATCTATAAAGAAGGCAGCGTTCCCCAAGCTATACGAGTTACATACCGTGGATTTGTCTCATAATAATTTGAGCGAAATATTTAATGCTGTGTTTCAAAATCTATTTTCTTTAAGGTATGTCAAAGTATTACAAATATAAACAAATAAATATAATGGAAATGTCTGTTTGTATTGTCAAATTAACAGCTTTATATTAAAAAAATAATTTAAACTTTTTTTGTTTGTCTAACTGTTTGTTCCGGTTGAACTCCGAAACGGCTGGACCAATTTTGACAGGACTTTCACTGGCAGATAACTGATATTGTGTTAATTAAATAACAAATCTAATCAAAATATAACTGGCGAAATGTGGGTGTACTAATAGGTACACCTCTGCCTAACCCTTCGGGATTACAAGCGTGATGTTATGCTGTGTGAAATCCAAAATTCAGTTATGTTTAAGTCCCATGTAATAGGGGGCGAGCCTATTGCCATCAACCGGGCACAAATCCAGACTCCGAGGCTGCTACTGAGAAATTCCTGAAAGAAAACCCCAATAACACTTTAAAACTTAAATAAATTCGTATTTTTTTCCACAGATTCCTAAACCTTAGCTACAATTCTTTAGAAGTGATAAAACCTTCAACATTTGGAACAATACCGACAGTGTTAGAACTGGATTTATCGCACAACAAGTTGCGCGACATATCTCGAGGTAGCTTGGCAAAGTTGGCGAGCGCCAGGCTCATTGACATCAGCTATAACCAGCTGGAAAAGCTGTTCCAGATACCTATTAGTTTGGGGTGAGTAAACATATCCAATTTCATATCATCTCTGCCTAGCCTTTTTCCCAACTATGTTGGGGTCGGCTTCCAGTCTAACCGGATGCAGCTGAATACCAGTATTTTACATGGAGCGACTGCTCTGACCTCCACAACCTAGCAACTGGGTAATACGATACCCCTTGGTAAGACTGCTTGTCACATTTTCGGGCTTCTGACGACCCGTAACGACTGTCAAAGATCCACGTATGACAGCCGGGACCAACGGCTTAACGTGCTTTCCGAGGCACGGAACGATGTCAGTGATGTCTAAGATATCCAAAAAAAAATCCAATAAAATATCCAATTTATACAAGCTTAATTCTTAGTGTTTCGTACTCAGTGGCGGATAAAACAAAAGGGGGGTGGGAGGGTGGGGCTAATGGTCTCACGCCCCCTCCCCGCAAAAGCATCAAAGTTCTTCCATGACTAATCTTAAAGTGAAGTCATCAAGTTCATCTCTTAACTGCCATAGCTTACATCTTTATTCTTATTGTATTTTTATTATTGTTTATATTCATCTTCAATGTGATCACATGTAGAAGCAACAAGAATAATGTAACCAGGATTTTGTAAAAACTTAATTGAAAAGAGTGCCGTGGAGTTTCTTGCTCGTTCTTCTCCATAGAGGCCTACCTCCGTTTTGGAACGAGCAACTAGCTTCAACTTTCGGACTGACCGACTCCTTGACAATTCAAAAGTGTCTGTAAATGGTCTAATTGATATAAATGTTTTGAGTTTTACTTTGTTGCGGATCGGGGAGGGGTGGGGGGAGGGTTACGGGAAACAAAGAAAGAATTAAGTCATAAATAAAATAAATAAATATCTTGGGACAACTCACACACGGCCATCTGATCCCAAGCTAAGCAGAGCTTGTGTTATGGTAACCAGACAACTGATATACATACTTATATAATTTATAAATACATACATATTATAGATAAATTACACCCAGACACAGAACCAACAATTATGCTCATCACACAAAGTTTGTCCTGGGTGGGAATCGAACCCACTACCTCCGGCTTTGCAGTCAGGGTCACTAACCACTAGACTAACGAGGCAGTCATGTTTTATATAAACAAATAATTTGACCAAAAAATCATTTTTTCTATTACTTTACAGCGAGCTGAACGTAGCACACAATAACTTAACAGAAATAAAATCAAACACTTGGCCGTCGATGAACGCGCTCCTGCGACTGAACATGTCGTCCAACAAGTTGGGCGACTCGTTGGCTTCCGATAGCTTCTCTAGCTTGTTGACGCTTCAAGCCGTGGATCTTTCCGGCAATGGCTTGACAAGGCCGCCTTGGGAAGCGCTGAATACACTCACTAGTTTACAGTACTTATATGTGCAGGTAATTGTATTTTTTTAAATTCTTTCTTCTTTATCGTGTGGGCAGTAAAGTCTTACGACCCCACACACCCTAGTGTCAGAGTTTCTAAACCGCCTCAAGGGCCTCTGACATGGTTCGAGTGGGACAGTAATAGGCTGGTATAAGTCCAGGTTTCCTCACGATGTTTTCCTTCACCGATGTCAGTGATGTCCAAGATAAACTTTAGAAAGTACATATGGATTGAAAAAGTCACATTGGTACTTGCCCGGATTTGAACCCAAAACCTTATGCATGCAGGCGCCTTTACCACTGAGCCATCACGACTGTTTTTTAAATTGTATGGTCGGATTGATTGTTTGACACCATTAAAAATAAAATTTCTGCTCCGTTCACTGCCTCATTGGTCTAGTGGTCGCAAAGCGCGACTGCTGAGCATGAGGTCTTGGGTTCGATTCCCAGGTCGGACAAAGAGTTATTGGGTTTTTCCATCAAGAATTTCGCTTTGTGCGCGGTTGACGGCAATAGGCTCGCCTCCTATTACATGGGACTTGAACATAACTGCTGAAATGTGAGTGTACTAATGGGTACACCTCTGCCTAACTCTTCAGGGATTACAGGCGTGTTGTTATGTTGTGTGAAATCCTTAATTCAGTTATGTTTAAGTCCCATGTAATAGAGGGCGAGCCTATCGCCGTCAACCGGGCACAAATCCAGTCTCCGAGGCTGTTAAAAAACCTGCTTTTAAAAACCCAATTACATTTTGTCCGACCTAGGAATCGAACCCAAGACCTCGTGCTCAGAAGTCGCGCAGACCAGGCCTGAATTTCAGTACAACAAAAATCCTTTTCAAATTCCAGGATAACAACATAACAGAACTAAGCAGGTCGGCATTCGGAAACCTACCGACGATGTTCAAGCTAGATCTGTCGCGCAACAGTCTGACCACTATCGCGCAACGCACCTTCAACGGCATGCAACAGTTGCTCGATCTGTCGCTCAGTGGCAACAAGCTGGAGCATATACCTAATGAAGCTTTTAAGGGATTGGTTGCATTGAGGTATATCTGTAAATAGTATTTATCTACTAGCTAAATCAGCGAATTTTGACCCGCCATATTTTTTTTTTTTTTTCATAATTTCTCCTTACTATAACAATCACAATAAAAAAGGAATCATAAAAAAAATAAAAATAAAAAAGATTGTCAAAAAAATAAAAAAATATTTAGGGGTGGGTCACCTTTATCGTTTAGGTGTATGAAAAATAGGTGTTGGCCGATTCTCAGGCCTACCCGATATGCACACAAAATTTCATAAAAATCGGCGTAGCCGTTTCGGAGGAGTTTGGTGACAAACACTGCGACACGAGAATTTTATATATTAGAATATATTAGACGATATCAATCAATCTGCCTAGCCATTTCCCAACTATGTTGGGGTCGGCTTCCAGTCTAACCGGATGCAGCTGAATACCAGTATTTTACATGGAGCGACTGCCTATCTGACCTACACAAACTAATAACTTCGCTGAATTATTTGACCAATATAGCACAAATAACTGATTGTTATCGCACACCGATCTGACCACTGTAGTACAGCTATCTGACTGTTATTGTACAGCAATCTGACTACAGTCGCATAACTATCTGACCACCATTGCACAACTATCTGACAACTACAGAGCAACAATTTTTTCCAAAAAAATTGCAATAAATGTTCGGTATTAATCTTTCGATCAAAATTGATTTATAAAATGTTATTTTGCAGAAAGTTGGATTTATCACATAATTTCTTAGAAAAGATTGATAATAAGACAAATGGATTACTGGACGATTGTCTGTCTTTGGAAGAGGTAAGTTAATTACAATTTAATTTTATGTATCTCAGGATCAGTAGCGTAGTTATCCGCATCCGGTGTCACCAGCCTAGGGGTGACACCCGACTGTGAATAAAAAATACACAAACTCATGATTTTCAACAATAAATCACTTACGCAGTCATTTTATACAAGTTAGCCAAACAAAATAATTTAATTTGTCGATTGTGATAATTTATATACAGGGTCATTGAAAATTTACTTTTTTTTTCATGATTACAGAGTTGGTCCCATAGTAAAAGTGGTTCATAATGATGAGTACAATGACGCCTTTTAAGGTTTCGGGTAAATTTTCAATGACCCTGTATACTATACTGTATAAATGCATGTACGTACATACCTATTTTGTGAAATAAATAATGTTAACAAGAAATAAAACACGAGCAACACAAAAAAAAACAAACGAAAAATTATAAACCATCTTAAAACTTTCATGTTTCAATTTCCAGGTAATTCTAAGCCACAATAAAATTGGTTTTCTAACCAAGAAGATGTTCCCCTCAAATCCCTGGATTCCGTACAGACTCCGCGAGATTGACCTGAGTTACAACGAGATACCAGTGTTGACACACGACCTGACGTTGGGCGCGCAGAAAGTGAAGAAATTAAACGTCGCCGGCAATTATATCAATGATATAAGAAATAGTAAGTGTTTTTATATTTTTTTGGTATATGTATAAATACAATCAACATTGTACTAAGTATTTTATATATTATTTTTCAGATGTCCTTGGAAATCTAACTTCGTTGGAAATATTAGATTTATCTCATAATAATTTAAAGGATATGATATCGAGAACTTGTAAGTGTTACAATTTACCTACTTTTATTTATTATTGTTTTATATTCATCTTCATTGTTTTCACATGTAGAAGCAACAAGAATATTGTAACCAGGATTTTGTAAAAACCAAATTGAAAAGAGTGCCGTGGAGTTTCTTGCTCGTTCTTCTCCATAGAGGCCTACCTCGGTTTTGGAACGAGCAATTAGCTTCAACTTTCTGACTAACTGACCGACTCCTTGACAATCCAAAAATGTCTGTAATTGTAATATCATCATCTTACTGCACTTGTCCCATGTTACTTGTGGTCGGCGCGACACGTTTTGTTCTTCCATTCCGTCCTGTCAGCCGTAATGCTATCACTGACTCCCTTTTCTTTCATATCATTCTTCACACAATCCATCCATCTTTTCTTTGGTCTTCCTCTTGCTCTCCATCCATCCACATTCATATTCATAACTCTCCTGGTCACATGCGATTCATCCCTCCTCTTCACATGCCCATACCAAGACAAACGATTCCCTTTCAACTTTTCTGTCACTGGCGCCACTTTCAGACTTCCTCTTATGTACTCATTCCTGACCTTATCCATTCTGGTCACTCCGCACATCCATCTCAACATTCTCATCTCCGCTACATGCAATCTTTTCTCATCCGTCCTCTTCGCGGCCCAACATTCCGATTTCCGTAATTGAAATAAATGCATTTATATTTATATAATTTCAGCTGAAATAAAATTCAGTTTCCCTGAAAACATTACTGAGTTACACTTAAAGAACAATTCACTCCAAACGTTGCCGACTGCTAATATCATGTCAGCGAAATATCTCAAATTGTTGGACGTGCGGAACAACGAGCTGTCGACCTTCGAGCCCCAGCTGGTGAGGAAGGTCAAGAACGAAGGCTTGGTGGTGCTGTTCCAAGGTCAGTACGATCTACATATAAAAATGTTTAGTAGCCTTTCAAACAAAAAAAACAAAATCAACATCGGTTTATTCGTTAGAGAGCTGCAATGCCACAGACAGACACACACACAGTGGGTGTACTAATGGGTACACCTCTGCGCAACCCTTGAGGATCACAGGCGTGAAGTTATGTTTAAATTATTAAAATAAACAATAAATCATACACACAAATGTATGGTCGTTTGATACACACACATATACACATTTTCAACTTGAACTAGCTGATCAAGCAAACTTCGTACCGCCATATATTTTTTTAATTTTCTTTCACAAGAACCTTCTCCTTACAATAACAAACACAACAAAAAAAGAATTAGTGAAATTAGACTAGCCGTTCACGTGTGATGCCGTGACCAAGGGAAATAGGGATTCATTTTTATATACATAGGTTAGGTTAGGTTAGGTTAGCTGGGCTATTTCCGCACTTAGCCTCTTTATTGGGCCATTGTACGTGTGAAATCGAATCCTCATGAATCACTCCAACCATCCCAGGTCCTCCCAGAAAGCCAGCAGCCTTTTCAGGCTGCTGCAGGTTTCCGGGAGCGATGCCGGCGATTGCAGAGTTCGTGCCCGTTGATCCGCCACGCTACTGCACTCCAAGAGCACGTGCTGTGGTGTTTCTTCCGCCTCCATGCAACCTCTGCACAGAGGGCTGTCTGTCACACCTATGGTGAATAGGTGTTTGTTTAGGGGACAGTGGCCGGTTATGATGCCTATGATCTTACGGATTTTGTCCCGTTCCAGTCTAATGATGCTGCGGGCAAGTCTTTTTGATGCTTCCGGAACTGCATTCTTTGTTTGTTTTTATTTACATGTAAAGATATGTATTTTGTAATAGTCTTTGACAATACAACCTTAGTAATATTCAAACTTAAAATATAAATGACCAATGGACAAGTTCAATTAAATTCTTCATTTTTGACTTTGACTTTACAGGAAACAGCCTAAAATGCGACTGCTTCACTCGTCCGCTGAAACATTACCTAAATCATATGCGGCCATCTTTACTGAAAATGGACGAAAAATATCAAAATCTAACCTGCGCAGAACCAGTTACGCTGCAAAATGAAAATCTACTCACTGTAGATGAAGACAGGCTATTGTGTACTGGCAACACCGAAGTTGATACGAAGATTCTGGAGCATAGCAACACTGAGGGCGAGAGCGCCTTTGATTTTGTTACCGAACCTGACTTGGCTTTCAGAGATATTCAATAGTAAGTAAAATTTTATCAGACTATATTCCATACGTTCTGTAATGGTGCGGGTGACACATGTCAGCAATTCATCTATGGATGTCAGAATCGCCTAACTAGGTCAGTGACATTATTTAATTTACTATTTATCTACTTACTTATTACTGATTCCGTATTTTAAGACTATGATATTAGTGTGCAGTTAAACTATTCAATCATGATTGTAAATCGCCGTAACGTTCAAGAGTGAAAAGCGACAGTTTGACAAATGTCACCGGCACCATCCTAGAGCGTGAGCAATATAGCACTCCTCCCGCGAATTTGTTCGAGTGATTTTTCTTACGGATACCTCATTTTTTTAAATATAATATAGCCTATGTCACCCGGGGATAGTGTAGGTTCCCAACAGTGAAATAATTTTTCAAATCGGTTCAGTAGTTTCGGTCAATCGATCAAATCGGTTCAATAGTTTCTCTTTATAATATTAGTATTTGTTTTGTTGTTTTTTTTTTTTGTTTTTTCAGAGATAAAGATAAAGTTGCGTTTGTTTGTATAAACATGTGTAACATGATACATTGATATGCACTTAAGGATGGAAACTAGCTTGACATTGGTTCAACATGTTTTGCCAAATTCGGCGTACAAAATAGTTTGAGAGTCACCTGTAGTCAAAATTCAATCATTTTATAAATACATAATTTCAGTCAATACAAATTAAAAAAATTAGAACAATAAAATTAATAAAACTAAAATATAAATTACATTATCTGTCATATCTGTCAAAATTTGTCATTCAAGAAATCCGTAACGTTATAGTATCCCTTACTAATTAGCATTTTTTTTAGTTCTCTCTTGAATGAATTAATGTTCATTATCTTAGGGGCATTAGAGATTTTATTATATATTAATGGACCCAATGTCTTTATTTAATACATCGGTTTTACATTACTGCTTACAAACGATCTTATTCTATTTACAAGCAAATCTTAATTCAATGTGTTACATAGGTTATTATCGCCTTTACAAACATCAATATTAGTATAGGTGTAAAGCCACTTCGTTTACGCCATATGGCGTTTCATACAAACTTTCAAGTCCTTATTTTACGAAATGAATGAACCGATTTTAATGAAACTTCCTACGCATAAGCAGGATACATAGGTCTAAAAAGTTTTCGAAAGAACATTTTCAAAAAAATTGTGTTACAGCGAAATTCGATCGATTTTTAGTTTTCCATAGACACAGAGATTTTCCTTTATCTTCTTTTTAATAAGCTAATTTTTTGATGCCATTTAGTTTTAGTTTGTCAAAAAAAATCAGCTGTTCCATACATTACGATTGTGTTGCGTAACATTTTTGTAGGGAATAGATGGTTTTTTATGATTTCAGGGTTGGTCCCATAGTAAAAGTTGTTCATAATGATGAGTACAATGACCCCCTTTTCAGGTTTCTGGTAAATTTTCAATGACCCCGTATATATTGTATAAATAAATTATTGATTTTCTGATATTTTCTATGTACTGAATGATAGAATCATCCTTATTTACGTATTGTTCCGTATTAATAGGTCGCTAATTTCGTCGCTTCTATCACATCTTCGGTAGTATAGTGGTAAGTATCCCCGCCTGTCACGCGGGAGACCGGGGTTCGATTCCCCGCCGGAGAGATTCTTTTTGTATTTTTTTTATTGATTCTAAGCAATTTTTTGAAGTTTTATGTAGGGAAATATACATATTAGTTAATATATTATTAAAATTTTTGTTGGTATGTCAGAAGTACTGTGAAATGAATTTATGAAAGGGATGACGTTGTTTTGTTTTAAAATGTGTATTTGTGCTTTTTTATTTATATTTTTTTCTTAATCCGTTTCAAATATTTAATTATTGTAATTAGTAACAACTGTAACTGTTATAATTAAAGTAAAAATAAAAAAATGGTGTCATCTTTGTCAGAAATAACACAATATGAGAGAGAGGTTCTCAGGGATAGAACAGTTTGTTTGATAGTCAAAGTTTTATGATCGGTAAGACACAGGGGGTTACAGATCCTTAAAAATAATAATGTTTCGGTAACAAAAGCACTAATAGTAGGTATACTAACGACACGGGCACGTGGCGGCGGCGCGACTGACTATCGCGCCCCGCCGCGAACCCGGTAACGGCCGTGCGAGTGAGACCAAAATAGTTGTCTCACTCTATGTATCGCGGCGGCAAACGACCGTGCGACGCTCTGATTGGCCGGCACGATTTGAGGGTTGCATTAAGTCCGCCTTTGTACTTTCGTGCATAAAGTTTAAATAAATAAATAAATAATAAATAAACAACTAAATAATCTAATTTTGTCTTTTCTTTTTCAGCTCCCAATCTTCAATCTACGCCCATTGGTTCATAACATCAAACGAGGACGTCGGAGATTTTATCATCTACATCCGCGACAACACAAATAAACTACACTATTCATCTGACGTCGCTTATAACCTTAGGTCCCTAACAATACCTATAGACGAAACCTTTAAAATATCTCTCCAAGATGGAAAAACTCATGAAGTATGTATTCAAGCTAAAAATTCTAATAACACTCCCCGTAAATGGCACCCAAGTCAATGTCAAAATGTGCCCACAGATTATAATTCGTGGCCCATAAAGTTGGTTGTAGACAAAAGAAGGTTGACCAAAAAGAAGGTTAAATATAGCTGGTTTGGGAACAGCGTTCTTGGATTGGTTAGCGATTCGATTTTAATCACACTGTGCATATTTTTAAGCGTCTGTTTTAAGATTACTGATGATCTTTAATTGGCTAGGTGACACCACAAACCAATTGACGTACTTTAAAAAAAAAACACGATTCTTCCATAGATTTTGCATGGCAATATCGAACTGTGACGTCACTTATTTGGCAACTCAATTGACTCTTATTGATTCTTAAAGATAATAACTTAATAAATATATCATTATAATTGCCACATGTGTATTTTGATCAACATACAATAACGTAAAGTCGTTTGACCAAGCGCCGCCATTTGCAAAAACCGTTAGAAATTTTGAATTTCGCGCGTTTTCCTAAAAGGCTTTTCTTAATTTAAGATTTAAAACGGAAAGTATTATCAATGCCATGATGTTTTGACATTTTTTAATGAATTATTTTACTTGTATAATTGACACAGTAAGTGGTTTTGTGTTTGTGTAATTGCCACAAAAAGCTACAAAGTTTAACGACCAATCACAATTAAGCTTTAATTTGTATTTTAGACTTGTTTTTCTGACATATTGATCATGAATATGATCACCCTTTTGACAGTTTAGTTTAGTAAATTGTGCTAATTTCTACTGCAGTGTACATATTTTATATTGAGCTTAGTTTTGTCAAAACGACCCAACCCATAATTTCTCAATAGTAGAATAAATTATGACAAACTACTAAATATGCAATAACAGTCTAATGCACATACAAAACTTAAGAATACAAAATCATTACAATTACTTCGAAAAATGGCAGTTGATGTGGGTTGATTCGTTCTAACAGATTATTGTGAAAAAAAATCAAATGACATACACATTGCAATGTTGCCAGACTTACATGAATTGGGTAGATGATTCGTAATTAAATACACACGAATGGAGACGCGGGCAAAAGATAGTTATTTAAAAAAATGTGTAAAAAAATGTAACTAAACTTATATGTGATTTTATGTGCTCAAAAATGTATTTTCTTATACAAATGTTGATATTTTCATAAATATATTTTTTATATACAGGGTAATTGAAAATATACCCGAAACCTTTAAAGGGGTCATTGTACTCATCATTATGAACAACTTTTACTATGGGACTAAACTTGAAATCATGAAAAAAAAATCAGCTGTTTCATACATTACAATCGTGTTGTGTGACATTTTAGTAGGGAACAGCTTATTTTTTTTTCATAATTTCAGGGTTGGTCCCATAGTAAAAGTTGTTCATAATGATGAGTACAATGACCCCTTTTAAGGTTTCGGGTATATTTTCAATTACCCTGTATAGTTTTTTTTTATATTATATAGATAGGGTGTCTGGTAATTAGTGAACGATAATTCTAAAGCTCATGATTGAGTACAATTCGTGCCACGAAAGATGAGACTTGACAAGCGTCAGTAATGAGGAGCTTGCGCAGGTATGGATGTACGAAATAGTTATCCATAATTTGTGTATCTATTCAGGGATATTTCAATGACATTTAGATTAAAATTCTTAACAATATTATAATATTTATTGCGAATTAATAAAGTTTATGTGTGTGTGGCACGTATTGTACTCATGATAACAAACAACTCTCAATGAAATTATTTTTTTTAATTTTGCAAAGCGCGTGACGTCAATCTCCACAAAGGCGCATGCGCGTTCCATAAACAAGTTTATGTATCGGTCATTAATTACTAGCCACGCTATATATTTTTATATGTAGTTTTACATATATATATTATAATCTAGTGACTAAAAGTGTAATCGAATCTCAATATAATTTACATTCCAAAATGATCTTTACTTTTTATATTTACAAAGAATATTTTTTCTCAATTTTGTACCTAATCTATAAATTATACATATTTTTTGTAATTTTTATATTTTTTTCTAAATGTAAGGAAAAATGAAAGTCCGTCCGTTTTTTTTAAATGTAATTTTTTATTGCAATAAATAAAGTTACCCTTATAAACTATAAATGCATTTTACTTACATCCAAAATGATGCTTATGTACAACCCGGTTCAGGTGAGTTTACACCTCGATGCGGCAAGTTACAATAAATACATTACCTATGTATTTTAACCTTTTAGCTGCCAAAGTCATGTATAGATGACAAACTAAAATGTGTCAGACACGTCCACTGTCACGACTACATGACAGACTTTAAATGAGCTATTCCGGTCTGATCCCCTGATCTGATCCCCTTGGAGCAGACAGCAATTAAAACATGATAATAATTCAGCAGGGGATCAGATCCTAGGCTGGGATCCGAACGGAATACTCTTTGAACTCCTTTAAATACGTGAATAAAGCTCATATAACAACATTGTTCTTTTTTTATTTCCTTTGCTAATTATGTTCCTTGACTCATCCTAATTTATATTACTTAGTTGAATTTCTTTGATGATCTGATGAGGACCGCGGGATCGCGCTGGATGCAAGCCGCTTCCAACTGGTCTTATTGGAAATCTGCTGGAGGCCTATGTTCAGCATTGGACGTTCTACGGCTGATATGATGATAATGATTAATAATTAGAATAATTTATTTAAATAAAAACGTTGTTTAATGATGATATATGATGAATTTTCTTAAGGACGCGGTTGCAAATCTGTCAAAATAAGCTGTTTTTTCGGGAGATATTTTAGATAAATTAAACCAAATCAAACGCAACTAATGCTTGCAACACATAGATTACTTCTTTATCTTCATACCGTGGATATCTAACATTGAAATGTTTGTTTTTTAATAATGTAAAAGCGATTTTCGAAAGCCTCTTGACACAAAATTGACGATTCGAGGCTTAGTTTAGGTACATTTTTTATACTATTATGTACATCATTTTGTTTCCCAAAAATTCCCAAGGGGAGCAGATATAATTATCTCAAAATAGTGGATAAATTATTTATGAAAATATTATAAATAGTTTTAGAAAGAAAGAAAACGTTCCGTCAAATTTTTCACAAATTTTGCTGTAACAAATGAACCTTAATGAGTGGCATTAAGGGTTATTTTATTCGGTCACTGTCTAGATTTATTTCATAAAAAATCTGAGAGATACTTTAAGAATTTTTTGAATATTTCAAAAAAATATTCAAAATTCTTAAGTATCAAAATCGGTTTAGTTACTCATTATTTCCAGTGTTCTTGCGTATGTGTATGTGTGTATACACTGTGTCAATGTAGTGATGCGATGTTGTGCTGTCTATTTTGTAAACGCGTCCTTAATATTTCATCTATATTATTATTAACTTATGCAGTCGCTTAACGCAGAAACAGTCAAATAGATACCTAATAAAATATCCAACCATACACACATATCTGATGATGCGTTAGTGCGTCGACCATACTAAAGACGATACGTTCGACGTATCTTCCGTCAGATGTAAACCGATTCTTAACTCAACCGGGTTGTACAATATATTAACAATTATTAGTGATGTCAACTAGCCTATTTGACAAGCAAGCATAACTGTACCTTAAGTAAAAGTCTGTAAAGCTATAATTGATTAAAATCTATCAGCTGCGCCTATTATTGTGTTTTTTTTCCTCGCTATACTCTACGTCTTCGTATGCTGGTTCATGATGCATGTATGTAGAGGGAGGGGGGGCGTCGTGATCTTCTGGATGGTGAGACGACTTCCAGTCTGATGGGTAGTAAGTGTCTGAAAGAAATGGGGAATATTAGAAAAAGTGATGATGACAAACAACTTAGGTACCGAAAAAAAAACAAAAAATAATAATAATACGAAATTAAAAAAAAAATCACTTCATCAGTGGTAATTTAACTTAGTTATCTCTCTTTTCAACCGACTTCAAAAAGGAGGAGGTTCTCAATTCGGCGCGTATGTTTTTTTTTTGTATGTATGTTACCTGATTACTCAGCCAATTATGAATAGATTTGGATGAATCTTTTTTGTTTGAAAGAGTATACTTCCGAATAGGTCCCATAGAAATATTGTCATGATCTGATGATGAACTTCGGAGATATGGAATGCAACTCCTCATAGAATCACAGCAGAAATATCGTAACAAGTGAAATTTCTTTGTTTATACTATTAGTCGATGACTGACTGAAGGAAAAGGGGGAGGGGGTATGTCAAACACAAGCACTAAAAAGTGAAAAATAAAAAGCTTTTTTACAAAAAAAGATAACCGCCTTCAAAAACTACAAAATAAAAAACAACTTTAGTTTGGAAGTCGGTGGCAATACCTACATAATAAAAAACAAAACCAAAGCCGCCGACTTCCAAACTAAAGTTGTTTTTTATTTTGTAGTTTTTGAAGGCGGTTATCTTTTTTTTTACAAACAAAACTATTCAACTTTTAACATTTATTACTCTTTTTTTCGATCAAATATCAACTGTCTATGGAATGCGTGCGCAGCTGATCCGAGCGAGGCCGGTCGATGACTCCTCATTTTTTTTTCATGTTTTGAATTTTTTTTTCGGTAAATTGTTTGTTATTAAAATTACAATCATGTGTAGGATATAAATATCGTACACTATTACCATCAGTCACCCTATCAGCCTGTAACAAAAACCCTGTCCGATCCTTAAGGGTCAATGATATTCTAATAAACAGATATGTTATACCCTTACAAAGCAACAGAAAAAAGTGTTCCGCGCCGAGAGGCAGCACACATACACACTTTTCATTCATTTTACATTTCACTACAAAAGGAAAAGGAGTAAAAAGGATAGCTTGATAAAATCAATAAGAAAAAAAGTGACAGCTAGATGTTGTCAATTGCGCGTGAATGTCAACAGACATTATTCGAGCCACCAATGTGACCAATCACCGCACGTTGGCATCACAGACTAACAAATTAACTAGGCAGAAGGTACAAACCGTGTGTACAGAATTTGTAGCCGGGATTTGTGCCTATGCAACGAATAAACTCTCTCTTGCTGTTGTCACATAGTAAAGTAATATAAACGATTCATTAATTCTTTGTTTATTATTATTTCTTTGTCTATGTCGGCGACGAAGACCCCATGCACGTACGTACTATAACGCAAGTACAGTTAGTGATATTTTGTAAGGACTTTATAGTTAAGTTTAATTTTTGAAAGGATTCTATAATTTGTTTTTTTGAAAGGATTTTAAAGTTGTTTTCTTATGTTTTATTGTACATATTAGGTAGGCAGAAACTTTAATTTACTGATAAGGATATTAGGAAAACTTGTCTGGTTAGAAAACATAACGTAAGGGAATTTGTGCAAAATTGGTGTATTATGTCTTATTGGAACGATGTTAGCGTAATCCAATTAGAAAAGTCTAGTAGGATAGTAATTTGAAAGGTTTTTGACGAAAAATTGTATGATAAGGAATAATTACGTAACTTGAAAATGAGGTTTTTTGTTTATGGAGGAATATTAAATATTTCTATCATATTTTGGTAAGATCACATAGAAACAAGGTTTACAAAAGGAATTGTAAAAATCTCGTAAGTATTGTAAAAGTTATAGTCGATTGTTCAAAGTGAAAATGTTAAAAGAACAATTTTTACACTTCAATGTTCTAGGGTTTTTGTCAGACTGTATTTTATCATTATGTAATTGATTTTAAGTATTAAGTATTAAATTATAATGAAAAGTTATTAAAAGGGAAACTAGAACTCTGGAGTAAAGATGACTTTACTGCCTAATATTCGCATCTGTACTTTTATTCTATGTCCGGAGTGCACGCATCCTTGTCGTTCTCACGACAAAAAATGTATTTTCCATCTCTTTCTTTTTTCTAACCTCAAAATATCAGAATATTAGGAAAATAATTGAAATATATTAATAAATCGAAGTATATTGCGTACTTACGTGTGGTATGAGATCCCTTGTGTTTTATTAACTTTGGTATCGTAATTGGTACACTTTCTAAACACACACGATGGCATTTTGGATGGTAATTACGTAGCAGCGCGCAACGTATCACTCGTAGTAGTGCCAGACACAGACTAAAGGCAATGCGTCCTAATTAGGGCGGTTTCTGGTCTTCACGTTTTGCGCGCTTATAACATATCTGTTTACTAAAATATCATTGTTAAGGGTATTATTCGGCATCGTACTGCGTACACATATACGTAACCATTTAATGGATTTGTGATTATTATTTTTCCCCAGTGAAAAAAAAAAAGAAGAAAGAAGAAGTAATTAAATTAAAATAAAACATAAAAACATACATACATACATACATACCGTCAAAATCATAACCCTCCTTTTGGCTTTGCCGTAGTCGGGTAAAAACTGATCAACGGCAACACTGATCGGACAGGGTTTTTGTTACATAGTGTATATAAAAAAAAACTAGCTGTGCCTGCGACTTCGTGCACGTAAATGTCGGTTATCACGGACGCAGACGAAGTCGCGGAATAAAAAGTAGCCTATGTACTTCCTTGGGGTTCACACCTACCTCGTACCAAATTACATCAAAATCGGTTCAGTGGTTTAGTTGTGACAGCGTAACAGACAGACAGAGTTACTTTCGCATTTATAATACAGGATGGCGCAATAGAACGTGCATATTGCGTCATCTTTTTTGGCGGGGTAAGTGGCGCGCGGGCGGGGAGAGCCTAGCGTGGTTGGATAGTGACACTCGTGGAGTTTTAGTAGTCATGAATCATTTCGACGGGAAGCATCGCGCTTTTTGTGTTCGCACGTTTTACGAGAACGGTCATTCATACATCTCTACAAGGCGACTGTATTGTTCTTGATAAACATTTCTTCAGAAAATGCCAACCTTGCTCTGAAGTCGGTCTCTTTCAACTCCTGTGTTAACTGGAGCTTATAAGGATGCAGTTTAAGATCCGACTTTAAAATTCGCTGTAAACTTCGTCGTGACAAGTGTAAAGCCGCCGATCGCTTCCGAGTAGACACTTGCGGATTTTCTCGTAAATTTGACCGTTCTCGTAAAACGTGCGTCCCCGCCCGCGCGCCACTTACCCCGCCAAAAAAGATGAAGCAATATGCACGTTCTATTGCGCCACCCTGTATTATAGTAGGTATAGAACCCCAAGAAAGGACATAGGCTACTTTTTATTCAGCGAGTGCGTCGCGTCCGCGTCGTGTCCGCGTCGTGTCCGCGTCGTGTCCGCGTCGCATCCGCGTAAACCGGACTTACAAACCGGACCGGATTTACGCGGACGCAGTCGCGGGCAAAAGCTAGTGAAAAAGAAGTAAAAGGCAGAAAAGTCTTACTTAATAACATATTATAACAGTCAGTAGTATCTGTGACTGACGAAATGTGGGTGTACTAATGGGTACATCTCTGCCTAACCCTTCGGGGATTACAGGCGTGATGTTATAATGTAGTATCTGTGTAGCTGTTTAAGTCGTGATGGCCCAGTGGGTAAGGCGCCCGCCTCTCATGCATGAGGTTGTGGATTCAATGTGACTTTTTCAATTCATATGTACTTTCAAAAGTTTATCTTGGACATCACTGACATCGGTGAAGAATGAGGAAACCTGGACTTATACCAGCCCTGTTCCACTCAAACCATGTCAGAGGCCCTTTGAGGCGGTTTAGAAATTCTGACACTAACCCTGTGTGGGGTCGTAAGACCTTACTGCCCACACGATAAAGAAGAAAGAAGTAGTACAAAGATATGGATTAAGAAAGAAACAAAATCTTATTTATATTTACATTGCATAGAGTTTAATAAATAGAAAGATTAAATAGAAAAATTCTTACCGTGTTCCGGTAGACTTCTATATCCTGTAATGAGAAAAAAAGATGCAATATTTAATTTAAATAAGATTTTGTTATCTAACTGTATTATAAATTCTCCTACAGATAATATACGGGACGACTGCCGGCCATGTAGTCGTACCGAACTTCAAAAACCTCGGACATTTGGGTGAAATTGAGATTGTTTTACCGGACATCCAAGAAAAAAAAAATTACAATAAAAATTTAATTCTGCCTCGTTGGTCTAGTGGTCGCAAAGCGCGACTGCTGAGCATGAGGTCTTGGGTTCAATTCCCAGGTCGGGCAAGGTGTTATTGGGTTTTTCCATTAGGAATTTCTCAGTAGCAGCCTCGGAGTCTGGATTTGTGCCCGGTTGATGGCAATAGGCTCGCCCCCTATTACATGGGACTTAAACATAACTGGGGAAATGTGGGGTACACCTATGCCTAACCCTTCGAGGATTACAGGCGTGATGTTATGTTTTATTTAATTCTCCTGACATTAAAAGTGTCCGGGTTTTACCCGTACTCTTTTTGACAACCCTTTCCGGACGTCCCGCGGACGCCCTCTAAACTAGGACAAATCCGGGGAAACCCGGACAAATGGCAGCTCTAGGCATGCCCAACTTAGACTTTATTTCAATTTGCCATTAAAAGGTATCTTTGAACGTCATTTACAAGGTGAAATATTATCTATACTTAATATTATAAAGCTGCAGTGTTTGTTTGTTTGTTTGAACGCGCTAATTTCTGGAACTACTGGTCCGATTTGAAAAATTCTTTCAGTGTTAGATAGATTAGTTATCGAGGAAGGCTATAGGCTATATACCATCACGCTACGACCTACGGGAGCGGAGCAGTAACCAAAGACGCGGCGGACAGCTAGTCTAATAATATAATCCAGACAGCTCAACAGAGACTAACCAAGTGCGCAGGAGATTTAATAGTGCACAAGTGTGTGTGCGCAAACACAGGTGCATTCTCTCTTCGTCACTCTCATAGTCCTATGGGACGGCAATCTAACACGAGCGGGGAGAAATCAGGCGCAGGACCACCGGCTTTACGTGCTTTCTGAAGCGCGGGAGTGTCGAACCACCAACTTCAAACTTTCGGGCTGCTAATGAGAAATTCGTAATGGAAGAACTCCATCACACTTTTTGCCCGACTTAGGAATCGAAACCAGGAACCAATGCTCAACAGTCTCGCTTTGCGACGACGACACCAACGAGGTAGTCACAATGGAGTAAAGTTGCCACTTCCCAAAAGTATTTTCGTATGAAGAAGAATGGGAAAGAAACTCCATACTGACTGTTTTAAAAAAAAAAAAAAAAAATATATCTTGGGACAACTCACACACAGCCATCTGATCCCAAGCTAAGCAGAGCTTGTGTTATGGTAACCAGACAACTGATACACATACTTATATAATTTATAAATATATACATATTATAGATAAATTACATCCAGACACAGAACCAACAATTAGAAAAGTACAAAAGTGAAAAGAAAAAAGAATGAAAAAAGTTAAAATAGTATGTAGGAATTACAAAAGTTTAAATAGTATGTAGGTAGGCCACAATTTTTGGATAAAGATTTTTGTAAGGACTACACTGGGAGCTAACCGTCCGAGTGGGTCATAATTCGTGCAATATCAGATGCTACAGCTCTTTTTGTTATCCGGCTCGAAGGACCAATGTTTATCATGTGAGCGAGTGTAGAAAAACGTATTAATTAGAAAGAACTTAAAAAGTAACGAACCATGATAATCCGAGTGTGGCGGGCTCCAGGAGAGGTGGTCTTGATGAAAATGCTGCTTCGCTTTCCATAGCGTGAAGAATGACGCCACCTGCAAACAAAAAATAAAACTTATTAAACACAATTCAATGTCAAATGGGGGTAGACAGAAACCACAGAACGCCACCTGCTACGATCCTTACTTACATACTCCTTTCGCCTCGTCCACGTTCATACATCTCGTCATACAAGCACGCCGATTACGAGTACTGCGCACCTGACCTTTCTGAAGAACCTCACCAATAAGGTCAGTGTAGGTCTTCCAAGGGCGACCCCTTCCCGGCGTTGCACTCACCTCTGCCATATAAATACCTTTTGTTAATCGTCTTTCACTCATCCTCTCAACATGACCGAACCATATAAGCTATCTAAAAACTATTTAGCGACAAAAATATGTCCAAAAATTTCGACTGACGAAGGGGTCTGACTTTTTATTCCCTGACTTCGTCTGCATCCCCGATAACCGATATTTTCGCGGGCGAAGTCGGAGGCAAAAGCTAGTTAGCTATAAATTCGAACGTTTTGATGTATGGATGTTCTAACAAATCATGCCAGAACAGCTGAATGAATCTGGATGTCCAGCCGTTCTTGAGTTTGTCGTTTAGCAACACATATAGTCATTCACTTTTATTTATGCGTATATTTTAAAGTCAAAACATTTATTTCAATTAGACCATTTACAGGCACTTTTGAATTGTCAAGGAGTCGGTCAGTTAGTCTGAAAGTTGAAGCTAGTTGCTTGTTCCAAAACGTAGGTAGGCCTCTATTTATTTATTTATTTAAACTTTGTGCACAAAACAAGTACAAAGGCGGACTTAATGCCTTAGGCATTCTCTAACAGTCAACCAAAGGTGGTGAAGAGATAACATAGCAGGTGAAAAAATTATACAAGAGAAATAATCAAATATAAGATTTAAAAAAACATAAAAAACAAAATCTCTATGGATGTATAGATAGAAGATAGATAATAATATAATTCAATATCTAAGTAGTTACTCGCAGTAAAATAGGTTTTGCAGATCAAATTATACTCATTTGATTGACATATCAAGTGCAAAATAATGAAACGTTTTTTTTATAACTGGTTTTATCTACCGCTTGGAATAGACCTGGCTAGAAAAAAACGGCCAACTGCGAGTCGCACACGAGAGATTCCGTACCACATACAAAAAAACACATTTCCTGTATATTATATTATCGAGCCAAAAACGCAAAAAATAGGTCCCTTGTATGAAGACTTTAATTTATAGCTTTTATTTATTTTCAACCGACTTCAAAAAGGAGGAGGTTCTCAATTCGGGCGGGATGTTTTTTTTTTGTATGTATGTTACCCGATTACTCCGCCAATTATGAATAGATTTCGATGATTCTTTTTTTGTTTGAAAGAGTAGACTTCCGAATAGGTCCCATAGAAATATCGTCATGATCTGATGATGAACTTCGGAGATATGGAACGGAACTGCTCATAGGATCACAGCAGAACTGACGTAACAAGTAAAATTGCTTTTTATTATTTGTTGTTATAGCGGCAACAGAAATACATCATCTGTGAAAATTTCAACTGTCTAACTATCACGGTTCATGAGATACAGTCTGGTGACAGACGAACGGACAGCGGAGTCTTAGTAATAGGGTACCGTTTTACACTTTAGGCACGGAACCACACTGCATTTACCTATAAGATCTGTATTTTTTTGTTACCTATGTTTTACAAATAATAAATGATTGATTGATCGATTGAACCCTAAAAACACAAAAGTTAATGTAATACAACAATGTCGAATTCAATTTCATATGCAAAAAAAATGTATAAGTAATAACTTAATATAATACGCTCCAAATAATAGCAGACTTAAGTGTTTATTGATATAAGGTTTAAATTACAATACCGCGCGCTCTAGTAATGCAAAATCTATATTCAACATGTACTTAATAGATTTAAGATAGGCGTTATAATAAAGTGAAATTGAAAAGCTTTTTTATTATTTTTTGTATGTTAAAATTTAGGCCCAAATGGGTACGTCATGTCTGATAAAATACTAATGATAAACTACGAGGTAATAACATACACATCAAATTTTTTTCACATCGGGTTTTTTTTAAACCCGTAGATAATAAAAGAAATAGGGATCCGTAAGAAAATGCCCAATGCCATTGTCAAACAGCCAAATAGGCTAGTCAAAGTCAAAGTCAAAGTCAAAACATTTATTTCAATTAGACCATTTACAGGCACTTTTGAATTGTCAAGGAGTCTGTCAGTTAGTCCGAAAAATGAAGGTAGTTGCTCGTTCCAAAACGGAGGTAGGCCTCTATGGAGAAGAACGAGCAACAAACTCCATGGCACTCTTTTAAATTAGGTTTAGTTGACACCACCATTGACGTACTTCTTATGACCTGTCAAAACGCGATTCTTCCACAGATTTTGTATGGCAATAACGGCCCGTGACGTCACTTATTTGCCAACGATGTCAACTACCCAATTGTAAAATCTATTTAAAGAAATAATAAAATTAGCAAAAAATACTAGGTACTCTACTATTCAAGAATTTTAATGTGTAAGGCGCTAAAGCATAAAACCCAAGCAAGCGTAATTAATAAGGAGTTTAATTAAATCAGTACCTAGTTATTATCGTTTTTTATTTACTGTTGAGATAGTAATATGATTTTAAATAAGCACGTATTCAAGGTGCAGATTCGAATCTTCTTTAAATTCAAGGAGGTAACTAAGTATTTATGCTTGTTATTCTCGACAATAATCTAAACTAATATACACATCAAAAGTGTCTAGGGATCAAGACGTATTTGGTAATAATAATATATTGATCCCTAGACACTTTTGATGTGTGTATTATAAAGAGGAATTAAAATATTTTTGTATTTTTAGATGTTTGCAACAAATAAGCTTAACAAGCCACTATAATTAAAAAATTAAAAAACACGACTGCAAAAATTGCACATATTTGTACTTTGTTTACTCGTCATTTTTTTTTACGACGTTTTTTATTTACAGTGTTATATATTTTTTAAATCTACTTGTCAAATTCTAGACGATAAACATAGACACGACCAGATTCATTAAAAAAATAAATTGAGGCTGGTATTCATTTACTTTTTAAACTGACCACACCGCTTTCTTTTTATTTTTAACTAGCCTATGTTACTCGGAACAATGCAAGGATTGTAACGATACCCCATACATCTAAATCGGTTCAGGCGTTTAAAAGTTATGGTGGAATAAAGAAACTCACATACATACATACATACATACATACATTAACCCTGAACACATAACACTCCTTTTTTTTGGGCAGTCGTGTAAAAACTACTGGACCGATTTAAAAAATTCTTTCACCATTAGAATGCTATGTCTCTGATTAACATAGGCTATATTTATAACTAGAAAAAAAATAGGGATCCCTACTAAAACTTCAATAATGTAACCCAAGGTGTAAAAAGAAAAAAAAAAGGTTTTAAAATTTTTTTTTGATTAGCTGATTTTCGAATTCGAACTCAGTGATATAGTCGCGCGACAGGGCGATTCTGTTCTTTGAAAGCGGTGTATTCTGAAATACTGCCAAACAAAAACAACAACAAAAAAATACTATTTATTAATATATTGACCAGGGGGCCTACCACAACCTCTTAAAACAATATTACTTTAATATTACTTTGCGTTCCGCTCTGTTGGATTTTCAACGCTCGGATCAGCGCCGAGAGTTGAAAATGCAACAACAGAAATTACAAAGTAATATTAAAATAATATTGTTTTAAGAGGTTGTGGTAGGCCCCCTGATGTCGTAATTTTATTTGATTATTGATGTATTTTATGTCAACCTAATAAAAAAAATACAAGTTAAAAATGAAATGAATGACTGCCTCGTTGGTCTAGTGGTCGCAAAGCGCGACTGCTGAGCATGAGGTCTTGGGTTCGATTCCCAGGTCAGGCAAAGTGTTATTGGGTTTTTCCATCAGGAATTTCTCAGTAACTGCCTTGGAGTCTGGATTTGTGCCCGGTTGATGGCAATAGGCTCGCCCCCTGTTACATGGGACTTAAACATAACTGGCGAAATGTGGGTGTACTAATGGGTACGCCTCTGCCTAACCCTTCGGGGATTACAGGCGTGATGTTATGTTAAAAATGAAACGATGTCCCCATACAAGAGACCTGATTTTTTTTTGCGACATATTATTAAAGTGCTTCTCGTTTCTTTTTTTACGAAAGTATTTAAAAAGTACATTAGTGTTAATCTTCTACTATGGTGCAGAACCATTCATGTGCAAGCCCGACTAACACTTCGCTGATTTTTTAGTCTATTTTAGTCTGTGCTAGCGTGTATTCGAATTTATTATTATAATAATAAGAAGGCGTTACACATTTGCTGTAAAATTATACTTTCATTCAGCCTAGTTAGTAGGTACCTTTCATAGTCCGTTGAAATCTAGGACATAGGTAACTTAGAATTTAGTGCTTTCTTATTATAATAATATCATTTTAACTAGTTATACTGAAAGCAAGAAATAGACTATATCATTAAATTGTGTATAGCAATTTAGTGTTATAGAAAAAATGGAGAGAGTAGGATTAACGCTGTGGAAATGCGTTCCTTGCGAATTATGTGTGGTGTAACTTTGAACGATAGAGTGAGGAATGAGGTATACGACCGTTGCGGATTAAAAGAGGATGTAGTGACAAAGATAGAAAAGAGAATGCTTCTTTAGATAGTTCGGTCATGTTGAGAGGATGAGTGAAAGGCGATTAACAAAAGGTACTTATGATGGCAGATGTGAGTGGCAACGCAGGGAGGGGACGCCCTTGGAAGACCTACACTGACCTTATTGGTGAGGTTCTTCAGAAAGGTCAGGTGCGCAGTACTCGTAACCGGCGTGCTTGTATGACTAGATGTATGAATTTAGACGAGGCGAAAGGGGTAGTATGGATCGTAGCAGATGGCGTTCTGTGATTTTTGCCTACCTCCATGGGAAAAAGGCGTGAGTTATTTTTTAAATCAAACATTTTTAATTAATTAATTTAACCCATACCAATAATATACATGCGAAAGTAACTCTGTCTGTCTGTCGCGTTTACATGACTAAACCACTGAGCCGATTTTGATGAAATTTGGTATGGAGTGAGTTTTCGTGAACTCCAAGAAAGTACAGAGGCTACTTTTTATCTCAGAAATATTTAATTTTGTAGTTTTTTTTAGGTGGTAAAAATCATCAAATGAGTCCTTCCGCTCTGGGTGGGGCGGAAGGGACTGTCAGACTTTTACTGACTAAAAACCACTCCGTTCCTTCTATTGCCCTTTACATTCCGGGGCCACGGTATCCCGTTAAGACGTCCCGCAACCCCAGAAATATTTGTAGTTTTCAGTGAGATAATATTTCAATTTTGATGCGGCCAAAGTCGCGGCAGAAGCTATAGTACTGTATATTCAAACCCATTACTGTTGTTTTTTTAAACCAGTAGCAGCTACATAAACTCATAGACAAAAAATACTTAACCATAGACAAGCATTACGTGCGAAGACCATACTTGTTTTTTTTTTTTCATTCTACGTTTCTTTACGGTTCCATCATTAAGTTTCTGAGATGACGTGATAAACTGGCAGGAAACATGTTAAGTATACTGATTACTTTAAAAATACTGGGTCAATGTGCCAGCAAAACGACACTGGTCATTTTTTATTCAGAATTATTTTTGCAATCAAAATGCGTTTACATTATACTATAAATAGAGATAACATCTTTGTTTCGAGTTGATTGTGTGAAAGATGGATAAAAAAAGGGGGGAAAGATTAAAATGATGGGTTATGGGAAGTAAAAGAAAGTAAACACAGCTCTTTGCTCAGCTTGACAGCTCTTTGAGGCGCGCGAGGAACACTAACGCGCCGTCGACTCGGCCTGGTCCTTATCGGGTGGCAGGCTACCCATTGCCCGCCACCCGCAAGCCCGCGCCTACGGTGGGCGGAAATCGCTTTGCGACTCCCGACGCCCGGGGCGTCTCCTTCTACGGTATCTGGGGCGTGAGGGATGCCTCTCCCTCACGCGTCCAGCCTCCTCCTTCACCCTTTTTCATTGGTAGGACATAGAGCTGAACTGTGTTCAGTACTGCCTCGTTGGTCTAGTGGTCGCAAAGCGCGACTGCTGAGCCTGAGGTCTTGTTGATTCTCAGGTTGGGCAAAGTGTTATTGGGTTTTTTCATCAAGAATAAATCCATTTTGTCACGAATGAAATTGGTACTAAGACAAATAAAATTCAATTTCTTTGAAAGTCGAAGAGTTTGGGAGTAAGGCGCTTTGCACACGGAGCAACTTAAGTTGAGGCAACTATCAACTCTTTAAAAGTTTCCTGTAAAAGTTGATAGTTGCTATAACGTTTACGGTTGCCGCAACTTTATGGCAATCTGTGAGCAACTTTCACAGCCGAGTTGACGTATGCCGTTGCCGTAGCGACACTGGCATTGCCGGGCGGGAGAGGGAGGGAGGGTGTGAAATCACCCGACGCGATTGACGGTTGAGGAAACCGGCAACTTTAAAAACCGGTATAATATTTAACAGTTGCTAGTTGCGGCAATAAGGAACTAATTTTCTCTGTAGTGCTGTAAAAAATTCTCAGTAGCAGCCTCGGAGTCTGGATTTGTGCCCGGTTGATGGCAATAGGTTCGCCCCCTATTACATGGGACTTAAACATAACTGTCGAAATGTAGGTGTATGAATACTACACCTCTGCCTTACCCTTCGGGGATTACAGGCGTGATGTTATTATTGAATACGTGCCTTAGCAGAACTTGTAGCTATCTTGAAGATCAGCAGCGCCATTCCTATGGCAACTGACTTGACCGCCATTATACTGGAGAGCAGTATGAAGACAGAGATGGCTCCTATGTGGAAGACCAGGGGAATTATTGCCAATCCAATCTTCTTTATGCCTCTGCCTTCTGAAAAAATAAAAAGGCAAAGTCAAAGCCAAAGCCAAAGTCAAAGTCAAAGCCAAAGTCAAAGTCAAATAATTTATTTAACTTAGACCATTAAAACACCATTTAGAAGAAAAATTGGGCCACGTGCTTTTCCCGTAGAATATTAAACACTACATATACAAAAATATGGATTCTTGTATGGAGACCCAGCTTTTAGTTTTACTTTTATTATTTATTTGTTGTTATAACGCCCATAGTAGGTATTTAATACACAGTCTGTGAAAATTTTAAGTGTCTATCTTATAAGGTTTAAAAGATATAGCCTTGTGACAGACGGTTGGACATACAGACACAGCGATGGGTCCCGTTTGTCAACCTTTGGGATCAGATTCGAACCCTATTCGAAAAGGAGTTGAATAAGATGTTTAAAAGTGCGCCATAAAATGGCCTAATTGAAATAAGTAAATGATTTGACTTTGACTTTGACTTTAGGTTTTTACAATCGGTGCTGTCTATAACCTGATCCGTCTAGGAAAGAAGAACAAGGGGAAGGGGGACAGGTGTTGCCAGATGCAGTGTGTTTTTCGAAATGGAGGGTTAAAATAATCGGGAAAAATGGCCTACAAAAATTACTACTAACTATAAACTACCTCCCTGCCTGTCATCTTTATGTGTCAAACGGTTTTTGATATTTCATGATGTATAAGTGACCTTTCGCTTTTTATATATTTAGAAAATAAGATATAATTATTATATTTAGGGCTGATTTTTCAATAGTCAGATAACTTTTATTTTATCTAAAGAATAAATATGACAGTTTCACTTATTTATCCCTCTGTCAAGAGTTAACTGACTGATATCTATATCATATGTTCGTTTTTCAGTCAAAATTATCGATTAAAGAACAGATAAAGGAGGTTATCAAAAAATCGGGACTTTAAGCGTCCCGATTAAGGGTGAATCGAGACCCAGAGCCATGAAAATCGGGACGTCCCGCGAAAATTTGGACACCTAGCAACAATACCATGAACTCGTACCTACAAGACTATGGTAAGTTTGTAAGAGGTAATCCCTGGAAGTAAAATATTTCACTGATAGGAAGCTACACTATTACCAAGAGTCATAGGACATGTGTTTTATGGTGTACCTACTTGACTTCCATTTCCATGCATTCGAAGTTGAGAAGTACTCTGATATTTTTTTAGACCTATGTATTCTGCTTATGCGGAAGGTTCATTAAAATCGGTTCATTGATTTCGTAAAGTAAGGACTTGAAAGTTTGTGCATACACTCAAAATTATAAAGTTATGTCAAAAATAGCAACTTTACAGGAGACTGTAAGACCGCATACTTTTACTAAATAGCATTACAGTACAATTTTCTAATTCACTTCAAATTAGATCTATTAAATATAGGATTATTTAGATCTCCACATTCTTTATTAAACATAATATTTTTAATACATATTTTTCTTAAAGAAATTATAAGTAAATAATAATTATATTTTTTTTCAAAAAAAAAAATGTATATATAAAATAAAAACAGTGCTCCGCCCGCAACGAGGTGGTAAAACCCACATGATTATTTTATTATTATTTATATTGGTTAAAACAATGCGTCTTCCGATTCCCTAGCTGGCTTCAAATGTCAAAATCGATTTTAAAAAATTACTTTAGAAGTAAAACGACGATATGTCAAATATTTGACATATCGTCATTTTGGCGCGCTTTATCATAAAATCAAAGAGGTGTATTTTTGTAGATGCATTAAAAAAATTAATCTATACCTATTTAATAGGCAAGCGGTATTGAATGACCGATCTATCAATAAAATTGATACACAGCTCAAGCTACTGAACGGATTGCGCTGAAATTTTGCACAACAGATAATTATTATGAGGTAGGCATGCGCTAAGAAAGAATTTTCCTAAATTCACCCCCAAGAGGGTGAAACGGGGGTGCAAAGTTTGTATGGAAAAACCAGATTAGATACACTTTCCAGGCCGTCCTAACAGGATACCGTGGCCCCGGAACGTAAAGGGCAACAGAAGGAACAGGGTGGTTTTTTAGTCTGTAAAAGTCCGACAGTCCCTACCGCCCCACCCAGGGCGGAAGGACTCATTTGATGATTTTTACCACCTCAAAAAAAATAAAAAAAAAGGCGTAGGTAGTCGCGGGCAAGAGTTAGTATGTAAAAAAGAAACTTACTTCCCGATGAATCCAGGTCAAACTTAGGCTTTAATTCCTTATAATGCAACATTTTTCCCAGCTCACTGTTCCCTAAATGTCTGTCATTAAAATCTTCCAGCCACCTGGCCGCGTAATTAGTACATTCACTAAATTTATCTTGAAACTTATTCGCTAACATTGTCATAAATTTATTTTCTTCAGCCATATTAAGTTTGAAATTATAACAAATAATAATAAATAGGAATAATTTCGGTAGCGATTCCATTTTAATATTTTTGATTTTCGAATGCGCGCGTTCGCTCGCGTTCCGTCAATGCGACTGTAGGTACGATTATTACTTTGAAAGGTAGATTCTATGTTCAATTTATGTCGATCTCTATTTTAGGTTAATTTGTATTAGTGGAGGGGTCTTATTAAAATGGATGTGTCGTAAGAAAATATATTATACATAAATACATAATTATTATAGTTAATATTCGGTCTTGAACCAATTAGGCCTAAGTAAGTACCTACAACAAAAAAATGATTTCTTTTTTATTTAAAAAAAGAACAGTGTAAGTAAGTAGGTAGCCAAATCAAAAACTTTTGTTTGCAGACATTGATCCGTCCACAGACTAAATTTCTATAAAAGCGGAGGTCAACATAAAATGGTCGCATCAATATACATTTTTTATTCAGTAAGAAGTAGATTTTATCATTTTAATTTGACGAGCATTGTCGAACATCACAATTACATTTTTTATTACAAAAATAATAAAAAAAAACAACCAGAATAAGAAAATAAAAAGAGAAACTAAAACTAAATGGTATCAAAAAAAATATTTTTGTTATTAGGTATGCTTGTAAATAGGTAATGTATATATAATTAAATTCAATTTCAAAATGGCTGAACGAATCTGGATGAAAAATCCGCCCCTAAGACGACCCACTGACCGAACGCGCCGTCGACCCGGGCATGGTCCTTGATCAGACGGCGAGCTACCCATTACTCGCCGTCCGCAAGCCCGCGCCTACGATGGCCGGATGTCGCCTTGCGACGTCCGACGCCCTAGGCATCTCCCACGGCGGCTGGCGGCTGAGGTGGAGGATGTTCTCTCCCTCACGCGGCCCGCCTTCTTCGCTAGCATTACTGCTTCGCAGAAGGAGGTGACTGCATCCCATTCCCTCTCGCTCCGGAGCATAGCCTGAACCAGGGCCGGACGCGAGAGGTCGCCGCCGTCTATCGCCTCTGTGAGGACACGGCGGTGCTCCGCCCAAGCGGGGCAGACTGTGTTCCCTTGGGATAGGGCTGCCATCATCTTAATTGCCGACGCTGGACAAAAACTTTAAAACCCCCAGACATTTGGGTGAAATTGAGTTTTTTACCGGACGTCCCAGAAATTTTGTTTTTTACAATAAAAATTTAATTAATCGAGATTGCCCTGACATTAAAAGTGGACTCTTTTTGACAACCTCTTCCGGACGTTCCGTGGACGCCCTCTAAACAAGTCAAATCCGGGGAAACCCGGATGGATGGCAGCCCTGCCTTGGGATAATAGTTCAACTTACTATAAGGAAAGTTACTTTTAAATCGGGCGAAGCCGCGAGCAGAAGCTAGTATTAATATAAATGACGAACTGTTGAATAATTTTCTTTTATTAGTGACCCACTAAGTAGGTAATTTGCAAGAAAATATTATAATGATTCTCTTTTAAAGATTACATTATCAGTTAATTTAGAACTTTCAACTCACTTTTTAAAATTAATCATCTGCCAAACGGCTTTTGGTCACGGTTGAGACGCAGGAGATATTATGGTGTACAAGTATGTGTGTACATACAGCTGTACTCCCCTCTACCCTCACTCCTTTTTTTTTGGGGGAAAAATCATCAAATGAGTCCTTCCGCCCTGGGTGGGGCGGAAGGGACTGTCAGACTTTTACTGACTAATAAACCACTCTGTTCCTTCTGTTGCTCTTTACGTTCCGGGGCCATGGTATCCTGTTAAGACGTCCCGCAATCCCGGCAGGCGTTTGGCCCTGTTGGGGCCCCGTCCCTGTGCTGACAGCTTTTTGAGGCGCGCGTGAAACAGAACGCCGTCGACCGGTCCTTGATCGGATGGCGAGCTACCCATCACTCGCCGTCCGCAAGCCCGCGCCTACGGTGGCCGGATGTCGTCTCTCGACATCTCTTCCCTTACTCTCATAGTCCGATGGTACGGTAAATGAGTATTTGACACCATTAAACAACACTATATAAACACTTTATTTAAAACATAACATCACGCCTGTCATCCCCGAAGGGTTAGGCAGAGGTGTACTCATTAGTACACCCACATTTCGCTAGTTATGTTTAAGTCCCATGTAATAGGGGGCGAGCCTATTGCCATCAACCGGGCACAAATCCAGACTCCGAGGCTGCTATTGAGAAATTCCAGATGGAAAAACCCAATAACACTTTGCCCGACCTGGGAATTGAACCCAAGACCTCATGCTCAGCAGTCGCGCTTTGCGACCACTAGACCAACGAGGCAAACACTTTATTTTAGCCTAGAAAACCCGATTAATTTTCAATTTACTGTAAAATTAGATTTTTTGTGGCTTTGAAATCAATAAATAGTTAGACAATTGAGTTGGCAAATAAGTGACGTCACAGGCCGGTATTGCCATACAAAATCTATGGAAGAATCGCGTTTTGACAGGTCATAAAAGTACGTTAATTAATTGGTGGTTTCAACTTTAAAAAAAAACCCTTTATTAAAGCCCTGAAAATCCGATTTATTTTCAATGAACAGTAAATTAGATTTTTAATTGCTTTGTAATCATACACAGAACGCCACCTGCTACGATCCGTACATACTCCTTCATACATCACGTCATACAAGCACGCCGGTTACGAGTACTACGTACCTGACCTTTCTCAAATTAAATAAAAATATAATATTATTTAATAAAAATAGAAAGAAAAATTATTTACTTTGCTAATTACTAAAAAAAAAAGTAACAAAACAATTTTTTTATGTCCAAAAAAATTAATTACTTTGCTAATTACAAAAAAAAAGTAACAAATCATTTTTTTAATGTCCAGTTTAAGATAAAAATATAATTTATTGGCGAAATTAAAATAAATTTGTCTCCGCTCAGTTTTTTTTTCAAAAAAAGGTTAATTTCTTTCGAAATATAAGTACCTTTCTTTTTTTTGTGGCCCACGCTTCAAGCATTTCTTCTGTTGATTTTATCTTAATTAGAATAATTTAGAGTTTTATTTATAGATACGAAAGCTGAAAATGTGATAACAGAGTATTTATATTTATTTTATTTAAACTTTAGGCAAAAAGAAGTACAAAGGCGGACTTAATACATTAGGATATTTTGTATCTTTGATTGCCGATCCTACTATAGAATCCTACTAGGTACGTACACATTACCTATAATTCTACCATGTAATGTAACAAAAATGTAACCAGTATTTTATAAAAACCTAATTGAAAAGAGTGTCCATGGAGTTTCTTGCTCGTTCTTCTCTATAGAGGCCTACCTCCGTTTTGGAACGAGCAACTAGCTTCAGCTTTCTGACTAACTGACCGACTCCTTGACAATTCAAAAGTGCCTGTAAATGGTCTAATTGAAATAAATGTTTTGACTTTGACTTGATTTGACCATTTATAATACCATGTACAGTAAAACCTGTATATATGAGATCTCAAGAAAGGAATAAAAAGAAGGTGGTTTCTCTGATTGTCCTGATGAAGCAAATAGTACTGTGCTCAAACCGCGAATCGAACTCTGGACATTGGACTTTCTCAGTACTTCCGACCACTAGTCTGAAGAGTCTTCAGTCATTAAAAACCGCAAACAGACCGGTTTTTTCTAAACTAAACTCAAGTTCCAAAATGTATAAGTACTTATACACTGAGATGCCAGAGACTCTTGACCTACGTTATCTTACAATATATGCCACGAAAGATGAGACTTGACATACCACACAAACTTTATTATTTCGTAATAAATATTATAATATTGTTAAGAAATTAAATCTAAATGTCATCGAAAAATCCCTGAATAGAGACACGAATTATGGATAACTATTTCGTACATCCATACCTGCGCAAGCGCCCCATTACTGACGCTTGTCAAGTCTCATCTTTCGTTGTGCGTATTGTGCCTTGGCTAAAATTTAGAGAATATAATTTTTCATTTATCCATACTAATATAATAAAGCTTAAGCGTTTTTTTTGTTTAAATATAATTGTAACGAGTTAATCTCTGGAACTACTACCTACTTAGATTGAAAACATTATTTTTGTTCGATTCAGGTATAAAACGCTAAACTTCTAAAAGGCTAAGGTACCTTTTAAACCCGATACCTGAAGAATGACCCAGCATTGAAGCCACCAAGAACACTACATACTCCTCTCTCTATTCTCAAAATTTCACCTATACTACATCACGTAGGTGTCGCATCGCTGGGGTCTTGGACTGTAATACCAGCTACTAGGTATATTCACTTGCTGACAGACACACGTCACTTTGGTCAGCGCAAAAAAAAAGAATAACGCCGTTTTGTGTCACGGACTTTCTAGAAAAAATGAAAGTGACCTGTTTTAAGCTATAATCGAAAATATGGCTTATGATTCAATTTATCCATCTGTATTTCTTCGACATACCTACATACCTTCGATATGACCGACATCGTTCCGTGCCTCGGAAAGCACGTTAAGCCGTTAGTCCTGGCTGTCATACGTGGATCTTTGACAGTCCTTACGAAGCCCGAAAGTCTGACAACCAGTCTTACCAAGGGGTATCGTATTACCCACTTATTGAGTTGTGGAGGTCAGATAGGCAGTCGCTTCATGTAAAATTCTGGTATTCAGCTCCATTCGGTTAGACTGGAAGCCGACCCCAACATAGTTGCGAAAAGGCTAGGCAGATGATGATGACTCAGGATTGCTACCCCTTGGAGCAGTGAAAAAATCAAACTTCTAAGTCAACGCAATCTAAAGAAAAGGTCGTTTATGGCACATATTTTGACGCTTGCTAGGTATTTAGAGAATCCAAACCATCTGGTTAGACTGGAAGCCGACCCCAACATAGTTGCGAAAAGGCTAGGCAGATGATGATGGTGATATATTATAGCTTCGACATAGCTGTCAGAATTGCGAAACTCAAGTGGCAATGGGCAGGGAGCATAGCTCGTAGAGCAGACAACCGTTGGGGTCGTAAGGCCCTCGAGTGGCGACCACGTACCGGAAGGCGCAGTGTTGAGAGGAATTTTCGAAAAATTGTGCATGCATACAGTACCCGGCAATAAATATTGCACATCGACATACAAAGAATAAAAAGAATTATCAAAAGAAGCAAATCATAATTGTTTTAACAGCTCCTAAGAGATACCGGTCTGTTTGTATTTCGTGCGACAGAGATAACGCTCTACGAAGCCGAAATTAGCAGATTGTCTCTTTCTAAAGGCAAGGCAATATTTATCGCCGGGTACTGTACATACTTAACTCACGCCTTTTTCCCATAGGGGTAGGCAGAAACCACACAACGCAACGCCACCTCCTACGATCTTTACATACTCCTTTCGCCTCATCTACGTTCAGACATCTCGTCATACTAACACGCCGGTTACTAAATTTTTAATATACTAATTTTAATATACTAATTTGAACATAATAATTTTAGCATAACTTTTTTTTTAAATTAAAATTAAAAAAGACAATAATTTTAACATATAATAATAGTGATATTATAGTAAGAGGATGTACACACAAGTCATAATTACATAATATTTTATTCCAGGTATTCTGCGACCGAGTAGAAACATTTCTGTGTTAGGTATTCTTTTAATTTTCTGTTTTTATTGAATCATCTAGATCCTGAAAATTTAACCATCTAGATCCTGCTTACGTGTAGGAAGTTTCATTAAAATCGGTTCATTCATTTCGTAAACTAAGGACTTGAAAGTTTGCATAAAATGTCTTACCTAAGGCGTTTTCAACAAAAAATTTAATTGTCTGCGAGCCAGCGCAGTCTGCCATGCCTAACATGTTTCTAGCTCTGTAAACATCTTAAATACATACCTAATACAATAAATTACAAACATAGGCAGATATAATTACACTTAATTTATTCTTACACTTGTTATCTTAAATGTAATTAAGTTTAAAAACGTGTTACAACTTTTCAAGTCTAGTGAACAATTTCAGTAGGTGTATCAAAAGTGTGTTACAGTTAAAACCAACTACTTAGATGTATTAGAGCAAGTCTTTGGATGAGGTGAGGTCGCGTTGTGAGATGAGCGGTAAGGATAGCGGAGCGCGCTGGAAAAAGGTCAGTGATCGATTTTGAATTCATCTTCTTTTCAATCCAAGGGTTAAGTTAATCCTTTTTACAAGCTTTTATTTAGCTTGCACTGTTCGTATGAAAGTAAGTTGTCCTTTCAAAATTTGCAAACCATTTTTCGACCATTGGTTGGTATCCGATTGAGCTGAAATTTTGCATAAGTTCACCATTAAGTAGTTCTGATGACAATACAATGTTCAATACTCAATCCTAACTAATATTATAAATACGAAAGTCACTCTGTCTGTCTGTCTGTCTGTCTTTTCTTCACGCCTAAACTACTGAACCGATTTGTGTGAAATTTGGTACAGGGTAAGTGTGAACCCCAACAAAGGACATAGGCTACTTTTTATTCGACTTCGACTTCGTCTGCGTCCGCGATAACCGACACATACGCGGACGAAGTCGCGGGCAAAAGCTAGTATTGTAATAATTTTATATTAAATCTTGTTTTTATTTCTTTGTTAGAGCTTTTGGGCACAGTATGTGGCCACGTTTATCGCTGCATCAGTGGCCTAAATGTCCTTTGAAGTGCCAGACACTTTGGGCATTGTAGTAAGTGGGCCATCGTCTGGTCAGTGCACCGCACTCGCACTGGGTATCGGTGGGATCTGTAATCCCTTATTTTGCTAGGTTATGTTTGCAGCGGCCTACTTGGATGCGCAGACTATTGAACGCTTTCCATATTTTCATTTTTCTTTTCACTTTTCCCATTTCGAGCTGCCAATCTAATTAAGTATCCCAAATGTGTTACGTTACTATATAGAAATCAATGCTCAGAATAATTTAAAAATACAAGTCAAAATCATAATAATTACTTCTAAAAACGGAAACAATTACAGTTGATTCGTTTTCGCAGAACTACACCCAAATGTGTAAAAAAAACTCTCTTTTCCCCTCCCTCTTTCATCTCCGCTCATTACTCGCTCAGCTCACAGTATTACCTTGCCATAAGTAATTCAGAAGCGTTCAAAGAGTAAGTAACCTGACCACAGACAAAAACATTCTCTTTCAAAATATAATAAAAAATAAAAAGGTAAGTATGAAATGAGTTCAAAATATTTCGGAGATTGTCTATGTGTTGTTTTATTTGTTTCAAAATGGCGATGGATTTAATGACTAGTTTTAATGGTAATAGCAGGTCTGGTTTATATTTAATGAATTGGCCTAGGCCCAGGGGCTTGGCCGTTCTTTCCAAGTCAGTTATTATTAGTGACAACCTCGTTGGTCTAGTGGTCACAAAGCACGACTGCTGAGCATGAGGTCTTGGGTCCGAATCCCGGTCAAGCAGAGTGTCATTGGTTTTTCCATCAGGAATTTCTCAGTAGCAGCCTCCGAGTCTGTATGCCCGGTTGATGGCAATAGGTTCGCCTCCTGTTACATGGGACTTAAACATACATTGCTTCACGTCTGTAATTCCCAAAGGGTTAGGCAGAGGTGTACCCATTCATTAGTACACCCATATTTTGCCAGATATGTTTCAGTCCCATGTATTAGGGGGGGACTAACATAACTGGCGAAATGTGGGTTTACTAATGGGTACACCTCTGCCTAACCCTTCGGGGATTACAGGCGTGATGTTATGATATCATTCTTTCACACCACGCGCGCCTTACTCTCGGGCCCGTCTCTATTCGGGCGATGGACTGACCGCGAATCCGCGACTAATTGTGCTAAAATAAATAAATATTTATGCAAACTTCACCTACATTATTTATTTCGCTAATTTAGAAAATAAAAGTAAAGCTACTCAACACAATAATTATTATAATTTGTCTACTGTTACTTTTTTTTAACATATTTGGACTGTTACTTTGCATAATTACACGTTGATTTGCTTATTTATTACCTATGTTTCTGGCATAAAAAAAATAAATAAATAAAATAAATAAATATCTTGGGACAACTCACACACGGCCATCTGATCCCAGGCTAAGCAGAGCTTGTGTTATGGTAACCAGACAACTGATATACATACTTATATAATTTATAAATACATACATATTATAGACAAATTACACCCAGACACAGAACCAACAATTATGCTCATCACACAAAGTTTATCCTGGGTGGGAATCGAACCCACTACCTCCGGCTTTGCAGTCAGGGTCACTAACCACTAGACCAACGAGGCAGTAAACCACCAGTAAAACAGTAAAGTAACCTAAGTATGTGCTTTTCCAGTCTATATGCTATCTTTCACCCAGATACCTACGTAGAGATAAACTACGATAACTTGGCGCTCCCCTCCATATTACTATTTCAATAATAATGAGTAATTAATGACGCCGCTAGTCAAGCAACAATGACACGCTGATTTGTTTTTGTTTCGAGAGCCGTCTCAGTACGCACACAATGCGTTGTGAGTCTTGTAAATTCTTGTAAAACTTTCAAGTGTTTTTAATTGTGGAAGGGCGCGTCAAGTTATCGTAATTTATCCCGTTCTGGCGTGATTTTTAACCGACTTCTAAAAAAGGAGGAGGTTCTCAATTCGGATGTTTGTATTTTTTTTTTTAGGTTTGTTCGCGCTTAACTCCGTCGTTTGCCAACCGATTTCAAAAATTCTTTTTTTGTTGGAAAGGTTATAATACTTCCCAAATGGTCCCATGAAAATTTTATCGAAATCGGACAAAAATATGTCACTAAAAGTTAACAAATAAATTTTTTTTTTGCAAAAAAAAACCGACTTCAAAAAAAAGCACTAAAAAGTTAAAAATATTGGAGTCGGTGCCATACGGTTGGATATATCCTCGGTCTTGGCACCGACTCCAAAAATTTGTTAAATTTTAGTATAGGTTAATCGTAGGTTAGGTTAGGTTTATTAATATAGGTAGGTTATAGTATAATTTTTAACTTTTTAGTGCTTTTTTTGAAGTCGGTTTTTTTTTTGCAAAAAAAATTTTCTAACAAACATCTATTCATTCAAACGTTTGCATTTCATCGTAGTAAGATATAATAGCCTACCAGTATTGGGAACAGGGTCCAAGCTACCGGTGGTCAGGGCTCCAGAGAAAGGAATCACCTAACAATGCGCTGTGTCCAGAATTACTGCCTTATTATACCAAAAGGAATTTATATGGCAGATGTGAGTGGCAACGCAGGGAGGGGACGCCCTAGGAAGACCTATACTGACCTTATTGGTGAGGTTCTTCAGAAAGGTCAGGTGCGCAGTATTCGTAACCGGCGTGCTTGTATGACGAGATGTATGAACGTGGACAAGGCGAAAGGATCAAAGGAGTATGTAAGGATCGTAGCAGGTGGCGTTCTGTGGTCTCTGTCTACCCCCATGGGAGAAGGGCGTGAGTTCATGTATCATCATCATCATCTGCCTAGCCTATAATTCCCAACTATATTGGGGTCGGCTTCCAGTCTAACCGGATGCAGCTGAATACCAGTATTTTACATGGAGCGACTACCTATCAGACCTCCACAACCCAGTAACTGGGTAATACGATACCCCTAGGTAAGACTGGTTGTCAGACTTTCAAGCTTCTGACGACTAAAACGAGAGTTCATGTATGTATGATTGTAAAAAAAACACACAAAACATCCAAAATTACAATTTATTCTAAACAAAACATTATAACGATAAGTAAATCAAGCTTAGTAGTATTACAATGGTGGATATCTTTAGAGCCTCGGTAGAGCCTCTCTGTGGTGCGAACAGAGCCACGTCGTGGTAGTTAGAGCTCCATCCAATCAAGGGCTCGTCGCGGTTCTGTACTCGAAGCCAGAGCTCTAAAGGGCGGAAGTATCTGAGACAAAAATGATATTAATTAAACTTAATTCTGTTCGTACCCGGCGTGCTTGTATGACGAGATGTATGAACGTAGATGAGGTGAAAGGACTATGTAAGGATCGTAGCAGGTGGCGTTCTGTGGTTTCTCCCTACCCCCATGGGAAAAAGGCGTGAGTTTATGTATGTATGTGTTAAAGAACCAACCCACAGTAGCATGCCTAGGGGTTAGCAGGGGTTCTCAAACTTATTTTGTCTACTGCCCACTTTGAGAATAAATTATTTCCTAGCGCCCCCATTTTTTCACCTAAGTACTTAAAAACCACCTAGTAGATGAATTACAAATTGAATTGCGAATTACAAATCGCTCCCGAAGCCTCTACACAACGCCCCGATTTTTTTTCTGGGTCTCTTAACAGTTATTAAGGACACAGAAGAAGTCGCTGCATAAAAAGTGGCCTATGTCCTTCCTTGGGGTTTAAACTTACCCCGTACCAAATTTCATCAAAATCGGTTCAGTGGTTTAGTCGTAAAAGCGTAACAGACAGACAGTATTAGTATAAATATTGAGCGGTAAATACAAAAAAAAATATTTTGCAATATTTTGACAATTACACTTGGACACAAAATTAAGGTATTTTTTATACCGGAATCTGAAAAATGGCTCAGCATTGAGTGATCCAAGAACCCAGAGTCGCAAGAGCTGCGTCATCTACTAGATGATGTTGGTCTTGCGAGTCTGGGTTCTTGGACTATGAGTCTAGTACTTACCTGACGAGAGCTTCAGGAGATATCCTGTTGGTCTTCCCTCTGGTCATAGACTTGATGATCTCCGAAGCAGGCTTTGAAGAACCAGCTTGCATAATCTCACTGAAAAAAGTAAATGATTGTGATTATTTCCACAAGCCGCGAATTGCGATTTTTGTAAAGGCAAAACTTATGGATTCGCATCACCGACATGCGAATGATCCCGGGTCACCGATATGCTAGTAACCGAATCCTTGACATTCTCTTATAGCGTCACCGACATGCTAAAGTGTCCGCGTCTCTCACATGCTAATGTGTTCGCTCCACCGATCTGCTACTGTGTCAGCATCATCGACATGGTAATGTGACGGTGTCACGGACATGCCAATAGGGAGTTGTTACCGACATGCTAATGTGACGCATATTTATTAAAGCAAAGTACCTTACCCTACTATCCAGAATAATTTCAATTCACGCACTAACCTGAGCACTCGTCCGGCATCCCTGCTCCTATATATGTCACACTCGTACAGGTGTCCGGTGTGTCCGGACGCTGAGCACAGCTGCTCGAAGATCTGGAACTCCAGAATCGTTGCCAGGAAGTATTTTATGTATTCCTGAAAAGGACACAAGATTATGATTCTTCCGACAGTGCCGTGGAGTTTCTTGCTCGTTCTTCTCCATAGAGGCCTACCTCCGTTTTGGAACGAGATAGCTTCGACTTTCTGACTAACTGACCGACTCCTTGACAATTCAAAAGTGCCTGTAAATGGTCTAATTGTGTTTTGTGCAATTGACATATTATTTGTTAGCAGATATACCTTTAGAACTAACATAATCAAAATTTTGAAGGATCAACAGTAGTTTTAATGTTTTTAACCGACTTCTAAAAAGGAGGAGGTTCTCAATTCGGATGTTTGTATTTTTTTAGGTTTGTTCGCGCTTAACTCCGTTGCTTGCCAACCGATTTCAAAAATTCTTTTTTTGTTGGAAAGGTTATACTTCCCAAATGGTCCCATGAAAATTTTATCGAAATCGGACAAAAATATGTCACTAAAAATTAACAAATAAAAATTTTTTTTGCAAAAAAAAAACCGACCGTTTTTTTTTTGAAGTCGGTTTTTTTTTTGCAAAAAAAAATTTTTATTACATACCCTGGCTACAATTAACGTTTGCTAATCAGTTTGTCTTAGTGTAAGTACTTAGTAATCTGTGGAAAATGTAGTGGGTAGTATATTTGTTAAATCTATGTTTAAGACATTTTGTATATTTTTAGTATACTACTGTTTGTTTTCCCTACAAAAAAATAAAAAATAAAAATAATTGAAATAAATGTTTTGACTATGACTTTGACAGAATTGAAGAACAAAATCCAAAAACGCAGGAGATATTATATTGCCTCGTTGGTCTAGTGGTCGCAAAGCGCGAATGCTGAGCTTGAGGTCTTAGGTTCCTAGGTCGGGCAAAGTGTTATTGAGTTTTCCATCAGGAATTTCTCAGTAGCAGCTTCGGAGTCTGGATTTGTGCCCGGTTGATGGCAATAGGCTCGCCCTCTATTACATGGGACTTAAACATAACTGGCGAAATGTGTGTGTACCTCTGCCTAACCCTTCGGGGATTACAGGCGTGATGTTAAGTTTTATGTTATACTAGCTATTGCCCGCGACTTCGTCCGCGTATATGTCAGTTATCGCTGACGCAGACGAAGTCGAAGTCGAATAAAAAGTAGCCTATGTCCTTTGTTGGGGTTCACACTTACCCTGTACCAAATTTCACATAAATCGGTTCAGTAGTTTAGGCGTGAAGAAAAGACAGACAGACAGACAGAAAGACAGACAGACAGACAGAGTTACTTTCGCATTTATAATATTAGTTAGGATTATAACCCTTATTAGTAACTAACTCAGAGATAAAAGACAGCCCTGGCTGGTACAAGTAGGTCTTCAGATTAAAGTATGGATGGTTTACCTGATCAGATATGATGTGGTACTTGGAGCCAGGGTCGAAATCACTTTCATGTCTTGCTATAGGCGGTATAACTCCCTGAAACATTTCAATATCAACATAATTTCAACCGAGTTGGAAGATCTTTGTGGATGTCTTCGAGTCCGGTTGAATTGCGGGCGACAGATGTCTCCAAGACTGCCACCCCTGGACCCATTAAGGGGGGGTGGAAGAGGGCGTTGTCCACCCTCCACCGACGCCCGGTGTACCTGCTGCAGGCCGGGAGGGAGAGGTCTTAATCTCCCCTCTCTTTTTCCACAGTCTCCTTTTGAGGTCATAGTAGGCCTAAGTTCTGTATTATTTGATCGGTATTATTTAGTACTTGTGTACGTTTAAATTTATTTAGATATTTGTTTTCAATGATTTTTAAATCTATTATTTGATTATTTTCTCATGTACTTAAATTTTTTTGCACCTACCATGTTATCACTTCACCACCTTTGGTTGACTGGTAGAGAATGTCTAAGGGATTTATATAAAGTTTAAATAAATAAATAGATAAGTTCTCACCTGGTACCGTAGTTTCATTTGCCACCATCTTGTATTCATATTTTGGACTCCATCTTCGAATATTGACCAGCGCCACTGCAAAAATGAATTTTTTTTTTTTCAAAAACAATAAATTCTCAAGGAATTTAATAAAATAAATAATGAAATGAAATGAAATGAAATGAAAATATTTATTTCAGACATTGTGAATAGGTACAAGTCCATATTATGTTAGTAGGTAGATACTATAGCTATGTTAGTAAAATTTAAAATGATTATTGTTTTGGACATGCATGAGCGACCAATGTCTCAGGAGTTGGCTGTCCACTCTGTCCGACACCACGCTCAGGAGCGTGTTGGTGCTATCCTTTACCCGAGACCACAGGGAGGCTGATCTTTTTCGAAGCACCGCCTGGAAGCCGTCCGTGCTGTGGTCGGCGAACATGCCGGAGGCACTGCAGCGCCATGGGAGCCCCAACAAACCCCTGAACGCGTTGTTGTACTGAACGCGCAGGGCATTGCAGGCTTTTTTAGTGTAATTACCCCACAGGCTGCACGTGTATAACGTTTGGCAGTAGCTTTTAAATAGTGTGACTTTTACGTCACGTGAGCATCGAGCAAACTTGCGAGAAAGCATATTATCTCTTACAGACAATGCCCTGCGCTCCCTGTCCATGTCCATATCATCATTAAGGTTCTCATTGACCCAGTGATAATACCAGTCTGTAACTGTACCAATGCAGGACAAAGGCCCCTTCTCATGCAGAGAAGGCATGAGCATTATAATCACTACATAGTGGTGTATACTTTCCTATCCGTATGTAGGTACGTGATAATAATGAATTGTCTACTTGTTTTTTGGCTCAAGCTTTTTATGTCATGTCACTTTCTTTCTTTATTACGCTTGCTCAAAGCGGATTGGCGAATTTACACTCATAATAATTAAGTGCAGGTTTCCTCACGATGTTTTTCTTCACCGATGTCAGTGATGTCCAAGATAAACTTAGAAAGTACATATAACATCTTAGAGGAAATCACATTTTTACTTCCTCTTGTCTTTTTGCGTATCGACAACCCCGTGTAGGAGAGGCTACCGCTGAGTAATCAGGACTTTTTAAAGTCATCTGCCTACCCTTTTCCCAACTATGTTGGGGTCGGCTTCCAGTCTAACCGGATGCAGCTGAATACCAGTATTTTACATGGAGCGACTGCCTATCTGACCTCCACAACCCAGTAACTGGGTAATACGATACCCCTTGGTCAGACTGGTTGTCAGACTTTCGGGCTTCTGACGACCCGTAACGACTGTTAAAGATCCACGTATGATAGCCGGGCGACTAATGTTAATTAAAGTAATGCTATTCAACTTACCTGGTCCACCATAAACGCGAAGGGTAGGTAAGCGACCTTCTCGAGGGCCATCGTCATGAGGAAGTTCATCCCCACCTCGTAGGGGTCGTGACTCCTGGATGGAAGGAAGATATGAAACAGTATAATGTTGGAACAAATATTTTTCTATTATGGTACTTCTAAATGGGCCTAAGAATCAAGAAATGGCTTTTAATCATGTGTAGTAAAAGATAACAAGATTAAAAATTTATGGTAAAAAAAACTATTTAAAAACAAGCTTTTTTTTTTAGTGTGATGTTACTAACTTTATGTACTCTTCAAGCCCTTTCATTTGATACCCATATCAAGGGGATTGAGAAAAAATATATGTTGTCCGCCATCTTGGAACGGCGGCCATATTGAAATTGTTACAATATTGAGTATTGAATATTGTAGTGTCATCAGAACTAAAGGTGTGTGCAAAATTTCAGCTCAATCGGATATCAACAAATGATTGAAAGGACAACTTGCTTACATACGAACAGTGCAAGCTAAATAAGCTTGTAAAAAGGTGACGGCTTGCGGGCGGCGCGATGTATGTATGTTGCTATGTAATGTGCCTCGTTACATCTTGTAAAGTACCTAACATACGATTATGAAATTCCACTTACTTATTTTGGTAAAGTCCAACTCTTTGCAGATGAGGTAGGTTGTACACTGACAGAGTGGCTGCGTTTGCCACTGCCTCGTGGAAAGCTGACAACAAAAAAACACTTAAATAAACCCTTTTTATAGTTTCTTCAGAGCGTTACGTCGTACAGCATTTCATACAAGCTTCCAAGGCCTTATTTGTCGAAATGAATGAACCGATTTTAATAAAACTTCATTATGTAGGTCTAAAAAGTTAATCGAGAACATTTAAAAAAAAATGTGTACAGCTTCTTCAACAGAGATTTCCTTTTTTTAAGAAGACATTTCGAAAATGTTCTCAACTAACTTTATGTAGGTGCAGGTCTGCCCCGCTTGGGCAGAGCACCGCCGTGTCCTCACGGAGGCAATAGGCGGCGGCGACCTCTCGCGTCCGGACCTGGTTCAGGCCATGCTCCAGAGCGAGAGGGAATGGGATGCAGTCACCTCCTTCTGCGAAGCAGTAATGCGAGCGAAGGAGGAGGCGGGCCGCGTGAGGGAGAGAACAACACCCTCCACCTCACGCCCCAGCCGCCGCGGGAGACGCCCAGGGTATCGGACGTCGCGAGGCGACATCCGACCACCGTAGGCGCGGGCTTGCGGATGGCGAGTAATGGGTAGCTCGCCGTCCGATCAAGGACCATGCCCGGGTCGACGGCGGCGCGTTCTGTTCGCGCGCGTCTCACAGAGCTGTCAGCACAGGGACGGGGCCCCAACAGGGGCCAAACGCCTGCCGGGGTTGCGGGACGTCTTAACAGGATACCGTGGCCCCGGAACGTAAAGGGCAACAGAAGGAACAGGGTGGTTTTTTAGTCAGTAAAAGTCTGACAGTCCCTTCCGCGCCACCCAGGGCGGAAGGACTCATTTGATGATTTTTACCACCACAAAAAAAAAAAAGGGCAACAGAAGGAACAGGGTGGTTTTTTAGTCAGTAAAAGTCTGACAGTCCCTTCCGCGCCACCCAGGGCGGAAGGACTCATTTGATGTTTTTTACCACCTCAAAAAAAAAAGACTTACTTATGTATCTAGCTATGTGTAGAAAGTTTCATTAAAATCAATTCATTCATTTCGAAAAATAAAGACTTGAAAGTTTTTATGAAATGCCGTATGGCGTAAATGCTCATAAAACTTTCTGACTGACTGACTCCTTGACAATTCAAGTGCCTCATTATATGATTTAAGTATTTGAAATAACAAATTTGATTTTGATTGTATTAAATTGTATATTTTATGTAACGTGGTGCCGTTTACAGCTCTCTTAAGTACAAGTCGAACTTGTTGAGACGTACCATCCGTACAACATTAAGATCAACATACATACAAACATAAACTCACGCCTTTTTCCTATGGGGGTAGGCACAAACCACAGAACGCCACCTTACATACAGTACCCGGCGATAAATATTGCACATCGACCTTTATCGTATTTCGTATTTTATACAAAGAATAAAAAGAATTATCAAAAGAAGCAAATCATAATTTTATTGTTTTAACAGCTCCTAATAGATACCGGACTGTTTGTATTTCGTGCGACAGAGATAACGCTCTACGAAGCCGAAATTAGCCGATTGTCTCTTTCCAAAGGTCGATGTGCAATATTTATCGCCACGGTACTGTACTCCTTTCGCCTCATCTACGTTCATACATCTCGACATACAAGCACGCCGGTTACGAGTACTCCGCGCCTGACCTTTCTGAAGAACCTCACCAATAAGGTCAGTGTAGGTCTTCCTAGGGCGACCCCTCCCTGCGTTGCCACTCACCTCTGCCATATAAATACCTTTTGTTAATCGTCTTTCACTCATCCTCTCAACATGACCGAACCATCTAAGCATACCCTTTTCTATCTTTGAAAATTAAGAACATTAGGATCACACAAAAAAAAATTCTGATGGAAAAACACAATAACACATTTTTTTTGTCAAAAGGTATTTATATTTAAACTAGATGAAATTTTGTAGATAGGATACTTGAGCAGGCTTGTGGTTAGTCAGTTTATTGTCATGTAGCTTTATTTTAAAATCGTAGGTATACAAGATTTAAAAATCATTATATTTTTTGAAAACTAAGTTATTTTAATCAAAAGTAAAACAAAAAAAAAAATTGCTGAAAAAAAATACAAAAAGAATCTCTCCGGCGGGGAATCGAACCCCGGTCTCCCGCGTGACAGGCGGGGATACTTACCACTATACTACCGAAGATGTAACAGAGGTGACGAAATTAGCGAACATATAAAAATACTAGTTTTCTTAAATAGTGTCAGAAATAGTTTTTCCAAGTGGAATTTTCAATTCTTTTATTATTTTATTTTTTTCATTATCAATTAATCAACGAAATTAGTCAAGCCTCGATATTTTGCGATAAAATCAATCGATTGGCTTATTAATTAAAAAAAAAAGGTTTTTTTATAATAGGTTACCATGGATTCTGTTTGAATAATGACCCTCCACTCCATCGTTAACATTTCGACAAAAAACAGCTCTTCCATACAACAGCTGGAATGGAATGGAGCTGTATGGAACAGCAGATTTTTTTTTTACAATACATAATTAAACAATACAATGTCCAATACTCAATGTTATAATAATTTCAATATGGCCGCCGCTCCAAGATGGCGGATTACCTACATATTTTATCTCAATCCCCTTGATAAGGGTATCAAATGAAAGGGCTTGAAGAGTAGAAAACGATAAAGTTAGTAACATCACACTAAAACTTGTAAAAAGCTTGTTTTAAAAAAGTTTTTTTAAGAATCGTCTAGCAATATCAACCCTAGGGTTCTAAAATCTGTGTCGCGATGTTCCTTCCACCGTGTTTGGAAGACGGAAAAGTAGGCTCACCAGGGTTAGCTCCATCCCTGAAGAGTTGGGGCTGTTCGGAGTACTGCAGGTAGTACTGTACGTGCGCCATCTCGTGGTGAGTGGAGACCAGGTCTTGCATCGTTACTTCTGTGCATTGCTTGATCCTAAAAATGAAAACATTGTCAAATATGACTGCTGAGCTTGAGGGCAAAGTGTTATTGGGTTTTTCCATCAGGAATTTCTCAGTAGCAGCCTCGAAGTCTGGATATGTGCCTGGTTGATGGCAATAGGCTCGCCCCCTATTACATGGGACTTAAACATAACTGGCGAAATGTGGGTGTACTACTTGTACTAATGAGGCGGATACCAAGAATAAAAACTTAAAATTAATAAACGTAAAGTACGAATTTATGTATTTAATTGTTACAAAATGTGTCTTTCATAATCCTTACTAATATTATAAATGCGAAAGTAACTCTGTCTGTCTGTCTCGCTTTCACGCCTAAACCACTGAACCGAATTTGATGAAATTTGGCATGGAGATAGTTTAAGACCCGGGGAAAGACATAGGCTACTTTTAATTAGACTTCGACTTCGTCTGCGTCCGCGATAACCGACATTTGCGCGGACGAAGTCGCGGGCAAAAGCTAGTTAAAATATAATATTGTGATAACGTAAGTTAGTAATTAAGGGTGGCCCAGATAAGACGTTCAAAAGGAAATTTTGGAAGCCTCTCTTTGGGCTATCCAAACCACCATGTATGTTCTATTTTTTTTTTACTGTCGGGTGTCACCCCCGAGCTGGTGGCACCCGGGACGGACCGCCCCCTATGCCCCCCCAAGGTACGCCACTGGGTACACCTCTGCCTAACCCTTCGGGGATTACAGGTGTGTGTGATGTTATGTTTTACTAAAAAAAAATACGTGATATTTGTCGAGATCCCATTCACCCTGACGTGAGATTCGGTGAGATTCAGCTCGACCCCCCCCCCCCTAAACTCCTCCCGTACCTATTAATTAATTAATGCTCCTTTAAGGTTTTACTGTAGGTACCTATAGTCGATCCTGTTGCACAGGTCCCAGGCGCTGGCTGTGCACTGCACGCTGCGCTGTGCTGGACGCACCAGCATGGAGCCGCGCCAGAACTCAGGAGGAACAGGCTTCAGGCCCATTGATGTGTAGAACTCTTCTGCCATTTGGAACATTCTGGAAGAAAATGAGGATGTTGCTAGATATATTCTCCATGAATTCTTGTTTATTGAATGCCCGGTTGTCGGTAATAGGCTCGCCCCCTATTACATGGGACTTAAACATAACTGGCGAAATGTGGGTGTACAATACGGCCGTTGTATCTTGGCGGCTCTGAAGTTAGCCGCAGGCTGCGCAGTAGACAATTTCATTCCTAAAAGATTCATTGCGCAGCTAAACAGCTAACTTCAGAACCGCCAAGATACGACGGCCGTACTGTACTAATGGGTACACCTCTGCCTAACCCTTCGGGGATTACAGGCGTGATGTTACATATGTTATACATGAATAATTGTTTATACATGAACCAGCTGCGCTCGCGGCTTCGCTTGCAAATTAAATTTAAAATTCGATAATGATTCGAAAGACATGTGGCGCCATCTATCATCATGAGAACGTTATGAGTGAGGATGTCAATGACGATTTTCCATCCCGGAACAAAAAAAGGGGGCAAAACAGCAAAGGGCAGGCTGGATCATTTATTTAGACTATTTAGGGAGGAATTTGAAGGCTCAACGGAGTGGATGGTGGTGCTAGATCTTAAATGCACTTAGTACTTACCTAAGAGGAGTGAACCCTTGGCGCAGCATCTCAGCGGTGACGTCAACGTTCGGAGACTGCGGGAATGGCATCACCAGGTCCATGATCGACTTCCAGTTCTGGGCCCACATGTTACCTGATGATATGAGAAAGAAGATTAAAAAAATATGTTAGAAGCATTGTCATAAACAATGTCCACTGCTAAAGCATTGTTCAAGCTTACTAAAACTTCTCACTGATGGGGGCGCCTGTGTTGGATCATACCCATTAATAATTATAATGCCTACTGATTCGCGCGTCATGTTCGTGAACGGCGGCTATTATATTCCTCACGCTCTAGGATGGTGCCGGTGACATTTGTCAAACTGTTGCTTTTCACTCTTGAACGTTACGGCAATTTACAATCATGATTGAATATTTTAACTGCACACTATTAGCATAGTCGTAAAATATGGAATCAGTAATAAGTAAGTAAATAACTAGTAAATTAAATAATGTCACTGACCTCGATTCTGACATCCATAGATGAATTGCTGACATGTGTCACCCGCACCATCATAGAACGTGTGGAATATAGTTGAGATCTAGCTTACATCTGTATTAGATTTTTTAATTGTTTTTATAAGGCTTTTTTCCCACACTGTTTTCACATCTAGAAGCAACAAGAATTGTAACCAGGATTTTGTAAAAACTAGATTGAAAAGAGCTAGTGTCCGTGTTATTTCTTGTACGTTCTTCTCCATAGAGACCCACCTACGTTTAGGAACGAGCAACTAGCTTCAAATTTCTGACCAGCTGACCGACTGCTTGACAATTCAAAAGTGTATAGAGACCCTTACCTAACAAATGAGCAGGTATAGGACCATCAGACCTGACGCTGGTCTCCCCGTATCGTTGCACCAACTTCCTCCTCACATAGGTGAATAGCTGCTTGTACAGCGGCTGTATCTGGTTGTACATCTCCTCCACGCTGGCTCTGAAAGACTGGTCCTCGTATGCTGCACGCATTTGATCACCAGCATCTCTATATCCTATAGGAAAAGCGTATGATTTAAGATATATTAGATTTTCTTAAAGAAAACGATTTTTCCTCAAAACAGGAGATCTGTAACCAAAATGTAGTTGGCCAAACAATATAAAACAACATAATATCACGACTGTAATCCCCAAAGGGTTAGGCAAAGGTGTACCTATTAGTACACCCACATTTCGCCAGTTATGTCTAAGTCCCAAGTAATAGGCCGAGCCTATTGATAACCGGGCACAAATCCAGACTCCGAGGCTGCTACTGAGAAATTCCTGATGGAAAAACCCAATAACACTTAGCCCGACCTGGGAATTTGACCTAAGACCGACATGCTCGGGACGTCTTAACAGAATACCGTGGCCCCGGAACGTAAAGGGCAACAGAAGGAACAGGGTGGTTTTTTAGTGAGTAAAAGTCTGACCATAGATATAGTAAAAAAGGAGATATGGCGTGGAGTTCAAAATGTATAGAAAACCGGTGAAGCCACAATTGCCCCACCATAACGCTAATATTGCACACACAGTTCTGTCAAAACAATACTACGAACAAGTGCACACACGCGACATCGATAACTCAGTCATTTAAATATAAACCTTATTCCTTAAACCACAGCGTACTTTTTCCGTATAATTTACTCACACTAAAACAATTATCATTGTGTGTTGTCGGGACTAGGGGGCGGGTCAAACCGGCGGACCAGAGCAGCGGACGCACCATGCGACATTACGGCTTATCGAGGTTTCGTTATGTCAGTTTTACATTGCTTGTTTAGTCACTCAGTGACAGACTGAGGTGGTTGTAAAAGAGCAATGTATTTAATGCAAAAATAATACAGTCGGAGTAATATAAGAAAACAAAAATAAAGTAGTACAAGTGAAATATATTTTACGGATTGTTGTTTTTCGTGATTTTTAAGACAAAAATTGTAAAATACTTGTGGTAACTGATGCCATGACTTCTGAAATTTTTGTTTTGGCTTCTATTTTTACAAGAAACCACTGAACAAGACGGCATAATCGTTTTTTAAGGGGTTTTATCACGATCGCGGTTGACAACACACTAACTCGCGGTGACGGTTATTTTTTCAATAGCTGAGCGAAACGCTCAGCTCCACGTGGTCACCGACACGCCCCCTTGCCACTTCTCCTGCTTTTAATATTTCTGTGAGTCTGACAGTCCCTTCTGCCCCACCCAGGACGGAAGGACTCATTTGATAATTTTTACCACCTTAAAAAAAAAGACCGACATGCTCAGCAGTCGCGCTTTGAGACCACTAGACCAACGAGGAATATTTGAAGAGAAAACCCAGCTAGCAAAATTCGGTCTTATAAGTATCCTAAGACCATATTTTTTTACTCTTAAAAGACCCTTACTGCCGTCTGTAAGTGTCGAATTAGGCGCACTTTATAAGAATAATAGCCCTTATAGTTGTTGTATCATGGTCTCATTAAGTGTATATTTAATCTTATATTAATCTTGATAAAGCTACTATAAGTAACAAATGATTTATGTGTCTTACACTGGTATGCTATAAGGTCAGTATAAGTTTTTAGTGGTCTTACTTATGCCGTTAAAAGAGTTATTCCCCTTATATTGCTCTCTGTGATGTCAGTGTAAGCGTATATCACAACTTGTCGAAAAAGCAAAAAGTGTGTGGTGGGCGGTGTGTAAAAAATTAAAATTGGAGTAACAAATGTAAGTACCTTTATTTTCATACTTTATATATATTTACTTATGTATCTTTGGCAGTGTATCTTGCTATTATGGGTAAACAACTTGCGCAATACATTTCATCGATAGTTTTATAATATAAATAACAATATTTTTACGGGCCCCTTCTGAAATGTGTCTAGAATATTGATAATTTATTTAATTATTTTTCCAATATAAATGTGAATCCACGGACATATTTTGTGAAAAGGTATTAAGTCTAATTGCTCTTCTGTAAGATAAGCGTAAGACGATTAAGTCTTATGTCACACTTGATAAGTGAACTATAAGCTTTTCGCTCTTGTTAGACACTGATCTAAGGCAATTTGACTGTAGCCATGTTTATCATTTAGGGTTCCATAAGAAAGAACAAAATCATACATTTTAGTATGAGTACCTATGTAATTAGGTTAGTAAAGATAATCATTAATTGTTTTAGACTAACCTGAGCCGTATCAAGATGGTTGTCGTAATGGATGTCGACTGCTTTATTGATAAGAAAAAAATCCAAATGCTTAAAAAAGAAAAGTGGCCTTGGAATACAACACATTTTATTCGCTCGCTTTTTTTTCGTATCGCTTGTGGATATGCTACATCATACAACGCTGACGTCTCTCAAAAGCCTTCTCATTTTATAATTGCTCAAAAAAACCTTATAAAATTATTGGATTCAAATTTCTTCTGGTGTCAAAACTGTCGTAATTTACGACCACTATTCATATGACGAATGTGAAGTGTGTAACTAACAATATGACCTAAAGTTAACCACCTAAAATTAAAAACATCTTGAGTAGGTATAAGCTAATGTACTTAGAAATAATTTAGAAATATGGTTTATAATAATATTATTTTCTAGTAGTACGGAACCATCAAATAAATTGTTAATGTCCGATCTCGTAGAAACTTGTACCGATTTTCGTATACACTCTGGCTTTTGTACTAACTCAGAGTATGTTTTATGCACTTTTTGTCGGTATGCCCCACTTCTTTTGAATCTCTTCCATTTATTTATATCCATTTTTAAAATGACTTCAACTATAATTTAAGTTTTAGGTAATCAGTTTTACGATGCCCTTAAAAAGCAAGTCTTAAGACTTTTGCAAGAGCAAATGATCTTATGAAAGTCTTCCAATATTCTTCTACTCTTTAATGTCTCTTAGATAAGACAAATTACACTTATGATTGGTTGGAGTTAGAGAAGTTGCATACAAAGCTTTAGTAAGAGCAGAAGTCTAATAAAACACTTACTGCAGACTCTGATAAGAACAAATATACTTGTGAGATGCTTTTTAAGTGTAAATAATGATCAAGAACAATTACTCTTAAAAAGTGCTCTAATAAATCTTTTGTTCTGAGAAATGTTTTATAAATATTTCTTATAGAAACCTTAAAGAGTTCTTAACAAGTGTGAATGTTCTCTAGCCCGAACTGTCTTAAAAAATGTCTTTAAAAGACGGGCTATCTTAGTCAAGATACATATAAGCCTTTTATAATACCTAAGTTCTTATATAAGTTTATTCTTATGGCTATTTTGCTAGCTGGGAAGGTGCTTACCAGTAGCCACAGCCGCCTGGTTAGCTAACTGCACATATCTCATGAACCGATTCCTAAGCTTCGGTCCCGTCTGATCTCGGAAACTCCTCCAAACGTACAGCAGCTCACTCTCGATCCTCGAATGAGCCAAGATCCTGGATATCTCAGGATCCAACTGCATATCGCAATAGTTGGATTCTGCAGACTCGGTGTAGGGTTGGTAGTGCTGATATGGTTGGTTCGCAAGTTGGTAACCTTGGTTCATATCCTGGTACTCGTTGCTGTACGGAACCCTTGGTATGTGGGGGTCGTAAGGCTTCTGGCCGTAGGGGCATATCTTTGCCGAGTTGTAGATCTCTTTCATTTCTGATATTAGTTGTTGAAGCTAGAAAAGAGATTTCTTCATCAATAAAACATCATCATCAAACATAACTAAATGTCGAAAAAAACGTAAATGTCGGTTATCGCGGACGCAGACAAAGTCTCGGAATTAAAAGTAGCCTATGTACTTTTTTGGGGTTCAAACCCTTATTAAACTTCATCAAAATTAGCACAATGATTGCTGCACTCACATCCCACTAGGGCATGCAAAACCGGTTTTCCGGTTTTGCGCAAAACCGGAAATCGGCCAAAATTTAACGATTTTTGAAAACCGGTTTTGAGAGCCAAAACCGGAGCTCGGCTCCGGTTTTCCCATTATTGAGTAACAATTAACATTTTGATTTTTATCAACATTTTTTTCGAACACTCAAAAAATAATTAATTTTGAGGCATCAAATGTATCCGAACCGAACACAGCCTGCATCCACCCACTTACACGCCTCCCTCCACTACCCCCGCACCCGTAACCCGCCAGCCTGCGCCTGCGTTGTTGCAGTAGTTTTTGGTAATTGTGGGTGGCTGTGTTTAATTTTTGAAGATGCTGATTGTGTTTTCTATGTTTAAAATATATTATTTTTGATAGCAGACTTAATAGGTACCAAAGATACCAAAAACTTACTTGTTGTTGATTTGATCTCAGTTAATTAATCTTTATACTATTATAAGTGTTCATTGTTATCTGTACAATTATTATGGTTTGGATTAAAAAGAAATGTATCATACAATTTGTTTTATTTGTAGACTTAGTGGGTATTTAAAAAAATGGTGTTTCTTTTTAAATTATACTACATTCGATTTTTTTTGCTAAAACCGGATTTAGCTCCGGTTTTCGGTTTTGGTCCCAAAAAAACGATGTTCAAAACCGGTTTTGATGACTTTCCGGTTTTGCATGCCCTACATCCCACATGTCGACAACCTCGCGGGCGAAGTCATATTCTTATTATTATTAAGTTTTGTAAAACAACTAACGGTTTCGTAAAACAACTAACGGTTTTGTAAAACCACTAACGGTTTTGTAAAACAACTAACGGTTTTGTAAAACCACTAACGGTTTTATTTATTTATTTAAGTACATGGAGGACTTACAGCTAATAAAAACAAACAAAAAAGGAAACAATAGTAACGTGAGAGCCAATTACAAATCCTCACGTATAGATGTAAACAACTAACAACAACAACAACAACTAACGGTTTTGTAAAACAACCAACGGTTTTGTAAAACAACTAAAGGTTTTGTAAAACAACTAACGGTTTTGTTGTATTGTATGGGGTATGCAAACACGTATGTAAGATAGAAATCCAAGTAAAAGACCAACCTCGGAATACTTGTCGTCAGGCAAAGCAGCTCTGCTAGCCTGGACAATCTTCATCAGCTGCCTTCTCCCCTGAGGGTCGGAGAGCCTGGAGGAGTCATACGCAGCCGCCTTCCTCCAGGATAGTCTCTCAAACTTGGAGCTTAGAGCCAGTTCCTCAAGCATGCGACGACGGTTGTATTCAGTTATGTTGGTGACGAATTTCCATTGCGACATTGTTACTCTGAAATGGGATTAAGGAACTTTAATAATACCAGGCCCCCAGACCTTATTGGTGAGGTTCTTCAGAAAGGTCAGGTGCGCAGTACTCGTAACCGGCGTGCTTGTATGACGAGATGTATGAACGTGGACGAGGCGAAAGGAGTATTTAAGGATCGTAGCAGGTGGTGTTCTGTGGTTTCTGCCTACCCCCATGGGAAAAAGGCGTGAGTTTATGTATGGTATGTGCCAGTGTATACCAGCCTATTATTTTCCCACTGCTGTGCAAAGGCCTCTTCCTCTTCTCATACAGAGAAGGCACGAGTATTGATCACTACACTTGCTCAAGGCGGATTGGCGATTTCAGACTTATATTAATTATAAGTCCAGGTTTCCTCACGATGTTGCTACCAATTCTGCTTATCTTATAAAATAGAACCAAAATGCTATAGAATAGGTATATTTCCAATTCGAATATCGATACTAATCGAATATTTTTACGTTAGCACGCTCATCAAATTCAAAGTCAAAACATTTATTTCAATTACACCATTTACAGGCACTTTTGAATTGTCAAGGAGTCGGTCAGTTAGTCCGAAAGCTGAAGCTACGAGTAGTTGCTCGTACTAGGTCTGCTGCCTGAAGAAAGACAGGCCCGAGAGTAAGGCGTGCGAGGTGTTCCCCGGGTATCTCTCTGGAGTCAGTGCAGCTGGTTGGTGACGGCCGCACCGTGTGACGGGACCCGCCTTGTGGTGGTGGCGAGTCAATACTTGCCGAGATGCAGAAGAATATTCTGAGCGACCCTGTGCCCCGGAACGCAAAGGGCAACAGAAGGAACGGGTTGGTTTTTTAGTCAGTAAAAGTCTGACAGTCCCTTTCGCCCCACCCAGGGCGGAAGGACTCATTTGATGGTTTTTACCATCCAAAAAAAAGGTGGAAGTCTATGAGGATTTCTCCACGAAAATGAAGGTCTACTGACCTGTAGCACATTCCAGAAGCTTCTCTATCATACTCCCGAAGGAACTGTGATGCCTCCGCTGTATTAGTGTTGACTCCCTGTAAATTAGAATTAATTTTGATTAGGTTAAGTACTGTTTAGTTGGTGCAGTAATGGTCGTTAGCGAGACTGCTAAGTATTTGTGGTTGCAACCAATTCAATATTCGTGATTAATTTTATCTATTTTAAGCATGTCGAATTTTTTTTTGTTAGTTAAATTTTATTTTATGTGTTGATGTTATTTATTTATTCATACTCTTAAGAACAACATCTTACAGATTACTCCAAGCCGATGCTATACACACAAATTAAACTCATCATCTGCCTAGCCTTTTCCCAACTATGTTGGGGTCGGCTTCCAGTTCAATGTACAATCAAAAGTCATCAAAACACATACAAATAAAATCTAAAACATTAAAGAAATTTGAATGTAGATTGTAATGTGGATTGGTTCGTATTAGCAGAATTACACCGTATTGCAATTTTTCATTAAGTGTTGTAGTCGATAAAAGTTATAGCCCTCCATGTTATGTTCTTAAAACAAAAGACAGTCAAATCTTTCTGGCACAACAGTCTGACCTTCAAAAAACCCTGACTGACTCAGATTTTGTAATCTTATTCAGAAAAAAAGGTCGTAATGTGGAGATGATTGTTTGTTTCAAATTGGCGGAAATCCTTACAAGTTATTAGATGAATTGCAAGCGTTACATGCAAGGGTATATGTAGGTACAATACCTCGTTAAGATGAATACACACTAAAGCATTTTTTCGACTACACATACACATCAATCACGCCTGTAATCACTGAAAGGTTAGGCAGAGATATACCCAACAGTACACCCACATTTCGCCAGTTATGTTTAGGTCCCATCATGTAATATGGGGCGAGCCTTTTGCCATCAACCGATCACAAATTCAGGCTCCGAGGCTACTACCGAGAAATTCCCGATGGAAAAGCAAATACACATATCTAGAGCATTCTCTCGAGCATTTCGATATCAATTAATCTGCCTAGCTACCCAGCCTTTTCTCGACTATGTTGGGGTCGGCTTCTAGTCTAACCGGACGCAGCTGAATACCAGTATTTTACATGGAGCGACTGCCTATCTGACCTCCACAATCAGAACCTAACTGCTGTGTAATACGATACCCCTTGGTAACACTGGTTGTCAGACTTTCGGGTTTCTGGCGACCTGTAACGATTCGTCAAAGATCCACGTATGACAGCCGGGACCAACGGCTTAACGTGCTTTCCGAGGCACGTTGTTCATTAAAGCGGCTCGATGTTCTGCAAGTAAGTACTCAAGTGTATACACACCTTTATTGTCATCGTGATGTTTTGCGACCTTGCGTTGTGACAACGTCTTTATGTTTTATAGAATGTTAGAGATACAATATCTTTATTTCCACAATGCCCGTAATACAAGGCTAGAGGCACTGACTGAGTGAAATGAAATCAAAGCATTTATTTCAATTAAACTATTATTTACAGGCACTTTTGAATTGTCAAAGAGTCTGAGAAAGTTGAAGCTAGTTGCTCGTTCCAAAACGTACAGTAAGTCTGACCTGGAAATTGAACTCAGGACTCCACGCTCACAGCCACACTTGCGACCACAACACCAACGGCAATTAATTAGTAATACCTAAATAACGTTAATAAAAAAAGCGAAAGTGTCTCGCTATTGTCAGATACATCCGTCTGTCTATCACAACTCGAAAACAATGGGTCAATGAAAGTGGACAGCCAATTCACGTGATTTATCAACCGACTTCAAAAAGGAGGAGGTTCTCAATGCGGCGCGTATGTTTTTTTTTATGTATGTTACCTGATTACTCAGCCAATTATGAATAGATTTGGATGATTATTTTTTTTGTTTAAAGAGTATACTTCCGAATAGGTCCCATAGACATAATTATTGTCATGATCTGATGATGAACTTCGGAGATATGGAATGGAACTCCTTATAGGATCACAGGCAGTAATATCGTAACAAGTGAAATTGCTTTGTTTATACGTGTAGTCGATGACTGACTGAAGGAAAAGAGGGAGGGGGTACGTCAACCTACCATTTTCCAAAATTAAATATATCGTGTGAGGTATTGTTTGAATGGGCTTTTTGTAAAGATTTTTAGTGACTAGCTTTGCCCGCGACTTCGTCTGCCTGGAAGTCAAGTACACGTTATAGTTGTATTATTAGACTATGGTATAATATATACGAATATAATAAAGCTAAAAAGTTTTTTGTTTGTTTGTTTAAAACGCGAAAATCTCTGAAACTAGCAGTCGGATTGAAAAAAAATCTTTTTGTATATGATAGCCAGATTCATGAGGATTAGTTAAGGCTATATAACATCACGCTACGACATACGGGAGTGGAGCAGTGACCAAAAACGTAACTGAACGCGGGTAAAATTGCGGGGTGGTCAGTGAAATTTTTATTTTGTAATAAGACTACTTCCAGAGACAAGCATAGCCTTAACTCTTAGGTTAGTCCCTAGTTTAAAACCAATCCATCAACCATCGGAAATAATTCTTTCCGATTCCAATACAAAAACTGCAAAGAAATAATAAATAGCAAAACTTGACTTGTATGTAAGACTAAAATTTAATAAAATAATGGTCAGGCGTTCAAATGTGCAAAAAAAAAAAAACTTAAATTGCAACTAAAAAAAATCTACTAACTACTTTAGTATTTTTCTCATATGGCAACATTATGTCAAAACTGTCAAAATGTGTAAATTATTTAATGCAGTTTTGTTAACTGTCTCGGGGTTCGAAAATATTTCTTTACAGTAACGCTATAAATGTTTAGATAAAATTTTTCGGTGTTGTAGAGTATTAATATTGTTTTTTTACTATCCCACTCCTGGGCTAGGCTTCTCCTATTCCTTCCACATCCCTCGATGTTATGGGTCATCTTGCTAATTCCTGAGGATGCTATACAACGCGACCCGCCATCTTCTCTTCGGTGTATTCTTGCTCTCCTTGAATTTTGTACTCTATCTACGAAACTGCTACAACGAGTCTGTTTTAAACGAACATCCAAATTGTAAACAAACCAAGCCTAAATTAAGCACAGGGCCACAGGGCATGACGCCAAACTAATTTCAAAGCTCCAAACCCACTTTTTTTTAAGGTTAATCTAAAAAGCAATTGGCCAAAATGACTTTTTATAAATCTTCCGACCAATTTGTCATTTCGGTCATGCCTTGCAGACTACGAAGGTTGTAAGACAAAAAATGTCATGTATAATGACGTGGTACACACTGGTGTACGATTAGGGTTGTCAACCCCACTATACATGTAAAATAGTCATTATCATTGACCGATTGACTTAGGGTCGGTGCAACACGTTTTCTTCTTCCATTCCGTCCTGTCAGCCGTCATGCAATCACTGACTCCCTTTTCTTTCATATCATTCTTCACACAATCCATCCATCTTTTCTTTGGCCTTCCTCTTGCTACATCCATCCACATTCATATTCATAACTCTCCTGGTCACATGCGTTTCATCCCTCCTCTTCACATGCCCGTACCATGACAAACGATTCCCTTTCAACTTTTCTGTTACTGGCGCCACTTTCAGACTTCCTCATATGTACTCATTTCTGACCTTATCTATTCTGGTCACTCCGCACATCTCGACATTCTCATCTTCGCTACATGCAATCTAATCCCACTATATAATGTAGTATCCTACTATATTAGAGGCCTGACTACTGTATTTCTGAAAAAAATATACATATAGGTATAGTAGGCCAAACTACTATATTTTAAAGGCATCAAAATTAAACGAATAATTTTCGTTTCAAAATGTATAAGCGTAAAACGAAACGTCAATAACTATTTCTGAACATTATTCTGATATGTCTAGCTGACAGTACGTTCACTTTTTACCTACCTACTATTTTTTTTTCACCTTTTCGCTATCTACTATATTTTTATATTTTTAATAATTTTAAAACTACTATTTTCTACAGACAAAGAGTTGGCAACCCTATACATTATCCAGTACGTAAGTATGGTCATAAGCGTGACCAAAGACAATGAGAGTATCTGGGTCATGTTTACGGCGGCGTTTTGTTGGGTAGACAGATGATAAGGTGTTTTAGAATATTTTGGGATTAGATTTCTTCCTATTTAGATGATATTACCAGCCTATTGTTCCAATGCAGGGCAGGACTTCTCATACAGAGAAGGCACGAGCATTGATCACCACGCTTGCTCAAGGCGAATTGGCGTTTACAGACTCTATGCCAAAACCCTAAGCAAATGAACTGATGGAATCAAGTGACACTTGTCATAAATAAGTATTGTGTAACACTCTTTATTATAAAAAGCTTTTTTACAAAAAAAGATAACCGCCTTCAGAAACTACAAAATAAAAATAACTTTAGTTTTGGAAGTCGGCGGCTTTGGTTTTGTTTTTTGTTATGTACCTAGGTAAGTATTGCCACCGACTTCCAAAACTAAAGTTATTTTTATTTTGTAGTTTCTGAAGGCGGTTATCTTTTTTTTGTAAAAAAGCTTTTTATTTTTCACTTTTTAGTGCTTGTGTATTAATGTTTGAAATCCTTACAAAAAGCCCTTTCAAACAATACCTCACACGATATATTTAATTTTGGAAACTGGTAGGAGGGGGGTTGACGTACCCCCCTTTTCCTTCAGTCAGTCATTGACTACACGTATAAACAAAGCAATTTCACTTGTTACGATATTGCTGCTGTGATTCTGTGAGGAGTTCCATTCCATATCTCCGAAGTTCATCATCAGATATTAAAATGGTGACAATGGGACTACACGGGAAGCACCAGCATTCAAATAAAAAAAATCATGAAAATCGGTTCACCCAGTCGCAAGTTAGGAGCTAACAAACATTAAAAAAAAAATACAGTCGAATTGATAACCTCCTCCTTTTTTTGAAGTCGGTTAAAAAGGAATATCGAACTATCCCCAAAAGGAAAAAATAAATATGCGAGTTTATGATTTTTTTGATTCACCTAGGTAAATAGTAAAAGGCTAGCATATCAATCTTAGTAAGAAGTCAAGAAAATGCAGGAAAAATTACCGTGTTCGCAAAATAGGCACAGTCAGCAAAACAGATAGGTATGTAGGGTCTTCAGATAGTTATAGTCGAAGTTTTCTTAGAAACCGATGGATGTTTTCAAATGTAATTTATTTTAAAAAGTATATAATAAACAGTTCATTAATTAAGTTTCAATCAAAGACATCCATCGGTTTTTAGGAAAACCTGCATACAGTAGCGGTCATAAGTGCAGTAGCATGCTTTTTTATTCTTTTTGAGTTGATAAAAATCATCAAATGTGGTGATGGGTGGGGCGGAAGGGACTGCCAGACATTTACTGACTAAAAAACCACCCTGTTCCTTCTGTTGCCTTTTACGTTCCGTGGCCACGGTATCCTGTTAAGACGTCCCGCAACCCCGGCAGGCGTTTGCTGCCCTGTGCTGACAGCTCTTTGAGGCGCGCGCGAACAGAACGCGCCAAGGTTTGAATTGCTGTGAACACGGGGTACAGGCCATACCTACATCAGCTGTGTTTATAAGTGATGTATTCAAAGTTAAAGTTAAAGTCAAATCATTTATTTAATTAGGCCATTATAAGGCACTTTTGAACGTAATAACACAGTACCTACGTACACCTCAAAATTCGCACACGACGTCGAAAGGTCGTAAGTTTAACCAAAGTGTCAATCGATTTGCTTTGTAGATTGCTACTCCACTTATGACCGCTACTGTACCTATCTGATTTGTTGACTGTACCTTCGATTATAACTTATCGTCACACTAATATGGTTCTATCGGTAAAAGGTATTACTGTTAATCACTATACCGTTGATGTCATGCGCACATAATTGAGCATTCACTATGTCATTCGTACGTTCATTAATTCAAAGTACGAGTACAGTAATTCGCATCCCCGTTACATTCAAGGACGTTTCGGGTTGAGGGGTCCGTGTACCTATGGCCTTTTTAAGGAGTTGTCCAAACGGTTGGTTGACCATTCCCGTGACCCAAGGGCTGGCTATTACCTTGGCCAGAGGCTAAGCATTGCCATCCAACGTGGCAATGTCGCCAGTCTGTTGGGTACATTTCCAGTTGACGGCGATGCGGAAGAATTTTTCGATGCCATTTAGTTATAGTTTTTTTTTGTGATTTTTTAATTCGAACTAGGCCATCTTGCCGCTGTGTTTATGCAATCTGAAATACTACAAGACTTAATGTTCACCAGCCCAGTACCATAGGTACAGTAGTAAGTACTTTTTTATTCTTAATCTTGAAATAATAGGTACAAAGATGTAATATAACATAACATAACAACACGCTTGTTATCCCTGAAGGGTTAGGCAGAGGTACCCATTAATACACCCACATTTCGCCAGTTAGATACGTTTAAGTCTCATGTAATAGGGGGCAAGCCTATTGCCATCAAGTCATCAACCGAGCACAAATTCAGACTCCGAGGCTGCTACTGAGAAATTCCTGATGGAAAAACCTAATAACTTTTGCCCGAACTGGGATTCGAACCGAAGACCTCATGCTCAGCAGTTGCGCTTTGCGACCACTAGACCAAAAGCAGTTGAGGTGGTTATGCCATATTATTAACATCCACTAAAAACAATTCAATGCACGTTCAAAACATGCATTACAATAATTATTTAAAAAGAAAAAATAAGAACTTGTAGCAGGTACCTCTAGGGTATATACGTTTAATATATGCATATTATACTGACCTAATTAATTACTAGGGAGAAATTTAACTAGGTTCATATTGGTTCAATAAATAAAACTAAACCCATTGGGAATCAAACTCTGGACGTCGCGGTCGACAGCTAAGTTTGTTTAGTTAGAATAAAGTAACAGAAACTTCTAAAGATCTTATAACAACACAATAGAATATACATAATGTTTCTTTTGCAAGTTTTACTGTCTTACACACAATGTTACATAAAGTTAGAGATGCAGCACAATGCACGAAGATATATCAAGATAAAAAACTTTGCTGCATAAAATTTACATAGAAGAAGTCGTTAATCAGTGCAAATTTATATTGAAATTAGATTTAATTGGTACACTTACCATTCTAAAGTACTCCTGAGATAGTGCATACCGTGTGAAGAAAGCAAAAAATATTAGACGCACAACAGCGCCTCTCCAAGCGTCCATCTTTAAAAAATATACCAACTGTCAACATCAATTGCAACACTTATTTAACAAAACAACTGTTTTCAAACTTTTAATTAACTTGTTAACGTATTATATGATTAACGTAAGACATTTTAATGAATATTCATTTATTTAACAACTTGAAGATTAAAAAGTAATTTGATTTGCATAAATATTTTGGCGGTAATTTTTGACAGGTTATGTTTTTAAATTATTCTGGAAACGGTAAGGAAGCACACAGCCGAGGTTTTATTCGAATTGTTTAAGGATTTAATCAAGTATTTTGTATAGAAAACTGTCCTCTGGGCTTTCTTGTCGTCGACTGGAGTAATATTTCCGTTGCTTTTGTTTTCTGCATGCTTTGATGAACACGGCATGACTTGCAAGGGAGCGGCACGAGCCAAGATTCATTTATTTGTCTTGAGATCATTTACAAAATCTATAGATAAGTTATTTTCAGTTGGTATTTTAGCTGATTTTAAGAATGGCTTTCTTTGTATTTACCTACTTATGTTAAAAAAATACCAAATCATATTCGAATTTATTTTTAACTCAAAATTCACAAACGATTTGAGAGGCTTTTAATTAGCTAAATATTGTTAATTTCTTGGTTTATTAATCTGTAAGCCTTCTGTAAAATACTTAAAATTTATTATTTAAAATCAATTAATCATCAGACGTATCTCAAGCTAGTTACCTTGTGTGTGCATGCGACGCGCCATCGCGTGCGTCCGCGTCACTGCGACATACTTGACCAAGAATAATTATTATATTTCAGACGAGACTAAGGCAAATATAATGTAGGTACTGTTATATGATACACTAGCGAACCGCACCGGCATTGCATAGGTGCAAATTTCAAGCTTTACCAGTGAATTTTTCAAAAAACAACTTTCATAAATACCTTAACAGGGAAATTACGAACACAACAATAAAAGAATCATCGAAATCGGTCCAGCTATTCTCGGGTGTTGAGCTTAACACATTTAGTTAGCTATTTATTTTTATTTACATAGAAAAAGAAGAAAGAGTAAGTATTGAAGAGACTGACTTCTAATCGCGACAATTTTATTGTACCATAAAATGTCTATGGCGCTCAGCAATAAAATAGTTAATATTAGTAAAAGATTGCTAGTGTACTGGAGTGGGGCAAAGGTTGAAAAAAAATTGTTATCGGATCTTAAGGCGTCTTCTCATACAGAGAAGGCTTGAGCATTGATTACCTCGCTTATTCAAGGCGGATTGGAGATTTCAGACTTATATTTTATCTTTACTAATATTATAAAGCGAAAGTAACTCTGTCTGTTACGCATTCACAACTAAACCACTGAACCGTTTTTGATGAAATTTGGTTTGGGGCTTGTTTGAACCCTAACGAAGTACATAGGTAAGCTACATTTTATTCCGCGTCATCAGCGAAACCGAAATTTTTTATACTTTTTATTTTCTTTGAACTCGGTAATCTCCGGAACTACTGGTCCTATTTAGAAAAATCGTTCTGCGTTATGAAGCCCGTTTATCAAGAAAGCTTATAGGCTATATAACATCACGCTGCGATCCACGGAAGCTGACTAAAGATGCAACTTATTATCCCAGGTATGGTCTAGTACAAAAATATATCGCAATGATGAGAACATATGACTTTCGGAATCGTTAAGTGTCCTTTTCCATTCGTTATGTCCAGTCTTCATAATACCAGTCAGTCAGACGTTACGGGTCGTCAGAAGCCCGAAAATCTGACAACCAGTCTCACCAAGGGGTATCGTATTACCCAGTTACTGGGTTGTGGAGGTCAGATAGGCAGTCGCTCCATGTAAAATACTGGTATTCAGCTGCATCCGGTTAGACTGGAAGCCGACCCCAATGTAGTTGGGAAAAGGCTACGCAGGTGATGATGGTCCATTACCAAACATATCGCAATGAGAAGAACATATAACTTTCGGAATCGTTTAGTGTCCTTTTCCATTCGTTATGTCCAGTCTACATTATGTACGTAATTAGTCTTTGCATATACTTATATAGGTCTGTCATAAGCTGGAGAGAGCGTAATGATTTGATATATCGCTAATAATAGTAATGAGATGTTTGACTAAATTAACTAATGCACGCGATAATGTGAGATGATCTAGTAGGCAATGACTTTTGTCTGCTAAGTAACTTGGCAGAGAAGAGACAGTAATGAGGAATAATAACAAAAATAATACTTTGTTTGTTTCGACCAACACCTCGAGAAACTTTCGCTCAACAGCTGGGTCAAGAGTCAGATGCAGAAGGCGGTTGTCTTGGACACGGCACGCATAGTGAGGAGGTTCCTCTCTCTGGATCCCTAACCGCCAGTAGCTTGGGTTTTACCACCTCGTTGCGGGCGGAGCACTATTTTTAGATACTTATACATTTATTTTTAAACTGTATTATTTGTAATTCCTTTTTTAAAAGAATGTGTTAAAAATATGTTGTAATAAAGAATGTGGAGAGTATAGTTTTCTTGACTTGGCTTGTGAGGTTGTCGACTTGTAGGATGTGGAATCAACGGCCTTTGAGCCGATAGTCGTTTCAGCGAATGGCTTAAAGCCAAGAGCCTCGACCACCACCTCGGCTCTCGATAAGTGGCTAAATCATGGGCTTGATTCAGAAAGCAGTAGGTAGATACTTTTGGACTCGGCTCGCATTGTTAGGAGGTTCCTCTCTCTGTTTCCGATACCGGTGGGCTACTATTTTTTATATTTTTAGTGAGTTTTGTTTGAGTACTGCTTTCTGAATCAAGCCCCTTGATCCAACCGCCCAACGCGACCCTCCTAAGGTGTTGGTCGAGGCTCTTGGCTATTATATTATGGAAAAAAGGCGTGAGTTTATCAAGTTTATGTATGTATGTATGGATATTATTATTAAAGTAACAGATAGGTATTTTCAAAATTGTACAATACACAACAGGTTCTGTCAAACGGTCTGGAAAAAACAAAAGGCGAGCGACCCAACGTCGACGCGCCAACAATATGAACCTGCAGACCATAGCGCGGTCGTGTCACGTTTCCTACTTACTATTGTAGTAACAGGAGTTTAAACAGAGCGAAGAGTTATATAAGTAGTAGGTAGGTATATCGTAATGCAGTGGTTTAGCTTGCGCTAAACTGATTGGTTTAGGCGCAGAATGCCCAATTCTCAAAATGACAACAGTGTCACAAAAGGACTAGTTCTCAAAACGCCTAATTCTCAGAATGACCAATTCTCAAAACACCTAATTCTCTGAATGGCCAATTCTCTAAATGGCTAATAAAATTATCAAAATGGCACATTTTCTACAGTTGAGAGTATTGTTTTAATAAAAGATTCCTTATTATCATACATGTATTTGTTTAATCAGTGAGTTGAAATTGTAAGATTTTATATTGCATTAGAATAGAATTACTATCTAATAGTGTCGGTGTAGACAAAATCAAGCCAATTTTAAGTAATTCTATTTGAGAATTGGGCATTCTGCGCTTAAACTAACTGACTCTGTATCGAAATTTGTTGAAGCCCTTCTACCTAACTACGACAAAGCCCAAATGGAAGGTAGACTTTTCTGCAAAAGAAACAGTAATACTTAATTGGTTTGACTGCTTCGTCGGTCCAGTGCTCGCAAAGCGCGACTCGGGCAAAGTGTTATTGGGTTTTCCCATCAGGAATTTCTCAGTAGCAGCCTCGGAGTCTGGATTTGTGCCCGGTCGATAGCAATAGGCTCGCCCCCTATTACAAACATAACTGGCGAAATGTGGGTGTACCTACACCTCTGCCTAACCCTTCGGGGATCACAGGCGTGAGGTTATGTTACATATTTATTGCTTTCAAGGCAACTGTCAAGATTTACTACATATAAAAAAGCCGCTATAACAAATAATAAAAATAAAACAAGTTACTATAATTAAAAAACACGACTGCAAAAAAATTTGCACATATTTGTACCTACTTTGTTTACTAGTCAGTTTTTTTTACGACGTTTTTTATTTACAGTGTTATATTTTTTTAAATCTATTTTTCAAATTCTAAAAAATAAATTGAGGCTGGTATTAATTTACGTTTTAAAGTGACCACACCGGTTACTTTTTTTTTTAATAGCCCTTGTTACTCGGAACGATGCAAGGATTGTAACGATACCCCATAACCCCATACCTACATCTGAATCGGTTCAGGCGTTTAAAAGTTATGGTGGAATAAAGAAACTCACTTATACACATACATACATACATTATCACTCCTTTTTTTGGGGCAGTCGTGTAATTAAAAGGGGTAAAAATAGGCAATTTTTTTATATTGCACGATGGAACAGAGTCCGTCTCGCATTTGGCAGGTTTAGGTATTTTTATAAAATTAAAACAACTCTATGAATAATAAAATATTGCTTTATTTACTTACAAATCCTTAAGTACTGTATACCTAAGAATTCATTACAAATAATTAAAAGTAACTATTTACATTAAGAATGCGAACAAAGTCACAGTAAATACATAGCTAACGCCATGTTTTTTTTAAGTATTTCATGAAAATTTTAAAAATACAACAAAAAATTGCAACAACTTGTAAAATAATTACAACAAAAAAAATAGGATCAATGCAGATAGAGGAGTAAAATAAATAAATCTATTTAGATACACAAAATTATGGATAACTATTTCGTACATCCATACCTGCGCAAGCTCCCCATTACTGACGCTTGTCAAGTCTCATCTTTCGTGGCGCGTGGAGAAAAATTACTATAACATTTATATGGCGCGCCCCTCCACAAATTCAAAACGTTTGAAAGTATTTGTGAAAGTATTTACAAGACTCACAACGCATGTGTACTGAGACGGCTCTCGAAACAAAAATAAATCAGCGATTTATTGCTCAACTAGCGGCGTCATTAATTACTCATTAGTATGGCGCTGCACTGACATACTCTATGAAAATGGCACGTGCGTTGTCTTGCGCGGTCAGCTGGTTATGATTAGTTGACCAACAAATCTGCCGGCCTGCTACTGAAGACGAATACTTACAACTACATAGAAACTCTTTCGTATGGATATGACTACACACATTGATATAGTAATATGGAGGGGCGCGCCATGTTATAGTAGTTTATCTCTACACAAATTATAGATAACTATTTCGTACATTCATACCTGCGCCTGCGCAAGCTCCCCTTATCGTCGCGCGCAGGTATTATACTTTTGATCAATCTGTACGCAGCATTAGGCACTCTGAACATATCGTAGTTTATTTATATCACTGTGACCATCCTTGCGTATCGTTTTAAGGGGGGAACTATACACACACCCATATCACAACCAAAATTTGAATAGGTACAAAAAATGTTAATTTTTTTAAGTTTAAAAGGTAGGTAAGATAATAGAATTTCAAACAAAATAAATGAAGTAATGTACAGTCAACAAAAGAGAGATAATTATCCAGGGTCGATCTAAGTACAGTCAGCAAAACAGATAGGTATGCAGGGTCGTCAGATATAGTTGAAGTTTTCTTAGAGACCGATGGATGTTTTCGAATGTAATTTAATTTAAAACATAGATAATAAATAGTTCTTTATTTAGGTTAAGTTTCAGTCAAAGACATCCATCGGTTTTTTAGAAAACTTTAAGTATATCTGACGACCCTGCATACCTATCTGTTTTGCTGACTGTACATATTTGAAATTTTCTTAGAAACCAATGGATGTTTTCGAATTTAATTTAATTAAAAAATATGATAATAAACAGTTCATTAATTAATTTAACTTTCAATCGAAGACATTCATCGGTTTCCTACCTCTTGTAACCCCAATAAAATACAAGCTTGAAGATAATTACAAACATAATCTTACCAACGGTATTATCTACGTCTGAATCGCTTCAACATCGCTACCTTCCAGACTCTGTTCGTTCTCAAAAACATTGGCAGTATAACGTTTCCTTGACGTATCAATATTATGTCTACGCTTCATATGCTTCTTAAAATTAGATCCATTTGTGAAGTCCCGTTGACAGTAAATACATTTATAAGGCTTAGCACCCGTATGTTGTCTCACATGCAAGTTTAACCGTGTTTTAAATCTAAAAGTTTTATTACAATATTCACATACATAAGGCATTAAGTCTGTATGTACAATTGAATGAGATTTCAAGTGTCTTTTTACACGGAAACTCTTTCCGCATTGCTCACAAACAAACGGTTTGGCTCCGGAGTGGAGGCTGAAGTGGGATTGGAGATTCCCCCGAGCTCGGAATGCCATCGGACAGAATTCACATTTGAATGGTTTCGTGTCATCATGGGTCATCATGTGGGTACTCAAAGTTCCTTTTGTAAAGAACATTTTACCGCATATGTGACATGAAAAGTCTCTACTACGTTCAGTATGTATTAGTTTGTGTTGTTGTAAATTACTACGTGATTTGAATTCCTTTTGACAATGTTCACATTTCAATTCATATTCTATCTTTTCACATTTCATACGTTTCCTATAGCTTTTAGTGTACACTATAATATGATCTTGTAGCTGTTCTTCGTTCTCAAACATTGATCCGCAGTTTTGACATGTCATTCTATATGCGTTGACGTGACAAGTATTTCTATGTTTTTTCAAGAACGATGCCATAGTGAAGCGCTTATTGCAGAACTCACAGCAGTATCTCAGGTATTTTTTATGTGACCGTACATGATTAACGAAGGATTTGTAGTTGCTTATGACTTTGCCGCAGTCCGAACACTTGAAAATGCAGCAGTGTGTGTGTATTTGTAATGCGTGTAAGCGTAAAGACATGACGTTCTTGCATTGCGCATCGCAGTCAGCGCAGCGGCACATATAGTCATCCCAAGTCAGTTGCTCCGTCCCTTTCTCGTTACTCTTTGTGTCTAAATCAAAATCATACTTCAATTTCTTCTTTTTCTTAAGTTTTTTCTTTTTAACAGCCATGTATAGAGGTGCATCGCTATCTGTGGTGTTAAAACCATCGGAATTGTGAAAGCTTTCATCAGCACTTAGTCTTTCTACTTTTACTGCTGCCGCAGCCAAGTCTATCAAGGAATTTGGGTCTACAGTCACTATTTGCCGTTCCTCAATTACTATTTCCGGTTTTACATCTCTTTTAGTGTCTTCAAAGTCTTCCCAATCCTCGTTTACCGGTTTTCCATCATCGTTTGGGTCTATTTTGACATCGGAACACGAGTTTTCCTTGTCGTCCTTTTTCAAGAATATCTCGTTCAGTTTTGTCTGTGCGGTCCTCACGTTGTGTAAAAAGGACCACGTACGTTCTAGTAGGTCGAAACATGAGAAACAAATGCTTTTTGGAAGAACTTCTGAGGCTGTAATATCGACATTAATCCACAACAATTTTGTGGCAATTTTGGAATTGATTCCAACATCTTCATCTGGTGATATTAGCGTTTCTTTTGTCGTTGGTTCAGCGCACAAGCGACAGTAGGCTTCGTCTTCGTCGCACATTGTTGTTATCAACTGAATTTAGGTAACATTTGATTGTAAAATGTTTATTTTTTGGAAAAATCGTGAATTTATGCCTACTATCAATGATAAACAACCATTTTGACAATAGACGCGTCGGTGTTGCCGCTTTTCTGTAGTAAATGCAACTTTTTAAATTAGCAATAAAAATAATTTAAAGCAAATCGGGAAACTAATCCTCTTTAAAAGTATGTATATAGTTTTGGATGATTTAACTTTTAGAAAGTAGTAATTTACTAGTCTTTGTATAAAGAGATTAATTAAAAACATAATTATTAGCTTTACATATTATTATAGTAGCGACATCTGTAAGATTATATTAGTACTTTTTAAGTTCTTCGGTGGCTCATGTAGTTACTATTACTGTCACTAGATCGCAGTAGTTACGCTTAATAAATTTTATTTTATTTTGATAGTCTTTTGTTTTGTGGAAGATGGAAATTAATAATAATGTACTCTGTGATGGAAATCCTTGTGTATATTTTGCGCCCTGGAGCGTACGATATAACAAATTAGAGCGGGAATATTCCTTCAACTCACTCTTGCCGGTGGGCAAACACTTGCGCAGTCTCCTCACCTTCCGTATTATTATAGTAGACTCTTTGCTCCTCACTCCCTCTCGGCACGAATGGCTGCGGCTGCAGAAAACCTCAAACGGCGAAAGTATGGTAGGTACCCTTATTGGTAACTATATTTTCGAGCCGTTTGGGGAGGAAACCCTCGGGTCGTAGGGTCCGTGTGCCCATGGCCTTTTCAAAGAGTTGTCCAAACGAATGGTTGACACTTCCTGTGGGGCTAAGCATTGCCATCCAACGTGGCAATGCGGCCAGTTTTTTGGGCACATTCCCAGTGGACGGCGATGCGGATGAATTTTTTGATGCCATTTATTTTTTGTTCTTTTTTAATCTTATTGTTTATTTTTTATTATAATAAGTTCTGTAAAGACTGGTTCTGTATAAAACAATAAATAAATTATAAATACAAAATAAATAATATTATAATCAGAATTTGATTTAAAACATCAAAAAATTGTAGGTAGGTAAAACTCACGAAACTATCAAAACAGGCGGTCAGCCGCACGTTAATTTATCCCGGAAAATAAGACTTAACTAATTCACGGACGGTTAGTGCAATAAAACTTGTTCGTATCAGCCTGTGATGCTATCATATAACATAGTAAGTCTATCAATTCAGATTCACTGTGTAGGACGAATAACAAATATTGACGAACACAGAATACTAAATAAAGCCTCCGTGTCGTTGAACTGTGCGATCTTTTACATAATATGTAACTAAAAATAATGCAAAACTTATGGCTTAACCTTTTTATAGATACAATAACATCATCACACCTGTAATCCCCGAAGGGTTAGGCAGAGGTGTACCCATTAGTACACCCACATTTCGCATAATAAGGGGCGAGCCTATTGCCGACAACCGGGCACAAATCCATACTCCGAGGCTCATCATCTGCCTAGCCTTTTCCCAACTATGTTGGGGTCGGCTACCAGTCTAACCGGATGCAGCTGCTGAGTACCAGTATTTTACATGGAGCGACTGCCTAGGTATCTGACCTCCACAACCCAATAACTGGGTAACACGATACCCCTTGGTAAGATTGGTTGTCAGACTTTCGGGCTTCTGACGACCCGTAACGACTGCCAAAGATCCATGTTTGACAGTCGGGACCAACGGAACCGGAATGACCATGAATAGTAATTTTTCCTAGTTTATGCAAATGTGTATAAATGTGCAGTTGTTATAAAAATTAAGGTCAAGAATCTCATAAGTTATACTTATGAGTACCTACTAAGTAATGATTATTTTAGGTAATTTTAAGTTTGATGTAAACAATCTTACTACCGGTACTATCCTTACTAATATTATAAATGCGAAAGTAACTCTGTCTGTCTGTCTCGCTTTCACGCCTAAACCACTGAACCGATTTTGATGAAATTTGGCATGGAGATAGTTTAAGACCCGGGGAAAGACATAGGCTACTTTTTATTAGATTTCGACTTCGACTTCGTCTGCATCCGCGATAACCGACATTTGCGCGCACGAAGTCGCGGACAAAAGCTAGTACTATTATAAATTCGAAAGTTTGGATGCTTGAATGTTTGTTACTTATGTTTTTCAAGTCCTAATTATTTTATTGGGTTTTTCCTTCAGGATCTCAGTAGCAACCTCGGAATCTGGATTTGTGTTTATGGCAATAGGCTCGCCTCCTATTAGATACATGGGACTTAAACATAACTGGCGAAATGTGGGTGTACTAATGGTTACACCTCTGCCTAACCCTTAGGGGAACGTAAAGGGCAACAGAAGGAACAGGGTGGTTTTTTAGTCAGTAAAAGTCTGACAGTCCCTTCCGCCCCACCCAGGACGGAAGGACTCATTTGATGATTTTTACCACCTCAAAAAAAAAAAAAAAACCCTTAGGGGTTCTCTGGGACTGTTCGAGCTTCATTGCTTCGGCGATTTTAACCCATCGGGGATTAAAAGCGTGACGCTATGAATGTAGAATCCACAAAAAATGCTCAAAATAGCCTATTTATACCGCTGTTAACAGAGGCCTACTGTTTAAAGAAACCAATTAATGAAAAAAGATAAACATAGGGGCACACTATATACAGCCTGTAACAAAATCCCTGTCCGATCCTTAAGGGTATTATTCGGCATCGTACTGCGTACACATATACGTAACCATTTAATGGATTTGAGATTATTATTTTTCCCCAGTGAAAAAAAAAAGAAGAAAGAAGAAGTAATTAAATTAAAATAAAACACAAAAACTGATCAACGGCAACACTGATCTGACAGGGTTTTTGTTACATAGTGTATATCTTTCATATAAGTTTATGAAGTACCTATCTTTTACATAGGTTCAATATTAGAGAAGGAAATAAAATAGGCGAGAGCCTAACCCCGAATTGTGACTTTATATGTAAAAGACTATTCAGTCGGATCTGCAGTTGTCCTTTTCACACGCCGAGGCTCGCAGAGCGACAGTGATAGTTTCGTCTAATGCTGGAGATACATTAGCGATGAGTGTAGATAGATCGTTACAAGGCGTAGTATTCGGGCGAAGACGATGTACTATCGGGACACTGTCTGGCGTGCATCAAAGGGATTTTTCGCGACAATATTCGCTTGGGTGGCTACACCTACGTTACACCGCACAACAGAGAACAACACAATCCGGCACGTTGAATCTTCGCCCGCTTAATGTAGACAAAAAAGAAAAAAAAAACTCTTTGCACTCACTTCTTTCATAACCTAAAATAGTCTTTATTTTGCTTTTTTTCCAAGTAGGTATTTTATTACAATCCTGTTTATTATGTCTACTACCTATGTATACTTTTTTACCACAATACAATACAATCGAACTATTGTATAAGATCAGCTGTAAGTTTTCCAAAAATTATTAAAATAAAATAAAACATCGCTTAGACACAATGTTTTAGCGTGCCAACGCGACACGAATCTTCGCCCGATAATGTAGACCTAGTATTAAAAGTTGAGGTGCGGCTTAGGTAATCATCATAGCGGTTCTTAAACATGCCTAAGTCCCAGTAAACGTCACCAAATAAACGCATTATCGATACAATAAAGTTAGCATTACTATAATGACATTATTTAGTATTTATTTTATTCAAAACACGATGAAAAGTGGAGTTACATGTAGTGTGTGCGTTTTAAATTCACACGGGGTCAGAAACCTTTGGGCTAGACGAAAATCTGTGGAGTAGATTTGAATTAAAATTACTTATTTTTCTTTCACATAGGTGTATTAAAAGTAGGTATACTGACAACAAAACTTAAATAAATCGTAATAGATCCTAAACGGTCATTCGAAATGAAAAATGATACGAGAAACCTAAACACAATTTTTAGATAGGTACCCCCATTTCATTTTCATATATTTTTTCTTTTTTACGTTTATTATGGCGTCTGGTTGTCCGTTAATACTCGTATGACGGCTATAAATCATGAAAAACGTCGAAAGCTACCAACCATCCCAAAGAAAAACAAAAAAGGCGTGTTAGCTTGGTGATCAATCCTCGTTCTTCGCTGGTCTTAGAGTAGGAATATTCTCAGCACGAGAACGAAGGGTAAAATGCTTTTTTTATTGGTGTAAACCTACCAGACGTCAAGAACCTACCACTGAAAATTTTGCAAGACAGAATCAACAGAGGCGACCACCAGAAAAAGCGCCGAGGCAAGGAAGTCACGAGTCACGGAGAGAATACTTACGTGTCCTCGTATTTTCGGTTTTTAGATCATATCGGTTTCCTCACAATGTTTTCCTTCACTGTTTTGAGAATAGCATGCAAATACAGGGAGACACCGCACAAAAACATACTAAAAAAAAAATACTAAGTCGGCTCCATCTATCATTGTTCTAAAATAGATTACATCAGTACTTGAAATGAGTCATATTTTTAGGGGTCTCGACTGTTCAGATCTAGACGCTAGATCTAGACTTACGTGTCTAGATTTTTGGCTGAAAACGGGAAAAAGGTAGATCATGTGCATTTCGAAGTGTTTTGATTTTCAGATTTCTTGGAAGAGTCTAGTGCTTATTTAATTTTTATTGTCATATATTTAGTTTTATCCATAGATGTTTTTGGGGTCAGTTTTCTGTATTAGGACCTGTATCATAACTAAATGCGGATCAAGCACTCAAAAAAAAAATATGCCATGCTTGCGGAATTTTTCGGAGACGCGGCCCTGAAACGCAAAAGGCACTAGAAGGAACACGGTTGGGTTTTAGTCAGTAAAAGTCTGACACTCCCTTACGCTCAGCCCAGAGCGGAAGATTGATCATTTCATTTGATGACTTCCCATCTTTCAATAAAAAAGAACCCTCAAAAAAGGATATGGTGACGGTTACTTGAAAGCGGACAAGTGCGAGTTGGACTCAATCACGCGTTTCACACACTATCGCATCTAGACTCTAAACTACTGAAGCGATTTAAATTAAACTTTTACAGCCCGAAAACATATCAGATTTTATTTTTACACAGAATAATTTTATTTAGGTGCTTAATTAAAATAACAAATTCAGACTTAGGTTTTGTGATTTGTGTTTTACGTCCTGTATAATTTCCACTTGCTTCCATATAAGCTGCTTTTGCTATAATGCTGCTGCTGCTAGCAGAAGACAGAACAGAACTAGACCAATAGGCACAAACATGTCGTACATACACAAGGGCGTTTTAGAATGGTTACTCCAGGCTCTAATTTGTCAAATATACATACATACAAGTTTTAAACATTGACATAACATCACGCCTGTAAATTCCGAAAGGTTAAGCAGAGGTGTACCCATTAGTACACCCACATTTCCCCAGTTATGTTTAAGTCCCATAGGGTGAGCCTATTGCCATCAACCGGGTACGAATCAAGACTCCGAGGCTGCTACTGAGAAATTCCAGATGGAAAAACCCAATAACACTTTGCCCGACCTGCGAATCGAACCGAAGACCTTAAGACTAACGAGGCAGTGGGGGAACTTGAATTACATTTATGTCTTTTCCTAAAAAGAAAGTTCTATTCTACCACGACGATTCATCTCTGCTTACACCATTTTAAAAACATGATTAATCGTTTTAAATATTCCTAACACGACTCACCAAAATGCCCATAATTCTGAGTAGGGTAAAAACCTACAGACCCCGATACAGTAAAACAATAAAAAAATCCCGTAAATTTTACTAAAATACATAATTTTCGTATGCGGCGCACGCGCAGGCGGCCGCGAATTTTTTGCGTCGCAACTTCTAACAGTACTGTGAACTGTTCACTTTATTTATCACCCTCACGATATCTGGATTAAGGCTTTTACGGTATATTATGTTGGTACCTACTTATTAAAAAAAAAAAAAACTAAAATTCCTATGTATTTTATTTTTTGAGGATTTTTTTATTATTTTAGCACCATTTAAAAGAATGAGTGCCTCCTCTGTGAATGTTTTTAAATTTAGAATTTTTTTTTTTGAGGAAATTATTATGTTTTTTTTTTTTTTGTTTTGTCTTTGTTTAATCCGTCAGACGTAAAAATACTTGCTTTTTAGGAGCGCAACGAAACGTTATTCTATATTAATTAAAGCTCATTACAGTCAGTGCAGATATTCGTCAGAAGCTTGAAAGTCTGACAACCAGTCTTACCTAGGGGTATCATATTACCCAGTCACTGGGTTGTGGAGGTCAGATAGGCAGTCGCTCCATGTAAAATACTGGTATTCAGCTGCATCCGGTGAGACTGGAAGCCGACCCCAACATAGTTGGGAAAAAGGCTAGGCAGATGATGACAGTCAGTGCAGATAGTTTTTGATTAATTAATTAATAATTAACAAAAAGTCCGCAAACTGTCCGCAAAGATACATACAAGTGGTTGTAAGTGCAGCCGTCAAGGGTGATACAGGTTTGATTCCTAGTTCAGACACGTGCGACACGTGTATAATGGTTTCTCGGAAATTTCTGTCGCCCAAGGACGCTTCCAAGCCTCTACTGTCCGTCTGTCTGTCAGCGGCCTGAATCTCATAAACCGTAAAAGGTAGAGAATTATAATCTTTCCACTGTGTATTTCTATTGCCGCTATAATATATGTATAGTTAGGGAGGGGTCGCCCTAGGAAGACCTACACTGACCTTATTGGTGAAGTTCTTCAGAAAAGTCAGGTGCGCAGTACTAGTAACCGGCGTGATTGTATGACGAGATGTATGAACGTGGATGAGGCGAAAGGAGTATGTAAGGATCGTAGCAGATGGCGTTCTGTGGTTTCTGCCTAGGTCCATTGGAAAAAGGCGTGAGTTTATGTATGTGTGTATGTATAGTTAGGTGCCCATACTGGTAACGTGTTTTTTTGTATGTTACATTAAAAGAGTACGTATGGAGTTTCTTGCCCATTCTTTTCCATACAAAACAGCCTTTTGGAAGGGGCAACTAGATTCAATTATATTTTTTTCTTGTATATGACGTTCAAAAGTGCCTTACAATGGCTTAATTGGAATGAATGATTTGGCTTTGACTTTGACATTAAATACCTATGTACGATTATACAGAAACCGGAGTTTGACTTGCACTTGGCCGTTTTTTTTAAGTTACTGTTTTTAATCTAATTACATTTTCATTAATTAATTTCACAAGTTAAATCTATGTCATACCTAATACACTACACTAAGTATAACTTTTTTTTTTTGATTGTTTGTTTTAAACGTAATAATCTCTGAAACTTTCAGTCCGATTTGAAAAAATATTGTTGTATATTATAGCCAGATTCTTGAGGAATAGTATAGGCTGTTTAACATCACGCTACGACTTACGGAAGCGGAGCAGTAACCGTCGCGAGGCGACATCCGGCCACCGTAGGCGCGGGCTTGCGGACGGCGAGTGATGGGTAGCTCGCCGTCCGATCAAGGACCAGCCAGACCCGGGTCGACGACGGCGCGTTCTGTTTCACGCGCGCCTCAAAGTGCTGTCAGCACAGAGACGGGGCCCCAACAGGGCGGTTGGAAGGAACAGGGTGGTTTTTTTTTGGACAGTAAAAAGTCTGACAATCCCTTCCGTTTCACCCAGGGCGAAAGGACTCATTTGATGATTTTTAACACCTTATAAAAAAAGCGAAGCATTAATCAAAGACGAGACGAGTTTTTTTAATTGTTTAAACGCCCTAATCTCTGAAACTTTCAGTCCGATTGGAATAATTATTTTTGTATACGATAGCCAGATTCATGTGGAATGTTATAAGATATATATCATCACGCTACGACACACTGGAGCTGAGCAGTAGCCAAAGAACTTGAACACAGGTGAAAAAAAAAAACACGCGGACTATCGACCGTTTTCGATTCCCTCACGGAAGAAATATTAATTGTATGGCCTACTGTTATTTCTTCCGGGTCCGCTTGTTTATTGTGATTTCAAATATTTGTAAATACGCCCACTATACAGGTGAAATTCCTTGTAGGACAAAGGATTTTCTTTTTTAATGAAAGAAAATAAATAATGCCATTATAAATGTCATTATTGAAAGGGGCATTAATACGTTTTATTTATTTAAACGTTCGTCTGTCAGTGCATGTGTTTGTGGTCGGTCAGTTGTGCTGTCTTTCAATTGAGTTTTCAACCGGGAACAGGTAAGTGGCATTGTGTTTTTTTTTAATTTTATATAATACTTATATTCTTTTATAAGGCATTAGGTCCGCCTTTGTACTTTTTGTTGCTTAGTTTAAATACCTAGCAGTAGCAGCCTCGGAGTCTGGATTTGTGCCCGGTTGATGTCAATAGGCTCGCCCCCTATTACATGGGACTTAAACATAACTGACGAAATGTGGGTGTACTAATGGGTACACCTCTGCCTAACCCCTGGCGGATTACAGGCGTGGTGTTATGTTATGTGATGTTTAAGAGCTAAAATAGTGTTAAAAAAGAATTTTTTTAAATTTTTTTTTTTTAATCAGCCGTTACTGTCCCACTCCTGGGCAAAGGCCTCCCCCCATTACTTCCACTTTCCTCTGTGTTGTGCCTCCTCTTGCCAGTTCCTAAACCTACAGAAAATCTTAAACAGTAAAAATAGTAATTAGTAAATTGCAAAGCGCGATTGCTGAGCATAAGGTTTTCGATTCGATTCCCGGGTCGGGACAGGCAGACGGACGGACAGCGGAGGCTGTAATTGCGGATCTCGTTACCCATCACGTTCCTGGCTGTAAAGGTCAAAAACCGTTTTAAACCTTAATAAAAATAACCTTGGTGACCTTCCCTTATAATCGTGGGATTATTGATAACAACATACCATAAATTACGTGCAGGATTCTATAGAATGTAGTCAATGGTCTCTGGTTTATGGTCAACCGTTTGGCGTTGTTTTTTGTAACTACATTTGGTTTTCATGTCACATATCATTGAGAAGGCAAAGCCAAGATCAAAAATACGGTTGGCAGAAAAAATATGTTTAATAGGTATGACGGGTGTAAAAATATTATCTTTACTATATATATTATTATTTATTTATTTATAATATTATAAAGCTGCAGTGTTTGTTTGTTTGTTTGTTTGAACGCGCTAATCTCTGGAACTACTGGTCCGATTTGAAAAATTCTTTCAGTGTTAGATAGGTTAGTTATTGTGGAAGGCTATAGGCTATATACCATCACGCTACGACCTACGGGAGCGGACCAGTAACCAAAGACGCGGGTGTAACCGCGGCGGACAGCTAGTGTAGGTATAAGAACGTTTACGCTGTACGTCATTTCATACAAACTTTCAAGTCATTAATTTTCGTAGAGAACATTTTCGAAATGCCGTAAAAAAAATACAGGAATATTTGTTTTCATGGAAAACTTAAAAAAAATCGGTTGTATTTACCTGTAACACAATTTCAAATAATTTTCTATACCTATGTGGTTATTCTGCTTATGCGTAGAATGTTTCACCAAAAACGGTTCATTCATTTCCAAAATAAAGGACTTGAAAGTTGTTTCTTAACATTTTAACAAAAAATTTAATTGTGTGCGAGCCAGCGCAGTCTGCATGCCTAATATGTTCCTATTAGCTCTGTAAATTAAGGAATTCCTAATAGAAAAAACCAATAACATTTTTTGCCTGACCTGGGAATCGAATTCAGGACACCATGCTCAACAGTCGCATTTACGACCACAAGACCAAACGGGGCAGCCAGTCTACATCCTAACTAATATTATAAATGCGAAAGTAACTCTGTCTGTCTGTCTGTCTGTCTTTCTGTCTGTCTGTCTGTCTGTCTGTCTTTTCTTCACGCCTAAACTACTGAACCGATTTGTGTGAAATTTGGTACAGGGTAAGTGTGAACCCCAACAAAGGACATAGGCTACTTTTTATTCGACTTCGACTTCGACTTCGTCTGCGTCTGCGATAACCGACATATACGAGGACGAAGTCGCGGGCAAAAGCTAGTACAATTATAAATTACATAACATTATAATCTCTTCAACAAAAATTTCCCCAACTCAAAATTTCCGCCCACCTTTTTACGCTGACCCTACAAAATAATTGCGAATTCCTCAGCTAAGGTACACTTCAGACATTTATAAAAGACGTTCACATCACCTGCATTGTCTATAGACAAGTATTCGTGATACAAACCGGGTGCCAAACGAGTTAAAATTTACTCCTCACATCTATTTACAAAGTGACAATAACAATAGTGTCTTCAAAAGTGTTTGTGAAAATAATCTTCTGTATTTATATTAAAAAATAGAGGTAAGGGAGGAGGAAGAGGGTATGCTTAGATGGTTCGGTCATGTTAAGAGGATGAGTGAAAGACGTTTAACAAAACGATATGGCAGAGGTGAGTGGCAACGCAGGGAGGGGACGCCCTAGGAAGACCTACTCTGACCTTATTGGTGAGGTTCTTCAGAAAGGTCAGGTGCGCAGTACTCGTAACCGGCGTGCTTGTATGACGAGATGTATGAATGTAGATGAGGCGAAAGGAGTATGTAAGGATCGTAGCTGGTGGTGTTCTGTGGTTTCTGCCTACCCCCATGGGAAAAAGGCGTGAGTTTATGTATGTATGTAAATAGAGGTAAATTTTGTTTGTTTTTTTTTTGTCGACCCTGAAAGTGGGAAAAGTGGAGGGGATATTTTTTAACCCCCGACGCAACGGGGTGTTATAAGTTTGATGTGTATGTCTGTCTGTGGCATCGTAGCTTCCGAACGGATGAAACGATTTTGATTTTGTTTTTTTTTTTATTTCAAAGGTTAATAAGTCGGGAGTGTTCTTAGCTATGTTTGATTGAAAGTCCTTTCAAGATGGCCGCCGCCGCCGTCGGGAGACTTGATTTTTTTTTCAAATAATGTTTTGTCCTACATTAGGAATTTCTCGCGTATCGTGGGTACGTTTACAAACATATAAACTCACATACACAAACAGCCAGACACAGAACAACTATCTGTAGGCCATACAAATATTTGTTCCGTGAATTGAACCCGCAACACGCAACGCAGATGCCAATCCCTCAGTCACTGGGCCAACCGTGTTTAACAACCTACAAGGATATAATTTATTATACATCTAATTTTTATTTTATGTGCTTTGAAACATTCTTTTTGGGGTTTTTTTTGTACTGTAGGTACTGCCTCGATGGTCTAGTGGTCGCAAAGCGCGACTGCTGTGCCTGAGGTCTTGTGTTCGATTCCCAGGTCGGGGAAAGTGTTATTGGATTTTTCCATCACGAATTTTTCAGTAGCAGCCTCGGAGTCTGGATTTGTGCCCGATTTACATAACTGGCGAAATGTGGATGTGTAATGGGTACACCTCTGCCTAACCTATCGGGGATTACAGGCGTGATTTTATGTTATGTTGTATATAAGAGTAGTCCAGTCATTTATTGGTTAATAAGCAAACTCGATAACATTTTCTTGATGATTCAATTAGATGCTGGGTGATTGAATTGTATGGAAAAACTTAAGAGCCTATACAACCTCAAATGGCTTAGCAGAATCGTCTGATACGCCGAAAATACTGCAGCATTAATTTTGAAATAAATATATGGTAAAGTTGAGGATTCATGTTAGGGCTTATGTTTGGCGAAAACACGATTCCATAAAATTTTCTTGATAGAAAAAAATCTCAAAGTTACCTCTAAACTGAACAATAAACCGCTGGCAATCATAAAATACTTAAAATTAGATCATGAAACTTTTTATACTAACTGAACTAACTATAAAGCAGGTCTTATGTTATTTATTTTTCTGTATTTCCTTTTTTTTCGCCGTAAAATAAATAGATTTGCGCGTAGACAACTATAAGAAAAAGCAAGCAATAGTTCGTGGTATGTGCAAGTGCGAGCGAGTAAGAATATATTGAAGTAGCACGCAGCCTTAAGAGGACCGTGGGAGTAAACTAAGTTACCCGAATTTAACCCGAGCGAAGCCGCGAGCAGAAGCAGCAGTAATAAACACGGTGAAAGGTACATCGTGACACAATCTTGTACCATGGGTTCAGTAATGATTCCAGACTACCTAGTGTTGACATATTTCGTGGGATATCAGTCCAGATCAGCAAGATAGATAAAATTAATTGTCGGTAAAAAAAAAATGTCGTGATGGCCCTGTGGGTAACGCGCCCACCTCTTATGCATGAGGTTGCGGGTTCAATACATAGTAGGGCAGAGATGACACTTTTATATAGTTATCTAAACGGACACACACCTACCTCCCTTTGTGTTTATTATTTTAGCGTACGGCACTCGGGGAGCATTCAAGTAATACGTAACGCAATTTGGGGGGAGGGGGGGGTCTTGCAAAACGTTACGGTGCGTTACAAGGGCGGGAGGGGGAGTATTTAAACAACGCGTTACGTAACATTTTTTTTTATTTTAATAAAAAAGCTAGAGAATTAGAATCTTTCAAATTCCAAATATGTTGTATATGTTGTATATGTTGTTTGTTCAACATAATTGTGACTTTAATGGTCACTTAAATGTTACGTAACGTTTAGGGAGGGGAAGGGGGGGTGCAGAAAAACGTTACAGTGCGTTACATGGGGGGAGGGAGGGCCTAAAATCTTCAAAAATTGCGTTACGTAATACTTGAACGCTCCCTTATGGGTTGCAGCTGAAAATCAGCGTCAGGTGGTTTACACCTTGTGTAGTCATCTGACATTATGCTGAGCTGTGGCCCTTTTGGCGTTATAAATTATTGTTCTCTGTTTTATAGTTTTAATTTATTAATTTTGATGTAATGCCAATAAACGCATTTTTCTTTCTTTCTTACTTGACACACTACACAAACTTTATTATTTCGTAATAAATATTATTATAATATTGTTAAGAATTTGAATTTAAATGTCAACGAAATATTCCTGAATAGATACACAAATTATGGATAACTATTTCGTACATTCATACCTGCGCAAGCTTCCCATTTCTGACGCTTGTCAAGTCTCGTCTTTCGCGGCGCGTATTGTATGTGATTTGTCTTGTTACACCATGTAACAAACAGTAAAAATTTTTTTCTTTTTTTCACAGATAAATTAAAATGGCGTTGAAAGCAAGGCATCTGCTGATACTCCTTTTAGCATCGTTTGTGAGGTCTGAACGTGTCAGGAAGGCGGAACCTGACAGTACCATCATCGATGCTTTAAGGGTACGTATGTTTTCATGGTTTTTTTTTTTTATTAGCCGTTACTGTCCCGCTCCTGGGCAAAGGCCTCCCCCCATTCCTTCCACTTTCCTCTGTGTTGTGCCTCCTCTTGCCAGTTCCCGAGTTCATGGTTCTATGAGAGAATTTTTTAAATTAAAAATTAAATTTAAATTCATTTATTTCGGTCAACAGTGATGTGTCAGTATTACAAAAAAGCTTATATTCTAGTGCTAGTAATGGCTACTAACGAAGAATGCGTCGATATTAAAAAAGCTATTTTACAAAAAAAGATAACCGCCTTCAAAAACTACAAAATCAAAATAACTTTAGTTTTGGAAGTCGGCGGCTTTGGTTTTTTTTTGTTATGTAGGTAAGTATTGCCACCGACTTCCAAAACTAAAGTTATTTTGATTTTGTAGTTTTTGAAGGCGGTTATCTTTTTTTGTAAAATAGCTTTTTATTTTTCACTTTTTAGTGCTTGTGTATTAATGTTTGAAATCCTTACAAAAAGCCCTTTCAAACAATACCTCACACGATATATTTAATTTTGGAAACTGGTAGGAGGGGGGTTGACGTACCCCCACCCCCCTTTTCCTTCAGTCAGTCATCGACTACACGTATAAACAAAGCAATTTCACTTGTTACGATATTGCTGCTGTGATTCTATGTGGAGTTCCATTCCATATCTCCGAAGTTCATCATCAGATATTGAAATGGTGACAATGGGACCACACGAGAAGCACCAGCTTTCAAATAAAAAAAGAATCATGAAAATCGGTTCACCCAGTCGCAAGTTAGGAGCTAACAAACATAAAAAAAAAATACAGACGAATTGATAACCTCCTTCTTTTTTTGAAGTCGGTTAAAAATAAATAAATAACAATTAAACCAGGACCAGGCAGGAAAATATGTCTCCCCTAATCAACCTCCACACAAAAAACCTAATATTTAGAGTATAGCTCTCCGACGCCGAGAGTTTGAAGGGATCGTTAGAAGCACGAAAATCTGAGAGCCAGTCTTAGCAAGAGGTATCATACTACCCAGTTACTGGGTTGTGGAGGTCAGATAGGCAATATCTCCATTTAAAATACTAGTATTCAGCTGCATCCGGTTAGACTGGAAGCCGACCCCAACATAGTTGGGGAAAGGCTAGGCAGATGATAGACTTTGACTTTAATTTTGCATTTGTTTTTAAGGAAGTAACAAAACAAGAGAACGCGGATCAAAATGCTGACTCGTTAAATCTACCAGCGAACGCATCATCTATCAGGGAGAACATCACTGACACTTTTAGGTAAGTTTGGCGCTTTGGAAATGGAGCAACTTAAGTTGAGGCAACTATCAACACAACACTTTAAAAGTTTCCTGTAAAAGTTGATAGTTGCTATAACGTTTACGGTTGCCGCATGCCGTTGCCGTAGCGACACTGGCATTGCCGGGCACAAGGAGAGGGAGGGAGGGTGTGAAATCGCCCGACGCGTCGCGATTGACGGTTGAGGAAACCGAAAACTTTCTAAAAAAAAATCTCATTTTTGAAAGATTTAAATCAACCTGTATTTTCTTTCCGACAGCTGTGAAAATCGTACATATGGCTACTACGCTGATGTGGATAATGACTGCCAAGTGTTTCATGTCTGCTTACCCTCCCAGTCGCCGGGTGGCCGAAACGTTACCTACCGCTGGAGCTTCATCTGTCCTAATGAAACTATTTTCAATCAGGTATGATTCATTCAATTGTTTTGAAGTGATTGATTCAAAAAGTATAATACCTATTCAATCGTCTTTTTTTTTGGTCTGGTAGAAGACTATTTTCAATCAGGCATGATTGATTCAATTGTGTTTGAACTGATTGATTAAAAGAGTATAATATCAGAATGGCTATTTTAATCTAGTAGTGAACATAATTAATGTTTCAATAAGGAGACTTTATCGACTTCTGCAATCATAAATACTTAATTAACATCAAATCAATAATACAAAATAGTGATTGATTCACTAATAATTGATTCAATTGCAGGCAGTCTTAACGTGCACAAGAGTGGCAGATTCAATCGACTGCAAAGAATCACCCGATTTCTACCACTTGAACATGGAATTAGGTAAAGAATACAACAAAACTCAAGATGCAAAAGATAAGAAAGATATCCGAAAGATACAGAAAAGAAAACCGGAGAAGAGAAACGAGAATATCGTCATGCAAAATATGGTGACGGATAACATGAACGGCTTTTTAAAACCTACTGTGTTGACTATGGGTGGTAGTAACAGTCCATTACTAATTGAAACAGTAATAGAGAATCAAGAAGCTGAAGTAGAAGATATAGATACAGAAGAAGAAGGGGAAGAAGAGATTGACAAATTTATCATGGAAACGGGCTTAAGAAGTGATAGGCAATTGAAACGAGGCACGTTTAGGTTTAGAGGTGACGTTCAGTGATTGATTCAATGAGTTTTTTTGATTGATTCATGTTATGAGATTGATTCATTTTTGGTCTAATTTTTTTTAGTTCTTTTTTTTTATGTTTAGTAAATTGTTGATGGACCAAAAATAGTCAAAATAATATGAAATGTAAACGACCACGCTCTGCCTTATTTATAAGTTTCACAGTGGCCAACCAAGTCTATTCTAAGTTGCAATAAGTTATGGTCCAAGAGTCCATGGGCGTCAGATCTACGTCATGAGGGAATCGCATTTTGACAGCTCATAAAAAGTATGTCAATTGATTGGTGGTGTTCAGTACCCAATTTCATGTCAATTTTTTTTTAATTATCTAAATACAGTATATATATTTTTTAAGTTTAAATCTACATATATTTGGTTAGTACTATTGAGGGCTAATCGTTCTCGAGAAAACGGCCTTTAAAATTTCAGTGTAAATAAAATCCAACAACAAGAACGTAAAAAAGTAATTAGTGGTATAAAAGATACCTATATTTTATACCTGATACCTCAAAAATGGCCTAGCATTAAAACTATCAAGTATTTAGAGTAGTAGCAGAAGTAGCTGCACGAAAGGTCAACAGGTCACAGCTCAAGGTCACCAGTTTAGAGGTATGAGAAACAGGGTGTAAAGTTTCTCATCCTCTGTTGAAAGGAGGATCATCTGACCAGACGGGTGTTATGACTGAATTTTGATTGCGCTATGTAGGAAACGTCAGTTGCAGTTCGTATATTACTCGACAGATGTCACTACCGGTCTGTTTGCAAAATTTCAACCATTCTACATGACGTAGGTGAGGTGACTCCGGGATCTAAGTTTATTAGTTATAAGTTATTGTAAATAGAGATTTAAAGTTCAAATAAATAAACAATGTTTAATTTGTGTGTTTGTTTTCATCAGTGTATTCATGTTACCAACTTACTGGGTTTTGGAGGTCATAGTGTAAAATCAAGGAAAATTATTTATTTTTTAAAAACTTAGGTACTTAACTGCCTCGTTCGTCTAGTGGTCGCTAAGCGCGACTGCTGAGCATGAAGTCTTGGGTTCGATTCCCAGGTCAGGCTGTGTTATTGGGTTTTTCCATCAGGAATTTCTCAGTAGCAGTTTTGGAGTCTGGATTTGTGCCCGGTGGATGGCAATAGGCTTGCCCCCTTTATTCATGTGACTTAAACATAACTGGCGAAAGGTGGGTGTGCTCAAATATGCCTTTAGGGCGCGTTCACACGACACGCGCACGCCCAGCGCACGCCACCCGCGTCCAACTCGCATTGAAATTTGTTAAATAAGAATTTAAGTCTTAATAACCATTAATAGATCTCAAATTGCATTTCGCAGAGCGCGGGTAGGGCGAGCGCAGGGTTGGCGCGAGGCGGGCGCAGGGCGTGCGCAGGGCGTGCGCAGGGCGTGCGCAGGGCGTGCGCTTGGCGTGCGCGTGTAGACCTCGTTAAATGCAATTGGAGATCTATTGATGGATAATAAGACTCAAATTCCTATTTAACAAATTTCAATCCGAGTTGGACGCGGGTGGCGTGCCCTGGGCGTGCGCGTGTCGTGTAAACGCGCCCTTACCTAAGTACCTAACATAACATAACATCACGCCTGTAATCCCTAAAGGGTTAAACAGAGATGTACACCCACATTTCACCAGTTATGTTTAAGTACCATGTAATAGGGGGCGAGCCTATTGCCATCAACCGGGCACAAATCCAGACTCCGAGGCTGCTACTGAGAAATTCCTGATGGAAAAACCCAATAACACTTTTCCCGACATGGGAATCGAAACCAGGATCTCATGCTGTGACCAGTCACCGACGAACAAGGCAGTCGGCAACTGCAGAGCAGGGATTGAAAACGGTTCCAAAATACCGGTAAAATACCGGTATTTTCGGGTTCCGGTACCTGTACCGGAACAGGAACCAGAACCTAAATTGGAACCTTTGAGAACCTTTATTTTACCGGTTCTTAGGCAAAGCGAGTATAAACTTGTTTTTTGATGTGCGGCCGGGTGACCGGCGCGGTGCAGCGCGCGGCACCAATACAAATGTGATTTCAAATCACATTTGTATTGGTGTTTGGTAGATCTTCTGTTACCAACGCGCGCGCCACTCGCTCGTGTAAACTCGTGTTCCTATTGAAAATTATTGTTTTAAAATCACGTATTATACGTACCTATTTGATTGGCTTGGTTTGTGTGTATTTGTAAATTATTAGTTGTAATATATTACTGTAATAGGTAGGTAAAATACTTATTAGTTAGTATAATAATCTATTTTATGAAGAAGACGTTACTTTCAATTATCAAAACTAAAAAAAAACTGCCAATGGACAGAAATAAGTCGAATTTCGTCTATAAATATTTTATATATCGACGGTTGAAAGGCTAATTGGTCTAAGCGACATTTTTTGCAATATTGAGTTATATATACATATTCGGAATCAGCAAATTTTTCTCCGTCGTTTGAGTCAGGTTTAAAATTTTTTTGACTACTTTTTGGCGTTTAGCACCCACTGCAAAACAGGCCTCATTTCTAGGCTCATTGATCTATACGACACAAAACTAGACTTTGAGGAATCGATGACTTAAGCTATTTTGATTTTTCGAATTTTTATAACGTGTGTCGATTAAAGCATTTGGCTTTTTCGCCACAGTTGTGGTTATGTCGTTTGGCCCATTTTGCATTCAACTACTTTAAAAAACCGTGTTGCTTGAACCATTTTGCATTAAGTTATGTTGATTAACTATGTCTCTTGACCCATTTAGCCTCTATTAAGGATAATGAGTAATATCACTTCGGCTATTTTAACCTATCTCATTAGTGTTTTGGCCGTTGAAACATTTTGATTTAATTCAGTATTTGTAAAATTGGCATTTCCATCTTTTTATCAAATCGGTTTTAACACATAGGCCCCCCAATAAATTAATGAGATTAGCTACTCCTTAGTCGCTTAGAACTAAGTTCACTATAAAGCCTAGGAAGTAGTATCGCCGCGGAATACATTGAACTTTAGCATCACTTTGTAAATAAAACAACAAGTTTTTAATTATAATTTATTCAAAATCAGTCTTCAACATGGACTTACCTAATTTAAATCAGTAGGTAAGTATCAATCAAACATTCAAATTAAAAAAAAAACTTCATCAACTTGTGATAAATCAGAAGTAGAAAAAAATAACAATCTTGTCAGAAAACAAACAAAAGTTAACATTCGTTATCAAACAACAATAGAAAATCGACATTCTTTAGAAGAAAAAACCAAACAATTATAGATTATTATTATAAATAATAAATCATCAAAAAGCAAAAAGAAAGAAAATGTAACATTCATTATAATTAAAACAAAATTTTAAATGTTAACGATGACCTTAAGCTTTTGTCTCATCTTCAATATCTGTATAGATCTATCAGAACATCCCAATGCGGTGCGGAAAGTTAGTGTATTCTAGGTGTAAATTTTTGGGAATAACCCCTGTATCACACAGCTTTTTAAGATCTTTGTATTTGGCCGTAGTTATAGGCAAAGATGTTTTATACTTCTGCTGCACTACCTTTGGTCTTGAAATTATGGTCTCAGCATCTTTATCTACGCTGTATTTGACAGTCATGACATTGGGTGACGACTTTTTGAATGTCGCCACCCGAATCTTACTAATCTTTCCGGTTAAATTGCCTTTAAAATACTTTTCTGAAAACTCTTCGTAATTCATAAAGTCGTTGTGCGTAAGAGTTTCTACGTAATATGGGCCGGGATCTTTACGAGCCAACTGAAAAACAGTTGGCCACTGCGACGTTGCCCATATTATAGTATTTCTAACAGAATTTTCAATTGCGGCATGGATACTATCGACAGTCATTTCCGTATGCCCTGGAAGCAGATAATTCATTTGTATGGTTTCAATGTGTTTTGTTTCAAGCAGTGCGCTATGTATGGCGGCTAAAACTATTTTGTTTTTATTATGTCCTGGGCATGAGTCTGAATAAAGAATTAACGTTACCGAACCACGTGAATCGACTTCAGCTACATACTTTCGTAAGATTGTAGCTATTTCATTGCCTCCTCTTCTTCCTTCGGTTTCTCCCCACGTATAACAAAAGCCATTTCTGGTACCACTTTCGTAAAAACAAAGGTTAACATTCGTTATCAAACAACAATAGAAAATCGACATTCTTTAGAAGAAAAAACCAAACAATACTAAACACTACTACTGTAAATTTTCTTGTATAAAATAGCAGCATACTCTCCCCATGTGGGGTGTTCAGTACCTTTTGTAGATCGTCTTGCCTTTTGTAATCGATCTTGCTTAGTTCACGGTGAAAAGCTAATCTATCTTTTGATGCATATTTTCCTTTAAATGATTTTAAAAATTTCAAAAAGGCATCAAATGATAGATTAGGTTTTTACCGTGAACTAAGCAAGAAGAATAACGCAATGCTTTGTACGCCAGGGTGTCACCACTGTGTGGACCGCCCGGAGGATACGGTGGAGCATACGGTGCAGGTCTGCCCCGCTTGGGAGAAGCACCGCCGTGTGTAAGGACACGACGGTGCTCCTCTGGAGGCGATAGGCGGCGGCGACCGGACCTGGTTCAGGCCATGCTCCGGAGCGAGAGGGAATGGGATGCAGTCACCTCCTCTGCGAAGCAGTAATGCTAGCGAAGGAGGAGGCGGGCCGCGTGAGGGAGAGAACTTCCTCCACCTCACGCCCCAGCCGCCGCGGGAGACGCCCAGGGCGTCGGACGTCGAGAGACGACATCCGGCCACCGTAGGCGCGGGCTTGCGGACGGCGAGTATTGGGTAGCTCGCCGTCCGATCAAGGTCCAGGCCTGTGTCGAACGGGGCCGCTGCAATCGCGGCGGTAAGACCCCTCTTTGAGTAGTGGCTGGAGAGGCGCCACGACGTCCTCACCTTCCGGCTGACGCAGGTCCTCACCGGACACGGCTGTTTCGGGAGGTTCCTGTGTCGGATTGCACGGGAAGAAACGCCCGGGTGTCACCACTGTGTGGACCGCCCGGAGGACACGGTGGAGCATACGGTGCAGGTCTGCCCCGCTTGGGCAGAGCACCGCCGTGTCCTCACGGAGGCGATAGGCGGCAGCGACCTCTCGCGTCCGGACCTGGTTCAGGCCATGCTCCGGGGCGAGAGGGAATGGGATGCAGTCACCTCCTTCTGCGAAACAGTTATGCTAGCGAAGGAGGAGGCGGGCGGCGTGAGGGAGAGAACATCCTCCACCTCACGCCCCAGCCGCCGCGGGAGACGCCTAGGGCGTCGGACGTCGAGAGACGACATCCGGCCACCGTAGGCGCGGGCTTGCGGACGGCGAGGAATGGGTAGCTCGCCGTCCGATCAAGGACCATGCCCGGGTCGACGGCGCGTTCTGTTCGCGCGCGCCTCAAAGAGCTGTCAGTACAGGGACGGGGCCCCAATAGTGGCCAAATGCCTGCCGGGGTTGCGGGACGTCTTAACAGGATACCGTGGCCCCGGAACGTAAAGGGCAACAGAAGGAACAGGGTAGTTTTTTAGTCAGTAAAAGTCTGACAGTCCCTTCCGCCCTCCCAGGACGGAAGGAGTCATTTGATGATTTTTACCACCTAAAAAAAAAGCGTTTTTCTACTTTAGGGTGGAGAACAGAGGAAGACTGGTCGTTCCGAATTTACAAAAATATCTGGCAAATGATGACGCTTATTCTGACCCATGATGGCTGGTTCTGAAATAAATCATAAAAGCAAAAATTGTTAGTAGGTACTTTATTATGTCGTGACCCCACAGGGGGTCGCATCCCATCATTTGAAAAACACTACTGATCTAACTAATGGGAGTTTTCCACTTGCCGGCACGGCACCAGCCGCGACACCGTGCACCGGACCGAAGCAAAAATGTATGAATATACATATTATATGGCATGTCTTTCCATTTGCCGGCGGCATCGGCCACGGCACGGCATTTTTGTTTCCCCGCAGCAGAGCCAGTGCCGGTGCCGTGTCAGTAAGTGGGAAAAAGGCCATTAGAACAAATATAAGTAAGTTTAAATTATCCTAATGGTTGAATTCAATACAATGACAAGTAAATACACCTATATATAAAAATACTTCATTTTAAAACATCTGACGACCATGATACGGTAGACCTAAAACCTCGTTCTATATGTAAATAGGGATGGTGTTTGTCTTTAGGTATATCGTGTTTAGGACGGAGCAAAACTGACGAAATATCTTGAGTTGTGAGTCCGTAAAATGTGTTCCTACTGTCCCTGCATTCGGTTAATACAAAAGTTCTGTTTGTGCCACACGGAGCGCGGCGACGCAAAAAGAGTTGACTGCTGACTAGGATTTCTGTATGAAACCGCATGCAGCGACTTTACGAACTCATCATAACTCCAAAAATTACGTTCGTTCGGCCTCTCTTTAAAAAAGTATAAAGTAATACTAAGTTCATTGATAAATTAAAAGGAGGAATAAAAACGAGTGTACTTTAGACCACACGAATAAAGTTAAACTTCACGTAAACGCATATTTGTACTTACTTTTATTATCCATCTTGGCGACAATCTATGTAGTTGTATTTCAACACACTTGTGATTATGTTGACAAACAAAGTAGACGCGGAAACATGAATGGCGGCAAAATGGCAAAACAACTTGCTATGTCTGGCTTGGCCGAGGCACGAACATCAATAAATTTCGGTTATTCAATCCCTGCTCCGAACACATCCCCTCTTCCGTAAGGAACCTTTAAATCGGATGACAAGGAACCGGTATAACATCATTCGATTTAAAGGTTCTTGGAACCGGTATATCGGGGTTCTAGGAACCGGTATATCGGAACCCAAACCGGAACCGATACCGGAACCGGAACCGTACCGAAAAGAGGAACCTTTATAAGAACCTAAATGAAGAACCAGAACCGAAATTGGTACCGGTTTTCAATCCCTGCTGCAGAGTACATGTAATTCAGGCGTAACAGATTTTTTTACAAATCCATGAAAAATCTATCAATTAAAATTACCTGATAATGTTAGCTGTAATTAGGATTTATTTTATAAGAAAACTGTGACTGGGCGATTAAATGGCAAAAGTAATTAAAGAACTACGTACTTGTGTAGAAAAATGAGTTTAATTCATCATTATTTAAATGTTTTTTTGTGTGGTTTACTTGTTCATGGTATTATGGGTAAGTTTTTAGTTAAATATATAAGTACATACATACATATATAAACTCACGCCTTTTTCCCATCGGGGTAGGCAGAAACCACAGAACGCCACCTGCTACGATCCTTACATAGGTAGTCCTTTCGCCTCATCTACGTTCATACATCTCGTCATACAAGCACGCCGGTTACGAGTACCAATAAGGTCTGTGTAGGTCTTTCTAGGGCGATTTTCAGTCAACCAAAGGTGGTGAAGAGATAACATGGCTATCTAGAGGCACAAGAATAATGTAACCAGGATTTTGTAAAACCCTAATTTAAAAGAGTGCCGTGGAGTTTCTTGCTCGTTCTTCTCCATTAGAGGCCTACCTCCATTTTGGAACGAGCAACTAGCTTCAACTTTCGGACTAACTGACCGACTCCTTGACAATTCAAAAGTGTCTGTAAATGGTCTACTTGAAATAAATGTTTTGACTTTGACTTTGACTTTGAAACGTATGTAACACATAAACGTATGTGTTTGATTAGCTTTACGTTTCCAATAGCCCATTTTATAGCACGAAATGAAATGCACTCGTGCGGATCTTTATACTCAATTGAGATGATAAGAAAACTGGAATATTTTTACGATTATTTTTTCTGTGAGTTTTCTTTATTTTTCTAAAATAATAGTAGCCTAAGTTATTCCTTATTACATTAGCTATCTGTTAGTCAAAGTCCCGTCAAAATCGGTCCAGCCGTTACGGAGATTAGTCAGCGAAAACAGACAGACAGACAAGAATTTTTAAAATTGTATTTTGTTTGTTTGTATATATAGAATATAATAAATCATGCCTTGAATATAGTTTAGGAACGACAGCGGATGTTATAAGAAATAACTTAGACTACTTTAATTTATTTAAGAAAAAGAATCAGGGTGCCGCGCAAAAAATCCCGAGAAAACCCAAATTGACGCGACCGAAGTATCGGGCAAAGTTAGTTCTGGATAAAACCAAACAATATTGATTAAAAAACAGCACAAACTGCACACAAACTAAAATTACCGACGATCAGAATTAACAGAAATTGAATTTGCGTAACTTATCAATTAATAGTTGATATTACACAGCAGAAACATAGTTTCAAACGATTGGCAACCAAATCATAGCTGTGATCTGGTTGTGTAATCATTTCAATTGAATTAAAAATCAATATGGCCGCACACAAGCGCGCGTCATAGGAGAAAATTAATTATTCCTTATCATCTGCCTACCCAATTACCATTTTTACGGTTGATTTCAATGAAATAACTAGCTTTTTAATCGCGATTTTGTATTGACTAGAAATTACGTAGATATAAAACAACAAAAAAATGTTATGAAGAAAATGTTGGTGGTATTTTTAATATTAATCTCGAGAGTCCTCGCTGATAGCGAAGAAAACAATTATGTAGATCTCCTACCCGATGAAGAGAAGCAGCACTTTCTAGATAAAGTTGCAAGTAGAATAATGGAAGATGTTGAAAGTACAGAGAATGCCACGAAAGCTGCGAACGTAGAAATACCAGATAAAGTCTTGAACCAACACTCCGAATACGTCAAAAAAGTATTCAAAGAAGAACAAGCGAATTTCAGAAAGAGTAGAGGCAATATTAAAGAAAAAATTACAAGTTCTGATGAAAATGATAATTTAGATGTTAAACCTTTGAAAATAAAAAGGTCTGAACCTGTAGATGTAAATGAACAGGACTCGGATACTTCTAATAAGACCACAATTAATAATGTTACAATTGAAAACTATTCTGAAAATGCTACTTTATCGAATGTGACAGCACAAAATGAAAATGACAAAAAATCTTCTGAAAGTGAAGAGACGACTTCTGAAACATCACAAACAGTATCAGAAACAAACAATAAAAATGTCAAAACCAATGAAGAAGAAGCAATAAATGAAAAAAACAAAAAAGTTAACGTTACAATTGAAGCAAAAGCCTTATCGACTAACGATTCTAAAGAAAACACAAATGACAAAAAATCAAAGGAAATTGAACCTTCTGACAATAGCAATGAGAATGAAGAAATTGAACTAGAGAAAAGTGGATCGAGTGAAGCACGAAATGTATCAGTAAAGAGTATAAATGAACAACGGTTACGCAGATTTGCAGGAAATATAACAGAGGGTAATTCAACGATTTCAACTGTGGAGAATATTGGTGTAACATCAGCTGAAAACAACTCAGCAACGTACAATAATGGGTCAGGTGTTACAGCAAAGGTTACAAATACAACTTATGCGTTTGAAAGTAATTCAACAAAGAGTTCTTTACCTAAGAGCATTTCAAGTGAAAGTTCTTCGAGTGAGAGTAAATCGATTGAGAATACCACAGATAGTCCATCATCAGAAAGTACAACAACGAATAAAGATGACGAAGAACCATCAACAAAATCAAGAAACGATACTTTAGAAAACGACTCTCAAACAACGACACAGAGTCCACAATCAAGCACAGTAACTGTTGAAGAAACAACAGACTTTCTCCCAAAAACGGTAACGGAACCTGACACTGTAGAAGAGGAACCAGAAACCACAACTGTTCCCACAACTAGTAAACATACAACTGTATCTATACCAGTTGATACGACTAAAGAAACGAAGATTATCGTTGAAGATTTCACTTCAGCGCCTGCTCCAGATTCGACTAATAAATCTAAAACAGCCAAAATTAAAATTAAAAAATCGAAAACGAAGACTACTTTACAACAAGAAGTTACAACGGAAGCTTCACAGTCAGATGAAGACACTGTGGAGGCAACAACAAAGAAAATAGTAGACACTCTGAAAGTAGCAAAAACTAAAAAAGTAAAGCATAAAGCAGTTATTTACAAACTTCCAAAAGTCATTGTTGGACCGAAAGCAAAGAAAATAGCGGAAGAAGAAAGAGAAGAACAGAATAAAAACTTTATTGAGTTAAAACAAGTTTATTTTGATAATAATTACAAAGTTAAAGTAGGAAAGGAGTATCACGTATATGAAATCCGTAAGTAATTTGAAAAAAAGATAGATTTTGCTTTATTTTACAATAACAGTATTATCTGATTTTTGATAACAGCGGCCAATTTCAATAGAGATTAACCAAGTACGCAGGAATATGCAGGATATATGCGCAAACACAGGTGCACTCCTCCTTCTCTCACTCTCATTGTCCGGTGGTATGCTAGTAGCTTTTAATAAACAGTAGGTTTCTATGAAGAACGAACAAGAAACTCCATGAACACTTTTAAAAACCAATTAAACAGTAGAAATTTAGGTTACATTAAAAGTTGTGTTGAATTTTTAGACTACGGCACAAAACAAAAAAATTGGACACAATGGTGCCGAGCTATGTATAACATAAAAAACAATAATAACACACACCAGACGCTGCGATGAACAATAATATTAATTATGATATCTTTTTAGCTGATGGCAGTACACCATTCATAAAAGACGAAGATCCAGTAGCAGAGCAGCCGTACTACGTACCTGTATACAACTATTCACCAAACAATGCCTACTTCAACCCACAAAATCGTCTAGGACCAAATGCTGAAGACAGTGGGGAAAATGTGCGCATGATCGATAACGACGATGACATGAACTTTGATGATGACGATGATGAAGATTTCAATCAGCAAATTGAGAGAACAGAAACGATCGATGTTGAAATGCAATACGGCAAATCATTTGACCGACAAAGAAAGAAATTTGGAAGTAAACAATCAGCTTCCCAAGGTATACACAGACTACCATCACCGAATAACGGAGAACACAATACTCGTGGAAAAGTAAATCCTGAAGATTATTTAGATTCAGATTACTATTTTGGGAGAATCCGAAATAATTTGGCTAGAAGAACCAGAACTAACGATTTGGATAATATACCTATCTCTGGTGGTAACGTCCAAGGAGGTACTTTAAAGGACCATGTAAGAGCAGTCAGAAATATACTATTTCAACACAAAACTTTTGGAATACTCCAAAATGATGCAAGAAATATAGATCGTAGAGTAAGAATCAGCAGGGACGATATTGACTTGTTTAAAGAGGTAGACGATGAAAACAGTAACAAACATATCCAAAAAGTAGGATATTTAAAAGGAGAAAACGACACAAAAGAACTATATGTAATGGATGACTTTTTCAAAGAAAATGTTGAAAAATATATTCAAGAGAAAATTTTATCGCCAGCTACATCGCTTCCAAATCTAGCTACGACTATAAAGAATTTAGAGGAGAGCGGAGAAGACAGTGGAGATACAAGTTCAAATAACAACAATACTTCAGACCCTAATTCTAATTTAAGAAGAAATGGCGTGGTTGAAGTTAGCGTTTATTTGCAAGTTTTGAATGATATGGTAACTCTGGATAATAAAGCGTTGATACAATATGATTGGTTGGGTACCACAGTGGATATACAGGCAGCACTGCAAAAGTTGATTGAATTGATGTAAGTATTTTATGTATTATGTGTTTTTTAAGTTTATCTTGGACATCACTGCCATCGGTAAAGGAAAATATCCTGAGATAATCTGGACTTATAATATCTGAAATCACAAATCTGCCTTCAGTAAGCATGGTGATCAGTGTTCGTGCCTTTTCTGTAAGAGAAAAGGCCTTTGTAGTGTAGGCTGGTATTATCAAGTCTAGATTTCCTTTACCAATGTTAGTGATGTCCAAGATAAACTTGGAAAGTACATATGAATATGACCTTGAATCTCGCAACGTACCACCGATTTTTATATCCGGGTAGAAAATCCTCATAATGTCTCCCGCCACGGGGAGACGGAGGGTTCTGCCAGACTCTTGCTAACTAGAAACCACCCGGTGTTGTCTTCCCACACTCACTCTCTTTGGGAGAGTACGTGCCTTTCGCAATCTTCGAATGGTGCCGGCCGCCTCTGCAGGCCTCCTTGTCTGCCCTTCGCTGATGTCCTGTGCGCCTGCTCCGGAGTAGTCAGGAGAGAGGTCGTAATCTCCCTCTGCACAACCTCCATCTGCTCCTTCTCCGCATAACAACCTTATGACAACCGCATTATTAATACTACCAAAGTTAACCCCAAAACTCTCAAGTCTTGAGCTGATTTTTGAACACCACTCCATACATTTTAAATTTTCAGTGCCCTAGTAACAAACAATGAAGATATTCACCCAGCAGACATGGAAATCTTAAAATACATGGTTTTCCAACACAAACTGTCGTCTCAGATTATTGAAGCTGACGATTTTAGCGCTCAACTGAGGAAGAAGTTAGCTCTCCCAAGAAACAAGAAGAAGAAGATTAAGCCTCGCATACTGAAAGAGAAGGGGCTGCTGAATAGAGTTTGGCTTTATTTAAGAAAAGAGGTCCCGCAAGAAGATGATTACGAAGCTTTGAAGCATTTGAACGAGTTTTTGATGAATGTTGAAGATGGTTTATTTGATGTAAGTGTTTATTTTATAGCATTCTGGTGGATTTTTTAGCTGCGTTATGATTTTGGTTGCTGTTCAGCTCCCGTAGGTCGTAGTGAGATGTTGCATAATTATACTATGCCTCATGAATATCGAACTGGCTGGCAGTTCCAGAGATTGGTACGTTAGTTCTAATGCGACAATTAGTATTTTAGAATTTAGGTTCTAATATTAGGGTCTGACACTAAAACCAGGTATTTTAGTAGCAGTTTCTGATATTGATATTAGATATTTTGGTATTAGGTTCTAATATCTATAGGTACTAGATATTTAGTATTAGGTTCTAATACCGATACTATGTATTTAGTATTAGGTATTTTAGTACGTACTAGTTTCTGATACTGACACCTGGTATTTATTTATTTATTACATTTGGGAAAACAAACAGTAGTACATTAAGCATAAACAATTCTGTCTTAAAATAAAAACTTAACGAATATACTACCCACAACATTTTCCACAGATTACTATATTATATAATAAAAACAAAAACAAGCTGTAAGCAAACGTAAACTGATACTGATCAGGGCTAATTTTAATGAAAATAAAGAAAAAAAAAAAAATATCAAAACAAGTTAAACAATATTCTATGAAGGATGTAATAAAATGATAATGATAATACATGCGTAATCACTACATAATAATTATTATAAAATAAAGTCGCTTTCCCTGTCTGTCTGTCCCTGTGTCCTGGTATTTTAGTATTAGGTAAAAATAACTAAAGGAAGTCCTTTTTTACAGTTACACGAAGCAATAAAAAATATAGCGAAGATAACAAAATACAATAACCAACATTGGTACCAGAATTTGAAAGATTTGTACATCAGCTTAGATGATAAACATCTACTCGAGCTGTTACTGCATATAACAGCTTTAAGGCTGTTCGCCCTGATAGAAGAGAGTGCTAAGAACGGTCTAGAAGACAACTACATTGAATATATGAAGGAAAATAGGGACCATTGTAAGAAAACTTTGGAAGAAATGATGTTTATAATGAAGATTTTAGATGAATATAAAAGATTTGTCGAATAGAATGGTGTTTTTTTTTAAACATGGTGCAGTTCTGCCCCTCTACCGCCATCTCTTAAAACAATATTATTTTAATATTACTTTGCCTTCCGCACTTTGAATTATCAACGCTCGGATCAGCGCCGAGAGTCGAAAATGCAACAACAGAAATTACAAAGTAACATTAAAATAATATTGTTTTAAGAGATGGCGGTAGGCGCCCAGAATCCGAAAAATACAAGGTGTTAAGTAGAACTAGGGACGTACTTCAAGGGATTATAGTACTTATGTAAATGAACAACTTTTAATAAGAAACCAATCTTGAAATCGCAAAGAAAATCAGCTGTTCCCTACATTAGGCTGAGTTATAGAAACATAATTGTACTGAATAGCTGTTGTGTCCCTCGTTCTACCTAAAATTATGACACCTGGTCAATAATGAATAAATACTTGTTCATTTAGTTGTATAAGTTCGACACTTTTTCAGAATCAACCTTTTTCAAAAAACAGACTGACCCATTTAGGTAGTTTATGTGCCTGCCGGTTCATCTCAATGGGGGACTAGCCATGTATGCAGCAGATATTATAGTGCACAAGTGTTTTCAACCACAGGTGCACTCTCTCTTCCCTCAAACTCAAACTCGGGCTGTCACTGAGAAATACCTAATGGAAAACCCCAATATCACTTTTTGTCCGACTCGGGAACCCAGGTCAGCAGTCGTGCTTGCGACCACGAGACCAACTAGGCAGTACGGGGTGGGCAGGGACATACATTTTCCGAAGTCGGTTAACATAAAAAAAAGTTTTTTCACAACAAACTTTATTAAAAAAAAAACAATGTTATACTTATTTTTAAAATCACATAATTATTGTTTTGGTATACTATACATTTATTTACTAAAATATTTTATCAAAATTTTTGAGGTAACATTTTAATTTAATTGGTAGGTACCTAATGAATTTAGTAATTTAATATAATATTATTGCATTGCTAAACTTGTAGTCCTAGAAAACATTTGAGGACCCTCTAATAAATAGGTTAGGTTTTACCATATTTTTATACTGAAATTACAATAAAAAAATACAAGGTGTAAGAAATAATGTCATGTGACTTATTACACAAAAACTGTAAAATTTTGGGTAGGGGCCCCGTTGGCGATATCGGTTTTTTTTATCTGTTGTTATTTTGTATATTGTTTGATAATAAAATTAGTAAATCCGATTTACATACACAGGGGCGCAACCATTGACATGACAGGCACGCGTGGGACAGATTCTATTTTTAAAGCTGAGTCATAATTTTTTGCCTTGTTGGTTCCACGGGTGCTTGGTACGCGCCCCTCGGCAGGCATCGGATAAGCTACATTTTCCACTTTTCCTTAGTATTATTTTACACCAGCAAAACAACCGGCCCCAAAGTTTAACAGTTTCAAATAAAAAGTGTCCTTTTTTTTAGTCACAATTCTGCATGTGTTGTTTCTCTTTACACCTTATTTTTATGGCTCGGATTATGATTTTTAACGCCATCTAAATTGGGCATATTATAACCATAAATAAAATATAATAACTTGGTTATAACAACCATTAAAAGTGCTCGTAAGAGTACAAAAGGAAAACTTTAATAATATTCTACCGAACGATTTGGGGCCTGCTAAGATAAAATACGTCTCTCAGTGGTGAGGACTTCATACAACTCAATTCCTACATGATTCCTTATGGAAATTCTGAACAACAACTACTCGCCATCGAAAAATAGCACAGTAAGTATCCACTGTCTCCTTTTCCCAACCATTGCCTATCTAACCTCCATAACCCAGTAACTGGATAATACGTTACGATACCCCTTGGTAAGGCTGTCTATCGGACTTTCAAAGAACGACTCTTGAAGATCTACGTATGAAGGCCAGGACCAACGGCTTAACGTGCTTTCCGAGGCACGGAAGAGTCTCGGTGTGTAAAGATGGTCACCTATCCACGGACCAACAATGGCAAGCGTAGCTTAACCTGATGGATTGACTTGTGCGGCTGTTATTACTTAGCCACGAGCTCCTTAGTGCTCTTACTTACGTCTTTTACCAAAAAATATAAATATTACCAGCCTATTATGAAGCTACTGCAGGGCAACATAAAGTAATTTTTGCTTTGGCTTCCCTCTTACGAAAATTGTGCCTTCGCCTCTGTTATACTTTCTTGATCCTCTCCCCTCCAAATTTTTAATTTCATAGCCTCTTGTATGCAAAATATACAAAGTGTATTTTATTTATTAATCAACATACAAGGTATTAGGTTTAATGGTTATTTTCATGAGGACTACACTCTCTTGAAGGACGTCCCTCAATAAACTTAACACCATGTATAAAAAGTATTTACTTAACCTAATTTAATTAAAATTAAACACTTAATTATTGGAATGGTTATTTATCTTACGAAGTGGAATAAACGAAAAACGATGATAGTTGGAAAACATATATGGAATGTACTTTTTAAATACGTTTCTTTTAGTTTCAATCATACTGTAAATACATGGTGTAAAAAGATATATATATAAAAGCCGAAAGACACATGTGCTTCCCATTACTGCCATCACTTTTTAGTTCTAGACCATACCTGGGAAACGTGTGGTTACGGAGATATTCAAGGTCAAAGTTACAACTTTTTTTACCAACTTTAAATACCTGCAGGAGCATTGTACTGTCCAATGCACCTGTAAGCACAATGTTCTGAGTGCATTATACAGGGTCATTGAAAATTTACCAGAAACCTGAAAAGGGGTTATTGTACTCATCATTATGAACAACTTTTACTATGGGACCAAACCTGAAATCATGAAAAAAATATCAGTTGTTCTATACATTACGATCGTGTTTTGTAGGGAACAGCAGATTTTTTTTTCGTGATTTCAGGGTTGGTCCCGTAGCAAAAGTTCTTAATAATGATGAGTACAATGACCCCTTTTCAGGTTTTTGATAAATTTTCAATGACCCTGTATACTGCGCTATCAAAAACAGTGATTTTTCACACCAAACATTAAAGTCGTTTCCCATCAATGTTTGCTCAATGTTAATTAGTTTGATGGCCTGTATGCGTAGTTAACAGGTATAATACGCGCCACGAAAGATGAGACTTGACAAGCGTCAGTAATGGGGAGCTTGCGCAGGTATGGATGTACGAAATAGTTATCCATAATTTGTGTATCTATTCAGAGATTTTTCGATGACATTTAGATTAAAATTCTTAACAATATTAATGACAATTATTGTTCCGATTATCATGTCAGTGAACGGTTTAATAGCGAAAAGTTTCGACCAACACCTTGAGAAACTTTCGCTCAACAGCTGGGTCAAGAGTCAGATGCAGAAGGCGGTTGTCTTGGACTCGGCACGCATAGTGAGGAGGTTCCTCTCTCTGGATCCGTAACCGCTTGGCTAGGGTTTTACCACCTCGTTGCGGGCGGAGCACTATTTTTATACATTTTTTTTTAAACTATATTATTTAGAGAAAATATGTGTAAAAATATGGTACAATAAAGAATGTGGAGAAAAATTATAATAGTTATTATGAAACTAGCTGTCCGCCGCGGTTACACCCGCGTCTTTGGTTACTGCTCCGCTCCCGTAGGTCGTAGCGTGATGGTATATAGCCTATAGCCTTCCTCGATAACTAATCTATCTAACACTGAAAGAATTTTTCAAATCGGACCAGTAGTTCCAGAGATTAGCGCGTTCAAACAAACAAACAAACACTGCAGCTTTATAATATTAGTATAGATAATAAAGTTTGTGTAGTGTATCAAGTCTCATCTTTCGTAGCACGTTTTGTGTGTGATGTGTTTTTTTACACCATGTATACACAAATTCAGTTGTACTTTTTTTTCTGAGCTTTGGTAGAGCACCGAAATATAATATTATTGTCTAAATATCTACTATTCTAATTCTTGCAAAAAAAGGTATTTTTATACTTAAACACAGCAATAAATAGGCTAGTTGACACCACCATCAATTGACGTACTTTTTATGACCTGTCAAAACGCGATTCTCCCATAGACTTTGTATGGCAATATCGAACTGTGACGTCACTTATTTGGCAACTCAATTGTCTAACTATTTATTGATTTAAAAGCCACAAAAAATCTAATTTTACAGTAAATTGAAAATTAATCGGGTTTTCAGAGCTAAATAAAGTGTTTCTTTAGAGAAGTATACGAGTAGTACGGCCGACGTATTTTGGCGGTCTGAAGTTAGCTGTTTGACTGCGCAATCACTATCACTACATAGTATAAAACAAAGTCGCTTTCCCTGTCTGTCTGTCCCTATATATGCTTAGATCTTTAAAACTACGCAACGGATTTTGATGTGTTTTTTTTTAATAGATAGAGTCAAGGGCGGATCCAGCCTTCAAGTCAGGGGGGGGGGTCATACAGGGTGACCCAGATAAGGACGTCCAAACGAAAATTTTGGACTCCTCCCTTCTTGGGCTATCCAAACAACCCCCATGTATGTTCTACGATTTTTTACAGTTTAGGAGCTAGACTATATTTTAATATTTTTTTAGAAAATTCTTCTTTGCATCAGATTTTGTAGATTTTCTCTTTATGTGTCGCATTTTTTGGAAATATTTTTATAGATAATTCCTGAAGATCCTGGAAGTATGGTCTTCGATCGATAAAAACAACTGTGTCTTATTGTCACCCGAAATTATTTAAACTTAATTCAAAGCCAAAAATGATGTTTTGTAAATTACGTTGCAGATTTTCGGCTCTTAAAGAAAAATCACAATAAGGGCCCAAATGACCTTAAAGTAATTTCAAAAACTTCCACGCACCCTCAGCTCTGTAAAACAGTACAAATAACTAGTATTATTCGGTGCGATTAAAGCTCGAACATGGTAAGGAAAAAAAAAGCAATATTTTCGTTTTCAAGTGAAAGCCGATGATAATGAATTAAAACGAACTTTTATTAAGTTTTCAATACAGTTTGAGCTCATAACTAATTAAAAAAAATTACGAAACTTTGGTTAGGTTTACCTAACCTAACCTAACTTTTTTTCGTGGGGAAATCTTCATGGACTGCCTCCACCTCGGGGAAAGCGGAAGGGTGTGTCGGACTCTTACCGACTAAAACCCCACGGTGTTCCTCCAATTACCTTTTGCCGGGGCACGGGGGCGCTCAGAGCATTCTTCCGCACCCCGGCAGGTATCGACCCGCCACCGCCACAAGGCGGGTCCCGCCACCCGGTGCAGCCGTCACTCACCGGCCGCAGACTCTAACAAGGCGCGCGGGGAATACCACGAGCGCCTTACTCTCGGGTCTGTCTCTGTTCGGGCCACGGAGTGCCCCCAAGTCTGCCGCCCGCAGGCCCCATGACGGAGATCGTTTTGCGCCCTCCGGCGCCTGGTGCGTCTACGGCGGGTGGGATGGGAGGAGGAAGCCTCCCTCTCCTGTTCCGCCGCCTCTTTAGCGGTCATCACCTCCTCGCAGAAGGAGGCGACGTCGTCCCAAGCACTCCCGCTCCCGACAATGGACAGAACTACGTCCGGGAACGAGAGGCTACCCGCAGTTGTCGCTGCAATGAGATCACGGCGCTGCGCTGCCCAAGCTGGGCACTCCTCCAGCGTATGCTGCGCCGTGTTCTCGGGGCAGCTCTAACAATGATGGCACCTAGGCACCGTCTCCCGGCCTATGCGACACAGGTACTTCCCGAAGCATCCATGTCCAGAAAGCACCTGCGTCATCCGAAATGTGGTGCCCATGACACCTCTCCAGCCACTCCTTCCTCCTCCTCCTCTCACGGGACTTACTGCCGCTATAGCGGCGTGCCCTAACATAACCTAACTTTTTTTTTCCTATCCAGACCAAACCTAACCTAACCCTTTTTTTATCGTGGGGAAATCCTCATGGACTATCCCCCGTCTAGGGGAAGACGGTGTGCCGGACTCTTACCGGCTAAAACCACCACGGTCGGGATTCGCTCGCGCCCCCGCCAGGCTTTGACCCGCCACCTGTGTAGGCGGGTCCCGTCACCAATCCTCTAGTGTGGCGCGCGCGGAACACGTGCGCCGCCTACACGGGCCTGCATCTGATCGGGCGGTGGACTACCCCTAGGTCCACCGCCCGCAGGCCGGCAACTCATGGAGGCCGGAGGTCACTTTGAGCCCTCCGTCGCCCGGTGCGTCTTCTCCTGGAGGGAAGCGAGGCAGTTGCTTCCCTCTCCCTCTCTGCCGCCTCCTTTGCGCGCATGACGTGCTCGCAAAATGAGGCGACAGCCTCCCACGCACTCTCGCTACCGACCATCGAGAGAACGATGTTTGGGAGCGAGAGGTCACCGACTACTGCGGAGAGTTCACGGCGCTGTTCTGCCCAAAACCTAACCTAACTGTAATAACTACTCCGAATCACCATTGTGCAAATAATAAATATGACAAAGAGCTCATTCATATTGCATTAAAACTTGATAAAAGTTAATTCTAATTCATTTTCATTAGGGTTCACTTATGTACTAAAATATTGCTTTTTTCGCCTTACCATGTTCGAGCTTGAATTGCACTGAATAATGTCCTGTAAAATAGTAGTTATTTGTACTATTATAAAAAGCTGAGGGTCCGTGGAAGGTTTTGAAATTACTTTAAGGTCATTTGGGCCCTAACTGTGAATTTTCTTTAAGAGCCGAAAATCTGCAATGTAATTTGCAAAACATCATTTTTAGCTTTTCAGTAATTTCGGGTGACCATAAGACAGACAGTTATTTTCATCTATCGAAGACCATACTTCCAGGATTAATTATCTATAATATTTCCAAAAAATGCAACACAAAAAGTAAAAATCTACAAAATCTGATGTAAAAAAGAATTTTCCAACAAAATATTAAAATGTCGTCTAGCTCCTAAACCGCAAAAAATCGTAGAACATACATGGGGATGGTTTGGATAGCCCAAGAAGAGAGGGACTTACAAAATTTTTGTTTGGACGTCCTTATCTGGGTCACCCTGTATAATAAGGTCTAGTCCCTGTCAGGACAGGCTCCGTTTCGATTACAATAATAATTCTACTTAAAAGAAAATAGCCCAGGGGGGGGTCATGACCCCATGACCCCCCCCCTGGATCCGCGCTTGAGATAGAGTGATTCAAGAGGAAGGTTTATATGTATAATACATGCACCCGTGCGAAGCCGGGGCGGGTCGCTAGTGGATCATAAAGAAACGAAATTGTTTACTGCGCAGCATTCGGCTAACTTCAGGGCCGCTAAGATACGTCGGCCGTATTGTATTGTCTTGGAATTATTGGTTATTGGTATCAACTACACAATTCTATGTAACTTATAAATAAAACTATGCTTTAGTCATCTCATATTGACAAAGCTAAGCCCACAGAGTAAACAGTTGCCAAACTTAGGACATACCCTAAGTATTTAGGCTTCATCGTAAACTAGCTTATGCCCGCGACTTTGTCCGCGTAAATAGTAGCCTATGTCCTGCCTTGGGGTTCAAACTTACACCATACTAAATTTCATCAAAATCGGTTCAGTAGTTTAGTCGTGACACAGACAGATAGACAGACATACAGCTATATAGGTATATCTAAATATATAAAAGCAAAAGCTCACTCACTCACTCATAAAAAAAACATATAACATCACGCCTGTAATCCCCGAAGGGTAGCAGAGGTGTATCCATTAGCACACCCACATTTCGCCAGTTATGCTTAGGTCTCATGTAATAGGGGGCGAGCCTATTGCCATCAACCGGGCACAAATCCAGACTCACTAATATCGAAAACCGCTTGATGGCGATGAAATTTGGCAGGGAGGTAGTTTATAGTTAGTAGACATCTGCTAAGAACGGATTTTCTAAAATTCACCCCCTAAGGGGATGAAAAGGGGTATGGAGACATCAACTTTGACGCGGACGAAGTCGCGGGCAACGCTAGTCTAGCATATTGTTCTTCTGTCTACACACGCTCGGTTGATATGATGATGATGACGTAGGTCTATCGACTCTGTAGTCTTAGTAAGGTGTATGGTACAAGGTATAGATAAACTAGGTACTATAACATGGCGTGCCCTTCCACAAATTCAAAACGTTTGAAAGTATTTACAAGACCAACAACACATGTGTGCGTGCTGAGATGGCTCTAGAAACAAAAACAAATCAGCGATTTGTTGCTCGACTAGCGGCGTCATTGATTACTCATTATTAAATTAGTATGGCGCTGCATTGACATACTCTATAAAAATAACACGTGCGTTGTCTTGCGCGGTCGGCTAGTTATGATTAGTTGACCAACAAATTGCCTGCTACTGAAGACGAATACTTACAACTTCATAGAAACTCTTTCATATGGATATGATTACACAAATTGAAATAGTAATGTGGAGGGGCCCGCCATGTTATAGTAGTTAATCTTCTAGAACTAATTACGCTTCCGTTTCTAAGTCTGCTTCTATTTCTTCTGGAGTTCTCAGGTCTATAGCAAACCTCTTCTTTGTGGGGGCTTCATCATACTCTGAAAAGGGAGAGAGATTTTATTAATATACGGTAGTTCTAGATTTTTCATCCGCCTTAAGTTACGTCTGTGGTTACTGCTCCGGTCCCGTGGGTCGTAGCGAGATGTTACATAGCTTATAATTTTCCACATGGATCTGGCTATCATATACAAAAAGAATTTTCCCAATCCAACAAGTAGGTCCAGAGATCAGCGTGTTAAAAGTGACAAACAAAAAATGTCTTTAGATTTATTTTACTACTTCTACAGAGAAGGTCTCTTCTCATACAGAAGAGAAGATATCTTTGTCCACCAGTGGGACAACAATAGACTGGTAATCGTAGAACGGCCAGTGCTAAAAGATCAGTAATAATTCCACCATAAATACTAGAAATGAAACGGATAGTGATTTGGCCAAATACCGGTTACTGCATATTCAGCAAGCTACGAGGCCGGAGCGCCGAATATCCGGCTTCCAGATATTCGGCCCTTAATCGCGTTACATGACGCGATCAGTTTGATTTGAATTAAGGCGCGGTAAACGAGATCGGCAATATTCGGGCGCGTTCGGGTGTTATTGTACGGTCAACAACAAAAGTCGATTAACAATGTTACTTTTTAATATCATATAAACAGACACTAAACACATAATGTACTGGCTTTCAGAATTTCAGGCAATAGCTAAGGGTTTATTATATCTTAATTTATATTCATGGCGTTTTACTTTTAATATTATACTTTATAATTAGGATTTAAAAATCATAAAATGTTAATCGACTTTTGTTGCTGACTGTACGTGACTCTGGTCTGGTATACGAAGCCAAGCGGAATCGCCTCTTACCAACAAATGCGGAAAATTTTGTATTAATTAACCACAATTTACCACTTGTTAATTTTAAGTACCTACTAACATTAATAATAAAAATAAACGGTGTCTATAACTTATTGTGGTATGATTTGCCTTTTGTAAAATAGTGAGAATTTTACTATCCGGTATCCAGCCGGATACTCAATTACTATGCGGTATCTGGTCTGAAAGTGAAAATAGGGCCGGATAGGTTGGATACCGGATAATTACCAGATATCCGTTTCATCTCTAATAAATACTCGTTAACACACTAGGAATTTCTCCTATATCGTGGTTGTTTTTAACACTTATACGAGTATACTTAATTACATCAATATGCTTGTGAACTAACCTGTGCTGGCTTGCATCGCTTTGACTCTCCTAGAATAATCTTGGAAGGCAGCGGCTAACGAATAGGTGAGGCGTCTCGCTGCATTTCTGGAACATTCAAATAGTTGCATTAATTTATACCCTTTTCTATACTATTTTAGAGCTATGAGAAACAGGGTGTAAAGTTTCTCATCCTCCGTTGTAAAGGGAGGATCCTCCGACCAGACGGGTGTTGTGTCTGGTGGGCTAACTGCCCGACGGTTGTTGTTGGGATTTTGCTAATGCTAATATCGCGGCGAACTTTGATTGCGCGATGTAGGAAACGTTAATTGTAGTTTGTTTGTAGTGCGATAGATGTCGCTACACGGTAATCGAAATTAAACTTAACACAAAACTCATCTTACTACTGCGAATGTTTGGAATTTGGATGGATGTTTGACTAATGTAACGTGTTCATGCACCACTCTGTGGTCTAAACAACTTCACTTCACACACACTGTGACAGTTTAGGAACTACATACAATTTATGTAGTTCCTAAACTGTCACAGTGTGTGTGTCACTTGCTTTTCAACAGTTGCTTTTATTTATGTCATAAATAAAAGCAACTGTTCCAAAGCAAGTAATCAAAAATGTATTATAGTCCAATCCTTATACATACAACCTGAATTTTAATTCGTTGTAAATCTTTCAGGGGGTGAATGTACTCATGAATATGAACAACTTTTACTAAGGGACATAGTACGAAATGTGAAAAAAAAAAACAGCTGATCCATACAATAATGTACCTACTACATTACGATCAAATTGTATGGATCAGCTGTTTTTTTTTTCACATTTCGTACTATGTCCCTTAGTAAAAGTTGTTCATATTCATGAGTACATTCACCCCCTGAAAGATTTACAACGAATTGAAATTCACGGTGTATGATATGAGCGGAAAATCTCAACACCGCGATTCAGAAAAATACTCAAATCGTACAACGCCATCTATCGAGCTTAGGAGAAAACTCGCGTTCGAACATAACGACTGAACGGCATATCTATTCAGTGATGAAAGTCTCAAAGATAGTTTCTAGTCTGGAATAGCACAGTTACTTTTTATCCCGCAAAAAAATATGGTGCCCTTGTGATAATATATCATCTATGAAAAGGACGAATGTGGGCAGAATTTTAGTATAAAATAATAATACCAGCCTATTACTGTCCCATTGCAGGGCAAAGGGCTCTTCTCATACAGAGAAGGCACGAGCATTGATCACCACGCTTGCTAATCCGCCTGGATTAACGATAACTTATATAGATCTATACTAAGTATAATATTATAAAGAGGAATGATTTGATTGTTTGTTTGCATTGAATAGGCTCCGAAACTAATGAACCGATTTAAAAAATTCTTTCACTGTTGGGAAGCTGCGCTATCCTCGGGTGACATGGCTATTTTATATTTTCGAAAAAGTTAGGGATCTGTAAGGAAAATCACGCGAACGAAATCGCGGGGAGAGTGCTATAAATCATGATTTTCTCACGATGTTTTTCTTCATCGATGTCAGTGATGTCCAAGATAAACTTTAGAATGTGCAAGATTTCAATGTAATCTTAGAATGTCTTATCTTAACCTAGTTTTGACTCACCAAACAAATATTTTTTACGCAATTTTTATGTTATTTATCTACCTATAGATTTGTTGACCTGAATCTCTTAAAGAGATATAGACCGTATAACATGTGAAATGTTTTATATCGATAGTGATATAGCGATATTCGTAGTAAATAATTTGACATTTAAAGATACATTACATACAACGTGAATTTTAAGTTGTTGTAAATTTTTCAGGGGATGAATGTACTCATGAATACGAACAACTTTTACTATGGGACCAAACTTGAAATCATGAAAAAAAAAATCAGTTGTTTCATACATTACGATCGTGTTGTGTAGCATTTTAGTAGGGAACAGCTGATTTTTTTTTCATGTTTTCAGGGTTGGTCCCATAGTAAAAGTTGTTCATATTCATGAGTACATTCACCCCCTGAAAGATTTACAACGAATTAAAATTCACGTTGTATACATACCCGTTGACTACACATACTTAGGTACTGCTATTAAACTAAGTAACAATGTGCAAAATTTATTTCTGGGGTCAGGTTCTTTTAGGGTTTCATACCTCAAAAGGAAAAGACGAAACCCTTATAGAATCATTTGTTGTCCGTTCGTCTGTCTCTGTCTGTCAAGATACTTTATGGAATGGATTGAATTTGGCACAGAGATAGATTACGTATAGTCTGGAATAGTAAACTACTATAACATGGCGCCCCTCCATATTACTATATCATTAATAATGAGTACCTAACTAATGGCGCCGCTAGTCGAGCAATAATGACACGCTGATTTGTTTTTGTTTCGAGTGCCGTCTCAGTACGCAAACATGCGTTGTGAGTCTTGTAAATACTTTCAAACGTTTTGAATTTGGAGGGGCGCGCCAAGTTATCGTAGTTTATCTCTAAGAATGGTTATATCACCAAAAATCGCACTAATAAATACTTTTGACTTTGATTTTGACTCTTACCTGGACTCACAGACAAATCCGTGACACTCAAACGGATTTAACCCTTTGACATCCGCGTTGTCCTTGACGATGATCATGGAGAATACCCTCGTATACACCAGGTCCTGGACTCCATAAGAAATGGATTCTATGTTGAAGAATACGGTCATATGTTCAAATTCATCTGTCTTCGCGCCATGGTCTAGTGTCTCTAGGTGGACGCCATCTAATGCTATTTTTAGCTTCACTATTGGTAGAATTTGACCTGGAAAAGATGGGATTTGGTCAGTTAGAACTTGGGTTGTCATGATTCCATACCACGCCTGTCTTCCTAGAAGAGTTAGGCAGAGGTCTACCAATTAGAACACTCACATTTCGCCAGTTATGTTTAAGTCCCATGTAATAGAGGGCGAGCCTATTGCCATCAACCGGGCACAAATCAAGACTCCGAGGCTGCTACTGAGAAATTCCTGATGGAAAAACCTAATAACACTTTGCCCGACCTGGGAATCGAACCCAAGATAGACTCTTACTTAGCCGTTTTTTTAATTGAGACAAGACTTGATATCCAACGTTGATACGTGCCCGGTATTGAACCGGGACAATTAATTTATGACCAACTAGCTTAAACTTTCTGACTAACTGACCGACTCCTTGACAATTCAAAAGTGCCTGTAAATGGTCTAATTGAAATAAATGTTTTAACTTTGACATTGAAGCTCAGGCATTAGAGGAGGGGGCACTTTAAACACTGAGCCTTCACGATAGTGGTAGGTAGTCCCTAAGTTCATTGCCCTTGGTAGAAGGGTACATACCTGGAGGTAGAGCCTTCGCTGCAGCCACCATCAGGTCCACAGGTTTCCTCGTATGTTTGATACCCCATAATCCTCGGGCGTCGCTTTGTCCTAAGTACTTAACCTGGAATCAGAAAAATGCTGAATGAGCCTCGTATTGCAGGTACGCACGGCTACACATCAAGCTATACATTTCCAGTATAAGCTGATCTCTCACTGTACGGAAATGTGTAGCACGATATACGTACAGTGAGAGGTCAGCTTATTCTGGAAATGTATAGCTTGATGTGTAGCCGTGTGTACAATCTAAAACATAACATCACGCCTGTAATCCCCGAAGGGTAGGCAGACATTGCAAATTGCGGCACCTCTGCGAAGTTCGACAGTAAGTTTTTTTTTTAATAAGATGGCTTTGCTCTCGCCTTTAGTGTAGGTCAGAGGTGACAGAGACAAAGCCTACGATGGAGTGAGCGTACCCAGAAGAAGCTTGTTCACTGTAACTTTGAAGAGATTAGGGTCAAATGCGTTCGGAGATACAGACGCAGGCAAAGAGTTCCAGTCCTTTGCTGTACGCAGTATAAAGAGACAACAGAAGTTTAACTTTTTTTTAAATCTTTAATTATTTGGTCTAGTGATCGCAAAGTGCGACTGCTGAGCATGAGGTCTTGGGTTCGATTCCCAGGTCTGGTAAAGTTTTATTGGGTTTTTCCGTCAATAATTTCTCAGTCTGGGTTTGTGCCCGGTTGATGACAATAGGCTCGCTCCCTATTACATGGGACATAAACATAACTGGCGAAATGTGGGTGTACTAATAGGTACACCTCTGCCTTACTCTTTGGGGATTACAGGCGTGATGTTATGTTATGTGTATTTATCCTTTGGATATGTCAGTTTCATCGGAGAAGTTTGGATTTAATTTTTAAAGTTATAAATCGACAAAGTCCCTGCAATGCTTGGCGGCAAAAATGGTGTGATGTAGATAGTATTTCTTTGATTATCTATCTTAACTTACAATAAGCACTTATGTATAACTAATTATATATAAGTGTAACAGATAAGCACGATATATTGGCTATCTTTGATTATATCCAAGATATGAATGCTTGGAAACATGCAGTTCCAAGAAAATCATGCATTTTAGATAAAATCAAACTGGTTGCTAATTCGTACTAATATTAGCACGACTGCTGAGCATGAGGTCTTGGATTCGATTCCCAGGTCAGGCAAAGTGTTATTGGGTTTTTCCATCATTTCTCAGTAGCAGCCTCGGAGTCTGGATTTGTGCCCGGTTGATGGCAAAGGGCTCGCCTCCTATTACATAGGACTTAAAAACATAACTGGCGAAATGTGGGTGTACTTAATGGGTACACCTCTGCCTAACCCTTAGGGGATTACAGGCGTGATGTTATGTTAGGTGTGTTACTAATATTATAAATGCGAAAGTAACTCTGTCTGTCTGTCTTTCACGACTAAATCACTGAACCGATTTTGATGAGGGCCTGATCGGACCTGTGCTATATTTAGGGTTCCGCACCTCGGATAAACGATTTATTTCGTTGTCCGCCTGTCAAGACTTTTTTCTCAAGAACGCGTGGAGGTATTAAGCCGAAATTAATATAAAATACTCAGGATTGCTACCGCAGTCATTGCAAGTCGTCAGAAGCTTGAAAGTCTGACAACCAGTCTTACCTAGGGGTATCGTATTACCTAGTTACTGGGTTGTGGAGGTCAGATAGGCAAGTCGCTCCATGTAAAATACTAGTATTCAGCTGCATCCGGTTAGACTGGAAGTCGACCCCAACATAGTTGGGAAAAGGCTAGGCACATGATGATGACTCAGGATTGCTACCCCTTGCAGCAGTGAAAAAATAAAACTTCTAAGTCAATGCAATAAAATAAAGATACGGTCGTTTATGGCGCATATTTTATCGCTTGCTAGGGATTTAGAGAATGAAAACCTATATACATACAGGGTCATTGAAAATTTACCCGAAACCTGAAAAGGGGTCATTGTACTCATCATTATGAACAACTTTTACTAAGGGAGCAACCCTGAAATCATGAAGAAAAAAAACAGCTGATCCATACATTACGATTTTGACTTTGTTATGTAGCATTTTTGTAGGGACCCTATACAACGTGTAACGTTAAATGCGCAAAACCTGAAAATAGTTTGATCAGAATAACGAGCAGAATCAATTGAACCACTTTTTAATATAGGTCACATTTAAAAAAAAATCTTCATTAAAAACGTTGCCGCGTCTATTTATTAGTAGGTCAAGCCATCCGGCGCGCAACGGCCCGGTGACGACTTCTCCCTCGATAGAGCGTCGTCGCAGACGCAAGAAACGATCAGAATTGCCAGTAAAACTAAATCAGCACATAAAACCTTTACTTACTTTTGTTTTAATGATTTTTTTTTTCTCTGAAATAGGTCAATTTAATTAAAAATCAGTTGGGGTGTCTGAGGTTTTGCGCATTTAACGTTACACGTTGTATATAAAACCTAGTTATTTATTTTTACTTTAATTCTACTTTGTTATTGATTGCTGTGGCTTATACTATATCATTGCTTGTTGAAATGTTAAGAATGGCCGTCTATAGTTCCAATATTTGTAAATACGTGAACACTATGTATTTTTAAACATAATTAAGGCGTCATTTTTTTAATTTGTAATACAAGTTACATCGTATATACATAGCATCACGCCTGGAATCCCAGAAGGGTTAGGCAGAGGTGTACCCATTAGCACACCCACATTTCTCCAGTTATGTTTAAGTCCCATGTAATAGGGGGCGAGCCTATTGCCATTAACCGGTCACAAATCCAGACTCTGAGGCTGCTACTGAGAAATTCCTGTTGGTAAAACCTATAACACTTCGCCCGACCTGGGAATCGAGCCCAAGACCTCATACTCAGCAGTCGCGTTTTGCGACCACTAAACCAACGAGGCAGTTCATCGTATTTACGTGTAATCCTATATACAAAATATTGCAAAATATTTATCTAGAAAGACTACTTAGGTAGGTAAGGAGTTTCTTGCCCATTCTTCTCCATACGAAACCATGTCAGAGGCCCTTGAGGCGGTTTAGAAACTCTGACACTAGGGTGTGTGGGGTCATAAGACCTTACTGCCCACACGATAAAGAAGAAGAAGACCTTTTAAAAACTTCTTTTTTCGTGTAAATGTCGTTTAAAAGTGCCTGTCAATGGTCTAATTGAAATAAATATTTTGACTTTGACTTTAGCAAGCCGAGCTAAACAAACCTAAGTCTTTTAAAAGTAAGCAATTTTTTGCACCTGCTTTGCTATCTCTTCATCACCTTTGGTTGACTGGTAGAGAATGCCTTAGGCATTAAGTCCGCCTTTGTACGCTTTTGTTGCATAAAGTTTAAATAAATAAATAAGACTCTAATAAAGATATCAACTCTAACCTAATGGTTGAAGGTCCAAAATGGAAGTCATTTTGTGTGCGTGTTTGATTTATTTATTAGTTTTAATTGAAAGTGAAATCGTCAGCTGTTTATAATGGAAGAGACATCGACATAGAAACTGTTGAAATATTTGATCGTTACAAAAAGATCAGCTGTTCCATAAAAAGTATAATAAATGTACCGTGAGGTTCTTCAGAATGGTCAGGTGCGCAATACTCGTAACCGGTGTGCTTGTATGACAAGATGTATGAACGTGGACGAGGCGAAAGGAGTATGTAAGGATCGTAGCAGGTGGCGTTCTGTGGTTTCTGCCTACCCCCATGGGTAAAAGGCGTGGCTTTATGTAGGTATGTATGTAAATGCACCGTAACTATTCCCAGGTCGGGTAAAAAGTGTTATTGGGTTTTTCCATCAGGAATTTCTCAATAGCAGCCTCGGAGTCTGGATTTGTGCCCGGTTGATGGCAATAGGCTCGCCCTCTATTACATAATACTTACGCTAGATAAATCCACCAATCAATTAACGTAGTTTTTATGAACTGTCAAAACGCGATTCTCCCATAGTTTTTGTATGGCAATACCGGCCTGTGACGTCACTTATTTGCTAACTCAATTGACTAACTATTTATTGATTTCAAAGCCACAAAAAATCTAATTTTACAGTAAATTGAAAATTAATCGGGTTTTCAGGCTTAAAATATAGTGTTTCTTTGAAGAAGTTATGTCTTGGAATTATTGGTCAACTATCCAATTGGCGAATTGTAGGTGTACTAATAGGTACACCTCTGCAGAACCCTTCGAGGATAATAGGCGTGATGAAAAATTATCTTATTTTACAAAGCAATTCCTGAAATGGGGTCATTACGTCACTCAACAATACAAGTATCAACATCACAACCAGACTATACATTAATCTAAAGTATCAAATCAGTTGCAGCGCGCTATAAATCGTCTCAATTAGAGCGGGCGCCATATTGTTGCTGGCGGATGTGACGTCACTTTGTATAGTATGTATGTGTGTGGCTATGTATAATGATTAACGGTAAATTAGTTTGTCTGTATGTACTTAGGTGAGTACGTTACGGTATGTAGGTTTAAGTTGTCTAAGTATGTTGTCTATCTATAAATATATATAACTCGAAGGTGACTGACTGACTGACATAGTGATCTATCAACGCACAGCCCAAACCACTGGACGGATCGGGCTGAAATTTGGCATGCAGGTAGATGTTATGACGTAGGCATCCGCTAAGAAAGGATTTTTTTAAATTTACCCTCTAAGGGGATGAACGGGGGTCCGATATTTACGCGGACGAAGTCGCGGGCAAAAGCTAGTCTATCCATATTATTACTGCCTCGTTGGTCTAGTGATCGCAAAGCGCGAATGCTGAGCATGAGGTCTTGGGTTTGATTCCCAGGTCGGGCAGTGTTATTGGGCTTTTCCCATCAGGAATTTCTCAGTAGCAGTCTTATTAAGAAGTAAGATTTGTGCCCGGTTTACGTCAAGGCTCGCCCCCTATTACATGGGACTTAAACATAACTGACGAAATGTGGGTGTACTAATGGGTACACCTCTGCCTAACCCTTCGGGGATTACAGATGTGAAGTTATGTAATATTAAATTAAAAAAAAAAACAAAACTAATAAATCTATAAAGTATGTACAATTTATAAAAAGAAAGGAGGAACCAAATAGGGCGTCAAAAAATTAGTCCGCATCGCTGTCAATGGGGCAAGTGCCTAAAAGGCTAACAGCATTGCCACGTTGTATGGCAATACTGTTTTTTTGGCCCAAGACTTACTTGAAATGACATTGGCAGATCATCAGCAGTCACCGGGCCTTCTTTTTTTTCTTCTTTTTCCGACATTTTTGTTTCTTTTACATTACTTTTCAGTCTTGAATATTTTCATATCATTTTTATCTGTAAAGAAAGAAAATATGATGAGAAAAAAAAGTAATTTCCCTGGAATCATTTTTTTTAAAGTTACCAAGTTAACGGCTAAAGATGCAGCTGAATACCAGTATTTTACATGGAGCGACTGCCTATCTGACCTACACAACCCAGTAACTGAGTAATACGATACCCCTTGGTAAGACTGGTTGTCAGACTTTCGGGCTTCTGACGATCCGTAACGACTGTCAAAGTTCCACGTATGACAGCCGGGACCAACGGCTTAATGTGCTTTCCGAGGCACGGATAGTCCCGGTGTGTAAAGATGGTTACCCATCCACGGACCAACCCCGGCAAGCGTAGCTTTACCTGATGCTGCACGAGCTCTTCATATTTCTCTATCTATTCTCATTCAGACATTTTAAAATGTCGTAGGTATACCGACTCTGGCTTCTTGGACTATTAGTCTAAGTCTAACGACAATTTCTAAATATAAACACCTAGGTATTATTTCTTTATCTAAACTATGTTTTGTAAGACGGAATATGTTCTAACACGTTTCTTTGCTGATAAGGAGCTGATAAGACATGACCTTGGAAATATGAGTGAAATACAGGGTGACTTTTTTCTAATGCTCATCTTTTGGGGGGTCATCACTGACATCGGGAAAGGAAAAACATCGTGAGGAAACCTGGACTTATACCAGCCTATTACTGTCCCACTCAAACCATGTCAGAGGCCCTTGAGGCGGTGTAGAAACTCTGACACTAGGGTATGTGGGGTCGTAAGACCTTACTGCCCACACGATAAAGAAAGGGGGTGAAAATATTCATGAATACAGATAGTGATTTAAGAGGAAGGTTTATATATCTACACTAGCACTCTCCCTGCGACTTCGTTTGCATGATTTTCCTTACAGATCCCTAACTTTTTTGAAAATATAATATATCCTATGTCACCCGGGGATAGTGTAGCTTCCCAACAGTAAAAGAATTTTTTAGTATTCTTTAGAATTTCAAATCGGTTCAGTAGTTTCGGAGCCTATTCAATGCAAACACACAAACACGGGAATTACACAGCATTATGTTGAGCAACAGCCGTTTCGCATGGTATTTATTTGTTTATTTTTTTATTTTATTTTATACCAACTTGTTTTTGTTTTGATTTTTTGTTACAATTTCCTTTTTTTATCTTTTTATGTTATGTGGGTCATTTTCGCGTGTATAAACAGTTTTTCTTTCTTTCTTTTCTTTCTTTCTATTACATAAGGCTAAAGTACAGTTATTGACTCTAATAGGGCACATCTACATAGTATTATCAAGCAAAGTATCTAAATTATATATAATTCAAAGGTGACTGATATAGTGATCTATCAACGCACAGCCCAAACCACTGGACGGATCAGGCTGAAATTTGGGATACAGGTTGATGTTATGACGTAGGCATCCGCTTAGAAAGGATTTTTTAAAATTTACCCTCTAAGGGGATGAACGGGGGTCCGATATTTACGCGGACGAAGTCGCGGGCAAAAGCTAGTTATGAGTATTAGTAGACTACAAGCTTGAAAATACAAACAAAATTAACAAAAAACATGCGTACACGCACTTAGATCATCCATGTCTTTTACACCTGTCTTTATTTTGTAACGGTCAGAACATCTGGTTCCCCCTAATTTTGGACCCCTGTTCTTAACAGGTGCGTATACGCAACAATTGTTGAAGAGTTTCCGTTTTGTAAAGTTTTTTAAGACTTAATTTTGTTACTTATAATTTTTTTGAAAGAAAGATATGATTTTATTTGAACCAAACGGCTTAACGTGCTTTCCAAAGCACGGAGGAGTCTCGGTGTGTAAAGATAACCCATCCATGGACCAACCTTGGCAAGCGTTGCTTAACCTGATGAATCGACTCGTGCGGCTTTTATAACGTAGCCACGAGCTCCTCATACATCCATATACATACACATAACATCACGCCTGTAATCCCCAAAGGGTTAGACAGAGGTGTACCCATCAGTTCACCCACATTTCGCCAGTTTTGTTAAAGTCCCATGTAATAGGGGGCGAGCCTATTGCCATCAACCGGGCACAAATCCAGACTCCGAGGCTGCTACTGAGAAATTCCTGATGGAAAAACCCAATAACACTTTTTGCCCGACCTGGGAATTGAACCCAAGACCTCATGCTCAGCAGTCGCGCTTTGCGACCACTAGACCAACGAGGCAGTCATACATATACATACATACAAGTTATATACATTTTAATAAATGAAACATATTTACAACACTTGTGTAAATCGTATTGTTTACTTTGAACACTAACTGCAGTGTTTAATGTAACCTTGAATGAATAAATACAACGTTTTCACAATAATAAAATTAAGCCTCAAATTCACTGGGAAACAAAAGTTGCACAACAATGTTTTAGCAACATGTTTTTATGTTGAACAATGTTTAGATGAGGCAACGTTTAAGAGGAGCCCGTAGCTAAGTAATAACAGCCCCACGGGTCGATCTATCAGGTAAAGCTACGCTTGCCGGGGTTGGTCCGTGGATGGGTGATCATCTTTACACACCGAGACTATATGCCTCAGAAAGCACGTTAAGCCGTTGGTCCAGGCTGTCATACGTGGATCTTTCACAGTCGTTACGGGTCATCAGAAGCCCGAAAGTCTGACAGCCAGTTTTATTACCAAGGGGTATGGTATTACCTAGTTACTGGGTTGTGTAGGTCAGATAGGCAGTCGCTCCATGTAAAATACTGGTATTCAGCTGCATCTGGTTAGACTGGAAGCCGACCACGACATAGTTGAAACAAGGCTTGGCAGATTGGTGAGGTATGTACTCAATAAGACAGTCTGATTAATTAAAGCCAATTAGGTTAATTAGCGTTATAATTGATGTTTCTGAGAGCAGAGGTCAGTCTCTAAAATAACCTATTAGGTTTAGGTTTAAAGATACTTTATTTCTCATAAGAACATGATACAGTTCACTTATATGAGTTTTATCGTTTTACATAAAAAATCGTCATCTAATGACGAAGCATGCAGACGTATGTAATACCTAACTAAAACTATAACAACAAATATACGATTAACATCAAACAAGGTAAAAGCACAGTGTAGGTAGTTATAGATACACACATCAAAAGTGTCTAGGGATCAACATCCCTAACAAATTGTTAGGGATGTTGATCACACTTTTGATGTGTATAGATATAAAACAAGTTAGTATAGCTGACCAATTTGACACCAAGGTACCCTCATAAGTATTGGTTATTCATTTTGTGAGGAACACAAACAACGATCAATAACATAACATCACGCCTGTAATCTCCGAAGGGTTAGGCAGAGGTGTATCCATTAGTACACCCACATTTTGCCAGTTATGTTTAAGTGCCATGTAATAGGGGGCGAGCCTGTTGCCTTCAACCGGGCACAAATCCAGACTCCGAGGCTGCTACTGAGAAATTTCTGATGGTTATAGCAGCCAATAACACTTTGACCGACCTGGGAATCGAACCTATTGCTCAGCAGTCGCGCTTTGCGACCGTAACTGCGTACGGGGCAAGGTTTTTTTCGCAATTTTTTACTCTATGCCTATCATTTTTAAGTTCATTATAGATTAATGAAAATAACTGCTCGAGCATAAATTTCTGCTGACCACAATAAGCAATATTTATAAGTAAAGAGGAAAGCTGGAAAAAGAGTACCTATTACGGACTATAAAAAACAAGTACTTCAGTTTATTACTCATCTCACATTAAACCGCGTAAAATTCAACTCACGCGCCGGAAATGAAAGCGTGGCATTAAATAAAATAATAAAAACAGATTGAATGCGGCCACCCATCCGAAACTTATGTGTATTCAACATGCCAAGGCTACGATGTAGGTACTTAAGGTACCTAATTTACTTTGAAAGCTACCAAAATGGCGTCCTGTCGCCATGGTTTTGGAACGTGGAAAGAAGATGGGTATACAAGACATGAGGGTAGAAAAGGCGCATGGGGGTTATGAGGTGTTGGGTTTGATTCCCAGACCGGGCAAAGTGTTATTGGGTTTTTCTATCAGGAGTTTCTCAGTAGCAGCTTTGGGGTCTGGATTTGTGCCCGGTTGATGGCAATAGGCTCGCCCTCTAATAATAAAATTTGGACTTAAAAATGGTTCATATGTTGTCCCAAATAAAACCATTTATTATTATTATAACTGGCGAAATGTGAGTGTACTCGGGTACACCTCTGCCTCACCTTTCGGGAATTACAGGCCTGATGTTATGTCTTTAAATGTACGCTTGTTTTAATTTTTAGAATGAATATAAACAAAATATTTACGCTTAGAATGTTAAATATTTTAATAATGATTGCAGCGTCTAATTTTGCATAATCACCTGACATTTTAAAAGTGATTTCGCCAACCTTGTTATCACATCGTAAATATTTATCATCTTTCATTAATCATTCTGGCTACCTATTATAATGTGTGATGTTACCTAAAATATATTTTTAGAAACGAACGGAATCTTTTGCAGAATAATATCGTAGAATAATACCGGATCGGACAAATTTTCAAAAAGTGTTTTAAATTAGCCTTTTAGGTACCTACCTACTCAAAATCGTGTTTCAATACCTATTGTTTGTTTCAAAATCCTGCCAAATCGCCACATGACGTCATTTGTGGTCATAACAAAATTTTCATTATGAAAAACTAGAGAAACACCACGTGACAGTTTTTAAATTGATCACCGTATCCTAATTTATCAGTAATCTTTTAGCAACTTTTAGAATTTCAACAAAATTATGGAAATATCTAAGTGAATTAAGTTAGTACCCGTGCAGTCAATGATTGCCCACAAATGACGTCACGCATTGTGTCAGTACAGATTAAAAATATTGTAAATAACAACATTTTATTTTTTAATTTAAAAACATTTAAAAGAATTATATTAAATTATTATTCGATAAATAATCGTTAAACAGTATATTTATTTTATCTAAGTACATTTTAGATTTTAATCTGATTACTGTCCGATCCCCTATTGCAGAGACCGGAAAAAATTTTAGTGGCAGTATTTTTTTACTATTATTAGGTACATCATCATATCTTCCTGCCCTTGTCCCATGTTACTTGGGGTCGGCACAACACGTTTTCCTCTTCCACTCTGTCCTGTCAGCCGTCATGCAATCACTGACTCCTCTATATCATCCATCTATATCATTCTTCACAAAATCAATCCATCTTTTCTTTGGTCTTCCTCTTGCTCTCCATCTATATATCTACATTCATATTCATAACTCTTCTGGTCACATGCATTTCATCCCTCCTCTTCACATGCCCATACCAAGACAAACGATTCCCTGATTCCCTTTAACGCCTGTAATCTCCGAAGGTTTAGGCAGAGATTTCCTCATTAGTACACCCAAATTTTGCCAGTTATGTTAAAGTCCCATGTAATAGGGGGCGAGCCTATTGCCATCAACCGGGCACAAATCCAGACTCCGAGGCTGCTACTAAGAAATTCCTGATGGAAAAACCCAACAACACTTTGCTTTACCTGGGAATCGAATATACGACCTCATGCTCAGCAGTCCCGCTTTGAGACCAGTAGACAAATGAGGCAGTCGGTTCCAGAGTGGCATAATACACGCTCCATCTATACAGCATGTAACAAAAACCCTGTCCGATCCTTAAGGGTATTATTCGGCATCGTACTGCGTACACATATACGTAACCATTTAATGGATTTGAGATTATTATTTTTCCCCAGTGAAAAAAAAACAGAAGAAAGAAGAAGTAACTAAATTAAAATAAAACATAAAAACATACATACATACATACATACATACCGTCAAAATCATAACCCTCCTTTTGGCTTTGCCGTAGTCGGGTAAAAACAGATCAACGGCAACACTGATCGGACAGGGTTTTTGTTACATAGTGTATAAGTATTAGTAAGAATTGATTTCCGAGAAAAAAAAATAACTACACGGATATTACAGATATTATCTATACACTAATTACTTAATAATGATAAAAATAATTACGTTTGTAATAATTATTAGGTAAACGATAATTTTGAAAGAAAAATGAAAGCCATACTTGTCATATTTTTTTTACTCAATAAAAAGATTAAAAAAATATTTTTTTTTTTGTTTTCCTGTTTATTATTCAATGTCGCGATGGCTCAGTGGTTAGGGCATCTCTATCTCATGTGGGTTCGAAACCGGGTCAGTGTCAAGATGACTGTTTCAATTTATAACTTTTTAAGTATGGTTTGGTCATGTTTAGAGGATGAGTGAACGACGATCAACAAAAGATAATTTATATGGAAGAGGTGAGTGGCAACGCAGGGAGGAGACGCCCTAGGAAGACCTACACTGACCTTATTGGCGAGGTTCTTCAGAAAGGTCAGGTGCGCAGTACTCGTAACCGGCGTGCTTGTATGACGAGATGTATGAACGTAGATGAGGCAAAAGGAGTATGTAAGGATCGTAGCAGGTGGCGTTCTGTGGCTTCTGTCTACCTCCAAAGGCGTGAGTTTATGTATGCTGTGAAGCTTGCGATAGTATAAAGTCTATAAAATACTCATCAAGTACATTGGACAATGTCATTTTATTACTATCTACGACTGATAACATTATCACGACTGATAACGGATTAGATAGCACGGTAAAATTGTTTTGTATAAATGTAATTCACTATATTTCAAATGGCTCAGAACTGCTCGCCAGTTTAGCTACCAAGCACTAGGAATTTCTCCTGTATGTGGGTGCGTAAAACAAACATTTAATTATGACTTGGCTTGGCTTGACGTGCTTGTATGACGAGATGTATGAACGTAGATAAGGCGAAAGGAGTATGGGCGCGTCGCTCACTGGTAAAGTCGAGGCGACGTCGCGTCAGCGGCGGCGGTGCGGCGTCGCAGCACGGTCGAGGATATATCTCTGCGTAGAGTCGAGGCGCAGGCGGCTATGCTTCCTTCACATTTTGAATGACAAAATGACAAAATGGCGGTGGGATTGTGGCTTGGGCACACTTGAGCGCCCCTCCTGCGCCTGCACCTCGCCTCCGCCCCGCCTGCACCTCGCCTCCGCCCCGCCTTCACCTCGCCCTCGTCGCAACTCTTGTATGTGAGCGCACTACCATTCATTTGTAAAGAAAACCTTGTTGCGGCGTGCCTCTTATGCGCCCGCGCCTCAACTGCACCTCGACTGTTAATCGTGTGAGCGACGCCCCTTAATCGTATGAGCGACGCCCCTAAGGATCGTAGCAGGTGGCGTTCTGTGGTTTCTGTATACCCCCATAAGAAAAAGGCGTGTAAAAGGCATGTTGGCTTGCCATAATTTTTTTAGGGATCAATATGGGACGTTCCAAAAAATCGTATGCTTTTTTTAAAAAAAAAAACGTTGCCCCACACTAGGAATTTCTTCTGTATCGTGGAAACAGCCAGACCCGGAACAACTATCTGTAGGCCATACAAATATTTGTTCCGTGCGGGAGTCGAACCCGCAACACGCAGCGCAGCAGGCCAATCGCTCAGCCACTGCGCCAACCGTGTCGTCGACACACGTCGACTTCATGGACTAGTTAGATCGAGTATTTCTACGGAATAGGCTAGTTGACACCACCAATTGGCATACTTTTCATGACCTGTCAAAACGCGATTCTGCCATAGATTTTATATGGCAATATCGGACTGTGACGTCACTTTGCCAACTCAATTGACTAACTATTGTTTGATTTCAAAGCTACAAAAAAAAATTTACAGTAAAGAACAATGTCAGGTTTCGGCCTACACAACTTTTAAAACTAAGTTCACACGAAGTTATACCTACAACAATTATAAAATATAAAATTCTAAATTCTTAAAAAATATTTGTTAATTTTCTAGAACTTTTCGAAAATAAAATCATTTTGTTTATCATGTTCCAGGTTTTTCTTTTTATAAATAAAAAGGTTCTGGTAGTAACTTGTTCTGCCACTCATCGATTATTCTAAATAATTAAACCGATTTACTCTTTATTTTTTATTTACCACCTCACAATTGTCTTTTATTATTATTTTTTACCTAAATAATACGTTCATCGTGTTTATTTTAAATACATTATGTATTTTTATAGAATAAAAAGACTAAATTCAAGAAATCGATTTTCATGACCTGTGCTCGATAACTTAATCGTAATGTAATGGCAACCCTGTTAAGTTCTGTCAAGATCGCGCGCTTAAACTGCTGACTGTCAATGTCAAACATCTTGTTTGGTTTGGTTTGTGTTGTGTTGTTGCTAGTGTTTTTATATGTGTACGGTTGTTTTTTCTCGAATTCCTCTGCGTTTGCGATATAGACTTATTGTGTTATATCCATATCACACTTTTGTGACAATTGACAACTACGTTGTATTAATTGTGGTTTTACTCCGTAAAAATAAATAACCTCCAATTTACAATGTCTGAATAATTTCTTTTTGAGAAATTCAATGCAAATAAGGGGAAAACACAGAAAAGTTTCTGACATTAAACTACACGAAAAAACGTGAGAATTTTTACTGTCCATGAAAAATTTTTATTGAGCCTAAGTGACTATGGACATCTGATATTGTTTTTTCAAATTAATTGGGTTTTCAGGGCTAAAATAAAGTGTTTCTTTAAAGAAGTTATGTCTTTTGTCTTATGAATTATTGGTTATTGGTTGCAACTACCCAATTGAACTAGACTACCATATTCAGGGAGCCGTAAGATAAAAGGTAAACAAATCCTAAAAAGGGTACTTCGAACGCATTATAATACTACTAAATTAAAGACCACAGATACTGCGAACATTTACATTAAAATGTGACGTTTTGTAATCGGTCGGGTTATATCCGCCATTCCTTTTTTTGTTTACATTGTCTCAAGCCCAGATGAATACAGTATAAGTGCACCTAGTACAAGATTTAAGTACCTAGTACGACTCATCTTTTTTTTATTGTGTGGGCAGTAAGGTCTTACGACCCCACACACCGTAGTGTCAGAGTTTTTAATAACCGCCTCAAGGGCCTCTGACATGGTTTGAGTGGGACAGTAATAGGCTGGTATAAGTCCAGGTTTCCTCAAGATGTTTTTCCTTCACTGATGTCAGTGATGTCCAAGGTAAACTGTAGGAAGTACATATGAATTGAAAAAGTCATATTGGTACTTGCCCGGATTAGAACCCTCATGCATGAGAGGCCGACGCCTTAAACTGGGCCATCACGATATAAATGCATATAAGTAGTAAAAGTTGAATAGTTTTGTTTGTATAAAGGATAACTAAATTAAATGACAATTTTTTGGAGTCGGTGCCATTCGGTTGGATATAATATCCTCGGTCTTGGCACCGACTCCAAAAGTTTGTTAAATTTTAGTATAGGTTAATCGTAGGTTAGGTTAGGTTTATTAATATAGGTAGGTTATAGTATTATTTTTAACTTTTTAGTGCTTTTTTTTTAAGTCGGTTTTTTTTTTGCAAAATAAAAAATTATTTGTTAATTTTTTTCTATTAGTCATTAGCTTAGTACCTAAATAAAAACAGTTTAATTATAGCTTCCTAATTAGCAGTCACCCTATATTAAGACGGTTTACGCCGTAAGCGGCGCAAACACAAATAAGTTCCGTCCGAGAATCAAACCCGCGACCCGCAGTGCAGCAGCTAACTACAGTGTTGCCAATTATTTGTCACAGATTCTTCAACATGAGGAAGAAGATAGAAGATAAGAATGTAAGGGCTGACAAAGATGTGGTCCTTGAGATGCTGTATGCTCTATTTGAGAAACATCAATATTACAAGCTCAAAGATTTGGTAAAGGTATGTTGACAAAATACTTGCATCCATCAGGAATTGTGTATAAATAAACTACTATAACATGGCGCGCCCCTCCATATTACTATTTCAATGTGTGTAGTCATATCCATATGAAAGAATTTCTATGTAGTTGTGAGTAGTATTCGTCTTCAGTAGCAGGCCAGCAGATTTGTTGGTCAACTAATCATAACTAGCAAGACCGCGCAAGACAGCGCACGTGTCATTTTCATAGAGTATAATGTCAGTGCAGCACCATAATAAAAATAGTGAGTAATCAATGACACCGCTAGTCGAGCAACAAATCGCTGATTTGTTTTTGTTCCGAAAGCCGTCTCAGTCAGTACGCACACGTGCGTTGTGAGTCTTGTAAATACTTTTTACAAATACTTTCAAACGATTTAAATTTTCTAAGGGGCGCGCCATGATATTGTAGTTTATCTCTTATATACCTACCTTGGTTAATGGTATCAACTACCCAATATCTTAGTAGCAGTCTCGGAGTCTGGATTTGTAATCGGTGAAAGAAAAGGGAGTCAGTGATAGCATGACGGCTGACAGGACTGAATGGAAGAAGAAAACGTGTTGCGCCGACCACAAGTAACATGGGACAAAGGTTGGAAGATACACAATCAAAAGATGTAATCTTAACTTCTGTTTCAGATAACCAAACAACCCGTTACCTACTTAAAAGAGATTTTGCGAGAGGTATGCAACTATAATTATAATAATCCACACAAAGGCACTTGGGAGTTGAAGCCGGAATACAGATACTACAAGTAAGAAGAGGCTGGAAGGCCCAAGGATGATATAAATAGCTCAGGTAGTGACTAAAGTACAGGGACGGATCTATAAATAGGCTTTTTGGGCTGCAGCCCAGGGCCCCGTAAATATAAAGGGCCGCCAGCCCCCGATGGAGAAAAAACTATTAATTTAAAAAATAAATTATCACTATATTTTATCACTTTACTCTCCGCTTCATGACGCTCTATCGCCTTTGGTTCAGGCTGCAATTCAATCTCGACTGTAATGACAGACTTAACTCACTAGTATCATAATGAATTATTATAGCAAACAGTTTTTTGAAAAAATGGCAATTAGCTTGAATAATTAGGTAGGCCCCCAAATAGTGTTAGTAGCCCAGGGCCCCACAAATTCACAGTCCGCCTCTGCTAAAGTAGCATTTCCCAAATGCAAATTCTGTATGATTCTGTATAACATACAAATATTGTAAAACATGATTTTAAAAGAGTATACATATTAATAGTTATAATAAATAGAGTTTTATGTCCTTTCTTCTTCACAAGAAACTACCTTTTGGAAGAAGAAACTAGAATGAATTCTGTTTTTCCTGTAAATGATGTTCAAAAGTGCCTTTTAACGCTCTAATTGAAATAAATGACTTGACCTTGATTTTAAAGGTTTTAAAATAAATAAATAAAATAATAAAAGTTTATTTGGAACATTAACATAAGACTAAGTACAGCAAGTAAACGATGATAGCTGCAAAAGTATAAACTGTAGCGCATCTAGCAATGCCAGATACAGAATGGAATGATGTTCCTTGTGAAAAGTGCTTATTAGGTAAGTAATTATTTAAGTTAATTAAGATTTAAGTAAATTGATGATAAAAAAGAAAATAAACAAAAAGTACAAACAAACAGTACAGGACATTATAATATAGGTAGGTATATAAAACTGACACTGACACTGTGACTTTGTAGTAGTGAAATCACGTATTGTTTTTGTTTTGTAATTGTTTTAACTTTTAGTTTGTAAGTAATCTAAGTACCTAAATAATTACTAGCACTATGACTCTTGGTACTTGAAAGTGATTTATTTTTATTATGTGTCGCGAGCGAATATTAAATATTTTATAAAAAAAATACAATCATGACAGTGATGAAAATAGGAAACAATTCTATCTTTTCTATAAAATAACACTTCCTGTATTAAGTAAGTATTAATTTTTTTAAATATATTGAATGTTTTTTTTATAGACTTTCATTTATGTATTTATAAAAAATGTCGACTTTGAAACTCACTAAACGCAATGACACTTTACTTGACCTAGAATCGAACCCCAGACCGCGCGCTCTGTAGTCTCGCTTGCTACCATTAGACGAATGACGCAGTCATTCTATACAGTATTTATCGATTACAATTTAGGTATAATGTTTGTTCGTTTACAAGAACCTAGGTACTTAGGTAGGAAAGTATACTTCATAAACGTGTTTTTCCATGACTCATATGTCCCCTAGTTGATTTCCACAATGATTCTTTTAAGAGTTATTATCGACTAGCTCATGATTGTGACTTCGGCCGCGATAATATCGGTGGTTTGCGGGGATTTAATTTTTTTGGACAAATTCCTTATTTATTCCGCCATTCTTCACGCCTTAAAACATCAGCTATCTGTCAGTAAAACTTTCATTAAAATCGGTGCAGCTGTTTCTGAGATAAGCCGGAACAAACAGACAGACATTTTTTTGTTAGTTACCGTGTTTTTTATCATCTGCCTAACCTTTTCCCAACTATGTCGGGGTCGGCTTCCAGTATAACCGGAGGCAGCTGAATACCAGTATTTTACATGGAGCGACTGCTCTGACCTCCACAACCCAGTAACTGGGTAATAAGATACCCCTTGGTATGACTGGTTGTCAGACTTTCAAGCTTCTGACGACCCGTAACGACTGTCAAAGATCTACGTATGACAGCCGAGACCAACGGCTTAACGTGCTTTGCGAGGCACGGAGGAGTCTCGGTGTGTTGGTAAAGATGGTCACCCATCCACGGACCAACCCTGGCAAGCGTAGCTTAACCTGATAAGTCGACCCGTGCGCCTGTTATTACTTAGCTTCGAGAATAGTCTAAAATAGCACGTAGGCTGCATTTTATCCCGTCCCGTTTAATAATTATTAAGTACTAGCTGTCCGCCGCGGTTACACCCGCGTCTTTGGTTACTGCTCCGCTCCCGTGGGTCGTAGCGTGATGGTATATAGCCTATAGCCTTCCTCGATAACTAATCTATCTAACATTGAAAGAATTTTTTAAATCGGACCAGTAGTTCCAGAGATTAGCGCGTTCAAACAAACAAACAAACAAACAAACAAACAAACTCTGCAGCTTTATAATATTAGTATAGATTTTGACGCGGGCGCAGTCGCGGGCGAATGCTAGTGTAGATATACCTAACAAATATCTCTAATTGTTTTTTTTGCGAGTACCTACCTAGGTAGATTTCTACCGTAATGATAATTTTATGTATAAAAACATTATATTAATAGCATTTTAATTATTATATTATGTTTTTATAATTACTTACTTGCACGCCTCTTATTATATGAGTCATCAAAGATTATTTTTTTGTGTTTCACTTTGTAACGTAGGTATTAGCACTCTCCCCACGACTTCGTTCGCGTGATTTTTCTTACGGATCCCTGATTTTTTGATAATAAAATATAGCCTATAGCACTCAGTGATAACGTAGCTTCCAGTTTGTGAAAGAATTTTCGAAATCGGTTTAGTAGATCCAGAGATTACCCCCTACAACCTTACAAACTTTAGGTACTTCTCTAAAATATTATAAATAAAAATATAAATAATATCTATAGTAATCTACACTAATATTATTCTGTGGTAATCTATCTATATTCTATATAATATTATAAAGAGGAAAACTTTGTATTTTTGTTTGTTTGTTTGTAATGGATAAACTCAAAAACTACTGGACCGATTTTAAAAATTCTTTCACTGTTGGGAAGCTACAATATCCCCGGGTGACATAGGCTATATCATATTTTCAAAAAGTTAGGGATCCGTAAGGAAAATCACGCGAACGAAGTCGCGGGGGAGTGCTAGTCTTCTATACATATATAAAATGCTTTCTACTTAATGACTGACTGACGGATCAACGCACAGCCTAAACCGCTAATCGTAGAGACCTGAAACTTGGAGGGTGTGTTCTTTGTATGACGTAGGCATCCGATAAGAAAGGATTTTCCGAAATTCTACCCCTTGGGAGCTGAAAAGGGGGGGGGGGGCAAAGTTTGTATGGAGAAACCAGATAAGATCGCCAATAATCGACATTTAGAATATAGTTTAGTAGATATAGAAGTAAGTATATAGACAGAATAGATTTAAAGTATTTTGTCAAGATAAGATTTTTGACGGCTATATTCATAACTAGCTGTCCGCCGCGGTTACACCCGCGTCTTTGGTTACTGCTCCCCGTAGGTTGTAGCGTGATGGTATATAGCCTATAGCCTTCCTCGATAAATGGACTACCCAACACTGAAAGAATCATTCAAATCGGACCAGTAGTTCCAGAGATTAGCGCGTTCAAACAAACAAACAAACACTGCAGCTTTATAATATTAGTATAGATTAGCGAAAGTAAATTATAAACTTTAATAGATAAAAAGAAAATTAAAATACGATTTATAACGCTGTGTTAATTTTTCTCTTAAATTAAGCTAAATTTATCTGTGATGACAAAATGATCACCTGATATTGTGTTGTTTCAAATTAGCGATAATAAAACCCAGTAGAAAATTTATTATCGCGTCATTAACACAAGATTATTCGTTATCTAAACTTATACAATACTCAAAAAAATAACAACAGTTACTTACATGCAATTAAAATCACAAATTCACTTAGTTTTCCAATAATATTCATCCAAAAAAACACAATTTTTCCAAAAACTTTTAGCACTTTACCGATGTTAGATGCAATATTGTTTACAAAAGAAAAAAAATATACAAAATGGCCGCTGCGCGCGACGTCCAACTCGCGAATGAATAACTAATTCGGTTTTCAAAATCGGAACGCGGTTGACCAATTCTTCTTGACCTGTGAACTTCTATGCGTTTCACCTTTGCTCTTCCATTTTTAAACTAAGGCGGGAGACGGAGAAGTTCATATTATGCTGGCTTTAATGAAAGTACCTACCAAGTTTTATGAGCGATTGAGGTGTAAAAAAAAGATCGTTGTTTCAAGGTAATAAAGCTGCTTTTAGGTTTATTAGACTGCAAATGTAAGTTGGTAGATTACTCATATGGGTAAGGTAAAGTTGTGATAAGATATACAGCGTGATGTTTAAATATGTTTTAAATTGAAACATTATTTGATTTTCAGAAGAATTAAAGTGTTAATGAATTTGCGTACTTTGGGCACATTACCAGTTGACGGCGATGCGGATGAATTTTTTGATGCCATTTACTTTTTTTTTTTTTATAATTAAGTCTGTAAATAATTGTACATACCTATTACTTAATTAAATTAATCCTCTTTGATGCAGAAAAAAAGTTATTAAATTATGTTAAAAAAGCTTGTGAAAGTACTTAGGTAGGTATATTTATTACAGTTTCTATTATAAACAGACTAATTACTAAATTAGAAAATTAAGATTTATTTAATTTAATTACCACCACGGGAAAAAGGCGTGAGTTTATGTACTTAAGTGATGTATGTATTTTGGTAAAAACCAAAATTAAATTGAGTTATACTTTAATCTCATTTAGAAACACGATATCCAGATAAGGATTTAGATTTGTTAAAGGATGAGAAGAGAGGACATCCATTTCCTTCGTACTGACAAGCGATTTATCTCCGTAATCCAATTTACTTTCTTAAAAGGAAATTCTCTAAATTCCAATCTAAATTGGATTCTCAGGGGACGGTATACGTGCCACCTTATTTTGTTACGAATGTCTGGGGAGGGGGGGGGGAGACTTGTTATTACTTCGATTATTGACTTTTTTTTGGAGGGAATGGGACTTGTAAATACGTGAACACTATGAATGCAAAGACTAGCTTCTGCCCGCGACTTCGTTCGAGTCAAAGTTGATTTCTCCATACAAACTTTGGACCCCCGTTTCATCCCCTTAAGGGCTGAATTTTGAAAAATCCTTTCTTATCTTACCTACGTCATACAAAGAACATACCTTTAAGTTTCAGGTCTCTACGATCAGCGATTTATGCTCTGCGTTGATCTGTCAGTCAGTCATTTTTTATGGGTCTTATTTACCTAGTTAATTTTTTTGCAAAAAATTGTTTTTTTTTTTGTATTTTTATTTATTTGTGAAAACAAACGGTTACACATTACAGTATTACAAAAGAACCTTAACTAAGTATAGAGTAAGCAAATGTATAACCCACGACAGTTTCCACATATTATTAAGATAAATTAACAACCTACTGTATAAGCACATTCGTATATACACACCTGTTGAACTCTGCGCTAGTGTGTGTGAGTCCGTGTGTAACATACGGATATTGTGTGGGAGAGGTGATGCGTGAATACGAACAGTAAGTGGCTCTACTTTGTGGTCAATTGGTACTATTATGTGTCATTATTTTACTGACTCGTTAATTTACGACAAGGTAAAATAGAGATAGTCAAGGTTTTGTTGACAGTTTTGTACAGGATTACCTATTTGAGTTTAGGCGCAGAATGCCCAATTCTCAAAATGACAACAGAGTCGCAAAAGGACTAGTTCTCAAAATGGCTAATTCTCAAAAAGCCTAATTCTCAGAATGACCAATTCTCTAAATGACTAATTATCAACATAGACATAGTTAAGTACTACTATGTACTTTCTAAGTATCTTGGACATCTCCGACTACGGTGAAGGAAAACATCGTGAAGAAACCTTGACTGTTAATAAAATAAGTCTGAAATCGCGGTCAGTGGGTCGTCTTAGGGGCGGATTTGTTGGAGTTGGAGTATACGCTTAGGGGCACTATGAACAGCAAAGAAACAAAAAAAAAATTTTTTTTTGGTTGAAAAAAAAAAAATTTGGGACTTGGAAATTTTTTGATTTTTTTACGAAAAGTTTTTTCGGAAACGTTCCAATTTTATTGCAGCATCTTATTAAGCTAGTCCATAGAAACAAATTAAGCTCTGAGAAGTATGGCCCCACGACGCACCGTTTCCGAGTTATGGGTCCTCGAAATTTTTAGTTTTTTATAAAACACTATATTTCCAAAATGGTAGGTCGGACGAAAATCTTTTCTGGAAAGAAATTGTTGGTCTAGTCGAGAACCATAAGATGGTGTAAAGAAACCCGCGGAAATTAGTAAAAAAAAAAAATATGAAAAATTTTCTAAGTGTCGGATCGTCAGCTTGCGTATCTTTAGGGGCACGGGACTTAGTCAAATTTTCTAAGATTTTTTTTTTTACTAATTTTCGCGGGTTTCTTTACACTATCTCATGGTTCTCGACTAGAGCAACAATTTCTTTCCAGAAAAGATTTTCATCCGACCTACCATTTTGGAAATATAGAGTGTTTTATAAAAAACTAAAAATTTCGAAAACCCATAACTCGGAAACGGTGCGTCGTAGGGCCATACTTCTCAGAGCTTAATTTGTTTCTATGGACTAGCTTAATAAGATGCTGCAATAAAATTGGAACTTTTCCGAAAAAACTTTTCGTAAAAAAATCAAAAATTTTCTAAGTCCTAGCGCCCCTAAGGCTACACTCCAACCGAAATCGCCAACGCTGTTTTAAAATATGCCAAATATATTTTGTTATAGTAATGTCGTGATGGCCCAGTGGTTAAGGCGCCCGCCTATCATGCATGAGGTTGTGGGTTCGAATCCGGGCAAGTACCAAAGTGACTTTTTCAATTCATATGTACTTTCTAAAATCTTGGACATTAAGTACTGACATCGGTAAAGAAAAACATCGTGAAGAAACCTTGACTTATAATAATAAAAGTCTAAAATCATCAATCCGTCTTGAGGTTTGCTTGATCAATTCTCATGTCTTCTCTGTATGAGAAGAGACTTTTGCCCAGTAGTGGGTCAATAATTGTCTTGCAATTAATTATCATTAAGTAGAGCACCCTACCCTCCGTACTACCCACACCGGTAAACGCTCCACGCATGACGTACCACACACTTGTGATGTACTCGCACGGTTCACGACGCACTATGGTTCAGTGAGTAGCTGTCTGACACCGGTTCGATGCCCGCCTGTTTAAGTTTTAAGAGGGTATAATTATCATTATTTTCCGGGCCTTATTTGCAATTATTTGAAGTCAGATAATGTAGTTATCAACTGCCTCGTTGGTCCAGTGGTTGCAAAGCGTGACTGCTGAGCATCGAGTCTTGGGTTCGATTTCCATTGCAGGTCGGGCAAAATGTTATTGGGTTTTTCCATCAGGAATTTTACAGATTAAACAAATTCTTCAGCTTTATTATGTGGCCGTTATCGAACCTACAACCGCATGCATGTGAGGCGGACGCTTTATCTACTGGGCCATCACAATATTTAAATAATTACTTATTGACCGACTTATGGCTAAATACTTTCGCATAGAGTGCGCAGTCGATAAAGTCCCCTTAAATGGTTCAGTAGTTAACAGTCTGTGTAGCACGGGTTCAATGCCCGCCTGCTCTTATAGAAGTTCACGGAAGGGTGGTTTTGTAAAGGTTACTGTTTTCTCACAGGGGGTGAAATATAGGGGTTGTTATTACTCATTAGCGTTGTCATTTGTCTAGTCTTTTAGACTTAGGGGATATTATTATTAGAAAATACGAATATAAGCACGGAAAAATATGTCTAGATTCTTCTTCTTCATCGTGTGGGCAGTAAGGTCTTACGACCCCACACACCCTACTGTCAGAGTTTCTAAACCGCCTCAAGGGCCTCTGACATGGTTTGAGTGGGACAGTAATAGGCTGCTATAAGTCCAGGTTTCCTCACGATGTTTTCCTTCACCGATGTCAGTGATGTGCAAGATCATGTTTAGATTAAAAAGTTGACATTTTTTCACAACCTGGACATTTTTTTTTCAGGACTTATTAAATTATGAAACGATATTATAGTGCACAAGTGTGTGCAATTAAATACTAGTTTGCTCCCTCTTCCCTCACTCTTATAGTCCGATGGGACGGCAATCTGTCGGATTGCCGTGCATTGATACAACAGTCAGCCAGGACAAAGCATTTTTAATCGGGTATCACCCCCGGGCTGGTGGCACCCGGGGCGGGGCGCCCCCTACGCCACTGGTTGTCACATTCATTTTTGTTCAGGAAATAAAAACCAAGCGCCTGACAAAACTGTGTTTAGTTGTAGGTAGATACAAAATAACGTTGCTATAACGTTTTTGAAAGGCGATCGCAAGCGTAATAGTTTTCATAGAAAACTAATTCACTTTCACTGGCAACCATCACCTGCCTTATCACAACTATGTAAGGGTTAGTTTCCAGTCTATTCGAATGCAGCTGAATACCAGTATTTAACATGGAACGACTGCCTATCTGACCTCCACAACCCAGTAACTGGGTAATACGATACCCTTTGGTAGTCATACCAATGGGTATCGTATTTCAGACTTGTCAGATTTTACAGGGTTGTCAGACTTTCGGGCTTCTGACGACGCGTAAGGACTGTCCAAGATTTACGTATGACAGCCGGCGCCAACGGATTAACATGCTTTCCGAGGCACGGAGGAGTCTCGGTGTGTTGGTAAAGATGGTCACCCATCCACGGACATTCATCCCCTTTGGGGGTGAATTTTGGAAAATCCGTTCTTAGCGGACGTCTACTAACTATAATCTACCTGATAAATACTGTATTACAGGCGTGAATAATAAAAAAAAAACAAATAAGTAGGTACCAAAGACACTTAAGACCTAAGACAATACAATCCAATTAATTATATTATTATTTTTAATTGCACTCATTACAGCGAAAAAGATAATAATGTGGATTAATAAAAATAATTATGGGAATCTGTTTCTTTAAAATCTTATTTAGGACTAGCTTCTGTTTCCGACTTCGTCTGCATCAAAGATCAACGTCGTTCATTTTAGCAGAAGGCAATTTTTTCTAAAAAGGCGACAGTTGGTGCTTCTTTCTTTATCGTGTGGGCAGTAAGGTCTTACGATCCCACACACCCTAGTGTCAGAGTTTCTAAACCGCCTCAAGGGCCTCTGACAGTTGATGCTAAAATCTTCTGAAAAAATGTAGGTACCTATACAAAAGTAATCGTGACTAGTCCGAAACTAGCTGTGACCTGTACGAAACTAGTTGTGACTAGTCCGAAACTTGTTTCTGGCCTCTGACAACCCGTAACAACTGTCATAGACGTGCTTTCCGAGGCACAGATCGATAGAAAGTACAAACTCAAAAAGTCACATTGGTATTTGCCCGGATTCGAACGCACAACCTCGTATAAGATAGGTGGGCGCCTCAACCATTGGGCCGTCACGACACCACGAGTCCACGACATCCGATGTGAAATTTATGTAGTTAAATTGAGGAACCCTAAATGCAAAGTCACGCGTTCAATGACAATTATCAATTATCACCACGTGTCTGATCGGAAAATATAAAAAGAAAAACTGTAGCATTAACAATTGATTAATTAAATGTTTTCTACGACTGGTGACATGCGACATGCGACATGCGACGGGTACTTAATCCGTTGTCGTGATGTTTTATTGACGTTTTTACCAACGACACGTGAGGGGCTCATGGCTCGTGGTTCATAGGCATCATCAAACACGAGCGATGTTATTATCGGAACGATCTTTAACGATGTATCGGATGTAAATAAAAAAAAAACAACCAGAATATGAAAATAAAAAGAGAAACTAAAACTAAATGTCATCAAAAAATTCATCCGCATCGCCGTCCACTGGAAATGTACCAAAAGACTGGCCGCATTGCCACGTTGGATGGCAATGCTTAACCTCTGGCCAAGGTAATAACCAGCCCTTGGGTCACGGGAAGTGTCAACCAACCGTTTGGCCAACTCCTTAAAAAGTCCATGGGCACACGGACCCCACGACCCGAAATTATAAAATTAGTTTATTTAAATGTATCGTATTACATAGTATTCTACTAGTCAAGCCCTTTCATTTGATACCCATATTAAGGGAGTTAATAAGTAATCAGCCATTTTGTGGCGGCGGCCATCTTGGATCGATTTTCATCAAACATTGCTAAGAATACTCCCGAATTTCACTTGTCAAACAAAAAAACAAAATCAAAATAGGTTCATCCGTTCGGGAGACTAGAATAATTATCTCGTCGTATCGAATATGTATCGTCATTGAGATTGGTCGCCATACTCGAAAATCGATCTCAATCAATCTGCCTAGTCTTTTCCCAATTTCATACTTTATAATTATAGGGGTAGGGTAGGGGTAGGGTAGGGGTAGGGTAGGGGTAGGGTAGGGGTAGGGTAGGGGTAGGGTAGGGGTCGGGTAGGGTAGGGGTAGGGGTAGGGTTAGGGTTAGGGTAGGGGTAGTGTAGGGGTAGGGTAGGGTAGGGGGTAGGGTAAGGCAGGGTTAGGGTAGGAGTATTTGTAGTGTAGGATACCACGCGAACGAAGTCGCGGCGGGTCAGCTAGTACTTTATAATTATGTTGGGGTCGGCTTCCAGTCTAACCGGATGCAGCTGAATACCAGTATTTTACATGGAGCGACTACCTGATCTGACCTCCACAACCCAGTAACTGGGTAATACTTGGTAAGACTGGTTGCCAGATTTTCGGACTTCTGACGACCCGTAACGACTGTCAAAGATACATGTATGCTTTCCGAAGCACGGAAGAGTCTCTGTGTTGGCACCCATCCACGGACCAACCCCGGCAAGCGTAGCTTAACCTGTTTGATCGACCCGTGCGGCTGTTATTAGTTAGCTACGAACTCTTTCACTCAATTCGAAAATCGGCCTAACGTATCTCGGCGTACTTGTATGACGAGATGTATGAACGTAGATGAGGCGAAAGGACTACTTATGTAAGGATCGTAGCAGGTGGCGTTCTGCGGTTTCTGCTTACCCCCATGGGAAAAAGGCGTGAGTTTATGTATGTGTATACACATGTATGTATCTTATAAAGTATCACCCCTACCACTACCATACATGGCGTGATAAACGTCAAAAGTTTTTGCTCTTTATCACTTATCATACATTAAAACGAGAAAAAAACTCTATCAGTCGCAAAAATATTAACTATTCAATATCGTGAAAGTGATTACCTGAAAAACTTTATCAAACGTTTACTGTTAACGGTTGTTTTCATGCGGAAAACGATAATACCTACTAATAGCTTGACGATTTGATGTTGTCAAAACAGTTAATTTTAAATTATGTATAACTAGCTGACCCGCCGCGACTTCGTTCGCGTGGTATCCTACACTACCAATACCCCTACCCTAACCCTGCCTTACCCTACCCCCTTCCCTACCCTACTCTACCCCTATCTTACCCTACCCCTACCCTTACCCTACCCTACCCCTACCCCACCCCTACCCCTACCCTACCCTACCCCTACCCTACCCTTCCCCTACACTACTCCTACCCTACCCTTACCCTTACCCTACCCTACCCCTACCCTACCCCTACCCCTACCCCTACCCTACACCTACCCTACCCCTACCCCTACCCCTACCATACCCCTACCCTTGACACCGACTTCCCGACTTCATATTAAAAGGGCTGTTTTTAGGGACTTCGTTCGCGTGGTATCCTGCCCCCACCCTACCCCAATCCTACCCTTACCCCATATTTTCTCACCGTTTAAACCTTCCCTAGACCTCCATGAACATTTCAAAACCAAAATCAGCTAAATCGGCCCAACCGTTCTCGAGTGAGTTTTAGCGAGACTAACAAACAGTTTATTTTGATAAGGAGTAATGACATGTGTAAAATAAATGCGTTTAAATGAAGTCCTAAAAAAATTCAAGATTTTTAAAAAAAAAATGGTTGTTGTGTTTAACTCGAAATAGATAGGTATAGTGTGTCGCGGACTTTTTTGTAGATATTTTTAAGGTCTTTAATTAATTGGAACATTTTTTGGTTCTATCTTTTATAGTTTAGGCGGCGTACGCCAAATAAGGAACTTTTTTGGATGATTTTTTACACCTTGGGTCCGAAAAACCCAAATATCTTACGGACACCTATTTTTTAAAAAATAAAATATAGCCTATAGCACTCAGTGATAACGTAGCTTCCAATTTCAGAAAGAATTTTCAAAATCGGTTCAGTAGATCCGGAGATTACCCCCTACATACAAACTTACAAACTTACAAACAAATTTTACCTCTTTATAATATTAGTATAGATTTATTGTATATGCAACACTAGTTTCTGTCGCGTCAAAGTTAATATATTATCGTATGGGAATCGTACATTTTTCTGGGATAAAAAGCCTATGTGTTATACCTGACTATAATCTATCTCTGTGCCAAATTTCATCCAAATCCGTTCAGCCGTTCTGGCGTGATTGATTAATAAACATACACCCAAACCTTCGCGTTTATCACAGTATTAAGATAGACTAGATTTCCTCACCATATTTTCCTTCACCGATGTCTAAGATAAACTTGGATACCTACTTATCAAATTGGTACTTAGTACTTGCCCTGTATCGAACTGGCAACCCCATGTAAGAGAGGCGACTACACCACTGAGAAGTGGCCTTGCTGTGTAGTGGAATAATACGCAGGTCCTGTATTATTTAATTCAGATTTCAGACTATTATATGTATATTGCCGGGGTTGCGGGACGTCTTAACAGGATACCGTGGCCCCGGAACGTAAAGGGCAACAGAAGGAACAGCAGCCCTACCATGAACTCTGAACTGTTCTTCAAATACGTCAATATAACGCATAAATTGATGCGTTATATTGACGTATTTGAAGAACAATTCAGTTTTTGGATCGCGATAAGAGAAAATACGTCAATATAATGACATATATTGATGCGTTTTAATGACTTATTTAAAGAACAATTCAGTTTTTGGATCGCGATAAGAGTTCATGGTAGGACCCCAGGGTGGTTTTTTAGTCAGTAAAAGTCTGACAGTCCGCCCTACCCAGGACGGAAGGACTCATTTGATGATTTTTACCAACTAAAAAAATAAAAAAATTATATGTATATTATCTTATTTTTATCTTGGAATCGGTTTTACTACATAACATCACGCTTGTAATCCCCAAGGGGTTATGCAGAGGTGTATCCATTAGTACACCCACATATCGCCAGCGATGTCAGGGGGTGAGCCTATTGCCATCAACCGGGCACAAATCCAGACTCCGAGGCTGTTACTGAGAAATTCTTGATGGAAAAACCCAATAACACATTGTTCAACCTGGGAATCGATCCTAAGACTTCATGCACAGCAGTTCAACTTTGCGACCACTAGACCAACGAGGCGGTAATAAAAGATAAAATATAGAGTAAGTCTAAATAGGCTACAACCAAAAACATTTACAAAACTCATCATTCACCCAAATCACCAATGTGGAATGTCACAATAATCACCATTACATTTGATTACAGTGGCGATACTAAACCAAAGTGGTTATTAGTGGGTCAGCAGTGAAGCAAGAGCGCGGGAAACTGCCGATGTGCGTACATATTGCGATTATAAATGTGTGTAGCAGTACCTTTCGGCGGAGTTGAGAGGTTTTGATACTTTTGTTGTTAGTAGATTATTTTATTACTTGTTACAGCTTCCAATTAAATTACTGCTTTCGTTTAATGTGGCCTAAATATTATTCTGTATATTACATTTTAAATACACGTTTTTTAAGACACGTACAATGGCCCAATAAAGAGGCTAAGTGCGGAAACAGCCCAGCTAACCTAACCTACATCTCTGTCTTATAATATTATAAAGCTGCAGTGTTTGTTTGTTTGTTTGAACGCGCTAATCTTTGGAACTACTGGTCCGATTTGAAAAATTCTTTCAGTGTTAGATAGATTAGTTATCGTGGAAGGCTATAGGCTATATACCATCACGCTACGACCTACGGGAGCGGAGCAGTAACCAAAGACGCGGGTGTAACCGCGGCGGACAGCTAGTTTTAAATAAAAGTGAGTAAGTAATATAAGCTATAAAATAAAAATAAATAAAATTCATTTATTTCTGGTATTTAACTCATATTGAACATTAATATTGAAAATTACATAAAAAATAATAAAAAAAATCTAATAATAATACACCAAATCATTCATTTGCTATACTAATATTATAAAGACGTAATGATTGTATTCCTGTGTTGTTTTTGATTTATAATCAATGTATGTATGTATAATTAGGTACATAGACCTTCCTCATAAATCACCCTATCTATTGATGAAACCGTTTCGTAGTATAAAAGATCTAAGCGTACATACGGGCGGGAAACGACTTTGTAGAGATAAAATGATAAATAACTTCTAATTACTTAAGAACAGTTTTTCACTTGTATATCCACGATATTTATTACAATAAGGGGCTATTTCACCACCTTTGATTAAACGCTATTCACCAGATACTTTCAAAAACGGAACAGAATTTGTATGAAATAATCTGCCAAATAATTTAATCGGAACTTATTCGAAGATTGTGAAACAGGCTCTTAAAATTAAAAAGAAACGAAAATAACCTACAAATATAAGTTAAAAATAAAACAATTAAATTAAATCAAGTATCAAGACTGTTTGCCACCCACTTCTACATAGTTTGTTTTGCAAACAAATTGTTATGGGAACGATGATAAAAGCTGCGCTTACGATCTTCTCGGAATGACCTTGTACCTGCGACATCACGCTATGTAGTTGAGTATGAGCAGAGTAAGAGGTGAGAGTAATCAAAATATGTGTTTTTGTTTTTGAGAAGTTGATGTGATATATTTAACGATAATACGATTCGCGGAGTTGCTGAGCGACTGTATGTCGCGGGTTCGATTCCTGCACAGAACAAATATTTGTTGGCCTACAGATAGTTGTTCCGGGTCTGGCTGTTTGTGTATGTGTGTTTATATGTTTGGAAACGCACCAACGATACAGGAGAAATTCCTAGAGATTCTTTCTTTAAAAAAAAAAATGTATTATAAGCCTGAAGAGTTTGTTTGAATGCACTAATCTCCAGAAATTTTGCTTAAAAAAAAATATTTAAAATTCATTTATTTCAGGTACCTCATAGTGCATATTAAGGAACATAAATCAATTTAAAATGCAAAAACACACACAAATAAATACAATATAAATATAACATAAACACACACAATCATACCGACATCAAATTCAAACATTAATAATCAATTCATATTTTATCAATTCTATATTAGGTACAGGAAAACTGAAAACGTTATCCTAAGTCCTTAGACGAAGTCCTTAATTACACGTTCTTATGATGATATAGATGGCGCCACATGTCTTTCAAATATTTAAATTTAATTTGCGAGCGAAGCCGCCACCTAAAATTAGTACAATTGAATTAGTTAGACTTATTATTGAGATGTTTTGGGTAGGCTTCATCACTACATATTATAAAATAAAGTCGCTTTCCCTGTCTGTCTGTCTGTCTGTCCCTATGCTTAGATCTTTAAAACTACGCAACGGATTTTGATGCGGTTTTTTTTAATAGATATAGAGTGATTCAAGAGGAAGTTTTATATGTATAATACATGCACCCGTGCGAAGCCGGGGCGGGTCGCTAGTTTTCTTATAATTTTTATTCAAAATACTTTACATTTCATAAGAACATAATCATTATATTAAGTACTGTACTATAAGTAATGCTTACATACTATCCTCTCAAGGGCAATTTTCGCACTTCACATATTTCGGGTACGTCTCGCGACATTCTCCGGCCAAACTGAGCATTGTCCTTTAAAGAGAACGTGTTACTATCTAAAGTCGGGCATTCTCTACAATTACCTGACATTTAGATCACTTTGCTTGAAGACTAGGTCGAATTCTAGGTCCTAGAATGAGTGGCTGCGTCAGGGTTGTAAGGGTCAATGACTTTTTCTTTATTTATTTTATTAAAATTAGGGGAGGCAGGGCATGCTTAGATGGGTCGGCCATGTTGAGAGGATGAGTGAAAGACGATTAACAAAAGGTATATAAATGGCAGAGGTGAGTGGCAACGCAGGGAGGGGACGCCCTAGGAAGACCTACACTGACCTTATTAGTGAGGTTCTTCAGAAAGGTCAGGTGCGGAGTACTCGTAACCGGCGTGCTTGTATGACGAGGTGTATGAACGTAGATGAGGTGAAAGGAATAAGTAAGGATCGTAGCAGGTGGCGTTCTGTGGTTTCAGCCTACCCCCATGGTAAAAAGGCGTGAGTTTATGTGTATGTAAAATTATCACGCCTGCATCACGCCTGTAATCCCCGAAGGGTTAGGCATAGGTGTACCCATTAGTACACTCACATTTGCCAGATTAAGTTTAAGTCCCATGTAATAGGGGGCGAGATTATTGCCGTCAACCGGGCACAAATCCAGACTCCGAGGCTGCTACTGAGAAATTTCTGATGGAAAAACCCAATAACACTTTGCTCGGCCTGGGAATCGAAACCAAGACCAACGAGGCAACCCGCGAGGCGAGGTACTCTTTTAAAGTCGGTTAAAAATCTAATATTAGGACAGAAGATTCCCACAGTAACGATATCATCTATTTTTTAAGTTCAGCCATGTAATTATTACGTATTGACCTTTTGTAACCATTTGTAATGATAGTACTCAATGGTCGTAGACCATTTGAACATCACGAATTATTACTTACTTGTAACAATCGTTTATTGTCCGTTTACGCCGTACGGCTTTTCATACATGTATACGTCTTTATTTTTAGAAATGAATGAACCGATTTTAATGAAACTTCCACTTCTTTCATGTCAGAGGCCCTTGAGGCGGTTTAGAAACTCTGACACTAGGGTGTGTGGGGTCGTAAGACCTTACTGCCTACATGATAAACAAACAATTTAAAAATTTTAATTTTATTTATTTACTAGCTTTTGCCCGCGACTTCGTCCGCGTATATGTCGGTTATCGCGGACGCAGACGAAGTCGAAGTCGAATAAAAAGTAGCCTATGTCCTTTGTTGGGGTTCACACTTACCCTGTACCAAATTTCACACAAATCGGTTCAGTAGTTTAGGCGTGAAGAAAAGACAGACAGAAAGACAGACAGACAGACAGACAGACAGACGGACAGAGTTACTTTCGCATTTATAATATTAGTTAGGATTTTTTCTTTCATGTTATGTGCGTTCATTTTCGCGTGAATCAACAGTTTTTCTTTCTTTTACAATATCTCCTGCAAAGGAGAATGGCGAGAGTACACGTAATTTGGGACCCAGTGATAGAAGTAGTGTGTAATATTGAAACTGATTTGCAGTTAAAGAACGACTTTAGGCTAACCAAAAATCAAATGGAAAGTAATTTGGAAAAGTTGGGAGAAAAAAAATATGAAAGGTGGAAGATTATAACCTAAAATAATCTAAGACTCGCAATTATTGGTTATTATTTATTTTACATACTATATTATTATTATTTATTTTTATTCCGATGCTAATTATCAGTCATATACCCGTTTAGCCAGATTCACCTGTAATTAATATTTTTGCATATCACAGGATAAGGAGGCAGCTTTATATCTCCTGGAATATTCTTTAAAAGCACAGTTGATGTACTTTTATCTACATTTACCAGAGTATTGTTGAATAAAACAACATTTATTTATTTAAAAACTTTTATTTATTTTGTAATTATGTACTTGTAAAATATTTAAGACAAACAAACATTGTATCTTCCTTTAATCTTGTTTTGCGTTCCTAGATAGTATTTTATAATAAATAATCTTTTTACCTAATCAAAAGATTATCTAAGAAGCTAGCTGGTGCAGCGACATAGCTTTGGTGTCTGGGATAATCCACGTACCACAAAATGCTCATACCATGTGAGCAAGTGTCCACATTTATGTCCAATGGCGATAACAACAACAAGAGCAGAGTTTCTGTGAGAACTGTCCACCACTCTGCCTGCAAATAGCATGGCACACATATTTTATTGTTAAAGATTAACTGAAACAATAAAAAAGTAAAAAGTTGACAAAAATACAAATACAATGTAAAAATAATAATATGGATAAAAAGAAAATATCATAACCAACCTGTCGGGGTGTTTGACCATATCTTTTGGTCAATAAAAATAGTTAAAAAATACTGCTTAATAAAACTTAAACCATTTTTATTGCTGTTATAAAATAATTAATCTTAATTTGACATCTTTGTTAATAGAGTTTCCATGGTTACGGTATGACATTACACTTTACTTTCTTTTTAGGTTTATTATTTCAAGCATAAATACTTTTTACATATTAATGTAAAAAGTATTTATGCTCGACATTAAACACGGGGTCTTATCCATTCAGATATTATTATAATGTTTTCTATTCGGATTACCATTTCAGTCATGTCAGGACGAAGAAACTGATTTTCAACTACTCCTTATTCTCAAAATAGATTGCCACATACAGCACAGACATTACAATGGCCGAGTTGTTAGTTGTTGCAGGGTTTCTTGTTCAGAAATTCAACAAATTAGTTCACATATTATATTCACATCACGCGGGTACACCCATCTCTGAACTCTTTTAACAATTTGATGACTTTTTCGGACAAGGGATGTCTTCTGTGTAATTTACAATAATGCACCGCATTTGAACAGTTTGACAAAGTCCAAATCACTTGCAAATCGTCATCCAGTAGTAAATGCCGTAATTTAGGTTGGTATACAGCATAATCAGTCCAAAGGTAAAGCCAAGTCGTCAAGAATTTACAAAATCGCCGATATATTATTTGTTTTTTACAACGCTAACCGTTGAAAATAGTGTTGCCTATCGATAGTCGACTATCGCTAAACTATCGATAGCCTATCGATAGTATCCATATTATCTATAGATAGTATGATACAGTTTACGTATTTTTATAATGATATACAAAAATAGTATCGAAAGTATTAGTTCCGATAATATCGATACTATCCAAGTCCAGCATATGTTTAGGAACAATACTGTCGATAGTATTGATGGTATCGATAGTGTGAGCTATCGAAAAAACTATCGATGTTGTTGTATTAGTATCGATCCTATCGATACTCTCGATTCCAATCAATAGTACAATTAGTTAATTTGTGATATCGATAGTATCAGTGGTTTAGCATTGTTACTAGTTTTTAATAAAACACACTCGTCAAGAGCTTGAAAACAAGAGAACGTTTATTAGCAGTTCTACAAACATAACAAAAGGGAAAAACTAATAGCAGTCGAGCTCAACAACTTACAAACATAAACACATAGATTATAAATAACATTCTAATAGTTTTCGAGGTCATCTATCGATAGAGAAACTATCGACAGTTGGGCAACTCTAGTTGAAAACAAAAATGTCAACAAAAATGCCGTCAGTGTCAATTTGATACTGACGTTCCGTTTCTCCGTTTCATGTAATCCATTACGTATGATGTATAAAAATAATGAGTCTTATTTTTTTACGGTCTATTTACATGGTTCGTATGTTTCATCGTTATGGGTTTTCAGAATATTTAACAACTTTTTAACAAGATGTATAAGTATAAAAGAAGGAAAATCACCAAGCGAAAACGAACTACTTTTTATCTAATTATTAGCCTAGAAAGGAATGTAACTATAAGTTTCGTTTAGAAACTGCACGATGATTATTTTTTATGAAATAGGGATAATTGATAACTTTTGATTCCCGTTTTGTAAAAACTTAATATTTTTTTTGTACAACACTTATTAACTTGATATTATAATTAATATAAATTAGACCTTGCACAGTGCTCCATTAATTTTGGGTCCGCTCTCGCCATCCTTCTTTCTTTAGTCTCTATTGATGGAACAACTCAATAACACTTTTAGCTTGACCTGGGAATCATACTCCAGAGTCCACACTCAACCACATTTCGCCAGTTATGTTTTAAGTCCCATGTAATAGGGGGCGAGCCTATTGCCATTAACCAGACATAAATCCAGACTCCGAGGCTGCAACTGAGAACTTCCTGATGGAAAAACCCAATAACACTTTGCCCGACCTGGGAATCGAACCCAAAACCTCATGCTCAGCAGTCGCGCTTTGCGACCACCAGACCAACGAGGCATTGCGCTGTAGATACCTATATTCACCTATATGTCCCCTTGCAAAAAACTCTTTCTCCTTAACAAATTAATTATGATTAGCAACAATTTATTACGCATTCCCATATAGCTAAGTGTGGTAACTAAGACCATAGACAATTTAATAATGTTTTTATAGAGTTACACAGACTGCGGTGACCGGTTCGCGTGGGAAATACGAAAGAATTGTGTGGATACGACTGGGTGAATATTTTTGTTAATTTGTTTTATGAATTGGTAAAAATTTCTTTATGTCTCTTAAAATAGAATGTTTAAAATATACATTAAATCACGCCTATAATCCCCGAAGGGTTAGGCAGAGGTGTACCCATTAGTACACCCACATTTCGCCAGTTATGATTAAGTCCTATGTAATAGGGGCGAGCGTATTGCCATCAACCGAGTACAAATCTAACCTCCGAGGCTACTACTGAGTTTCTGATGGAAAACTCAATAACACTTTGCCCGACCTGGGAATCGAACTCAAGACCTCATGCTCAGAAGATGCGCTTTGCGACCACTTGTCCAACGAGGCAGTCATAAAAATTAACTTTAAGTACTTATGGTTTATGTTTTCCGGGGTTGCGCGACGTCTTGACAGGATACCGTGGCCCCGGAACGTAAAGGGCAACAGAAGGAACAATGTGGTTTTTTAGTCAGTAAAAGTCTGACAGTCCCTTCCGCCCCACCCAGGGCGGAAGGAGTCATTTGATGATTTTTACCACCTAAAAAAAAAAAAAAAGTATGGTTTATTTTGAGATACCACTTTTGAGCTTACCACGGCATTATAAACCATACAAACATTTGTTATATACGGGCATCGAGTCCTAGACTTGCAGCGCAGCAGCTAATTGCTCAGCCACTCCACCAACCAACAGATGTAAAGCCGGCTGTACACATGGGGCCAAGGTGTTGGGCCAACGTGTTGGGCAAAAATGATGGATAGCCAAGATTGCTGTTCACACATTGGCTTACTGATCATTCTGCATTGGCGCTTCAAAGATGGACGTAGAAGTTCTTGCAGCCGCGGCAATTTATTTATACAGTGCGTTTAATTATGCGTATAATTATAATGCGTATAATTATTTATGTAGTTCATGCCGTGGATTCCAAATTGTTCCTTCATGTCAATACAATTCTATGAATTGTAAAACCTCATTGCTTGTCCACACCGGCGCCGCCATCGCTATCGGAACATGGGAACGTAAATTTCACTCACGCGCAACGATACTGTCTCCGCTGACGAGTAACAACGATCTGAACAAGACACCAACGTGTGAACGCTGTTTGCGGAGCGCGCCAAGATCCTTTGATGTGTGCACAAAAAACCGACACTATTCGGATGGCCTGCCAATGTTGGCGCCAACTAGACCAATTAAGCCAACATACCGCCAGGTAGCTCTCTACACGTTGGCCCAACACCTTGGCCCCATGTGTACAGCCGGCTTAATAAAGAATAACGACAACTTGCAATAAATCTTAACAACCAAATTACGTATTTTTGTTATTCCACCTCGTAATACGAGAAAGTGATGCTTCTAAAGCGAATGACCGGTTCATAGTCTTTTTTTTTAGTTAACACGTAATATACTAAACAAATTATGTATTATGTCAGTTTTATTTGTGCATCTTAGGGTTAGTTCACACCGAGATGCGATGCTTTTTAATGTAGCGGCGCAATATCGAACTTAAAACAAAGAAAGAAGAAAGAAAAACTGTTTATTCCCGCGAAAATGACACACATAACGTAAAAGAAAAAAAATAAAAATTGTAGATACATAAAAGCATAGTAGAAACAAGTTTGTTGTTGTTGTTTGTTTGTTGTTGTTTGTTGTTTCGTACTCATATACAGAGTAGTTATGAATTCACTGCCTCGTTGGTCTAGTGGTTGCAAAGCGCGATTGCTGTGCATGAGGTCTTGGGTTCGATTCCCAGGTCAGGCAGTCTTATTAGGTCTTTCCATCAGGAATTTGTCAGTAGCAGCCTCGGAGTCTATATGTATGCTCAGTTTATGGCTATCGGCTCGCCCCCTATTACATGGGACTTAAACATAACTGGCGAAATGTGAATGTACTAATGAGTACACCTCTGTCTAACCCTTTGGGGATCCAAGCGTGATGTTGTGTTTTGAGAAGGTAACACGTATGCATGCTGAAGTTTGCTAAGATGCGACGTGAATATGCGTAACCTTATCGTGTAATAAATAAGGTCGATATTGGTACCGATTCCCTTGTTCACAACTAAACTAAAATTAGACTATTTCTATCTTTTTCTGTCCAAAAAAACAAGAAAGAGACGAATGTAAATAATAATAATAATGTAGGTGTGTGTGTGTGTGAGAGATGAGATGATGATGTGTGTGGGGCAGGGGAAATAAAGATAGTCCAAGTACACAAGAAGAAGAAAGAAAGTTTATTGCACAGACACAGGTTAGAGTTCACACACACAAGAGTTCCACTTAGAAGAAGGAGTGGTAGAAACAAAGATAGGCGAGAAAGAACAGATATTTAAAATAAAGCTAGATTGAGCTAGGTTAAAGCTTAGCAAAATAACGCGCGGCGAAGCTGTGATTTTAAATCGCAACAGCGGCTATAGAAGCGAGTAGCGTACTGAGTTGGCGAGTCACGCTGACGTACCGCCTGCGCGAGCGCATCGCGACTATAGCGCTGTCTCGCTCACGCGCATCGTCCGCGTGACGTAGTGGTCAAACCGGTCGGCCGTCGGCCGCTAGAACAATAGACGAGTCACAGCAGCGCCGCCAGCTGATAACTAATTATCTACTAATAAAGCAAATGTGTTTGTATGTTGATTTGGTCTTTATATAATTTTAGTGGTAGATTTAAGTTGTACATAATACTGTAAATAATTTTGATTGTAATTAGATTTAATAATTTGCTAAATAGTTTGATTTTATACATTGCTAAATTGAATAACAATATAAATAATTATAGGTAGGTCACTACAATAATAATAAGAACCTCGTGAAGGCTGAGAAAGATAAACAAATGAAGTACATTGTATTGACTTAGCTCGCGAGGTTGTCGATATGTGGGATGTGAGTACAGCAATCATTGTGCCGATAGTCGTGACTGCCAATGGCATAATAGCCAAGAGCCTCGACCAACACCTTAGGAGGCTCTCGTTGGGCGGTTGGATTAAGGGCTTGATTCAGAAAGCGGTACTCCTGGACACGGCGCGTATTGTTAGGAGATTCCTTTCTCAGGATCCCTGACCACCGGTAGCTTGGACCTTGTTACCGATGCCGGTGGGCTAGGTACTATTTTTTATATTTTTAAATGTTTTTATGTTTTTTATACTTATTAATATTTAAAAATGTAATTTATATGTATAAAAAATAAATAAATGAGAATAATAATAATAAGCCTTTTATTTCATTCTCTTAGTAAATAATATATTTCATATAATAAATATCATTGAAGAATTAATAAATTATTTTATGTGTGTTATTATTGAATGTAAATAAGAGATGTCTTTAGTCAATCTGACACATTCATACAATTATAGTTGACATCGTAAAACGTGGAGATTAAAAATACGGAAAAGTTCAAGGCAAAGCTAATTTGACATCTCTAACTTAATTCTTAAATGTTACCGTCCTTTTCTTTCACTAAGAGATGTAAATTCTCTAAAGGAGAATGGCGAGAGTACACGTAATTTGGGACCCAGTGATAGAAGTAGTGTGTAATATTGAAACTGATTTGCAGTTAAAGAACGAGTTAAGGCTAACCAAAAATCAAATGGAAAGTAGTTTGAAAAAGTTGGGAGAAAAAAAATATGAAAGGTGGAAGATAATAACCTAAAATAATCTAATACTCGCAATTATTGGTTATTATTTATTTTACATACTACTTATATTATTATTATTTATTTTTATTCCGATGCTAATTATCAGTCATATACCCGTTTAGCCAGATTCACCAGTAATTAATATTTTTGCATAATATCACAGGATAAGGAGGCAGCTTTATATCTCCTGGAATATTCTTTAAAAGCACAGTTGATGTACTTTTATCTACACTTACCAGAGTATTGTTGAATAAAACAACATTTATTTATTTAAAAACTTTTATTTATTTTGTAATTACGTACTTGTAAAATATTCAAGACATACAAACATTGTATCTTCCTTTAATCTTGTTTTGCGTTCCTAGATAGTATTTTATGATAAATAATCTTTTTACCTAATCAAAAGATTATCTAAGAAGCTAGCTGGTGCAGCGACATAGCTTTGGTGTCTGGGATAATCCACGTACCACAAAATGCTCATACCATGTGAGCAAGAGTCCACATTTATGTCCAATGGCGATAACAACAACAAGAGCAGAGTTTCTGTGAGAACTGTCCACCACTCTGCCTGCAAATAGCATGGCACACATATTTTATTGTTAAAGATTAACTGAAACAATAAACAAGTAAAAAGTTGACAAAAATACAAATACAATGTAAAAATAATAATATAGATAAAAAGAATAATTATTAATTTCATAACCAATCTGTCGGGGTGTTTGACCATATCTTTTGGTCAATAAAAATAGTTAAAAATACTGCTTGATAAAACTTAAACCATTTTTATTGCTGATATAAAATAATTAATCTTAATTTGACATCTTTGTTATATAGAGTTTCCATGGTTACGGTATGACATTACACTTTACTTTCTTTTTAGGTTTTTTTTTCAAGCATAAATACTTTTTACATATTAATGTAAAAAGTATTTATGCTCGACATTAAACACAGGGTCTTATCCATTCAGATATTATTATAATGTTTTCTATTCGGATTACCATTTCAGTCATGTCAGGACGAAGAAACTGATTTTCAACTACTCCTTATTCTCAAAATAGATTGCCACATGCAGCACAGACATTACAATGGTCGAGTTGTTAGTTGTTGTAGGGTTTCTTGTTCAGAAATTCAACAAATTAGTTCACATATATACTCACATCGAGCGGGTACACCCATCTCTGAACTCTTTTAACAATTTGATGACTTTTTCGGACAAGCGATGTCTTCTGTGTACAATAATGCACCGCATTTGAACAGTTTGACAAAGTCCAAATCACTTGCAAATCGTCATCCAGTAGTAAATGCCGTAATTTAGGTTGGTCTTGGTATACAGCATAATCAGTCCAAAGGTAAAGCCAAGTCGTCAAGAATTTACAAAATCGCCGATATATTATTTGTTTTTTACAACGCTAACCGTTGAAAATAGTGTTGCCTATCGATAGTCGACTATCGCTAAACTATCGATAGTATCCATATTATCTATAGATAGTATGATACAGTTTACGAATTTTTATAATGATATACAAAAATAGTATCGAAAGTATTAGTTCCGATAATATCGATACCATCGAAGTCCAGCATATGTTTAGGAACAATACTGTCGATAGTATTGATGGTATCGAAAGTGTGAGCTGTGGAAAAAACTATCGATGTTGTAATACTATTGATAGTTTTACAAACTATCATTAGTATCGATAGTATTACTTTAAAAAATCGATATACTATTGATAGTATTATCATGTAATAGTATCGATCCTATCGATACTCTCGATTCCAATCAATAGTACAATTAGTTAATTTGTGATATCGATAGTATCAGTGGATTAGCATTGTTACTAGTTTTCGAGGTCATCTATCGATAGAGAAACTATCGACAGTTGGGCAACTCTAGTTGAAAACAAAAATGTCAAAAAAAATGCCGTCAGTGTCAATTTGATACTGACGTTCCGTTTCTCCGTTTCATGTAATCCATTACGTATGATGTATCAAAATAATGAGTCTTATTTTTTTTACGGTCTATTTACATGGTTCGTATGTTTCATCGTTATGGGTTTTCAGAATATTTAACAACTTTTTAACAAGATGTATAAGTATAAAAGAAGGAAAATCACCAAGCGAAAACGAACTACTTTTTATCTAATCATTAGCCTAGAAAGGAATGTAACTATAAGTTTCGTTTAGAAACTGCACGATGATTATTTTTTATTAAATAGGGATAATTGATAACTTTTGATTCCCGTTTTGTAAAAACTTAGTATTTTTTTTGTACAACACTTATTAACTTGATATTATAATTGATATAAATTAGACCTTGCACAGTGCTCCATTAATTTTGGGTCCGCTCTCGCCATCCTTCTTTAGTTTAGTTTGTGAACAAGGGAATCGGCACCATAATTGTGTAGCTATCTTTAAAAGTGCACGCCTCATCGCTTCACGTCGCATTCGGTGTGAGCTGACCCTTCAAAAATGTCACTTGGAAGTAAAGAACGAACTGCTCGTAAAATAATATTGACAATATTTATTTGGGCACAAAAATTTAGGACGTGGACGGAACTACGAGTTATTAACTAGTGCATAAGTTCTCCTGACTGAATTCCAGTCAGGGCGGCCAATCTCGGCGCTAATCAAGTACGCAGAGTGAATATAGTGCACAAGACAGGCGTGTGCGCAAACACAGGTGCCTGTACCTGTTAACCGGACTTTTCTGTGGTGCCTTAAAAATTAAGGCCGTTAAGGGAACCCCCTGTGGGGTACGGGCCTCGGCTTGGGGGTCCCTGGGGAAGGATAGCAAGGGGATATGCTGGATCAGATCTTATTCTTTTTCTTATACGAAAGAAAAAAAGAAGAAAAATGAAAAAAAAAGGAAAAGCCTACTTTTTCCTTATACCATCAGCTATCTGTCAGTGAAGGTCTCGTCGTTTCGGAGATAAGCTGGAACAAAGAGACAGAGAGAAACATAAATACAAATTTAAAAAAAATAGTTTTTTTTTAAATTGTATACACATTCATATGCATTTGGTAATCACCTGTATCATGTTACAAGCAGACACGGTAATTTTATATAAGCACGTTGAGGAATCACTTTCTGGACCCATAAAACCTACCTTCCATCATATTATGGATATGTTCACCCACAGGGGCGACACTGTCGTATCCACACAAATCGAACGCTATATATAAAATAGAGCGGCGCACGCGCTCACATTTCAGTGCAGTTCAGTGATCACGGCAGTGTACAGTGTAACAGTGTTTATTGGGTATGTAGTGCATTGTTTATGTTAATTAGTTTGTATGAATTTACTTGGTTTAATTATGGGTACCTTTAAATAAATAAAAAAAACTTGAGAGATGTCAAGGGACACCCGGATGGAACGAAGTTATATAAGAGAGAGAGAGAGAGAGAGACAGACAGAAAAACACGCGCACGTCGCACGGCTTACAACTATAGCAAAAAGTGTCGTTACAACTTTTGGACAAATGTCTGTTCGGAACTGAAAACGCCTAATGGAAATGTTATAGCAATCCAAAGGACCCTAATTAGTTGCCACCTCGTCTATCAAAGGAATAACGTCATGTACCATTTTATTTTTACGACCACCGTCATTAATTAATGTATGTCATTATAAAATTTGTAAAGTCATTAACTTAGTCAAAAAAAATTACATCGCTTAACGGAACACAGTCATTTTATTTAATACTCCTGATTTTCCCGAAACAATGTTGTTACAACTTTTGGTCTTAATTTTGTTCCGTCTAGCCCCCTTTCGCAACGTGCGATAAGGAACTTCGTTCCAATTATAATACCTGCCTATTAATTGTCCTACTGCAAAGCAAAGTCCTCTTCTCATACAGAGAAGGCACGAGCATTGATACCACGCTTGCTCAAGGCGGATTGGAGATTTCAGACTTATAGAGAACTGGCGGAACTGGCTGGTTGGTGGCGTTCTGTGGTTTCTGCCTACCCCCATGGGAAAAAGGTGTTAAATTATGTGTGTATGTAGAAAACTAGCTTTTGCGCGTGACTTCGTCCGCGTAAATTTCAGGCCCCCATTTCATCCCATTTGGGGGTGAATTTTGGAAAATCCGTTCTTAGCGGACGTCTACTAACTATAATCTACCTCCCTGCCTTTTATCTTTATATGTCAAGCGGTTTCGATATTCTGTGATGAGTGGAGTGACCTTTCGCTTTTATATACAGCATGTAACAAAAACCCTGTCCGATCCTTAAGGGTATTATTCGGCATCGTACTGCGTACACATATACGTAACCATTTAATAGATTTGAGATTATTATTTTTCCCCAGTGAAAAAAAAAAGAAGAAAGAAGAAGTAATTAAATTAAAATAAAACATAAAAACTGATCAACGGCAACACTGATCTGACAGGGTTTTTGTTACATAGTGTATATTTAGATAGACTATTCCAGGTTTCCTCACGATGTTTTCCTTCACCGATGTCAGTTTCAAAACTAAAAAAACTATAACACTTTGAAGTTTTAGATGTTGTGACGGACCAGTGATTACGGTGCTCGCCTTTCATGCATGAGGTCGCGTGTTCCAAACCCGGACAAGTACCATTAACACTTTTTAAAATCTTATGTACTTTCAAAGTTTATCTTGGATATCACTGACATCGGTGAAGAAAAACATCGTGAGGAAACATGGACTTGTAATTAATATAAGTTTGGCATCGCCAATCCGCCTTGAGAAAGTGTGGTGATCAATGCTCATGCCTTCTCTGTATGAGAAGAGGCGTTTGCCCTACAGTGGGACAGTAATTAGGCTGGTATAATTATATTTTTTAATAAGGTTGTGTCCCCTATCTAAGTTTAATTAGCTATAGTGCAGTTAATAAATAAATACATTAATATCAGGTAAGTCTATAAAACTTTTTGGTTTACTCTAAAGCAGAATGAAAAAAAAAAACAAAACTAAAGTTATTTTTTTATTTAATAGATTTTGAAGGCGGTTTAAAAAAAAAGTTTCTCTTTTTAGTGCAATATTACTTGTCGTTAATATTCGATATCCTTACAAAAATCGGTTCGTAGCCAAACGTGAGCTATCTCGCACAAACATACATGCGGATCAAACTGAGAACATAATTTTTTGAAGTCGGTTAAATTACCAAAACCTCCTAAATGTAACAAAATACTTTCCTGAAAACCACATCAAAATCGGTTCAGCCAAACGCGAGATAATCGCAGTCAAACATACATACTAACATACAGGTCACAAATGAATTTAATGTATTGTTCTTTTTTTTAAGTCGGTTGAAAATAGTATTACAATCGAGTAGCCAAAATTAACAAGATGTTATTTCACTATACATATTTCTTTATTTTTGGGAAAAAAACTTTCTTTACGACGCCTTAAGACAATAGGCAGTAATTATACAAAATGTTATCTCGCATGTACCCGCGGAAATGATGCCAAACATACATTTTGAAATCTTTTTATACTAAGTGTCATCATCCTAGCCTTTTCCCAGCTATATTGGTCGGCTTCCAGCCTAACCGGATGCAGCTGAATACCAGCATTTTACATGGAGCGACTGCCTATCTGACCTTCACAACCCAGTAACTGGGTAATACGATACCCCTTGGTCAGACTGGTTGCCAGACTTTCGGGTTTCTGATGACCCGTAAGGACTGTCAAAGATCCACGTTTGACAGCCGAGACCAACGGCTTAACGTGCTTTCCGAGGCACGGAACGATGTAAGTCCGTTTTAGTACTGTTTTCGTTACATAACCTGCCTCGTTGCTCTAGTGGACGCAAGGCGCGACTGCTGAGCATGAGGTCTTGGGTACGATTCCCACGTCGAGAAAAGTATCGCAGTAGCAGCCTTTTTTTTTTATGTGGTAAAAATCATCAAATGACTCCTTCCGCCCTGGGTGGGGCGGAAGGGACTGTCAGACTTTTTCTGACTAAAAAACCACCCTGTTCCTTCTGTTGCCCTTTACATTCCGGGGCCACGGTATCCTGTTAAGACGTCCCGCAACCCCTGAGTCTGTTTTGGTGCCCAGTTTATGTCAATAGGCTTGCCCCCTATTACATGTGACTTTAACATAACTGGCGAAATGTAGTTGTACTAATGGGTACATCTCTGCCTAACCCTTACAGGATTACAGGCGTGATTTTATGTGTAAATAAATAACAGACCGACTCAGACAATTAAAAAGTGCCTGTAAGTAAATGGTTTGATTGAAACTTCGACATTGACTGTTTGATTTTCATAATGGATTAAGACATCAACCACCTGACATATTAAACCAACAAAAAAACCCCGCCACTTGAGACACTTTTATCAGCAACTTTTTAAATACTTATTGACTTGGCAGACAGGTTAAACATGCGATACGCAGTAGAATTGTTACTGAATTAATTGGTTCATGAAATGAGTAGGAATTAGAAAGTACAGGAACTATCTGCTACACGCTAGGAAATGTAGATGCATGATTTTGTAGCACGTTCGTTTGTTTGTTTCAAAGTCAAATCATTTATTGCAATTAGGCCATTAAAAGGCACTTTTGAACGTCAATTATACAAGAAAGAATCAAAATGTGGGTATACTAATGGGCACACCTCTGCCTAACCCTTCAGGGATTACGGGCGTGATGTTGTTATTCTTTTTCGAATCTAGTTGCCCCTTCGAAAAGATAGTTTCGCGACGTGGTAGATCGTAAATGGCTCTGACAGCCCTCTTTTGTAAAATAAAAATGGATTCAATGTCAGCAGCCCGACCTCACAGTAAAATGCCATAGGACATAATGCTATGAAAGTAGCTGAAATAGACCAATAACGCAGTTTCTATATCTGTCAACTGTCTTATCTTTCTAACAGTATAATTAAGTTGCTGAGCTGGACCGTCCCGCAATAGATGTTATAAGGTCCCCATTGTAATTTGTAGTCTATCGTGATTGCTAGGAAAAACGTTTGACTAATATATTCCAGTTTTTTCCATTAGGATGTCATTTTCGCTAGGTACTTCTAACGTCGATTTATTCCTCACACCAAAAATAAAACTCGTTTACTAGCAATAATGTTTGCTCTTTTTTCTTTTTCTTGTGTGAGCAGTACTGTGTTGTTCACACTATCTTTGCTAGCCTGTTTTTTATAAGTGAAGACTTGTTGGCTGTCAGTTATATTTACTATTTTTTTTAATATGTTTTATTAGCCGTAAGTCTTCCACAGACCATAAATAAATAAATAAATAAATTATTTAGTTTGATGGGAAGAATGTCTTTTTACACCGTTTCTTGAATTTCATTATGCAACATACCATATAACAAAGTACCATGCCCTAATAACTGATAATAAACTGCGCGTGTCGTTATTATCTCACATAGAAGCCATAGAGTTACGTAATAATGCAAATAATTAGAAATTAAGATTTTAATTATCATGGTTACGGGCGAAGGTGTAAGTTATTTTAATTTCGTTGAGATTTTTAAGCAGATACTTAGCGGAACAAAATAAATTGTTATGATAAGGGTTAGGTAGAAGCCCGACTTGAAGAGAAATGTTACATTTTTTATTAGACGTTAAAGATATGTTACGGCTGTTACAAGGCCTCTGCTGACATGCCTCGGGGGTCGGGAGTCGCAGGGCGATTCCCGGCCACCGTAGGTGCGTGCGGGCCCGCGGACGGTGAGCATTGGGTGGCTCAAACCAGGCGCGTTTAAAGGGATAATATCTCTTTAAATAAAAATTATAGAAGACAGGGGTCGCTAAGGGCCAATGCCAACCAGGGTTGCGGATTTCGGAGCCACCGCGGCCATGGAACAAAGGGCATTAGGAGGAACACGGATGGATATTAGTCAGTAAGAGTTTGACACTGCCTTCCGCTCCGCCCAGAGCGGAAGAAGTCATTTGATGATTTCCCATCCTAAAAAAAAAACCGGCGAACTGCAAGTCAGAAGCACGCGCACGAAGGGTTCAGTACCATTATCTTCAAAAACGGCAAAAAAAAACACGTTTGTGGTATGGGAGCCCCCCTTAAATATGAATTTTATTTTAATTTAGTCATTTATTTTTAAAGTGAATATAACTAAATATTTTGTGAATATTTCAAGCGTCTACCTGTTGGCGTTATTAAAATCGAGCAAAAATAAGCAAAAGAATCACATTTGTTGTGTAGGAGCGCCCTTAAATATTTTTTTTTTCTGTTTTTCACTATTTGTTGTTATAGTGGCAACAGAAATACATCATCTGTGAATTTTTCAACTGTCTGACTATCACGATTCATAAGATACAGCCGTTTTACCCTTTGTGTACGGTACATTAAAAACGATACTGAAGTACTTAATTGTACAAAATAAAATCTTAAACCAGAAAGAAGATAGGCAAGAGCGTTTGTATGCAGAAAAGGCCACCCGCGTTTCCTTTCAACCATTGGGTCATATGACACATTCCTAGCTTAGATCAAGATATTGTTGGACTGTCAGCCATATTTCCCAGGACATTGCAACATCATTTCGAATCCGATAAGTGAGTAAGAAGGGCCCTTTCATCTTTCATTTTGTTCTCATCATTAGAAAGGATTGCGGGAAGTAATGCACCTAATAAGTACAGTGAGCTAGATGCGTGACAAGATAGTGCAGCCTACTTGATGAAATTTTGTGAATAGACAGAGGAATATGTATAGCTCAATTGCTAAATTATTCATATTCTCAAAGCATTTATTTCAATTACTAATTGAAATAAATCTTTTGACTTTGACTTTGACAAGGAGTCAGTTAGTTAGTCAGAAAGTTGAAGCTTGCTCTTTCCAAAACGTAGGTAAGTAGATCTCTATTGAGAAGAACAAGCAAGAAACTCCACGGACACTCTTTTCGATTAGGTTTTTATGAAATCCTGGTTACAATATTCTTGTTGCTTCTGTATGTGAAAACAATGAAGATGAATATAACGTAGAGGATATGCGCACAGATAGACATAATTTATTTATTTAAACTTGCATGTGTAAAAAAATACACAGTACAAATTCGGACGTAATGCCTTGGGCTTTTTTTATCAGTCTACCTTAGGGTGATGCAGAGACAAAACATAGTAGGGACACAAGTACAGACAATTTCCAAGAATAAAATACCTATATAGTAATAAATACATACATCATCATCTGCCTAGCCTTTTCCCAACTATGTTGGGGTCGGCTTCCAGTCTAACCGGATGCAGGTGAATACTAGTATTTTACATGGAGCGACTGCCTATCTGACCTCCACAACCCAGTAACTGGGTAATACGATACCCCTAGGTAAGACTGGCTGTCAGACTTTCAAGCTTCTGACGACTCGTAACGACTGTCAAAGATCCACGTATGACAGCAGGGACCAACAGCTTAACTTGCTTTCCGAGGCACGGAATGATGTCAGTAATGTCATAAATTTTAGAAAGTACATATGAATTGAAAAAGTCACATTAGTACTTGCCCGGATTCGAACCCGCTAGGCCATTACAAATACATACCTACATACAAACACAATATACAAAGTAGAGAAAGATAAAAATACCATAGATGGTGGAATACAACAAATTAATTGTGGAATATGAACATGGATAGTTGAAATCATATCTCTCCATTTGACTTTGGTTCAAAAACAAAACTTTCTCACGAATCTAACGATGAGTTACTTAAATTCAAGGGCCCATCATCTCTGCTGATGCCGAAACAAATGAGCTTTAAACCTACTATTTCGTGTTCCTCGACATTAAAGCATTGTAACCGTCATGCGAAATTTTTCGGACACACAATTACAAAATGGAATTGTTTGCGTTTATACAAGATGGCTGCAATATTTAGACTTGTGAGAATATTTTGAAATGTTAAACATTGTAATTTAATCTTGGCAGACATCTGTTTTGTTGTGGGGTTGAAAGAATGGCTGTTTGTGGTGGGGGTGATTTGTCCCCCCCCGTTTTTGGTCATAACCGAGGGAATTGTGTATATGGTGATTATGAAAATAGTAAACAAGTGGTTCCCTACAAAAATGTACTACAAGACGATCAAAATGTATGGGACGGCAATTTATTTTTTACAAGCTTTTATTTAGCTTGCACTGTCAGTATGTAAGTTGTCCTTTCAAAATTTTGCAAACCATTTTTCGACCATTTCTTGGTATCCGATTGAGCTGAAATTTTGCATACTTACACCTTTAGTTCTGGTGACAATACAATGTCCAATACTCAATATTGTAATAATTTCAATATGGCCGCCCTTCCAAGATGGCGGATTAGATATTTTTTCTCAATCCCCTTGATATGGGTATCAAATGAAAGGGCTTGAAGAGTAGATAACGATAAAGTTAGTAACATCACACTAAAAAAAGCTTGTTTTTAAAAAGTTCATTTTTTCTGGTTTATTTTTGTGGCCTATTTTATGGCCTACATTCTGGCCTATCATTCCCGATTTTGTAGGAAACTGCTGATATGGCCAGTGATTAAAAAAATCTAAAAAGTTTGTTTATTTGAACTCTTCAATCTCCCAAACTACTGCTCTGATTTAGAAAATACACGTTATTTCTGAGTGTATTTTTTATTTAGTTAGAAATCTAATTAGTTTACGTTATTAATTAAATTATTGTGCGATTTTCGGTTGGCTCGTTTTAACAGAATTAAGCTTTATTAATGGAAGACTAGCTTCTGTCCGTGACTATGTTCGTGTCAAACTTGATATATTATCTTACCATCTCCATCCATCCATCCATCCATCTCCTCTCTCTCCATCTTATTATCTTCTCATTTTTCTGGGATAAAAAGTAGCCTATGTGCTATTCCAGACTATAATTTATCTCTGTGCCAAATTTCATCCAGATCCGTTCAGCCGTTCTGGTGTGATTGAGTCACAAACATACATACATCTAAACTTTCGCATTTATAAAAGTACTAGCTTCTGCCCGCGACTTCGTCCGCGTCAAAGTTTGTTTCTGCATAGTCATAATGAAACATTGCTCACCCCCCAAAGCAAATAGCGTGATAATTTATAGCCTATAGACTAATTTGGCCAATGTGGAATAATCATACAAAATTTGAACAGAATCTATCCGGCAGTATTCGCATACAGAATTACAGACAAAAAGACAAACAGACAAAAATTCTAAAAAAGAATTTTTCGGCATTAGAATCACTCCCCGAGCAATTACTCTTTTTCAAAAATATTCAATGTACAGTTTTGACTTCGCTACGATTTTATTATATGTATAGATAAGTAGTAATAAAGTAACAAGTAAGTTAGAAGAGTTTTCCATAGAAATCTACAACGCAAATCTCTGTTTATGAATCTAATTAATGTCTTATGAGTTGAAATCTAACATTGTAACATGATCTATTACGTTGGCCAACGCTGTGGTCGCGGGTTCCTTTCCTGTGTTGGGTAATCGTTGGTCATATACCTAGTTACCTATTGTTTCTTATAACGTGGGCCTATTTGTTAAGTGCTTTTTTCGCATGGAAATAATATCTTGTTTTGGTCTAAATATATCGATACCTTTAGGCTCAAAGGGCGTATCCACCAAAACACGACTTTTCAGGAGAGCCAAAAAACACGACCCAAATTTTAAGAAAATCTATGTTTAGCGAACCAAAAATTATGGCTGTATCCACCATTTTTTTGCGAATATCGATGTTTTAAATATACCAATCGATAGAGGACGAAAAACTAAGTAAGACTGCATTAAAATCTCATTTTGGCCAAAATGGCGTTTACGCCCTTTGAGCCTAAAGGTATCGATATGTAAGTATTATTAAGAACAATTATAAAAATTAAAATATATAGTTTAATTTCTATTTACTTCATTTATTTGAAAGCTATGAAAATATAATTTAATTGAGAGTAAGCATGAGTTAAATTGCTGATTATAATTATTAGACCATTATGTTTTTTGAACGTCATTTACAAGATAAAAATAATTGAATTATGTAGTTGCCTCTTTCAAAATATAGTTTTGTATGGGAATAAAATTTCATACTTATTCCTTTAAAAACCACGCCTGTAATCCCCGAAGGGTTAGGCAGAAGTGTACCCATTAGTACACCCACATTTCGCCAGTTATGTTTAATTGTTTTATTTTGTTGCCATCAACCGGGCACAAATCCAGACTCCGAGGCTGCTACTGAGAAATTCTCGAGGGAAAAACCCAATAACACTTTGCCCGACCTGGGAATCGAACCCAAGACCTCATGCTCAGCAGTCGCGCTTTGCGACCACCAACGAGGCTTTTAAAATAAATGATTTATAATGTTTAATATTCATTAATTATACAAAATGAATTGTAATTCGTTACATCTTTTCGGGGGTGAAATTACTCAAAATACGAACAACTTCTATTACGGGAACTACTATGTGTTAGGAATAATGGAACGCAACCATTTAAGTTCTACCGATTTGTGTAGGTGGCGTAGTGTCAACTGTCAGACTGTCTCTCTTGTCTCTGATCTCAATTTTATCGGTTGTAAGAAAACGTGCTCAAGATTAAAAGTATTGTTATAATATCTTCTATTTTTTTACCACAACCACACACACTTTTCCTTTACTATGAATATGAAAAACAAAAATCTGCTGTTCCATCTGATACACTTTGATCGTTTTGTGGTGCATTTTTTAGGGAAGAATCTGTCTAGTTCCAACTTGTTTATTGAATGAACAATCCGTTTAGGAGTACCATCAAACAATACATTCACACAGTTTTTGACAAACCACAAGCAACTGTCAATTATGATTGACATTTGCAAAGTCAATTAAAAGTCGGAACAATGTATATAGACAAATCACACAGACAAACAAAAAGACATATGTATGTGGAAATTAGAAAAAAAACCGTATTGTTTATAATTGTAATGATATTTAGTTTTTGTTTTCGTGGGAAAGTATGCAGCAGTTGTCGAGGCAGGTATTTAGTGTGCAGTTCGGTTCCTAGGTTAAGTAAAAAAAGAGATTTTTTACGATAAAGTCGTAACATCTCGCTTGTAATCCCCGAAGGGTTAGGCAGAGATACTGTACCCATTTTTACACCCACATTTCGCCAGTTATGTTTAAGTTATATGTACTAGGGGGCGAGCCTATTACCATCAACCGGGCACAAATCCAGACTCCGAGGCTGCTACTAAGAAATTCCTGATGGAAATACCCAATAACACTTTGCCCGACCTGAGAATCGAACCCAAGAGGCGCTCAACAGTCGCGCTTTGCGACCACTTGGACAAGGAGGTAGTAAAGTCGTCATGTAGAAGAATATGAGAATACCAACCTATCATTGTCCCACTGAGTGCAAAGGCGTCTTCTCATGCAGAGAAGGCACTAAAATTGATCACCATTCGCCAATCCGCCTTGAACAAAGATGGTGATCAATGCTCGTGCCTTCCTTATATCAGAAGAAGCCTTTGCCTAACAGCGGGATTAGGCTGGTATTTAAAAAAATATTAATGTAGAACACTGACCTTATTGGTGAGGTTCTTCAGAAAGGTCAGGTGCGCAGTACTTGTAACCGGCGTGCTTGTATGACGAGATGTATGAACGTGGATGAGGCGAAAGGAGTATGTAAGGATCGTAGCAGGTGGCGTTCTGTGGTTTCTGCCTACCTCCATGGGAAAAAGGAGTGAGTTTATGTATGTATGTATAAAGTAGAAATCTATACTAATATTACAAAATTTATTTTCATTTTTACAACATTTTATTCACTTTCACTTGTTTTGTTTAACGCGTTTATCTCAGGAATTACTGGTCCAATTCTGAAAATACTTTCGCTAATAGGAAGCTGCATTATTCCTGAGTGCATTAAGCTATATTTTGTTCTATAAAAATTAGGGATCCGTAAGATTTAAGTAGATTAAATCAAGAGCAAAACTTGCTGCAAGTTATGACAGGCTAATAATTCCATCTTCCATTTATAAAATTACTTATTTGCTAACTTTGCTGTGACATTTTAAATTAAGGGCACGTGAATTTTCTAAAGGGTTTACTGTAAAACATTAAGTTCATCTCATTTAAAACTAAAATTACACTTAAATTAAATATTCATTAAGATACGTATATAATTAAATTACCTCCAACCACGAAAACAATTAACTAGGATTACAATACAATTAAAATTGCACAAGTTTAATTTTACGGAGTAGTTGTCCTCCATTTTGGAATTAAAGCCTTTACTTTAGCTTAGCTCCTTGTGAAAGATATTCTCGAGGTATGTAATACTCAATTCAATTCATATGTACTTTCTAAAGTTTATCTTGGACATCATTGACATCGGTGAAGAAAAATATCGTGAGGAAACCTGGACTTATACCAGACTATTACTGTTCCACTCAAACCATGTCAGAGGCCCTTGAGGCGGTTTAGAAACTCTGACACTAGGGTGTGTGGGGTCGTAAGACCTTACTGCCCATATGATAAAGAAAGAACGGTTTATTCGTTCGGGAGCTACGATGCCACAGACACACACACACCCTAACTTAAAATACCCCGTCGTATTTGCGTCAGGGTTAAAAAATGATGAATGTTTCAGTACGAACTAATATTCCCAGGTTTATTTTCCGATTCCCAGGTCGGGCAAAGTGTTATTGGGTTTTTCCATCACGAATTTCTCAGTAGCAGCCTCGGAGTTTGGATTTGTGCCCGGTTTTTGGCAATAGGCTCGCCCCTTATTACATGGGACTTAAACTTAACTGGCGAAATGTGGGTGGCCACGAAAGATGAGACTTGACAAGCGTCAGTAATGGGGAGCTTGCGCAGGTATGGATGTACGAATTAGTTATCCATAATTTGTGTATCTATTCAGGGATATTTCGATGACATTTAGAATAAAACAATATTATAATACTAGCTGACTCGACAACGCGTGTCTGTGGCTTGAAGTAAGTAGATATTGAGGTCAATATTATAATCGAGATAAAAACTATCCTATCTTTCAAGTTGGATCTAACTGCACACGGTGTGCAAATTTGATTATAAACGGTTAAGTAGTTTAGGAGTCCATCCCGGACAAACATCGTGACACGTAATTTATATACTCACTAGCTGTCCGCCGCGGTTACACCCGCGTCTTTGGTTACTGCTCCGCTCCCGTAGGTCGTAGCGTGATGGTATATAGCCTATAACCTTCCTCGATAACTAATCTATCTAACACTGAAAGAATTTTTCAAATCGGACCAGTAGTTCCAGAGATTAGCGCGTTCAAACAAACAAACAAACAAACAAACAAACAAACAAACAAACTCTGCAGCTTTATAATATTAGTATAGAAGTATAGATAAAGATTTATTACGAAATAATAAAATTGGTGTTGTGTTTCAAGTCTCATCTTTCTTGGGGCGTATTGTACTAATAGGTACACCTCTGCCTAACCCTTCGTGGATTACAGGCGTGATATTATGTTGTTAACTAATATTACGAAATAACTACATTCAAACATACTGTTGACCCCATAGTCATTAAAAATTGTATCATCAAAATTAAGCGAAGCAAAATCTGTGTCAATTCGTAGGTCAGCCATTAACCTTGGTTGCACAATCATATTGTTTTAATATCACGATAATAATCTCTCTCACATTGTTTTTTTAAACAAGCTTTACAAGTAATATGATAATTGTTTGAATACTAGTTTTTCCTGTGGCTTTGTCTGCATAAATGTTGGTTATCGTTGACGTAGGCGAGGTTGAGTGTGTCCTTAATCAGATCCCAAGCTACCTCTGTGTTAAATTTCATTGCGATTGGTTTGGTCGTTTTGCCGTGATGAAGAAATAGATTGACTGACAGAAAGACAGACAGATTTATTTTCGTATGTATAATATGTGTAGTGGAATCGTTGTAATTCCTTTTTGAATCGTATGTATTTTGACATCAGGCTCGTGGCTAAGTAATGGCAGCCGCACGGGTCGATCCGTCAGGTTAAGCTACGCTTGCCGGGGTTGGTCCGTGGATGGGTGACCATCTTTACACACCGAGATTCCTCCGTGCCTCCGAAAGCACGTTAAGCCGTTGGTCCCGGCTGTCATACGTGGATCTTTGACAGCCGTTACGGGTCGTTAGAAGCCCAAAAATCTGGCAACCAGTCTTACCAAGTATTATCCAGTTACTGGATTGTGGAGGTTAGATAGGCACTGCTCCATGTAAAATACTGGTATTCAGCTGCATCCTGTTTGACTGGAAGCCGACCCCAACATATTGGGAAAAGGCTAGGCAGATGATGATGATTTGGTATATTGAATCAGTTTTACCGTAATTATGGGAGAGATTGTGGCCTTGCGGGTTGGATCGTTTTGACAAAACCAGGCTCTATTTTCACAGCTCAAAAACATAGTTTCACATAAATGTCATTTTGCATAATAATTGTCGACAATGTGTAATGGCGCGGCGAATGCAATTGTAATCAAATATTTTTGTTTTTCCTACTGCTTTGCAACAACAATGTCGCAGTTTTTATTTACAATTCACATAGATATAATTAATTATTGGTATTGGCTGTAGATTTAGCTGTAAATGTACAATACAAATGTACAAACTGTTTTTAAGTTGTGCTGTGGTGCCCCATAGCACAGCGTGCGTCACGCTGAACTAGCGACTCGCCCCGGTTTCGCACGGGTGCAATGCTGATATACTAAATATACTTTATTAACGACATCACATTAAAAACCTCTAAAATTATCAATGTTTCTCTACTAGGTTATGCATGTATTATACATATAAACCTTCCTCTTGAATCACTCTATATATTAAAAAAATCGCATCAAAATCCGTGGCGTAGTTTTAAAGATTTAAGCATACATAGAGACAAATTATAGTACCTACCCATGTCGAGCAAATTGTTATTAACTTTTCTGTTTTATTGTTTCAGGTTTGAGCCGAACCCACACAATTAGGGTACCGCAGCGAAAATGACACAACAAAAACGACTGTGCGGAATCCGTCTGGGTTCCGTAGGTGTTCTTACTGTATTATTTTATTTGATTGACCGATCATTAGCCGTAAGTACTTAATTCTTATTATTTTTTTATTTCGGTCATGTTGAAAGGATGAGTGAAAGACGATTAACAAAAGGTATTTATATGGCAGAGGTAAGTGGCAACGCAGGGAGGGGACGCCCTAGGAAAACCTACACTGTCATTATTGGTGAGGTTCTTCAGAAAGGTCAGGTACGCAGTACTCGTAACCGGCGCGCTTGTATGACGAGATGTATGAACGTAGATGAGGCGAAAGGAGTATGTAAGGATCGTGGCAGGTGGCGTTCTGTGGTTTCTGCCTACCCCCATTGGAAAAGGCGTGAGTTTATGTATGTATGTGTAAACTCTTCTGTTTTGAATATTCTTCTCCATACGAAGCATTTCCATTGCCCATTTCGGAAGGGGCAACTAGATTCAATGGCATATTTTTTTCTGTCTTGTAAGTGCATTTTAATTGTTTATTAGCGACCCGCCCCGGCTTCGCGCGGGTGCATGTATTATACATATAAACCTTCCTCTTGAATCACTCTATCTATTAAAAAAACCGCATCAAAATCCGTTGCGTAGTTTTAAAGATCTAAGCATATATAGGGACAGACAGACAGGGAAAGCGACTTTGTTTTATACTATGTAGTGATAAAAGGTTTGACTTTGAAAAAAAGGAAGAATGAAAGAAAGAAAATGAGTATTGAAAATAAGGAATGAAAACAGGTGGTGGGTCATTATTGTCACTGAAAAAGATACAAACAACTTTATGTAGTTTTTTTATGGAAAAGAAATCATTATGATGACTTCATAATGATTTCTAATCCATAAAAAATGTGGAGCGGAAGGCAGTGTCAGACACTGACTAAAATCCATCCGTGTTCCTCATAATGCCCTTTGCGTTCCAGAGCCACGTTGACTCTTTCGAACAAAATCCGCAACCCTGGCAGAGAGAAGCTCTAACTTAGCATACATTCAAATACTTGCCCGACTTTAAAGCTACCTTTCATCCATAATTAGGGATGAACTACTATAACATGGCGCGCCATATTACTCTATTTCAATGTGTGTAGTCACATCCGTATGAAAGAATTTGTATGTAGTTGTGAGTAATCGTCTTCAGTAGCAGGCCGGCAGATTTGCTTGTCAACTAATCATAAATAGCCGACCGCGCAAGACAACACACCTGTCATTTTCATAGAGTATGTCAGTGCAGCGCCATACTTGTAATAATGAGTGATTAATGACGCCGCTAATCTAGCAACAAATCGCTGATTTGTTTTTGTTTTGAGAGGCGTCTCAGTACGCACACATGCATTGTGAATCTTTTCAATACTTTTACAAACACTTTCAAACGTTTTGAATTGTGGAAGGGCGCGCCATGTTATTGCAGTTTATCTCTACGTATAAAAGTGACGTACAAACATACATTACTAAATCGCATGTGACACGACAGAATACGGCAAAAAAATCTTGTCATGTGCAAGACACGCGACATTTGTCATATTTATTAATTAACAATGCTTTGACTAACTAAGTAGGTATAATTAAATAGTAATTATTGTCCTATTAACCTGTCATTAGTAGATTATCTACTAGAAAAATAAGATAAGAAGGTTTTTTGTTTGATTAAAGTAATTATTTACTCTTGTTAGTCATTTGGGGTGACTTTCAAAGGTACATTTTGGGTTCAATTCCCAGGTCGGTCAAAGTGTTACTGGATTTTTCGATCAGGAATTTCTCAGTAGCAGCCTCGGAGTCTGGATTTAGCAATAGGCTCGCCCCCTATTACATGGGACTTAAACATAACTGGCGAAATGTGGGTTTTATAATGGGTAGACCTCTGTCTAACCCTTCGGGGATTACAGGCGTGATATTATGTATTTACGTTTGAAAGGTGAATAATTGTTAGTACCTACCTACTGTGTACATTTACCCCCTATTCTAAGATTGCATTTGTACATCTTAATCTGCACATACAAATATACATAAACTCACGCCTTTTTCCCATTGGGGTAGACAGAAACCCCAGAACGCCACCTGCTACGATCCTTACATACTCCTTTCTCGTCCACGTTCATACATCTCATCATACAAGCACGCCGGTTACGAGTACTGCGCACCTGACCTTTCTGAAGAACCTCACCAATAAGGTCAGTGTAGGTCTACCTAGGGCGTTCCCTCCCTGCGTTGCCACTCACATCTGCCATATAAATTCCACGTTCCAATACAATATTCTTTTGACTGTGCCGACCAATAATTAATTCACTTCCATCGCTTGAATTAGCAGCGAAAGGAAGGAAAGTATAACGCGAACTAGTAGTGATACTAACATTGCAATATAAACACGAATACGAGAGGAAGTAATACGGGAAGGCTATTGTAAAACTAGCTTCTGCCCGCGACTTCAACTGCGTAGGTTTTAGAATTAAATCGACGTCCCACTATAGTAGGGGAAGCTTTTTTTTAAGTTGGTAAAAATCATCAATTGAGTCCTCCCGCCCTGGGTGGGGCGGAAGGGACTGTCAGACTTTTACTGACTAAAAAACCACCCTGTTCCTTCTGTTGCCCTTTGCGTTCCGGGGCCACGGTATCCTGTTAAGACGTCCCGCAACCCCGGCAGGCGTTTGGCATCGGGGCCCCGTCCCTTTTATAATGGCTTGCATTCAGATTTGATGAATGACGCTGTGCACAGTCAGCCAGCCAGTGTAGGGGAAGCTAAGATGCTAAAAAGAAAAAATAGATGGGACCCTTTCACTGGTGAGGAGAGCGTGTAGGTACAGATTTCCAGAAATGAAAACAAGCTAATATAATTAAAAAAAATTAAAAACACGACTGCAAAAATTGCACATAATTATTTATACTTTGTTTACTCGACAGTTTTTTTTTAACGACGTTTTTTATTCACAGTGTTGTATATTATTTAAATCTACTTGTCAAATTCTAGACGATAAACATAGACACGACCAGAAAATAGAAAATAAATTGAGGCTGGTATTAATTTAAAGTGACTACACCGGTTTCTTTTTATTTTTTACTAGCTTACTCGGAACGATGCAAGGATTGTAACGATACCCCATACATTTAAATCAGTTCAGGCGTTTAAAAGTTATGGTGGAATAAAAAAACTCACATTACATTAATCCTGAACACATAACACTCCTTTTTCTTGGGGCAGTCGTGTAAAAATGAAAAAATAGTCACAAAGAAATACTAGAGCGTGTCAGATATTAATAGTGTATGGCGCTCCACGTGTTTCTGATAACGGAGGAATATTAATCTGCTGGTTTGCATGGTAGGGTGGCCGTACGAAGGGGTTGAAAATGGGAAATTCTTTCTTGTGGAACAAACCTACCCCGTACCAAAATTTCATCAAAATCTGTTTAATGGATTAGTCGTGAAAGTGTCACAGTCAGAAAGAAAGACAGACAGACAAAGCTACTTTCGCATTTATAATATTAGTAAGGATTTATATTTGCCATCGATACGCTAAGAAGAAGAAGAATATAACGTAACTTAACATCACGCCTGTAATCCCTGATGGGTTAGGCAGATTTGTACTCATTAGCACACCCACATTTCGTCAGTTATTTAAGTCCCATGTAATAGGGGGCGAGCCTATTGCCATCAGCGGGCACAAATCCAGACTCCGAGGCTGCTGCTGAGAAATACTTGATGGAAAAACCCAATAACACTTTGCCCAACTTAGGAATCGAAGCCAAGACCTCATGCTCAGCAGTCGCGCTTTGCTACCACTAGACCAACGAGGCAGTCCAACGAAGAAGAATATACATATTATATTTAAAAACTTTCATATCTTAAATTTCCAGTCGTTAGACGGCTACATACCTGGAGAAGATTACCCGGTATTCACAGAAGTACCAAAAGGCTTGTCATTTACTTGCGATGACAAAATACCCGGGTACTATGCTGATCCGGAAACTATGTGTCAAGTAAGTGATGTTTCTACCTCGTAACGGTAGGAGCTGTAAGAAATTTTCTAACGCCTGCCAAAAATTTCAGAGCAATGTGTTTAGTTGCTAAGAATGTTTGCTATGTAGAAATGGTCAGTGATTTTTTGTTTTTAACCTTATTTATTTATTGCCAACAGCTTTTGTGTACGTTTTGTACCTTTAAATCTCCCATTTTTTATATAATCATGTGATTGGAATTATGGCGGTAAATATATTTAGTGATTCATGGTGCAAGTAGCATGAACCACTACAGACATTTAGCGCATTTTTATAGCGCAAGTATTTGGAGCATTACTTTATGCCTGTCAAATTGTTTAAAGTTAACAGAGAAAGAATATTTTAATACGTATCAAAATGGCATTTAAAAATATAAAAAAAACAGTACAGGATTTCTTTTAAATCTTAGCGCCTACTCAAATAATCATAGCACCATGTTCCTTTCTTGCAGGTTTGGCACTGGTGCGTGCCCAGTATCGGTGGTAACTTGATGTACTCCTTCGTTTGCGGGCCTGGCACCGTCTTCAACCAGCGGACCAGGGTTTGCGACTGGTTCTTCAAGGTATCTTTAATAACTTACGTTGTTGGAACGAAAAGTTAATAAGACGATTTGGGTATTTCTTACGACCAATCAATTGACACAAAGTCAAAGTCAAAGTCAATTTATAAGTTTATTTACACTTATAAGCTGTCAAAACGCGATTCTCTCGTAGATTTTGCATGGTAAAAATGAATGGTGACGTCATTTATTAGCAAACTCAATTTATTAACCATTTATTGATTTCAGAGCAACTAAAAATCTAATTTTACTGTTCATTGAACATTTATCGGGTTTTGAAGGCTAAAATGACGTATGTATTTAAAAAAAAATACAGCCAGATTGGTCGAGCCGCTCTCGAGATTTCCGCTTAGCAACATACTTAATTAGCCATTCATTTATATTTTAGAGATGAAAATAGATAATACTACGAAAAATGTAAGAATCTTTTAAGTTTTATTTTTGTTTTTTGTTTAATCAAAACTAAATCCGTCCCTGTTTATTTCACCAGATGGCTTACCGCCATCTCTTAAAACAATGGTATTTTAATATTACTTTGTAATTTTTATTGTTGGATTTTGAACTCTCAGCGCTGAGCCGAACGTTGAAATCCAACAGTACGGAAGGGGGGTAGGCCCCCAGGTTTCTCGAATGGAGAAGTAAGGTTTTTCTGTCACATGATGATCATTGTGCCATGTTATTGTTCCAGGTGGATTGTCCAAACGCTCAAGCATATTATGGGATCAATGAGGACTTGTACAAGGACGAGGCCGGCAATTACATAAACGGGAAAAAGTAGATCTTACAATCGTAGAAATGTACCAACTATTTACCGACATTTTTTTGTCAATCGACTAATTAGTTGACTTTCTACCTGATGCCATGATTGTGAAGAGTGTAAAAAGCGCGACTGCTGAGCATGAGATCTTGGGTTCGATTCCCAGGTCGGGCAAAGTGTTATTGAATTTTTCCATCAGAAATTTCTCAGTAGCAGCCTCTGAGTCTGGATTTGTGCCCGGTTGATGACAATAGGCTCGCCCCCTATCACATGGGACTTAAACATAACTGGCGAAATGTGGGTGTACACTAATGGGTACACCTCTGCCTAACCCTTCGGGGATTACAGGCGTGATGTTATGTTTCAATGTTACTCAGTTTGATGGGCAGTATACGTATTTAAGTATGTGATGTGTGTTTTTTCTACACTGTCTTTGTACATGTTTTGGTTTGATTCTCGAGTGGTCTCTATGGAAGTCGATTCTGTATCTAGTTGGTGCATTTCTAACTTTTAATAAACTAAAATACAAATAACAACTAAGAGATTATTCTCAATTTTAAGTACAATTACTTTAAGCGCTAAAACGTCATTTTAAGTACAATAATAAAATTAGAATTTTTAAATTTTTTTACAAAAATTTTGTAGGTTCTTTTTCATACTTTGTAAGTAAATATTTAATACAAAAATTTAAATGCAGGCTGATTTGTAATTCACTAGAGCGCAACTTTGGGGGTAGAGGGGGGTAGTAAAAATGCTGATACTTTTTTAATGGTATCAACCCTGTAATATTAAACATAGTACCTCCTACATGTAACGAGTACTACTCCCCCGTAAACGTCAGAGATTGAAATCTTTTTGCTACAACGCCATCTGTTATTCAAAAGCGGAACTAAAAGTGCAACGAGTACTTCTGATGTCGTATCGTTATCGCCAGTCTTTGGGTAACTCGGACAAGGAAAAGATGCTATTGGTTTAACGATGTTTTTACTTCAGTTAACTTTCACATTATTAAATTAACAAAACTTTGAGTGAACTAAGTGTCAACTAAACCTGCCAGGTTTAGTTGACATGCAGCCCGTCCCACGGCAGTCCAGACCACCATGTCCAGCAATGCTATTCAGCCTTCTGACAGCATTGCGTCACCGACACCCTCTCAAGTAGTAATTCCATTAGTATATGTTCACTCTATTAAAACCAATCCACAGATGGGATACGACCTTATTGCACTTTTAGTTCCACTTTTAAATAACAGATGGCGTTGTTTTTTAAAAAATAATCTCTAACATTATTCGTAGTGAATAAAAATATAGCCTGTATTATTTCATCAAGTCTTTTAACAAAACTTAATAAAAAATAATACCTAAGTACTAACCAATTTAAAATGTGATGAAATTGAAATTAGATATTGTGATAACATGTTTGCTTTATTTTAGTCATAATTTAATATAATAATTTATAGTTACCAATTCACAACTGAAGTTACAATGCATAGACTCTAAAAATACAAATACAAATTTAAATTAATAAAAAAGTAAACTATTTTGATATTTATATTAAAAAGTATTTTGATTTAAATATATCGTTATTGAATTGAGAATTTTCTATTTTCTAAAATTATATAAAATATAGAAACCATCTCTATTAATTAGTTTATTTTCTAAAGTTGTCTAATTAGTTATTCATTCGATTTGAACAAAAGATAAAATACTTAAATATACATATAATAATATAATGAAGGTGAAGAGATGTTTGTTTGTTTAAAAACACTAATCTCTTGAACTATAGTCAGATTGTAGATGACGTCCTTGTATTTTTTTACGGATCCCTAATTTTTTGGTTATAAAATATAGCCTATAGCAATCAGGGATAACGTAGCTTCCTATTAGCAAAAAAGTATCAGATTCGGACCAGCAGTTCCGGAGATATAAATAACTCTTTATCTTCATAATATTAGTTAAACAGTATAAATTATTTATCTATATCATTGACCAAGTCTATAGCTCAATTACTCATCAACTATTTTCAAATTACAATTATGCTTCCAGGGGCAATTCATACAACAATTCATACGACAGACGACGATTGTCAGCCCGACGCAAACGACACGAGTACGCTACCAGACAATCAGGGAAGACTGACAGTCCTGACGTCCAAAACAAAACTGACAAACATGAAGAAGTGACAGACACGACACCGTCAGGACAAACTGACAGCCACGACATACAGGCTAGGAGTGACAAAGTTAAAGTAGGAACTAGAAGAAAACGATTAGGCAGATTTAAAAGTCATATCAAACACGATCGGACTGACAAAGTTAAAATAGAAACAAAATCTAGCTAGAATAACTGACAATATCGACTGACGATTAGGTATAGTGGAATGACAGTCAGATAATAATTAATAATAGCAGCTTTAATTTCTGAGAGCCTATTCATGCCTAGAGACAAGACTTGATTAGGCTGACAGAGAACAAAATGTGTACGACGATATTGGAAACAGTGAATGGTATTTTAAAAATAAAGGACAATGCGACATTTTGGGCCCACTTTTCAATACGTATTGTCCAATAGTCATAAGAGCCAATGTCTTAAGAAAGCTAAGTTCAATTTTATCGCGAAAATGGTATTCTCGCGCTGGATTTGAATTTTCACTGCATATCATTGTTGAGTAAAGTTGTCCAATGGGCCCAGGGTTCACACAAAAATGCACATGGTCCTTTATTAAAAAAATAATTTGTATAATATAATTTGTACAACGACGAAAGACGAAATTGACTGACAAAATATTAACAATAATATTAATATATAAAATGTTTAAGTAATTACGAAAACAAAAAACCGTAAACTGACTGACGAACACAATTCCTCTTGAAGATGTCCATCCATTATTGTTGGACCAAACTTGGGAACCTTTTAGTTAAACTTTTAAACAAAAACAAGTTTCAATGCGTTGCATGCCCATGTAAGCATAATCTTTGTACTTATTTTGTTGCTTAAAGTTTAAATAAATAAATGACCGACTAATACCAACTTTGACCGACCTTTACAAATTAGATAACAAATGAGAATTTAACCAATTTTTCAACTATTTTTGAGAATAAATTAGTAATACATACCTACTTTGTAACGATATTTTTTAATTATTTAATAATTTTTTATTTGTAAAATTATGATTTGGAATTGTAACTCTGGCGAGTTACATAATGAAATTACTTTTTAATGTAATTAGATTATAATTATTATGTTTACGTCTGCATCTAAACAATAATTTCTGTAAAAATAACGCCTACACAAGTACCTAAACAAAAATAAAATTGATTATTAAAATAGTGGCACTTAATTTTAGGAGCATAAATGTTTTTTTGCCATAAAAATCATTATTAATTCTAAACTAGTACTTTTATGTAAATATAAATTCTATTGTAACTATATTATTTTTGTACCTAATTAAAAAATAATTAATGAATGTGTTTTTTATTTCATGAATTCTCTTTTAAAGTATTTTTGGGTTTTTCCATCAGGAATTTCTCAGTAGCAGCCTGGATTTGTGCCCGGTTGATGGCAATAGGCTCGCCCCCTATTACATGGGACTTAATAACATATCTGGCGAAACGTGGTTGTACCTACTAATGGGTACACCTCTGCCTAACTCCTTTGAGATTACGGGCGTGATGTTATGTTATGTGAATTCACTTTTTTTCAAAGTCAGAACTCTTATGTGGGAGAAAAGAAATAGATTCCGAAACATGCAGCGTTGAAATATTTGCTTGCTGGTATGGAATCCTTGGTATGCAGGTCTGTCTTGCTCTTGATTTCAATAAGTGACGAAAATGATAATGATTTTGACGTTAGGCCCGGTATCCACCAAAGCGGAGATGAGAGGAGATGTCTCGTATAACCAATCGGCTTGCGTTATTTTCACATCTCACCGCTTAGCTTCAACACAACACAGTATCCTATTGGTTATTTACGAGACATCTCTTCTCCTCTCCGCTTTGGTGGAGTCCGGGCCTAAGTCTTGCTCCTGATCTCTCCCCAATCGTGTCAGATTGCCGTTCCATCGGACTATGAGAGTGAAGAAGGACCCGTGCACTTGTGTTTGCGCAGTAAAATATGTTCTGCCTACTAGGCTCGTCAAAGTCAAAGCATTTATTTCAATTAGACCAATTACAGACACTTTTGAATTGTCAAGGAGTCGGTCAGTCAGTCAGAAAGTTGAAGCTAGTTGCTCGTTCTAAAACGGAGGTAGGCCTCTATGGAGAAGAACGAGCAAGAAACTTCACGGTACTCTTTTCGTCTCCATTGAGACAAGCAACCGTGACAGAAAATCGGTCAGGAGAATTATTTCATAGTTCCTTGAGCCTTATTGCATTCTATAAATACAAAAATCGTGCCGATACAAGCGGAGAAGTCATTGAAAATGGAGATGTGACATTTCAATACATATACATGGTGTAAAAAAGCTTGTTTACAAAAATAGATAACCGCCCTCAAAAACTACAACATAAAAAATAACTAGTTTTGGAAGTCGGCGGCTTTGGTTTTGTTTTTTGTTATGTAGGTATTGCCACCAACTTCCAAACTAAAGTTATTTTGTAGTTTTTGAAGGCGGTTGTCTTTTTTTGTAAAAAAGCTTTTTATTTTTCACTTTTTTGTGCTTGTGTGTTGTTCAAGGATTTCAAGCACTAAAAAGTATTTATTGTAATCCGTAGTAAAGATGATACATCATCCACATAGCAGTAATAAAAAAAATGCTCACAAAATAAAAAGCACTAAACCAAATTGGATGAAATTTATATGGGACCAAATGGCAAGTAGGTATACTGCATCGTACAAAAAAGGAATCACACTAATCAGACTAGAATCCTCGGAGTAATCGGTGTACCTACATACATAAAAAAAAAATACCGGCCGAATTGAGAAACTTTTTTTTTTTTGGTGGTAAAAATCATCAAATGACTCCTTCCGCCCTGGGTGGGGCGGAAGGGACTGTCAGACTTTTACTGACTAAAAAACCACCCTGTTCCTTCTGTTGCCCTTTACGTTCCGGGGCCACGGTATCCTGTTAAGACGTCCCGCAACCCCGGCCGAATTGAGAACCTCCTCCTTTTTTTGAAGTCGGTTAAAAAGAGACAACACATACCCGTTAACTACACATACTGCTCGTCAACCTAAGTAATAACATAACATCACGCCTGTTATCCCCGAGGGGTTAGGCAGAGGTGTACCCATTAGTACACCTACATTTCGCCAGTCATGTTTAAGTCCCATGTAATAGGGGGCGAGCCTATTGCCATCAACCGGGCACAAATCCAGACTCCGAGGCTGCTACTGAGAAATTCCTGATGGAAAAACCCAATAACACTTTGCCCGACCCGGGAATCGAACCCAAGACCTCATGCTCAGCAGTCGCGCTTTACGACCACTAGACCAACGAGGCAGTCTAAGTAATATTGAGCAAACATTATTGCTGGAAGGAGCTCATAGCTAAGTAATAACAGATAGAAAAGAAATAAAGAAAGAAAAACTGTTTATTCTCGCGAAAATGACGCACGTAACATAAAACAAAGAAAATAAAAATTGTACACACAGTAAAACAGATAGGTATGCAGGTTCGTCAGATATAGTTGAAGTTTTCTTAGAAACCGATGGATGTTTACGAATGTAATTTAATTTAAAACGTAGATAATAAATAGTTATTTATTTAGGTTAAGTTTCAGTCAAAGACATCCATCGGTTTCATAAAAAACTTCAACTATATCTGACGACCCTGCATACCTATCTGTTTTGCTGACTGCACATAAAACCAAAGTGCAAAACAAGTTTTTATTAAAATTAAAAATCAAATAAATACATCAGGTTAGTTGGACCATCTTTACACAGAGACTCCTCCGTGCCTCGGAAAGTACGTTAAGCCGTTGGTTCCGGCTGTCATACGTGGATCTTTGACAGTCGTTACGGGTCGTCAGAAGCCTGAAAATCTGGCAACCAGTCTTACCAAAGGGTACGCATAACCTAGTTACTGCAGTCACTCCACGTAAAATACTGGTATTCAGCTGCATTCGGTTAGACTGGAAGCTGTCCCAAAAATAGTTGGGCTATGAAAAGGCTATGCGAATAGATATTGCTGACCTGAGTATTTGATATTATTTCAGCTTGATACTTCCACGCGTTCTTGAGAAAAATTCTTGACAAACGACAGACAGACGGGCAAAAAAGTACGCGGAACCCTAAAAATGATCGCAATGATAGGAAATATAAAAAAAAATGAAAAAAAAAATGAATAAATGAATAAATGAATGAATGATTATAATTATGATAGGAATATATATATTTCCTATCATATAATATATATATTATCACTTTTGGTTTCGTTTAGTATTTTTAACACCCTGTATATAAGTAGTATCATCATGCTCCAGCCTTGACAGGATATGCAGAGAGCGGCAAAGCTCTTCAATATTTATATTGCATTCTAGACTCACACAGATGCGTGGTCACATAGTTGCATTGTGTTTGTGTGCAGTATTGTAAAGGTGTAGTTATACGGAGCACACACAGCGAGCAGCGATTTGTGTGACGTCACAAATACGGGCCGCGGCAGGCGATGCGGACACCGCATCGTTATTATATCGATGGCCGCATCGAGTAAACGTATTTTTTTTTTTCGGTTCCTTAGCCCATCCTCCTACCCCCTAATTTTTTTCGTAATATTATAGTCTAAAAATAATTAAGTAATACATTATATAGATCTGCTTACAAGGAACCCCGCGTTATTAAGGAATAAACGTTTTATTTTCTCCTGTAAAGTTGACTTTTTTCACTTGCACGTTTATTCCATGCGGCCATCGATATGTACATCTGCTCTTAAAAATTCCAAGGAATCATGAAAAACTAGCTTCTGCTAGATTTCATAATTAAGCCTAAATCCTACATTTCAATTAGGTTTCTACAAAATCCTGAATGTTGGTAAAGAGAAAAAAAAATAAAAAAAAATGTTTGATTAACACACTTAAGTGTTGTTCACAAATAATAATTGATTAAAAACACAAAAAAAATATATACAAGTTATACAAATCGAACCTGTGGTTCCTAAGATTAGCGCATTCGGTCAGTGGGTCGTCTTGCAATTAAACAAACAAACTTTTCAGCTCTATAATATTAGAGTATAGTTAAAAAAAAACCAATATAAACCATGACAAAACATAATCAGTATTTCAAACTAATCACCGAGATACCTAAATGCATATTTCAAGTTAAACACAAAAAAAACACAAATAAAATCGACTAAAAAATCAAACCAATATAAATGTAAAGATGACACTTGACACACAAACTTTATTATTTCGTAATAAACATTATAATATTGTTAAGAATTTAAATCTAAATGTCATTGAAATATCCCTGAATAGATACACAAATTATGGATAACTATTTCGTACATCCATACCTGCGCAAGCTCCCCATTACTGACGCTTGTCAAGTCTCATCTTTCGTGGCGCGTACTATAGCCTAGCCTTTATTACTGTCACTTCAACCAACATGGAGGGGGCGATGAGGCAGTAAGCCTCCTACCACAGCCACCAACAGACGTGGCATTAAAAAAAACAAAGAAAAAAATAGTGTTTTCTAATTCTGACACAAGTGACAGTGTAGTGAAAAAAAAAAGTGTTATTACGACCACAGATTAACGGTAATATTTTTCACGTTATTTTAAACGTTACGTAACAGCTGCTTAATAGTTATTTTGGTAACGTAATAACCGAAACTTGTTTTGTAATCGGAACGCGACTTCGTGTGTTCATGCTTTGCTAGTGATGTATGAGGAGGGACCAAATTAATGTTTCTTTTTTTATATTTAATTTTTTTTCTCTTATTTTATTGTTGATGTTGATATATCTTTCACTTAAAAGAGCAAATCGTGGTGGTATAGTTGTTAAGACACCACTTAAGTATGAGTTCAAATCCGGGCAAGTAAAAATGTAACTATTTTCAATTCATAATGTACTTTCTAAGCCTATCTTGGAAATCACTGACATCGGTGAAGGAAAACATCGTGAGGAAACCTGATAACATCAGTCTGAAATTGCCAATCTTCTTTGAGCAAGCGTGGTGATCAATGCTCGTGCCTTCTCTGTATGAGAAGAGGACTTTGCCCTGCAGTGGAATAATAAATTTCATCATTATACGTCTAACAGTTTTTGATATATCTTGATGAGTGAGTAAGTGAGCTTCCGGTTTAATACCTATACACTATGTAACAAAAACCCTGTCAGATCAGTGTTGCCGTTGACCAGTTTTTATGTTTTATTTTAATTTAATTTTATTACTTCTTCTTTCTTCTTTTTTTTCACTGGGGAAAAATAATAATCTCAAATCCATTAAATGGTTACGTATATGTGTACGCAGTACGATGCCGAATAATACCCTTAAGGATCGGACAGGGTTTTTGTTACATGCTGTATTTAGATAACATACCTTTTTTGAGCAGTCGTGTTAAATAAAACATTTGTCAAAATAAACTAATTAAAAAAATATTTTTAAAAACAAGCTTTAAATTAAAATTCCACAATATTGAGTATTGGACATTGTATTGTCACCAGAACTAAAGGTGTATGCAAAATTTTAGCTCAATCGGATACCAACAAATGGTCGAAAAATGGTTTGCAAATTTTGAAAGGACAACTTATTTACATACATACATACATACATACTTACTTACTTACATACGAACAGTGCAAGCTAAATAAAAAAAAACTTGTAAAAAACATAATTTTTATGGATTTACAAATTAAATATTAGGTACACATTTTAAAATGACGTGATATTCATTAGCGTTTTTTCTTTATAATTAGAAGATTGAACTGTCTCCTGTACCAAATTATATTTACGTTATTAAAAACAAATTTTTTTCGATATTATTTAGTTAGTAATATTCTTAGAAAATCTTAGCCAATTTTTTATTAAAATATAAAACAGCAGTTTCACTCTCGTTTAGTTACGTCTTTAGCTACTGCTCCACTCCCGTGTGTCATAGCGTCATGTTATATATTCGGTAACCTTCCTCTATAAACAGGCTATATAACACAAAAAGATTTTTTCAAATCAGACTAGTAGTTCTTAAGATAAGTGTGTTTAAACAAACAGACTTTTTAATTAATTAAAAGTATTTATTTCTAGAATAGAAAAACTATCTTTTAAACTGTTTTCTAAATACTACAGCACAAGTTACATCAGACACTTGTTATTCGAAACAGGGTAGGCAGAAAGAATACTAAATACATTAACTATTGCCAACTAAAGCCCCGCACTCACCGGGCAACTATTGAGCAACTCATGCGCAACCTGTTTTACGATATTGCCTAATATTATGTCCGATATTGACATACTTATTAGCAGCTGTACCATGTGTATTTCTGTCGTCAAGCCGCGGTGCTGTTAAATGCCGTATCATACCATTCTGTCAAAATCGGTTGTTCTGTAGATTAGTAGGAACAAGAACAGACAACATCTGACGAAATGTGGGTGCAATAAATGGGGCTACCTCTGCCTAAGAACAGACAGGGAGGGGTCGCCCTAGGAAGACCTACCTGACCTTATTGGTGAGGTTCTTCAGAAAGGTCAGGTGCGGAGTACTCGTAACCGGCGTGCTTGTATGACTAGATGTATGAACGTACATGAGGCGAAAGGAGTATGTAAGGATCGTAGCGTTCTGTGGTTTCTGCCTACCCCCATGGGAAAAAGGCGTGAGTTTATGTATGTATTTATGTAAGAACAGACAAAAAAAAAAGTACTGCGTAAACATTCAAATGTTTTTTTTTTGTAAAATAGCTGTTATTTTGACATTACAAACAGATATTTAAATTTTATTTATCATCACGCCTGCTATTTCCGAAGGGTGAAGCAGAGGTGTACCTATTAGGACACCCATATTTTGCCAATTATGTTTAAGTCCTATGTAATAGGGGGCGAGCCTATTGCTATAGAACATTAAATGTACAGGTTAAAACGGTACAGTAGCAACATTTTTATCGCCCAGTGTGAACAAATCCTTATATGCATTCAACTTGTCATTACTTGTCACCTTGATTTCTTAAGGAAGTCGGATTTAATACGTAAGCGACTGTTACCTTCGGCTGTAAAGTGTTACTTTATTTTTAGGGTTCCGTACCTCAAAAGGTAAAAACGGAACCCTTATAGGATCACTTTGTTGTCCGTCTGTCTGTCTGTCTGTCTGTCTGTCTGTCAAGACCTTTTTTCTCAGGAACGCGTGGAGGTATCAAGCTGAAATTCATATCAAATACTCAAGTCTATGGTCTCTTGGAGCTGTGAAAAAATCAAACTTCTAAGTCAACGCGATCAAAAGATACTCCCGTTTATGCCGCAAATTTTCGACACTCGCAAGGGAATCAAAACCTACAGGGTACTTCCCGTGAACTCAGAATCTTGAAATTTGGTATGAAGCAACGTCTTATAGCAGAGATATAGGAAAAATTGCGAAAAGTATAAATTTTTAGTTACATCATATAATAAAAATATTTTTAATAATTTTAAACTTACTACCCCTTTCCTCATGAACGCGTAGTGGTATTATATTGAAATTCATATCAAATACTCAAATCTATAATACCTTTAAGCTGTAACAAAATCAAACTTCTATGTCAACGCAATCAAAAGAAACAGGAATTAAAACCGCATATTTTGAAACTCGCCACTACTCGCAAGGGAATCAAAACCTACAGGGTACTTCCCGTGAACTCAGAATCTTGAAATTTGGTACGAAGCAACGTCTTATAACACAGATAAAGGAAAAATTGCGAAAAGCATAAATTTTTAGTTACATCATATAATAAAAATATTTTTAATAATTTTAAACTTATTACCCCTTTACTCATGAACGCGTAGTGGTATTATATTGAAATTCTTAACAAATACTCAAGTCTATAATATCTTTAAGCTGTAACAAAATCAAACTTCTACGTCAACGCAATCAAAAGATACAGCAATTAAAGCCGCATATTTTGAAACTCGCAACTACTCGCAAGGGAATCAAAACCTAAAGGATACTTCCAGACGACCTGGAATCTTGAAATTTGGCATGAAGCAACGTTATAAAGTACACATATAGGAAAAATTCCGAAAATCTTAAATTTTTAGTTACATCACATAGTATATTTTTTTTAATAATCATAAACTTACTAGCTGACCCAGCAAACGTTGTTCAGCGATTAAAAAAAAAAAACAGATGTTGGCCGATTCTCAGACCTACCCGATATGCACACAAAATTTCATGCAAATCGGTTCAGCCGTTTCGGAGGAGTTTGGAAACAAACACCGCAACACGAGAATTTTATATATAAGACTTGCTGACCCAGCAAACGTTGTTATGCGATTAACAAAAAAAAATTAAAAAATAGATTTTGACCGATTCTCAGACCTACCCGATATGCACACAAAATTTCATGCAAATTGGTTCAGCCATTTCGGAGGAGTTTGGAAACAAACACCGCGACACGAGAAATCACTTCTCTTCTTAAAGAGATGAAGATTTTTCCGAACATACATAATGTTTTCATATATGTATTGACAAGGTACCGTCAGCTTTCCACATTGTTATGTTATGGATTTCATTTAGCAATAAAAATACCATTACTTTTACTTATATACCTACAGGTTTGTACGGAACCCTCGGTGCGCGAGTCTGACTCGCACTTGGCCGGTTTTTTTTAACAAGATATCAAGCTTATTTCTTTGATTATTTTTTCATGTACAGTAGCGGTCATAAGTGGAGTAGCAATTTATAAAGCAAATCGATTGACACTTTGGTTAAACTTACGACCTTTCAACGTCGTGTGCCAATTTTGAGGTGTACGTAGGTACTGTGTTATTACGTTCAAAAGTGGCCTAATTAAATAAATTATTTGACTTTGACTTTAACTTAGAATACATCACTTATACACACAGATGTAGGTACGGCCTGTACCCCGTGTTCACAGCAATTCAAACCTTAGCATGCTACTGCACTTATGACCCCTAGTGTACAATTTTTTGCACCTGCCATGTTATCTCTTCACCACCTTTGGTTGACTGGTAGAGAATGCCTAAGGCATCAAGTCCGCCTTTGTACTATTTTGTTGCATAAACGTTCAATAAATAAATAAGCTTGGATAATACATAAAACTAGCTTTTGCTCGCCACTTTGGCCGTTTGGTTTTTTTTTATAAAATTTAGTCTTTACATTACTTATTTAATAATAATAATAATACTGTTTCCGCCTCCGGTGGGCTACTATTTTTTATATTTTTAAATGTTTGTATTTTTATATTAATATTTAAAAATGTAATTTATATGTATGTACAATTAATAAATGAGAATAATAATAAACCTTAACACAAAACTTATAAATAATCATAAAATTACAAAGTACTACCACCCTTCCCGCGACTTCGTTCGTGATTTTTCATACGGATCCCTAACTTTTTCATAATAACATAAAGCCTAAAGCACTAAGTTTAGGCAAACGTAGTGTGGGACGCCCTGCTGCACGGTGGACGATTTAAAGAAGGTGGCGGTCAGCGGATGAATGCGGGCTGCCCAAGACCGGGATGGTTGGTGCTCTTTGGGGGAGGCCTACGTTCAGCAGTGGACGGCCATAGGCTGATATGATGAAAGCACTAAGTGATAACGTAGCTTCCAATTTGCAAAAGAATTTTCTAAATATGTTCAGTAGATCCAGAGATTACCCCCTACAACCTCACAAACTAACAAACTTTACCTCTATATAATCTACAAATTACTTAATAGATAATTATACAAATTACGCGTCACGTTGTTTGTCCGCGATGGACTCCTAAACTACTCAACCATTTTTTATGACATATGGCTTACTGTATGTAATTTGGTCAATTTATAAGATAGGATAGTTTTCATCTCGATTATTGACCTCAATATCTTTACTTACTTCAAGCCACAGCAACGCGTGGCCGAGTCAGCTAGTATTAGTATAGTTTACAAAGTCGACTGTGGCAACTGCTGTGAAATACGCGGTACAAAGCATTTAGTAAGACTAAACAGCTCGTTGCCCAACAGTGCGAAGTTTATGTAGAAGCAACAAGAATAATGTAACCAGTATTTTGTAAAAACCTAATTGAAAAGAGTGCCGTGGAGTTTCTTGCTCATTCTTCTCCATAGAGGCCTACCTCCGTTTTGGAGCGAGCAACTAGCTTCAACTTTCGGACTAACTGACCGACTCTTTGACAATTCAAAAGTGCCTGTAAATGGTCTCATTGAAATAAATGTTTTGACTTTGACTTTTGACTTTAAACTTGCAATTTTGACAAGAGTTTTCAATTAAACGATTTACGAAAATATATCCTCAGTTACAGAGAACTTATTTGTGTTTAGTTCTTCCAAAATGGCCTAACCCACATAACATAACATCACGCCTGTAATCCCCGAAGGGTTAGGCAGAGGTGTACCTATTAGTATATCCACATTTCGCTAGTAATGTTTAAGTCCCATGTAACAGGGGGCGAGCCTATTGCCATCAACGGGGCACAAATCCAGACTCCGAGGCTGCTACTGAGAAATTCCTGATTTAAAAAAACCAACCGGTTTCCTATTACTATCAACCGGGATTACATATCCTACTGCTGTGGTGAAACTGTAGAACTTCGTAGGCTTAACTAGAGCACCTATACATCTAAAACTTATTACTTAATACCTCAGTAAGAGGTACCAAGTAAAAGTTAGTTAGGCGTAGATAATATATAATAGTTATGGTGCTCCAATTTATTGAGTGTTGACTTCCTAGCGAGATATAGTGATGGGAAATTCATTTCAGTCGATTAATTTGTCGATTAAGTTTTTCTTTTATGTGGCGCAGTGGTTAATGCCTGTCTGTCTTGCGGGTTCGATACTAGGCAAATAAAAAAGTGAATTTTTTAATTCATATGTACTTTTTAAGTTTATCTTGGACATACACTGACTACGGTGTGGAAGTCTGAAATTGCCAATCTGCTTAGCAAGCGTGGTGATCACTGCTGGTGCCTTCTCTAAGGCATTTGACCGCCTTTGCCGACCAGTAAAACAATAAAAGCATGGTATGATTTAAAAACTAATCTACACTATGTAACAAAAACCCTGTCAGATCAGTGTTGCCGTTGATCAGTTTTTATGTTTTATTTTAATTTAATTACTTCTTCTTTCTCCTTTTTTTTTTACTGGGGAAAAATAATAATCTCAAATCCATTAAATGGTTACGTATATGTGTACGCAGTACGATGTCGAATAATACCCTTAAGGATCGGACTGGGTTTTTGTTACAGGCTGTATATAAATATAAAAGCGAAAGGTCTCTAATTCACTCAGTCATCACGAAATAAACTCATCGAAAACCGCTTGAAGTATATAGATGAGGCAGAGAGGCAGTTAATAGGTAGTTAGTAGACGTCCGCTAAGAATGGATTTTCCATTTACTCCCCATGGGTATGAAACGGGGGTATGACATTTAAAGCTACGAGTATGATTTTATTACTAATCTATAAATATATATAACTCAAAGGTGACTGACTGACTGACATAGTGATCTATCAACGCACAGCCCAAACCACTGGACGGATCGGGCTGTTTGGCATGCAGGTAGATGTTATGACGTAGGCATCCGCTAAGAAAGGATTTTCCAAAATTCACCCCATACGGGGATGAATCAGGGTTCCAAAGTTTGTATGGAGAAATCAACTTTGACGCGGACGAAGTCGCTAATAGAAGCTAGTATATCATAAAGAGATAAAATTTATTCATTTGTCAGAAATTTTTCAACTGTTAGAAAGTTATACTATTATACCGTGTGTCATAAAATATGTTTTATGGCATACTTGACTGTCACACAGACGAAGCCGCGAGCAAAACGTAGTCACTTATAAAACCGTATTTCATAATATACCGTCACAATTATTACCCCATTCAAGTAATACAAAAATGATGATAAATAAAAACATTACTTCTACAAGTACTAAACAATCGATAATACTGCTTTCACCACAGCGGGTGAAGCGTGAAGTTTATCTAATTTATCAATCAATAGCTAACTGCTTCTGAAATCGATTATATCAACATCCCTTTGGATAAAGGCTGTATCGAAATCTTTGATTAGAAATATCTACTGTCTTTAAAGATGAAGGTCAATTCTACTAATTAATAAAAATGTTTAAAATCCAGCCTCGTTGGTCTAGTGGTCATAAAGCGCGACTGCTGAGCATGAGGTCTTGGGTTTGATTCCCAGGTCGGGCAAAGTATTATTCGGCTTTTCCATCAGGAATTTCTCAGTAGCAGCCTCGGAATCAGGATTTATGCCCGGTTGATGGTAATAGGCTCGCCCTCTGTTATAATAGTAAGATTCATAAAGATATTGCTCGGGAATCTAGCAACCAAAATATACATAGAGGCTATATTACATCATTTTTCATCACAAAGTTTGCATGGATGGATGGACATCTCTGACATCGGTGAAGGAAAACATCGTGAGGAAACCTAGACTTATACCAGCCTATTACTGTCCCACTCAAACCATGTCGTAGGCTCTTGAGGCGGTTTAGAAACTAACACTAGGGTGTGTGGGGTCGTAAGACCTTACTGTCCACACGATAAAGAAAAAGTTAGATATCAGATCAACATAAATCCCAACACTAAAATTCAAATATCGATATTTCCGTCCCAACAGTCGCAGCCTTAGCAAGGACTTGTCTCTTACCACAGATATTACACAAGTGCAGCGGCGCTTACGCAACCGAGATGTATTATCAATAACTCGTTTTATATCAGTAGCAGTTTTTTGTCTGTCTGTCTGTCGCTATCTCAAGTATTTAGGTTGTTTATAAGTTGCCTCAAAAATCGTGAGTCACGATTCGAACTAGTTTCTTGATAAGACTTTGTGTGGTAAGTAGATCAGAATTTATAATTTTAATTTAAGTTTTAATTTGCTGTGGTGACAAATTAAAGGACGGTGGGGGGAAAATGATAAGTTTGTAGTTTTTAGTTTGTTTGTTAAGATAAAATAAGATAATATTTTATTTGCTAAACATGTGACATACATACAAGAAAATACATGCATGCAAGATGGTAACACGATCAACATTATTAGGTACAGCATGTTTGTCACATGATGTGACGTGAAAATGTCTAGAAATGTTATTACTTAAAACATCCTCATAGAATAAATTAGGTAATTCTATAATAATAATATTGCAATAAATTTAAAATAACAAAAATCATACAGAACATTAAAAACAAAAATAAGTTATTAAGACTAAAAAAAAAACAAAAAAAAAAAACAAAAATAAGCAAAAATAATAATAATCAAATCAAATAAGCTACTATTACTACAAATCTTTCCTCTAGGAACTCGTTAATGTTATAGTATGCTTTATTAACTCAATAAGTCTTAAGTTTAATTTTCAAGTGTACCTTTTCATGTGTTCCAACTTAGACAATATGATCTGGATTGAAAACTATCAATCAATCTTTTTATTTATTTATTCATAAACAACCAACCAATACTAACAGTTTGCACCAGACATACAAGTTATTGCCCATTAATAATATAACTTAATAACTAAACACAAAAAAAACATAAAAAAGAGAAACATAAAACATAAAATTTAACAGAATTACAGTAGATGAAACAAAAATAGAAAAGTGATAGCAAGATAAAAAGGAAATTAATTAATTTATTTATCTATACTAATATTATAAAGCTGCAGTGTTTGTTTGTTTGTTTGTTTGTTTGAACGCGCTAATCTCTGGAACTACTGGTCCGATTTGAAAAATTCTTTCAGTGTTAGATAGATTAGTTATCGAGGAAGGCTATAGGCTATATACCATCCTACGACCTACGGGAGCGGAGCAGTAACCAAAGACGCGGGTGTAACCGCGGCGGACAGCTAGTTTAAGACAATGAGATTGTGCTAGGGGTGGCAATGGACTCCAGGTATCGATTCAATCTGCCTAGCCTTTTCCCAACTATGTTGTGGTAGGCTTCCAGTCTAACCGGATGCAGCTGAATACCAGTATTTTACATGGAGCGACTGCCTATCTGAAGAAAACTTGTTCTCCATACAAAAGACTTCAACGCGTGTTCTTGTAACATCAAACAAAAATATCCTCACAAATTCTAAAATTATTTATTTTCATTTCTTAGATACCATAACATCACGCATGTAATCCGCGAAGTGTTAGGCAGAGGTGTACCCACATTTCGCCAGTTATGTTTAAGTCCCATGTAATAGGGCGCGAGTCTATTGCCATCAACCGGCCACAAAACTTGTCGTTTTTGCAATTTACAAAAAAAAAAAATGAATACAGCTGTCCCCCTTTTAAAAAGTAGTTTCGAATAGAAAAGTAAGAGCAAAAAAACTCCATACTTACTTAGTCTTTAAAAATCAATGTTTTAACAATAATACATGTGAATACGATATACCTACCTTGAAACAAACCACTTTAATAGAAACAAATAAATCCAAATCAAGCAACAAAAACGGCTGATTTAAACGAATCCGTTTTCGCTAATTTATTTAAATTAAATCAAAAGTTAACAAATAAATCCTTTTACGGTATGAAACGGATTAGATAATCATTTTGTTAAATCCAAAATGGCGGACGCTATAAAAGTCAAAGTATTTAACATTTGGAAGAACGCCATTTATTACCGAATTAGGTTTTATTGATTTGTGGGTGGAAATTAATATGTCAATTCAAATACCAATTTTACTTAAATGTAGGTCGCTTTAAATGTTTGTTACACGACTGCCCCAAAAAAAGGAGTGTTATGTGTTCAGGGTTAATGTATGTATGTATGTATGTATGTGAGTTTCTTTATTCCACCATAACTTTTAAACGCCTGAACCGATTTAGATGTATGGGGTATCGTTACAATCCTTGCATCGTTCCGAGTAACATAGGCTAGTTAAAAATAAAAAGAAACCGGTGTGGTCACTTTAAAACGTAAATTAATACCAGCCTCAATTTTTTTATTTAATGAATCGGGTCGTGTCTATGTTTATCGTCTAGAATTTGACAAGTAGATTAAAAAATATATAACACTGTAAATAAAAAACGTCGTAAAAAAATCTGACGGGTAAACAAAGTACAAATATGTGCAATTTTTGCAGTCGTGTTTTTTAATTTTTTAATTATAGTAGCTTGTTACTTCCTTGATTTTTAGTGCCATTGTAATGGCCCAGTGGTCAGTTTGACAGTCGTTACGGGTCGTCAGAAGCCCGAAAGTCTGACAACCAGTCTTACCTAGGGGTATCGTATTACCTAGTTACTGGGTTGTGGAGGTCAGATAGGCATACGCTCCGTGTAAAATAAGAAAGAGAGAGAGAAGAGGCGAAAGAAGTATGTAAGGATCGTAGCAGGTGGCGTTCTGTGATTTCTGCCTACCCCCATGGGAAAAAAAGACGTTAGTTTATGTATGTGTCCATGTAAAATACTGGTATTCAGTTGCATCCGGGTAGACTGGAAGCCGACCCCAACATAGTTGGGAAAAGGCAGATTGATTCTCAAACTTTTAACTATGCTAAAATGACATTTATGTAGGTACATCAGGTCTGGCTACTTTGAGAACTCATACCATTACAAATTCCACACAATCATTTGACATGCTTTGTTTAAAACTTTAGTTCTCACAGCCCTATGTACTTAAGAGGCGAGTCCGTGGCGCAATCATAAGTCATTTGTAGGCAAAGCGATCGTTTAACGATGTCATTGTATTTTTTAAAACATTTTTCTTCTAAGAATTTTTCTAGTATCGTGAGTGCATCAAATGGCACAATCACATATTGTTCTTTACCTTTAATAAATAAAATAAAAAGCCTTATATTTCCAGTTAACTTAAAAAAAATTGTTTTCTTCTTTCTTCTTCTTTATCGAGTGGGCAGTAAGGTCTTACGACCCCACACACCCTAGTGTCAGAGTTTCTAAACCGCCTCAATGGCCTCTGACATGGTTTGAGTGGAACAGTAAGTCCCAGGTTTCCTCACGATGTTTTCCTTCACCAATGTCAGTGATGTCCAAGATAAACTTTAGAAAGTACATATGAATTGAAAAAGTCACATTGGTACTTGCCCGGATTTGAACCCACGACCTCATGCATGAGAGGCGGGCGCCTTAACCACTGGGCCATCACGACAATTCTACTTATACTTAATTAACAAAAGAATTAAAAAAAAAAAATAGAAAAAATTATTATCTATGTAACTTTAATATATATTTAATTATTGCTATTATGAAAAAAACCATATTATAAGTACTTAAATAAGCAGTAGCATTTAACTGTACTGGAACCCCCCCATCAGGTAAAGGCCTCCTCCAAAGCTTTCCATTTCTCTCGGTCTTGGGCTATTTGTTGTCATTCTGAACCAGCAATATTTTTTTTTAATATCGTCATCCTATATAGTGATCCTAGTGGTGTTTACCTTTAATAACACCACTGTCCTTCTGCAGGGCAAAGGCCTCTTTTCATACATACATGAGACAGAGACACGTCGGCCTACGCTGAAAATCAGCGCCGTGGTTTCGTGCCATCGTGTGTGGGCCACGGCAATAAGCTGAGCGTCGGCCGTTTCGCGCGGTAGTGGCGCAAACTTCCGTTTTTTAAAATTTTTCTGTCATTTATGTATTTAGTTTTTTAGATTAAGTACCAACTTGTCTTGCCGCTGTAAAGATTATTTTGTATTGTGCGTCACTTCTACGTGAATAAATGGTTTTTCTTTCTTTCTTTCTTTCTTTCATACAGAGAAGGCAGGAGTAAAATTAAAAAAAAAAAGAGTAGGTACTAATCACTACTTAACTGAACAAGAGCTACAACATTTGGTCTAAACCAGGGGTCCTCAAACTTATTTTGTCTTCTGCCCACTTTGAGAATAAATTAAAGTCAAAGTCAAAGTCAAAGTCAAAACATTTATTTCAATTAGACCATTTACAGTCACTTTTGAATTGTCAAGAAGTCAGTCAGTTAGTCCGAAAATTGAAGCTAGTTGCTCGTTCCAAAACGGAGGTAGGCCTCTATGGAGAAGAACGAGCAAGAAACTCCACGGCACTCTTTAAAATTAGGTTTTTACAAAATCCTGGTTACATTATTCTTGTTGATTCTACATGTGATCACAATGAAGATGAATATAAAACAGTAGTTAAAAATAATAAAAATAAAGATGTAAGCCATAGCAGTTAAGAGATGACCAATCCCAACTGACAGCATCCGTTCACGAGCATGACGCATGGATCAATTATTTGAATCAATTATTTTCTAGCACCCCCATTTTTTTTCTAAAACATAGTCCAAAAATAACTTTTATAAAATATAGTTTTATACATTCCAATATTGTAATGTTTAAGAACAATACAAAGTATGAGTATCGGGGTCAATGAACGGTCATTGGCCCGAGGAAATCGAGTGCATCAGCTGTTCTGCTTAGTGCATTCCTTTAATGTGATCTGCGATATTTATTTATTTATTTATTTAAAACTTTATGCACAAGTAAAAAAATACTGTACAAAGGCGGACTTAATGCCTTAGGCATTTTCTACCAGTCTACCTTAGGGTAATGCAGAGACAAAACATAGTGGGTGCACAGATACAGAAAATTTACGAGAATAACTTTTAATAATAAATACATAAATACATACATACAAACAAAATATATAAAGTGGAGAGTGATAAAATACATAGGTGGTGAAGTACAACAAATTAATTGTGGGACGAGTCTGCGACGATATTCAATTACTTACTTACGTTTTAAACTGACAATGACAGTTTCATTAATCATTCGACGGTCCCTACGTATAAAGAGATGTACGCAGGGGCCATTTTTGACATTATCTTTATGTACAGTCAGCAAAACAGATAGGTATGCAGGGTCGTTAGATATAGTTGAAGTTTTCTAAGAAACCGATGGATGTCTTTGACTGAAACTTAACCTAAATAAAGAACTATTTATTATCTACGTTTTAAATTAAATTACATTCGAAAACATTCATCGGTTTCTAAGAAAACTTCAACTACACACATCAAAAGTGTCTAGGGATCAACATCCCTAACATTTGTTAGGGATGTTGATCCCTAGACACTTTTGATGTGTATATATCTGAGGACCCTGCATACCTATCTGTTTTGCTGTGTGTATGTAGGCACCGTCGATATATTACATCACGCCTAATATCCGCTAAGGGTTAGGCAGAGGTGTACCCATTAGCACACCCACATTTCGCCAGTAATATTTAAGTCCCATGTAGTAGAGGGCGAGCCTATTACCATCAACCGGGCACAAATCCAGACTCCGAAGATGCTACTCAGAAATTTCTAATGGTATGGTAAATATAGGTAGTTACGTGTGGGAATCGAACACGCGAAATCCAGCATAACAGCCAATCACTAAGCCACTGCGTCAACCGTGTCGTCAATCGTTGATATCTACTCACCCCATCGGGGATACAAGCATGATGGTGGAGCCCAGTTTATTAAGACCTGCGTTTGTTACCTATTTTAGTTCTGCAGAAGCTCAATATTTAATGGTCGTGTACGCATGCTCTATTTACTTTCACTATTCTGTAACTATGTTTTTGCTGTGGTTTTGCTCGCATTTTGTAATAGTTTGTATTGCTATACGTGTGTTATTGCAATGATATAGGTATGGGTGCCTACTTGTTGCAGTTGTAATGGTCTATGACAGTGGCTGTCAACCTTTTGGTTTGGAGAATCAATTTTAGGTATTTTGTGGTCTTGTCAGAGATCACCAACTGTTTTGTAGTAATATAAATTACTAGCACTCTCCCCGCGACTTTTCTTACGGATCCCTAATTTTTTGATAATAAAATATGGCCTATAGCACTCAGTGATAACGTAGCTTCCGTTCTGTTCAGTAGTTCCAGAGATTACCCCCTACAAACCTCACAAACTTTACCTCTTTATAATATAAGTATTAATTGTTTTTAAGGTTCTATTATAAATAAAACATATTAGTGTTACCCAAAATGCAAGAACAAGACCAAGACCGCAAGACTTTGGGCAACACTTAGTGTTGCCCAAAATGCAAGAACAAGACCAAGACCGCAAGACTTTGGGCAACACTAAAACATATACATATAAAATTATATTTATTTAATATTAAAAATTATATACAGGGTCATTGAAAATTTACCAGAAACCTGAAAAGGGGTTATTGTACTCATCATTATGAACAACTTTTTCTATGGGACCAACCCTGAAATCATGAAAAAAATCAGCTGTTCCCTACAAAAATACTACACAACACAAACATAATGTATGAAACAGCTGATTTTTTTTCATGATCTCAAGCTTGGTCCCATAGTAAAACTTGTTCATAATGATAAGTACAATGACTCTTTTCAGGTTTCTGGTGTTTTAAAAATAACCCTGTATACGTTGTCTTATTCATTAAGTCTGTAAATATTGTACATAAAGTAACATAAAATTAATATTTCGTAATCTTAGCTAGACTATAAACCTACTGATGCGTTAAATTAACTATATTTTTTGGCAAAAACATTGAAAGATTAAGTTTACATAATGAAAATACCTATTATTAGAATTCCGAAATATTGCTTACCCCTTCTCGTCTGTTTTTTTTTACAAGCTTTTATTTAGCTTGCACTGTTCGTATATAAGTATCTTATGTACTTATGTAATAAATAAGTTGTCCTTTCAAAATTTACAAACCACTTTTCGACCATTTGTTGTTATCCGAGTCCGAGTCCGAGATTCAGGGATATTTCAATGACATTTAGATTAAAATTCTTAACAAAATTATAATATTTATTACGAAATAACAAAGTTTGTGTGGTGTTTAAAGTCTCATCTTTCGTGGTGCGTGTTGTGAAACGATGGCAATGATTCTAAAAACGTATCTTAAATGTTGACAATCCAAATCAACATGATTGCTACATATAAATTACTAGCTGTCCCCGCGTCCTTGGTTACTGCTCCGCTCCCGTAGGTCGTAGCGTGATGGTATATAGCCTATAGCCTTCCTCGATAACTAATCTATCTAACACTGAAAGAATTTTTCAAATCGGACCAGTAGTTCTAGAGATTAGCGCGTTCAAACAAACAAACAAACACTGCAGCTTTATAATATTAGTATAGATTTGATCAACATAATAAAATTTGCAAAAAACTTAAGAAATTTTAAATGCCGCGAACTACATTGATGGAATAACTTTAAAAATGGTAGGTAACTAGGACGCGGCCAATATGTTGTCATTTTTGAAGGTTAATATTAGTAATACTTATGAAGCAACTGTAATTATAATTTTAATTACTATGTAGATGAAAGTAAACCTAATTAATAATCATTATTTAATTAACTGTCTCATTAGACTAGTTGTCGCAAAGCGCGACTGCTGAACATGAAGTCTTGGGTTCGATTACCAGGTCCGGTAAATTGTTATTAGGTTTTTCCATCAGGAATTTCATAGTAGCAGCCTCGAAGTCTGTATTTGTGTCCAGTTGATGGCAATAGGCTCGCCCCTAAAACATGGGACTTAAATATAACTGGCGAAATGTGGGTGTACTAATGGGTAATCCTTCGGGGATTACAGGGGCGATAATGTTATACATAAAAGTAGGTTCTATTAAACCTTATAATCTCAACTCTTTTCTACAGTATTCGTGAAGTACTACTTGTATAAAAGAAAAGTTTAGTGGGATTTCTGCTGTTGCAAAATCGATTCAATCAAATGGGTATACTGTTGAAGTGTTGGTTTCTGCCCGCGACTTCGTCCGGAATTTTTCCGAAATTTTAGCCTATGTGCTGTTCCAAACTATAATCTATCTCTGTGCCCAAACATCCGGATCCGTTTACCAGTAAGTACTATAGCGTGATTGAGTAACAAACGTCCATCCATCCAGACTTTCGCATTTATAATTGTAAGTAAGATTATTTTGATGCGTGGCAATAGTGGCGCGCGTGGCATTAGATTGCCATAGACCAGTGATCCCTAAATTGATTTTGTCTACTGCCTACTTTGAGAATACTTTATTTTCTAGCGCCCCCATTTTTTACACGACTGCCCCAAAAAAAGGAGTGTTATGTGTTCAGGGTTAATGTATGTATGTATGTGAGTTTCTTTATTCCACCATAATTTTTAAACGCCTGAACCGATTTAGATGTATGGGGTATCGTTACAATCCTTGCATCGTTCCGAGTAACATAGGCTAGTAAAAAATAAATAGAAACCGGTGTGGTCACTTTAAAACGTAAATTAATACCAGCCTCAATTTATTTTTTTAATGAATCTGGTCGTGTCTATGTTTATCGTCTAAAATTTGACAAGTAGATTTAAAAAATATACTTATAACACTGTAAACAAAAAATGTCGTAAAAAAAAAAACTGAAGAGTAAACAAAGTACAAATAAGTGCAATTTTTGCAGTCGTGATTTTTAATTGTTTTAATTACAGTAGCTTGTTCACCTACTTAAAAACCACCTAGTAGATGTAATTACAAAACGCTCCCCAAACCTCTACACAACGCCCTGATTTATTTTTCTGGGTCTCTTACCGCCACTTTAGGCATGCAGCGCCTACAAGGGGCAGTGATGGGCAAAAAGCAATTAGATTAATATTTACAAATTACAGTTACGTTGTAATTAGTAATTAAAATACTTTGTAACAGATTACTTAAGTAACTAATTGCAATGAGTACTTGAGTACCTAATGAGTAACTAATAAAATATTTAAAACTATATAATGATTGAAAAATATATATTTTTTAAATTGTGTTTCATTTTCGTATTTCTCAGAAATGTGTACCTAATTACTTTTATCAGATTACTTAGGTAATCTGTTATAATGTAATTAGATTACATTTTAATCAAATTATTATGTAATTCAATTATTAATTAGAATTCTTAAGTAACTAGTTACGCCCATCACTGACAAGGGGGCGTTATCGCCCACTTTGAGAAAGGGTGCCATAGAACAACACAGACGAAAATCACAAAATCTGCGATCAAAAACTCAAGTAACACAAATACAAGTTGAAATGACTTAACCAAAAATCGTTTTGCCATTGCGTTCAACTTTCTCTTCGTTGCTTACGCAAAACTGAGGCGGTTGGCTCGCTCCTGGCATTACAATGCGACCCGGCGCTACTTGCATACACGATCGAATTAGATCACTTTGTGACGACATCATTTTGCTATTATTTAGTGCAAGTAACCGCTGCAAGTACTTGTAACTGGCGTGCTTGTATGACGAGATATATGAACGTGGATAAAGCGAAAGGAGTATAAGGATCGTAGCAGGTAGCGTTCTGTGGTTTCTGTCTACCCCCATGGGAAAAAGGCGTGAGTTTTTGTATGTATGTATGTGTCACCTGTCCCGGTGTCTGTGGCTTATCAAATCTTACTTACAAGTTAAATTGGACCCACTTCCGTATGTTCGATTGTTTGATTGCATGACAATGCAATATAATGATGTCACAGCAAAGCGCGAATGCTGAACATGAGATCTTGGATTCAATTCCCAGATCGGGCAAAGTGATTGGGTTGATCCATTAGGAATTTCTCAGTAGCAGCCTCAGTCTGGATTTGCACCCGATTGATGGCAATAGGCTCGCCGCCTATTACACGGACTTAAACATTACTGGCGAAATGTGAGTGTAGGTACCTACTAATGGGTACACCTCTGCCTAACCCTAAGGGATTACAAGCGTGATGTTTATGTTCTGTACTAAAAACTAGTATCAAAGATTGCATTACCAGGCTCGACACTTTGATTCTGCATTACTTTTAATGCTGCAGTATTTCTTCTAACTTTTGCAATCTGTCAAAGTTGCTCAAGTCTGTTGATTACTTGTCTTTTATCACGAAAGGTTTTTTTACTGACGTACAAGTGTACTGTGGGCATAGCACGAGGGCGCCGATATACTTAGGAGTATTTAATTCGAGTCGATTTTCGTAAAGATATGATTCGATTTGATTGAAAAGAGTATGCTTAGATGGTTCATGTTGAGAGGATGAGTGAAAGGTGATTAACAAAAGATATTTATATGGCACATGTGAGTGACAACGTTGGGAGGGCCCTAGGAAGACCTACACTGACCTTATTGGTGAGATTCTTCAGAAAGGTCAGGTGCGCAGTACTTGTAACCGGCGTACCTACTTGTATAACGAAATGTATGAACGTGTACGAGGCGAAAGGAGTATGTAAGAATCGTAGCAGGTTCTGTGGTTTCTGCCTACCCCCATGGGAAAAAGGCGTGAGTTTATAAATGTTTGTATGACATCGCTTCATCCCTATTCACCCTTACGGTAGGGCTATCATGCATGATATTCCATATCTGTCAGGCTCTTTTTACAAGCTTTTATTTAGCTTGCACTGTTCGTATGTAAGTAAGTTGTCCTTTCAAAATTTGCAAACCATTTTTCAACCATTTGCTGGTATCCGATTGAGCTGAAATTTTGCACACACCTTTAGTTCTGATGACAATACCATGTCCAATAATCAATATTGTAGGATTTTAAATTAAAGCTTGTTTTAAAAATATTTTTTTTAATTTAATTTTTTTAACCTCTCAAAGCCGGATGTCATACCGGTATGACAGAACAATAGAAAATCAATTGTGTCTCATTACGTAGGATTTTTTAATCTACTTCATCATTACCGTCTATACTATACTGATTGTTGTCAATGCACACAGCTGTCAATAACCTTAATACAAAATGTCGTGAACACACTAACGCTTTCATTTTTAAACAATACAATAGAGAAAATTAGCGAGTTAATTACAAGATTCGAGTCACAAGGAATATAATACCATGTAATCTTTACTGCAGCGTCGGTCGCGTAGTCGCAGGTCGCAAGCGCGGCTGTGGAGCGTGGGATACTAAGTTTGATTCCTATACTTCACTTATTTGTCGCGTGATTTTTTAACACACGCCTTTTTCCCATGGGGGTAGGCAGAAACCACAGAACGCCACCTGCTACGATCCTTACATACTCCTTTCGCCTTGTCCACGTTCATACATCTCGTCATACAAGCACGCCGGTTACGAGTACTGCGCACTTGACCTTTCTGAAGAACCTCACCAATAAGGTCAGTGTAGGTCTTCCTAGGGCGACCCCTCCCTGCGTTGCCGCTCACCTCTGCCATATAAATACCTTTTGTAATCGTCTTTCACTCATCAACTTCTCTATGTTTTTAATCAATACGTTCTGACATGTCAACTATAATTTAGTTAATAATAATTTAATAATTAATAGAATCGACACCAATAACTCTCTATGATAGGATTAATCCTATATCCAGCAGCGCCTATTTTCGGCCATGTACAGTAGCGTTCATAAGTGCAGTAGCATGCTAAGGTTTTAATTGCTGTGAACACGCGGTACAGGCCATACCTACATCTGTGTGTATAAGTGATGTATTCAAAGTTAAAGTCAAAGTCAAATCATATATTTAATTAGGCCATTATAAGGCACTTTTGAACGTAATAACACAGTACCTACGTATACCTCAAAATTCGCACACGACGTCGAAAGGTCGTAAGTTTCATCAAAGTGTCAATTGATTTGCTTTGTAGATTGCTACTCTACTTATGACCGCTACTGTACCTATATTCAGCATAGTACCTAAGTCCGACCTTAGTCACGCTAAGCTCTCATATTACCTCACAATTACACGTAATAAGTACTTTCTATAGATAAAAATTACGCGTGTGTAGAAAGGCGTTCAGTTGGCTGCGCATGAGTTCAATGCCTATATTAACTGTCATAATGTTAAACAATTAACCGTTTAATTTGAAAATAGAATGGCAGCCATCTTTGTTTTGTTTGTGTGAATGTAATGTTTTATGTTGTTAACATTTTTAGTATCGTATTTCATAATCTATGCTTAGATTACAAAGTTGATGAGTTTGTTTGTTTGATAGTTCTTATCTCCGAAACTCGTGGGGCGATTCTGATATTTTTTTTGCTAATAGGATGCCATGTTATTCCTGAGTCCGCTATATTTTATTATTACAAAAATTTGGGATGACCGAAATTTGGTCATCATCATCAGTTCGAATCGAAATTGGCCTGTTTTTAAAATTCTTAAAATTAAAAATACATTTGAATAAGGGCAATAGGATGACTACCAATTACGTCGTCAATGACCAAAATTTGTGATTAAGGTGGAACGTCCACGGTAGCCCGCGAAATTCAAATTTTCCTACGTTTTTTGCAATTTGCAAGTCAGTATTAGGTTTCATGTTGATTAAGTATGATTCGCGGACGTAAGAAGTCTGTATTTTTAGAATTATAACCATTTAAGTCAGCAATAAAACTCCATAGGGCCAGGTAACCCGAAAGAATGACTATTTCATGAAATCTTGTCATTTAAGGATTATACCGACTTACAGAGTTATTGTACTGATTTTAATGGTTATAATTCTGAAAATACATACTTTTTACGTCCGCGAATCATGCTTTAATCAACATATAACCTAATCCTGATTTGCAAATTGCAATAAACGTAAGAAAATTTGAATTTCGCGGGCTACTGTGGAGGTTCCATCTTAAGCAACATCATCAAAATGATCTTTAGTCAATACAAAAACTGGCCTTAAAATCTCAATAGTCTGACATTTACAGATCGATGTTAAATAAATACGCATTGACTAATAAAAAAGTCTTAAGTAAATTCTAGAAATTGAATAATCATTGCAACAGTGCGTTCACATTTTGTTAATTATTTTGCGAAGTTGCCAAACTACGAATATAAGCGTTATATTGTTGAATTAATGGTACATTAACTTACTATCATGTAAGTTAATTAATAATTTGACAGCCTATGGTTTCAGTTAATGAGCTATTAATAATCTTGCGGATTAGTTAATTAAAAATTAATAGTCTTTCCTGTCAGTCAATGATTTATTAATTATAATAACACATACATCACGCCTGTAATCCCCGAAGGGTTAGGCAGCGGTGTACCTATTAGCACACCAACATTTCATTTAGGTCCCAAGTAAAGAAAGGCGAGCCTATTGCCATCGACCAGGCACAAATCCAGACTCCGAGACTGCTGCTGAGAAATTCGTGATGGAAAAACAAAAAAACACTGCCCGACCTGTGAATCGAACCCAAGACCTCATGCAAACCAACGAGATACTCGATTATAGCTTATGATATTAAAAATAACAATATAAATTACATCAACAGCGGAGAAAGGTAATTTTGTACATAACTAAAGCGAGAGATAAAAATCAAATAAAAAAAATTACATAACAAATCGAGAAATTACAAATTACAATTACATAGTATATGACTTGTTTCTAGTTGTTAAATTTATTGAAAGTACATAATTACGAGTTTAAAACAGAGTTATTTGCGATAATTATTAGGTATACTTGCTAGTTTGGCATAAATTAGACTTAGCGTCAGCTCACACCGAGACGCGACGCGACGCGCCGCTGCGTGCACACTTTAAAATAGCGACTCAAAATATAACGTTCTTTATTTTCTACACGAAAAGATACACATTTCATTGTGAGAATTTAGAATACGTTACACCAGGCAGCACTACGTCGCGATGCGTCGCTCTACGCCGCGAGGCGTCACGAGGCGTAGAGCGACGCATCGCGACGCAGCGGTGAATCGCCGGTACGCGCGCACAGAATGACGTGCAAGAGCGGCGACGTTGCGATGCGTCTCGCGGCGGCGAGCGGCGCAGCGCGGCGCAGCGCGAAGTCACTGGCCTCTTCAAGTATCTTCACGTTGCGTCGCGTCGCGTCGCGTCTGGTGTGAACTGACCCTTATATCTTACAATTATATTCACCAGACCAAGTTTTCAAGTGCGCAAGAGATATTATAGTGCACACGTGTGTGCGCAGATACAGATGCACTCCCTCTTTCCTCACTCTCATAGTCCAAAGGGATGACAATCCGACACGACTGGGGGGAGATCAGACGCAGGACCAACGGCGACACGCGCTTTCTGAGGCACGGGGGAGTCACACTAGCAACTTCAGGAAACTCACGCCTTTTTCCCATGGCAGAAAACCCAGAACGCCACCTGCTACGATCCTTACACACTCCTTTCGCCTCGTCCGACGTTTACTGACATTTTTTTAAGTAATGGAAATCCCTCACTAACACTTTCTGCCGGATCTGGGAATCAAACCTTCCTTTGTCTTTATATTATTTGTTGGTATAGCGGCAATAGAAATACATGATCTTCTGTGAACAACTCTCTTCCTATTACCGTTCTTGAGATACAGCCCACTTTTTTTTTAAGGTGGTAAAAATCATCAAATGAGTCCTTCCGCCCTGAGTGGAGCGGAAGGGACTGTCAGACTTTTACTGAGTAAAAAACCACCCTGTTCCTTCTGTAGCCCTTTGTGTTCCGGGGCCACGGTATCCTGTTAAGACCCCGGTTTGGCCCCGTTGGGACCTCGTCCCTGTGCTGACAGCTCTTTGAGGCGCGCGCGAACAAAACGCGCCGTCGATCCGGGCATGGTCCTTGATCGGACGGCGAGCTACCCATCTCGCCGTCCGCAAGCCCGCGCCACCTGCTACGATCCTTACACACTCCTTTCGCCTCGTCCGACGTTTACTGAGATTTTTGTAATGGAATACTCCCAATAACACTTTCTGCCGGATTTGGGAATCAAACCTTCCTTCGTCTTTATATTATTTGTTTGTATAGCGGCAATAGAAATACACATTCTGTGAACAACTCTCTTCCTATTAAGATTCTTGAGATACAGCCCACTTTTTTTTAAGGTGGTAAAAATCATCAAATGTGTCCTTCCGCCCTGGGTGGGGCGGAAGGGACTGTCAGACTTTTACTGACTAAAAAACCACCCTGTTCCTTCTGCCCTTTACGTTCTGGGGCCACGGTATCCTGTTAAGACGTCCCGCAACCCCGGCAGGCGTTAGGCCCCGTTGGGGCTCCGTCCCTGTGCTCAGCACTGTTTGAGGCGCGCGTGAAAGACGGACAGACAGGCTTAATAGGGGCCCGTTGCTACCCTTAGGGGGCCCTTAGGGAGGGGGGGTGCTTATCTTTTTTTTTTACGGGAAGTACGACAAATCAAATATAATAACCCAAATTAAAATTGCACAAAATCACAGAATAATTGCACGCCTGCATTTGAACCGCATGAATCGAACGAGGGCGATATCGCGTGATACAAAACTTCCTCCAATCGACTACACTCGTTACGACCAATTAACAACAGTTTTTTTCCTTAAAAAAAAAACACTTCCTTCATACTTAGTTCAGTTTTTTTTCGATTTCCACCGGAAATATGTAATGTGAGGCGAAAATTTTAGTTTTCCACACGATTAGGTGTAGTTCTAGTTATATAAATGCAACATTCAAAGTCAAAGTCAGAGTCAAAGTCAAAATCAAAGTCAAATTCAAATCATTTATTTTAATTAGTATAGTATGGAACAGCCGATTTTTTTATGACTACATTTAGTTGTGTTAAACCAAACTAACCGACGTCAAAATTTGTTCCAATTCTATGCATAAGTTTTGGATATACATTGAACTGTTATTGCTGAATATAGGTAATCTATACAAATATAAAAACTTGAGAGTTGTCAAGGGACACCCGGATGGAACGAAGTTATATGAGAAAAAGAGAGAGAGAGAGAGACAGACAGACAGACAGAGAAACACGCCCACGCCGCACGGCTTACAGTTCTACAGCAAAAAGTGTCGTTACAACTTTAGGTCTTAATTTTTTCCGTCTAGCCCCCTTTCGCAACGCGCGATAAGGAACTTCGTTCCAATAAAGCTATAGAATTTTTTAAATGACTTCAAAAAAGGAGGAGGTTCTCAATTCCTCGGAACCTTTTTTTGTAAAATATATTTATTTTTTTGTTTGTTTAAACTCGCTTATCTCCGGGTTACATATCAAAAAATCAAAATATTCTCGAGCAAATTTCAAAAGAACAATAAACGAAATACCAAAATTTAAATGACCAAATGATTTATTTAGAAAAATTTTAAAATCCCAATGTATGTGACATCAAATGAACGACTGATCAAAAGTTGCTAGATATAATTATTTTAAAATATCAAATCATAACTAATCAAATTTTATAATCACAAATGATTTAAATGTAGGTATACTTATATTTGAAGTACATCATTAATTTGTTCAAAAATTATGATTAAGATTAAAATAACAGTGCCTCAAAATAGTATACATACAAACATGAAGTAATTTGAAAAAGGTAAAAATAATATTAATATTAGCGAATAGCGCCTGTCTGATACAGAAAGCCTTTGCACAACATGATCGGTTTGCTAATACAAAATATCGAAAATCGTCACGTTTTGTAAGCGAGGGAAGCGAGCTCGGGACTTAGGGCACCCCGACATGGACAGGTTAGGTTCGAAGGGGATGGCGGGGTCTGAAAGACCCCGCCATCCCCTTCGTGTTAGGTTACTTTAAACCTTGAATGCAGAAGTAGGAGCCCCGCGCAGCGGGGCTCCGTTGACCGGGGTTCGTTCGACTACAGCCCGTAATGTGTGTAAAAGACGCAAGCAGAAGAGATGACGTGCGGGCAGGTAGACAATACCCGGTCGACGGAGCCCCGCTGCGCGGGGCTCCTACTTCTGCGTTCAAGGTTTATAGTAACCTAACACGAAGGGGATGGCGGGGTCTTTCAGACCCCGCCATCCCCTTCGAACCTAACCTGTCCATGTCGGGGTGCCCTAAGTCCCGAGCTCGCTTCGCTCGCTTACAAAACGTGACGATTTTCGATATTTTGTATTAGCAAACCGATCATGTTGTTGCAAAGGCTATCTGTATCAGACAGGCGCTATTCGCTAATATATTAATATTATTTTTATCTTTTTCAGTTAATCCATTTGATAATTTATAATTTATCCAGTAATCCATTTGACCATTAAACGATTTGGTCAATAGTGTAATAAATAATATAAACATTGATATTCCAGACTTTGGTCAGCTGAACTTTTGATCAAATGACCATTTTTATTTTAAACTTTGGTATTTCGTTTATTGTTCTTTTGAAATTTGCTGGAGAATGTTTTGATTTTTTAATATGTAACCTATCTCCGAAACCACAAGTCAGAATCGAAAAATTATTTTATAATATGATGGCCAGATTAATCAGGAATAGTATAGGCTGTATAACATCACGCTACGACCCATGGGAGTGAAGCAGTAGCCAAAGACGTGACTTAAAACGGGTGAAAAAACTATATGGACGGCTTCGTGAGTAAAAGCTAGTGTAACATTATTTGTCACTAGCTGCTGCCCGCGACTTCGTCTGCGTGAACTTGAAGTTCCACATCAGGTGTTCCAGATCTTCAAATTTATTCTCTCAGCAGAAAATGCTCATCACGTGAAACAATTTTTGCTATGGTGCCATTTTTGTATCTCTTATACTTTAGCTGGTCTGTTGCGGTTCTGCATCAGGTGTTCAAGTTTCCAAGATTAATTATAGCCTATATGTTGCCCAGACTTAATACCTATACAACAAAAAAAATCATACAAATCCGTCTAGTACTTTTTGAGTTTATCCCGGACATACATACAGACAAACCGACAAACAGACAAAAATTTTAAAAACTATATTTTTGGCTTCGGTATCGATTGTAGATCACACCCCAAGTATTCTTAAAAAAAAAATATTCAATGTACAGTTTTGACTTTCCTAACATATTTTATTATAATATAAAATGTATAGATATTCAATTAAATGTCGCAATTAAATAGAGAGATTGTTGGTTGGCCTGTTTTAACAGTATTAAGTCTTATTCAAGATGTTTCCTTCAAGGCTGCATGTATTAGAGTGTATTTTAATATTTAATTTATTCTGTGTGCGTGTGATCAATATAACGTTGCAAATGCTAGTTCGATTTCACGCGCATGCGCAGTCGTTTAGTAGGGGCACCATGTGAAGTAATTTTTAGTATAGTATAGTTGTTTAATACTAAGTTTAGTTGCTCATTTTAAAACGTAGGTAGATATCTACATAACATCAGGCCTGTAATCCCCGAAGGGTTAGGCAGAGGTGTACCCATTAGTACACCCACATTTCGCCAGTTATGTTTTAGTCCCATGTAATAGGGGGCGAGCCTATTGCCATCAACCGGGCACAAATCCAGACTCCGAGGCTGCTACTGAGAAATTCCTGATGGAAAAACCCAATAACACTGCCCGGCCTGGGAATCGAACCCAAGACCTCATGCTCAGCAGTCGCGCTTTGCGACTAGACCAACGAGGCAGGTAGATGTCTATAGAGAAAATAATAATACCAGCATAATATTAATTGTCCCTCTGCAGGGCAAAGGCTTCTTCTCATACGGTTACATATTAAAAAATCAAAACATTCTCCAGCAAATTTCAAAAGAACAATAAACGAAATACCAAAGTTTAAAATAAAAATGGTCATTTGATCAAAAGTTCAGCTGACCAAAGTCTGGAATATCAATGTTTATATTATTTATTACACTATTGACCAAATCGTTTAATGGTCAAATGGATTACTGGAAAAATTATTAATTATCAAATGGATTAACTGAAAAAGATAAGAATAATATTAATATATTAGCGAATAGCGCCTGTCTGATACAGATAGCCTTTGCAACAACATGATCGGTTTGCTAATACAAAATATCGAAAATCGTCACGTTTTGTAAGCGAGCGAAGCGAGCTCGGGACTTAGGGCACCCCGACATGGACAGGTTAGGTTCGAAGGGCATCCCCTTCGTGTTAGGTTACTTTAAACCTTGAACGCAGAAGTAGGAGCCCCGCGCAGCGGGGCTCCGTAGACCGGGTATTGTCTACCTGCCCACACGTCATCTCTTCTGCTTGCGTCTTTTACACACATTACGGGCTGTAGTCGACGGAACCCCGGTCTACGGAGCCCCGCTGCGCGGGGCTCCTACTTCTGCGTTCAAGGTTTAAAGTAACCTAACACGAAGGGGATGGCGGGGTCTTTCAGACCCCGCCATCCCCTTCGAACCTAACCTGTCCATGTCGGGGTGCCCTAAGTCCCGAGCTCGCTTCGCTCGCTTACAAAACGTGACGATTTTCGATATTTTGAATTAGCAAACCGATCATGTTGTGCAAAGGCTTTCTGTATCAGACAGGCGCTATTCTCTAATATTAATATTATTTTTACCTTTTTCAAATTACTTCATGTTTGTATGTATACTTTGAGGCACTGTTATTTTAATCATAATTTTTGAACAAATTAACGTGTTAAAATTAATGATGTACTTCAAATATAAGTATACCTACATTTAAATCATTTGTGATTATAAAATTTGATTAGTTATGATTTGATATTTTAAAATTATATCTATATAGCAACTTTTGATCAGTCGTTCATTTGATGTCACATACATTGGGATTTTAAAATTTTTCTAAATAAATCATTTGGTCATTTAAATTTTGGTATTTCGTTTATTGTTCTTTTGAAATTTGCTCGAGAATATTATGATTTTTTGATATGTAACCTCTCATACAGAGAAGGCACGAGCATTGATCACCACGCTTGCTCAAGGCGGATTGGCGATTTCAGACTTATATTAATTATTACAAGTCCAGGTTTCCTCACGATGTTTTCCTTCACCAATGTCAGTGATGTCTAAGATAAACTTAGAAAGTACATATGAATTGAAAAAGTTACATTGGTACTTGATCGGATTCGAACCCACAACCTTATGTAAGAAAGGCGGGTGTCTTAACCACAGGGCCAATACGACAGTCTATGAATTGTCAAGGAGTCGGTCAGTTAGTCAGAAAGTTGAAGCTAGTTGCTCGTTCCAAAACGTAGGTAAACTCCCCGTCACGAGAAGCTATATATTTTGTAAACACACATTCGGAGGATCGCAACCCTTTTTTTTTTGAGGTAGTAAAAATCATTAAATGACTCCTTCCGCCCTGACTGGGGCGGAAGGGACTGTCAGACTTTTACTGACTAAAAATCCACCCTGTTCCTTTTACGTTCCGATGAGGCCAGATCAAATACTGCATCAGCGTGAACATACTTCAAAATGACGGCTCAAATGTTTACGTTCCATGTGTCAGACGCGTTCCAGTATCACAAAACATTAGACGACAGCGCTTTATACGACTATATCGCTATAATATAACCCGAACAAGTAAAATTGCTCGTTAGTTTCGTATAACACGTATGTTACTTTGAGTTGATTGAATTTGGGATTATTTGTTGTCGATTGTATTGTCGCTACGTAACTTAGTAGAAGTTCTTTGTTTACATAATTTACAGTTTTACGTGACGGGGACTTTAGGTTTTTATGGAGAAGAACGAGCAAGAAACTCCACGGAAACTCTTTTCAATAAAGTTTCAAATTCTGATTACATAATAACATTTAAAACTTTTTAAATGATCTAGAACATCCATAAACAAGAGAACTTTATGGTGATTAGTATGTGGGTGAAATTGATCTTGATATTATGACGTCATTTCCTGTGTTTCACCTGCTTAGCCTGATACAAATGTGTGTTCTCTCTATTCGCTGGCAAACTGTCAAAATCAAATCTTTTATTTCACACTAGCACTCTCCCCGCGACTTCGTCCGCGGGATTTTTCTTACGGATCCCTAATTTTTAAAAATATAATATAGCAGGTATGTCACCCAAGGATAGTGTAGCTTCCCAATAGTGAAAAAATTTCTCAAATTGGTTCAGTAGTTTTGGAGCCTATTCAATGCAAACAAACAATCAAATCTTTCCTCTTTATAATATTATATATATATTCCACCTAACATCACGCTTGTAATCCCCGAAGGGTTAGGCAGAGGTGTACCCATTAGTACACCCACATTTCACCAGTTAAGTTCAAGTCCCAAGTAATAGGGGGCGAGCCTATTGCCATCAAACGGGCTCAAATCCAGACTCCGAGGCTGCTACTGAAAATTTTTTGATGGGAACACCCAATAACACTTTGCCCGACCTTGGAATCGAACCCAAGACCTCATGCTCAGACTACTAGAACAACGAGGCAGACTTTTATTTCTTTAAGGTCATAAGAGTGTTTATTTCTTGCGGCATTTAATACAAATCCTTATTTTTTTACACGACTGCCCCAAAAAAGGAGTGTTATGTGTTCAGGGTTAATGTATGTATGAATGTGAGTTTCTTTATTCCACCATAACTTTTAAACGCCTCCACCGATGTATGGGGTATCGTTACAATCCTTGCATCGTTACGATTAACAGGCCAGTTAAAAATAAAAAGAAACCGGTGTGTTCACTTTAAAACGTAAATTAATACCAGCCTCAATTATTTTTTTTACTTAATCTAATCGTGTCTATGTTTATCGTCTAGAATTTGCCAAGTAGATTTAAAAAATATATAACACTGTAAATAAAAAACGTCGTAAAAAAAACTGACGAGTAAACAAAGTACAAATATGCGCAATTTTTGCATTCGTGTTTTTTAATTTTTTAACTATAGTAGCTTGTTAAATGCATGAACCGATTTCAATGAAATTCCCTACGCTTAAGCAAGATACATACTTAACTACACGTCAAATTTATAAGACCCCGTCGTTTCTGCGTCAGGGATTAAAAAACATACGCACAGTCTAACATAGAACCTACTTTTTTTGAAGTCGGTTAAAAATCTTATAATCGACTTACAAACTTAAGTTTACCTAACATCGATTCATACTTACAACATAGTCAATAAGCCTTGAAGTTCTGTCTCCCAATTGCCTAACCGATAGTCAACGTATTGCCCCCACTACATGCGCAAGCGGCGACCCACCAGTCAGTACAGCGCGCGCGCCGATTACAGACACGGTTTTATATTTTACTTACTCACTTTTTTCTTGTATTTTAAAGTTTGTACTTTGGAAAAATCGTGTGATTTTTCGTGTTTTTTTTTTGTTTTCATATTTTGTTCTTGTAGTGATTGTTATGTCAGTTTGTTTGAGTGTGTGTGTGTATCTTATTGTTTTGTATGTAAGTGCTTGTGTGTGTGTTTGTGAGATTTTCTACGTTTAATCTCTATAAATCTTTATTTATGAATGTTTGTTGTGTGAGATCGGTGGAATTGTGATGACAATCTTTAAGATTTTAATGTATTTTTTTTAAACGTGATTTTAAAGGCTATTTGATTTTTAGTATACTAGCTTTTTTCCGCGACTTTGTTTGCTTGGACTGCAGAATTAAACGAAGGTTCTAAATTATCCCACGGAAGTACAAAAACGTGACAAAATCAAAGTCAAAGTCAAATTATTTATTTCAATTTTGAAAGACACTTTTTAACGTCATTTACAGAGAAAAAAAATTAATCTAGTTGCCCATTTCAAAAGGTAGGGTAAATCTTATTTAAACTGGATCGATACCTATCGCTTCTGCCTATCCCTTTGAGGATTACAGGCGTGATGGCATGTTATGTAGGATAGCTTTTTGACGATCCAATATTTCACTTGACAGTTTAACAAATAGTTTTACTGCATCAAAAAATAATTAAAAATGTAGGTAAGACCTAAAAAAAATCTCGATCTTGTAGTAACACGTCTGTAATTCCCGAGGGGTTAGGCAGAGGTGTACCCATTAGTATCAATCGGGCACAAAACACTCGGAGGCTGCTACTGAGAAATTCCTAATGGAAAAACCCAATAACACTTTGCCCGACCTGGGAATCGAACCCAAGATCGCGTCAGCAGTCGCGTTTTGCGACCACTAAACCAACGAGGCAATCGAGGCTGTTTTTTAGTTTGCTAAAAATAACAAGTTATTAAAAGACGGTTTGGTTAACCTTGAAGGTTGTTTCGATATTTACTCTCAGAGGTAGTCAGACAGGAAAATCGAACTTATAAAGTAAAATAACAAGTAGAAGTCAAAGTCAAAGTCAAACTCAAAGTCAAAGTTAAATTTCTTGAATTATAAAATTGTGCGGTCGGTTCCTGACACCCGTATATAATAGAAAGAGACAAAGAAAAACTGAGGGAAGGTCGACTGGAGGTAGCATAACGCCTTTTTCTTACGTGACGATTTCTCCCAGTTAAATCTTACCGCGAGCCGCGTTATGGAACTTATTTGAACTTAAAAAAAATAACAAGTCAAAGTCAAAGTCAAATCGCTTGAAATATAATAATTAATAAGCTAGTTATTACAATCATATCCTTTACTAAAAATGCGAAAGTAACTCTGTCTGTTTGTCTGTCTGTCTGTTACGCTACCACTGAACCGATTTTAATTAAACTTGGGTAAGTTTGAACCCCAAAAAAGGTCATAGGCTACTTTTTATGCCGCGACTTCGTCATCGTCGGACGAAGTCGTGGGCAGAAGCAAGTGTGAACATAAAACAATAAACAGTACAGTGATTTTAATAATACAAATAAAATTGTATGACGTTTAAATTCACAACAATTTTTACTGTTTAAGATTTTAAATCACTACCTCATATCTACCAATCTTAAGTCCATTGTACTTAAATTCTCAAGACTGGATGAGAACCATACACCACACACACTCATACAAACTTTAAATTACAGGAAAAAATGGCAATACAACTTTAAATGCATAAAAACGTAGATGAAAAAACAAGGGGTGTATCCCAAAAGATTTTATTTTATTTGAAAGACATTTTTTATTTATATTTCAAATTCGCATTCTATGCGGTAATTATTTACGTTGTTTTTTATTTTTACGATTACTATTTTGGTTAATAAAAACTCTTGTTTCTCTCTGTTCTTAGAAATGTGAAGTAATAGTGTAAAAAGTGAAGTGTTTAAAAAAAAACAGTGACTTTTGGTGACTTTTTTTGTGACAGAAAAAGGAGATTTTGGTAAGTTTACTTTTTTGAAAATTCTTTTTTTTGACTGCCTCGTTAGTCTAGTGGTCGCACTGACGCGACAGCTGAGCATAAGGTCTTGGGTTCGATTCCCAGGTCGGGCAAAGTGTTATTGGGTTTTTCCATCAGGAATTTTCTCAGTAGCAGCCTCGGAGTCTGGATTTGTGCCTGGTTGATGGCAATAAGCTCGCCTCTTACTACATGGGACTAAAACATAACTGGCGAAATGTGGGTGTTCTAATGGATACACCTCTGCCTAACCCTTCGGGGATTACAGGCGTGATGATATACAATATGTTATGTATTTTTTGTGTATTCTTAATTTTTTACTAGCCCGTACCTCCATTTTGTTGTCAACTTAAACAGCCTTGACATTATTTTGTGTCGTTATAATACCCCCAAGGGGGCCAGTGCAATGCATAAGCAACACGCATGACTCTGGTTGTAGATAACAATATACAGCAATCACCACTCCATTTCTCAACCGTGGTGGTTATTAAGCAGCATAATTATTAGCAACAGTCTCTTCCAGACCACTGTATGCCTCTTCCAAATTACTCCAAGCCTCTTTATTCCTGCAACCCTCTTCTGTACCTCTGCAATACTCTTATAGACCCCTATAAGCTTGTGTACTCCTGCAAACCTCTTGTAAACCCCTGTATTCTCTCCCAGTGCTTCTTCCAGACCCCTTATTAACTTTCTTTCTAGTTGTGCTATATCTATCGTATCATTAAATTATCTTGCCATTAGAGTTCCTATTATTGTCTGTACTATGTTTATATTGCGCATATCTTGTACATTCTTTTATACAATGTACGAAATAAGAATACTATCTATTAAAAAAAAAGAAATATTAATAAAACCCCGACGGGCGTCCATCTTGGACCGAATGTCATTAAACATAGCTAAAACAACTTATTCACCTTTCAATTAAAAAAAAAACAAAATCAAAATCGGTTCATCCCTTCGGGAGCTACGATACCACAGACACACACACAGACACGTCAAACTTATAACACCCCGTCGTTTTCGCGTTGGGGATTAAAAAGAAATTAGTTCCAAAAGATATATCTTTTGGAACTATTTTTTTTCTATAAAAAGATAAACGTAATCTTCCAAAATACCCAATGATGTAATTATCCTATAAAATGCAGACCACTTCTGTTACAGCTAGTTTTGACAAGATTATCTCATACTATTAATACCGGCGGCGTTGCCCGAGGGCAATAGGTAGAAATAATAGTTATAATTGGTTAAACATTTTAATTGCTTAAGCATCTTATTTAATAATCTTTGAGAGATGAAAAATACAGAATGTATTATATTGGCTTGGTTATAGTTAGATGTCTATACATATAAATAAAATTAAAATGTCTGTTTATAATTGTCCGTTGTGTTTGTTGAGCTAGGCTCGCCTCCTATTACATGGGACTTAAACATAACTGGAGAAATATGGGTGTACCAATTGGTACACCTCTGCCTAACCCTTCGGGGATTACAGGCGTCATATCATATCAGCCTCATTCATTATAGTCCTCTGCTGAACGTAGGCCTCCCCCAAAGAGCGCCAGCCATCCCGGTCTTGGGCAGCCCGCATCCATCCGCTGCCCGCCACCTACTTTAAAGGTTTTCTTCTTGCAGGCGTGATGTTATGTAACTATTTTCTTTTTAAATTGTCAGTCTGTCTATCTGTCTGACTGTTTGTTCCAGCTAATCTCTGAAACGGCTGAACCGTTTTTTATGAAACTTTCACTGGCAGAATATAGCTGATGTTTTATGGAGTTCTTAAGACTACCTACTTTTATTCTTGTGAAAAGAGTTTAATTGCGCGCATAAGCAAGTCTATATTAATGGGGGGGATTACAGGCGTGATGTTTATGTTTTATGTATGTATGTTTGTAAGTGGTAATCTCTGGAAGTACTAATCCGTTTACAAAAAAAACTAACACTGAAATAAAACTGTGTGATATGTTTTATGATACTTTTTTGCAACACATGAGCAAAAAGTAATATCCAAGTTTAAATCGACCATATTTATATACAACAATGTGTATATTGCATTGAGAATTGGAACACCCTGTTTATGTCTCGGAAGTAATAAATTTTGAGGTCAATGGGTTATAGTAACGATTGTTAGCAATGGCTGCCGACTGATTGGCCCTATGCACGACTTTAAAGCCATACATGTACTTTCTCAAGAAATGAATAACTAACCCTCTCCCCGCGACTTCGTTCGCGTGATTTTTCTAACGGATCTCTATTTTTTTGGTATTAAAATATAGCCTATAGCACTCAGTGATAACCTAGCTTCCAATTTGTGAAATAATTTTCAAAATCAGTTTAGTAGATCCAGAGATTACAGCCCTACAACCTCACAAACTTTACCTCTTTGTAATTTAATTCTAACCGCAACTGTACTTTAAAAAGGATAAATAAAATAAGTTAAAAATAACTAAAACCCGACTACGACAAAATCGCGCACTGAAAAGTATAAAACAAGAACAATATTCATTTGACCGATATTTTCGAAATTTTTTAGTCGGGTTTTAGTTATTTTTAACTTATTTTTTATTGACACTATTTTGGGGGTTATATTATTAAATAATAAAAGCAAAGTAGCGAGTGAATTTCAAATGTACTCATTAAGCCTTTTCACTTGATACCCATGTTGACCTTGACACTGTTAAAAACAGGCAAAGTAGCTAGTAAAAGCTATATAATGTATATATATTTCAAATGTGCTCGTCCAGCCCTTTAATTTGATACCCATGTCGATCCTGTGCTCACAACCCCTAGAGGGCGCCATATTGGATTTGGTGACACGTCACCTACCCTATAACCAGCGGACAACTGAGACGCTTCTAACGACACCTCATTTGCCATGTAATGATAAGTAGTTTAGAAGTTCTGAGGGAACAAATAAACATACATACATACAAACATACATACCGGTCAAAATCATAACCCTCCTTTTGGCTTTGCCGTAGTCGGGTAAAAAGTATCCTATGTGTTATTCCAGGAAATGGACTTTATAGGTACGTGCTAATTTTCATCTAAATCTGTTCAACGGTTTACGCGTGATTGAGAAACAAACATCTTCACAAATAGGGGATAGTAGGATTTAAAAATGTAATTATTACAAGCTTTTATTTAGCTTGCACTGTTCGTATGTAAGTATGTATGTATGTAAATAAGTTGTCCTTTCAAAATTTGCAAACCATTTTTCGACCATTTGTGGTTATCCGATTGAGCTGAAATTTTGCATACACCTTTAGATTTGATGACAATACAATTTCCAATACTCAATATTGTAATAATTTCAATATGGCCGCCGCTCCAACATGGCGGATTACATATTTTTTCTCAATCCCCTTGATATGGGTATCAAATGAAAGGGCTTAAAGAGTAGGAAACGATAAAGTTAGTAACATCACACTAAAAAAGCTTGTTTTAAAAAGATTTTTACCATTAATTTATTTTATGTGTATTTAAATGAATGAATTAGATAATAATATATCATATATATATTTTTTTTTCATTCTTATTTGAAGCCCAGGCTCCATAGCTAGGAATACCTAGCGTATTAACTATCGTATTTAACTCATACCAACGTAAGACTAGTACAAGTTTCATGTCTTCCAAGGCTAAAGGCTGCTGACCTCATAAGAAACGCCAGGTTACTGTGTAACCTACTCCACAAAAGGGAGGTTATGGGTTACACAATCCTTTTATAGTTACGACAGAAACCTGACTTGAATGTTATATGGGGGACCGTTATAATAACTTGTAACGTCATCAAATACATTGAGGTCGCTGGTGGTAACCTCGCGGCAGAGACGTATCTAGGGTGGGGCAAGGGCCCCCGGGCGCCTATTGAAGGGGGCCCAAATATCGCCAATAATTAAAATAAAAAAAATACACGATAAAAATGGTGGTAACCTCGCGGCAGAGACGTATCTAGGGTGGGGTTAGTAGGGCCCCCGGGCGCCTATTGAGGGGGGGCCCAAAAATCGCCAATAATTAAAATTAAAAAATACACAATTTCTTACTGTGTTATTAACTTCATGATTTTATGAAAATATGATTGTTTTATTCAGTTTATCTCTTTTTTATATTGAGATAATTTACGTTAATTAGTTTAGTTAATAAAGTAAGATGCGTGCCCTAGGCGCCATTTGCTATTGGTAAGCCCCTGCCTCGCGGCCATTATGGAAATGGCCGCAGGGCGAAGAGGGACCCGCTGAGAAATAGCGGGTCGAGGCCTGTCGGAGTAATGGTTATAAATGCGAATCCTGCACTCCCGGCCATAGGCAGAGGTGGTGTGACACCCCTGTGTCTAGGAAAGTACGTAAAAATCATTAGTCTGATCTCTCCCCGGTCGTGTCGGATTGCCGTCCCATCTCACTGTAAGGTGCGGTGTAGATGGTAAATGAAACTAGTGAGTCCCAGAGTAATACTGAATTATATTTCATAGGATAGTGCATATAAATGGTTACAAAGGTGCATAGATTATATAGTAATACAGATCTTAAAGTAGGTAATTAATACAACCTTCACATCATCGTACTAATTGAAAAAAATAAATAATTATACAGTATTTTTTTTTTACATTTTCTTAATAACATGGTTAACATAGGTAGTATGGTCAACCATGTCCATTTTCCCAAATTGATTAATTATTTCTACGTTTGGTGGTATGTCTTTTACAACTTTGAAAGGACCTGAATATAAGCTGTCAAATTTTTTATGAGTGTGAGGGAAGCACTATAATATCTACTGTGTTCTTGACTATTCTCATTTAAGATTCGCAGCTGTGACCGCAATTCCGTAGAGTCTAAAATCATGTACAGTAGCAGTCATAAGTGGAGTAGCAATCTACAAAGCAAATCGATTGACACTTTGGTTAAACTTACGACCTTTCGACGTCGTGTGCGAATTTTGAGGTGTACGTAGGTCCTGTGTTATTACGTTCAAAAGTGCTTTATAATGGCCTAATTAAATAAATGATTTGACTTTGACTTTAACTTTGAATACATCACTTATACACACAGATGTAGGTATGGCCTGTACCCCGTGTTCACAGCAATTCAAACCTTAGCATGCTACTGCACTTATGACCGCTACTGTACTTAAATGACAAAATTAATCCTTATGATGACATTAAATTCCATTTGAACACTCAAATGATGAAACTTGATGTCAAAATATTACGAAACAGCAGAAGCGATTGTTATAATCGATTAGAATCGATTAGACACAGTCTGTTCGTCAGCTTTCAAATGATTTATAACGACAACACTGCGAAATCGATTAGAAGTGTTGACTTTTTAAATCGACTTGGATTTCGCTGTGTGAAAGTGTATTTAAGGGACGTCCCTACAATCCACTTTTCGAAATATCTTATTTAAAAAAGATGGAAAGCTGACCGATCGAATTTAGCTGTAACACAATTTTTCGAAAATGTTGTGTGTGTGTGTGTGTGTGTTGTAATCCCCGAAGGGTTAGGCAGAGGTGTACCCATTAGTACAGTCACATTTAGCCAGTTATGTTTAAGACCCATAACTAGGGGGCGAGCCTATTGCCATCAATCGGACACAAATGCAGACTCCGAGGCTGCTACTGAGAAATGCCTAATGAAAAAACTCAATAATTCTTTGTCCGACCTGGAAATAGAACCCAAGACGCCATGCTCAGTATAGTCGCGCTTTGCGATCACTAAATCAACGAGTCACTTATAGATTTTTGACCAGATGGTAAAATGTGAGAATTTGATTATGATAATGTACCTATTTATTCGATATTAATGTCCTAGGCCGGAAGGAAGATGTCCATCAGATTTTAAAATAGATACATAATTATTTTTATAGAAAATTTAATATACTTTTTTGAATATTGATGTATTTATTAGCTACTAGCTTTTGCCCGCGACTATGTCCGCATGGAACTTGTTTATATCGTACTTGCATACAAACTTCCACCCCCCTTTTCACCGCCTTAGGGGGTGATTTCCGGGATAAAAACTATTCTATGTCCTTCCCCGGGTCTTAAACTAGCTCCATGCCAAATTTCATCTAAATCTGTTCAGCGGTTTAAGCGTGAAGAGGTAACAGACAGACAGACAGACCCACTTTCGCATTTATAATATTAGTATGGACTAGCCCGCGACTTCGTCCGCGTAAATGACTGTTATCGCTGACACAGACGAAGTCGCGGGAAAATAAGTAGTCTATATCCTTTCTTGAGGTTCAAACTCACCCCGTACCAAATTTTATCAAAATCGGTTCAGTCCTTTAGTCAGAAAAACGGACAGAGTTACTTTAGCATTTATAATATTACTAGCACTCTCCCCGCTACTCGTTCGCGTGATTTTTCTTACGGATCCTTAATTTTTTGATAATAAAATATAGCCTATAGCACTCAGTGATAACGTAGCTTTCAATTTGCGAAAGAATTTCCAAAATCGGTTCAGTAGATCCGGAGATTACCCCCTACATACAAACTTGCAAACAAATGTTACCTCTTATAGAATATTAGTATAGATAAAAATATAGTCCTAGACCAAGAGACAGGTGTCCATCACCTTGTAAAATAGATACATAATTATTTTTATAGAAATTCTAATATATTTTTTATAATATTGATGTAAATAAGCTATTCACGTCATGTTTCTTGAAAGTTTTTTGACCTTCAAGTCTTATTATAATTCTAGCGATTCCAGATACTTAAGTATGTGATGACAAACCGATATGTTGCGGTGATAGGGTGAATGTACAAATAAATGTCTGTGGTTTTTTTTTATTGTGGAAAATAAATCTGCGGTGCAATAAAAATCATGGTATTTTTTTGTAACCTTTTTTTTTATTATTATATTAAAGGATTATGACTCACTTGGTAATCATTGGGTCACAAATGTGTTTGTTATTATGAACTTTGTCAAACATTTAATATGTTACAAATCATTTGAAAAGCAACTGGTCTACTAATCAAAGCAAAGCATTGTGGTCTATGCTAAATTAATATTTACATTATTTACAAGCTTAATAACAAAAATATTTAAAAAATCAACCTGAATTAGAAAAAAAAAAGAAATTAAAACTAAATGGCATCAAAAAATTCATCCGCATCGCCGCCGCCGTCCACTGGAAATGTACCCAAAAGACTGGCCGCATTGCCACGTTGGATGGCAATGCTTAATCTCTGGCCAAGGTAATAACCAGCTTTTGGGTCACGGGAAGTGTCAACCTATGCTAAATTGGTTATTATTTTTGAAATTATTACCCAAAAAGCATTTTTTTTTAAATAAGAAAGGACAACGTACAAAACGCAATGAACAAAAAAAATAGCTCTTAACCGACATATACTTAAACTTTTACTAAAGAAAACGAAAAATACCAAATTGCTTATTGGTTCATAAATGCAGCAACGATTATATGCTCATGAATGAATGAATGAAAACTACATCGCGTCTGAAGGAAAGTGGTGACAAAGATATGCTTCAGTACCCCAGTACAACGCGTTACACAGGGGAAAAGATACTAAAAAGAAATTTTTACTTGACAGCTGTGCTTGACAGACGGTAAAACACGGCAATATTTTACTGTAAAGATTTTGTTATTAGATTTGTGCGCTATAATATTTCTTGCGTACTTAACTAGTCTCTGTGACTGAAATTCGGTTGAGAGAATATATTATGATATTATAAACGTAACAAAATAATGATGAACTGTAAAGACAAAGCATTTACTTCAATAGAGTCATTTACAGGCAATTTTGAATTGTAAAAGAGTCGGTCAGTTAGTCAGAAAGCTGAAGCTAGTTGGAGAAGAACGAGCAAGAAATTTTATGGACTTAATACATCTTAGCGTTTATAATTTCACTTTACCTGTACATTTTACAATTATCATTATGCACAATTTTTCATAATAATACTTATAAATATATTTTATTCACACAAATATTTTCACTCTTCATATACCTATTACAATTATTTACACAATTTTAAACAAAAGAAACCCATACAAATACATTTTAAAATAATAATGAATTCGCAACCAAAACTAATATAAATAAAAATTCAATCGCAAAGACGACTACTGTGGCCTCCACCCTATTGTCATTTTAAACATTTTCTTTATTTATTTCGTTTGTTACACAGATGCAGTCAGAATATAAATTAGATAACTCTAAGTATTGCTCAGTATTGCCCAAGCTTGCCCAAGCTTTTGTATTATTGCTTTGTAATGTAAGTAATATGTATTGTCATTATTCGTACTATTGCCTATAATAATATGTATATATAGTTTTTTTGAAGCTATATTTCTTACTAGCTTTTGCATGCGACTTTAACCAGATCAACAAACCACCTCGTTAGGCGTCTTCCCACACTGCGCCTTCCCTAAGGGCTAATACAATCACAACTGTGTGGACCACCCAGAGGACACGGTGGAGCATACGGTGCAGGTCTGCCCCGCTTGGGCAGAGCACCGCCGTGTCCTCACGGAGGCGATAGGCGGCGGCGACCTCTCGCGTCCGGACCTGGTTCAGGCCATGCTCCGGGGCGAGAGGGAATGGGATGAACTCACCTCCTTCTGCGAAGCAGTAATGCTAGTGAAGGAGGAGGCGGGCCGCGTGAGGGAGAGAACAACGCGACTGCTGAGCATGAGGTCTTGGGTTCGATTCCCAGGTCGGGCAAAGTGCTATTGGAGTTTTCCATCAAGAATTTCTTAGTAGCAGCCTCGGAGTCTGGATTTGTGCCTGGTTGACGGCAATAGGCTCGCGCCCTATTACATAAAACTTAAACATAACTGGCGAAATGTGGGTGTATTAATGAGTACACCTCTGCCTAACCCTTCGGGGATTACAAGCGTGATGTTATGTCATATAAAAGATTGTGGTTTATCTCGTTTTGGGCAGAACCAAGCCCAAATACTTAATGATCTGCTTTCATAAAAAACACCTTATTTATCCTAATTAGCATTAAATAACATAAAAATACAATGTAGACAGATGTTTCCTAATTTAATACAATTATAAAATCATAATGACTATATGATGACAGTTTTAGGAATATAATTTACATTATTTATGTTAAGCTACTAATTAGGTTATTACGTAAGGACGTTACAGACAGACAGACAGACAGACAGCTTCAAGTATTTTTCTTTTTAAAAACAAACGTAAGTCAATATCAAACCATTTATTTCAATTAAACTATTTACAGGCACTTTTGAATAGTCAAGGAGTCGGTCAGTTAGTCAGAAAGTTGAAGCTAGTTGCTCGTTCCAAAACGTAGGTAGGTCAAAAATATGTTTTCAAATCCGATTGGTACTTCCAAAGATTAGAGCGTTCATAAACAAAAAACTTTTCGGCTTTATTATTTTAGTTTATTAGAAGTCCAGGTCAACGATGTTTTCTTTTATCAATGTCAGTAATAATAATATAATGTCCAAGATAATCTTAGTACACATACATAATACATACAAAAACTCACGCCTTTTTCCCATGGGGGTAAGCAGAAAACCGAAACGCCACCTGCTACGATCTTTACATACTCCTTTCGCCTCATTTACAATCTTAAGCTACCTAACTTGGGTTGCGGGACGTCTTAAAACATGATACCGTGGCCCCGGAACGTAAAGGGCTACAGAAGGAACAGGGTGGTTTTTTAGTCAGTAAAAGTCTGACAGTCCCTTCTGCCCCACCCAGGGCGGAAGGAGTCACTCAAAAGAGAAGGAGTAACTTAAACTTACTTTTCTCATTAATCCTGCCATAAATCTTATAAGCCAGATATCAAAACACAACCTCACGAATGAGAGGCGAGCGTCTTAACCACTTGGCTAACACGACAAAATGAATTATTCAGATACATTAATTAATTTCAAGCGAGACAGTAAATTAAAAATATCAAACAACAATCTAGTTTCGATAATATTACAGAGGTCGGATAGGTATTTTGCATAAATAAAATAGAAACACCCATCGCGGGGCATCAGTTGCTAACTGGTTTATCTTAAATACCAATTATAGCATGTGATGCCTATACACGCTATTAGACACCAACCAATCTGCCTAGCCTTCTCCCAACTATGTTAGGGTCGGCTTCCAGTCTAACCGGATGCAGCTGAATACTAGTATTTTACATGGAGCGACTGCCTAACTGACCTACACGACTCAGTAACTGGGTATTACGATACCCCTTGGTAAGACTGGTTGGCAGACTTTCGGGCGTCTGACGACCCGTAACAGCTGTCAAGACAACCAGGACTAACGGCTTAACGTGCTTTCCGAGGCACGGAGGAGACTCAGTGTGTAAATAATGCAGGCAGCGCAAGATCAGTCATTGTCATCTTTAGGGGAGGCCTATATCAAGCAGTGGACGTTGCCGATAAGTTCTGGAAACTCTATAAATATTCAATTATTCTTCTCCGAAGGGTTAGGCAGAGGTGTACCCATTAGCACACCCACATTTCGCCAGTTATATTTTTAAGTTCCATGTAATAGAGGGCGAGTCTATTGCCATCAACCGGGCACAAATCCACACTCCGAGGCTGCTACTGAGAAATTCGTGATCGAAAAACTCAATAACACTTTGCTTAACCTGGGAATCGAACCCAAAACCTTATGCTCAGCAGTCGCGCTCTACGACCACTAGATCAACGAGGCAGTTCAGTTATACCATGGATTTATTTTTCATTTCATTATGAGCCTTATGGAACGAGTGCGTGCGCACGCCTTTGAGGTATGTGCTCTTGCGCTTTGCAAATAAAAAAAATACAGTTCATTGGGAAAGTTGTTTGTTATCATGACTACAATCATCTAATCACCTTAATAGAACTGTTCATTTGCATGCACAATATAATATGCCCTTCAATTTATAACCCCTAGGTATCTCCAAGGAATACAGCCATGCGCAAACGCATCTATCTCAAAGGAATAACTGTCATATTACATGATCAATTGCAAAATGGCGACGTAACTCGTCCGGCAGTCTGTTCGCCTATTATGTCTATAGATGATGCAAGACTATCTTTAGGTCACTTTGCGAAAGACCTTAGTGTTTAGGCTAGACTTGTGATTTGTAGGTGACAGGTTATGTTGGCTCAAGTAATGAGGTGACAGATTATGTTGGGAGTCAGGTGATAAGTTTGTGATAGATTAGGTTCAGACTCAAGTGATAAGTAGGTGACATATTACATTGGGACTTAAGTGACATGTAGGTGACAGGTTACGTTGGGCAGACAAGTGGCAGGTAGGGGACAGATTAGGTTCTGATTCAAGTAAAAGTAGGTGACAAATTACATTGGGACTTAAGTGACAAGTAGTTGACAGGTTAGGTTCGGACTCAAGTAGCAGGTAGGTGATAAATTGGGTTGAGATTCACCTAAATAGGAGACAGATTATGGTCAGACACGGTGACAAGTAGGCGACAGGTTACGTTGGGACCCAGGTAAGAAGGTGGTGATTGGTTAGGATGAAATTCAGGGGGCAAGCAGGTGACAAATTAGGTTGGGATTCAAGTGACAAATTAGGTTGGGACTTACGTGACAAGTAAGTGACAGATTGACAAATTGACAAATTCGTCCCCTATTACATGGGACTTAAACATAACTGGCGAAATTTGAGCGTACTAATTGGTACACCTCTGCCTAACCCTTCGGGGATTACAGGCGTCGTGTTATGTTATGTTGTAATAACGATTTCGATATTTAAAATGCCTCAATGACACTAATTAAACAATTGACTGTCTGTCTTTACGCTCTATTCTAATAAGGTTCAATCACATTCACTATTAATCAGAAAAGTAAATAAAAAGTATGTGGGTCAGCAGGTCGTCGCTTGAGGTAATAGTTGACACCTGCACACGCAAGATGTCAATGTTTTAGCGTGTGTTATGTCTAATAGAGTTTTGATTGTCCTTGGGTAAGACTTTCCCGCGCACTCCACGCGAGACGTAATCTAGACATGTTTTGGTCAATAAGTAATCAAACTCGATGTTTTTAGATAGGATAAAGGCACTAGGTATATCTAGATTACTGGTTAGACAGTTTCCCGTTTTATGACTTATCCAATTCAATCATTAAAAGGCACTTTTGAACGTCATGTCAAAGTCAAAGTCAAAACATTTATTTCAATTAGACCATTTACAGGCACTTTTGAATTGTCAAGAAGTCAGTCAGTTAGTCCGAAAAATGAAGCTAGTTACTCGTTCCAAAACGGAGGTAGGCCTCTATGGAGAAGAACGAGCAAGAAACTCCACGGCACTCTTTTAAATTAGGTTTTTACAAAATCCTGGTTACATTATTCTTGTTGCTTCTACAGTGTGCATGACTGCAGCAAGAAAATGTCCTCCACAAGAAATTGAGTCCCACCAAAAATTAGCGAGCACCAAGCTGCAAATGTGAGCCAAATAATAAATTAGAGTACTTATGTACAAGAATAAACTAATTAAAAATACATTTTTAAAAACAAGCTTTAATTTAAAATTATTACAATATTGAGTATTGAACATTGTATTGTCATCAGAACATAAAGGTGTATGCAAAATTTCAGCTCAATCGGATACCAAGAAATGGTCGAAAAATGGTTTGCAAATGAAAGGTCAAATTATACATACATAATTACATATACGAACAGTGCAAGCTAAATCAAAGCTTGTAATAATTACATATACGAACAGTGCAAGCTAAATCAAAGCTTGTAAAAAAGAATCAAGTTGCCCCTTCCAAAATGGGCAAGATAGTGTCTGTTAGCGCTACACTCAAATATCTTTATAAACAAGCTACTATAATTAAAAAATTAAAAAACACGACTGCAAAAATTGCACATATTTGTACTTTGTTTACTCGTCAGTTTTTTTTACGACGTTTTTTATTTACAGTATTATATATTTTTTAAATCTACTTGTCAAATTCTAGACGATAAACATAGACACGACCAGATTCATTAAAAAAATAAATTGACGCTGGTATTAATTTACTTTTTAAAGTGACCACACCGCTTTCTTTTATTTTTAACTAGCCTATGTTACTCGGAACAATGCAAGGATTGTAACGATACCCCATACATCTAAATCGGTTCAGGCGTTCAAAAGTTATGGTGGAATAAAGAAACTCACATACATACATACATACATACATACATTAACCCTGAACACATAACACTCCTTTTTTTGGGGCAGTCGTGTAATAAAAAAGGCGTCGCCAAAAAAATACAACCCGTTAAGGGAGTCATAGAAAAGATTGGAAACCCCTTGGTTAGACAACAGAATAAACTTCTAATGCCGGCCATCCACCATCCAATCTATCGTCCACCGTACCGTGGATGGGAGTGGATTGGCATGATAGTTATAATTGTCATGCCAATTCACTCCCATCCACGGTCCAATCGGCATGATCCAATCGGTAGCGTCCTGCCGATTGGACGATAGATTGGATGGTGGATGGCCTGCATGACATAACACCAAGAGTAATATACAGGGTGTTTGGTACATCGTTTGCCAAATCAAATTGGCCCATAGGAAAGGTCATTTGCTATCTCTTCACGCCCAACAACTTATACTTTGTCACACGGGTTTTTTTAAAAACAATTTTTTTCAAACTTATTTAAGTTCTAATTTAAAAAAAGTTATTTATATACAGGGTCATTGAAAAAATACCCAAAACCTGAAAATGGGTCATTGTACTCATCATTATGAACAACTTTTACTACGGGACCAACCCAAAAAAAATCAGCTGTTCCATACATTATGATCGTGTTGTATAGCATTTTTGTAGGGAACAGCTGATTTTTTTTCATGATTTCAGGGTTGGTCCCGTAGTAAAAGTTGTTCATAATGATGAGTACAATGACCACTTTTCAGGTTGCGGGTATTTTTTCAATTACCCTGTATAGTCTTCTAATGTTTATGTGTTAGTGTTGTATGTTTCTATCAAATTCAAAATTACTTGCTAATAACGTTTACTTAAATTTTTAATAACTCGTAAAGTTTTCGTAATAAAAAAACCGGTGTGACAAAGTATGAGTTGGGCATGAAGGAATAGCAAATGACCTCTCTATGAGCCGATTCGTTTTGGCAAACGATGCACCAAAACACCCTGTATATTTCTTTAAATCACATAACATCTTCGCAATAGCACAACAATACCTCATTTCGATCCAGCGGTAGGCAGCAATAGGTACTTTTAGTGTCTTGACCGACTTTATCAGAGAGAGGTTATGTAACACGCAACGTCCATTGATATTTCCGGCGTGTTATTCATCTGTCTGTTCAACTTGTTTTCTCGTAAACACGCTTCACGGTTTTGTGAGTTATATCTTGTGTCGACACGAGTTTTGGAGATTAGCTCATGTTTTCCAGTTGGTGTCAGTTTGTTGAGGCTACTTTTGCTACTTATTAAAGTACTAGCGTCTGGAGCTCATGGTTAAGTAATAACAGCTGCATGAGTCGATCTATTAGGTTAAGCTACGCTTGCCGGGGTTGGTCCATGGATGGGTGACCATCTTTATACACCGAGACTCCTCCGTGCCTCGTAAAGCACGTTAAGCCGTTGGTCCCGAAATGCGCGCGGAGAATACACGCGCCTTAGGCCCGGTTTCCACCAAAGCGGAGACGAGAGGAGATGTCTCGTACAACCAATCGGCTTGCGTAATTTTCACATCTTACCGCTTAGCTTCAATGTCGTGATGGCCTAGTGGTTGAGGCGGCCGCCTCTCATGCAAGTACCAATGTGTCTTTTTCAATTCATATGTATTTTCTAAGTTTATCTTAGACATCACTGACATCGTTCCGTGCCTCGGAAAGCACGTTAAGCCGTTGGTCCCGGCTGTCATACGTGGATCTTTGACAGCCGTTACGGGTCGTCAGAAGCCCGAAAATCTGACAACCAGTCTTACCAAGGGGTATCGTATTACCCAGTTACTGGGTTGTGGAGGTCAGATAGGCAGTCGCTCCATGTAAAATACTGGTATTCAGCTGAATCCGGTTAGACTGGAAGCCGACCCCAACATAATTGGGAAAAGGCTAGGCAGATGATGACGATGACCGCTTAGCTTCAATAAAACACGGTATCCTATTGGTTGTACGAGACATCTCTTCTCCTCTCCGCTTTGGTGGAATCCGGGCCTTACTCTCGGGCCTGACCTCTCTGTTCAGGCGACGGACTGACCTTGAGTCCGCGGCCCACAGGCCCTATTTCACGGTAGCTTCATCCGACCTAGGAATCGAACCTCAAGGCTCAGTAGCGACGCTTGCGTCCGCAAAAACTCGTAAGTAGGTAATATAATTATCATTACACAATAATCATAAAATTCCCACGTTTTACATCGACCATAATTTTGTTTGAATGTAGGTACATACGACTACATAACAAGCGTTTTCATTATATACTGACCTTTTTAACCGACTTCAAAAAAAGGAGGAGGTTATCAATTCGTCTGTATTTTTTTTTTTATGTTTGTTAGCTCCTAACTTGCGACTGGGTGAACCGATTTTCATGATTCTTTTTTTATTTGAAAGCTGGTGCTTCTCGTGTGGTCCCATTGTCACCATTTCAATATCTGATGATGAACTTCGGAGATATGGAATGGAACTCCTCATAGAATCACAGCAGCAATATCGTAACAAGTGAAATTGCTTTGTTTATACGTGTAGTCGATGACTGACTGAAGGAAAAGGGGGGGGGGGGGTACAAAAAAAAAACCGCCTTCAAAAACTACAAAATCAAAATAACTTTAGTTTTGGAAGTCGGTTATCTTTTTTTGTAAAATAGCTTTTTATATTGTATAAACTGCCCTGCTGGCCGTTGGTTTTGTGGAATCCTGGGTTCGATTCCCAGGTCGGGTAAAGTGAAACTGGATTTTTCCAAAAGGAATTTTTCAGTTCACTGCCTCGTTGGTCTAGTGGTCCCAAAGCGACTGCTCATCAACTCATGCTCTAAGTCTTGGCTTCGATTCCCAAGTAGTGAGCAAAATTAGTCAAATAAGTAGCCTGAAATGTCGTATATACTTTGTATGTATGACCAATGTTGTATGGTATTTTGTATGATGTCAACCAATTAGACGCAGTCACAGTACAATGCTTTTAAGTCATATCAATTTGAATTATTACAAGTTACATCATAGTCATGTCGTATTATATTAATGACTAGATTTTTCCCGCGACCACGTCCGCGTGGAACTTGTTTATATCGTACTTGCATACAAACCCCCCCTTTTTCACTTTTCAGGGGGTGATTTCCGGGATAAAAACTCCTATATCCTTCCTCGGATCTTAAACTATCTCCATGCCAAATTTCATCAAAATCGGTTCAGCGGTTTAAGCGTGAAGAGGTAACAGACAGACAGACACACTTTTGCATTTATAATATTAGTATGGATTGATGTATTATTTATTTTTAAGTAGGTCACACTGTCGGCTGTCAATTTGTGTAAAATACTGGTAACCCAGATTTTGTGATGATTTGCAGTAGGTATTCAAGGTTTCACAGATGGCCACTGCTCGACTGATGGCCATATGCCTTCCTTCTTGTATTTTTCTCAGTAGCAGCCTCGGAGTCTGGATTTGTGCCCAGTTGATGACAATAGGCTCGCCCTCTATTACATGGCGAAATGTGGGTGTACTACTGAGTACATCTCTGCCTAACCCTTCGGGGAATACAAGCGTGATGTTATGTTAGGAAAAACATAAAATTGAAAAATATTTTTAGTTACACTTATTTATATCAATCTGAGGTTTGATAACGTTGCGCAGATTTATATTTTTGCCGTGCCGCGATCGACCGATTGGCTATCCCTGGTATAAAGTATAGATTACTAGACTTCGCCCGCAGCTTAAAATCCGATAATGATTCAAAAGACATGTGGCGCCATCTATCATAATAAAAACGTTATTGTGATTTCTCTCGGGAACAGTACTTTTATTCGGGATGAAAGGTACCCTATGTCCGTTTCTGTACACCTGACAATGTATATGCAAGATTTCAGGATGATCGGTTCAGTGATTTAGGCGTAGAAAGGTAACAAACAAACAAACTTACTTTCTCATTTTATTTTATAATATTACTTAGTTAAAATTTGCAAAATTACACCATATTCATTACCTATAACGCAATGTAGGTACGCAGTATATAGCCACGTATGTCTGTCCGTTTGTCAGTACGGTAACGGTAACGTTACGTGATAGGAAATTGTTTATTGTATTCAAATGTATGAAGTGTACTTTGTGCATGACGGTTTGACCATAGGGGTGTAGGCAGGGCCTTTATCGGAAGTAATATGAACGGTATCTGAATGAACTTAGTTAAATTTTAAAGTGTGTTTTTCTCATTACCTTTTATAACCAGAAACTTTATACCACGTTTTCAGTTTCAGAGGGTTCAACACAAACCAACATAAAATTGTATAAGTACTAGGACATTCTGTTATTGTCCTACTGTAGAGCAAAAGTCGCTTCTGATACAGAGAAGGCAAGAACATTGATCCCGCAATCCATTCAGTGGTTTGAGCTGTGTGTTGATGGATAAATCAGTCAGTAATGGATGAGTTTAAAAAAAAAACTGTTATATACAGATTAATTTTAAATTTTTGAATAACATTATTTTATTTTGATTTAATTAATTTATTTAATGGAAGATTCCCACAATCTCCCATTAAATAAATAAGTTCGTTTTAGCAGAACTTAACTCAATTATCCAATTAAAAACACGTACTGTTTTGTTATTTTATTATTAAAACAGTACCTTGATAAAAGAATAAGACAAAAGTAAAAAAACAAATGCATTCCTTAATTTAAACCAGGCAATTAAAAATGCTATTCTATTTTCAAATCAGCGTAATTACATAAAACATTATTATTTTTTAAAAAGACAGTAAAATTTATAAAAATTACGCAATATAACAAAAAATATCATAAAAAAGTGTTATATAATGTTCATTTATTTTAAAACAATGTTCTTGCTACTAACTTCAAGCGTGTAGAGAAAGTGGGTAGGCAGTGGAGCGTGGCTAGCTATGCCGCGTCACGTGTGAAACGACCTTCAATAGTACTATTTCTATTTCAGTTACAAACGGAGTAGGTAATGTACTCCTGACCGAATTTCGGTTACTTCGATCAATCTGTTCAGAGACAAACATTTAAATCGACTTATTTTTAAATGCAGATTATAAAACTTATCACGTACCCTTCAATTTATCCAAAGTTTATTTTGTATTTTTTGTGTCTTATCTATACTAATATACTAATACTAATTACTAATATTACTAATAATATTATAAAGCTGCAGTGTTTGTTTGTTTGTTTGTTTGAACGCGCTACTCTCTGGAACTACTGGTCCGATTTGAAAAATCTTTCAGTGTTAGATAGATTAGTTATCGAGGAAGGCTATAGGCTATATACCATCACGCTACGACCTACGGGAGCGGAGCAGTAACCAAAGACGCGGGTGTAACCGCGGCGGACAGCTAGTTAAATAGATTTCTAGTAGTACGTAGGGGAAGCCTATGTTCAGCACTGGACGTACTACGGCTGAATGATGATCATGAAATAGATTTCTTATTATTTTTGTATGCGCATGGTCTTTGCCAAAAAACATTTTTTTCTTTCTTTTGTCTTCCCAATGATGGGAAGAACGTATAACTTTCGGTTTCGTTAAAAATATATTTTTATACCCGTTAACAAGTAACCAACAGAAATCCTCAGTACATAACTCTATGTACAGAGTAGCTCTACATACTCTATGTAGAGAACGCAAGCGCAGGGCGTTCACCTTCGCAGCGTCCTTGCTATGAACACTTTTACCTTTTGTTACAATATTGAACGGGTAATTTTGCCACTCCGACTATTATTGCCACGACGAGGCAAATATCTTTACGCTAGCTGCTTCCCTGCGTCTTTGATCGCATGGTTTTTTTCACCAAGAAAGAAAGAAAAACTGTTTATTCACGAGCAAATGACGCTCACAACATAAAAAGAAAAAAAAACAAGCCAGTATTTGTGCCCGGTTGATGGCAATAGGCTCGCCCCCTATTACATGGGACTTAAACATAACTGGCGAAATGTGGGTGTAATAATGGGTACACCTCTGCCTAACCCTTCGGGGTTAACAGGCGTGATGTTATGTTTGTTTGTATTAAATCTAAAAATTCAAAAATCAAATAAATACAAAAATAAATATAGCCCTTTCGCGCCACTCGCGCGAAAGGGCTGTGTCACATAATGATAAAATAATACCCCTGTGTTAAGTTACGTCATTGGTTACTGCGCTGCTCCTGTAGGTCATAGCGTGATGATATAGAGCCTATACTATTCCTCATGAATCTGCCTATCATATGCGAAAATAATATCCTATTCTAACTGGTAGTTCTTAAGATAAGAGCGTTTAAACAAATGAACGATTCAAGCACTCTCCCCGCGACTTCGTTCGCGTGATTTTTCTTACGGATCCCTAATTTTTTTATAACAAAATATAGCTTATAGCACTCAGTGATAACGTAGCTTCCAATTTGTGAAAGAATTTTCAAAATCGGTTCAGTAGATTCAGATATTACCCCCTAGCCCCCTACATACAAACTTACAAACAATCTTACCTCTTTATAATATTAGTATAGATTTGTCCGTCTGTCTCTTTGTTTCGGCTAATCTCCGAAACGGCTGAACCGATCTTAAAGAAACTTTCAAAGGCAAAAAGGTGATGTTATAAGGAGTAACTAAGTGTAGTTTTAATTAGAAAAATAATTAGGTGAGACACGCAAAACAAAAACATGTAGATAATCACGCAAATCAAGTCGCGGCCAGTACCTAGTTCTAAATAACAGTTATTTTTCACTTCCCTATAGATATAACGTTATTGTTAAATAACTAAATTGTACATATAAGTAATCACAATGATAGGAAGTGGCACCGTATCGTATATCTGAGTCTATTGTCTTGTTTAGTGATGGGCGAGTGTCGATAAAAAAATGTCGACAATTTTTTTTATTTGATAAAAAGTTTTTTTTTTGTTTATTTTGGTCCGGAAAAGTAAAATAATAATTAAGGTATGACTGTTTGTTGGTGGCGTCTTTTAAGAGAGGATGGCTAGGGTTTAAAAAACAGTTGTGCGAAAATGTACTGTACATTAATGTGAGAAACCATTTTTTATTTAAAAGAAGAATAGAATGCCTAAAGGAGTGAGATGAAAAAAAAAATGTAGTCAAGTCGAAATGATAGTTGTATTAAATTCTTTTTGTATTCTATACTGTTTTTTAAATTGACGTAATTATCTATCTATTACTACCAGCGTTGCCTACATCATAATTCTACCTTTTACATCCGTTATAAAAAAAACCAATCGATATGAATTCTGCTTATCCCTCAAGGTTAAACAACTTGACAGTGTACATTGTAAATACTTAAGCAATGACCACTAAGAGCTGTTCACCTTCTACATAAGTTGACGGAATTTCAGAAATGTATCGTTGTTCTGTCTGTGTGTTGAGAGTGTATGTATAGATACACTATATTGCTAGTGCTAGCCGTCCTGACAATTATGAACATAATAATAAAACGGTCAAGTGCGAGTTGAACTCGCACACGAAGGGTTACTAACATACAATATTAAACACAACATACAAATAATAAGTTTTTAATCGCAAAAAAAGTACCTAATTACACACATCAAAAGTGTCTAGGGATCAACATCCCTAACATTTGTTAGGGATGTTGATCCCTAGACACTTTTGATGTGTATATTTTGAGATGTAACTATTAATTTACGGTTCTCGGATTTCTTCTATTACTTATGCTATATGGCATTTTTCTTGCCAAATTTCATGATTCTAGGTCAACGGGAAGATCCTTATAGGTTTTGATTTTCTAGCGAGCTAGAAAATATGCGCCATTAACGACCCTATCTTTAGATTGCGTTGACTATTTTAGATATTTTTTCTGCTCTAAGAAGTAGCTAACTTGAGTAATTGGTATTAATTTCAGCTTGATACCTCCACCCGTTCCTGAGGAAAAGGGTCTTGACAGACGGACAAGAAAGTAATCCGTTTTCGCCCACTGACATAAGACTAAAAATCTAAAGTAAAAGTATGATATTCCTTCGTATATAACAAGATTTTTGATCTAGAATAACACAAAATAATATTTAACAAGACCAATAACAATATTGATTAAAGCAAAAACTCTTTTGTAACTATTAAACAGAAAAAAAAGACACCACAGACAAGGTTTATGCTGAGTTTCTTTTTTAATTTCTCAACCGCAAAGGTCAAGAAATGTTTAATTAAAATAGGCACTTAAGTTTCGCAAAAAAATGGGTTATAAAATATTGTGAATTAATATACATTAGTTATGTCTATTTATAGAAGTAGATACTAGCTTTTAGACGCGACTTCATCATCTGCCTAGCCTTTTCCCAACTATGTTGGGGTCGGCTTCCAGTCTAACCAGATGCAGCTGAATACCAGTATTTTACATGAAGCGACTGCCTGTCTGACCTACACAACCCAGTAACTGGGTAATACGATACGACCCGTAACGACTGTCAAAGATCCACATATGACAGCATGGACCAACGGCTTAACGTGCTTTCCGAGGCATGGAGGAGTCTCGGTGTATAAAGATGGTCACCCATCCACGGACCAACCCCGGCAAGCGTAGCTTATCCTAACGGATCGACCCGTGCGGCTGTTATTACTTAGCCGCGACTTCGTCCGCGTAAATGTCGGCTATCAAGGACGCAGACGAAGTCACGAAATAAAAAGTAACCTATGTCCTTTCATGGGGTTCAAACTTACCCCGTACTTTTCATTAAAATCGTTTCAGTAGTTTAGTAGTGAAAGCGTAACAGATAGGCAGACAGACAGACTTTTGCATTTATAATATTAGTATGGATATGCAATAACAATAACTATTTTATTTCTTTCATTTTATCGACATTTGAAGACGCAAAATTTTCCGTTGACCACTGTATTCTTTCTTTTTCTATGTTTTTTAACTGTCATAATTAATGGAATGGTAAAAATAGTTTTCTCTTACCTTACCACAATATTTCTTTGTGCACTTTATTTGATAACTAAAGTAACATCTTTTTATTTAATTTACTACAATCCAAGCAGAATAGAATAAAACATCTTTTTAAAGAGGGTCAATTTTCAGGTCGGGCAAAGTGTTATTGGGTTTTTTCATCAGGAATTTCTCAGTAGCAGCCTGGATTAGATAGACTGGATTTCTGCCCGGTTGATGGCAATAGGCTTGCCCCCTATTAATTACACACAGTAAAGTCTTCGTCTTTATAATACTACCGGGGTCTCGTCACGTCTTAACAGGATACCGTGGCCCCGGAACGCAAAGGCCAACAGAAGGAACAGGGTGGTTTTTAAGTCAGTAAAAGTTTGACAGTCCTTCCGCCCCACCCAGGGCAGAAGGACTTATTTGATGATTTTTACCACCACAAAAAAAAAGGTTTATAATACTAGTATAGATTGAGTATACAATAGTCAAACATATCGATAAACATGGCCCATCACTAGTGACATAGCCGCAAGGTCTTACATTTCACTTTACCTACTATGGCAGCAAGTAAAGGGGGTACTGTGTTTATGTCTATACCTATATGGGTATGTGGTAATAATTAACGCAGTACTTACACAGTCTACAGAAGTACTTGATGATCTATTTATAGAAATAAATATAATTGAAATATCTGTTTGAGATAACAATTTTTAACCCCTGACGCAAATTTTATACGACGGGATGTTATAAGTTTGACGTATCTGTGTGTGTATGTCTGTGGCATAGTAGCTCCCGAATGGATGAACTGATTTTGATTTTGTTTTCTTCATTTGAAAAGTGAATAAGTCGGTATTGTTCTTAGCTATGTTTGATGAAAATCGATCCAAGATAGCCACATAAGGGATTTTTTTATTTAATTTTATACTATGTAAGGAGATGTTAGACTGTCTCTTAAGATACAGGTAACACTAGTTTAAGAGGCAGGGCTCACCAATTGTCTACAGATTTTTATTCGTATGTACAGTCGCGGTCATAAGTGGAGTAGCAATCTACAAAGCAAATCGATTGACACTTTGGTTAAACTTACGACCTTTCGACGTCGTGTGCGAATTTTGAGGTGTACTGTGTTATTACGTTCAAAAGTGCCTTATAATGGCCTAATTAAATAAATGATTTGACTTTGACTTTAACTTCGAATACATCACTTATACACACAGATGTAGGGAATGGCCTGTACCCCGTGTTCACAGCAATTCAAACCTTAGCACGCTACTGCACTTATGACCGCTACTGTACTTACCCTCCTACCACTTGCTGTAAACCTTTTGTTCACTAAATAATAAATTTTAATCTAAGTCTGTAACCTCTGGTAATAAATAAAATTATTCTTTATATTAATATCTTATTATTTATTATTTTATTTGTGTTAAATCTCAGTCATTCCGTGCCTCGGAAAGCACGTTAAGCTGTTGGTCCCGGCTGTCATACGTGGATCTTTGACAGTCTTTACGCGTCGTCAGAAGATTGAAAGTCTGACAACCAGTCTTACCTAGGGGTATCGTATTACCCAGTTACTGGGTTGTGGAGGTCAGATAGGCAGTCGCTCCATGTAAAATACTAGTACACAGCCGCATCCGGTTAGACTGGAAGCCGACCCCAACATAGATGGGAAAAGGCTAGGCAGATGATGATTATAATGTGTTAAATCTAATAATATATTTTTAGGCAAATTATGGTGAAACAAATTAACAGTTATTTTCTTTGTCTGCAGGTGGAAGTAACAAAATGAAGCGATCTCGGCACAGATGGATTGGATTAAGTTTATTTAGTAAGTATATCATATTATTATTTGCCGTGACTGCTTTAACTACGTCGTTGGTATAGTGGTCGCAAAGCGTGAGGTCTTGGGTTCGATTCTCAGGTTGCGCGAAGTGTTATTGCGTTTTTCCATCAGGAATTTCTCAGTAGCAGCCTCGGAGTATGGATTTGTGTCCAGTTAATGGATATAGGCTCGCCCCCTATTACAATGCACCTACCATGTTGTCTCTTCTCCACCTTTGGTTGACTGGTAGAGAATGCCTAAGGCATTAAGTCCGCTTTTGTAATAAAGCCTAGCCTAAGACTATTCCAAAATCATTCTGAATTCTTCCAAGGTCTTATCGTGCGTATTCAACATATAAATACTAAAATTAGATTGTACAATTTATTTCCTTATGACCTTGACTCACTATTTTAAATTCACTGATGACATTTTAAAGTATCCACCCAAGAATTTGACATACTTGTTTATTTCATATGTTTAGGTATACATATGTATAGGTATACATATGAATTGAATTATTTATTTTTTGTTAGAAATAAATGTTGTATCATCTCTGGTTTGGTTGATGTAAATCGTTTAGTTTGATACGTTTTTTTACGATAAAAATTATCACTACATAGTATAAAACAAAGTCGCTTTTTCTGTCTGTCTGTCCCTATATATGCTTAGATCTTTAAAACTGCGCAACGGATTTTGATGCGGTTTTTTTTAATAGATAGAGTAATTCAAGAGGAAGGTTTATATGTATAATACATGCACCCGTGCGAAGCCGGGGCGGGTCGCTAGTTTAATGATAAATCTAAACTTTTAACTTTTAACTGCCTCGTTGGTCTAGTAGTCGCAAACGACACTGCTGAGCATGAGGTCTTGAATTCGATTCCCGGGTTGGGCAAAGTGTTATTGGGTTTTTCATCAGCAATTCCTCAGTAGCAGCCTTGGAGTCTGGATTTTTTTGGTATTTTTTTTAGGTACCGTGTAAACATTCTTATGCATAACATTACGGCTGTAATCCCCGAAGGGTTGCAGAGGTGTATCCATTAGTACACCCACATTTCGCCAGTTATGTTTAAGTCCCATGTAATAGGGGGCGAACCTATTACCATCAATTCAGACTCCTAGGCTGCTACTGAGAAATTCCTGATGGAAAAACCCAATAACACTTAGCCCGACCTGGGAATCGAACACAAGACCACAGAGTCGCGCTTTACGACCACTAGGTCAACGAATTCATAATGCATAATGCAATTAGTAAATAGCTGTTATTTTGACATTACAAGGATTCACTTCAATTTTATTTATTTGTATACATAACTTAGATAATTTTGAAAGTTAGGTCCTTGAAAAAATAGTTATTGTTTTAAAAATGGGTAATATGACATCACGATACCTACTTTAGTAGACCATGACCTATTCTGTTTAGTCAAATGCTGAACAGGTTGACCTATAAACTAACTATTCTTATAAACAGATTTTCCAACATTAACATTTTTTTAAGGAAAATGTGTTATTTTAAATTGTATTAAAACTTGTGCTATCTGTCATCTTGCTAGTAGTGGTGTTCTGATGTCGATAGTTTTGAAATGCTACCGATAATAGTCACCATTTTTAACCATGTCAGAGGCCTTTGAGGCGGTTTAAAAAAAAAACTAAATTGATGTATGCCCATGCATATCTTTTTACGGAGTAGTCCGATTTTGATAATTCAGCAAAATATTTATGTATTTAACTAGTCATTTCCAGAAAACGATAATCAAATAGAGCCTTTTTCTGCCAAAATGAACCAATCCACTGTCTTTCTATAATTAAACTAATTATGCACAGCAATAACAGTTTAATATATGTAGATCCACTATAGATTTTAAATAAATCAGCGATAAAAATCCAAAATCATCACAATCATTTCGAAAAAATTAATATGACGTGATTTGATTCGTTTTATGCAGAACTAAGATTATCGATAAATCAAACTATTGATATTTTATCAACACTAAAGTAACCTATATTTTGTATGTTAATTGACATATATATATTTCAGATGAGTTGCAACACTCACAAAAGTCAAGGACTAATAAATGATAGAGTGTGAGCAGAAATGCCAACATTTGCATGTCATACCTAAACAGTTAAATTAACACACTTAACAAAAAACTATAATGTGATTTAAGAATTAATAACCTATTGATTTATTTACATTAGTAAGTATCATCTTACCTAATATTGACTGCCTTGTTGGTCTGCTGGTAGCAAAGCGCGACTGCTGACCATGAGGTCTTGGGTTCGATTCCCAGGTTGGGCAAAGTATTATTGTGTTTTTCCATCAGGAATTTCTCAGAAGCAGCCTCGGAGTCTGTATTTATGCCCGGTCGATGGCAATAGGCTCGTCCCCTATTACATGGGACTTAAACATAACTGGCGAAATGTAGGTGTACTGATGGGTACACCTCTGCGTAACCCTTTTTAAATTGTAGGCGTGATATTATGTTAATGTAATGTTATCTACACTATTATAAAGAGGAAAGATTTTTGTGTGTGTGTCTATGTTTGTAATCAATAAAATCAAAAACTACTGAACCAATTTGAAAAATTCTTTCACTGTTGGGAAGCTACACTATCCCCGGGTGACATAGGCTATATACATATATACTTTGAAAAAGTTAGGGATCCGTGAGGAAAATCACGCGAACGAAGTCGCGGGGAGAGTGCTAGTGTTATATAAATATATATATATACATAGTATAACACTCATGCATTTGTTGCAATAACTTGAGCAAGGAAATGTGCAAGCTACAAGTGCGGGAGTGCGTATGTCAATGGACTCGCACACATTTTGACGCGGTCGTTTACCGATGGTTTTAGTATGCGCTCGCGCTTGTTGCACTTGCGCATTATGCATCGTTAAGGGCCAGACACACTGGAACGGACAACTAGTAGAAATAAACTACAATAACATGGCGCGCCCTTCCACAATTCAAAACGTTTCAAGTGTTTGTAATAGTATTTAAAAGACTCACAACGCATGTGTGCGTATTGAGACAGCTCTCGAAACAAAAACAAATCGGCGATTTGTTGCTCGACTAGCGGCGTCAAAAATTACTCATTATTATTAGTATGGCGCTGCACTGACATTCTCTATGAAAATGACAGGTGCGTTGTCTTGCGCGGTCGGCTATTTATGATTAGTTGACAAACAAATCTGCCGGCCTGCTACTGAAGACGATTACTTACAACTACATACAAACTCTTTCATACGTATGTGACTACACACATTGAAATGGTAATATGGAGGGCGCACCATGTTATAGTAGTTTATCTCTAGCCGTTATCCGCGTTAGTGTGGACCTATCCATACAAAACTTTAAAGTGGTCCTTTTGAATCCCTCAGGACCAAATCGCTGTGATGATGGCTGGCATTAGCTTCTGCCCGCGACTTCGTCCGCCTGGAAGTCAAATATACCATAAAACAGTCATAAGTAACTTATAACATCACGCCTGTAATCCCCGAATGGTTAGGCAGAGGTGTACCCATTAGTACACCCACATTTCGCCAGTTCTGTTTAAGTCCCATGTAATAGGGGGCGAGCCTATTGCCATCAACTCAAAAAAAGAAATTCCTGATGGAAAAATCCAATAACACTTTGCCCGATCGGGAATCGAATCCAATACCTCATGCTCAGCAGTCGCGCTTTGCGACCACTACACCAACGAGACAGTTATTTTGACTTGACCAATAAATCTTGTTCATTTGAATGCCTCTCTTGTTATTCACAAAACATAATTCTGAGAAACGTAATTGAACTTTGAGGATAATCTCGACAAAAACTTGTGAAGGACATCTGTGTTGAAAGATATTTGACATTCATTAATGTGAAATAGTAATGTTAACATAATAATTTTATGTGTAAGAAAAACTTTTTTACAAAAAAAAGACAACCGCCTTCAAAAACTACAATTTTTTTTTATTTTTCACTTTTTAGTGCTTGTGTGTTCATGTTTGAAATCCTTACGAAAAGCCTTTCAAACAATACCTCACACGATATATTTAATTTTGGAAAGTGGTAGGATAGGGGGTTGACGTACCCCCTCCCCCACTTCCTTCAGTCAGTCATCGACTACACGTATAAACAAAGCAATTTTTCTTGTTACGACGGTTCTGCTGTGATCCTATAAGGAGTTCCGTTCCATATCTCCGAAGTTCATCATCAGATCATGACAATATTTCTATGGGACCTATTCGGAACTATATTCTTTCAAACAAAAAAAGAATCATCCAAATCGATTCATAATTGGCGGAGAGTAATCGGGTAACATAAATACAAAAATGCTCACAAAATAAAAAGCACTGAACCAAATTGGATGAAATTTTTATGGGACCAAATGGCAAGTATACTACATTGAACAAAAAAAGAATCACACACTAATCAGACTAGAAACCTCGGAGTAATCGATGTACATACATAAAAAAAAAAATACCGGCCGAATTGAGAACCTCCTCCTTTTTTTGAAGTCGGTTAAAAAGTATCTACTGCATGGCCCATTCATTTTTAACTTTAAATTCCGAAGAGTTGGAAAGAGCTGCCACTTCTATTATTTAAAAAAAGATCGAGGCTTTTTAGTGGTTAAAGCATACTATAGCATAAGCGAGTTCCATTGTGAAAAAGATTTCTTTTAGATTAATGTATTTTTGTGTTTTTCTTTTATAAGTCTTTATTTGGCTGAACTTATTGTAATTTTTAGGGTTCCGTACCTCAAAAGGTAAAAACGGAACCCTTATAGGATCACTTTGTTGTCCGTCTGTCTGTCTGTCTGTCAAGACCTTTTTTCTCAGGAACGCGTGGAGGTATCAAGCTGAAATTCATATCAAATACTCAAGTCTATGGTCTCTTGGAGCTGTGAAAAAATCAAACTTCTAAGTCAACGCGATCAAAAGATACTCCCGTTTATGCCGCAAATTTTCGACACTCGCAAGGGAATCAAAACCTACAGGGTACTTCCCGTGAACTCAGAATCTTGAAATTTGGTATGAAGCAACGTCTTATAGCAGAGATATAGGAAAAATTGCGAAAAGTATAAATTTTTAGTTACATCATATAATAAAAATATTTTTAATAATTTTAAACTTACTACCCCTTTCCTCATGAACGCGTAGTGGTATTATATTGAAATTCATATCAAATACTCAAATCTATAATACCTTTAAGCTGTAACAAAATCAAACTTCTATGTCAACGCAATCAAAAGAAACAGGAATTAAAACCGCATATTTTGAAACTCGCCACTACTCGCAAGGGAATCAAAACCTACAGGGTACTTCCCGTGAACTCAGAATCTTGAAATTTGGTACGAAGCAACGTCTTATAACACAGATAAAGGAAAAATTGCGAAAAGCATAAATTTTTAGTTACATCATATAATAAAAATATTTTTAATAATTTTAAACTTATTACCCCTTTAAATTTTAATTTAAAAAATTTAAAAGATACAGCAATTAAAGCCGCATATTTTGAAACTCGCAACTACTCGCAAGGGAATCAAAACCTAAAGGATACTTCCAGACGACCTGGAATCTTGAAATTTGGCATGAAGCAACGTTATAAAGTACACATATAGGAAAAATTCCGAAAATCTTAAATTTTTAGATTTTTCCGAACATACATAATGTTTTCATATATGTATTGACAAGGTACCGTCAGCTTTCCACATTGTTATGTTATGGATTTCATTTAGCAATAAAAATACCATAACTTTTACTTATATACCTACAGGTTTGTACGGAACCCTCGGTGCGCGAGTCTGACTCGCACTTGGCCGGTTTTTGTCATCCTCTACACCCATATTTGCGAAATAAAATTATGTTTATCTTTAAAAAGCTGTGATGATTTAAGCCGAAATGTTCTATCATATTGCCATCCAACGTGGCATCGCCGCCAGTCTTTTGGGCACATTTCTATGTTGACAGCAATGCGGAGAAATGTTTCTCTTTTTTTAATATGATAGTTATGCTTAAATGGTTCGTTCATGTTGCGAGGATGAGTGAAAGACGATTAACAAAAGGTATTTATATGGCAGAGGTGAGTGGAAACGCTGGGAGGGGACGCCCTAGGAAGACCTTATTGGTGAGGTTTTTCAGAAAGGTCAGGTGCACAGTACCTACTCGTAACCGGTGTGCTTGTATGACGAGATGTATGAACGTGGATGAGGCAAAAAGATTATTAAGGATCGTAGCAGGTGGCGTTCTGTAGTTTCTGCCTACCCCTATGGGAAAAAGGCGTGAGTTTATGTATGTATGTATGTATGTATGATAGTTGGTTTTTAACCGACTTCAAAAATAGGAGGAGGTTCTCAATTCGGCCGGTATTTTTTTTTTTAATGTATGTACACCGATTACTCCGAGGTTTCTTCTCCGATTAGTGTGATTCTTTTTTGTTCGATGCAGTAATACTTGCCATTTGGTCCCATAAAAATTTCATCCAATTTGGTTTAATGCTTTTTATTTTGTGAACATTTTTCTAAATTAAATATATCGTGTGAGTTATTGTTTGAAAGGGCTTTTATTAAAGATTTCAAACATTATTATAATTAAGTCTGTAAATATTTTACATATTATTGATTGGAATATTCTGTCTTCCTTCTTCCAGTTATTACCCTGACCCTGCTGGCAGTCGAGCTACCCACCACGGCAGCAGCCAAGGCGACTTCCCTGGTCTTCCCCAAGAGTTCCACCACAGCAGCACCAGCAGAAGCAGTCGAAGATGAACCTGAGGTTAGTGGACCTAGTTAGACTAGCTTATACCCGTGGGGATTTTATTTGATGTGCGCGGAACCCTAATTCGATTGCTAAAATAAAAAATAGTAAGTTACTCCATATAACATTAGCTATCTTTTAGTTAAGCCGTGAGCGGTCAAGCCGTTTCGGACATTAGCCGGAACAAACAAACAGGCAAACAATTTTTTTTTTGTATAAGTACTATGTAGACATAATCATCTTATTAAAATCCTGTTTTGACGTTACAAACAGATACTTCAATTTTATTTTTATAATTTACTAGCTGACCCGCCACGACTTCGTTCGCGTGGTATCCTACCGATACCCCTACCCCTACCCTACCCTACCCTACCCCTACCCCTACCCTAGCCCTACTCTACCCCTACCCTAACCCTACCCTACCCCTACCCTTGAGACCGACATATCCGCCTTTTTTTTTTTCCATAAGAACCTTCTGACAATAACAAACACAACAAAAAAAAAAAGTTAAATCGGTCCAGCCGTTTACGCGTGATGCCGTGACCAAGGGAAACAGGGATTCATTTTTATATACATATATACACATCAAAAGTGTCTAGGGATCAACATCCCTAACATTGATTAGGGATGTTGATCCCTAGACACTTTTGATGTGTGTATGTATACATATAGATTTTGGAAAAAGAATTTGAGTTTCGCACAGAACAAATAAAACACCGTGAGAAACGATATTAACGTGAACGAAGTCGATGACATAGGCTAGCTTCACAATAAAAAAAATACAACAACACATAAACATATAATAACATCACGCCTCTAATCCCTGAAGGGCTAGGCAGAGGTGTACCCATTAGTAGGTACACCAACATTTCACCAGTTATGTTAAAGTCCCATGTAATAGGGGGCGAGCCTATTGCCATCAACCGGACTCAATTCCAGACTCCGAGGCAGCTACTGAGAAACTCCTGATAGAAAAACCCAATAACACTTTACCCGACCTGGGAATCGAACCCAAGACCTCATGCTCAGCAGTCGCGCTTTGCGACCACTAGACCAACGAGGCAAACATAGCAGTCTGTAGCAAACATTAATTCACCAGTCTGTCCTGCTTCACATATCACACGACTATAAATCAAGAGCTAACAACCAAACCCGGATATAAATTAATAGTTATTCAAATCCTTCAAGGTTGGAAACTTTCAAAAATATTAAAACTAGCTTCTGCCGCGACTTCTTCCGCGTCAAAGTTGATGTAATATCCTAAGGAAACTGCAGTGATGGGCAAAAAGTAATTAGATTAATAATTACAAATTACAGTTACATTGTAATTAGTAATTAAAATACTTTGTAACAGATTACTTAAGTAACTAATTGCAATGAGTACTTGAGTAATGAGTAACTAATAAAAGATTTAAAACTGTATAATGATTGACAGAAAATTATTTTTATTTTAAATTGTGTTTCATTTTCGTATTTCTCAGAAATGTGTACCTAATTACTTTTTATCAGATTACTAGGTAATCTGTTATAATGTAATTAGATTACATTTTAATCAAATTATTATGTAATTCAATTATTAATTAGATTACTTAAGTAACTAGTTACGCCCATCACTGGGAAACTGTCCATTTTTTCGAGATAAAAAGTAGCCTGTGTGCTATTCCAGATTATAATCTATCTCTGTACCAAATCTATACTAATATTAGAAAGAGGTGAACTTTGTGGGTTAGTGAGGTTGTAGGGGGTAATATTTTATCTACTAAACCGATTTTGAAGGTCAGGTGCGCAGGGTACTCGCCGGCGTGCTTGACAGTCGTTACGGGTCGTCAGAAGCCCGGAAGTCTGACAAACAGTCTTACCAAGGGATATCGTATTACCCAGTTGTGGGTTGTGGAGGTCAGATAGGCAGTCGCTCCATGTAAAATACTGGTATTCAGCTGCATGCGGTTAGACTGGAAGCCGACCCCAACATAGTTGGGAAAAGGCTAGGCAGATGATAATAATGATTGCCTTTTTTTTGTGTGTACATTGGTCTTTGTCAAGAAACATTTTTTTTTTAAACAAACAAACAACAATACTCTTCAGTTTCATTATATTAGTATAGATAGTTAGCATGATTTATAATGACATAAAATATTAATGAGATGAACTTTTCTGTCGCCGATTAAAATGAAAGTTATGGCGGGCACAATCATTTAAATTAACATAAACATAAATTAATATGATAACGCTTGTTTTCTATCATGACATCTGCCTTGATCGTGGCCGCACTGTTGAGCGGTAGGGTCCTTGATTCGATTCCTAGGTCGGGCAAAATGTTATTGCGTTTTTTCAATAAGCAATATCTCAGTAGCAGCCCGGAGTGTGGATGTGGGTGGTCTGATATCCCCGTGCCTCGGAAAGCACATGTCGCCGTTGGTCCTGCGAATGCATCTCTCCCCGGTCGTGTCAGATCATTGCCGTCCCATCGGGCGTGGTGATCAATGTATATGTCTTCTCTGTATGTAATTAAAACTGGTTTACATCCGTAATTACGTCACACACAAAGGTCCAGTTGAAAACCAGCGTCAGGCACAAGTAGGGTTGCCAACTCTTTGTCGGTCAAATATAGTAGTTCTAAAATTATTACCCATAAAAATATAGTAGGTAAGGAAAATATTTAAAAAAATATAGTAGTTTCCAAAATAGGTAAGTACTATATTTCTTAATTAAAAGAATATTTTTTGCTACTTTTAGCCTTGACTATTAACTAAGTAGGTAGTTACAAAAACACGAAGTCGAAAGCGCGAAAAACGAAATTGCCAATCTGTCAAACTATCTATTGAACGTTTACTGTCAACTTGACATTCCAGAATCGTTATGAAATAAATATTGACTTTTCGTTTTACGCTTAGACATTTTGAAATGAATATTATTGCTTAAGAGTTTGATGCCCTTAAAATATAGTAGTTTCGCCTACTATATCTTTTTTTCAAAAATATAGTAGGCGGGGGCTCTAATATAGTAGGATACTATATTATATAGTAGGGTTGGCAACCCTAGGCACAAGTGTTCTGGCATTTTATGCTGAACTGGGTCTGTTTGGCGCAGCTGTGGGGCACACAATTTCTTATTTTTTTGTTCTTTTGTTTATTATTATTTTTGTGTGCACATGGTCTGTGTCAATAAACATTTTTTCTTTCTTTTTTTTTCTTTCTTTATGAGAAGAGGCCTTTGCTTTGCAGTGGAACAACAATAAGCTATAATTATTGACATACTAGCACACAAAAACCCCTTTTGGGGCTAGATCTAGCCCTTTTTAAGACTGAATTTCTCCTAATTTCACTATTTAGCCCTAAAAGGGCAATCTAGCCCTTTTTAAAAATACTTACTGAAATCTGTCAACGTGCTTTTTTAGTATGTTTTTTAATTTTCAGTAGGTTTTTAGTTTTTACTGTGGTAACCCTACTGCAAACGTGTATACAACGTACGTCAGTATTTATCTAGTAATTCAAAATAATGTAATGATTGTTCACAACAGTTCAAATTAAGAGATTTTTTGCACAATCTCATTCATACCATTCATTTAGGATTGTATGTTTATTAAATCTCATTTTTATTTTATCATTGTACTATGTTTTAGCATAATAACTGTTTTTTGTTTTTTTACTTTTTCACTGCTCTAATTTTGTTTAGTGCGTTAACTGCCGAAACTATTTAAGTGTGTCGTTTATTCTATGCATTATTTCTTGTGTAAAAATGGACCTACCGCTATTAAAAAAGACACACAAACAACATTATAAAAAATAATGGGAAGCAGTATTGCGGTGCCACGGGTGCGGTTCAATTAGGTACCAGTTACTGTTATAACAAATGATCAAATTTTATTTCAAACAAATGTTTTTTTTAGCCCTTTCTAGCCCCACTTTTTAAGACTGAATTTTTAAAATCTAGCCCTTTTTCGGTGCCCGCTAGCCCCCTTTCAAAAATCAAGGTGGCAACACTGCTTCGTTCGCGTGATTTTCCTTACGGATCCCTAACTTTTTTGAAAATATAATATAGCCTATGTCACCCGGGGATAGTGTAGCTTCGCAACAGTGAAAGAATTTTGCAAATCGGTTCAGTAGTTTCGGAGCTTATTCAAAGCAAATAAACAAACAATCAAATCTTTCCTCTTTGTAATGTTATTAATATATAGAAAAGGGACGTTTTATTTCAAACATTGATATTTAGCTGCATCGTGTCTGTCTAAAAGTCAAACCAAGGATAATGCGACCTAAATCTTTTGAATCGTCTTCAAAACAATGGCTCATAGTATTAAATATGTTTTCTAGTCTAATTTGACCTGTATGACCTATCACGCTAAAACTGAATTCTAAACATGATCTATTTATGCCAAGAATCTGCTAAGCAAATATTTCTCAATGGTTCTCATTTTTTACTTTAATTTATTTGTTGGTAAGCATAGCGGCAATAGACATACAGTACCCGGCGATAAATATTACACATCGACCTTTGGAAAGGGACAATCGGCTAATTTCGGCTTCGTAGAGCGTTATCTCTGTTGCACGAAATACAAACAGTCCGGTGTTTATTAGGAGCTGTTAAAAATTATGATTTGCTTCTTTTGATAATTCTTTTTATTCTTTGTATAAAATACGAAATACGATAAAGGTCGTGCAATATTTATCGCCGGGTACTGTACATATTCTGTGGAAATATTCAACTCTCTAGCTATTACGGTTCATGAGATACAACCCGGTGACAGATGGACGGACAGCGGAGGCTTAGTAATAGCGCCCATAGGCACCCTTAGAGTACGAAAACCCTAAACACCCCCTCAACTAACACCCTCTTATTACAAGCTTATATTTAGCTTGCACTGTCCATATGTAAGTTGTCCTTTCAAAATTTGCAAACCATTTTTCGACCATTTGTTGGTATCCGATTGAGCTGAAATGCATACACCTTTAGTTCTGGTGACAATACAATAATATTACTGAGTATTGTAATAATTTCAATATGGCCGCCTTTCCAAGATAGCAGATTACATATTATAGGGCTTGAAGAGTAGAAAACGATAAAGTTAGTAACATAACACTAAAAAAGCTTGTTTTATGAAGTTTTTTTATTCGTTTAATTAATATAGTTCTTTTTTTTCTTTTTACAGATGGAAACCACAGCTGAAGGGGGCGAAACCAATAAAACCAATAGCAAATACACCGGCATCCCTCAAGTGGACTACATTTACGACCCCAATCTACCCAGAGAGCTGAACGGGTACAATCTTTCTGACTACCCATTTTACGCGTTGGTACCAAAACCTGAGCTGTTCAATTTCAAATGTGATGGTCTTCATGATGGCTTTTACGCTTCTATAGAACATAAGTGTCAGGTAAGTCGTATTCATATTCAAAGTCAAAGTCAAAAACAAGGTCAGAGTCAAAGTCAAAACATTTAGTTCAATTAGACCATTCACAGGCACTTTTGAACTGTCAGGAGTCGGTCAGTTAGTCAGAAAGTTGTTAGTTGTTGTAGCACGTGGCGTTTTGTGGTTTCTGCCTACCCCCATGGGAAAAAGGCGTGAGTTTATGTATGTATGTATGTAAATTCATTAATAAAGTTGATGATTTGACTTTGACTTTGATATTAGATTTTTTTTTATGTTCTTTAATTTTATCCACCTTCTTATCTTCTAGATCTACCACCACTGCCTCTACGGGACGAGATATGACTTCTTGTGTGCCAACTACACAGCTTTTGACCAGAAGACTTTCATCTGCCAATTCGTGTCGGAAGTCGACTGCAAGAACTCTGCCGATTATTTTCATAGGTAAGCACTTCAGAACAGACCATTTATTTCTTCCTTTTTCAGAACTATAAGGAATGATGAAAGTTCCTCATTCTCCATTGAAAAGGGAGGATCCTCCCACCAGACGGTTGTTGTGTCTGGTGGGCTACTGCCCGACGGTTGGTTTTTTATCCGGACTGGCATTTCGAAGGTCTACCTATGAGGTTGTCGGCTGCTTAACCGGACTTTCCTGTGGTGCCATAAATATGAAAGCCTACAGCCATTGCTTAAAACTTATAAAATAAGAGTCTACAAGCTAAGGGCACCCCCTGTAGGGGACGGACTTTAGCTTAGGGCTTTACTGGGGGAGGATAGCAAGGGGACAAGCTGAATCGGATGTCAATTGATGATTGATGTTACGTATGTATTTCACGTCATAATTTCCCCTCTTTTTCCTTTCCAGAAACGACGCTCTCTACAAAGCTACCACGACTACTACGCCGGTACCACCACCCACCACTACCACGACCACTACCCAGCGACCGCGACCATCGCGCAGGCGACCAGCCTACAGATACGATTATGATGACGATGACTATTATTATGCTAGAGATGATTATGATTATGAAGACAGGTTGGTAGTAATGACGTATTTTTGTCCTGAAACAGAAAAAGGGACACAAAATTGAATCTTCCTATTTCACCCATCCATAATATGTTTTTTCTTTCTTTATCGCGTGGGCAGTAAGGTCCTACGACCCCACACACCCTAGTGTCAGAGTTTCTAAACCGCCTCAAGGGCCTCTGACATGGTTTGAGTGGAGCAGTAATAGGCTGGTATAAGTCCAGGTTCCAACACGATGTTTCATTATTGATCAAGACTATTAAAAAGTCATTTACAAAAAAGGAATTGAATGCAGTTGTCCTTTCCAAAAAGTTAGTTTTGTATGGAGATGAATGGGCAAGAAACTCCAGACTTATCCCAAAAAAAATGCACTAATTACATTAATTTGATAAGTACATTACATTACATACATGTATATGGAACAACAGATATTTTTTTACTAAGAGACGAAAAATTTAAATCTAACCTAATATTTTACAGAAGGAGACCCAGACCACGCAGACCTGGCAAGAAGAAGAGGCCACTGGCAGACGAGTACGAAGATGATAGGTATGTACTTACAGTAGATCATGTGGAAGCAATGATTCTATTTTCTACCTTAAACGCACTCCTAAAAGGGCCATTGTTTCCTAGCAATGTGTAGCTACAAAACTTAGCTCCACACAAGGAATTTCTCCTTTATTAATAAACTCACATACCCAAACAACCAGACCGGAAAAAACTATCATCAAAAAATATTTGTTCCGTACGAGAAACGCACCCGGGACCGGCACCACAGCAAGCAATCGCTCAGTCACTACGCTAAACAGTGCATTAAAACGAAATTGTCTAACTTAGATTATGACTATCCTCAACCCGATTTCACGCACTGCCTGTTATAGACTTCAAAAACAAGAATACTACTGAATAATTTACAAAATCTTTTGCTGTTTTTCTCCACATAATAAGTTTAATGCACATCATCAATAAAATGTCCTAAAACTTCCAGATACGAACGTCGTCCAAGACCAAGAGACGAGGAGCCAGAAGACGAATACGAAGAACGAAGACCATACGACAGGAGGCCAGCTAAAAGACCAACATATCCTGAGAGAAGACCGTACGACGATGAGGAGGATAGACGTCCCGCAGCCAGAAGACCTAGACCAAGGCCTCGAGATGAAGAAGAAGAACGGTACAGACCTGATGACGAAGAGAGGCCTAGAGCGGGACAGAGAGATCAGAATAGAGAGGATAGGCCGAAACGGCCAAGACCTAGAGATGAGTATAGGCCCAGAGACGAAGTCACGAGACCAAGAGATGAAGTTGTGAGACCAAGAGATGAGGTTAGGCCAAGAGATGAAGTCGAACGCCCAAGGGATGAAGTCGTGAGGCCAAGAGATGAAGTCGTGAGGCCAAGAGATGAGGTAAGGCCTAGGGATGAAGTCGAGCGGCCAAGAGACGAATCAAGAGATCAAGATGAGGTAAGACCTCGTGATGAAATTAGGCCACGTGATGAAATAAGACCACGTGATGAAATAAGACCGCGCGATGAAATAAGACCAAGGGAACCAATAAGGCCTAGAGATAAATTCAGACCCCGTGACGAAACTAGACCACGAGATGAAATCAGGCCCCGTGACGAAATAAGACCACGAGATGAGATCAAACCTAGAGACGAAAATCCTCGCGAAAGACCTGAAAGACGACCTATTAGGGAAGAAGCAAAAGTAGAAGAAAAAACAATCAGACCATCCAGACCAAGAGAAGACAGGTTCTCCGAAGGTCGCAGGTACAGAGGAGGGACCCCTTTCAAAACTAGGGACGATAGACCGTACACAAAGACCGACTTTGTACAAAGACCATATGATGACAGAAACGAGGAGAAGAGAGAATATCCAAGTGCACCTGAAACTCCAGCTACTACTCTTGTAAAACCGAACGGTCATGGTCTTTTCAGTCAGCCTAGGCTGCCTCCGAAGATCAAAAGACCAGTTCCAGTAACGGAAAAAGATAAATATGACTACGTCCCCGTAGCCACTACGAAAGCTCCCCCAAGAGTTGACGATGATGAATACTATGATTATGAAGAAGATGACACAAGCAGACCTTCGTCTTCTGGTAAGACCAGTACGGTGCAGCAAAGACCAAAGCTAGAGCCGGTAGAGAAGGAAAGATTCAAGCCTACAAGACCTCATTACCCAGGCAAAGGCAGAAAGACGAAAAGACCAATAGACTATGAAGAAGAGGAAGTTTACGATGAACCAGTGAAACCTCAAAAATACACATACAACCAGAGAGTAAAAGAAGAAAGAGTAAAACCTAAACCTTTGCCAGCAGACGATGATTATTATGATTATGAGGAAGAAAAGAAAGAGAAAGAAAGATTTAGAGCAGGAGAAGACGTTACAAGCAAAATTAAAGACTTGCGACCGAATGTGAAGGTAGTTAAACGTCCTTTTTTACCCTCTAGGGGTGGAAGCCCGTACCTTCCCCGTGGCCTACAGCCAGTAGCGGGAAGGGATGTCACAGCACCACTTAATACCACCCCGAAACCTACCACCACTTCTCCTAAACCTACAACTACGCCTACCCCTACCACTACCTCTACTACCACTACCACAACTACACCTACGCCTAGCACTACCACAATCCCCTCCACAACTACCACTAAACCAACAACAACAACAGTAACAACAGAAAAAACAACAACAGAAGAACTAAAAGACGAATACGATGAAGAATATTACGACGAAGAAGACATAGATTACGACAAGGACCACAAAAAAGAAACTACAACAGTGTACGTAACACAACCAACAACAACGAAAGCAACAACAACTAAAGAAACAACAACTAGAGCAATAACAACAGAGGAACCACTATCACCAGAACTGAAAGCTAAAAACTTAGCATCAAAAGTTTTACGAGTTTACAACGACAATTACGAAGCAATTCGTGACAAACTAGAATCTACATTATCACCTGGAGACTATATAAAACCATATCTAGCCACAGCTACACCCCCAGTGCAAGATAACCCATACAGGACAACAAATTACAAGAAAGACATCAAACCTAAGCCAGAAATATCGAAACCCTACACAGCAACAGGCAAACCTCTCTTACCCGAAAACATATCGATAAAACAAAATCTAGCAGACAGTATAGAGAATGATTATGACGTTAGGCTTAATGAAGCACTCACACCAACTTTGCCGGTCAGCAGAGTCCCATCTGGCTTCGTTATCCCATCTGACAGAGATTACACTTTTGCTAGATTTAGGAATAACTTGCAATCAGCAGAACCGCAATATGCAGCATCGGATATATCGAGTTTTCAAGTTAGAAAACGGCCTCAAGTTTCTGGTGTGAGTATTAGGACTCCGTCTTCTTATTATCTTCATCCTCAAAGGCTGGTGTATCAGGAAGACCCTTCGCAAAGGTATCCAAGACAGTTGTTTTATAGGTCAATGGATTTTTATTAGAGATTTCGTGGATATGAAAGCTTGTAGGGTAGTCTTGTGATCGTCTGAAGATGAGGTGATATTGGAAGATGAAATTTAAGCCTTATGATCTCAAAATATAAGGCTGTTTATTGATGATTTTGTGATTTTGAAACCAACATTGTTAGTCAGATTTTTGACTTAAGATCGATCGAATTTAACCGACTTTGAAAAAGGATTTTCTTAATTCTAGGCTTTATTTTGAATTCATAAAAAGAAATTAATAAGTTGATTGCCTCGTTGGTGTAGGGCTTGGGTTCGATTCCCAAGTCGGGCAAAGTGTTATTTGACTTTTCCATCAGGAATATCTTAGTAGCAGCCTCGGAGTCCGGATTTGTGCCCGGTTAATGGCAATAGGCTCGCCCTGCTCAGTCAGACGACTTTTTTGTTGCCAACAAAAAATATTCTAATACCCTACAGGTTTTCGTATAAAGAAGTACATTAAAATGATAAGTCAATTATTTAAATTATGTAAAAAAGATAAAAACTATTTTCGAAACAAAGAAAAGACAGACCACTGCCAATTTTTTTTAATTTATAGAAATTAAAAGAAAAATTAAATATTTGTAAAAAAAAATACTCTTAGTTACCTGTATTTTTAAGAAAAATTCTATAGGGTGTTTGTAATCGAGAAAAAAAGTGGAAAGAGATTTATGGTAGCCGATATAATAATAATATGAAACACTTCATAAGCCAAAAAGACAAATAATAAAATTGCAAAAAAAATTAAGTCTTTTTGTCTTTTAATTAAAAATATCGACCAATATTTATCATCAATTTTTTTTCTCGATTATAATTATTCGCGCTCAAATTATTTGTACATTTTATAAATACGAACAACATTTTTTTTATTTTGTACACAATAGTTTTAAGGATACTTTCCTTTAATAAAAAAACTATGTAAAATATTATTTGTGTTTTTGTTTAATGCCTCCTATACAATAATTGATAATCTGCCTAGCCTTTTCCCAACTATGTTGAGGTCGGCTTCTAGTCTCACCGATGCAGCTGAATACCAGTATTTTACATGGAGCGACTGCCTATCTGACCTCCACAACCCAGTAATTGGGTAATACGATACCCCTTAATCCTCTGCCTAACCCTTTGGTGATTAGAGTCAGATTGGTGATTTGGTGTTAGACTCCTAATAAAACTATAAAGCAATTTAAGCAATGGATATAAAATAAAACAAAATTATAACTAATATTGTTCTATATTTTTCTTAATTATAACAATTACAAATACATTATAATAAACTCCTTATAAAATAATTACAATAAAATGTTTCATAAAGCGTTGTCAATCATTTATAAAAAAGAAAATAATGTATTATTATACAGTATGTTAACTAACAGAGGGCGTTCCCGTTAAACCGCAATAGTATAGCATCCATACATGCTAAAAAAAATAGTACCATTTGAAAACAAAATGTTTTTATTTTTTTTTTCAATATTAAAATATTGACTAAAAATGTTAAACTAACACTAAAATTAGGTGGACAATTATTGCGACGCGCGACGTTGCCGTTCTTCAAGTACGCATAATGTATAGAGTGTTTCTTTTACGTGTTAGTTTAACATTTTTAGTCAATATTTTAATATTGAAAAAAAAAAAAAACATTTTGTTTTCAAATGGTACTATTTTTTTTAGCATGTATGGATGCGACTATTGCGATTTAACGGGATCGCCCTCTGTTAGTTAACATACTGTATATTTTATTGTAACTTTATTTGAAATATTCAATAGTTTAATTTTAAATATTTACAACAATATTGGTTTTTTTTTTAATGAATTATCGGGTTAGAAAATATCAACCTAAAATAAACTGTGAAATTACTTAAATTACATTGAGTTGGTTGGTAAAAAACAACCATTGTTTGAAGCCTACATATTTTCTTGAGCAATTGAAATCGCTTTAAAAAACACTAAGCCCCTTTTTACATGCACAGGGTAAAGTGATAATGTATGGTACTATATTGAGAGCTTTCAGACGGCACGGCGACCGTATGCATGTGAAAAGGGCCTTAATATAATAAACTTTTTCTAATATTTCTAGTACCTACCTACTTATACACTAATATCAACTTATAAAATAAATAATTTTTACTTTTATAAAAATACAAAATTGGAATAATAATTCGAAGTATAGAAATGAACACAAAATTAAAATAATAAATTAAAGTTAATTGTAATTATTTTGTGTCACATTAATTTATAATTTGGAGTAAGTACTGTTTTTAAACATTTTTTTTCTAATAATTTTAAGTTTGAACACCAAAATAATATTAAAAATTAAAAATGTATCCGGCCAAAGACTGATCATAATCTGGTCCTAGAGAGACATAGATAACATTTGTAGTCCAAGAACCCAATGTCGATAGAATTACGACATTTCAGCCATGCTTAAATGACGACGTAGGTTTGGTGACACCCGGATCTTAGACTAAGACATAGAAAATATTTGTAATTTTATGTACTATAGTAGTTTTTATCACCAATTACCTAAGTATTATGACATTGTTAATAATTGACAAAAAAAACTTAAAATATCACCGATTCTTATGTTATTTCCTGCTGTGTTAAATTTGAAAAATCACAGCCATTTTTATATTTTGGGCCACTTTATATATAAAGTGTGCAAAATGATAGCCCAAATATTAAAGTACCCATCGCGACTGCTGAGCATGAGGTCTTGGATTCGATTCCCAGGTCGGGCAAAGTATTATTCAGTTTTTCCATTAGGAATTTCTCAGTAGCAGCCTTGGAGTGTCGATTTGTGCTCGGTTAATGGCAATAGGCTCGCCCCCTTTTACATGGGACTTAAACATAACTGGCGAAATGTGGGTGTACTAATGGGTACACCTCTGCCTAACCCTTCGGGGATTACAGGCGTGATATTTTGTAAATGGTTCTTATTTTAATGGGCAGTACTTGCAGTATGTGATGTGTATTTAAACACCCCGTATGTAAGCCTTTCACTCACATCCAAAACCCTAAACCAGGGGTAACCAAATGGCGGACTGCGGACCGCTGACCCATATTGTGCGGACCGCGAGAACACAGCAAATTGCACTACAGAGTACAGTACCCGGCGATAAACACTGCACATCGACCTTTATCGTATTTCGTATTTTAAACAAAGAATAAAAAGAATTATCAAAAGAAGAAAATCATTGTTTTAACAGCTCCTAATAGATACCGGACTGTTTGTATTTCGTGCGACAGAGATAACGCTCTACGAAGCCGAAATTTGCCGATTGTCTCTTTCCAAAGGTCGATGTGCAATATTTATCGCCAGGTACCGTACCGTTGATTGTCATTTTTTCTCATTGATATGAAAAAAATACCCTTGTTATTTCTAATTACATTTGTTTAACAAATACTTTTTTTCTATAAAATGTGCGGACCGTAATGATCATTTCATTTCTTAAGGCGCTTTGCATACGGAGCAACTTAAGTTGAGGCAACTATCAACTCTTTAAAAGTTCTCTGTAAAAGTTGATAGTTGCTATAACGTTTACGGTTGCCGCAACTTTATGGCAATCTGTGAGCAACTTTCATAGCGGAGTTGCTCAATCTACGCAGCGATCAGCGTTAACGGTATAATATTTAGCAGTGGCTAGTTGCGGCAATTAGCAACTAACTTAGTCATCAATTACAGCAACTGAAAACTGTTGACGATCACCGCAACTCGAAACTCGAGTTGCTATGTGTGCGCAGTCCAATTGAAATATATGTAAAAAGCTAGTTGCCAGCTAGTTGCCAGTTGCCAGATGCTGCAATAGTTGCTCTATGTGCAAAGCGCCTTAAACGGACCCGGAGCGAAACTAATTGGTGACCCCTGCCCTAAACCAGCGGTCGGCAACACGCGGCCCGTGGACGTTTTGTAAATTTGTATTAAATCAGTTACCTATTTAGGTATTTTGTAGTTTTCATTTCTGAATGATTTACAGTTACAGGGGTTATTTATCTAGCTACGAAGCCCAAATATAAGACACATAATGTAATTATTACGTGTACGAATTAAATTCTTTAACAATTTTTAATAGCATTTTTATTTTTTCTATGGGATATGTACAGTCACAAAAGTAAGTACAGCAACAAAAGTCGATAAACATTTATGATTTCCTAATTATTAAGTACAATATTACAATTAAAACGCAATGAATAGAAAATTAAGATTCTTAATAAACCCTTAGCTATTGTCTGAAATTCTGAAAGTCAGTACATTATGTGTTTTAGTGTCTGTTTAAATTATATAAAAAAATAACACTGTTAATCGACTTTTTTTGTTGACCGTACGTAGGTGTAGGTGGCTTCTACGGTTGATATCACAAGTGCGGCCCACTTATAGTTTTTTTTGCCACCTCTGGCCTTTGCCTGCCAAAAGGTTGGCGACCACTGCCCTAAACTAACCAATTAGAATGCAGAATTCTCCACCTCACTCTTCGAACGCTGTTTCAACCAGCTCTCAGGAACACTAGTCTCCTCACTGAATGCTCCATTTTGGGATCCAATCCTTGTTTCCTGAACTGCTTCCTTCAGCTCACTGGGCTCTTCTTTGTGGAACAACCGGTTGATGGGGTACTGGATGAAGTAGAAGGCGAAGGTGGAACCCCAGATGAGGATCTGGTAGAGGCAGACTTGCCACCAGGTCATGATGCCGAAGATCGCGTACAACCAGCGGTGGGCGAAGAAGTAGATTGAGTAGTATCTGGGAAAGGCGAGAGAAGGAATATTAGATCCATTTGTTGCCATTTGTTGACGTAATATTGCTGACTATTTACTTACATACATAAACTCACGCCTTTTTCCCTTGGGGGTAGGCAGAAACCACAGAACGCCACCTACTACGATCCTTACATACTCCTTTCGCCTCGTCCACGTTCATACATCTCGTCATACAAGCATGCCGGTTACGAGTACTGCGCACCTGACCTTTCTGAAGAGCCTCACCAATAAGGTCAGTGTAGGTGTGTAGGCGTCTCCTGTGCGGCCTCTGGTGATTCTAGGGGTTTTATCGACATGAAAATTACTTACATAATAGCATACAGCACTCCCGCACCACCAACCAACCAAAGCTCCAGTTTATAGTTCGTGGGATATCTCCTGGCTTGCAGAACAGTCTCAACGAGGACTACGATGGCAATATTAGTGTGTACGCAGTGGTTGAACCACCAGGGCACCAGCTGGTCGTACACCTCAGGGAACACCAGCTCGCGGTCAATCCAGTAGAGGGTCCAAAACATTGTGGTGATGAACTGGAAGAGAGGAAAAAAAAAAATTTAAAAAACCCCCAACTGCGGCCATTTTGGATCGATTTTCATCATACATAGCTAAGACCACTCTTGACGAATTCTCCTTTCAAACAAAAGAAACAAAATCAAAATCGGTTCTTCCGTTCGGGAGCTACGGTGCCGCACAGACACGTCCAACATAAAACTCAACGCACCGTCATTTTTGCGTCAGTGGTTAAAAATTATGATATAAGAACTTTATGGCTCATTTTCATTAGTCGATAGGGCCCGCATGCGGGGTGCGACAGATTTCTGGAACGCATGCCACAGGGCCCGCATTCGGTGAACCGTTTTCATTAGTCGATAGGGCCCGCATGCGGGGTGCGACAGATTTCTGGAACGCATGCCACAGGGCTCGCATGTCGATATCACGGTCGGTAAAAAGCATGCGCGGCGGATCCCCGCATGCGGTGTAACGACTTGTAACTTTCATTGGTTGTTATGTCGCATGCGGGGACTCGCCGCATGCGGGCCCTATCGACTAATGAAAATGCGCCATTAGAGACAGAATCGTCGTGATTATGTGATAGAAGGCACATTTCAAGCATGAGGTTGTATGTTCGAATCCGGGCAAGTACCAATGTGACTTGTTCAATTCTTATGTACTTACTTCCTAAAGTTTATCTTGGACATCACTGACACCGGTGAAGAAAAACATCGTGAATAAAATAATTCTTGCTTTTTCCATCAGAAATTTAATTTAATTTCCAATAAAGATATTGAGTATTGAAATTAGGATAAAATTTAATAACTCACCAGCGTCAAAGGAAACACAAGTCCTGAGAACAAGATGTCTCGTGCATACTTCAGCTTCTTCCCCACCCTGGACTCGTGGTTCTCCAGCCACTCCATGAGGTCGTACACCAGAGACATCGTCAGGAACGTGGTTTGGAACAACTGGAAAGACAATGAGAGGGTCAGTGGGTCGAGTGGTCTGGCATTTTATGCTGGACTGGGGCTGTTTGGTGCAGCAGTGTGACACACAATAATGTTCTTTCCATTTTTTTGTTTTGTTTTTTTATTGCCTTTTTATTTTTTTTGTGTAAACTAGTTGTTACGGGTCTGGCTGTTTGTGTAGGTATGTGAGTTTATATGTTTGTAAACGCACACACGATACTGTGGAGAAATTCCTAGAGTGGGACGTTTTTTTTTAAAGAAAAAAACTTAAGTACCTAATAATAATGACAAATTATTAATTATTTTGAAAGATTATGTGTATGTATACTAATTCATTTTTTATCTATTTATTATGTTTGTTTATTGTATTTGTTAAAATGTATTAATTAAACAAATTAAATTAAATAACTAATAATTTATTTATTTATTTAAAATTTCATTTCACAATAATAATAGTATATTGTAATACTTATTTTTTTTATTTATAAATATAATGTAACTACTATATGTGAAATGTTTGTAAAAACGTGCTATGCCTGAAATAAAATGATTTTATTTTTTATTTATTTATTTAAAACATTTATTTCATACAGACCATTTCCAGGCACTTTTGAATTGTCAAGGAGTCGCTCAGTTAGTCCAAAAGTTGAAGCTGTTCTAAAACGGAGGCAGGCCTCTATGGAGAAGAACGGGCAAGAAACTCCATGGCAATCTTTTCAATTAGGTTTTTACAAAACCCTGGTTACATTATTCTTGTTGATTCTACATGTGAAAATAATGGAGATGAATATAAAACAGTAGTAAAAAATAATAAAGATGTAAGCCATGGTCAATAAACATTTTTCTCTCCTATTATATGCCACCCACAAATGTGGGTGTACTAATGGGTACACCTCTGCTATGCCATTTGTAAATCGCTGAACACAAAGATTTGTTTCATCAGATCATACAGACAAACACACATTCGTTCACAAATAAATTAATAATGATCTAATTACAATGATTTATCGTTTTTGTTAATTAAAGGTGACTGCGAGGTCAAATCGTGTCTGCGCGCTATCGCAGACGGACAGACAAAGTTCAGAAAGTGGGGGACAGACCAGTCTGTCATAGACTGTAGACGTGATGAGGTGTGCTCTCAATATGAGCGATTTTTCTATAAAAAAAAAAGCTTTTTTACAAAAAAGATAACCGCCTTCAAAAACTACAAAATAAAAATAACTTTAGTTTTGGAAGTCGGCGGCTTTGGTTTTGTTTTTTGTTATGTAGGTAAGTATTGCCACCGACTTCCAAAACTAAAGTTATTTTTATTTTGTAGTTTTTGAAGGCGGTTACCTTATCTTTTTTTGTAAAAATGCTTTTTTTTTCACTTTTTAGTGCTTGTGTATTAATGTTTGAAATCCTTACAAAAAGCCCTTTCAAACAATACCTCACACGATATATTTAATTTTGGAAACTGGTAGGAGGGGGGTTGACGTACCCCCCCCTTTTCCTTCAGTCAGTCATCGACTACACGTATAAACAAAGCAATTTCACTTGTTACGATATTGCTGCTGTGATTCCATTCCATATCTCCGAAGTTCATCATCAGATATTGAAATGGTGACAATGGGACCATACGGGAAGCACCAGCTTTCAAATAAAAAAAGAATCATGAAAATCGGTTCACCCAGTCGCAAGTTAGGAGCTAACAAACATAAAAAAAAAATACAGACGAATTGATAACCTCCTCCTTTTTTTGAAGTCGGTTAAAAATACCAGTCTGTTATTGCAAAACTCAAACAAAATATTAGACGACAGCGCTTCATGTCGCTATTAAAATATTACCCGACCAAGTGAAATTATTGCTCGTTAGTTTCGTATTACACGTATGTTACTTTTTACAAGCTTTTATTTAGCTTGCACTGTTTGTAAGTAAGTAAGTATGTAGGTATGAAATAAGTTGTCCTTTCATTTGCAAACCATTTTTCGACCATTTGTTGTTATCCGATTGAGCTGAAACTTTGCATACACCTTTAGTTCTGGTGACAATACAATGTCCATAACCAATATTGTAGAATTTTAAATTAAAGTTTGTTTTTAAAAATATTTTTTTACATTTCGTTGCGGGCAGAGCACTATTTTTATACTATACACTATGTAAAAAAAAACTCTGTCAGATCAGTGTTGCCGTTGATCAGTTTTTATGTTTTATTTTAATTTAGTTAAGTACTTCTTCTTTCTTCTTTTTTTTTTCACTGGGGAAAAATAATAATCTCAAATCCATTAAATGGTTACGTATATGTGTACCTTAAGGATCGGACAGGGATTTTGATACCTAATTTTAATATTTTTTTCAATAATTCAACAATTTATTTCCGTAATTTCTTATAGTTGGTTGAATTTGGGATTATTTGTTGTCGATTGAATTGTTGAAGTGTTTTTTTCGTTTATTTCAAACTACATAGTTTGTATCCGCGATTTTGTACGCATCGAAGTTACTTTGTTTCCAAACTCCTCCGAAACTGCTGGACCGATTTATGTTTGGGCGCTTAATGGGTAGGTCTGAGAATCGGCCAGCATCTATTAGCTAGTAACAATCTAAAGATTCAAAACTGTGTTTTCTATAAAACTTATTTATCCAGTGTAATATAAACAAACAAATACAAAGCGAAAGTTTTTTCTCTAAATTCAAATTTATTTAAAGGCAGTTGACCTCTCAACTAGAAAGGGCTCGCATAAGAAATACTTGCACCTACTGCTCAGAGGGCCGTAAACAAGCGCGCAAATTAAACGGAACGTAAATTTTTTAAACACGTTTTTATTAGCTTCCCCTGTAAGAAAGAAAGAAAAGAAAAACTTTTTATTCACGTGACGTGACGCATACAAAATAATTTTTCAACAGCCCATACAAGTTGGTACTTAATCTAAAAAAAAACTAATAATACTTAATAATAAAATAAAAAAAAGATTGCGCCACTACCGCGCGAAACGGCCGACGCTCAGCATGTTGCCGTGGCCCACACACGATGGCACGAAACCACGGCGCTGGTTTTCAGCGTAGGCCGACGTGTCTCTGTCTCGGAACTATAGGTAAACATCATTCACTGTCATTCACCCATCGTTCCGAGGCACAGAACAAATAAAATTTTGACACGGACGCTGTTCGGTAAGTACCTAACTATGTAAAAATAATGGACCTCGAATTAAAAAAACAACTTCAAATTGTTATAAATTTGAAACTTTGTGTATGCTACTGGGTTTTTCTATCAGGAATTTATAGCAGCCTCGATTTGTGCCCGGTTGATGGCGGCAATGGGACTTAAACATAACTGGCGAAATGTGGGTGTAGGTACTAATGGGTACACTTCTGCCTAACCCTTCGGGGATTACAGGCGTGCTGTTAAGTATTCATGTTAGAAATAAAAAACATAATTATCAATGGGTGATTTTTAAACAAAATGCTAAGTGATAGTCGTATTTCCAATTTGAAAAACGACTAGAATCTAATATACTTACGTCGCGCGTCGGCGCGTTCGTGTTAGGCCTATAGGTATGCTTAGAAACGTCGAATAATACAAATTATATTGTTTTGTCTTGAGTTTATGTAAATAAGGTTAACGTTAGTGTCAAAAGTGTAATTATTCGCGGAATTTCGAGAGTTTACAATGTCTAAGAATAACGTATTTTCTTCGAAAGTACTCATTACGAAATGTTTATATTATGGGACCAACCCTGAATCTTGAGGACATGGTTGGTGCACTAGCTGAGTTGGCTGCTGCACTAAGTGTCGCGTTTTAGATATCCGGGTACAACAGGTGCAGCCTTGGAGTCTGGATTTGTGCCCGGTTGATGGCAATAGTTCCACCCCCTATTACATGGGACTTAAAAAAATAACTGGCGAAATGTGGATGTATTAATAGGTACACCTCTGCCGAACCCTTCGAGGATTACAGGCGTGATGTTATGTTTAATAAAAAAAAGGAAATGTAAATAAAACAAACAACAAATGATAAACATCCGCTACGCTCATCATTCCGCTGCCCGCTTGCAGTGGGACCTTATCTCAACGAGGCCGCCCTAGATAGGTAGTCCAATTGTATCCGTATGACCGATAGTGTAGATAATGGGAAGAAGCACGTGACCGCCCTTTGGACACGCGATAATGGGTTTGATGTCCGGTTGTTGCAATGTTATGGCGTTTTTAGGGGACCGTTGACCGATGCCTCACATGCTTGAGGTTGGAAGTTCAAATCCGGGCAAATACCAATGTGACTTTTTCAATTCAAATGTACTTTCTAAAGTTTATCTTAGACATTACTGACATCATTCCGTGCCTCGGAAAGCACGTTACGCCGTTGGTCCCGGCTGTCATACGTGGATCTTTGACAGTCGTTACGAGTCGTCAGAAGCCCGAAAGTCTGACAACCAGTCTGACAAAGAAGTACCGTATTACCCAGTACTGGGTTGTGGAGGTCAGTTAGGCAGTCGCTCCATGTACAATACTGACCCAGCTGCATCTGGTTAGACTGGAAGCCGACCCCAACATAGTTGGGAAAAGGCTAGGCAGATGGTGATGTACTTACTTTCTAAAGTTTATCTTGGACATCACTGACATCGGTGAAGGAAAACATCGTGAGGAAACCTGGACCTATACCAGACTACATAAATACTGTCCCACTCAAACCATGTCAGAGGCCCTTGAGGCGGTTCAGAAACTCTGACACTAGGGTGTGTGGGGTCGTAAGAACTTACTGCCCACACGATAAAGAAGAAGGGGATTGTACCCAAAGGGTGCTAACGGGACCTTATTGTCTGTCTATTACTTTTAAAACTACTTAAGTAGTTCGGTTCATTGCCTCGTTGGTCTAGTGGTCACAAAGCGCGACTACTGAGCATGACATCTTGGGTTCGATTCCTAGGACGGGCAAAGTATTATTACGTTTTTTCATCAGGTATTTCTCAGTACCACTCAAAACTGGCAGTTGTGAGTTGTTTGTCGGTCCGATAAAACTGTCGTTCCAACCTAATGTGAACCAGGCCTTATTATTTTATGACGATCAAGCAATACGTGCTTCTTATGTGTCATATAATTAAATAATCATACGATGATACGGTACCATCACGTGCGACAGAGATGCGATCGATATAAACTCATTACGAGGCAAATGCAAACCGTTGGTATGTTGGTTTTATATTCCTTATCTCATAAACACACAATAATTATTAATAATAAAAAAGTAACTAAGTATAACTAACTGGCATCAACAAAATTCTTCCGCATCGCCGTCAACTGGAAACGTGCCCAAAAGACTGACAGCATTGGAGAAAACGCGGGTGAACTTTTCTCCATACAAACGTTACGCTCTCGCCTGTTTTCTTTCTGGTTTATGACACTATTTTTATGCCCCTATGCCCTTTTTAATGAGACATTATTTTTATAACCGCTGCGCTGTGAATAGCGGCCTAGTATACATAAGTATTTAAAAACTATTAATGATAAAATAAAAATATAGGGGCATAGTATTTATCCTTCTTATTTAGTTTATGAAATATCTTTTATATTGGTTCAATACTTATAAGAGAAGAAAATAGGCGAGAGCTAAACCCCGAATTATGACTTTTTTATTAGGCTATTCAGTCGCATCTGCAGTTGTCCTTTTCGCATGCTGAAGCTCGCAGAGCGACAGCGATAGTTTCTTCTGATATCTAATTTCGAGGAGCCCTTGGGTCACGGGAAGTGTCAACCAAACGTTTGGTCAACTCCTTAAAAAGGCCATGGGCACACGGACCCCACGACCCGAGGGTTTCCACCCCAAATGACTAAAAGATATACTTATATATGTAGTTACCAATAAGGGTACTATATTTTCACCGCTTGAGGTTCTCTGCAGCCGCAGCAGCATTTATAGATAATCACATAACATCACGCCTTTTTTTTTTTTTTTTTTCGTGGGGAAATCCTCATGGATGCCCTCCGTTTGGGGATAACGGAGGGGTATGTCGGACTTTTACCGACTAAAACCCCACGGTTCCTTCTGCTACCATAAGTCGGGAGCCCGGTATTCGCATTACGCATGATCCGCGCCCCCGACTGGTATTGGACCGCCAATGGCGAGCCCCTTCAATAACATCACGCCTGAAATCCATAAGGGTTAGGCAGAGGTGTGCCCATTAGTACACCTACATTTCGCCAGATATGTGAAAGTCATGTGTTAGGTGGTGAGTTATGAATATGAATGTGGATGGATGGAGAGCAAGAGGAAGGCCAAAGAAAAGATGTATGGATTGTATGAAGAACTAGCTGTCCGCCGCGGTTACACCCGCGTCTTTGGTTACTGCTCAGCTCCCGTAGGTCGTAGCGTGATGGTATATAGCCTTCCTCGATAACTAATCTATCTAACACTGAAATAATTTTTCAAATCGGACCAGTAGTTCCAGAGATTAGCGCGTTCAAACAAACAAACAAACACTGCAGCTTTATAATATTAGTATATGAAGAATGATATGAAAGAAAAGGGAGTCAGTGATAGCATGACGGCTGACAGGACGGAATGGAAGAAGAAAACGTGTTGCGCCGACCACAATGGGACAAGGGCAGGAAGATGATGACGTGATAGGGGGTGAGCCTATTGCCATCAACTAGACACAAATCTAGATTCCAATGCTGCTTCCGCGATAACCGACATTTACGCGGCCGAAGTCGCGAACAAAAGCTAGTATAGAAAGCAGAACAGCAGTATTCATAATTTTATTGACATTTCAATAATACTAAAAGTCATATCCCAAGACAAATGACAGTCGATCGACTCAGATGCGAAACGTCGTTAAGATATCTAGAAAGTCTTTGTGACCTAACTTGACCTGTCATTGGATAATCTAGATTAATTATATTGTTAGGTAGGTATCAACTGATACTATGATTATTGTATGATCATTACTTTATACGGCCAATCTGCCCGACTCGGGAATCGAACCCCAAATCTTACGCTGAATAGTCGTGCCTGGAATCACGAGACTAACAGGGAAGTCATTTTTAAAACTAAAAAAAAACACGAATAATTAAAAATACTTTATCAATGAATGATAACTGTTGACAAGTGTACAAAAAGATAATTACAAATTGATAGGTATATCAATGACCAAATTAACATAAAAGAGTTTTTTTTTTGGTCAGTGGGTCGTCTTAGGGGCGGATTTTTTGGAGTTGGAGTATACGCTTAGGGGCACTATGAACAGCAAAGAAACAAAAAAAAAATTTTTTTTGGTTGGAATTAATTTTTTTGGGACTTTTTTTTACTAATTTTCGCAGGTTTCTTTACACCATCTCATGATTCTCGACTAGAGCAACAATTTCTTTCCAGAAAAGATTTTCATCCGACCTACCATTTTGGAAATATAGAGTGTTTTATAAAAAAACTAAAAATTTCGAAGACCCTGAATAACTCGGAAACGGTGCGTCGTAGGGCCATACTTCTCAGAGCTTAATTTGTTTCTATGGACTAGCTTAATAAGATGCTGCAATAAAATTGGCACTTTTCAGAAAAAACTTTTCGTAAAAAAACCAAAAAATTTCCAAGTCCTAGCGCCCCTAAGGCTACACTCCAAGCTTTTTTTTCTCAGTAGCAGCCTCGGAGTCTGAATTCGAGCCCGGTTTATGGCAAAATGCTCGCCCCCTATTACTTGGGACTTAAACATAACTGGCGATGTAGGTGTATGGGTACTCCTCTGCCTAACTCTTGGTGGACCACAGGCGTGATATTACGTACAAACAGACACATCAATTTTATTTATTTGTATAGATTATCATACACAAACGTGATTAAATAATACTGCTTCTATTTGTCATTCATTTTTCATTTCATTCGTTTTCTTCCCATAATTTTTTGAGTTACCTACATATAATTTTATATTAAAAACTAGCTTTTGCCCGCGACTTCGTCCGCGTAAATGTCGGACCCCCGTTCATCCCCTTAGAGGGTACATTTTAAAAAACCTTTCTTAGCAGATGCCTACGTCATAACATCTACCTGCATGCCAAATTTCAGCCCGATACGTCCAGTGGTTTGGGCTGTGCGTTGATAGATCACTATGTCAGTCAGTCAGTCAGTCACCTTTGAGTTATATAGGTATATTTAGAAGATTAAGTTATTCTACGGTAATCCGACTTACCACAAGCCTTAGATATTATAGTGCCCTTTTCCTATGTACAAAGTTTTATGACAATTAATTACTTATTGACCAAAATATAAGTAGACTACTTTTTTATGTAGCTTGTCGCTGACGAAATCTATTGGTTTGAAGCGAAACGAAGGTAATTTTTTTATTGGGACGCGTAAATTACGGTACATTGCTTTACATACAAAAGTCCTGTTTGGGCACACGGCGACGCAAAATGAGCGGTCAGTTTCAGTTAAATATAAAATACGCAACGTAATTAAGTTCGCTTGGTGTCACACACGCAAAGGTACTTCATCCGAGTGAATTTACTTACGGATCCCTAATTTATTTGAAAATAAAATATAATATATAGCCTATGTTACTCGCTGATAATGTAGCTTTCCATAGGTGAAAGAATTATTAAAATCGGTTAAGCAGTTTTTGAGTTACGAACAAAAATATTTTTTTTTTCTTCTTTATAATATTTTTTGTTTAGAAAATAGTGGATACTTACAAAATTCCATCCAGTTAGATATCCAGGTTTAAATCTGTACAAATTATCTAAGTCTGTATTAGAACTGGGTTTAATATCTAGACAAGCGGCGAAAATGGTAACGTAAACGTTATGCAGAACCCCAAAAAGATGGTAAACGGTTATCCAATATAACTTAGAATCACTTCTGTCAAATAATTTCTCATTTTCAGTTATTAAAAAACATAAAACGTTATAAAAAATATTATTATCCTTCCATATAAACTCTTCCATATTTAAAACAATATAAAAAGGAACACTTTTCAAAAATCGAACACAATTTTGCAATAAGAACACAGTTATGTCGGAATAATAATTAAAATTAAAGCACTATTTTTTGTAAAATGATTTTGTTGTAATTATTTTAGTTTTAACGATTATAATTATTAATTACAAACTTATGCTATAGACGCCCGTGTCCCGTGGCGGTTTAGGGCGACTAGTCAATAATTATCGGAACAGTAATTAGAACGACGGTATCTTATTATTGTTTGTAGTTAATAATTATAAGTTATCATAATCATGTTTATTTTATTTTACCCTCAATTAGCTAATTGTAAATTAACTATTATGATTTTCGTTCTGCAAAGGGATGTCGAGTACAGAGGATAGTATATAAATTCCCTTCAATATACCTAACGTTAGCAAAATAGCGTTACAACGGTAACGTTATTTCAATGTAAGCGTATAGTAACTTCCGTTATTTTACGATAAATATGGATCAATGGTTATTTACAAAAATAAATTTTTATAACAATGCTAGCTGACTCGGCTACGCGTTGCTGTGGCTTGAAGTAAGTAAAGATATTGAGGTCAATAATCGAGATAAAAACTATCCTATCTTTTAAGCCATATTTCATAAAAAATGGTTGAGTAGTTTAGGAGTCCATCCCGGACGAACAATGTGACGCGTAATTTATATACCTATATATGATAGTAATATGACCGTTGTTTCTAAATAAAAATAAAATATTATAAATGGAGTATGGATACTACAACGTACCAGAAATCCAATCAATTTTACATAAAACTCACGCCTATTTCCCATGGGGGTAGGCAGAAACCACTGAACGCCACCTGCTACGATCCTCACATACTCCTTTCGCCTCGTCCACGTTCATACATCTCGTCATACAAGCACGCCGGTTACAAGTACTGCGCACTTGACCTTTCTGAAGAACCTCACTAATAAAAAAAAACCGACTTAAAAAAAAGCACTAAAAAGTTAAAAATAATACTATAACCTACCTATATTAATAAACCTAACCTAACCTACGATTAACCTATACTAAAAAACAAATTTTTGGAGTCGGTGCCAAGACCGAGGATATTATATCCAACCGTATGGCTCCGACTCCAAAAAATTGTTAAATTAGCTTTTTTTTTAAGTCGGTTTTTTTTTGCAAAAAAAAAAATATTTATTAATTTTTAGTGACATATTTTTGTCCGATTTCGATAAAAATTTCATGGGACCATTTGGGACCTTTCCAACAAAAAAAGAGTTTTTGAAATCGGTTGGCAAGCGACGGAGTTAAGCGCGAACAAACCTAAAAAAAAATACAAACATCCGAATTGAGAACCTCCTCCTTTTTTAGAAGTCGGTTAAAAATCAGTGTAGGTCTTCCTAGGGCGACCTCTCCCTGCGTTGCCTCTCACCCCTGCCATATAAATCCTACCTCTAATTATTCATCTTTATAAGATTTTTTACAAATGTCATTTCGTGCCTAAGCGTTTTAACTGAAGGTTAAAATAACCTTGATTTTAATATACCATCTCAGAATTTTAAGCTAAGATTAATGAAAATTTTATTATTTTGACCTCAGCAACAAACTATTGACGGCACTACACGATTTGTTTGACGAAGATTTTGGAATCTACATATACAGGGTGATTGTTAATTTACCGAAAACCTGAACAGGGGTCATAGTACTCATCATTATGAAAATCTTTCACTATGGGACCTACCCTGAAATCATAAAAAAAAAATCAGTACCTAAGTAGTTCCATACAAAATTCAAGTCAATATTTGACAGACAGACAGTGGTGCCAATTCCCTTGTTCACAAACTAAACTTAAATTAGACTATTTCTATCTTTTTCTGTCCAATAAAACAAGAAAGAGACGAATGTAAATAAGAGCTGTCAAATTTAGTCAATCTGACACATCTATACAATTATAGTTGTCATCTTCAAACGTATAGATTAAAAATACGGAAAAGTTCAAAGCAAAACTAATTTGACATCTCTAACTTAGTTCTAAAATGTAACCGTCTTTTTCTTTCGCTGTATGTTGGTAAGAGATGTCATTCTCTTTTAGTCTAGTTTGTGAATCGGCACCAATGTCCACCTATTATTGAGAGATTGTGGGTTGGCTCGTTTTGGCTGAATTAAACCCGTTTGTGACGTGTACTCATGGAGTGTCTTTGACCCTCAAACAAATAAATAAATATAACATTTTAGTATTCGATGTACAAAAACTTTTTAATTTGCATATTTTTTGTTATTTCCTTCATTTGGAGGCATAAATCTTGCAATTAAGTATGACTGGTACAGTCAACAGCAAAAGTCATTTAACACTTCAATATTTTAAATAATAACTAGCTTCCGTCCGCGGCTATGTCCGCACAGAAGTTAAGCATAAAAATTTTTCACAATGTTAGGTTTTACTTTTTTGTGCGGAACCATAATTATTTTTCTAACATAAAAATAGCCTAAGTTACTCTTATAGCATCATCTATATACCAATGAAAGTCCCGTCAAAGTCGGTCCAGCCGTTTCAAAGATTAGCAGGAACAAAAAGACACACAAAGAGAAAAAAAATGATTTTTTGTTAAATGTAGATACTGTGAAAATTCACAATGTATCATATCACGCTACGATCCACGGGGGTGGAGCAGTAACCAGAGACGAAACATAAACATAACATCACGCCTGTAATCCCCAAAGGGTAAGGCAGAGGTGTACGCATTAGTACACCCACATTTCGCCAGTTATGTTCAAGTCCCATGTAATAGGGGGCGAGCCTTTTACCATCAACCGGGCACAAATCCAGACTCCGAGACTGCTACTGAGAAATTCCTGATGGAAAAACTCAATTACACTTTGCTCGACCTGGGAATCGAACCCAACACCTCATGCTCAGCAGTCGTGCTTTGCGACCACTAGACCAACGAGGCAGACGAAACTTAACGCAGTAAAAAATGTTCGTGAACGAAGTCGCGAGCAAAAATTATAGTATAAAAAAATTGACTCACCAGATTCCAATTAGTAAACATAAAATTGGAATATTTCCAAATAATACCAAAATCGGGATCATTTTTTTGTTCCTCAGTTAAATTATTTTTTAGTTTTATTCCAAAACTTAGTGTACAATAAAATATATACAATTGTGTAGTATGCCACACTGTTTTGATAAAAAGATAAGAAACAGCATCTTTTGTGTACGTGTATCTTTTTGTCATATCTTTTTCTTCGATATTTATTATATTTTCACTTAATATAATACCTATTTGTTTATTTTTTATTTACACACACACAATTTTAATCTCTTAAAAAATATCCTAAAAAATATTATAAAATATAATTAAAAAAACTAAACTTTATTTTTAATAATTTACACATACACATTTATAACTTCTTGACAATAAAAAAAAATTAGAATTATACTATAAAACAAACTAACAAAAAAAATAAAGATTAAAAAAATATATAAAAACTGTAATTTTTATATTGAAATATGTCTGAAACTACTGAATTACTGAAACGAAATGATTTATGCAGTTTTTTGAAGACAATTTAGGTAAGTAATGTATGAAATAAAAGATGCTCGCTAATGCTTGTAACGAAAAAATATTGGTAATGGTTTTTATTTTAACTTTTGTGCATCTTTAGGGTTCCGTACCTTTTTTTTCGTAGGGAAATCCTCATGGATGCCCTCCGTTTAGGGATATCTGAGGGTTATGTCGGAATCTTACCGACTAAAACCCCACGGTTCCTCCTGCTACCATAAGTCGGGAGCCCGGTATTCACATAACGCATGATCCGCGCCCCCGACTGGTATTGGATGTTTGTTACTCCAGAACGGCTGAACGGATTTGGATGAAATTTGGCACAGAGATAGATTTGAGTCTGGAATAGCACATAGGATACTTTATATTCAGTAAACATATACGGTTACGGTTACGGTTACGGTACGGGATAACATATAAATTTTGACACAGACAAAGTTGCTGGTAGTGTTTATATGAAAGAAAGAAGAAAGAAAGAATGAAAGAAAGAAAAACTGTTTATTCACGTGAAAACGACGCACATAACATAAAAGAAAAAAATGTAAATTGTACACAAAAGCAAAGGGGAAACAAGTTTGTTTAAATCTAATAAATAAAAATCAATTTACAATAATAAATATGCGCCTCTACCGCGCGAAAGGGCTTACGCTCAGCATAATGCCGTGGCCGTTGCACGGAGGCACTAAAACCACGGCGCTGGTTATCAGCGTAAGCCCTTATGTATCCTGCCGGGGTTGTGGGACGTCTTAACAGGATACCGTGGCCCCGAAACGTAAAGGGCAACGGAAGGAACAGGGTGGTTTTTTAGTCAGTGAAAGTCTGACAGTCCCTTCCGCCCCACCCAGGGCGGAAGGACTCATTTGATGATTTTTACCACCTTAAAAAAAAGCCCTTATGCATATTGTACGGTGTTACGGAACGCATCGTGTTGGCATCCAACTCACACTTGCGCAGTATTTACGTTATAGAGGAGATTAGGGGTAATCGGAAGTAGGTGTGAAGGCTTGTATAAGTATTTTTTTGCAACATGTACTTATACAGCATGTAACAAAAACCCTGTCCGATCCTTAAGGGTATTATTCGGCATAGTACTGCGTACACATATACGTAACCATTTAATGGATTTGAGATTATTATTTTTCCCCAGTGAAAAAAAAAAGAAGAAAGAAGAAGTAATTAAATTAAAATAAAACATAAAAACTGATAAACGGCAACACTGATCTGACAGGGTTTTTGTTACATAGTGTATATTCCCACAGCTGATGAAAAAAATGTCTCATAAACAGCTTAATGGTGTAAGAAATGGTTCTAAATATTTTTACATGTAGGCTCAGTAGATTTCGCCTACTATGCCGCAGAAATCGTATTTTTTTTCGGGATAGTGCCTATGTGCTACTACAGATCAAAATTTATCTCTGTGCCAAAGGGCTTTGCGTAAAAGTGGCGTCATTTTGAAGTTGGATGGCCACTAATGAAACTTAGATATTTTGAAAGATCAGAATAATGCGATCAAAAGCTAATATGGACACATTTCTCTAAACCTTATCGGAACGGAGATATTTGGTTTTGATAGCTCATTAAACACGAAGAAGTTATTATACCTATATATTCTTACAAACCCTTTTAAGGTTCTGAGGTTTTTTTAGTGACTACCTACTTACCGCAACCTAAAGATAAACTACTATAACATGGCGCGCCCCTCCACAAATTCAAAACGTTTGAAAGTATTTGTGAAAGTATCAACGTGTGCGTACAAACAAACTCACAATGTGTGCGTACTGCTGAGACGGCTCTCAAAACAAAAACAAATCAGCGATTTGTTGCTCGACTAGCGGCGTCATTAATTACTTTTTATTATTAATATGGCGCTGCACTGACATACTCTATGAAAATGACACGTGCGTTGTCTTGTGCGGTCTTGCTAGTTATGATTAGTTGACCAACAAATCTGCCGGCCTGCTAATGAATACTACAACAAAATAGAAACTCTTTCATATGGATATGGCTACACACAATGAAATAGTAATATGGAGGGGTGCGTCATACTATAGTAGTTTTTTTGTAACTATAAGTGTTAATGTGTTATTTCGAATTAAAAAACAAAAAGTCTCTAAAACACTATTATCTCGAAACTACCTTTTTTGCACTTAATGACTTCTTGCTCTACAACGAGGTAATGTGTCTATAATATTTCCCAAGACCCAAAAGTAACGTAACATTGACACATGGTCGTGAAACAGTAAAATCTAGCCCTAAAAACAACTTTCAAAAACATATCTAAGATTTCTGTACGCAGGACAGTAATTGAAGTTTTTATATTGACGACATTTTTAAAATCTTCAAATGCAAATATCTCAACTTCGATATAACTTAGGATAAAAATAATTGAACATATATTATGTGTACTTAACAACACAACAAAGTAACATAATAATTATTTGTGGCCACTGAAAAAAAACATGACGCCGCTAGTCCATACTAAGTTAATCAATGCCTTTTCATTAAGATCCATTCAGACGTTTTAGCTTAATTGAGTGACAAACATGCATCTAAACCACAGAAATCTTAATATATTAAGATTTCTGTGATCTAAACTTTCGCGTTTATAATAGCAGTCACATAGAAAATAGATTTAAAGATAGATATCAATTATGTTTCGTAATCTCGTCCTCATTCAGTACTTGTAGTTTGCACTTTTTGCTAACTCGCTGTCACATTTTTTAAAGATGAATTGACTTCATCAAAACGAAAAATGTTATCTGTGGTCCGGTATTGGCGCGTTCTGTCTTGACATCTGTCAACTCATTGTACTTTTTTGTGCCGCGCGCTGATCACGCTTTCGTTACAAAAGTTTTCAAAAGTTTGTAATTGTTAAACCGAGATGGGAAAACATCGAAGAAAACGAGATGAGGAGGTGAAAGAACTCAGCGAACGCCTGCGAGAACTGGAAAATCAGTTGAAGAAGCGAAAAACGAGTCGTCATCGAAACTCGGGTAAGTTTTTTCATTATACCTACAAATTTTTCGGTGAACTAATTAATAGAATTACCTGGTGCCTTAATACGTACATGTCTCTAGAGTTTTCACGAGAGGTTAACCATGAGAACATCAACTGTGCGAACCAACAATAAGACATTAGTAGAGCTTTTACGAGAGATTAGCCGATGATCTAAGCCATCTTACAATAGAACGACACCACTAGAGCTTTCACGAGAGGTCAGCCGATGATGTACACGTTCATTAGCCTCGTTTCTACGGCATCCCTTGAGCTTTCACGAGAGGTTAGCCGTGGATTTAAATTCGAGCTATCAGAGGTCTAACTTAAACTATTCTTCGTAGACGACCACGAAGCCCGCTGCAGTAGACCACGCTCCAGTCGAGCTCGTTCCAGTCGAGCTCGCTCCAGTCAAACACGTTCCAGCCGAACACGCTCGAGAAGCCGTGGGTACCGCGATCAAAGGTATAAGTCACGAGACGAATCCCGACGCGGTCGGACTCGCCGTGACAGCTATTCTCCGTACCGTCAACAATCACATAGTCCATTACCTCTGTCTATAGACATATGTCCTATGACACCTACCCAAGATAATAAAAAAGAGGCAGACACTGAAGGGATGTTGGTTACCTTACCTGAAACCATACCTCCTGGTGTCGAGGAGTTACTTGGAGATGAAGGGGTGCAGCTTGCAACCACACCAGTTGAACTGCATGGCAGCCTGGCCACACGGTGGTCAGCAATTATAGTGAAGGGACTAAATGACGAAACAAAACAAACAATTCTAAAGAAACATGAAATACCAAGGAATTGTAGCCTATTGAACCCGCCAAAACTCAACGAAGAAGTGGCTGCTGCGATGAATGAAGGTGGAATTAAAAGGGACCAACGAATTAGGGGGCAGCAGATTATCATGGCCGCTGCCATTACGTCAATAGGCAAAGTATTAAACAATCTAATTGCTAACCAGGATAGTATTTACTGTGAACAGATTTCCACACTAAGTGATGCAGCAAGACTACTGTGTGATGTATATCATGAAAACTGTGTCACTAGACGGTCTCTCATATTACCAGGCCTCAACAAAGATATGAAGGAGCTTATGGAGCAGACTCCGATATCTGAATACCTGTTTGGGGACAAGCTTCAGGACAAATTCAACGCTATTAAAGCAGTGAAAAAATCAGGACAAGAACTTAAGAATACACCTGCAAGACCTCAGGCAAGACCCAAGAATTTAAACTCCAGAGGCCCATACCGACAGCAGTTCCCCCGTCCAAGTGGGCAGAAGATAGTATTGAAGCGGAACAATCAGGTGAAACAAGCAGCAACTCGGCTGAGACGCTCACCACAACAGAGGCGCCAGCCGCGACGCCGGGGCCCGGAACGTCGCTAGCACAGGTACAGACTGGTAGATTGCAATATTTCTCTGAAGTCTGGAATACTATTACTACTAATCCAACAATACATGATTGGATCAAGGGCTATAAACTACCCCTCAATGAAATTCCAGTTCAAACTTCCATTCCTAGAAATAATACCTTCAGTCAGAAAGAAAGCAATCTTATTTCTATAGAAATTAATAAACTCCTACAAATAGGTGCTATTGAAAAATGTTTACCTGTTGACAATCAATATTTATCCAGCATATTTTTGCATCCAAAATCAGATGGCACCTGGAGATTTATATTAAATCTCAAAAAACTGAATAAATATATTACTACATACCACTTCAAACTAGAAGACTTAAGGACAGCAACTAAACTCATGACCCCAGGTTGTTTTATGGCAACAATAGATTTAAAAAATGCATATTACTTATTACCTATAAGAAAATATGATAGAAGATTTCTTAGGTTTCAATTTCAAGATATGTTGTTTGAGTTTACATGCCTTCCGTTTGGGCTTAGCACTGCACCATATGTATTCACAAAGATAATGAAGCCAGTTATCTGTCACCTGAGGTCATTGGGGTTGCTTTCTGTTATATATCTTGACGATATTTTGTGCCTTGGTGAGTCATATGCAAAGTGTTTGGAAAATGTATCCACAACTCAAACTGTCTTAAATAAACTAGGATTTATTATCAATACTGAGAAGAGTGCCTTAGACCCCAGACAGTGCTGTCAGTATCTGGGATTTGTATTAAACTCAGTCCAGTTTGACATCTCTCTTCCTCAGAAAAAGATAGACTTCATCCTTAATTTAATAAGGAAATTTAAATCTAAAAGAAAATGCAAAATTGTAGAATTTGCTCAGTTGCTAGGTATTCTTGTTGCTGCATGCCCAGCAGTAGAGTATGGTTGGCTTTATACCAAAGTTATGGAAAGTAATAAAACAGTAGCTTTAAAAAATAACAATGAAAATTTCAATTCCTCGCTATCTATTACAAAAGAGATTCAGTTAGAACTAGAATGGTGGTCATCTCATATTCTAACGAACCATAACAGAATAAAACAATTTGACTTTGTCCTAGAAATATTTTCTGATGCTTCACAAACTGGCTGGGGTCTGGTATGTAATGATATCAGAAGTCATGGACATTGGACGGTTAGTGATAAAAAGTTCCATATAAATTACCTTGAATTATTAGCAGCATTTATAGGGCTCAAAACATTTGCAAGCACACTCAGACACTGTGAGGTCTTACTTAGGATAGATAACACAACTGCCATAGCCTATATCAATAAAATGGGTGGCACTCGCTTTCCTCACCTTAATAACCTAGCCAGAAAGTTGTGGCAATGGTGTGAGGAGAGACACATTTGGGTCTATGCATCTTATATTAGTTCCAAAGAAAACACTATCGCAGACCTAGAATCTAGACGACCAAACACAAACATTGAATGGGAGTTATGTGATGTAGCCTACAAGACTATTGTCGTCAAACTTGGTGAGCCTGAGATTGACCTGTTTGCAAACAAGTTCAATACTAAGTGTCAGAATTATATCACATGGCTCCCCGATCCAAATGCATGCTCTGTTGATGCGTTCACTGTCAAATGGTATGGTAATTTCTTTTATGCATTCCCACCATTTGTACTTATTAGTAAGATGTTACAGAAAATAAAAAGGGAAAGGGCAACAGGCATTGTAGTAGTTCCTTGGTGGCCCTCACAGCCATGGTTTCCTTTATTTGAGTCAATGGTTGTTTCTGAAAAAATTATATTGGAACCCCGTCACGATTTACTGTTATCTCCTTCCAGGGATCCACATCCATTACACAGGAGCCTCACACTGATTGCCGCCATATTATCAGGACCGCTTTCCTGAGAAGAGGAATACCAGTCCCTTCGCTTGATATTGTGTTAGCTTCCTTGTCCACCAAAACAAGAAAGCAATATGAATCAGCTCTAAACCAGTGGATTTCCTATTGTCAAAACCAACATGATGACCCTCTACTAGACTCAGTCCCCACTGTGATATCTTTCCTGACTAGAAAGTTTAACGAGGGACTATCATATAGTTCACTCAATACCATGAGGTCAGCTATTGCTTTAATTCTAGGCCCCCATATTGGCACAGATGACCGAGTATCAAGGTTTTTCAGGGGTATATTTAAACTAAGACCCAAGAACCCCAAATATGAAGTAGTTTGGGATCCTAGGATTGTTTTGAATTATTTGTCTAATCTATTTCCTAATGAAACCCTTAGTTTAGAACTAGTTACCAAAAAATTAGTTACCATATTAGCCCTTGTAACTGCACATAGAATTCAAACCTTATCTCTCATAAGTATAGATAACATTTCTTATAATGAGGATAATATTAGCATAAAAATTCCAGAAATAATTAAAACTTCTGCACCTGGTAGATCTCAACCCAATTTGATACTACCTTTTTTTAAGGAAAACTTGTCAATCTGTCCTGCTACTACCCTTTTGTTCTATCTAGATATTACTAAAAGTATAAGACAGGATTGTAAATCACTAATTATAACTATAAGAAAACCATATCATGCAGCCACTACTGCAACGATTAGCAGGTGGATAAAACAAATTTTAACTAATAGTGGAATAGACACTTCCAAATTCACTTCACACAGCACAAGACATGCTTCTACATCAAAGGCCTCTGAAGGGGGTATTAATATTGAAGTCATAAGAAAAGCAGCTGGTTGGACCACTAATTCCTCAACTTTTGCTCGCTTTTATAAGAGACCCATAGTTAGTGACCCTAATGCTTTCGCACAAGCAGTCTGTTCCATGCAAGAAATTTAATTAAAGTTTAATGTTATATTTTGAACTAACAAATAAATACCTAATTGTGTTTCATAGATCCTTATGACACTGGTTTTATATTAGAAACTATAAGCATAGAGTGTAATAGAATTAAGTGTAACTATGTACCTTTGATTGGAGACTGATTTCTATATAGAAAATAATGTATAATTATTAGTACCTAAATAGTGATTGCTCAGAATGTGGGGTTGCATTGTTCAATAATTAAACATGTTGATTATATTACCAACACAACTTTATTCTTTGAACATCTACAAGTACTGAATGAGGACGAGATTACGAAACATAATTATATAGATCGGACTAACTTACCTAGTGACGTCCGATCCTCAATTATGTGAAGTAATCTCGTCCTCATTGTATCCCAACCCTTCCCAGATAATCAGCCTACCTGTATAACGAACTGTTTTATCTAAACCCCGTCTTAAAGTTGTGTTGTTATCTAATATACCGGGACTGTGCGATAACCGTATCGGTTATTGTGAAGTCCCGACCATATGCTTTGAAAGAATGAGTTGACAGATGTCAAGACAGAACGCGCCAATACCGGACCACAGATAACATTTTTCGTTTTGATGAAGTCAATTCATCTTTAAAAAATGTGACAGCGAGTTAGCAAAAAGTGCAAACTACAAGTACTGAATGAGGACGAGATTACTTCACATAATTGAGGATCGGACGTCACTAGGTAAGTTAGTCCGATCTATATAATTATATTTTATTCTCGGGAATATTCTGTTCCTGTGCACCTACGGCAGACTGGTAGAAAATGCCCAAGTCATTAATTCCGCCTTTGTATAATGTATTTTTTTTACACGCGCAAAAAGTTTAAATATATAAATAAGACGTTTTTTTGCATTCTTACCAGTAACACTTAGTAAGTCATAGGTTTTACTGGTAAAGGCCACTGCATACGTAACGGGTTTTTATCCGGACGGGACGTGACGGGAAGTTTTGGAAACATATCGTTGCATACAAAATGTATCCAAAAACGTATATGTCACGGGAACATGGACGGGCCGGGAACGTGGACGGGAAAATATCGTCGGCGACGATGTTTAGCCACGTCCCCGTCCCGTCCCGCCCCGCGCGTGCCCCGTCCCGCCCGTGATTTCGCTACGTATGCACAGTCGCTCCGTTCGTGCCGGAGAGATAAGTAGTGACGCCTTGATCCAATCCAAGTACCTATCCTACATAGATCCGAATCAATGTCACGGTGCGTATGCGTTTGCACCACGTTCCCGTTTTGAACGAGGCAATCACGTGCCCGTCCTGCTCATGTCCCGTCCGAAGTATTTACCCGTAACGTATGCAGTGGCTATAAATCTTAAGATTTACCTTCATTCGAGTTTTTACAATACCTTACTTAGAACTAAGAAAAATAAACGATAAATGCATCGCGTGACTTGGTGTAACTATCTAGTACAGTCAACAAAAGTGATAGGCATGCAGGGTCGTCAAATATACCTAGTTGAAGTTTTCTTAGAAACCGATGGAGGTTTTCAAATGTATTTTGAAAAAAATATCTATAAGTGTAATTTAATTTAAAAAGTAGATACTGGTATCGATTCTATTTTGCACGAACTAAACTTAATTTAAACTGTTCCTCTCTCTTTCTTTCCAATTAAACACGATAAAGATGGATGTAAATAAAAGCTGCCTTTAGTCAATCTGACATATCCATACAATTATAGTTGACATCTTAGAACGTATAGATTTAAAATATGGAGAAGTTGAAAGCGAGACTAATTTGACATCTCTAACTTAATTTGTAAGTTTCACCGTCCTTCTCTTTAGCTGTATGTTAGTAAGAGATGTCAATTCTCTAAAGAACAATGTCAGATGTCCATAGTAACTTAGGCTCAATAAAAATTTTTCATGGACAGTAAAAATTCTCAGGTTTTTTTGTGTAGTTTAATGTCAGAAGCTTTTCTGTGTTTTCCACTTTTACCTTGAACTTCTCAAAAAGAAATTATTCAGACATTGTAAATTGGAGGTTATTTATTTTTACGTAGTAAAACCACAATTAATACAACGTAGTTGATGGGACATGTCACAAATTGTGTGATATGGATATAACACAATAAGTCCATAACGCAAACGCAGAGGAATTCGAGAAAAAAACAACCGTAAGTACACATATAAAAACACTAGCAACAACACAAACAAGATGTTTGACATTGACTAATAACAGTCAGTTTAACGTATTATTTAGGTAAAAAATAATAATAAAAGACAATTGTGAGGTGGTAAATAAAAAATAAAGAGTAAATCGGTTTAATTAATAATCGATTAGTGGCAGAACAAGTTACTACCTGAACCATTTTATTTATAAAAAGAAAAACCTGGAACATGATAAACAAAATGATTTTCTTTTCGAAAAGTTCTAGAAAATAAACAAATATTTTTTAAGAAGTGTGAATTTTATATTTAAACTAGCTTTCGTCCGCGTAAATGTCGGACCCCCGTTCATCCCCTTAGAGGGTAAATTTTAAAAAATCCTTTCGTAGCGGATGTCTACGTCATAACATCTACCTGCATGCCAAATTTCAGCCTGATCCGTCCAGTGGTTTTGGGCTGTGCGTTGATAGATCACTATGTCAGTCAGTCAGTCAGTCACCTTTGAGTTATATATATTTAGATTGTTGTAGGTAAAAACTTTGTGTCCGTGTGAACTTAGTTTTAAAAGTTGTGTAGGCCGAAACCTGACATTGTTCTTTGAATCGGCACCATTATACAGTTCATTAATTAAGTTGACTTTCAATCGAATATACTAGTCATAACAGTCCATCGGTTTCTAAGAAAACTTTAACTAGGTATATCTTACGGCCCTGGATACCTATCTCTTTTGTTGACTATACCTACGTTCAATAAATAGATGTAATTAGATGCAAGAGTATCAAAATGGAAGATATAATTTAATATTATTGTTACATGGCGTACGATTGTACTGTAAGGTATAATTAACTGCACATAATTACTTGATAACCTCGCGAAGTTCATGACTGCAATTTATGAGAATGTTTCTTTAAACTGCAATATGTTATGTAAAAGTCAAAGCCAAAGCCAAAGTCAAAGTCAAAGTCAAATATTTCAATTAGACTATTATGAAGAAATTTTGAACTTTATTGAAAATAATAAAATACATATTTTTTCTTTTAGTATCACTCAGTACTAAAATATTAAGATATAGCATCACATAGTTGTCCTAAAAAAGTAAATGTTTGTGGACATTATGCGCCGCGTCGAAAACTGACTCGGCAGACGCGCCTGGCCCCGCCCCCAAACATTGAAAACAATCAAAACATAAGTTGCAAATTACTAGGTCAACATGCAAAATTGAAATTCCGGATTGAACAATATTTTATTTTGATTTAGCATAACAATTTTTAAGAGAAAAAAGATAAAAAAGTTTTCCTGTAATGAAGTAGGTATATAAGAAATGTAAAATAATAACTAATTAATTCCAAATGATATCTAAGTGCAGAGGTATGACTTAAGTCATAATTATATTTAATTGTAACCTATTAGATATTAAAACAGGTCCTAGACAAAGGTGGGAAAATACTAAATTAGCAAATAAGAAGCACGTGTTCTTCCTATCATCGTGATCTGTGTTTGTTTTGAACCATACCTGGGAAGGTTACAGATATTTTGGAGGTCAAAATTATAACTTTTTTACTAAAATAGGTTATTCCGTACGCACACCGTGCATCGTAGCACGTTATGCTCCGTACTCACATACGGTTTTACTCGATCGAGCAAATATGTCGAGTAAAAACAACGGCTCGGGCTTTAGTCCACACATTCAGCATTAATCTATCGAGTAACGCGTACCGTTCAGTATTCACCGAACCGTTCGAGCCAAAACATGTATGTTCAACAAAGGAGACGGTGGCTGCTACATTTAGCAAGTCACGTTTATCAACGGCGCGGACTGACGCTCGACTCGAGCCACTCGCGGCGACGTACACACGCTTGAGTCAAGCTCGACGGCTCGCTTCGAGTAGGTGCTAAGGAATTTACTTTTATTCAATTCCATCGAGCCGGCTCGATGCGAGCCTTCGAGCTGTGAGTTTTGCGGTCCACACGTTGATTTTTACTCGCTTTCGAGTAAAACTATCGAGTAAAACCGTATGTGAGTACGGAGCTTTAAGCTGTTGGTCCCAGCTGTCATAAGTGGATCTTTGACAGTCGTTACTGGCGCATTTTCACTAGTCGATAGGGCCCGCATGCGGCGTGCGAGAGATTTCTGGAACGCATGCCACAGGGCCCGCATTCGGGGAACCGTTTTCATTAGTCGATAGGGCCCGCATGCGGCGTGCGAGAGATTTCTGGAACGCATGCCACAGGGCCCACATTCAGGGAACCGTGTTCATTATGGCACATTTTCATAAGTCGATAGGGCCCGCATGCAGAAAGACATCCAGAGATTAGCGCATTTAAACAAACGAACAATAAAAAAATAACAAATTTAGGAATTTCTCAGCAGCCTCGGAGTCTGGATTTGTGCCCGGTTGATGGCAATAGGCTCGTCCCAATTACATGGGACTTAAACATAACTGGCGAAATGTGGGTGTACCTAATAATGGGCACACCTCTGCCTAACCCTTCAGGGATCACAGGCGTTTTGTTAGGAACAAACAAAAAAAAAAATCTGCAGCTTCTCTAAATTAGCATAGATTCTGATTCTGTATCTGTATGCAAACTTAAGAAAAACAAAACACAAACTTAAACAAATGATGTTTAAGAGGTCACAAATAAAATAAACAAGCTAACAACTTTAATAACCTTCAAAAACTAAAAAGTAAAACTAAAATATTTGAATAATATGGTTTTATGACAAAAAATTTTGTTAATATTATCTTAATAAGTGGTATTTTAATGTGCGAAAAACTAGTTTTATTTATAGTCTTCAAAGTGATTTAAATTAAAATAAAAACAAAAATAGTTACCAGTATTTAAATCCATAATAGTCATTAAGAAATATAATTATTTAATTAATTATTCTGACTTGCCTGCTGAGCATGAGATCTTGGGTTCGATTCCCAGGTCGGGCAAAGTGTTATTGGGTTTTTCCATCAGAAAGTCACTAGCAGTCTAGATTTGTGCCCGGTTGATGGCAATAAAGTCGCCCCCTATTACATGAGACTTAAACGTAACTGGCGAAATGTGGGTGTAGTAATATGGTTTTTTTTTTTTTTTTTAGGTGGTCAAAATCATCAAATGACTGTCAGACTTTTACTGACTAAAAAACCACCCTGTTCCTTCTGTTGCCCTTTACGTTCCGGGGCCACGGTATCCTGTTAAGACGTCCCGCAACCCCGGGTGTACTAATGGATGCACCTCTGCCTAACCCTCCAGGGTAACCCCTGAAGGGTGCTATTACCTATGTTATTTTAACTAAAAATTTAGATATTGCTTTTAATTTATTTAAATTATAACTTATAACTTAATTATGTCTTTCTCACAATTTTCAAACGCAAAGTGTGTCTTAGATACAGAATTAGCAGAATTAATTATCTTTTCAATGTCAAAAGTCAACATTCAAATGTACTATGTCCCAAACTATTATAATATTATATTACCTACTTATAAATGAATATGAATATTAAGTGGGAAGTCATTAAATATGCCAAGCAACTAAAAGGCATTGAAACTATACTGTTTATGGAATATTAACATTTATATAACTACGATTTACAATTTCATAGGTCGTTGAAACGACAAATTTATTGACACTGATGCCTAATCTATCTTTATCTAATTTTGTTGTTTTACGCTCATACAATAACTCTTCACCACCTTTGGTTGACTGGCATTCAAATCCTGAGGCATTTGTAAATAATAAATAAATAAATAAATATCTTGGGACAACTCACACACGGCCATCTGATCCCAAGCTAAGCAGAGCTTGTGTTATGGTAACCAGACAACTGATATACTACATACTTATATAATTTATAAATACATACATATTATAGATAAATTACACCCAGACACAGAACCAACAATTATGCTCATCACACAAAGTTTGTCCTGGGTGGGAATCGAACCCACTACCTCCGGCTTTGCAGTCAGGGTCACTAACCACTAGACCAACGAGGCAGTCAAAGGGTCGCTCATGCATGTCCAAAATATTATTTTAAATTTTACTAACATAGCTACAGTATCTACCTACTTACTAACATAATATGATAATACTTGTACTTATCACAATGTGTCTGAAATAAATATTTTCAATTTCAATTAAGTCCGCCTTTGTACTTTTGGTCAGTGGGTCGTCTTAGGGGCGGATTTCTTTTGTTGCATAAAGTATAAATAAATAAATAATAGTCGCACGACACTGCCTACCCCACACAGTATAATTCTGTTCTTTGAAAGAGGTGTATTCTGAAATTCTGCCAAACATAAGCAACTAAAAAAACAACATAACATCACGCCCGTAATCCCCGGAGGGTAAGACAGAGGTGTACTCATTAGTACACCCATATTTCACCAGTTATGTTTAAGCCCCATGTAATAGGGGCGAGCATATACTAACATACATAATAAAATAAAGTCCTTCGTCGCGTCTGTCCGTCTGTTGGCGTTAAACTCAAAAACTACTGAACGTATCTTCATGCAATTTTCACCAATAGATAAAATGATTCATGAGGAAGGTTTAAGTATATTATTTGTCAAGGTTTTGTATAAATTGGTTGAAATCTAAATATATGTATAAAAGCAAAAGGCCACTCACTCACTCACTCATCACGAAATATCATTAACCGCTTGACATATAAAGATGAAATTTGGTAAGTAATTTATAGTTGGTAGTCGTCCGCTAAGAACGGATTTACCAATATTCATCCCTAAGGGGATGAATCGGCATCCAAAGTGTTTATGGAGAAACCAGATGGCCTACCGCCATATTTTAATATTACTTTGCCTTCCGCACTGTTAGGCTCTCACTGCAAACCAACCGTGTGGTCCAATTGCAGTCGGCGTGCAGTCGTGTGAACTGCACACCGACTGCAATCGAACTGCATCCGAACTGCACCATTCCCACCCGTCCGCACTACTTTAACGCTCCGCCCCCGCTCAGTTCGGATGCAGTTCGATTGCAGTCGGTGTGCAGTTCACACGACTGCACGCCGACTGCAATTGGACCGCACGGTTGGTATGCAGTTCTATTGCAGTCGTGTCAACTGCATTCAAACTGCATCCGAACTGCAAATTTGCAGTTGGATTGCAGTTGAAATGCAGTCCGTCTGTCTAGAGCCTTAGATTTTCAACGCTCAATTTAGCGCCGAGAGTTGAAAATCTAACAACACAAATTACAAAGTAATATTAAATAATGTTGTATTAAAGTGCTGGCGCCACCGCGGTAAAATGGTATTTTTCTTAAAAAGTTACGCACGTGCACGTTCGTACGCGGCCGGTCATGGAATGAATCAAACAGACAGGGAAAAAGGAACGCGATGAGGGAAGACAAGGAAATGCGGTGGCGGGCTGCGCGCAACTCGTATCTACAGTGTAATTATTATTGTGTGGCGTCGGCGGCGCGGCGACGGCGCGGTGACGGTATTGTGTGCAGGAACGCTAATAAATTATAAGTCCAGGTTTCCTCACGATGTTTTCCTTCACCGATGTCAGTGACGTCCAAGATAAACTTTAGAAAATCGTTAAATAATAGTAAAAAACACTTACAGCATTCCAATTAGTAGCAAAGCCTGCAGCAAATTCTGTAATCTTCAGTAATTTAGGATCTTTTACTTTTTTATTATATGCCACGTCAAGCATATGAAGACCATAGGAAATGAGCGAAAAATAAAACATTACACAAAAAAGAAAGTGAAGATTTAATCTTAAAATAAACCGAATTGAAGATTTATTTTCTATTTTTTCCGTCACTAATATTTTCACGTCCGCCATTTTATTTAATTTATGAATTTATTTATTGTATTATTTCTTTATTGTATTGTAAATTTATGACTTTATTTTATTGTATTATTATAATAAGTTACTTTATTGTTTTGTATTCTTTAACTCAGTTGTTATTGTTGTTAATTTAAATGGGTACGTCTTTTCTAGCTGCGGTCGCTCCGAATAATGTAGTTAGTTTTAATTATAATTTAAGGAATTTCAGTTAACAATGGGAATTATAAATTCAGGTTCTCATTATTTTTTATGTTAGTTTTTGTATTATTTTTATATTTGTTATAATTATGACGTGACAGCCCAGTGGTTGAGGCTCCCGCCTTTTATACGTAAGGTTGCGACTTCGATACTAATGTAACTTTTTCAATTTACATGTTCTTTCATTCTTTTTTCTTTTTTTTTTCTGAGCATGAGGTAGACGGGCAGTGTTATTGGGTTTTTCCATTATTAATTTCTCAGTAGCAGCCTCGGAGAATGATTTGTGACCGGTCGATGGCAATAGGCTTGCCCCCTATTACATGGGACTTAAAACATAACTGGCAAAATGTGGGTGTACTAATGGGTACAAATCTGCCTATCCCTTCGGGGATTACAGGCGTGATGTTATGTATGCACTTTCTATGTTAGAATAAGAGCTCAGAGTTCTATGGTTTACTTATCTTTTATTCGGACAAAGCCGAAGACAGAAGCTAGTTAAACAATAAGAAAATACACTTACAACATTCCAAAGTGTAGCAAAGCATGGAGTAAATTTTGCAACATCCAACACCTTAGGATTTATCACTTTTTTATTATTTATCAGATCAATTATAGACGTAGCAAAAGCAAAGAAAGAAAAATAAACCATTGCACAAAAAATAAAGTGAAAAATAATTCTTAAATTAAACAAAATTGATGATTTATTTTGTAATTCTTCCGCCACCGATATTTTCACTTTCGTCATTTTATTTATCGTATTGTAAAATGACTTTATTTTATTGTATTATTACTCAATTGAATTATACAGAACAGCGTACTAGTGCCTACACTTATGTATCGAAGTGAATGTTGGGTATGGCAAACGAGGCATGAAAGTAGGATGTTGTGGAAATGCGTTCCTTGCGAAGCAAGTGTGGTGTAACTTTGAACGATAGAGTGAGGAATGAGGTTATACGAGTACGCTGCGAATTAAAAGAGGATGTAGTGACAAGGATTGAAAAGAGTATGCTTAGATGATTCGGTTATGTTGAGAGGATGAGTGAAAGACGATTAACAAAAGGGGCAGATGTGAGTGACAACGCAGGGACGGGACGCCCTAGAAAGACCTACACTGACCTTATTGGTGAGGTTCTGCAGAAAGGTCAGGTGCGCAGTACTCGTAACCGGCGTGCTTGTATGACGAGATGAATGAACGTGGACGAGGGGAAAGGAGTATGTAAGGATCGTAGCAGGTGGCGTTCTATGGTTTCTGCCTACCACCATGGGAAAATGGCGTGAGTTTATGTATATTGTATTGTATTCTTTTAACTTGGATTGTTGTTATTTTTTTATTTTAATGAGGTAAGTCTTTTCTTTTTTCGTCAGTTTTCGTGTATTTTTTTATGGGATACTATATAGATTCAACCCGCGACTTCGTCCGTGTCAAAATTGATTTATTATTCCAAGGGAACTGTACTTTTTTCCGGGATAAAAAGTAGCTTATACTTATGTGCTGTTTCAGACTATAATCTGTCTCTGTGCCAAATGTCATCCGGATCTGTTCAGCCGTTCTGGCGTAATTGAGTCTCAAACATCCACCCAAAATTAAGCATATATAATAAAAGTAATAATATGTCAAATTATGACGTGATGGCCCAGTGGTTAAGGCGAGGAATATCATACGAATATCTAAGTTATTTAAATCTGAATATCACATAGCTCCAAACATTTTTTTTATCTTGATTTGCAAACAACACATACATACATACATAAACTCACGCCTTTTTCCCATGGGGGTAGGCAGAAACCACAGAACGCCACCTGCTACGATCCTTACATACTCCTTTCGCCTCATCTACGTTCATACATCTCGTCATACAAGCACGCCGGTTACGAGTACTGCGCACCTGACCTTTCTGAAGAACCTCACCAATAAGGTCAGTGTAGGTCTTGTTTGTAAACAACAAACAAGGGAAACAATACAATGTACTTATGGCACGTACGGAACAGTACGAGAAGGAACTTGTTCAGGATGTAGATACAATTATCTTGATTACTAACATAGGATAAGATTTTACTAATGAATGAGTCATGGTCACTTGAATAAATAAACTTGAATTGAATTGAATTAAACATTATTACCGGCTGCAATAAGGTAAAAAAAAACTGTTTGTTTCTATAAGATAATTTTTGGAACTACTAACGGTAGATTATTGCAGAGTTTCATTTGTTTGATGCAGGGCCGTAACAAAGAAAATGACGCCTAGGCACGTTTCATAGTTACACTTCTCGTAAATCACTACATATTATAAAATTAAGTCGCTTTCCCTGTCTGTCTGTCTGTCCCTATATATGCTTAGATCTTTAAAACTACGCAACGGATTTTGATGCGGGTTTTTTTAATAGATAGAGTGATTCAAGAGGAAGGTTTATATGTATAATACATGCACCCGTGCGAAGCCAGGGCGGGTCGCTAGTTATCTTATAAAAAAGAGATACACGAAATAGCAATAGGCAATAGACAGACAGATTGACAGAAATAGGCTCGCGAGTTAGGCAGATAATAGGGGTAGGTATTATCTGCCTAACTCTTCGGAGATTACAGGCGTGATGTTACGTTATGTAGATACACGAAATAACATAACCGTATTTTTTTATAAAATCAGGAAGTAATTATAATTTTATTATTTTTTACTACTGTTTTATATTCATCTTCATTGTTTTCACATGTAGAAGCAACAAGAATAATGTAACCGGTATTTTGTAAAAACCTAATTGAAAAGAGTGCCGTGGAGTTTCTTGCTCGTTCTTCTCCATAGAGGCCTACCTCCGTTTTGGAACGAGCAACTAGCTTCAACTTTCGGACTAACTGACCGAATCCTAGACAATTCAAAAGTGCCTGTAAATGGTCTAATTGAAATAAATGTTTTGACTTTGACACTTTAATAACCTAACTAGTATGACATAGTTTATTGCAGTGTATTTCGATAATTCGTAGGTAATTGGCGATTTTTGCGCCCCTCTTCGATAAGCCTACTTGTACCACCCAAGAAACGTTTCTAATTTGATGGTTTACTTATCTATTTTGCAGTCAAAGACAAAAGCAGTTCATCATCTCGTCATCATCTTCCTGCCCTTGTCCCATGTTACTTGGGGTCGGCGCAACACGTTTTCCTCTTCCACTCTGTCCTGTCAGCAGTCATGCAATCACTGACTCCCCTTTCATTCATATCATTCTTCACACAATCCATCCATCTTTTCTTTGATCTTCCTCTTGCTCTCCATCCATCCACATTCATATTCATAACTCTTCTGGATCACATGCGTCTCATCCCTCCTCTTCACATGCCCATAACAAGACAAACGATTCTCTTTCTCTTTCAAAGACACAAGCAGTTAAATAATAAAAAAAATACACTTACAAAATTCCATACTGTAGCAAAGCCTGAACCAAATTTTGCTATATCCAACACCTCGGGATTTTTCACTTTTTTATTATATAATATAACACATACAGTAATAAGGTGACCTAAGACGAAATAAAAATTCATTGCCAGAAAAAAAAGGTGAATAACAATTCTAAAATTCAACCGAGATGAAGATTTATTTTGATTTTCTTGCGTCACTGTTATTTTTAAGTCATACATTTTATTTATTTGTATTTATCGTATTGTAAATTTGTGACTTTATTTTATTGCATTATTACTTTATTGTGTTGTATTAAATCAGATTTGTTGTTATTATAAAATAAAATGTAGGTACGTCTTTTCCGACTGAGGCCGCTCCGAATTATGTAGTTAGTTTTAATTAAAGTATTAAAATGTTTGCTAGTTAACAATAGTAATTATAAATTCTGGTTCTCATTTATGTTTTTGTTAGTTTTTTTTTTATTTAAGTACTAGTTCTGCCCGCGATTTCGTTCGCGTCAAACTTGATTTATTATCCCCCCGGGAACTGTACATTTTACCGGGATAAAAAGTAGCTTATAAGCTATTTTAGACTATCTGCCTCTTTGTCAAATTTTATCCAAATCCGTTCAGCCGTTCTGGCGTAATTGAGTAACAAACATAAGCATTTATAATAGCAGTAAAATGTAAAATTATGACTTGATGGCCGAGTGGTTAAGGTGTCCGCCTCTTATGCTTGAGGTTACGAGTTCGATACCGGGCACGTATCAATGCAACTTTTTCAATTCATATGTTCTTTCTAAGTTATTTGAAATCACAGTCATCGCTGAAGAAAAACATCGTATGCCCCACTTGCACCACCCGAGATACGTTGAATCTCTGGTATGATGGTCTTATCTATTTTGCAGACATAGTCAAAGACACAAGCTAGTTAAATAATAAAAAATACACTTACAAAATTCCATAATGTAGCAAAGCATGGACCAAATTTTAATATATCCAGCACTTCAGGATGTCTCACTTTTCTATTATAAAATATATCAGATAAATAAAAAAGCTGACCAAATAAAAGATATAAATACATTGCACAAAAAAAAAGGTGAACAAAAATTCTAAAACTCAACCGAGATGATGATTTATTTTGATTTTCTTGCGTCACTGTTATTTTCGAGTCATCCATTTTATTTATTTTTATTTATTGTATTGTAAATTGATGACTTTATTATATTGTAATATTACTTTGTGGTATTGTATTAAATCAGACTTATTGATATTGTTAATTTAAATGTGTACGTCTTTTCCAACTGAGGTCGCTCCGAATTATGTAGTTAGTTTTAATTATATTTTCAGGAGTTTTGCAGTTAACAATAGTAATTATAAATTCAAGTTCCCATTATTTTTTCTGTTATTTTTATTTATCTTCTATGCCTATTTACATTTATAAAAGGCAACCGTTGTACTGACTGACCGATCAATCAACACAGCTCAAACCACTGAACGAATTGCGCTGAGGTACGCAGATTATGACGTAGGGATGCGTCAAGAAAGGATTTTTCAAAATTCACCCCCTTTTTTTTTGGGGTGGTAAAAATCATCAAATGAGTCCTTCCGCCCTGGGTGGGGCGGAAGGGACTGTCAGACTTTTACTGACTAAAAAACCACCTGTTCCTTCTGTTGCCCTTTACGTTCCGGGGCAACGGTATCATGTTAAGACGTCCCGCAACACCGGCAGGCGTTTGGCCCTGTTGAGGCCCCGTCCCTGTGCTAACAGCTCTTTGAGGTGCGCGCGAACAGAACGCGCCGTCGACCCGGACATGGTCCTTGATCGGACGGCGAGCTACCCATTACTCGCCGTCCGCAAGCCCGCGCCTACGGTGGCCGGATGTCGCCTTGTGACGTCAAAAAAGGGGATGAAATGGGGTTCCAAAGTTTGCATGGAGAAACTAGATTAAATCGCCAATAACCGGACGAAGTAACGGGCAGAAGCTAGTTAGATTGATAAAATTATGACGTGATAGCCCAGTGGCTAAGACACCCGTCTCTTAAGCATGAGGTTACGAGTTCGATACCCGGCAAGTACCAACATAACTTTTTCAATTCATCTGCATACTTTCTAAGTTTATCATGGACATCACTGACATCGGTGAAGGAAAACATCGTGAGGAAACCTGGACTTATACCAGCCTATTACTGTTCCACTTAAACCATGTCAGAAGCCCTTGAGGCGGTTTAGAAACTCTGACGCTAAAGGGTGTGTGGGGTCGTAAGACCGGTATGACAGACGGGGCTCGAGTGGTTAAAAAGGTACACTTTCAAAACACTTGGCAATAAAACAAAACCAAACCCACCGACTTCAAAAACTATTTTTTACGTTGTTAATTTTGCATGCTGTTGTTTGTTTTTTGTATAAAAAGTTATGTATTGTTTCTCATTTTATTAGAAGGCTAAAATGATTATGCTTAACACAGTACCACAGGTATTATATGACTTATTTGATTTATAATAATTTGTATTTAATCATACGAACTTCGTTCGACTCGTAACCGGCGTGTTTGTATGACGAGATGTATGAACGTGGTCGAGGCGAAAGGAGTACAGTACCCGGCGATAAATATTGCACATCGACCTTTGGAAAGAGACAATCGGCTAATTTCGGCTTCGTAGAGTGTTATCTCTGTCGCACGAAATACAAACAGTCCGGTATCTATTAGGAGCTGTTAAAACAATTATGATTTGCTTCTTTTGATTTTTTTTTTATTCTTTGTATAAAATACAAAATACGATAAAGGCCGATGTGCAATATTTATCGCCGGGTACTGTATGTAAGGATCGTAACAGGTGGCGTTCTATGGTTTCTGCCTACCCCCATGGGAAAAATCTATGTACTTATGTTATAAATTATAATATTAGTATTGATGTACGGATGACACAGGTATTAGATGACGATAATTTATGATAATTTGTATTTTATCATTGACCTAATGTATAGAGAAACAAAACACGAGAGGTCACGCATTGATCGCATAATGTATTCATAAATAATCACGCCTGTAATTCCCGAAGAGTTAGGCAGAGGTGTACCCATTAGTACACCCACATTTCGCCAGTTATGTTTAAGTCCCATGTAATAGGGGGCGAGCCTATTGCCATCAACCGGACACAAAGGCTCCGAGGCTGCTACTGAGAAATTCCTGATGGAAAAACACAATAACACTATGCCCGACCTGGGAATTCAAAAGGCGCCGGCTAATGCTGGTAATGTAATAATTGAACTTGATCAATGACCTCGATCATAGTTCTCTCGCGGCAAGGTCGCTACTTTTTATAAGGCACTTAATTCAAAACATAAAAACTCCACGTGTGAGTCGATCTTCTCAAACGAAGGGTTCCGTACAGGCGCGGGCTTGCGGACGGCGAGTGATGGGTAGCTCGCCGTTCGATCAAGGACCAGGCCTGGGTCGACGGCGCGTTTTAATCCACGCGCGCATCAAGGAGCTGTCAGCACAGGGACGGGGCCCCAACAGGGTCAAACGCCTGCCGGGGTTGCGGGACGTCTTAACAGGATACCGTGGCCCCGGAATGTAAAGGGCAACAGAAGGAACAGAGTGGTTTTTTAGTCAGTAAAAGTCTGACAGTCCCTTCCGCTCCACCCAGGGCGGAAAGTCTCATTTGATGATTTTTACCACCAAAAAAAGAGGGTTCCGTACCGCAATGCATTATTTAACGGGGATTTGTTAATTGCACCTCTATATTTACAATTTAAGCAAACGAATTATCTCCACTAATTAACCCACTGCATACCTGACAAATGACTATGCTTCTAATAAACTATTTGACTATCTTAAAATGTTTTGCAAAAAACCGCTGTTGCTATAAACCGGGCACAAATCCAGACTCCGAGGCTGCTACTGAGAAATTCCGGATGGAAAAACCCAATAACACTTTGCCCGACGGGGGAATCGAACCCAAGACCTCATACTCCGCAGTCACGCTTTGAGACCACTCGACCAACAAGGCGATTAATACATGGCGCCGCGCACTTTCACGATAGGCGGTGAAGCGGATCTTATGTCGCATTGGCCTAGGCCCCTAGCACACGGCGTATTTTAAACGCGCAGACGACGCTCAGGTGACGCGCGTATACGTGCTGCAAACGAGATTTGAACGCAACCTTGTAACCTAAGCACACGGGGCGATCGTGAAATTCGTCTATACTGCGCGTATGAGCGCAGTTACAGCCATCATCAATACAAACGCAAACCATCATCAAAACAAACGCAACAATCAGCATTTACGGCGCCGAAAACGCACGTTCCTGAAACGCGAGTCGTTTGCGCGTTTAAAATACGCCGGGTGCTAGGGGCCTAAGAAATCTGTCGATTTTAATTAATTGTTATTTTCTATAATTTATTGTACCATGAAGGTGTTAGTTTTATAATTTTAATGAATGTGATTTTATTTTAATGATTTTATCTGTTAATGATTTCAAACACAATGTTAATTGTTTCCTGAAATAAATAAATAAAAAAAAAATAAAAAAAAAGATGCCTAATACACCGCCCGACCGCGCGGTCGAGCGATGCAACCCGCTTTGCCGCCACCGCCCTCCGCGGCGGTGCGCGGTGCCGATCGCCTTAGCCACAAAACCTCGACAATTTAAATCTTAAAGTTATGATTCTTCAATAAATCGTTTTTAAACCTAGATTCGTGACCAAGCATCGTTCATGTTCATGCGCAAGGTCAGCCAATAAGCAAATGTGTTTATTTAAAGAATGTCGATCTTTTAAGGTCAGCGCTAACACAGCAGTTATGTTCAAGCAATTTTATTTATTAAATGTCGATAATAAATTAAGACATCATCACAAAATATATCACATAACATCACGCCTGTAATCCTCGAAGGGTGAGGCAGAGGTGTACCCATTAGTATACGCACATTTCGCCAGTTAAGTCCCATGTAATAGGGGGCGAGCCTATATTGTCATTTATTTTCTTAATTCATGTTTTTATTCATTTTATTATATTATTATTATTTTAATTTTCCAATGTATATTTTGATTTAAATTTTTCTGTTTCTTACAAAATTTTATTAACAATATTTGTTAGGTAGTTATAAACTTTGTGCATGCGATTATTAATGTCATATCTTGATATGTGTATATCTTTCGTTGGAGATCCTAATAAATATTTTTTTATTTTTTTATTATTATTATTTAAATAAATAAATAATCAACCGGGCACAAATCCAGACTCCGAGACTGCTACTGAGAAATTCCTGATGGAAAAACTCAATAGCACTGCGCCCGACCTGGGACTCAAACCCAAGACCTCATGCTCAGCAGTTGCGCTATGCGACCACTAGCCCAACGAGGCAGTCAGTTTTTTTATTTAAATTGAAAATTGATACTCTATCTGTGCTAAGCGTTATTTCAAACATACCATTTTTATATGGTGACCTTTAATAGCTATTTTTAGTATAACATTACGCTTGCGTCCTCCAAAGGGGTAAGCAGAAGCAACAGTCGTATTTTGATTGTTATTCTAGTAGGAAAAACCAATGGAATATATTCGCACGATGACCAAATTTAATGGAGACTTGATAAGTGCGCAGGAGATGTCATAGTGTACAAGAGTGTGCGCAAACACAGGTGCACTAACCCTTCCCTCACTCTCATAGTCAGACAAGACCGGGGAGAGATCAGACGCAGGACCAACGGCTTTGGGCTTGCGGACGGCGAGTAATGGGTTATTTAAGACTTTTGTAATATGTATTAGTTTATTTTTATTTTTATAAGATTATTTTGTGTATTTTTTCTATGGGCCTCAGTTGCCTGATAATAAAATGATTTATTATTTATTATTATTATTATTAATGGGTAGCTCGCCGTCCGATCAAGGACCAGGCCCGGGTCGACGGCGCGTTCTGTTTCACGCGCGCCTCAAAGAGCTGTCGGCACTCTGTGCAGAGCATGCATGGAGGCGGAGGAAACAGTGGCGCACGTGCTCCTCGAGTGCACCGGCGTTGCTCAGATCCGCGAAGAGACTCTCGATGCACCGGGATCACTCTCGAATGCCCTGAGAAGACCGGGAAGACTGATCTACTTCTGGAGGAAGGTGGGCTGGCTGGAATAACCGGCCACCATGGCTCACGTACAATGGTCCACTTCAAGGACTAAGTGCGGAAACCAACACCATAAAGAAGAAGAAGAGCTGTTGGCACACGGACGGGGCCCAAACAGGGCCAAACGCCTGCCGGAGTTGCGGGACGTCTTAACAGGATACCGTGGCCCCGGAACGTAAAGGGCAACAGATGGAACAGGGTGGTTTTTTAGTCAGTAAAAGTCTGACAGTCCCTTCCCCCAGGGCGGAAGGACTCATTTGATGATTTTTACCACCTTGAAAAAAAAAGGACCAACGGCTTTAAGTGATTTCTAAGGACCAAGGTTGCCACATAAGACAATCCGAAGTAGTTTCTAAGAAATTCCTAATGGAAAAACCTAGTACCACTGCACGTCAATAGATAGATACAAATAGGCAATATACCTATTATTAATAGATATAAAAACATGGCTGGATGAGGAATCTATAAATATTATAAAGAGGAAAGATTTGATTGTTTGTTTGCATTGGCTCCGAAACTACTGAATCGATTTGAAAAATTCTTTCACTGTTGGGAAGCTGATTCAGAATACATGGCGCGTTGTTAGGAGATTCCTTTCTCAGGAGCCCTGACCACCGGTAGCTTGGACCCTGTGCCTGATGCTGGTGGGCTACTATTTTATTTTTAAATGTTTTTATATAAAAATGTATTATAATATCATCATCATCTGCCTAGCCTTTTCCCAATTTATTATGTTAGGGTCGGCTTCCAGTCTAACCGGATGCAGCTGAATATCAGTATTTTACATGGAGCGACTGCCTATCTGACCTCCACAACCCAGTAACTGGGTAATACGATACCCCTTGGTAAGACTGGTTGTCAGAATTTCGGGCTCCTGACAACCCGTAACGGCTGTCAAAAATCCACATATGACAGCCAGGACCAACGGCTTAACGTATGTACTTTCCGAGGCACAGTAAATAAATAAATGGAAAAATAATTCAAAATTACTTACAAAATTCCAATTGGTGAGATAACACGGCGTGAACCACTTGGCAGTCAAGATCCTTTCGTCAGTCACATCATCTCTTTGTATCAACAGTAACCACAAATAACAACCATAGCATAAAACAAAATTGAACAAACCACTAGCAACCACATGAAACAACAACCGTATATAAAACCGAATTGAACGCCCTTTTTCAAACACTTCGTTCAATGTAATTTTCACTTCAACCATTTTTATTTTTTGTATTGGATTTATTTTTATTGTAATTTTATATTTTTGTAATTTTATTGGATCATTTCTTTTTTTAATTGGATAATTTTTATTAAAGATTTATTTTATTGGATCATTTCTTTTTTTAATGGATAAGTTTGTAATTTTTATTGACGATTTATTTTATTGGATCATTTCTTTTTGTTTTTATTGGATATTTTTAGTTATTTTATTGTGTTATTGTTATTTATGGAAACGTCTAGACCGGTTGAGGTCACGCTATATTATGTGGTCAACTAGTATGTGTAGCAGTCATTTTAGGATTCCTTAGTCATTAGGACAAATCGTTGTTGTAATTATCGTAGCGGTGTAATAATGATATTAGTAATTAGAGGGCAGGTAACATAATGATTACAATATGTTACATTTATAGTAGTAATTTTTTAGACGAGGCACGTTGATTAAGAGGAAAGATTTGATTTTTTGTATGTTTGCATTGAATAGGCTCCGAAACTACTGAACCGATTTGGAAAATTCTTTCACTGTTAAGAAGCTACACTATCCCCGGGTGACATAGGCTACATTATATTTTCAAAAAAGTTAGGGATCCGTACGAAAAATCACGCGAACGCAGTCGCGGGGAGAGTGCTAGTATTTTATAATTTGTGGATTGCCTGTCCTGTCTGTTTTCAGTCTATAATTACCACTTAAATACCTAACAACTGAATAATAGAGCTCGTTGACACGACTGCCTCGTTGGTCTAGTGGTTCCAAAGCGCGACTGCTGAGCATGAGGTCTTGGGTTCGATTCCCAGATCGAGCAAAGTGTGATTGGGTTTTTCCATCAGAAATTTCTCAATACCAGCCTTGGAGTCAAGATTTGTGCACGGTTGATGGCAATAGGCTCGCCCTCTATTACATGGGACTTAAACATAACTGGCGAAATGTGCTTGTACTAATGCGTACACCTCTGCCTTACCCTTTGCGGATTACAGGCGTGATGTTAAGTTATGTAGCAGCGAAAGTGAAATTTAAGTGCTATAATGAAGTTATTACATCTTCTTCTATATTCTATCTCTTCTTCTATCTTATTCATCATCTTCTTTTTTTTTTAAGTATGCATTGGGTCTCGCATTAAGTCTAGCCTGTAAGGATATTTGTATGTTTAAAGTGAATAAATAAATAAATAAAATAAAATCAATCGCGGCATGTATAGAAAAATATTATCACTTAAGAAAGGCTCGATCAATAAAGCTGATTTTTTAAGAATCTGCCGCAAAGAAAGCCGGGGCGTATCGCTAGTTAATGTAATAAATTGCTCGTGGAGTTATGAAGCCTACTAATCGTTAAAAAACTAATTTGAGATCTGACTTTAGGCCAACTTTAGAGTAAAGTAAAGATATACACTTTCATCGACCACACCATAGCTTACTATTAAATAATAAATACTAGCTTCTGCCCGCTACTCTGTCTGCATAAACTATGGAACTAAGCCATCTCCTAACTTATCTCACGGGAACACAAAGACGGAATTAAAATTATGCTATGTGTTAAGCTTGATCAATATACTACATTAAGTGTTCTTACTAATATTATAAATGCGAAAGTAACACTGTGTGTCTGTCGCTTTCACGGCTAAACCACTGAACCGATTTTGATGAAATTTTGTACGGGGTAAGTTTAAACCTCAAGGAAGGACATAGGCTACTTTTTATTTCAAAACCATTTTGTGTTTTGAAGTTATTTTTCTGAGTTGAATTGACAGATAACTCTGTTCAGCTGTTTAAGCGTGAAAGAGTACCAAACATACAAACAAACAAACTTTTATATTAAATACTAGCACTTTCCCCGCGGCTTCGTTCGCGTGATTTTCCTTACGTACCCCTAACTTTTTGAAAATATAATATAGCCTATGTCAGGGGATAGTGTAGCTTCCCAACAGTGAAAGAATTTTTCAAATCGATTCAGTAGTTTCGGAGCCTATTTAATGCAAACAGACAATCAAATCTTTCCTCTTTATAATATTATATAGGTAAAGAAGATAATTCAGCGGAACCATACAACAAATCATGCACACTTGTCTATAAAACCTGCTTCGATCGCCGACTCTCAATGACGGAACAGCGCACACGCACGCCATTTTACAAAATCATACTGATTTTAACAAACTGGTTATTAAGATAATTACAGTTTACGAGTGCGTTCGGAATCTTTGTATACGAAGGTATATTGATGGAAAATTCTTATTGATGATGTCTACTTTTTTCACTAAGAGGGTAAAAAAGAGTTATAGGATTTTTCCACTAGGATTCACTCAAATTGACGTCGTTACGTGCTTCGGAAAGTACGTTAAGCGGTCCCGGCTGTCATACGTGGATCTTTGACAGTCGTTACGGGTCGTCAGAAGCACGAAAGTCTGACAACCAGTCTGACTAAGGGGTATCGTATTACCCAGTTACTGGGTTGTGGAGGTCAGATAGGCAGTCGCTCCATGTAAAATACTGGTATTCAGCTGCATCCGGTTAGACTGGAAGCCGACCCCAACATGGTTGAGAAAAGGCTAGGCAGATGATGATGATTTACTCGGAAGAGTTTGGAACTTGTTTGTGTGATATCCCCGTGCCTTGGGAAGCACGTGTCGCCGTTGGTCCGGCGCCTGATCTCTCCCCGGTCCTGTCGGATTACCGTCCCATCGGACTACGAGGAAGATGGAGTGCACCTGTGTTTACACACCTATAATAGCCCTAATATATATTTTAACTAGCTTCTGCCCGCGACTTCGTCCGCGTCAAAGTTGATTTCTCCATACAAACTTTGGACCCCCGTTTCATCTCCTTAGAGGGTGAATTTTGAAAATTCCTTCCTTATAATTAAAATAAGTCTGAAATCGCCAATCCACCTTTAGCAAGCGTGGTGATCAATGCTTGTGCCTTCTCTAGCGGCCCTGCAGTGTAAACTTACGCCTTTTTCCATTGGGGCAGATACCACAGAACGCCACCTGCTTACGATCCTTACATACTCCTTTCGCTTCATCCATCTCGTAATACAAGCACGCCGGTTACGAGTACTCCGCACCTGACCTTTCTGAAGAACCTCACCAATAAGGTCAGTGTAGGTCTTCCTAGGGCGACCCCTCCCTGCGTTTCCACTCACCTCTGCCATATAAATACCTTTTTATTGCATTATTATTTATAAATTTATTTATTTACCAGAAACAAAGTTATTATATTATAAGGTACTGTTCTTCATGTATCGTCGACACAGCGGCATGCAAAAAAAACTGATTTACATTAAGTTTTAATATTATAAAATATTTTGGTTGCCTCGACATTGAGACAAAGGCTGAGACGGGGGACATTTGCATCGTGAGAAAGATGTTTTTTTAGATCCTTTAAGGCGCTATTCCACTGCTGCACGCATGATGTGCACGCACACGCTAGCTGTATGGGTTTGTGATACAAATCACGTGTGTCTATGTTTCCCCTAAAGTACATTGAACGACACACGGGCACGCTACGTATGGATGAGTGATTGCTGTAGAAAGGTAGGCACCACCCGTCACGTTCGTTGACGGGCGCTGTCGGTTGGGATTGGTAATTTCTTAATTGATGGCTTACATCTTTATTATTATTTTCTTATTGTTTTATATTCACCTTCATTGTTTTCACAAATAGAAGCAATATGAATATTGTGTCTTCCGTTACAAATCTTAAAGTGTAGTTGATATTATTCTAATTATTATTTCTTTGCAAATATTACCCTGTAAGGTACGATTGTCGTCAATTATAAAATATTGTGTGCTGTTTTAGTTTTTACTTTGCTAAAAAGCTGCCCTCAGTGGGGTTAAATCCCTCACAAACAACGATCCTGTATCCGCCACTTGACCTAGCATGTATAGTAGCCATTACTCAACGTGTATAGCGTGCACGCGCGCCGCAATGGAACAGCACCTTAAACTAAATGTGCAAGATTATCAGTGACGGTTCCGGTTCTTTACTAAACCGGTATGTAATAACGTATTCATCTGGTATTCGTTGCCGTGTAGGTGGTTTTCCTTAATATCAACAAGAAATATTTTATTTATTTTTATATTTGCTTTTGCAGGTACCTCGGATAGCACGTAAATCCTTTGTTCCCGGCTGTCATACGTGGATCTTTGACAGTCGTTACGGGTCATCAGAAGCCCGCAAGTCTGACAACCAGTCTTACCAAGGGGTATCGTGTTACCCAGTTACTGGGTTGTGGAGACCAGATAGGCAGTCGCTCCATGTAAAATACTGGTATTCAGCTGCATCAGGTTAGACTGGAAGCCGACCACAACATAGTGGGTAAAAGGCTAGGCAGATTGATTGATTTCACCAGGCGTAAGACCAAGTGCCTGTAAATGGTCTAATTGAAATAAATACTTTGACTTTGGCTTTAACTTTGAACCAGGACATAAGCTATTAAATAGTAGGTAGGAACGTGTTAATGCGACGGAGGTCACACTAATACCTAGGACAAAAACTAGCCATTTTGTTTTTATTTACATCATTATTTCTTACATAATAAAAAAGGTAAGTACTTATCTAATTATTTAATTTTATTACTAACTAACTTCTGCTGGCCACTTCGTTCGCGTGATTTTTCTTACAGATCCTTAATTTTTTTATAATAAAATAGATATAGCATAGCACTCAGTGATAACGTAGCTTCCAATTTGCGAAAGAATTTTCAAAATCGGTTCAGTAGATCCAGAGATTACCCCCTACAACCTCACAAACTTTACATCTTTATAATATTATAAGAGTAGTGTTAGCAGTATATGCTTATAGACTCATCTAGTTAAAAAAAAACAAATGTGACGTTTAAAAGTGTTATTTATAACCAATTTACTGAATAAATCATCATTTCATTTCATTTCATTTCATTTCACTAGTTTCTACCCGCGACCGCGTCTAATTTGGTTTCTCTTCCTTCCTTATAGGATGCCTACGTCATACAAAGAACACACCCTCCAAGTTTCATGTCTCTACGATCAGCGGTTTAGGCTGTGCGTTGATCCGTCAGTCAGTCATTCAGGACAAAGCATTTTATATTATAGATTAGGCACAAAGTCCAAATTGTTATTATGCCATTGAACGAGGCTCTTGGCTGTTATGCCATTGGCCATTACGACTATCGGCACAATGATTGCTGTACTCACATCCCACATGTTGACAACCTCGCGAGCCAAGTCAAGATACTTAATTAGTTTATCTAGATAATACTGCCTCGTTGGTCTAGCGGTCGCAAAGCGCGACTGCTGAGCATGAGGTCTTGGGTTCGATTCCCAGATCGGGCAAAGTATTATTGGGTTTTTCCATCAGGAATTTTTTATCAGAATTTGCGCCCGGTTGATGGCAATAGGCTCGCCCCCTATTACATGGGACTTAAACAGCCAACTTAGCGAAATGTGGGTGTACTTATGGATACACCTCTGTCTAACTCTTAGAGGATTACAGGCGTGATGTTATGTGTGTTTTTTTAGCACATATAGCCCACTTGTACCAAAATTTTAACTCAAAGTTAAATCCTGAACTATAGCAACTAACTTCGAACCAAGTTTATGGCAGGTGCGCCTGAGTAGTTTTCACATTCATATTTACCCAAAAATACTCATAGTTTCACTTGTTCCGCATTTTTTTTCTATTTCGCAACACATAGGCCTAATAATACTTAGTAATTATTGTAGACTTGTTTTAGTAACTCGACTAACCAGACTAACAACTATTTAGTCTGGTTTGTGCCGCGATTCGTTCCGAAAATCGACTAATTTGGGACGAGTTTAGTTTATTGTTACATAGAAAGAAATATGGAGAAGTTCCATTCTGCACAATTTTATATATGGTGTAGTTTTTGCATCCTCGTCAGTTGTCTTAGAAGACATCAATAATGAAAAAAAATTTCGACACCTGACCAATAATTACTAAATACTTGTTTTTTTTTACACGACTGCCCCAAAAAAAGGAGTGTTATGTGTTCAGGGTTAATGTAAATATGTATGTATGTATGTGAGGTTCTTTATTCCACCATAACTTTTAAACGCCTGAACCAATTTAGATGTATGGGGTATCGTTACAATCCTTGCATCGTTCCGAGTAACATAGGCTAGTAAAAAAAAAACCGGTGTGGTCACTTTAAAACGTGAATTAATACCAGCCTCAATTTATTTTTTTATGAATCTTGTCGTGTCTATGTTTATCGTCTAGAATTTGACAAGTAGATTTAAAAAATATATAACACTGTAAATAAAAAACTTCGTAAAACAAACTGTCGAGTAAACAAAGTACAAATATGTGCAATTTTTGCAGTCGTGTTTTTAATTTAATTGCCCTGTTGCGTATGCTGTAGGCAGTATCGCGCGTCTATCGGGTTCATCGCATCGCCTGTATAAAAATGGCTAGTTCGAATTCGAAAATAACTTATTTGAAAAAATCCTATTTTTAACCCCCGACGCAAAAACGAAGGGTGAATCTTATAACTTTCACGTGTCTGTGTGTTTGTCTGACTGTGGCATCGTAGCCCCTGAACGGATGAACCGATTTTGATTTTGTTTTTTGTTTGAAAGGTGTATTAGACTGCCTCGTTGGTCTAGTGGTTAGTGACCCTGACTGCAAAGCCAGAGGTAATGGGTTCGATTCCCACCCAGGACAAACTTTGTGTGATGAGCATAATAATTGTTGGTTCTGTGTCTGGGTGTAATTTATCTATAATATGTATGTATTTATAAATTATATAAGTATGTATATCAGTGGTCTGGTTACCATAACATAACACAAACTCTGCTTAGCTTGGGATCAGATGGCCGTGTGTGAGTTGTCCCAAGATATTAAAAAAAAAAAAATTTGTCGGGCGTTTTCTTAGCTATATTATACAGTATGGGGATCACATTATATGCAATAAATTATACGACATACTTGTTATCGCCTTTTCTGACGATATACAAAAAATTAACGAAATCGGTCCAGTAATTAGGTCAAAAAGTAGAGTTTTAATTTTGAACAAATTTAAACACTCTGTAGAATTGGATCAATTTTTTTTCGTAAATCTCAAATTTTCCAACGAATCAAAAAGCCGCGCCAACAGAACAGTCAACAGAGAACTGTCAACAGAGTGTTTACTTTAACTGAATTTATTTTGATATTTATTTTGTTTGAAAATTTTACTTTTTTAATTTTCGGTTTTAGATTTAAAATTTAATTAAGCTATACTTCTGTGGACTAGTATTACTTGAGGTTTCATTTATTGCCTAGAAGTGAGTTCCATACCGTATGTCTGGAGTTTTAAAAAAATAATTTAATTTCAAAGACAGATTGTCTTCAATATTTTTTTTTCTACTATAAGTATTGATAGATTACATCTTCTGCAGATATTCTGTTATGTGGTAATAAACCGACTTTAACAAATAATTGTTACTTTCTTATTGGATTAAGCCTATACATACCTTTCCTGTTTTTGACCTCAAATGTTATGGTTAGTTCAGTCAAATCGTACCAGCCCACAATCTCTCAACGATTAGTTTAATTTTGTGTTTTTAACAGCGTTTAATAAACTAAATCATTACAATTACCACGAAAACTCAAAGAAATTGTAACGTAGATTAAAGTTATTTTTGGCTGTACTAAACCCAAATTACAAAAGTTTTTTTTTTCTAAATTCTAATCATATTTTTCTACACCAGCGACATCTTAGCGGTGAACGTACTAAACTAAAGCATTGTAGTTCTTATTTAGCTCATTAGATGGCGCTAGGTAACGCTTCCATTATTATTTTTGAACAATACACATCAAAAGTGTCTAGGGATCAACATCCCTAACAAATGTTAGGGATGTTGATCCCTAGACACTTTTGATGTGTGTATAAGCAATGACGTCATGGGCCCCAACGGGGCCAAACGCCTGCCGGGGTTGCGGGACGTCTTAACAGGATACCGTGGCCCCGGAACGCTTAGGGCAACAGTAGGAACAGGGTGGTTTTTTAGTCAGTAAAAGTCTGACAGTCCCTTCCACCCAACCCCACCCAGGGCGGAAGGACTCATTTGATTTACCACCTAAAAAAAAAGCGATGACGTCATATTGGTTTAGCGCTGTTACTGAGCGATTGCCGCTACGCAATGCCTCAGGTTTGATTCTCATTTACGTAGCAAATATTTTAATGGCCGTTTGGTAATTGTTCCGGGTCTGGTTGCTTGCGTATGGGTGAGAGCGTGTTACATATGAATTTATATACATACATACATAAACTCACGCCTTTTTCCCATGGGGACAGGCAGAAACCACATGATTTTATTGTGTCGGTATTATTATTTCAGTGGGGCAATTCTACTAACTTTTAAGAAGGCTGCCTCGTTAGTCGCAAAGGGCGACAGCTGAGCATGTAACAACGTGTTATTGGGTTTTTCCTTCAGAATTTTCTCATTAGCAGCCTCGGAGTTTGGATTTGTGCCCGGTTGATGGCAATAGGCTTGCCCCCTATTACATGGGACTTAAACATAACTGGCGAAATGAGGGTGTACAAATGGGTACAACTCTGCCTAACCCTTCGGGGATTACAGGCGTGATGTTATGTTTTAGGAAGGAACGCAATATAGTCTCAGTTTCAATATGTCAAAAATGCATCTAATTCACCAAATTTTTTTCACATTGATTATCACTGAGATAAGTTTGCGATTCGATTTTGAATGTATTTAATTATGAGAATGAGCTTTCGAATCAAACTGTCACACTTCGGCAATCAATCATATTTTGAAAATAATTAAAAACATAATTTTGAAGAGAAAATATTGTAATATATAATCTATGCGAGGCATGAGAGTAGGATTAATGCTGTGGAAATGCGTTCCTTGCGGAGTATGTGTGGTGAAACTTTGAACGATAGAGTGAGGAATGAGGTTATACGGGACCGTTGCGGATTAAAAGAGGATGTAGTGACAAAGAATATAGAAAAGGGTATGCTTAGAAGGTTCGGTCGTGTTGAGAGGATGAGTGAGGGCCGAAACTGCGCTAAGCGGGCACCCGCGCGGGTTCATACAAAACTGCTCCGTCGCGGGGTCACGCGCGGGCGTCCGTCACGGGGAAGCGCGCCCCGCACCCGCGCAACGGGGCCCGCCTCCGTGCGACGGGACCCGTCGCGGGGGCACGCGCGGTGCGGGCTTATTCAGTCAATAACGATATGTGATACGGGTCGTACGCACGCTCGGAGAAAATCAAGGATAATAATAATAACGACTGATACATGCAACAATTGTACTAGCGACACTGCGTAAATATAAAAAGCTTTTTTACAAAAAAATAAAACCGCCTTCAAAAACTACAAAATAAAAAAAATAACTTTAGTTTTGGAAGTCGGTGGCTTTGGTCTTGTTTTTTGTTATGTAGATATTGCCACCGACTTCCATAACTAAAGTATTTTTTTTTTTTGTAGTTTTTGAAGGCGGTTTTATTTTTTTGTAAAAAAGCTTTTTATTTTTCACTTTTTAGTGCTTGTGTGTTAATGTTTGAAATCCTTTACAAAAAGCCCTTTCAAACAATACCTCACACGATATATTTAATTTTGAAAAGTAGTAGGAGGGGGGTTGACGTACCCCCTCCCTCTCTTCCTTCAGTCAGTCATCGACTACACGTATAAACAAAGCAATTTTACTTGTTACGACAGTTATGCTGTAATTCTATAAGGAGTTCCGTTCCATATCTCCGAAGTTCATCATCAAATCATGACAATATTTATATGGGACCTATTCGGAAGTATACTCTTTCAAACAAAAAAAGAATCATCCAAATCTATTCATAATTGGCTGAGAAATCAGGTAACATACATACAAAAAAAAAAAAAACATACGCGCCGAATTGAGAACCTCCTCCTTTTTGAAGTCGGTTGAAAATAATAAAACCGGTGACCGCGACGGTCCCCGCGACGGGTCCCGTCGCGTGCCCACGGAGCCCGCTCGCGTGTCCACGCGCGTAGACACGCGACGGTTGCCCGTCGCGGGCGCCCGCTTAACGCAGTTTCAGCCCTGAAAGACGATTAACAAAAGGTATTTATATAGCAGAGGTGAGTGGCAACGCAGGGAGGGGACGCCTTAGGAAGACCTACACTGACCTTATTAATGAGGTTCTTCAGAAAGGTCAGGTGCGGAGTACTCGTAACCGGCGTGCTTGTATGACGAGATGTATGAACGTAGATGAGGCGAAAGGAGTATGTAAGGATCGTAGCAGGTGGCGTTCTGTGGTTTCTGCCTACCCCCTTGGAAAAAAAGCGTGAGTTTATGTATGTATGTAATATTGTAATGTAATTTTAGACAAGCTATAATCCGCTTTTTCACACACGTTCAATCACGTTTTTAGACTACTGCTTCGGTCTCGTGTGTCGTAGCGTGATGTTATATAGCTTTTATTATTCCACATGGACCCGGCTATCATATACAAAAACATTTTTTCTTATCCGATAAATAGTTTTAGAGATAAGCACGTTAACACAAACAAAAACTCTGCATCTTCATTATCTTACTTGCGATTTTAAATGAGAAAGTTTGAAAAACGGCTGAACGAATCTAGATGTAATTTGACACAGAGATAGATAGTTTGGAATAGCACGTATTTTATCCCAGATAAATCTAAGATTCCCGTGGGTTAATATTATCAATTAGACGCGACGCGGACGAAGTCGCTTGCAGAATCTAGTATTAGTATAGATTTCATATCACCCAAAAATAAATTTTCATGAATCCATAACCTATCCACCCATCATAATCTAGTCCTCGCCACCTGACGCTTAACCTGCCCCTCCTCAAAAGAAAGTACCAACAGGTAATAAAACCAGCCACACACATACGCGCCACTCAGTTTAACCTTGAACGCGTCCGTGAAAGTTGCCACATGTAAAAAAAAAAAACAAAAAAAAATATGGCGCCGAAGTTTTTTTTAGTTTTTATTTTTTTATTCTGTTCACAAGTTCAAAGTGCATCGGTTTTTGAGACTGGCTATGATTATTTTGTGAATTTAGGGAAGAATTTGGGACCGAATTTGCTCTCCATATTAGAATGTGTGGGGAAAAATGAGGCGTGGGAGTGTGCGAGGGAGAAGGCGGGGAAGATGCTGGATGGATGGAACGAGGAAGTGGAGAAGGAACGGAGAAATTGGGAAGGTAAATGGAGATTTAGACTTTTTTTTGGTGAATAGTTTTGCCTAGAATATTTTTTCTATTTATTTAATTAAGTAATATGGAAGACTTACAGCTGAAAACAAAGAGTAATAAGAATGACAGCTAATATAAAAAATTCAAACTTATAAAAGATGTTTTTTTTTATCATTTCAAATAAATACTTACTTACAATTAAATTTAAAATAAAACTAAAATAATACTCATAATTATAATAAAATATTTTTATAGATATTTTTATCTATAAAATATAAAATATTTTTATCTTTTAATAACACACTTTTAAACTACACAGTCTGACATTAATTACGTATTAATCTTTTATGATATAAAAACGAAATATCACTCACTGAAAACACACGAAATTTCAACAACTACTTGACCTATAAAGCTAAAATTTGTCAGTTAGGTAGTTTATAGGTAGGAAACTTCAGCTAAGAACGACTTTGTCATTGACTTTGACTTCCAAACAGACAAAATCTCGGGTAAAGGCTAGTCATTCAATTAAAAATCTCCATTCAAGTTTTTTACCTCTTAAATCTACATATTGAGATTCGTATCTACAGCTGTGATGACCTACTTGCCTACTCACTTTTTATTTGAATCATAATTATAGTGTTTAAGTGTTCAAGTAATGACAAAAAAAAACAGCTGTTCCATACATTTTAAATTTTCGACCGTGGTGGTGGTTGGTACTATTTTGTATGAAATAGCTGTATTTTTTTAGAAAACATAATAATATAACATCACGCTGTCATCTCCAAAGGGTTAAGCAGAGGTGTACCCATCGCCAGTTTATGTTTAAGTCCCATGAAATACGGGGCAAGCCTATTGCCATCAACCGGTCACAAATTCAGACTCCGAGGCTGCTATTGAGAAATTCCTGATGGAAAAATTCAATAACACTTTGCCCGACCTGGGAATCGAACCCAAGAACTCATGCTCAGCAGTCGCGCTTTGCGACCATTATTATACACTATGTAACAAAAACCCTGTCAGATCAGTGTTGCCGTTGATCAGTTTTTATGTTTTATTTTAATTTAATTAAGTAAGTACTTCTTCTTTCTTCTTTTTTTTTTCACTGGGGAAAAATAATAATCTCAAATCCATTAAATGGTTACGTATATGTGTACGCAGTACGATGCCGAATAATACCCTTAAGGATCGGACAGGGTTTTTGTTACATGCTGTAATATTGTTTATTTAATAATCACATTTAAAATCTTCAATTCCTAAGAAAATCTCTTTCTTTTTTAAGTCGATTAGGAAGGCAGATTTTATTATCATTCCAAATCTGATTACCTGTTCAACCAATAAGGGATTGAGGTCGCCTGCGCAGCATAATTGTGCATACTAAGTAAGAGAAACTTGACAACTTACATAGGAGACTGCTTAGGTGGCCGTAACTTTACTATTAACTGCCACATTGGTCGCGTGGGTTCGATTCCCAGGTCGGGCAAAAGTGTTATTGGGTTTGGATTGGGGATTTTTCAGTAGTTGGTAGAGTGACACCTCCGTGCTTCGGAAAGCACGTAAAGCCGTTGATGCGCCTAATCTCTCTGCAGCCAACTCGGATTGCCATAATTTATCATAACTAAACCTGGACTTATACTTTGGACTCCGTTTCATGTCCTTAGCAGGGGAATTTTGGAAAATCTCTTCTTAGCGGATGTCTATAATAACTATAAACTATACCTCCCTGCCAAATTTCATCTTTATACGTTTAGTGGTTTTCGATATTTCGTGATGAGTGAGTGACCTTTCGCTTTTATATACAGGATCATTGAAAATTTACCCAAAACCTCAAGAGGGGTCATTGTATCATTGCTGTTCCCTACAAAAATGGAACAGCCGATTTTTTTTTCATGATTTCAAGGTTGGTCCCATAGTAAAAGTTGTTCATAATGATGAGTACAATGACCCCTTTTCAGGTTTCGGGTAACTTTCAATGACCCTGTATGGAAGATTAGTTATAAGTCTGGAATCTCCAATCCGCCTTGAGCAAGCGTGGTGATCAATGCTCGTGCCTTCTCTGTATGAGAAGGCGTTTGCTCTGCAGTAAGACAATAATTGGCTACTATTCACATAACACAACTTCACGCCTGTAATCCCCGAAAGGTTAGGCAGAGATGGACCCATTACTACACCCACATTTCGCCAGTTATGTTCAAGTCCCATGTAATAGGCGGCGAGTGTATTGTCATCAACCGGGCACAAATTCAGACTCCGAGGCTACTATCTATTTAAGGTTTTTGCTATTTACTCACGGAACTGCGTTATATTATGTAAATGTATACGGAGAAAGTGTAAAATACATACGAGATTCTGCAATATTTAGCGTGGTCTTGCTAACTATTGGCCATAACTTTTAGGTAGGCACATATGTATGAAATTTGCACTTTTTCTATTAACAGTTGGATCACAAATAAAAAGCTATATTTAGCAATTTTGTTATGAAACATCGAAGTCTATGTGCCCGGTTGATGGCAATAGGCTCGCCCCCTTTATGGGACTTAAACATAACTGGCGAAATGTGGGTGTAGTAATGGGTACACATTTGCCTAACCCTTCGGGGATTACAGGCGTGATGTTTTGTTTTGTGTTATGAAACATACTTGAAAATCGGCTTTAAAGTTTATGAGTCTAAGTTTCCTCACGATGTTTTCCTTCACCGATGTCAGTGATAACAAAGATAAACTTAGAAAGTACATATGGAATGAAAAAAGTCACAAAGTCAAAATCAAAACATTTATTTCAATAGGGTAGATGACACCACAGTCAATTGACGTACTTTTTATGACCTGTCAAAACGCGATTGTCCCATAGATATTGTACGGCAAAAAATAACTGTGACGTCACTTTTGAGTAGACTCAATTGACTAACTATTTATTAATTTGAAAGCAATAAAAAATCAAATTTTACAGTTAATTGAAAATTAATCAAGTTTTCAGGGCTAAAATAAAGTGTTTCTTTAGAGAAGTTATGTCTTGGAATTATTGGTAAATGCTGTCATCTTCCCAATTAAACTATTTACAGGCATTTTTGAATTGTCAAGCAGTCGGTCAGTTAGTCAGAAAGTTGAAACTAGTTGCTCGTTCCAAAACGTAGGCAGGCCTCTATGGAGAAGAACGAACAAGAAACTCGTGTTATTTCGGTCTGATCCCCTGATCTGATCCCCTTGGAGCAGACAGCAATTAAAACATGATAATAATTCAGCAGGGGATCAGATCCTGGGGATCCGAACGGAATCCACGGCACTGTTTTCAATAAGGTTTTTACAAAATCCTGGTTACAATATTCATCAAAAAAATATTTGATAAAGATAGCCATAGCAGTTAAGAGATGACCAATCCCAAGTGACAGCACTCGTTCACGAGCATGACGCATGGATCAGCACCATCTAACTCAACAATCTTGAAGGGAATCGAATGACCAAATAAAGATTTATCTTACCATCATTTTCTTCAATCCCTTAAAGTAGTTAGGAAGGAGAAGAACGAGCAAGAAGATCCTCTATCTCTTTCTCAAACCCGACAACTATAATCTCTAACACAATTTCATCCTTTCTAGTCGCAACCTTGATGTGTAAACGCGATAATTTAGCTCAACGATTTAGCGTTTAGCGCCGTACTGCGCACGCGCAGCCGCGTCACAGTTACTTGCGCCCGCGCCATTCAACTTTTATAAAACAATTACAGGGCTGTGAGTCGTTTGATTGTGATAAATGTGAGGTAGTTTGCTATACTATACTTATTTATGTCACTGCGCAGTTTAGCTGTTCCGGTTTGTAGGATCCTGGAGTAATTATAGGGATATGACACGTGAGATGGCCATGGGTGGCTGTGGTTACCTCCAGGTGGGCTATGGATCCTGGGATCCAGGTGGTTTGTGGGATCCTGGGTGGTCCCGGGATCCAAAGGGACCGTCGAACTTCTGACATCTGATTCTGGTGATCAATTGGCAGGGGGAGAGGCCTCCCCCCGGAGGTCAAGACTCTCCGACTCTCCTCTCTGACCTCTGCATCAATTTGACCAATCTCAAATTAATATCATCCTGTTTTCTATTTAGCAGCTGAATATCAGTATTTCTGACTACAGATTCTATGATCCATGGGGGGGGGGAGTAAAGACTCTTCCATAAGCCTCTGGAACGATTTGGCCAATCTCAAATTAAATTTAATATCATCCTGATTTCTGTTTAGCAGCTGAATACCAGTATTTTACATGGAGCAACTGCCTATCTGACCTCCACAACCCGGTAACTGGGTATTACGATACCCCTTGGTAAGACTGGTTGTCAGACTTTCCGGCTAGAAAATCCTAGTATAAAACAGTTTGTTTGGTCCAGAATCATGTACTTAGTCCATGGTAAGAGGTATGTGATTACCTTAAACAGTGCGTTAATGTAGTGTAAAAAACACAAGTGCATAATACACCGCATTGTAACTCTAAAATTAGCACAATATGTGCCAATTGACGACCAAGTGTGTTGAAAATGTTTTTTTTTTGGTATAAGTATGTTGTAAATACGTATGCAATTAGTAAAAAGCTTTTATTTTGACATTAAACAGACACTTCAATTTTATTGCTGCTGAGGCTGCAGAAAACCTCAAACGGCGAAAATATAGTACGTTTACTGGTAACTATATTATTATGTTCGAACTGTTTGGGGTATAATGTGGAACTAGTGATAAAAAATTCAACATTAATTCCATTATTTTTAGATTCTTACAAAATGGAACTAGTGATTAAAAAAAACATCAGTAGTTCCATCATGGAACTGTTAATAGTACTAGTGGCAACGAACCAAACCCACTGGTCGTTCGGTCCGTGTGCCCATGGCCTCTTCAAGGAGTTGTCCAAACGGTTGGTTGACACTTCCCGTGACCCATGGGCTGGCTATTACCTTGGCCAGAGGCTAAGCATTGCCATCCAACGTAGCAATGCGGCCAGTCTTTTGGGCACATTTCCAAATGACGGCGATGTGGAAGTTTTTTTGATACCATTAAGTTTGTTTTTTTTATTTATTCTGATTTTATGTATAGAACTACCTGCTCCCTAAGACTTCGATTTTTATGCTTGGTTTTTTCACCCGCGTTTTATTTATTATTTTTTTATTTATTTAAAACTTTATGCACAAGTAAAAAATACTGTAGGTACAAAGGCGGACATTTTTCTTTTTAGTGACGTCTTTGGTTACTGCTCTGCTACCGTTGGTGGTAGCGTGATGTTATATACCCTATAATATTTGTCATGAATCTGGCTATCATATACAGAAATATTTTTCGAATCCGACTTGTAGTTGCAGAGATTATCTCATTATAAACAAACAAATAAAAAACTTTTCAGATTTATTATATTAAGTAGTACAGCAATCTACAGAGTTATTTTAAAAACACCAGAAACCTGAAATGGGGTCATAATACTCATCATTATGAACAACTTTTTCTATGAAACCAACCCTGAAATCATGAAAAAAAAATCAGTGGTTCCCTACAAAAATGCTACCTACAACACAATCATAATGTATAAAACAGCTGATTTTTTTTTCGTGATTACAGGGTTGGTCCCATAAAAAAAGTTGTTCATAATGATGAGTACAATAACCCCTTTTCGGGTTTCTGGTGTTTTAAAATTAACCCTGTATAATAGGATTTACTTACCTCTTTATAAAGTATAGTATAGATAAAACCTAGACTTCTGCTAACCCTAGTCTAAGTAAGAGCTATCTGACAGTTATAATGTAACCACAAGCATATAGCCTCAGTTTCCGTGTCAGCGCAAACCGGCTTCGAACCCACTACCATAACACTAAAGATACGATACCACTTACCGATATATTGATCTCTCTCTTTGATATTTATGTGATACTAACTTCTACCCGTGACTACGCCCGCGTAAGTCAAAGTCAAAGTCAAATCATTTATTTCAATTAGACAATTAAAAGGCACTTTTGAACGTCGAGAAAAATTTGAATCTAGTTGCCCATTCCAAAAGGTAGTTTCGTATGGAGAAGAACGGGCAAGAAACTCCATACTTACTCTTTTAAAAAAAAAATATATGGTTTACAATAAGTAGTAGGTACATTAATTCTATTTATACGAATGTGAAGACGATGTACTTAAAAGAAAAGTCATGTAAAGTAAAGTACTACAAAACGTACCAAATGCTATAAAGATTAGAAATGGAAGCTAAATTAATACGTAAAACGTAAAGTCCGTAAAGTAAATAAACAAATTTATAAGTCACGTAACATAACATAACGCCTGTAATACCCGTTGGGTTAGGCAGAGGTGTACCCATTAGTACACCCACATTTCGCCAGTTATGTTTAAGTCCCATGTAATAAGGGGCGAGCCTATTGCCATCAACCGGGCACAAATCCAGACTCCCAGGCTGGTACTGAGAAATTCTTGATCGAAACACCCAATAACACTTTGCCCGACCTGGGAATCGAACTGAAGACCTTATGCTTAGAAGTCGCGCTTTGCGACCACTAGACCGACGAGGCAGTAATCCACCTATAGGTACTTTTATACTCGCCCTATCCCAACTAATATTATAAAATGCGAAAGTAAGTTTGTTTGTTTCACTTTCACACCTAAACCACTGAACCGATCATACTGAAATTTTGCATATACGTTGTCAGATGTACAGAAACGGACATAGGTAGGGTTGCCAACCATACTGTTTTGAACAGTATTATACTGTTTTTCACTAAATTATACTTTTTACTGTTGAACAAAAATAAAGTATACAAAATACTGTTTTCAGCATCAAAATGCAAACACATTATTAAGTATTGTTTTTATTTAGTCAGAGGGCGCTCACTGCTCAGTGCAGCGCAGCCACAAACAAATCACACTGAGTTTCTGAACGAATCTGTTAATAGTGTCAAATATCCAAGATTGTCACTCACTTCCCGCCACCTCAGCATTTACTAAAAGAGTTTTTTTCAGTAATGAATGCTATGTGGAGGGAGGATAGAAATAGACCATCTATTAACTTAATAAAAAATGAGCTCTTCATTTATTTTAATTTCAGTTATAATTGTGATGAGGCGTATGAAGTTTTTAAAAAAGATTGTAAATTAGTAAGTTGTGCATGAAACTCTAAAAAATATGTATTTAAACACTAAATAAATAAAATACTGTTCATTTTTCTAAAATACTGTTTAATATTCTTAATAGACCCGAATATACTTTATTTCTTGTAAAAAAAGTTGGCAACCCTAGACATAGGGTACCTTTCATCCCGAAAAAAAGTACTGTTCCCAAGGGAAATTACAATAACGTTCTTATGATCATAGATGGCGCGACATGTCTTTGCTTTTTCGATGGCGTCACGTATAGAAATTGATCTAGCTTAACAAATAGGAAATTTTATCCCGTGTGTCGTGTGTCCGCGTGTATCCGTGTGTTTGTGGGACCAGCCCACGCAGACGAAGTCGCGAATATAATCTCTAAATCTACTGAACCGATTTTGAAAATTCTTTCGCAAATTGGAAGCTACGTTATTTTATTATCAAAAAATTAGGGATCCGTAAAACACGCGAACGACGACGCGCAAGTTATGCTGTGTTATCGCCACTTTCTATAATCACATAATTATAAAGGTACGAGTATATATTATATTACATGCTCTGCCTATCCAATTATGTGATAATTACCACAATTATATTATAATTAATTTAACAAGGGCTGTGCTCCACTTATGGGTTTAAATTTCACGAAAACATCATGTAATTTATGTTTTATCAGTATGTTCATCTCATATAAAAAAAACACTTGTTATGGCAATTACATGTTTGTAGAAAACCGGCCAATTACATGTCGGACACGCTGCCGGGTTTGTACCATCATCTGCGTAGCCTTTTCCCAATTATGTTGGGGTCGGCTTCCAGTCTAACAGGATGCAGCTGAGTACCAGTATTTTACATGGAGCGACTGCCTATCTGACCTCCGGGCCACAACTCAATAACTGGGTAATAGGTACGATATCCCTTAGTAAGACTGGTCGGGCTTCTGACGACCCGTCACGACTGTCAAAGATCCACGATTTGTCGGTTGAACTCCACAACCAAGGCTATAATTACCATAACATTAAACTTGGCTCACATTTCACATTTATGTTTTTTATGGGATATTAATAATTGCTGACCTAAGTTAAGCTAAGCTTACTTTCACGCACGAAAAAAAAAACCCGTTTTTGTTTCGAAGAATAATCTTAAACATAAAGCATACTTTTACTTTTTTAAACTATTTTTTTGGGTTCCGTACCTCAGTCGGCAAAAATGAAACTTTGTTGTCCGTCTGTCAAAACCCTTTAATTACTCAGAAACGCGTGGAGGTATCATATCAAATTACTTAAGTCTGCTATCACTTAGAGCAGTAAAAATCAAACTTCTAAGTCAACGCAATCCAAAGATATGGTCGTTTATGACGCATATTTTGACGCTCGCTAGGAAATCAAAACCTACTCGTATAAGAGACTTCCCGTTGACCTAGAATCATGTTTGGCAAGAAGCAATGCCATGTAACACAAGTAAAGTAAGAAATCCGGAAACCGTTTTGTAGTTTCATACATACATAAACTCACGCCTTTTTCCCATGGGGGTAGGCAGAAACCACAGAACGCCACCTGCTACGATCCTTACATAATCCTTTCGCTTCGTCCACGTTCATACATCTCGTCTTACAAGCACGCCGGTTACATTACAAAATAATTGAGTACTTTTTGCGATTATAAACTTATTATTTTGCAAGTTGTGTTAAATATTGTATATGTGGTACGGAACCTTTGTGTGCTAGTCCGAATCGCACTTGGCCGGTTCCTTTTTTAAAGTTATGTGAGTTTTTTAAATAACTTTTTATATTTATTAATATCTGTGTTATAAATATAGAAGGTGATGTCAAAAATCGGTATTTTACTTTCGATTTCTTATGCGTTATAAGCTTTCACAAATGTGGAGCATGATTAAAAATTATAATTTTAATTGGAATGCACTTTTTATGCAACTAACTTCTGCCCGCGGATTCGTCCGCGTTAAAGTTGATATATTAATATCGAATCCCACGGGAATGGTACATTTTTCCGGGATATACAGGGTTATTTTGCAAACACTATCCAAATTTTTAGAAAAGATTTAGAATCGATACCCTTATCAATTAATGAAATAAAAAAGTAAAAAAAATTACTTGATTTTCACCATTTTCCGCTACTGAAATCACAACGTGTGGAATAAATACAGTTCAACAATAGGTTGTTGAACTTGACTGCACACGCGCTTACCTCAAAATTCGGGAAAGCACACAAACATCACGCACTACGCCCCCCTTGCTGCGTGCCACATTCTGATTTTTTACGGATATTTTCTTTTGAATGCTTTTTTTTGTTTTTATTATTATTTGATTATAATGTTTCACATATGAAAATAATTTAATTAAGAGACCTCGATTTTAAAATTTGGATGATGAATGAAAAGTATCCCTGTATAGGTAGCCTATGCTATTTCAGACTTAATACATATATACACACATCAAAAGTGTCTAGGGATCAAGCATTTTTATGCGGATTTCTTGAGATTGAGATGTGGCTTTGTAATAAATTTATGATTTTATTTTATATGGATCCTTTTTGGTGCATTTCATAATTTGAATCAGGAACTGTGAATCAAATTCGAGTAAAAGATGAAAATCAGCTGTCAATATTTTCCCTATAAAAACATACAACGCATTGAAGACATTATTAGTGCTACTGTTTCCCTACTACTGATTAAAACCAACGTTATTATGGAGCGGCGACGTCATTTAAGCAGGGAAGAAATGCTCAGAGCCGTTGGAATGATAGAAGCTGGTTCCCGGCAACGTACTGTGGCTTTAGCTCTGAATACAAGTCAGAGTGTTATCAGTCGACTTTGGACACGTTACCGAAGCACTGGTACCGTGGCTGAGCGCCATGGAGGACGGTATCGCTGCACCACACGGAGACAAGACCGATACATTCAAATCTTAACTCGAAGAGCTCCAACAATAACCGCCATGATGTTAGCCGTGAGGCTTCATCACTCTTCAGGGAACTTAATTAGCGACCAAACAGTCAGAAACCGCTTGCATGAAGTGAACCTTCATTCCCGAAGACCGCTACGGGTACCACCTATAGCAATGCACAATCGTAGGATTCGATATCAATGGGCTCTTGAACACAGAAATTGGGCAGAAGAACAATGGCGTTTCGTGTGCTTTTCTGATGAGTCTCGTTTTGGTATGAGACCGGATACAAGACGTATACGACACTGGAGAACCCCTGGACGCCAACAGCAATTAAAATCCTTCCAGGAAGTCCATCCTTATAGTGGTGGAACCATCATGGTATGGGCGGGTATTTGGATCGGCGGAAGAACTGAGTTGATTTGGATCAGAGGCAACCTCAACGCTCAAATTTATGCTGAGACGATTGTATCAGACGTCATCGTTCCTCTACAAGTGCAAATCGGTCCCTTATTTCAGTTAATGCATGATAATGCACGACCGCACACCGCAAGAGTTGTAAGACAGACTCTCGCCGCAGCTAACATCAATGTCCTGCCCTGGCCTGCTCAGTCGCCAGACTTAAATCCGATTGAGCATGCATGGGATATGCTACAGAGAAGAGCTCTGCCGAATATGGAGGGTATCCAGTCGCAAGAAGACCTTTTTTTGTTGTTGCAACGAACATGGGCGGCCATTCCACAGCGTGATTTGGATGAACTCATTTTGAGTATGCCAAACCGATGTTCTTGTGTTGTTAGTGTTCGCGGTAGAAACACGGATTATTAATTGTTTAAGTTACCCAATAAAATTTTAAAGAAAACTGTTATTTCAGTCTTTTTTTCGAACTTTTGTGTTAGTGGTTCAAATGTCAAAAATCCCTTTATTAGGAAAATGGCAAAGGTGACTTGGTTTATCGTTACTGTGACAAACGAAAACACTTTATTTGATGAATCCTTAAAGAAAATTTTAATTAATATCAATCAGGAGAAAAGTTATTGCAAAAATATATGTTGATCCCTAGACACTTTTGATGTGTGTACTTTGGTTGACTGGTAGAGAATACCTAAGGCATTAAGTCCGCCTTTGTACTTTTTGTTGCATAAAGTATAAATAAATCTATTTCTGTGCCGAATTTCATCCAGATCTGTTTAGTAACGATTGAGTAACAAACATATATCCATCTAAACATTCGCATTTATAATAGTAAGTAAGATTTGAAACTCATATTGAATAGGTACCTAATAAACAAACATTTGATAAGTGATTATACCTTATAGTGATGTTTTATATGCAGTCGCGCTTTGTTACCACTAGACCAAGTCATGTGAAAAAGTAAACAAATATGTACAGTCAGCAAAACAGATAGATATGCAGGGTCGTCAGATATAGTTGAAGTTTTCTAAGAAACCGATGGATGCCTTTGACTGAAACTTAACCTAAATAAAGAACTTTATCTACGTTTTAAATTATGTAACATTCGAAAACATCCATCGGTTTCTAAGAAAACTTCAACTATATCTGACCACCCTGCATACCTGTTTTGCTGTGTGTACATACAGTTCATTCTTTCTATCTTAATACTCCCACGATAGTAGCGAAAGTTGAAATGCATACAGATGAAATTACAATAACAAATAATGAAATTTTCCCATATAAAACAATATGGCTACTACTTTCGATAAATGCTTCATGATTTTCTACGCTTCATCAAATTTTTTTCCCATGATTTGATGGGCTTTTTTGGCTGTCTATATCATGGTACTTAACTTGATTTTGCAATGGTGAAGCGCAAATTGTTTCCGTTGTTAGTTTGCCCGCATCCTAACTATAATTATTTGCGAAAGTAAGTTTGTTTGTTGGTTTCTTTCCACGCCTAAACCACTGAATCGATCATCCTGAAATGCATATACATTGTCAGATGTGCAGGAATGGACACAGGGTACCTTTCATCCCGAAAAAAAGTACAGGGGGCCTACCCCCATCTCTTAAAACAATATTACTTTAATATAAAATATATATATTTTATATTAAAACTATATTACTTTAACATATACAGGGTAATTGAAAATATACCCGAAACCTTAAAAGGGGTCATTGTACTCATCATTATGAACAACTTTTACTATGGGACCAACCCTGAAATCATGAAAAAAAAATCAACTGTTCCCTACTAAAATGCTACCAACACGATCGTAATGCATGAAACAGCTGATTTTTTTTTTCATGATTTCAAGTTTGGTCCCATAGTAAAAGTCACAATAACGTGTGAGAAATCACAATAACGTTCTTATGATGATAGATGGCGCCACATGTCTTTCGAATCATGATCGAAATTTAAGTTTAATTTGCGAGCGAAGCCACGGGCGTAAGCTAGTATAAAAAAATATAAAAATAGCCATGATTTACGACTACAATAGAAATAAGAATAATCAAGATCTTCTTTATCGTGTGGGCAGTAAGGTCTTACGACCCCACACGCCCTAGTGTCAGAGTTTCTAAACCGCCTTAAGAGCTTGGTTTGAGTGAGACAGTAATAGTCTGATGTATGAAACCGATAGCTTTCCTACGCGTGGCAGGTTAAGTATAAACGCAGCTTTTACCATAGGACCATAAACTAACCATCCTATTTCATCTATTACAGAGGAAGCAGATGCTGAAATCAGAACATCAGGGCGCTCCATAGAGGAGATGCCTTCAAAGATAGGTCGGGAGATCACAGACTCACTGGGCTCCTTGACTAACTTCGTAGAACGTGGGATGGCAAGGTAAATCAACCATTATCTTTATGTGCTAAGGAACATTTTCTTATAAACAATTGTTGTGTGGCGTAGTCATGGCAACATGTTTTTATTGTATGTACTTAGGTCACGATATACTACTACTATCTATACTGATATAATATGCATGTTCCCCCAGTAAGTTTAAAGGTAACTCACCGGTTTTTTTATTACGAAAACTTTACGAGTTAAAAATGAAAGTAAACGTTATTAGCAAGTAATTTTGAATTTGATAGAAACATACAACAGTACACATAAAATTTAAAATGAAAATACTATACAAATAACTTTTTTTAATTTAAACTTAAATGCTGAGTTTTGAATTTTTCAAAATTATAATTAAAAAATTGTTATAATAAAACCGGTGTGACAAATAATGAGTTATTAGGCGTGAAGAGATAGCAAATGGCTTCTTCTATGGGTCATTGCGATTTGGCAAACGATGCACCAAACACACTGTATAATTTATAATCCAAATGTATTCTGAAAGTGGAGTCTGAAATAAACTAGTATAGATTATAATCAAAGATTTCACTTAAATATATTATATTCTCATATTCATAAATATTAACTTTCATAATTTAATATAATTCAATGAACCATGAGAAATTATATCTTTTCACAGATGTTAGTGAAATTATCTTGTGGTTACCACAGAGTAATAAACTTAGTAATCAATTGAATTCTCGACAATCAAAACTCTCGACTACAGAACAAAACATCACGCCTGTAATCCCTCAAGAGTCAGGCAGAGGTGTACACATTAATACACCCACATTTCGCCAGTTATGTTTAAGTCCCATGTAATAGGGAGCGATCCTATTGCCATTAACAGGGCACAAATCCAGACTCCGAGGCTGCTACTGAGAAATTCCTGATGGAAAAACCCAATAACACTTTGCCGGTCCAGGGAATCGAACCCAAGACCTCATGCTCAGCAGTCACGTTTTGCGACCACTATAACTACTGAACGGCTAAACCGATTTTGATAAATGATAGGTCTTTAGATTTGCCTCCATGGCGCGAGTGTCACTAGAAATAATCATAAAACCAAAATGGTGTATTTTTAACTACAAGTAAAAGTAATTTCAGGATTTTTTGCTTGATTAATATTGTACGGTGATACAGAATTAACCTTCCATGTACGATTCCGATTCGTACTTGGCCGGTTTTTATATAGTTTTACGACTTCTATAATTATGTTGTTGTTTTGTTTGTTTGTTGTTGTTGTTTGTTTATATTATGTTATAAATGGAACTATAGTGTGCAGTTTTTCTCTTTTTTGGATGGCTTGAACGTCATAATGTAAACTACAGCTTATTGTTAATTTAGTTAAGTTTCTCTTTAAGTGAACTGTAATTTGTTCTTTGAGATAAAAAATGTCTTTAAACCGAAATAGATAATTGGATTGGATGAGTGAAAGACGATTAACAAAAGGTATTTGTATGGCAGAGGTGAGTGGCAACGCAGGGAGGGGACACGATAGGAAGACCTACACTGACCTTATTGGTGAGGTTCTTCAGAAAGGTCAGGTGCGGAGTACTCGTAACCGGCGTGCTTGTATGACGAGATGTATGAACGTAGATGAGGCGAAAGGAGTATGTAAGGATCGTAGCAGGTGGCGTTCTGTGGTTTCTGCCTACCCCCATGGGAAAAAGGCGTGAGTTTATGTATGTATGTATGATTGTTGAAAAAGCTGTCTAACTAGGTTAAGTTAAAACTAACTTATTACAGTTATTTGCTTTAACCAAAGCAAGATGACATTTACTTTTTGATTTTTGTATGTCATTGAGATTGAACTAGTAAAATAAGGGTCAGTTCACACTTGATCGTGAAGCAGCGCGACGGTGCGCAACATTAAACTCACATACATACAAAAACCAGACCCAGAACAACTATTTGTAGGCCATACAAATATTTATTGACTATCTTTTGCCGCGACTTCAACCGCCGCATAAATGCCGGTTATTGGCAATCTAATCTTGTTTTTTCATACAAACTTTGGACCCCTATTTCATCCCCTAAGGAAGTGAATTTTGGAAAATTAGTTTCGATTAAAAATACACTATGTAACAAAGACCCTGTCAGATCAGTGTTGCCGTTGATCAGTTTTTATGTTTTATTTTAATTTAATTACTTCTTCTTTCTTCTTTTTTTTTTCACTGGGGAAAAATAATAATCTCAAATCCATTAAATGGTTACGTATATGTGTACGCAGTACGATGCCGAATAATACCCTTAAGGATCGGACAGGGTTTTTGTTACAGGCTGTATAGATTTGTCGATTATCGACGTGCCCGAATTATTTTATCGCCATCATGGGCACGCTTGCCATTGGTTTGCCATCCCTGGCCTATACTATTTCTCATGAATACATACATAAATATTGTTTCCGATCAGACTAGTCATTACTAAAGCCTTTAAACAAACAAACAAAACGGCTTTGCACGGGTTCAATGTAGATACATAAACCTCCCTCTTGACTCACTGTATCTATTGTTGAAAACCGCATTAAAATCCGTTGCGAATTCTAGTTTAAAAGATCTAAGCGTACAGGGCGGGAACGCGGCGACTTTGTTTTATACTATGTAAAGAAGATAACTTAACATCACGCCTGTAATTCCCGAACGGTTAGGCAGAGGTATATCCCTTAGTAAAACCACATATCACTAGATATGTTTAAAGAAGATTTATAAATTAATATTCTAGCTTCTGCCCGCGACTTTGGTTGTTGTTGGTTGGTTGGATTGGTTGGTTTCTCCATACAAACTTTAGGCCCCTGTTTCATCCCCTTAGGGGGTGATTTTTGTAAAATCCTTTCTTATCGGATGTCTACGTCATTCAAAGCTAAGACTATGCGTTGATCCGTCACACAGTCATTCAGGACATATTATTTTATATGTTGTGTCGTGATGGCCGGTGGCCCAAATCAGGGCAAGTACCAATGTGAATTTTTCAATTCATATGTACTTTCTAAGTTTATCTTAGACATCACTGGCATCGGTGAGGGAAAACATCGTGAGGAAACCTGGGACTTACTGTCCCACTCAAACCATGTCAGAGGCCCTTGAGGCGGTTCAGAAACTCTGACACATGGGTGTGGGGTCGTAAGACCTTACTGCTCACACGATAGAGAGAGAGATTTTATAATTATGTTTAGATAGATTTAGATGTGCACAGAATATAAATTAGTTGTCACCTATCGGAACTGTCACAAGCAAACTATCACACAACATACTTATATACCTACATACAAACATCGTAAAACGCATTACCCTCTTTTTAACCTCGTTAAAGTCGGGTAAGCAATCTAGTTCACGTCAAAGTAGATGGTAAATCTTTAGCGATCGGTACATTGTTTTAAGCAAAGTGTATCATTGATGTGGGTCAGTGAAAGTGACCAGGTTCGATGTCCGGTCAAACACATGTTTGGGTTAAATAATTTCACCTTTAATTTAATCGTTTTATTTTTGTGTGCGTGTCGATGACTTGCGTGTAGTGTTTTTAGGGTTTTGTACTCAAATAAATGGGACCCTAATACTAAGACTCCACTGTCCGTCCGTCTGTCCGTCTGTCACCAGGCTGTATCTCATGAACCGTGAAAGTTAGACAATTGTAATTTTCACAGATGATGTTTTACTGTTGCCGCTATAACGAGAAATACTAAATACGTACATAAACATACATAAACTCACGCCTTTTTCCCATGGGGGTAGGCAGAAACCACAGAACATACATACATACTCCTCTTTTACATACTCCTTTCGCCTCATCTACGTTCATACATCTCGTCATACAAGTACGCCGGTTACGAGTACTCCGCACCTGACCTTTCTGAAGAACCTCACCAATAAAGTCAGTGTAGGTCTTCCTAGGGCGTCCCCTCCCTGCGTTGCCACTCACCTCTGCCATATAAATACCTTTTGTTAATCGTCTTTCACTCATCCTCTCAACATGACCGAACCATCTAAGCATACCCTTTTCTATCTTTGTCACTACATCCTCTTTTAATTAAATACTAAATAACAGAATAAAATAAATATTTTAAGGGGGCTCCTATACAACATACATGATTTTTTTTGCCGTTTTTATAGATAATGATACGGAACCATTCGCGCGCGAGTCTGACTCGCACTTGGCCGGTTTTTTTCTTCTATTTTTATACTACATTCTGCTCGCGACTTCGTCCGTGTTTAAGTTGACAATTTGCGGGAACTGTAAATTTTTGCGGGACAAAAAGTAGCCTATATGTTAATCTAGAATATAATCTATCTCTATGCCAAATTGCATCCAGATCCGTTCAGCCGTTCTGGCATGATTGAGTTACAAACATACATCCATCTATTCTTTCGCGTCTGTAATAGTAAAGTAAGAATAGTGTTCGCTTAGTCGGGAAAATCAACACGGAGACTTTCTCGACATACATAATATCTCACATAGTTTTCTCTCGACAAACATATACTAACACACGGTTTGTTTTATGAGTTATGCGCCTACCTGACGGTTGAAACAACCCATAATGTAAACGAGTAAGCATTATGTATTTTGGTTTCATTTTCATTTGAGTATACATTAGATACTTACTTAAAGCTCATATTGTCATAAATTACGAATGGACAAGTAATATTAATATCCGTCAACCAGTCTTACCAAGGGGTATCGTAACTATCGTATTACCCAGTTACTGGGTTGTGGAGGTCAGATAGGCAGTCGCTCCATGTAAAATACTGGTATTCAGCTGCACCCGTTTAGAATGGAAGCCGACCCTAGTTGGGAAAAGGCTAGGCAGATGAAGTAATTATAATAATACCAGTTTTGGTGCACTGTATGGCAAAGGCCTCTTCTCAAACAGAGAAGGCACGAGCATTGATCACCACGCTTACTCAAGGCGGATTGGCGATTTCAGACTTATATTAATTTCTAGTCCAAGTTCACAATCGGTGACGAAAAACATCATGAGAACCATGATGTTTTCCTTCATCGATTGTGTTAAGCAGTAAAATAAAGCCGAAGCCGCAAGCAAGAACTAGTTTAGTAACTAGTTTATACCTAATTTCGGGGGTTGCGGGACGTCTTAACAGGATACCGTGGGGCCGGAACGTAAAGAGCAACAGAAGGAATAGGGTGGTTTTTTAGTCAGTAAAAGTCTGACAGTCCCTTCCGCCCCGTACAGGGCGGAAGGACTCATTTGACGATTTTTACCAACTCAAAAAAAAAAAAAAAACTTAATTTGGAATGGCACCGTGTAAATATTAATTTTGGGGCATTTTGGGTAAAACTGTTTTGTGTAAACTGCCATTTACATCCTACTAACAACAAAACAAACAAACATCAACACACAAACAACATCGAACAAAAAAAAATCACTTCAAAAATTTCCCATCTCAATTTCACTAATTTCCACAGAGCATTCGGCAAGAAACACGGCGGCGGCGGCGGTATCGACAGCATAACCATCTCAGCTGGAGGCGACAAGAAGAAAAAGAAGAAGACGAAGCCACCGAAAATCCACCTCATCCATCCAGTCATGATGCCTTTAAGAAAAGCCCCGAAGGAGGAGAAAGGTCGATCTTTTGGCAATGGAGTACAGTCCTGGGTCATCGGGGAGAGAGCCTTGCCTGCGCCTGAGAATGCGTCTGAAGTCCAAGAGGTCCCAAGAGGCATCGTGTCAGATGCCTGGGCAATGGGCAAGGATGCCCTGGATATGTTGGCTGATCACGTGGTGGAGAATGAGGATAAGGAGAATGGGTTGAAGGATAGGACTTCGTTTGAAGGTTGGTGGAGGGGAGTAGTTGCTTGATTAATTTTAAGATGAGGATTACTCGGAGTCTGGTTTCGTGCCCGGTTGATGGCAATAGGCTCGCCCCATGAAGTCCCATGTAATAGGGGAACACCCACATTTCGCCAGTTATGTTTAAGTTAACCTCATACCAACAAAAAAAGATAGACGGCGCGCCGCGTACATCATAAGTGAAGCCATAAAACCGTGCTCCTGCATATGTATACATACACGCTCACGCACACACCTACACTAAAACCATGCTCATCGCTCTTAGTACGTCACGAGTCGTCGTCAAGTAAATTTAGATTTAAAACATAGAATTATGCCTTCCTGTGTAGTGAAAAGTTGCAAAAACAACAGCAAATCACATAAAAAGTCTCACGGAATCACTTTTCACTTGTAAGTACATGAAATAACATCGTTTCTCTATTAACAAATGGCAACCCTTCGATACACACATAGATAAAAAGGTGGCTTCACTTTTGATGCTCGCGGCGCGCCGTCTTTCTTTTTTTGTTGGTCTGAGAAGTTCATAACTAGCGAAATGTGGCTGTTCTAATGGGTACACCTCTGCCTAACCCTTCGGGGGTATATCTTATACAAACTTTCAAGTCCTTTTCGAAATGAATGAATGAACCGATTTGAATTAAACTTCTTACATATAAGCAGGAATTTAGAAAAAGTTAGATGTGAACATTTTCGAAATGTCTTATTTATAAAAAGGTAATATTTTGGAAATCTCTGTTCCTATGGATAATTTAAAATCGGTCGAATTTAGATGTATCACATTTTTTTTACTTTTTAGAGTATGTACTTAAGTATGTATCCTGCGTATGTGTAGGAAGTCTCATTAAAATCGGTTCATTCATAATTTCGAAAAAAAGGACTTCAAGCCGTGAGCAAAAGTTAGTTTCTTACAAAAATCGTTGCATTTTTTATATCTGTGGCCTGTTGAGCCAATCTGTCCTTAAAACATGGAGATCAGTAAAATAAATTAACCGGAATCACAGAGAAAGTACCGACTTTGAGAAAGTTTATCAACAAAGTTACGGTAATCGTGATTTCGCAAAAAAAAACCGGTATTCTGCACATGGACTGCGCATGACGAATCGAAATTGTTGCTATTTTTGTAACTTACCATGAAATTTAACATTCTCATGGATATCTTTTGATTATGGTCATAAGAACCTATTAGTCTATGCTCACGATTTCGTCAATGTAAACTTTTGGTTATTTATTTATTTAAGCTTTATGCACATGTAAAAAATACACTGTTCAAAGGCGGACTTAATGCCTTGGGCATTTTCTACCAGTCTACCTTAGGGCCTTATCACACTAGCGGTTTGCGAGCGGCTGCGGGGCGGGGCGGGCGCACAGCGAATGCGTCGCGAACACGCCGCGGCTGCACAGCGGAGACGTCTAGCGAAGACTAGCGTTTGTACGAGACAGTAGGTACAAAATTGCGTCCACGCTAATATTTGCGGGTATCTCGTTGCGCGCATTTACTGCGCATGCGCGGCGTGTTCGCTACGCGCCCGCTCCGCTTTGAGGATGCTCGCAATCCGCTAGTATGATAAGGCCCTTATGGTGATGCAGAGACAAAACATAGTAGGTGCACAGATACAGATTTCCGAGAATAAAATTTAATAGTAAATACATACATACAAACAAAATATATAAAGTGGAGAGAGATAAAATACTGTGGTGAAGTACAACAAATTAATTGTGGTATGAGTCTGCCAACTTCTTATCTGCGGTTTTTAATTTCTAGCGCGGTACCCTAATTATTTTTCAAAAATAAAAGTAGCCTTAGCTACTCCTTATAACATTAGCTATTTACTAGTGAAAAAGCCATCAAAATCGGCCCAGCCGTTTTAAGGATTAGCCGGAACAAAAAGACAGACAAAAAACTAGGCCATCACGAATGCAGCACAATACCAAAATTTTCCATGGAGCGACTGCCTATCTGACCTTCACAACCCAGTAACTGGGTAAAGCGATGCTCCTTGGTAAGACTGGTAGTCAGACTTTCAGGCTTCTGAGTTCTGAGTATCCAAGACAGTTGAATACTTTCTCCGGGACTCGTCGAGCTTCATTGCGTCGGCGCTTTTCTGGTGGTCTCCACTGATTCTGGCTACCATAATTGCAATTTCGGTGAATCCATTTTAATTTAATAAGCATTTTGATTGCACGAAACGTATTTCTTTGACTTGTTATGAGCATGCAAGCATTTGAGCAAGCGTAGATAGAACGAAATGAGTTTAAGCATGATTAATTAGTTTGTACCGTTTTTCTTGACTTAGAATGTGTTTTTATGACAGCGGAACCAAATGGAGCAGTTTTTTTTATAATTAAATAATAATGAACTAAAATGCAACAGAAATAAAGTTGAAAATGCCGTAATCGTCAGTCTACCTTATGAGGGACCTGAAAGATTACCACCCAGAATTACATCTTGCATATGATTATCAACTCTATTTCAGATGTTTTAAGTTCATTATCAACAAGCAAATGAAGACTGCTTGAGCATAAATTGCTGCTCTGTTTGTGATGATGTTGTAGTGTGTTAGAATGAGCATGATACGAGCATTGACCTAGCATTATTAGTACAGTTGAACAAACTATTTGGTGAACAGGCAAAAATATATTCATCTTTTTATTTCTTATTGTGTGTGTAATAAGCTTCTTATTTAAGCTTCTGACATACTAAAAAAGTGATGTTTTTTTTTTTATACGATGCCCTACACTAGGAATTTCTCATGTATCGTAAGTGCATTTACAAACAGCCAGATGCAGAACAACGACCTACGGTTAAAGATATTTATTTCTCAAAAGAATTACAAATTCACTTCTAGAGAAAACATGAATAGGTTTAAAACAATCTTATGTGCCAGTATGCGTAGATAAAAACAAAAACAAAATATGTATCTTAAACTAAAATTACAATTTACAAACATCGTTTTAGCATAATAAGTACTTATAAAATTAATTAACAAATCAGAAAAAGAAGGGTATTACAAGATACAACACAATACTACCTGTAGGTCATATACAGGGTAATTGAAAATATACCCGAAACCTTAAAAGGGGTCATTGTACTCATCATTATGAACAACTTTTACTATGGGACCAATCTTGAATCATGAAAAAAAAATCAGCTGTTTCATACATTACGATCGTGTTGTGTAGCATTTTAGTAGGGAACAGCTGATTTTTTTTTATGATTTCACGGTTGGTCCCATAGTAAAAGTTGTTCATAATGATGAGTACAATGACCCCTTTCAAAGTTTCGGGTATATTTTCAATCACCCTGTATATACCTACCTATATTTGTTCCATGCGAATTTGATTATTTAAGGATTTTTATTATCTTTTCATCACACTAACAATACATGTAGTATCAATGAAAAAGCTATCAGCCTAGCCTATACACCAAACAGCTCGTTCAACTGTACATTTTTAATTTACTTCGTAATTTTGACATTACTTCTTTCAATTTCTAGAACACAGAGGTAAAAAGAAGAAGAAAAAGAAGGCCATCCTAAAGCTCTTGATTCTGGGAGCTGTCATCAAGGCCAAGATCGGAACTCTTCTGCAGATTCTAACTTATAAGTTACAGGTAAGATTTAAGTACTGATTTGGCGCTTATTTTGGTTGTTGACACCTGCATTAAGCAATAATTCCAAGATATAATTTCTCTTGGCTTCTTCTGCCTCTTTGGTCTAGTGGTCGTGAACTCGACTGCTGAGCCTTACCCAATAACCCTTTGCCCGACCTGGGAATCGAACCCAAGACCTCATGTCTTGGGTTCGATTCCCAGGTCGGGCAAAGGGTTATTGGGTTTTTCCATCAGGAATTTCTCATGTGGGTGTACTAGACAGAGGTGTACCCATTACTACTTGAAGTACTAATGGGTACACCTCTGCTTAACCCTCGGAGATTACAGGTGACATGTAAGTTCTTGAAAAAACCCCACTTTATTTTAGCCCTGAAAACCCGATTAATTTTCAATTTACTGTAAATTAGATTTATTGTGGGTTTGAAATCAATAAATCAATTATTGAGTTGGCAATTAAAATTAATTTAATCAATTTCAGGTCAAGTTCTTCATCGTGGCTGTTCTTGGCTTGGCTATCAACTTGGCAAGACTCTGGATTGACCTGAAGAATAAGCACAGTCAGCAACCGCAAAAGGTAAGAATTAGAAAATAAGAATTAGGTATAGTGAACACAAATAGTTCAAAGGTTGACAAATATAAATTATCGTAACCAATAAAAAAAAATCTGCTGTTAGCAATGGGTGAAAAATCTGGTCCGGAAACTTAAGAACACAACAAAAAAGAATCGTCGTTCTCAAGTTTTGCACTTAGCGACACATGCAGTCATTCATTTTTATTTCTATAGATAGAAAATAAAAGAAGGCCACCCTTTAGTATGTGTGTAGGTACATACAGGGCAGCCCACACAAGGACGTTCAAACGAAAAATTTTCCATTTCTTTTTTTGCGTTACCATGTTCGAGCTTCAATTGTACCGAATAATGGGAGTTATTTGTATTGTTTTAAAGAGCTGAGGGTCCGTGGAAGTAGTTTTTAAGGTCATTTGGGCGCTTATTGTGATTTTTCTGAGCCGAAAATCTGAAACGAATTTTGCAAATAACATTTTTTCCCTTTGAAATAAGTTTTGGTAATCCAGATCGGGTTGAGATTTCCCATTAGGTATTTCTCATTAGCAGCCTCGGAGTCTGGATTTGTGCCCGGTTGATGGCAATAGGCTCGCCCCCTATTACATGGGACTTAAACATAACTGGCGAAATGTGGCTGTACTAATGGGTACACATCTGCTTAACCCTTTGAGGATTACAGGCATGATATTATGTTACAAGACAGAATAACGCCTAAAAACGTTAAAACCAAATTATAATTTTACATCAAACACACAGTACATAACGCGAAACTCGATGTAGTTCATGGCTAATGTATTTTTGAGAGCAAAAGAAAAGTGAGTAACTATTATCTGATGAATAATGCGACGCATCATAATAAAAACTCGCTCATATGGATTAACTACACTGTATAAACAACGAATACTTTCTCTAAACATTACTAACTAGCTGTCCGCCGCGGTTACACCCGCGTCTTTGGTTACTGCTCCGCTCCCGTAGGTCGTAGCGTGATGGTATATAGCCTATAGCCTTCCTCGATAACTAATCTATCTAACACTGAAATAATTTTTTAAATCGGACCAGTAGTTCCAGAGATTAGCGCGTTCAAACAAACAAACAAACACTGCAGCTTTATAATATTAGTATAGATGTATTAATTACATACATACAAACATAAAGTCACGCCTTTTCCTCAGGGGGTAAGTTGAAATGACTGAAAGTCACGTGGTACTTACGATCTTTTTTTTATAATAGTGATACCAGCCTATTATTGTCAATGCACTGTAAGCCACCTCTGCCTAACTCTTTGGGAATACAGGCGTGATGTTATGTGTGTTATATTACTACTAAGTACTCCAGATATAATGCTTATTTCAAAAGTCAAGTTTTTACGTTTACGGCGGCAGAAAACATACGTCAATTTTGAATATCTGAGATCGATGTCATTTTCGAAATACTTTTCGTTTTTATGTAATTTCTTAATACACAATAGCAGAAAACCCACTTAACTAAAACACTAAGAAAGAATTATCGTAAATTAAAATTAAAAAAAGGATTTGCATTTGATTTCGAAGGTATACGAGCCTAAGTAAATAGTATTGTTTTTAATACCTCCTCTCCCATATCAAGGGGGTTTAGTCATCATCTGCCTAGCCTTTTCCCAACTTTGTTGGGGTCGGCTTCCAGTCTAACCGGATGCAGCTGAGTACCAGTATTTTACATGGAGCGACTGCCTATCTGACCTCCACAACCCAGTAACTGGGTAATACGATACCCCTAGGTAAGACTGGTTGTCAGACTTTCAAGCTTCTGACGACTCGTAGCGACTGTCAAAGATCCACGTATGACAGCCGGGACCAACAGCTTAACGTGCTTTGCGAGGCACGGAATGATGTCAGTAATGTCTAAGAAAACTTTATAAAGTAATACATATTATATGAATTGAAAAAGTCACATTGGTACTTGCCCGGATTCGAACCCACAACCTCATGCATGAGAGGTGGGCGTCTTAACCGCTAGGCCATCACGACATTTTATCAAGGGGGTTTGGTATGAGTTTAATTTGTAGTGGAAAGTACCAAATCTCCGCGGATGAAGTAGCAGGCGAAATGCTAATTTGGTAGTGAACTAGAATCGTTGCGTCATCGCGCTTCTCTTTCTTTTCTATGCAGTCTGACAGTGACCCCGTTTGCCTCGTTGCCGTTTTCACTGTCCAAAAGCTTGAGATCTAATCACTGACTTTGGTGAAGGAAAAAATCATGAGGAAACCTACTTATCTTTATCTATACTAATAATATTATAAAGAGGAAAGATTTGATTGTTTGTTCGTTTGCATTAAATAGGCTTTGAAACTACTGAACCGATTTGAAAAATTCTTTCACTGTTGGGAAGCTACACTATCCCCGGGTGACATAGGCTATATTATATTTTATTATCAAAAAAATAAGGGAGAGAGAACATTATTTGAAAGTGGTTGCAAATTAACAGCCTGTAAACCAAATATGATTTTTATCTGTACTTATTTTAATTGACAACAATAAACATTCTTGATCTTATTCATTCGGTCTTATGAATGAGTTCATTCAGAGAATGAAAGAGAATGCACTCCCACTTTCATTTGGATACAACAATACGTGGATTAACGTAAATATTTAAGTTAATTTTTGATATTTAATTAAGCTACTCAACTTTAATTAATTATCATTTTTTAACCTAGATATTCAAAATTCTATCCTACTATCAGATATCTTTATTATAAAAATTTAATTAGACTGAAGAAATTTTTGTGTGTTTGTTTGAATGCGTGAATCTCTGGAACTGCCAGTCGGATTGGAAAAAATCTTTTTGCATATGATAGCCAGATTCATGAGGAATAGTATAGTCTTTATAACTTCATGCTATGACCAACGAGAGCGGTAGCAGTAGCCAAAAACGTAAATTGACACAAGTGAAAAACACGCACGAATTTTATTTATTATTTATTTATTTAAACTTTATGCAACAAAAGCGTACAAAGGCGGACTTAATGCCTAAGGCATTCTCTACCAGTCAACCAAAGGTGATGAAGAGATAACAAAGCAGGTGCAAAAAAAATTTTAGTACCCATTTTAGATAAATCCTTTCTTAGCGAACGTCTAGTTCTATAAACTACCTTCATGCTTAATTTCATCTTTATAGATGAAGCGGTTTTCGATATTTCGTGATGAATGAGTTTCGCTTTTATATACAGGAAGATATTTTTTATCAAAATGTTTGTAGATATTATGCGCCGCGTCGAACACTGACCCGACTCGCGCGCCTAGCATTGATAACAATCAATCCTTTCATACTTTTACCATGCAAAAATGAAATTCCGGATACGTTATTTTGAAAATATTACAAACCAATTTTTTTTTTTCAAAAATGGGGTCTATGAAAGATACCTAGTGCCTTGAAAAAATTTGGAACGTGATAAAAAAGAATATATATATAAATATATATAATATATATATTTTAGACGAATTCCAATATGCCAACGCAGATGTCTTACAAAACTACTGAATAGTCTAATAGCCGATCCTACGAATAATTCTGACGTGGGCGCAGACCTTTATTCTGAACTCTACACAAACGCAGAATCTAGTTTCATATTAATAGGTCCAGGTTTTCTCACGATGTTGACCTTCACCGATGTCAGTGATGTCCAAGAAATACTTAGAAAGTACATATGAAATAGGAAATGTTGTGAACTTGTGACAGTACTTACCCGTGATAGGTTGCGAACCCATCTTCTTTCTTTATCGTGTGGGCAGTAAGGTCTTACGACCCCACACACCCTAGTGTCAGTTTATAAACAGCCTCAAGGGCCTCTGACATGGTTTGAGTGGAACAGTAATAGTCTGGTATAAGTCCAGGTTTCCTCACGATGTTTTCCTTCACCGATGTCAATGATGTCCAAGATAAACTTTAGAAAGTATATATGAATTGAAAAAGTATACGTATAGTACATATTAGTACTTGCCCGGATTTGAACCCACAACTTCGCGCGTGAGAACGCGTCTTAACCACTGAGCCATCACGATATTTATTTTTTTATATCCTCTACTAGCCCACTGACTGACCTTTAGTTTAATTTTCTAGTAACATCCCTGTTGGTTTAATAGTCGCAAGCGCGACTGCTGACCGTAGGTTTCTGGGTTCGATTCCCAGGTCGTGCAAAGTGTTATTAGGTTTTTCCATCAGGAATTTCTCAGTAACAGCCTCGGAGTCTGGATTTGTGCCCGGTTGATAGCAATAGGCTCGCCCCCTATTACATGGGACTTAAACATAACTGGCGAAATGTAGGTGTACTAATGGGTACACTTCTGCCTAACCCTTCGGGGATTACAGGCGTGATGTATGTATCCATTATTTGTTTTCCTTAATAATTTCCATATAAGAAAACATATGATTAGCAACGTGTTTTAATGAGTATGAAAGTGTTAAACCAGTTATTTTAACCGACTTCCAAATCTCGGATGTGTGATTTCACATTTTTTTACTGCGAAGTAAAAGTTATGGGTATTTTTTATCATTTTAAGTGATGAATAAAACGCGAGACACTGTGATTTGTGTAATAGAAATATAGGTACAGTAACGGTCATAAGTGGAGTAGCAATCTACAAACCAAATCGATTGATACTTTGGTTAAAGTTACGACCTTTCGACGTCGTGTGCGAATTTTGAGATGTACGTAGGTACTGTGTTATTACGTTCAAAAGTGCCTTATAATGGCCTAATTAAATAAATTATTTGACTTTGACTTTATCTTTGAATACATCACTTATACACACAGATGTAGGTACGGCCTGTACCCCGTGTTCACGCAATTCAAACCTTAGCATGCTACTGCACTTATGACCGCTACTGTACATAGCTTGTCTTTATTACCTGGACTAGGCGAACGGAGTATGTAAGGATTGTAGCAGGTCCGTAGTCGCAGGACGTCTTAACAGGATACCGTGGCCCCGGAACGCATAGGGCAACAGAAGGAACAGGGTGGTTTTTAGTTAGTAAAATTCTGACAGTCCCTTCCGCCCCACCCAGGGCGGAAGGACTCGTTAGATGATTTTAAACAACCAAAAAAATAAAAGGATTGTAGCAGATGGCGTTCTGTGGTTTCTGCCTATCCCCATCGGGAAAAAGGCGTTAGTTTATGTATGTGTGTAATCACAAATATCTTCCATTTCTATACTTTTAACGTGAAAGATTGATTGATGACCAATTAATCTGCTAGTCTCATTAATATTTGATGCATTACTCGGCTGTAGACGCACATACTTGCACGCACGCGCTTGATACCTCATTGCATTTGATTCAATTGGAAACTGAATGTGTCAGTTACATTGTATCGATACAAAGATAGGTGCAGAGTTGCCTAGCTTGACTGCGTTGACGAAAAAGTGTTGGAACGGGTCGATTTTCTAATTGGAAAACAATTTATCATAAAGTACAACATAATTTGTACTCAAAAACACTTTGCCCTGCACTATACAGTTTTATCAACATAACATATAACATCACGGCTGTAATCCCCGAAGGGTTTAGGCAGAGGTGTACCCATTAGTAGACCCACATTTCGCCAGTTATGTTTTGTGTTGTTTTTTTGTTGTTGTTTGTTTTTTTGTTTTGTTTTATCAAAACATGTAAATTAAGCTAAGTCCATACAAATTTTAAGCTTGTGCTAATTAGCTGTAAACAGCCCAACTACTAAGCTAAGATAACCATAGACTACGATGTTGATCTAAAAACGTGTTTTTTTTGTCTTTGGGACGCTTTCTCAGCATTTCATCTAGTCATCATTACGTAGGGCTGCCCTGAGAGGCGGCTGTTATTAGAATAGGTACTTAGGTACGAAAATTTGGACCTAAAGACCGAGGTGAAGTGAGATTCAGGTAACCTGTCAATACGCCTTAAGTATTGATTGTTAATTAGTGTCCGACCGAAGCTTCGGCTTCGGCTTCGGCTTCGGCCACCTTCGGCCAAAAAAGCACCTTCGGCCAAATCTTCGGCTTCGGCCAAAAATTTGCCGAAGGTTTGGCCGAAGCCGAAGGTTTGCTAGTTGTCAAAATTTGAAATTTACTGAACGATGCTAGAGCGAGACGGAGAGTGTGCAGAGCAGCAGAGTTTCGCCGCGCCGCCGCACCGGACCAAACGAATCGCCAATATTTTATTACCTACTTGTATATGTTGGTCACTCGGCTCGTTATTGGGCTAAATCTCTAAAGCTCTCACAATAAGTATCTAGTATATTCTGAGATCAAAGTAACTATCGTATTTCTCAAGGTCAATGACACCTTCGGCTTCGGCTTCGGCCGAAGGTTTTGGTGAATACCGATTAATCGGCTTCGGCTTCGGCTTCGGCCAGAATTGCACCTTCGGTCGGACACTATTGTTAATATTCTTACAAACTGGCAATAGGCTTGCCTCCTATTATAAACATTAACTGGCCGAAATGTGGGTGTACTAATGGGTGCACCTCTGCCTAACCCTTCGGGGATTACAGGCGTGGTGATGTTATTTACAAACTGGTCTGGCTGGTACTTACTTGATCCTAAAACCATTGTTTTAATCATAAAGTTAAAGTCAAATCATTTGTTATAATTTAACTTTGTGAATAAAATAATAATATTTTTTGAAGTCTGGATTTGTTTGTGCCTGTTTGATGGCAATAGGCTCGCCCCCTATTACATGGGACTTAAACATAACTGTCCGAAATGTGGGTGTACTAATGGGTACACCTCTGCCTAACCCTTCGGGGATTACAAGCGTAATGTTATGTAATAATATTATTAAATCTGGTGGCCTCTTTCCAAAAGGTTTTTTGGAAGAGGCAACGATTTGGTGTAAACTGTTAGCTTACATTTGATGAATAAATGAATATTGAATACATAGTATCGTATGGAGAAGAATGGAAAATTGACATACTCACTCTTGTGACATAACACATATTTGGGTAGGTACTCATCGATTTCTAAAAAAAACTTTAACTATATCTGACGACCATAATTACCTACTCTTTTGTTGACTGCACACAAATCTTGAGCGACCCGGCGTGTGTCAGCTCTGGTCAGCTCGGTACATCTTTCAATGTGAAAGGGTCGGCGTGATTTTTATTCTCGCCTCGCCTCGCCGTTGTGAAATCACTTTATTAATCATCTCAGTGAACGCAGCACTTAGCGTATTGAACTAGATAATCATTATGATGAGCTTCAAACTTCCAAAATGTATCTGTGTCACACGTGTTGGCGATCATCTACAAAATTATCTATATACAAATAAAATTGTAGTGTCTGTTTGTAGGCACAAAAGCCTCACTCGACTTGACTTCGAGCTTGACTCGGATCAACGCACAGCCTAAACCGCTGATCGTAGAGACCTGAAACTTGGAGGGTGTGTTCTTTGTATGACGTAGGCATCCGATAAGATAGGATTTTCCGAAATTCTACTCCTTAGGGGGTGAAAAAGGGGGGGGCAATCTACTTCTTTTGCATAAACATTATTTTTAATAGTGTTTTTTTGTAAGTGTCGTATATATCCTTTCGTATGTATTTAGAAACAAAGTATTAGGTATTTTGATATTACAAAAAGACGCTTCAATTTTAAATATACATAGACGATTTGATTTTGACTTCTGTGTCGTGCCAACCCTAGCTAAGTAATGAATACGCTTCGCGAGCGGGTGGGAAATACCACGATTAGGGTCGTTGGCATCCGTGTGGGTCACAGTGAAAGTGACCCCCTCTGCAGGCGACGGGTTAGTATTGGTGCACTGCTCGCAAGCGGGTTCTGGGTTCAATTCTCAGGTCGAGAAAAGTGTTATGGGGTTTTACCATCCATACTAATATTATAAGTGCTAAAGTAACTCTGTCTGTCTGCCTGTCTGTTACGTTTTCACTACGGCTTTGAACCGATTTTGATGAAATTTGGTACCTGCAAAAAGGGGCATAGGCTACTTTTTACACGACTGCCCCAAAAAAAGGAGTGTTATGTGCTCAGGGTTAATGTATGTATGTATGTGAGTTTCTTTATTCCACCATAACTTTTAAACGCCTGAACCGATTTAGATGTATGGGGTATCGTTACAATCCTTGCATCGTTCCGAGTAACATAGGCTAGTAAAAATAAAAAGAAACCGGTGTGGTCACTTTAAAACGTAAATTAATACCAGCCTCAATTTATTTTTTTAATGAATCTGGTCGTGTCTATGTTTATCGTCTAGAATTTGACAAGTAGATTTAAAAAATATATAACACTGTAAATAAAAAACGTCGTAAAAAAAAACTGACGAGTAAACAAAGTACAAATATGTGCAATTTTGGCAGTCGTGTTTTTTAATTTTTTAATTATAGTAGCTTGTTATTCGACTCCGAGTTCGTATGCGTTCGCGATAACCGTCATTTACGCAGACGAAGTCGCGAGCAAAAGGCTTGTATAATTAATTAATTTATTTAATTTGAAAACTTTAATTTTCAAACTCACATGCACAAACAGACCTACACTGACCTTATTGGTGAGGTTCTTCAGAAAGGTCAGGTGCGCAGTACTCGTAACCGGCGTGCTTGTATGACGAGATGTATGAACGTAGATGAGGCGAAAGTAGTATGTAAGGATCGTAGCAGGTGGCGTTCTGTGGTTTCTGCCTACCCCCATGGGAAAAAGGCGTGAGTTTATGTATGTATGTATACACAAACAGCCATACCTGAAACAACTATCTGTAGATCATACAAATATTTGTTCCGTGCGGGAATCGAGCCCACGATCGCCGCCCCCGCTCGCTTCTATCATGTGCAAAACAGATGTTTACTATTTAAAAATCGATCGAATTGACGTTTATTCCGCGCACTCAAGCTATATCCCCTCTCCGGGGTCGCGGGACGTCTTAACAGGATACCATTGCCCCGGAGCGCAAAGGGCAACAGAAGGAACAGAGGGTGGTTTTATAGACAGTAAAAGTCTGACAGTCCCTTCCGCCCCACCCAGGGCGGAAGATCTAATTTGATGATTTTAACCACCCAAAAAAAAAAGCTATCCCCTCTGACCTTTTGGAGGCAGCTATCACTCAACCATAAGTGGTTCAGACAAAACAATAACTTTCTATACATACTTCTTAAACACAAAAACCAGAGGCGGACTTAATTCCTTTCTTTTTAAAATTAATAATTCATTAAGACGACTTAATGCATTATTAATATAAATAACTATGTCGGTTACCGCGGTGTTTTTTTTGGCCGAAACCCTAATTTGATTTCTAAAATAAAAGAAGTCTAATTATGTTACTCTTTAATATTATAACATCTCTATGCCAGTGAAAGTCTTATCAAAATCGGACTAGGCCTCTAGGCGCTTCGGAGTATTTCGGAGGTTAGCCGAATCAAACAGACAGATAAAAAAAAACATAATTATAAGAATTCGTTTTTTTTCGATTAGATTCCTTGTAAACATTCTTATTTATTTTGTAGAAACCTGTTATTTTGATATTTTTGTAGTTTTTTAAAGCAGTTGTCTTTTTGTAAAAATGTTTTTTTTATTTTTCACTTTTTAGTGCAATATTAGATACTTGTCGTTAATATTTGAAATCCTTACAAAAATCGGCTCAGCCAAACATGAGATAGTTGTGAACAAATATACATACGTACGGGTCAAACGGAGAACCTCCTTTTTTTGAAGTCGGTTAAAATACCAAAACCTCCTAAATGTAATAAGTACTTTTCTGAACATTGCATCAAAATTAGTTCAGCCAAACGCGAGATAATCGCGGACAAACATACAGGTCAAACTTTCAACTCTTTTTTTTGTAACTCAGTTAAAAATCTATTAAATTTTATTATATTTTATTTATTTATTTACGGACTTTGGAAGACTTAGGTACAGCTTTTTTTTTAGGTGGTAAAAATTTTTTACCGCCTAAAAAAAATGCATGATTATCTTATTATGGATACAAGACCTACCTTTCTTCCAAAGGCGCAACGTTGGGTAACCCGTTAACCGCCCATTGTAAAAACCTATAATTTTCGAATACCTCAGAGTCGGTAGCATCCGTGTGGGTCACCAGTGAAAGTGACCCCGCAAGCTCGACACCCAGCGGTGTAGGGTTAAATTATTTAAATGGGCGACTGACAAGACTCGTATTGAATATCTTTGACTTGAGACAAACAAGTTTTCTTTTTGCATTAATTCTACATTTGGTTGTTTATAAATCGCACTTTTTGTTGCAAAAATAGCTTGTAACTTTTTTATTTATGTTTCTAAATAAATTAGTAGCAAGAAAGAAAGAAAGAAAGAAACAGAGAAAGAAAGAAAAACTGTTTATTCACTTGAACATAACATAAAAGGAAATAAATGTATACAAAAGCAAAATAACAACAATAAACCATTATTAAGAGAATTATTAAGGAGCTCGTGGCTAAGTAATAGCAGCCGCACGGGTCGATCCGTCAGGTTAAGCTACGCTTGCCGGGGTTGGTCCGTGGATGGGTGACCATCTTTACACACCGAGACTCCTCCGTGCCTCGGAAAGCACGTTAAGCCGTTAGTCCCGGCTGTCATACGTGGATCTTTGACAGTCGTTTCGGGTCAAAGCCCGAAAGTCTGACAACAAGCCTTACCAAGGGGTGTCGTATTACCCAGTTACTGGGTTGTGGAGGTCAGATAGGCAGTCGTTCCATGTAAAATACTGGTATTCAGCTGCATCCGGTCAGACTGGAAGCCAACCCCAACATATTATAGTTGGGAAAAGGCTAGGCAGATTAATTAGTTTTATACATTGAGTTTTATAGAAACGTATTGAACTAATTATTTAATTATTTTTTCTCTCATCCACAGATTATATACTACGAGCATGCGCAGCACCAGCATCATTACGACCATGAGGAGGAGGATCAGCACGGCTGGGGGCCTTGGTCCAGGAGCATACTGCCTGATGATGTAAGTATGGACTTCGGTCAAAGTCAAAACATTTATTTCAATTAGACCATTTACAGGCACTTTTGAATCGTTTGACTGCCTCATTCGTCTAGTGGTCATAAAGCGCGACTGCTGAGTATGAGGTCTTGGGTTCGATTCCCAGATCGGGCAAAGTGTTATTGGGTTTTTCTATCAGAAATTTCTCAGTAGCAGCCTCGGAGTCTGGATTTGTGACCGGTTGATGGCAATAGGCTCGCTCCTTATTACATGGGACTTAAATATAACTGGCGAAATGTGGGTGTACTAATGGGTACACCTCTGCCTAACCCTTCGGGAATTACAGGCGTTATGTTTTATATAAATAAAAAAACCCAGTTTTACACTAACCTGTTTTTTTTTTCATAGGAAACGGAAGTGGACGCCAGTGAAGTTTCACCCTACAAAGCGCAAGAGAGAAGCCCGCTGATGTTTGCCCGTCCTTTTCTAACGAGAGTGTAAGATATCGCCGTCTCTTTCACTCCAGTCATAGTATAAATACTGACTTGTTTTTTTGAAAATTGTTAAACCTACCATGTGTAAAGAAAATCGTCTAATATTTAAATGGTAACTCGCTAATGGGGCTGCCAGCATAAAAAGGAATCAATAATGGGGTAGTAAATACCATTACCTAAGTAATAATTCCAGGACACAATTCTGCTAAAAACAAACTCTTAAAGCCCAACACACACTGAGAGTGGGAGCAGGATATCTGGATCACAGGAGATCCAGATAGCCCAATTTTACTTCTCAAGAAGTGATTTTGAGTTATTGAGAACTGATTTTCGTTCTTTCAAAAACTTGATCTATTCATAGCGTTTTTCGTAGCAACATCTAAAGAACTGAATTCGTTTTCTCTATAACAGGATCATTCAAACATTTTTGTCAGTTAGTTTGTATGAAATCAAGTCAAGTTCAGTTAAGAGCGTTTCTCTTAACTGTCATCCAAAGTAAATGTGCTTGCAAAATTAAAGCTAAATAGTTTGAGAACAACTGCTTTAAAATTCAGTTGCAAGATTTGATCCGAACAAACATACATACATTGCAAGTTAAATAAAATCTTGTTAACTGTCATCCAAAGTAAATGTGCATGCAAAATTACAGCTAAATAGTTTTAGAACAACTGCTTTAATCAGTTGCAAGATTTGATCCAAACATGTATACATACATTGCAAGTTAAATAAAATCTTGTAATAAAGACACACAGAGAGCGGGAGCTGGATGGTCGGCTCGGGTTGTATTCTTTGTCCTTGTTGTTGTATACAACGTGTAATGTTAAATGCGCAAAACCTGAAAATAGTTTGATCAGAATTAATAACGAGCAGAATCAATTGAACCACTTTTAATATAGGTCACATTTTTCAAAAAATCTTCATTAAAAACGTTGCCGTGTCTATTTATTAGTAGGTCAAGCCATCCGGCGCGCAGCGGCCCGGTGACGACTTCTCCCTCGATAGAGCGTCGTCGCAGACGCAAGAAACGATCAGAATTGCCAGTAAAACTAAATCAACACATAAAACCTTTACTTTTGTTTTAATGGTTTTTTTTTCTCTGAAATAGGTCAATTTAATTAAAAATCAGTTGGGGTGTCTGAGGTTTTGCGCATTTAACGTTACACGTTGTATATGGATGTCCACATACTGAACGCTCACGTCCCGCTCCCGTCCCGCTGCCGTCCCGCTCCCGCTTTCTGTGTGTGTTGGTCTTTATTACAAGATTTTATTTAACTTGTAATGTATGTTTGTTTGTTCGAATAAAATCTTTCAACTGAATTTTAAAGCAGTTGTTCTCAACCGATTGAGCTGAAATTTTGCAAGCACATTTACTTTGGATGACAATGCAATTATGAGCGTTTGCGCCGTACGGCGTTTCATACAAACTTTTAATTATTTATTTTTCTAAATAAATAAACCGATTTTAATGAAACTTCCTACACATATGCAGGATACATAGGTCTAAAAAGTTATTTGAGAACATTTTTTTTTTAAACTAAGAGTTTTGTTGGATTTTCTTGTATTTTTTTTTATTTGACGATAAATTTTGTATGGTAGGTTTTACATTATATTTAATTATAGACAATGGTAATTAACGATTATTTGTGGACATGCGTTCTTAGTATTGGTAAAAATTAAAATTAAATCTGGTAACACTATAATGTCGTGATGGCCCAGTGGTTAAAGCGCTCACCTCTCATACACTAGGCTATGGGTTCACAACCAAGCACGGGAAAGTACCAGTATGACTTTTTGTATTTCATATGTACTTTCTAAGTTTATCTTAGACATCACTGACATCGGTGAAGAAAAATATCGTGAGGAAACCTAGCTGAACTTAATATTCTTAATTACTCAAAAATTCAAAACTTACTGCCTCGTTGGTGTAGTGGTCGCGAAGCGCGACTGCTGAGCATGAGGTCTTGGGTTCGATTCCCAGGTCGGGCAAAGTGTTATTGGGTTTTTTCTCAGTAGCTGCCTTGGAGTCTGGATTTGTGCTCGGTTGATGGCAATAGGCTCGCCCCCTATTACATGGGACTTAAACATAACTGGCGAAATGTGGGTGTACTAATGGGTACACCTCTGCCTAACCCTCCGGGGATTACAGGCGTGATATTATGTATGAATTTCAAAATAATAACCACAAGCTCAAAAAGTGAACACAAAATAATAATGAATGGCAGTGTAGCAGATAATTATTTTGTCTGTAAACGAAATCCATGATCATGCGCAAGTAATCAAGTGTTGCCAACAAAAGGTGTCGCAGTGTTGCAAACATAAAATAATATTATACCTAAGATTTAAGTTTAATTATTTAATAAGGCATTATTAGTTAAGATGAGGCCATAGTGTGAGTGTTATTTATCGTGTGTTTGTGTGAATATGCCTTTATTATTTATATTTTAAATAAATTATTTTTTCAAAAATATCTTGTTTTACTCATTTTTTTTTGCCTTTATAGCCCAGGAAAATTAGGGTTTCACCTTGGAATGAGAGATAGTCGGCTTTAAAGTATAATCCTTTATTTTGTCACCCTAAAACTTCTCTCAAAACCTACTTATCGTAGGGTGTCCGCGACGTCAGATATTTCAAGGTCAAAGGTCAAAAAATCGTTATTTTACACATTTATTGCAAATATCTCGTTTCCTATAGGTTTTATGCTATTTGTATGTTAACAAATATTGTAGAGGATTAAATTCTCTACAACTTTGGTCTTAACTTTTTTTTTATATCTTGAACCATTTTCGAGATAGAGGGTATTAGTCTAGTTCAGAGTTGACAGAGACAAAGTCTACAATGGAATGAGCTTACCTAGAAGAAGTCTGTACACTTCAACTTTGAAGAGATTAGGGTCGAAGAAAGCGTTCGTAAATACAGACGCAGGTAGAGTTCCACTCCTTTGCTGTGCGTATAAAAGGCATTTGAAAACGCTTAGTGCTAATTGATGGAATAACCACAAGGTAGGTAAGTATTTTATAATCTTTAAACAATTTTAAACCGTGTTTACAGTATTTAAAGTCTATATTACCAAGCCTATATTATTCAGAAAGGTCAGATGCGCAGTACTCGTAACAGGCGTGCTTGTATGACGAGATGTATGAACGTGGACGAGGCGAAAGGAGTATGTAAGAATCGTAGCAGGTGGCGTTTATAGTTTCTGCCTACCCCCATGGGAAAAAGGCGGGAGTTTATGTATGTATGTATTAACAAGCCGAAAGTACGCTGTGACGCAGGAACGGATCGAATAAAAGAAAAACGCACTATTATAAAAACCAAAAATATATTTTCTCATTAATACATACTGTTAAACAAACAATCATTACATACAGGCACTAAAAACAAAAAACCGACGACCACCAATACTACTCTCAACTAGCCACGGAAACACCCGAACACTTCCGAGCACGCCCGAACTATCGCGGCGAATACTTCGGGTTATCAGGCGCATAAGTAAAACTCCTCAACTCATAGGACACGCCATTTTGATTATCATAACCGATTTCCTTTTTAAAATCATCGAATTCCGAGCTACCGCCGAACACTCGATTCGGTTTGCGATCGGGCGAGTTCGGGTCGCGCTCGGCAGTCTTCGGGTCGGATGGCGCGCTGTGATTGGTCGGCAGCGGTCGGAATAAGGCGGAATGGGCGGTCGCCGTGTCGAGATCGGCTTTCCTCGATACGATTATACGTATGTCAGTGTGTAGGTACAGTTTACCGGATTTCGATGTCATAAACCTGAGAAAGAGAGAAAAGATAGCATTAGCTTCGTGTGTGAGAGAGACATAAATACTGGCTTGAGGAGGCGGAACGCAGAGTGGAAGGCATGGGAGGGAGGTCTTTTCCCAGGAATGGGACAGTAAAGGCAATACTGGTCATCACACTGTCCTAATTAGGACTTTTCAATTTTCCTTAAGACATCATTGCATTGTCAATGGTCATTGCTAATTGTTAAAGAACAGTAAATAATTAGCCATTGAATTTTGAGCCTAAAATCGTGTGTATTAAAATATATTTTTTAATAGCGAGATAGATAAAGAAGGTGATGGCTCGCGGGCGGCGCACTGACAGCTAACGTTTGGATTTTTCGCGGTGATTCGCAGTTCTCCTATCGGACACATGCTTTTTTGCTATCAGAATTTTTAAATTCTGGTTACTATTAAGACTAAGCTACTAAAATAGATGCCCCCCGCCTCCCCCCCACCGTTCGAAATTAAAAAGTTGGCTAATCTTTATTGAGATTGGCCATCGAGGAATCAAAAGTACCAGGCTCGCAGACTCACCTAAGATGTATGAGATAGCGCAGCCACTTGTGCGCGGCCCCGCGCGCGGGCGGGTCTGCCCCGGCCGGCATGTACAGCGTGCGCTGGCGCAGGAACGTGCGCGCGCTGGGGGGCATGCGCGTGAGCTCGTACAGCACCACGAACATCTTCACCAGCGTGCCGTGCGGGTTGAACAGCGACACCTGCACCGTGCCGGAGCGAGCCACGCGGTAGCCCGACGAGCCTAGGTTTATGTGGCCCTGGGGAAGAAAGGATTTATGGTAAAAAAATTATAAAACAGTTTTGTGGTTCAACATCGCGCCTGTAATCCCCGAAGGGTTAGGCAGAGGTGAGAGTACGAGTATGTATTAAGATTCTAATTTACTCCTTATATACTAGATATAGACTCACTCCTTTATTCCAGGTAGGTAGACACCACAGAACGCCACCTGCTACGAACCTTACATACTCCTTTCGCCTCATCTACGTTCATACATCTCCTCACACAAGCACTGTGTACTGCGCACCTGACCTTTCTGAAGAACCTCACCAATAAGGTCAGTGTAGGTCTTCCTAGGGCGTCCCCTCCCTGCGTTGCCACTCACCTCTGCCGTGTAAATACCTTTTGTTAATCGTCATTCACTCATCCTCTCAACATGACCGAACCATCTAAGCATACCCTTTTCTATATTTGTCACTACATCCTCTTTTAATCCACCAGACCTTTAATAAAAGATTCTAAATAATAGACAGCTCACCATATAAGGCGCGTTGGTCCCCCCCGGCGCGTAGAAGAACACGGTGACTGGCAGCCGCTTGTGCGGGGGGCAGAAGGAGCCGTACGCGCCCAACTCGGCCGTGAAGCCGTGCACCGTCGCCACCGGCTCCAGCCGACCCTTCAGGGCAGACTCCTCGAAACTGCCTGGAATTAAAAAAAAATATTGTAAGAAAATGTTGAATTGCAGAATACGTTTGGAGCAAGCGTGGTGATCAATGCTTGTGACTTCTCTGTATGAGAAGAGGCTTTTGGCCTGTTGTAGGATTATAATAGGCTGTATTCTTATTTGTAAAAATAATGTCAATAAGATAATAATAGTTGACGGTAAAATAAAAGAAATAAAAGAACATCTATATTACCCATGTTTGCAAAGTAATAAATGATTTGATTTGAATCGATACATCTCCCAAAACGAACTAATCCATGTCAATATTTCCCCCAATTTTTAGTGCAGTTTAAAGTTTCCTCCAATTTTCGGAATAATTGAAAATTGTTTCCAATTTTCAAAGTAATAGTAGTGATGTCAGATATTTAAATCTAATTAATTAGTTCAATACGTTATGGATTGCCCCGAATTGACAGAAATTGCCCAAGTGAAATAGGTATTTTTTATAGTTATATTAAACATCAACATACCAAGTAAGCCAGTGCTGGGCCGCATGCGGATCTTGGCGGCGGGCGGCGCACGCGCAGGCGGGGGGGCGGCGCGCGGGGGCGCGGGGGGCGGGGACGCGGGGGACGCGGGCGGCACGGGGGACACCGGGGACAGCGGGTGGAACAGCGCGCTGGAAACAATTCAGTTATTAATAACATAAGATATGACCCCTATTTCCCTTAAAAGGGTAGGCCTAGAAGTACGCAAGTGAGCTTAGTACTACAAAATCAACTATACCTACCTAGTGTTTTTCTCATTTAGGTTTGGGTCGGCTTCCAGTCTAACCGGACGCAGCTGAATACCAGTATTTTACATGGAGCAACTGTCTATCAGACGTCCACAACCCAGTAACTGGGTAATAAGATACCCCTTGGTAAGACTGGTTGCCTGGAATACAACGCGACGACACGCTCACGTCACGCTCAGGTCACGCTCCAGCTCTCTGTGTGTTTTGGGCTGTACGGAACTCTAAAAAATCATCATCGCTGCTGTGGGTGCCGCCCGCTCGCACCAATCTGCTGCAGCACGCGCCGGTGACGCGCGCGTTGCGTACACTCAATATGATGTCACAACAGATTGACTGCTTCAATTGTACTCTGAGCGAATTCACACGGGCCGCAATTTGTAACATTACTTTAAGCTAAGATTTGTTATCTCGTATACTTCACTATTGTATTAGGTAAGTAAGCCTGTGATGATAGTGTATGTGTGATATAAATAAATAAATAAATAAATCATAAAAGCCCACACACCTCTTAATTCCAGATATGCCATTAATGGAGTCATCAAAGTCGAAGCAGTTGTTCCCCCTCCGCAGCGGCGCGGGGCTGGACGTCAGCGGCAGGCCCGTCTTCGTGTGGAACACCATGGACGCTGCCGAGTCGAAGCGCCAGCGGAACCGGTCCATCTCCGTCGGAGACGGCACCTGGTTCTCCTGCTTCCGAGGGTCTGGGAACTGGAAGCCCTTACAAATAAATAGAAGTTGTTTGTTTTATGTGATTTTTTTTTACGGATCCCTAATTTTTTTTTTATACATAGAAACGGGGATAACGTAGCTGCCTAATGGAGAATTTTCACAATCAGACCAGTAGTTTCGGAGATTATCGCGTTCAAACAAGCAAACTCTTATAATTTCTCCCTTTATATATTGTAGTATAATAAAAATATACTGCTTCAACTTTCTGACCAACTGACCGACTCCTTGACAATTCAAAAGTGCCTGAAAATGATCCAATTGAAATAAATGCTTTGAGCTGCCAGTCCACCATGATCCGCTCGCCACAAAGAAAACTTTCATAGAATGTCAAGGTCAAATCATTTATTTCACTTTGGAACGTCATAATACAAGAAAAATAAATAGAATTGAATCTAGTTGCCCCTTCCAAAAGATAGTTTTGTATGGAGAAGAATGAGCAAGAGGCTCATTTCAACCAAGATCACCAAAAGGATCTTTAAGAACAACACTTGTGAGTCGGACTCGTACTATTTCTTATTTGCTCACATAACATCACGCCTGTAATCTCCAAAGGGTTAGGCAGATAGGTGTACTCATTAGTAGTACCCACATTTCGCCAGTTATGCTTAAGTCCCATGTAATAGGGGGCGAGCCTATTGCCATCAACTGGGCACAAATCCAGACTCTGAGACTGCTACTGAGAAATTCCTGATGGAAAAACCCAATAACACTTTGCCCGACCTGGGAATCGAACCCAAGACCTCATGCTCAACAGTCGCGCAGTAATATGATAAATGCGAAAGGAACTCTGTCTGTCTGTCTATTACACTTTCACGACTAAATCACTGTACCGATTTTGATGAAATCTAGCACGAGTTAAGTTTAAACCCCAAGAAAGGACAAGCTACTATTTTATTCCGTGACTGCGTCTGCGTCCGCTATAACTGACATTTACGAGGACTAAGTCGAAAAGCTAGTAATAATATATTTTGTGAAATTTTCAACTAGCTACTTATTAGGGTTCCGCAGACGAACGTATGAAAAGGCCGTCGGCTAAATAATAGAGTCCCGCTTTAAGAGGAAACGCGGGTGAACTTTTCTCCATACAAACGCTCTCGCCTGTTTTCTTTCTGGTTTATGACTTTAAAGCAATGATTTTTTAGAATAAAGTAAATATCAACTTTTTTTATGCCCCTATGTTTCCCTTTTTAATGAGACATTATTTTTATAAGCACTAGAACCCACAGAAAATGCTCAAAATTGCCGCTGTGAACAGCGGCCTAGTATACATATTTAAAAACTATTAATGATAAAATAAAAACATAGGAGCATAGTATTTATCCTTCTTATTTAGTTTATGAAATATCTTTTATATTGGTTCAATATTAGAGAAGAAAATAGGCGAGAGCTAAACCCCGAATTATGACTTTTTTATTACGCTATTCAGTCGGATCTGCAGTTGTCCTTTTCGCACGCCGAAGCTCGCAGAGTGACAGCGATAGTTTCTCCTGATACCTAATTTTCAAGTCTCTCCTCTCGCGTTTCCTCTTAACTTTCGGGTACAGAACCACACAAAAGAAAAAACATACTAAGCAAAAAAACATCTCTTACCTTCTCTTCTTTCGGAGACTGCTCATTACTCTCTAAACGCTCAAAAGTCCCATAGTCACACTTCTCATACAGTACATAGTCCTCGTCGCTGATCGAAAAGGTCTTCTGCCGTTTCGACTCCCTCGGACGAGAGAACACAGTATCTTCTTTCTCAAGTTGCAATTCTTCTATATCCTTGTCACGCTGCGCAAATCTGTCGCTTACAATCTTCTCGATTTTATCCACTATAGGGAAAAATCTACGCAATTTAGGTCTCTTTATTACGTCATTATTATCATTAACACTACGATTAGTATCACAAAATGTATCACATTTATGCTTTTTAATCTTCTTATCTTCTTCAAGCATTCTTCTGTCTTCTTGATTCTGATTCTTGTCGCCGACCGATGCTAAGTTGTAGTTGCCTTCTGATCTTACCATTCCTCTGTCGTTGCAGCTGTCACAAGTCATTTGTAGAAGATTACCGCATTGACACGACAATTCTTCTGTTTGGGTGGAAACCGTGTTGGTTTTTTTGAACTCAGCTGGTGGTTGTATATCTGTGTCGACGAACGGTGATTTGGTTTCTATTCTGGTTGCTGGTAATGTCAGATATGTCTGGTTTCTATAGCAACCGATAGCTCGGAACCTGTCGAATCTAGAAGCTTGTAATATTGGTATTGAAGTGTGTGTCTCCTTTAGTTTGGTTAGACCGTCTCCTTCCGAGGACGTGCTATCGTGTAGCTTTTTGATCTTACACTCTTTGCGGAGCCTACGTTTGTATTTAGCTATTTCTTTAAGCCTTCGATCGTCTAGCTTCTTCGGTCGATCTTTCCCGTCAGATTCATCGTCACAGTTACACTTGTGCTTGCCGCTCTCGCTGCAAGGCGTCAGCATTCTGTCATCAACAACGCTACTGTTATCAAACTTATTTCCTATACTGAGATCATTTAGTTTGCCGACAATTTCTTCGTGAATGTTAGGCGGAGTGTCCTTGCTTGTTTTTCTTTTTTGACAAGTGCATTTGATGTGTGGGATATCATCTAGTCGGGGTAAGCTTTCTAATATAATGTTAAGGTAAAGATTACTACCGATGTCTGTGACTGGGAATTTATGATCGTTAGGTGGTCTGACGAAGTCTGATTTCTTGTAACTGTCTTGAGATATTTGTATGGAGTACACGACGTTCAGTTTGCGATCTATTTCTTCGTCGTCGCAGTTTGCTTCTATTTTTTTGAAGTTGCATGTTTCTCGGCTTAGCTTGCGTCTGCGTAGAGAGAGGAATTGGTTAGATACTTTTATCATGTAGGTAGCAGAATGCCTAGTAGAGTAAAGATTTTATTTCTTTTAAATTTGTGCCGATTTGTATGGAAAAATTGTGTTGCCCATACTTGTCACTAGATGGCGCATAAAATAACTTCAATAATGATCTCAAAATGATACAAGATAACTCAAAAACTGCCAAGTGCGAGTCTGGCTAGCACACGAAAGGTTCTATACCACTATACAATATTTGGCCCTACAAAAAAAGTTTTTTTGTATATTTCTAACGTTTTTTGTATTCATTATTGTTATAGCGGTAATAGAAATACACACTGTGAACATTTCAAACTTGGCAAACGGATCCTGCTGGCACACAAAAAATCGTATTTATCATTACGAATAATTGAGTTACCTACGTATAATTTTTAAGTTATGACAGTAATCTGACAATAATCTGTCAGTTTACCGTTGTGTACATGATAGAAGCACTAATGCTCTTATCCTATGTACAAAATTCCATCGAGTTTAATTACTTATTGACCAAAATATATGAATAGATTACTTTTACATGCCCTATCTACACAGTCCCCTTCGTGTATGACTTTCTGAAACATCCTAAGGTTCCTATCGCCCTGGTACTTGTCTCCAGTACTGACCTGCGCTCGGTGGGGCTGTCGTCAGCGCTGGTCTCCTTGAGGCGTGCCAGCCACGCGGACAGCTGCGAGAAATGCAGCTGGGACCGCACAGCATTCAGCAGCCATTGAGATGTGCTGAACGCTGGGCTCTGGTCTCCCCTGGAAGTTGATAACAATTTGTCAAAGTCAAAACATTTATTTCAATTGGACCATTTATAGGCACTTTTGAATTGTCAAGGAGTCAGTCGTTTAGTCCAAAAGTTGAAGCTAGTTGCTCGTTCCAAAACGGAGGTTGGCCTCTATGGAGAAGAACGAGCAAGAATCTCAGTCTAATAAAGGGTTTTCTTTTAGGATTCAACGGTAAAACAACTGGCCACGTACAAGTCGGAATTTCACAAGAACGGTTCCGTACCATAGTATATAAAAAAAAAACACGTTTCTTGTATGGGTACCTCGTTAAAACACAAATAGTAGGTACCTTGTTAATTGTTTTAATTCTTTTTTGTTGTGGCGGCCATTGTTGTACCTTACCTTTGGTACCTTATGAGAATAAGAATAATATAACTTTAGGCCTCCCCTACAGATTTCCAATAGGACCGGATGGAAGCGGCTTGCATCCAGCGCAATCCCGCGGTCCTCATCAGATCGTCCGTCCAACTTGTGGGTGGACGTCCTACGCTGCGCTTGCCGGTGCGTGGTCTCCATTCGAGAACTTTACGGCCTCATCGGCCATCAGTTCTGCGCGCTATGTAGCCTGCCCACTGCCACTTCAACTTGCTAATTCGCTGGGTTATTTCGGTAACTTTGGTTCGTCTACGAATCTCCTCATTTCTGATTCGATAAAGCAGAGAGACTCCGAACATAGCCCTCTCCATAGCTAAATAAAAATTTCCTCTATTACTGCTGAAGACTTACTTCTTAACCTGCGCCCTCATGGTCCACCTCTCCAGCAGCAGGGCCCGGTGTGCATGCTTGTCGAACGAGTCTCCTTCGCGGCACAGCGAGGCGTAGCAATCCGGGCAGTCGGGGGCTAACAGCACCTGGAATATGGAGACGAGAGATTGATCAGATTAATGGTAATAATTTTACCAAACTCTTCAGTCTCCTATATGCAACGACCATACAGCCTATAGACGCCTAATACACGATCTAACGCACGAAAACTATTCTGCCAACTTGCTGAGGTACGAGGGGGACGGGGTACCGCGTTCTGATTGGCTAACTCAAGGTCAGTGCATGTTTACGGCTCACAGGAGTGGTCGAAACTAATACGAACTTGGTGACTATTGGTGAGTGACGACGGTTATAAGACTTTTATGCCTAATGTGTTGACAGACATCGGTCGTCTGTTATTAGGAGTCTAGGTATATTATGGTCGTTGCCTATATGTGAAAGAGTACACCAACGCAATATCTTTTGGTTATTTGTATTAAAGATTTGTTTATAACTTTTATTGAAAATCCTGAATGAATGAATAAATACATTAATTATAGATGCACTAGCCCGCGACTTTTGTCGGTTATTGGCGATCTAATCTTGTTTCTCCATACAATCTTTACCACCCTTTTTCACCTCCTAAGGGGTAGAATTTCGGAAAATCCTTTCTTATGGGATACCTGCGTCCAGGGCTGTAGCTAGAGTCAAATTTGAGGTAGGGCAGCATTGGTTACAGGCAGGCCGAAAGTAAAAAAAAATATCATAATTGATCTGCCGTTGAAGCATGGGCTCTTAAATCAATCACCATGTATATCACTGAACTCTAGATCAGTGATTCAAAGTCAAAGTCAAAGTCAAAAGTCAAATCATTTATTTCAATTAGACCATTAAAAGGCACTTTTGAACGTCGAGAAAAATTTGAATCTAGTTGCCCATTCCAAAAGGTAGCTTCGTATGGAGAAGAACGGGCAAGAAACTCCATACTTACTCTTTTAAAAAAATATATGGTTTACAATAAGTAGTAGGTACATTAATTCTATTTATACGAATGTGAAGACGATGTACCTAAAATAGTGATGTACATTCAATAGCTATAAGTTAGTAGACAAATAATTTCTGTGACAGCGCATGACCATGGATCTAAGAACTATTAAATCCTCAATAATAAAGTACAAGCGAACAAGATGGTTGAACTTCCAGATTTGGATATAGAGATCTAAGGTTGGGCATTGTGATTTCAAGGTAGGGCATTGCCCCACAATGCCTCCCCCCTAGCTGCGGCCCTGCCTGCGTCATACAAAGAACACACCCTCCAAGTTTCAGATCTCTACGATCAGCGGTTGAGGCTGTGCGTTGATCACTCAGTCAGCCATTTAGGAGCATTTTATAAAAATAATAGAAGAAGATAGATAGATAGATTTTAAAGTAACATAATTAGTTTTAAAAAAAATATGTTTAGGTAACACAGTCCCGTTTGTCACCAATCAGTTTTATTGGAGGACCGTATTTACAAATTATGAGACTGTGGCGGTCCACTTGGTGATAACAAATAAAATTCTAATTTTAATAGGGAAGCCTGGGCTAAACTAAACTGCCACAAGTTTTTATTCACTCTGACATATTTAAATAATAGGTCCGCACAATATACGTTGGCGGTCCATTTGGTGACGCCTGTACTATTTCAAAAGCAACCAATAATTACCTCAATGCAGACAGGGATCTGTTCGTCCCATAGCGCCTGCACGCGGGTGTTCAGCTGAGCCTCCACGGCTGGCTTCGGCTCCTCGCTCTCTGCTGGCTTCGGCTGAGTTTGGACCTGGAAATAATAAGTAATCGGTTAATTATCTAAACTAATACATAATTATAAGAGTGTTTTTTGTTTGGAGTACCTACTGCAGACAGTTCAATAGTCAAAGTAAAAGTCAGTCTAATTACAATTAGACCATTTACAGGCACTTTTGAATTGTCAGGTGTCGGTCAGTTAGTCAGAAAGTTGAAGCTAGTTGCTCGTTCCAAAATATAGGTAGATACAGTCCTCTGACAGATGCACGAAGTCAAAAAAATTGCAAAGTCAAATGTTTTTTTAACCGACTTCAAAAAAAGGAGGAGGTTATCAATTCGTCTGTATTTTTTTTTATGTTTGTTAGCTCCTAACTTGCGACTGGGTGAACCGATGAAAGCTGGTGCTTCTCGTGTGGTCCCATTGTCACATTTCAATATCTGATGATGAACTTCGGAGATATGGAATGGAACTCCTCATAGAATCACAGCAGCAATATCGTAACAAGTGAAATTGCTTTGTTTATACGTGTAGTCGATGACTGAAGGAAAAGGAGGGGGGGTACGACAACCCCCCTCCTACCAGTTTCCAAAATTAAATATATCGTGTGAGGTATTGTTTGAAAGGGCTTTTTGTAAGAATTTCAAACATTAATACACAAGCACTAAAAAGTGAAAAATAAAAAGCTATTTTACAAAAAAAGATAACCGCCTTCAAAAACTACAAAATCAAAATAACTTTAGTTTTGGAAGTCGGTGACAATACTTACCTACATAACAAAAAAAAACCAAAGCCGCCGACTTCCAAAACTAAAGTTATTTTGATTTTATAGTTTTTGAAAGCGGTTATCTTTTTTTGTAAAATAGCTTTTTTTTAAGAATTGTATACCTATCATCAAATGACTCTTTTCGCTCTGGGCGGAGCGGAAGGGAGTGTCACTCTTACTGACCAAAACCCATCCGTGTTTTTCTAATGCCCTTTGCGTTCCAGGGCCGCGGTAACTCTTTCGAACAAAATCCGCAATCCTGGCAGATTATTCGTGGCCTAATTCATCATCATCTTCCTGCCCTTGTCCCATGTTACTTGTGGTCGGCGCAACACGTTTTCTTCTTCCACTCCATCCTGTCAGCCGTCATGCTATCACTGACTCCCTTTTCTTTCATATCATTAGAATTAGAATTAATTTATTCATCTTATATACAGTACACCAGAAGTAAGCATAAAATCGTTGTTAAAACTAAAGTACAACTTACATACTCGTAACTATGTACACTAACGAAGTTTATAAGGTACACTTGCACAAATACACAGTAAAATCAAAACTTAAATAACAATTATTAAATTTTCATTCTTAAATTATATTCTTAAATTATATTTATTCTTAAATCATTCTTCACACAATCCATCCATCTTTTCTTTGGCCTTCCACTTGCTCTCCGTCCATCCACATTCATATTCATAGCTATTCTGGTCACATGCGTTTTCATTCATTCGTGGCCTATTTACAAAATTAATACCTATATAGTTCTTTACCTGTGTGCTGGTGGAAGGTTTAGCGGGTAATAGTTTAGGGTGTATCAGTCGGTCGTGGGGCGGGGCGCGGGCCGCGGGGCTGGAACTGCGCGACCTGATGATGAGCCGGCCTAGTTGCAGGAGGAGGTTGGGCCCGGACGCCGGTGGCGCCGCCGCCGGCACGGGGTCGCAACTATGCATCTGGAAAAAAAGAGAGAAATAGCGTTATTGTAGCGTTATATTACTATTAAAACAAGGTACGAGTCATTTTTTTATGCGTAAAAATACATGGAGTAGCCAAAAAAGTTATTCCGTCTTTTTTTTTTGTATTTAACTTCTCTAAATTAATCAAGGAGTAATTCTACTAACTTTAAGGAACGATGGAAGGAACAAAGGACTGCCTCGTTGGTCTAGTGACCGTAAAGCGCGACTGCTGAGCATGAGGTCTTGGGTTTGATTCCCAGATCGGGCAGAATTATTGAGTTTTCCATCAGGAATTTCTCATTAGCAGCCTCGGAGTCTGGATTTGTGCCCGGTTAATGACAATAGGCTCGTGCCCTATCACATGAGACTTAAAACATAACTGGCGAAATGTGGGTGTACTAATGGGTATAACACGTGCCACAAAAGCTGAGACTTTACACACTACACAAACTTTATTATTTCGTAATAAATATGAAAATATTGCTAAAAATTTAATCAGTCATCGAAATATCCCTGAATAGATACACAAATTATGGATAAGTATTTCTTACATCTATACCTGCGCAAGCTCCCCATTATTGACGTTTGTCAAATCTCATCTTTCGTGGCGCGTATTATACACCTCTGCCTAACTCTTTGGGGATTACAGGCGTGATGTTACATTATGATGTTAAAACATCATTTCGGAACTTAAACCTTCAATATCTCCATAATAAAAAGAACAAACATGATGAGAATTAAGAACATGTTACTTTCAGCTTCATCAAACGCCTTTTTCCACACTCTCACCAGCCGAAGCCTCAAAAAAAATCGTTACATACAAAGAAACAAAGAACTGACAACAGACAAAGGTACAATTTTCCTCCCCGACGCCACTCGCTCACAAAGAGCTTCGAATTTAGGGCACCGGGAAACCGGGTCACTGGGGTGAAAGGGGGAGGGGGGGAGGGTGCATCACGCAATGTGGGTCAAGGGTAACAACGCCTAGCAACAACGATTTGCTGGTGGAAAACTGATATCAGTGGCATTGGGAAACCTGGACTAATCTAACTGCTATTATAAATGCATAAGTTTAGATGAATGTACATAGTGTACATACATACATACATACACTCACGCCGTTTTTCCCATGGGGGTAGGCAGAAACCACAGAACGCCACCTGCTACGATCCTTTCGCCTCATCTACGTTCATACATCTCGTCATACAAGCACGCCAGTTACGAGTACTGCGAACCTGACCTTTCTGAAGAACCTCACCAATAAGGTCAGTGTAGGTCAGCTAGGGCGACCCCTACCTGCGTTGCCACTCACCTTTACCAGTATGTACAGTAGCGGTCATAAGTGAAGTAGCAATCTCACAAAGTAATAGATTGTCATTACAAGCTTTTATTTAGCTTGCACTGTTCGTATGTAAGTAAGTAATATGTGTGTAAATAAGTTGTCCTTTCAAATTTTGCAAACCAACTTTCGACCATTTGTTGTTATCCGATTGAGCTGAAATTTTGCATACACCTTAAGTTCTGGTGACAATACAATGTCCAATAATCAATATTGTAAAATTTTAAATTAAAGCTTGTTTTTAAAAATATTTTTTTAATTAGTTTATTTTTTAACTTACGACCTTTCGACGCCGTGTGCGAATTCTGAGGTGTTCGAAAGTACTGTGTTGATACATAATCACTTTACACACAGATGTAGGTAAGGTCTGTACCGCGTGTTCACAGCAATTCAAACCTTAGCATGCTACTGCACTTATGAAAGCTTACTGTACATATGTTTGCTACTCAATCACGCCTAGCGTTTACTGCCTCGTTGGTGTAGTGGTCGCAAAGCGCGACTGCTAAGCATGAGGTCTTGGGTTCGATTTCCAGGTCGAGCAAAGAGTTATTGGATTTTTCCATCAGGAACTCTGTAACAGCCTCGGAGTCTGGATTTGCGCTCGGTTCATGGCAATAGGCTCGCCCCAGTTTCGCCCCGGGCGGAAGGGACTGTCAGACTTTTACTGACTAAAAAACCACCCTGTTCCTTCCGTTGCCCTTTACGTTCCGGGGCCACGGTATCCTGTTAAGACGGCCCGCAACCCCGGCAGAGGCTCATAACATGGACTTAAAAAAACTATCGAAAGATGGATGTACTAACGGGTACACCTCTGCTTAACCCTTCGGAGATACAGGTGTGATGTTATATCATTATTGCCTTAAGCATTCTCTACCAGTCAACAAAAGGTGGTGAAGATATAACATGGCAGGTGCAAATTATTGTACGAGAGTAAAACCACAAAATTATAAACACGGAGCTACCTTCTGGGAAAAGCATCTTTGATTCAATTAAAATCCCTTTTAATTGTATAATTGAAACAAATGCTTTTGACTTTGACTTTCAAATGAACAACTCAAACTGGGTCAAAGTTAACCATGATAAATACGTGCTCTTTATAATTAAAGTAATGGTTTAATTAATGGGACGTAATTAATTATTTGAAAAGGGACTGTAGGAAGTAGGTACCTATGAGAAAGTTTGTGACCCGCAAAATGTGGGTCAAATTCGGAAGTAGGCCAAAGTTTTAAGGGAAGAATATTTATTTGTAGAACTTCTTCTTCATCGTGTGGGCAGTAAGGTCTTACGACCCCAAACACTCTAATGTCAGAGTTTCTAAACCGCCTCAAGGGCCTCTGACATGGTTTGAGTGTGACAGTAATAAGTCCGGTTTCCTCACGATGTTTTCCTTATTTGTTGAACTTAAACTTGACAAGAGCAACAGAAGAGGGCTTATAGCTATAATCTGCTAATTGAAACCTTGCCTGCGGAAAGGGGGCGCGGTTGTAGGACGAGAACGGGGACCGGGGAGGTGCGGGCGGCGGGCGCTCGTAGCGTGATACACAACAGGCGAAATGTGCACTGGACAGTTCTTAAGATATGTGACGTCACAGTGGTTGACGGTTAATTGTATAAGCAGGCGAGGACTCAGTTACGTGGTTTAGCTATAGGCAGTCAAATCTACCGCGTTGGTCTAGTAGTCGCAGCAATTCAATACTTAGCATGCTACTGCACTTATGACCGCTTACTGTACATATGTTTGTTACTCAATCACGAGTCGCGTTGACAACCTCGTTGGTCTGGTGGTCGCAAAGCGGGACTGCTGAGTATGAGGTCTTGAGTACGATTCCCAGGTCGGGCAGTGTTAGTGGGTTTTTTCATGGGGAATTTCTCAGTAGCAGCCTCGGTGTCGGAATTTGTGCACGGTTGATGGCAATAGGCTCGCCCTCTACTACATGGGATTTAAAACGTAACTGGCGAAATGTATTATACGCGCCACGAATTATGAGACTTGACAAGCGTCAGTAGTGGTGAGCTTGTGCAGGTATGGATGTACGAAATAGTTAAGTATCCATAATTTGTGTATCTATTCAGGGATATTTCGAAGATTAATTTTTTATTACGAAATAAAAAAGTTTGTGTGGTGTCAAGGTATCATCTTTAGTGGCACATAATATTGTACTAATGGGTTCACCTCTGCCTAACCCTTTTCAGATTACAGGCGTGTTGTTATTGCTCTATATTTCAGTATTTTCTGATGTAAAAACCTCTCTTCAAAATAATAATCGCCATTTCGTAATACAAGAAACACAAACAGCATTTAATTATCAATTTAAATTAGAAAACACTTACCTACTAACATATTGTAATAGTATGGAAAACGTGACAAATTATATACAACTATAAAGTCAAGTATTGCACTTGGCAACAAAGCGATAATATCATTGGTTGGTAACAAGTCAACGTGTTACATCCGCCACTACTTGCAACACTCAAGAACGCCATGGTAACAATTTTGACGACATTTTCGATTCCCGCACGGAATAAATTCAAAGTCAAAGTACTGAACCAACTACTGTACCTACACTACTGAACCAAAAAATTCTTTCACAGTTGGGAAGCTACACTATCCCCGAATGACATAGGCTATAGTATATTTACAAAAAGTTAGAGATCCGTAAAGAAAATCACGCAAACGAAGTCGCGGGGAGAGTGCTTGTATTTCAATAGAGCTATTAGAGGAACTTTTGAATTGTCAAGGAGTCAGTCAGTTAAGGCCGCTGGATACGTGACGGGTTTTTATCCGGACGGGACGTGACGGGAAGTTTTGGAAACATCGTTGCATACAAAATGTATCCAAATACGTATATGTCACGGGAACATGGACGGGACGGGAACGTGGACGGGAAAAATCTCGTCGGCGACGATGTTTAGCACGTCCCCGTTTAGCAATAGCAATTAAAGCCAATTCTTGAATTGAAAAATCCATCTTTCTTTGTTCACAACACTAGCACGTTAGATACGAATCAATGTCACGTTGCGTATGCGTTTGCACCACGTTCCCGTTTTGAACGAGGCAATCACGTGCCCGTCCCGCTCACGTCCCGTCCGGAGTATTTACCCGTCACGTATGCAGCGGCCTTTAGTCAGAAAGTTGAAGCTAGTTGCTCGTTTCAAAACGTAGGTAGGTCTCTATGGAGAAGAACGAGCAAGAAACTCCACGGACACAGTTTTCAATGCCATGGTAACAAACTATAACATAACATAACATCACGCCTGTAATCCCCGAAGGGTTAGGCAGAGGCGTACCCCGTACACCCACATTTCACCAGTCATGTTTAAGTCCCATGTAATAGGGGGCGAGCCTATTACCATCAACCGGGCACAAATCCTCCGAGGCTGCTACTAATGATGCAAAAACCTAATAACATTTTGCCCAACCTGGGAATCGCACCCAAGACCTCATGCAGGCAGTCAAGTCAGTATTTCTACTTGATTTTTATGAAACCAGTTACCTAACCCATCTGTATCTAAACCTCGCACGTTTAACCTCGATTTTTAACTCGCGAGTGAATATAAACAGATGATTTTAACTATGAGAATACCATCTCTACAGCTTCACACACATTTTTGGAAGCGATCCAAAAACGTGGAGAGAAGTGTGTATTTTGGTTTATTTATTTATCTATAACTAATATTAAAAAAGCGGAAGAGTTTGTTTGTTTGAGCACACTAATCTCAGTAATTACTGGTTGGATTTGAAAAAAATCCTTTTGTGTTATATAGCCCTGTTATTGAGGAAGGTTACAAGCTAGTAGCGACCCGCCTGACTTCGGACGGCTGCAATGTAGATACATGAACCTTCCCAGTGGTGAATCAGGGGGGGGACTAAGGGGTTCTAGCCCCCCCCCCCCCCCAAACATCTTAGTTCTTCCGTGAGAAAGTCTTTAAGTTAACTTGATATTATTCAAATTACACTTTTTTTCTAATTAAACATTACTCTACCTAGTGTACCATTGTCAATAATTAAAATACGTAACTTAACGCGGGTGCATCCACGGGCTAGCTAGTTTGATGTTGCAAGATGTCGGAAGAACTATTGATATAATCTTCTAACTGGATATCTTTAGAACTTGCTCATTTTAAATTCGTGTTACGCTGTTACTGGGTTATGGAGGTCAGATAGGCAGTCGCTCCATGTAATTCGGTGGCCAATCTCAATGTAGTCTAACCTGGTATGCAGAAGATACTCGTATTATAGTGCACAAGTTAGTGCACAAACACGAATGCACTTAGTCTTCCCTCACTCGTAAACATCGACTAATAATTTCTTCTGAGGCTTTTGACGACCTGTAACGACTGTCAAAGATCGACATATGACAGCCGGGACCAACGGCTTAACGTGCTTTCCGAGGCACGGAGGAGTCTCGGTGTGTAAAGATGGTCACCCATCCACGAACCAACCCCGGCAACCGTAGCTTAACCTGGTGGATCGACCCGTGCGACTATTATTACTTAGCCACGACATCTTTTGCCCTGCAGTGGGACAGTAATAGGCTAGTATTTTTTTGAAAGGCTTTATCCAGATCAATGGGTGAAATAATGCTTGTAATATTAAAAACTAGCTGTCCGCCGCGGTTACACCCGCGTCTTTGGTTACTGCTCCGCTCCCGTAGGTCGTAGCGTGATGGTATATAGCCTATAGCCTTCCTCAATAACTAATCTATCTAACACTGAAAGAATTTTTCATATCGGACCAGTAGTTCCAGAGATTAGCGCGTTCAAACAAACAAACACTGCAGCTTTATAATATTAGTATAGATACGTCAGCTTCTCGTACTAGGCGTAAAGGTAAGACAGTAGTAGAAGAATGCGAGGTATTCCAATAGAAATAATATTTATCGTATGTCATCTACTTATTGTCGTAATAGAGAACAAAGGACTCTTCACACAGAGCTGGAACGAGTATTGACCATGCTGGCCCACTGTATGAATTCAATCCTACTAATATTATAAAGCGTGTTTGTTTGTTTGTTGTTATGGAGATTCTTGCCCATTCTTCTCCATACGGAACCACTTTTTGGAATGGGCAACTAGATTCAATGCTATTTTTTTCCCTCTAGTAGGTGACGTTCAAAAGTGCCTTTTATTGGTCTAATTGAGAAAACTACTGCCTCGTTGGTCTAGTGGTCGCAAAGCGCGACTGCTGAGCATGAGGTCTTGGGTTCGATTCCCAGGTCGAGCAGTGTTATTGGGTTTTTCCATCACGAATTTCTCAGGATTTGGTGTCAAAAACCAATTGCATCAAAAACGGTGGTCATTTTTTCCGCATACGAATGGTTGATAACTAACCTATTTAGAAATCGATTGCTGTTATCATAAACTATGTTATCACAAGGACGTCTAAGTTTGATAATATAATCATGCTAGTTCGTAGCCGCGACTTCGTTCTTAATGTCGGTCATGTGCGGGACTTTAATTTTTATGCGTGGAAGTCTAAGGTAAGATTCAGACCAACCGGCTCGTATCGGGCCGGGCCGGACGGCATTTTACAATGCGGTAAAGAACATTGAAATGTATCAACAGTAATTATAGTTCATATTTGCATGCAACTTTACCTCCGTCGATCGCGTCCGTCGGAGCCGTACGGATGCGTACGGATCCGTTCGGCTGCCGCGGCATGCGTACGGCTCCGTACGGCTCCGATCGGCTCCGTCCGGCTCCGACCGGCTCCGTACGGCGCTGACGGCATCCAATCGGCTGCCGTCGGGTCCGTTCGGAGCCTGTCGGCCGTGCGTACGGATCCGTTCGGCTGCCGCGGCATGCGTACGGATGCGTACGGCTGCCGCGGCATGCGTACGGATCCGTTCCGATGCGGTCCGATCCGAGCCGGTTGGTCTGAATCTTACCTAATTCTTTTTAAATAAAGAAGGCTAAGTTACTCATAATAAAATCAGCTATCTGCCAGTGAAAGTCCCGTCAAAATTGGAGCAGCCGTTTCGGAGATAAAGAACAAATAGACAAACAACAGAAAATTCTGATACAAGTGAGTAAAGTTTGTCACTACTATCGAGCTTGGATTGCAGACCGAGCCGAAGGCATCTCTTAACATCCTATGTTAGCCTAGTACTCGTTTCCCTTGTCACATTATTTTGTGCGAGTACTAGGGATGCAGAATTTGTATGCAGGTATGCTGGTCCGAAATTTTCACACCCACTGTTTAAATTCTAAAATCTTCATATGATTTCCTGAAAAATACTAGGCTAACAGAACTTACAAAGATAATATGACGTTAAGCATCTCACATAGCATTCAAGAGAAACAGCTGATCTACACGAGTGTTCCACCGTCGTTTATCTTTAGAATGAATTGATTTCCCTCTTATCTTTACGAGGTGAGCAGAAAACATGTTATCTTTAACAAATTATGGGCACGTTTGTAAATCATGCATTTTGTGTGATAAGACAAACAACCATTGCTATTTGAACAGAAAGGCTACCAGGAGCACATAGGTTGTAAGAGGTATCATTGTGCACACAGGAAGCCAAGCGAATCCATTGCATACTTGTAGTACGTCAGTAATATATCTACGCAGTTTGTGCACGCGCACATTTTGCGTAATATGTGATGTGAATTTGCTTTAATTTATACAGGGGTACCTATAATAAGACATCACATACGCATTAATAACACAATATATTCCCCCATCAAAGCAAGTAAAAATGATTGCTGGAAAACGACTTTTGATGTGAAAAAAAGCACTAAACCAAATTGGATGAAATTTTTATGGGACCAAATGGCAAGTATACTGTATCGAACAAAAAAAGAATCGCACTAATCGGACTAGAAACCTCGGAGTAATCGGTGTACATACATAAAAAAAAAGTACCGGCCGAATTGAGAACCTCCTTCTTTTTTTGAAGTCGGTTAAAAATCACTGTTTTTTACGTGCAATGATGCACTCTAAGCATTATGCTTACGGGTGCTTCCCGACTTGGTCCTCAAAATTAATATAACATACTACGGAAACCATATATTCTTCCGGGATAAAAAGTAGCCGATATGCTATTCCAGACCATAATGTGTATCTGTGCCAAATGTCATCCAGATCCGTTCAGCCATTCTGGCGTGGAGTAAAAAACATCCGTCCATTCCATCCAAACTTTCGGATTTAGAATAGTGACATTAAAAAACCATTAACTATTTTTTCTTTTTGGGACAAACCACCCACATTATTTCCAACCACTGCAACTCTTGAAAGCCAGAATCAACAGTGGCGACCACCAGAAAAGCGAGACAATGAAGCTTGACGAGTCAGAAACTGTCAAAACTACCTCAGATCCTGCAACGAAATCGAAAGAACAGCAGAGGAGTAAGACAAAATATCATTATTTCTACTTCCCTCCAAACAAGCAGGAGACAAAATAGAACTACGGATTCCGAAATGCGAAGTAGCACTACGCATTAAAATTAGCATTAATTAATGCGTCCTTAATGTGAGTTGTTACATTTGATTCTAATAATAGGTATGAAAAAACGCAACGAATATAATCAAAAAAGAATAGCGGAGCCGAAAGGTGTATGTCAGGATTGTAGCAGATCCGGGGTTGCGGGACGTCTTAACAGGATACTGTAAAGAGCAACAGAAGGAACAGGGTGGTTTTTTAGTCAGTAAAAGTCTGACAATCCCTTCCAACCCAAGGCGGAAGGACTCATTTGATGATTTTTACCACCTAAAAAAAAAACAAAAAAGGGGGAAAGACAAAATATAAGTTCCACTTTCTTTGTTATGAAGCTAGTAACCAGTTTATCATCATCACTCACACGTATGTGATGCAAGTGGAACCCGTCTCATAATCATCTTCCTGCCCTTGTCCCATGTTACTTGGGGTCTGCGCAACACGTTTTCTTCTTCCATTTCGTTCTGCCAACCATTCTCCATCCATTCACATTATAGTCTACAGTGATTTCCTCATAGGTCCTGAAACAGTGCCCTGTGGCATCCCTAACATATTTGACACAGATTTTCGATAAAAACATTTTGAGTAGAAATTCTCCATTCTTCTCGATGAACATTAAAAGCATTTATAACTATTTACTTTCGTAAATTAGCTACAGCGTCCGTAGCATACTAACCTATAAACAATAAAAAAACGATTGATATACTAAACTCAAGGCACTTATCTAAATTCTACTCGCGGAAACGTATCTAAAAATACATTTTGTATGTTGACAAACATTCCGTTATCTCTTTCTGGCTTGTAGACTTTGATCTGCCCTCCCTTTCTGGCTCAGCCACAACATATGGCCGCGATAATATCATCACGATTATTTTACGTGGAGCAAGCTGTGTTATGATTGTGTTGGTTGGCAACCTGTCCAATTTTAGCTATTTTTGAAGTGAAAACTTCTTTAGCGGCGTTGAGCACTTTTTCTGTAATGGGTATAAAATCTTAAACTCGCGTCAGGACACGTGCGCGTCAGGACACGTGACCTGATCGAAAAAGCGTAAGACGGATGGAGAGTAGACAGCTATCCCCTCTACGGCGCGGCGAAAAAGTATGCCTGGGCCTACTGTTTCGTTTAGACAGCGCAGGGCGCTTGCGCGAATGTTCGTGTATGTTAAACGTAAACGTAAACGTTAATAATCAAGTTTTCACTTCTGCCGGCACTCCCGGAGTGCAACCCGTTTTTTCTTCAAATTATCTTTCTTTAGTATGTCGACTTAACGATGATACGTCATGTCTGTTAATTGAGAGTTCATTTACTTAATTACTAAGGTCATAGGGTCATTCCTTTAGACTACACATCTTGATTAGAACTCATTCGCCTAGTGAACTGAGCCAGAGTAGTCCTGCGCCATTAAAATGGCTGAAATTTGAAGATAGGTAGAGGAATAATATTTAGTTAAGAAGGTACTAGCTAGCTTCAATGCTCGGCCCTTTTTCAGGTATCAAGTAAGAAAGGTATCTTACCCACCTGCTCTCTTTGATGACTGGTTTCATATTGGTAAAAACACATGTGCAAAATAGTTTCTGTTCGCGACTTCGACCGCGTCAAACTTGATATATCATCCCAAAGCAACCGTACATTTTTCCGGGATAAAAACCATTCCAGACAATAATCTATCTCCGTGCTAAATATCATCCAAATCCGTTCAGCCGTTCAAGCGTGATTGAGTAAGAAACATACATCCAAAAACTCTTGCATTTATAAGATGTAGTTTTTAGTTTATCTTGGACATCACTGACATCGGTAAAGGAAAACATCTTGAGGAAACCTAGATTTATCTATACTAATATTACAAAGCAGAAGAGTTTGTTTGGACGTGCTAATCTCCGGAATTACCAGTCCATATAAACTCACGCCTTTTACCCATAGGGGTAGGCAGAAACCACAGAACGCCACCTGCTACGATTCTTACATACTCCTTTCGCCTCAACTACGTTCATACATCTCGTCATACAAGCACGCCGGTTACGAGTACTGCGCACCTAACCTTTCTGAAGAACCTCACCCAATAAGGTCAGTGTAGGTCTTCCTAGGGCGACCCCTCCCTGCGTTACCAGTCCGATTCTGAAAATTCTTTCAGCTAATAGGAAGAGTATGAATCCGTAAGAAAAAGTCGTAATTAATATAAGTCTGAAATCGTAAATCCGCCTTGAGCAAGCGTGATGATCAATGCTCGTGCCTTCTCTGTACGAGAAGAGACCTTTGCCTTGCATTGGGACAAAAATAGACTGGTATTAAAAATTACGTTAAAGAAATTGACGTACATCCAAATTAGTGGATTATGTCATGAGAAAGTGTTGTTTGAGCCAACTTTGACGGGGTTGCTATGGTGAACCTGGGCAGAAGCCAGGTTGCCGTCACTTCTATTGGATTACCAGAATTAGATTACCCAGGTAAGCCCAGGTTGGCCGCTGTAAAACTGATCTGGCCAAATGAGGCTTTCTTCACCCATCCCAAACGTGTCAGTGTAGAGCACAATCACAGAACATGCGTCACCTCCTCAGTTGCCCATCGTGCACAACCTGTACTATCCAAGATCTTAATGAGGCTAATGATCATAATTATGCTCGAGACCAGAAGGGCATGCGACCAGGTAGGCGTAATGCTCAAAATTTGCAGAGGGATAACGGATGTTCCTGACATCCATAACGAGCTGATTCGACTTCACACACCGGATAATTATCTTCGTAGCAGAAAGCATCAGCTGCTAAGTTTACCGTCGCGCCGGACTGCAGCCCGTGCTGCGTCTCCCGTACCGCGCGTATTGACCGCGTTAAATAAGCTTGTGGAAGCTGGACTGCGATTTATTCGCAGACAAGTTTGTTGACTTAATGGCAAAGTGCCTGCATTTTTGTGAAATTAATAGTATTTAATTTAATTTATTGTTAGTAATTTATGTTATACGTCTGTTCTTTATATTATTATTATTATTTCTGTATATTATTATTGTGAATTGACAGAGTGGAAGAAGAAAACATGTTGCGCCGACCCCAAGTAACATGGGACAAGGGCAGGAGGATAATGATGATATTATTATTGTAAATTCTTATTCAATTTCATTTAATTTAATTTATTAATTTCAGACAACATAGTCCATTATATCTTTAACTAATGTAATTGGCCAAGGGCCGTTTTAATGTTAAAGTAAAATGAATAAATAAATAAAATAAATAAATAAATAAATGATAGAGCTGTACAGGTTGCTCAATATTGGTCGGACAATATTTGAGTCAATCGACATGAAAACAAAAAGAAGATTGAATTACTAGCGAATCGCCGCGGCTTCACACCTCCTTCAGATCTTCCAAAAAAAGATTTTTTCCTCTTTTTCCAAGAAATTACGAACATAATGAAAAAAGTATCAGCAAAATTGGTCGAGCCGTTCTTGAATTTTGCGCTTAGCAACACATTTAGTCATTCATTTTTATTTATACATAATTAAATACGTAGAGTCGTAGATAGATGTATTTTCTGGCTGTCACGTTTCCAAGGGCTCGCACGAGATTTGAGCACCATTGATTGTGGCTATTTTTAGGGTGTTTGAAGAAACTTCCTATAGGGAATTTTGGATGAATCGCCATCCATTATTCGGTTATGGGCAAAATCAACTTTCTTTAATAATTTCGGAGTCTTTTCTAATTACTACAATGTAATTTTGTGGATCCCTGGATGGCTTAGATTCTCAATTGAACCCGGAAGATGGCGCTGCAAACCTACGTTCGGGTAGGACAATGTCTTTTGAGTCCGGTATAAAAACAAAGTGAAATCTTGAACCCCAAGACCCAAGGACTTAATAGGTAGGAGGAAAAAACTTTAGACTTAAAAGTTGGGTTCAAAAAATACTAGGACACCATCAAAGTTAAAGATATCGTTTTGTTGAAAAGACACCACCTCTATATATAAAACAGGGTTTAAAATATTAGCGCACCAATGTAGTACAATAATTTTTGAGTCGAAAGCAGAAAAAGTACCATTTTATAAATTCCATCTTGAAAACTGCTTACCCCATTAACCACGTGCCATAGGCGTGGTAATAGAGCTACAGGTGTTAAGAAATCATGCATCACATTATGTAACTGCGCAAAACAGTACCAGGCGACCAGGAAGTTGAGAAGTTGTACTAATTTGAATAAACCTTCGGATGATATCGCGAAGGATAATCTACTTTATTGCAGTAGAAATAAAGTCCGAATTTAAATGAAGAGGTTGATTACCGAAATAGTTGCTGATTATTTTCGTTTTTTTTTTTAAATTCGTGAATCGATGTTGGATTCAGTCTGACGTATTAATTCAGTATTGCCATATTTTCTTTTTTAACAATTAATAATACGAAAAAGCATGGTTTGTTTTTCTTTTGCGTCCAATCAGGTGGTAATTTTACTGGTAACTGTTATGACGTCACCAGAAGTTAGTGAGGACAAAGGATGTGGTCGTGGTTGATATCAAAAACGATACAGCAATTTCTGAGCTCATTAAAACACTTTTATTATTTGGGACAAAACACTATTGTTTTTGGTTTTCTATTGCAGATTTTTGTTTTATCATGTCAATAATATTTTAGTTGATCGATGATAAAATTATTGTTATTTTTTCTGAAATTATGGTAATTAAAACTAAACATAACGAATTCATATAACACCACGCCTGCAATTCTTGAAGGGTTAGGCAGAGTTGTACCCTTGGTACACCCACATTTCGCCAGTTATGTTTAAGTCCCATGTAATAGGGGGTGAGCCTATTGCCATCAACCGGGCACAAATCCAGACTCCGAGGCTGCTACTGAGAAATTCTTGATGGAATAACCTACTAACTTTTTGCCCGACCCGAGAATCGAACCTCAGACCTTGTTGCTCAGCAGTCGTGCTTTGCAATCACTAGAACAGCGCGGCAGCCAGTATTGATCGATAATAAAATTTTATTTTTTTGCAATCCGAAATATTAGGAAAAAGTTGAGTAGTTAAAATCATTGATACTGATAGTCATGAAGGACGAACAAACAGTAAATCAAAGATCACGCTTCACCACGCACACGGTGACAAAGTACCAGGCGTCCATAACGCTAAAAGAGCTTTTGTATGTTAATAAGACCTTCGTCACATGCCAACATAACGCAATAGACAAACCCCAATCAAATCACAACCTAACCGTTAACAGATACGATTCAATTTAAACAAACGACTTGTACGACCTTTGGTTAATAAAATAGAAGCAAGGTAATTTGTTATTAAAATCGGAAATTTAATTTTCATCTCTATTTATAGGGTGTAGGGTTAATATTTCAATGAGCGAAGTTCGTTTATACGACCTTTTTGGATTCGGGGCCGGTTCGAATGCAATATGACGTCAGACCTCCCCGAGCCCTTCTGACCTAGATAAGGTTGTCGTCAAGCGGAAAATATCACACCGCTGCAGCGAAAAGCGCTTTGCCGAAACAAAGCGTCTAATGGAATGAAATAAAAGCTGCTAAAACTAGCCGTTTGTAAACGGTCAAATGCAAGAAATATTGTATTGCTATGGCTGCCTATTACGGTTAAAAAATATGACTATTTAAGGTCCTAAAAGTATGGCCATCTTACGAGTACGCAAACTCGGAAAAAAAGATGAACCTTGTAAATTAAGCGATTGAAGCTTAAAACCGTTTAATTATAGTAATGTAGAGTGACGCGATACAGTCGCTGAATGGTCAGTTGTCAGTTTTTAAAGATGGCGTCGCTGGGTCTAGACTTGTTACTAGTGGTGTGTTCGGTGAATCGATTTTTTAAATCGATTACTCGTTCTGGTTTAGTTTACGTTGTTATTGTTAGTGATCTAGTTTCATTGTCTTCGTGTTTGAGGAGAAACACAGTGAATTTCACTTAACTTGTAATGTTAATAAAGATGTCGAAGTATTATAATTATAAATAAAAAAGCGTAAAACTCGTAAACGGCTAAACCGATTTGGCTGATTCTTTTTTTGTTATGTTCGTAAGTTCTCAAATAAATTTTTAAACCTATGTAGGTATCCTACCCATGTGTAGAAAGTTTATTTAAAATCGCTTAATTAATTTCGAAAAATATGGACTTGAAAGTTTGTATGCAATGCAGTATGGCGTAAACGCACATAATTAAACCAACAGCCGGCGATGTACTGAATCTATGGAAAAACTTTACGATATCCCGTCCATCCCGTAGACATCTATCTATACACACGGTCAGAAGACAATCTATCAAGCTTGGCACGTGTTGAAAATTTCACTGCTCATTGACCCGCACAATGCCACGACCGCCATCGACACGAGGGACAGCCTATTTACAACCTGGAAAACTCTCTTTATACCAGCCCCCACTTTCATAATTCTCCGCAAAAGTGTACGGAAATAGCTTCCTATTCTTAGCTTTTATTTGAACTATATTAATCTACTGGTTATTGGTTTTTGATTGAGGTCATGCGTTTTGCCAATAACAAAAATGTTTTTTTGAGAAAGTTGTTTGTTATCATGAGTACAACAATCATGACTGTGTTAATCGCCTTTATGTATCGGCCACTCACCCTATTTACAAATAAATTAAATAAAACTATCTGTTTGTATTGCCAAAATAACAATAGGTACTTTACTACAAAGTAATGGCAAAAAAACAACGCTATACAACATACCAAAAATCTATCATTTAAAATTTTTGTCTATATGTCTGTTTGTTTGTTTGTTCTGTCTAATCTAAACGGCTTGACCGATTTTGACGGGACTTTCACTGGCAAATAGCTGATGCTATAAGGAATAACTTAGGTTACTTTTATTTTAAACACCGATAACCGTTATTCACGCGGAAGTAAGCTAGTTTATAAATATAATATTAGTGTTGATTGATATCAAAAAGATGTACCTTCACGCAATTTTCAACTCTATAACCGTTGGTTTTTAGTTCATTATAAACTGCTCAAGAACTTTGCTCGTCTGTCTCCGGTAACCGTAGTAGGGTAATATTTCATATTATATCACTATAAGGTCAAAGGAAGCAGTTACTTGACCAATTGGGTCAAGTCAAGATTTGAGTCTCACTCTGTGACAAAAATAAACAAGATACAGGGGGCGACCCTATTGCCATCGATCGAGCACAAATCCAGACTCCGAGGCTGCTACTGAGAAATTCCTGATGGAAAAACCCAATAACACTATGCCCGACCTGGGAGTCGAACCCAAGACCTCATGCTCAGCAGTAGCGCTTCGAGACCACTAGACCAACGAGGCGGTCAACATTTCACATTTAAAATACTTGTAAATAACACCTAGTTTATATTTAACGAACGACAACTATTTGATCAAAGCAGTGTGAAATCCAGGTTACCTAAATAGAAAGTTAAAATATTGGAAAACTTGATAAACAGATACGAAAGACTAATAAGAGACACTATACCAACAGAGGTGACGTAACCGATTCTCAAGAAACACCATTAATAATCGATTCTCAACAAAAATAATCGATAAAAAAATCGATTCACACACCACTGTGAGCGCGTGCGTAAAAGGAATTGACGCAACGTTAGTTTTCAAACCTTGGCCCGAATTATACTGATCACGATTCAAAATGAACGTACCTATATACATTAATATTTCGATTAACGTTTCATGATTAATTTGATGGAGAACAATAGTCGATATTGTAGACACGAAATGATATAATGGTGGTCTAATAGACCCCTTATTTCCCGTTGGGGTTTATAGGCCCACTGAGAAATTGAACTGACCTTATTGGTGAGGTTCTTCAGAAAGGTCAGGTGCGCAGTACTCGTAACCGGCGTGCTTGTATGACGAGATGTATGAACGTGGACGAGGCGAAAGGAGTATGTAAGGAACGTAACAGGTGGCGTTCTGTGGTTTCTGCCTACCCCCATGGGGAAAAGGCGTGAGTTTATGTATTTTGAGAAATCCCCCAGCAATAATGTTTGCTCAATATTACTTAGTTTGATGGGCTTTTACGCCCGTATTAGGGACATAATTACTGTCTCACGATTGCCCAAATTATAATAATTTTATTAAAAAGATATTTTTAAAAACAAGCTTTAATTTAAAATTATTACAATATTGAGTATTGGACATTGTATTGTCATCAGAACTAATGGTATATGCAAAATTTCAGCTCAATCGAATATCAACAAATGGTCGAAAAATGGTTTGAAAATTTTAAACGGACAACTTATTTACATACATATACTTACATACGAACCGTGCAAGCTAAAAAAAAGCTTGTAAAAAGATTCAGTGCCAATCAAATATGGCTTTTGAATTCAAGATGGAGGCTGAATTTTAACTCGCTACGCCATCTTTTAGGGGGTGAAAATACTCATAAATACTAACAACTTATATAATGAGACAAACCCTGTAATATAACAGCTACCAGTCAAAAAATGACAAGAAAATCAGCTGTTCCATATATTTTAATCCTGTTGTAGTGTATTTTTGTAGGGCACAGCTATTTTTTCTATTTCATATTTCAGAATTAGTCCCATAGTACTTCAACCCACTAGGCTATTCAATTTAATTCAACACCATACCGTACGTTAATCGTATCAGCTGTCAACTTATGACATAATCGTATCGAATCGAGATTGACGTAATCGATTCCGTTTGTTATCGATAACTCTGAATCAGTCAGTGGTATTCCACATGCAGTGGGCACCAATGTCATAATATATTGATTTCGTAATTCCATTAAAATTCAAAAATAGAATGATTACAGCAAACTAAGATGCGTTTTAATATGGACCCATCGCTGTACGGTGACATCTCTTAAGATTTCATGGTAGCCTAGTACTTGACCACTGAAAACGAAATGTCGCGATTGCTGAAGCTCTGGGTTCGATTCCCAGGTCAGGCAGTGTTATACTCCACTGTCTAGCTTTTTCCCGCGACGCCTAAATAGTAGCCTATTCGTTAGGGGTTTAAACTTACCCTGCACCAAATTTTATCAAAATCGGTTCAGTGGTTTATGTGTTTATACATATTATTGTCTTTTATATGTGAAAATAATGTAGGTAAATAGCATTATTAAAACAAAAAAGAAACAACATATTAGCCATGGCAGTTATTAATAGCTGATCAGTCCAAAAAATGCTTGGTCAGAAATTCAAACATACGCTTGACAGCCAACCATAAGCTTCGTGTGCCCGAAGAAACCCGAACTAACCCGAAGCAGGTTCCTAGTAACGTACAAAAGCAAGAATGACGTCATCTCTCAACAGTTATGGTAGCCTAGTACTCAACGGTGAGTCAGTAACGGTCAATTAATGTTTTTACTGCTGATCCGATGATGCGTAGCAGGGAGCCGTGAGTTATAATAAAACTGTGATAGGACTGAAAAATATATAACATACATCACGCCTGTTATCCCCGAAGGGTTAGGCAGAGGTGTTCCCATTAGTACACCCACATTTCGCCAGCTATGTTCAAGTCCCATGTAGTAGAGGGCGAGCCTATTGCCATCAATCGTTCACAAATCAGACTCCGAGGCTGCTACTGAGAAATTCCTGATGGAAAAACCCAATAACACTTTACCCGACCTGGGAATCAATCAGAAAATTAATTCCGAAACCGTTGTTAGTATTTATGTGTTATGATGAGATATTATTATAAATAGGACGCACACATAAATCACAATATTATCATATCAATGTAGTTCTGTTGTGGTTAGACAAACAGTTAATATTACTAGTTTGTGTTGTTGATAATGTTAACTGTCTAACCGCTATGTTATCTTAGTACAATATAATTAACCTACAAATTAATTACTTGCATGAATTGGAATAATATTCTTATGACCGATTTTCAAAGGAAACTAGATAAGTACTCAGAAGATATTGCACAAGTGTGTGCCGCAAATACAGGTGCACTCCCTCCTCTCCTACTCTCCTAGTCCAAAGGGAAGGCAATCCGACACGACCGGGGAGACATCAGGCGCCGGACTAACGGCTTCCTTCTTCGTGCTTCCTCTCTCCTAACTCACTTATTTTGCTGTGCCCGACAGGGTCCATGTGATCTAATTTTAAGTTTTACCACCTAAGTACTACATGTGGAATGCAATAAAGTATTGAGTATTGAGTATTGGGCTTTACGTGCTTTCTGAGGCACGGCGATATCACACCAGCCACTTCCAAACACCGAGTTACTACTAAGACATTTTTAAAGGAAGAGCCTTTGCCTGACCTAAGAATCGAACCCAGGATCAACTACCACGAGACTACCGAGGCAGTTTATAATAATAGTATAAAGAATAAACGAAGTCGAGGTATGAGGTTATACGAGACCGTTGCGGATTAAAAGAGGATGTAGTGACAAAGATAGAAAAGGGTATGCTTAGATGGTTCAGTCATGTTGAGAGGATGAGTGAAAGACGATTAACAAAAAGTATTTATATGGCAGAGGTGAGTGGCAACGCAGGGAGGGGACGCCCTAGGAAGACCTACACTGACCTTATTGGTGAGGTTCTTCAGAAAGGTCAGGTGCGCAGTTCTCGTAACCGGCGTGCTTAGACCAGATTTATATGAACGAGGATGAGGCGAAAGGAGTATGTAAGGTTTGTGGTGGTGTTCTGTGGTTTCTACCTACCCATGGGAAAAAAGCGTGAGTTTATGTCTGTGTATAGAATAAATATTTTTTTCATCTTAGTAGATTGATTAAAATCACTTGCCTTCTATACAAAAGTAATGAATGTCAAATTTCATAAGAATGTCAAGTTTGCGAAATTCTTTCTGCCTTTCGCAAAACAAGGTCAAAAGAAGTTTGTACCAGCTGTCAGTGAAAGTACTATAAGGGTGACATTCCACCGAAGCGGAGAGGACGCGTGCTGGAATTTACCAATCACATTGCTTTTTAGGGGTCCGTATCAAAAAGGTGCTAATAGATAAACCTATTTAGACTATTAATTTTGCCCGAACTAGGAAACGAACGCAGACCGCGCTCAGCAAACTGCCCTTGCAACTAAAGAAACAAGATATTTAAAAAATGTGCTTTCGAAAAGAATAAGTTTAAACAATACAGCTGACCGCACACAATACTTGCTGCTCAAATATCGATACTCGCACGAACACACACACCCGTATATTGTAACAAGAGACAGAGAGAAAAAGTGGGAAGGTCCCCTGGAGGCATAACGCTTTTTGCTTACGTGACGATTTTTACCGCAAGCCACTGTAGCGTTACTTGTAAATAAATAATAAATACGTTGCCTTAAAGCTAATAATAATATTTACTTATAATTTTACTAATTATAAATATAATAGATACAAATAATTATAAATGTAGGTATACGTATAATGTATAAAACTAAGTTAGTAGTGTTAGTGTTAAATACATACATAAATAAATGCTTTGTTCTATATAAATTAATAGCTACTACTATATTGTGTATAAACCAACAGACAAAACTATTTTCTGTTAGCATAAATAAAATGTTGTAGGTAAACAAGCGCGCGAGCCGCACCGGCCGGCAAGTGCGGCCGACCTTGAGCGGGACCCCTCCCGCTCCCTCGCGTCTCACCAATCGGCAGTCCGTTATTTACTCTATGGCAATAGGCAGTTCGTTTGGCGCCTTCTAGCTAACCGCAAGCTGACGGGAAGGACGCCGCCACCGACTTTCGCGCGTGTTTACCTAAGTTCACAATTAGCTGATTAGATATTATTTGATAGCATACTTAACTAGTGTTTACGTGTTTATGTTTACGTACTTACTATCTGTGCTTCTTACGTTGACTTTCTCTTTCTACATTTCAAGATTTATATGTGTTGTGTGTGAGACTTAAAAGTAAATAAGACTAAGTGAACCAACGAGTTTTACTCATCTCCAGTATAAATAACACCTACTTCACTGGTGACCCCGGAAGAACACAATGAGTCAACAACAAAGCGACGAAAAATCAGCAAGTCATGACGCTACGAGCTATGACGTATTTCGCGTCGGCGTGCGTGTGCCGCCATTTTACCCCGAAAAACCGTCGTTGTGGTTTGCGCAGCTTGAGAGCCAGTTCGCGCTGGCGAACATCACAGTTGACGCCACGAAATTTCACCACGCAATAGGGAGTCTAGACCCAATATACGCATCGGAAGTCGAGGATATCATCACGGCTCCTGCGGCTGCAAACAAGTACGAGTGGCTGAAGACTGAACTTATAAAGAGGTTGTCCGCGTCGAGGGAAAAGAAGATACAGCAACTTTTAACACAAGAAGAGCTTGGTGACCGCAAGCCCTCGCAGTTCTTGCGACACCTGCGCCACCTGGCGGGACCGAGCGTACCGGAAGAGTTTTTACGTACGATCTGGACCAGCCGCCTGCCGAGCAGTACGCAAAGCATCATCGCCTCGCAAACCAAGGCGAGTCTAGAAGAAGTGGCCGAGCTGGCGGACCGCATACAAGATATAGTGCCAACCAACCCGCAAGTTGCAGCGACCTCTGCATCGACGGCTATACCAGGAAGCAGCGTGGATCAGATAAGTGGTCAAATCGCCGAACTCACTAGACAAGTACAAGCTCTGAACTCGCAGGTTGATAGAATGTCTCGGTCAAAACAAAGGTCCGGCAGAAGTACTAGTCGAGGGAAATCGGGGTCCAGAAGATCAAGTTCTAATTACAAGAAATGGCCAACCTGCTGGTACCATTATAAGTTTGGCGACAAAGCAACTAGGTGCGTTGAACCCTGCGACCACGCGGGAAAATCCACGGGCAGTCGATAATGGCGACCGGCGACTGTCGCAACACTGGTCGCTTATTCGTGACGGACCACAGTACGAAGATGCAGTTTCTCGTCGACACCGGTAGTGACGTGTGTGTTTTCCCTAGGTCGGCCATGAAAGAGCGCCGTACCAAAACAAACTATGAACTATGTGCGGCTAACGGTAGTGCGATTAATACCTATGGATACGCGTATTTAAAATTAAGTATAGGATTGCGCCGTGACTTTGCCTGGCGATTTATAGTGGCGGACGTAACAAAACCAATTATAGGTGTCGATTTTTTGTCATATTATAACTTGATAGTGGACGTGAGAATGCAGCGCCTGATCGACGCTAACACTACGCTCGCGACCCCTGCTTTGCCTGCTCGTCCTTCGGATGTTGTTTCTTCGGTGAAGGTAAGAATTGGTGACACCACATATCACGACATACTCCGGGAGTTTCCTGACATAACCCGGCCGTCGGGTATACACAGTGCACCTACACACAACACCTTACACTACATACGTACAACACCTGGGCCACCTGTATCGGGTACACCGCGGCGACTGGCTCCAGACAAATTAAAAATCGCTAAGGAGGAGTTTGAATCTATGCTTGCAAATGGCACAGCCAGACCCTCCGACTCACCCTGGGCATCACCCTTACACCTGGCACCCAAAAAGGATAGTGGGTGGCGACCATGCGGTGATTATAGGATGCTAAATGCGCGTACGATACCCGATAGATACCCTATCCGCCACATCCATGACTTTGCCCACAACCTTTCTGGATGCCAAGTATTCTCGACAATAGATTTAGTTAAGGCGTATAATCAGATAAGAGTCAACCCAGACGACATACCTAAAACAGCCATCACCACACCGTTCGGGCTTTATGAGTTTCCATATATGACGTTCGGACTACGCAACGCAGGGCAAACATTCCAGCGTTTTGTCGACGAAATGCTACGAGGTCTGGACTTCTGCTTTGGCTATTTAGATGACTTTTTGGTCTACTCGAAAGACCAGGTGGAACATGAAGACCACCTACGGCAGCTGTTCTCCAGATTGAAAGAATATGGGATGGTGATAAATACATCGAAATGCGTTTTTGGAGCCTCACAGGTAATTTTTTTAGGCTACTTAATCACCTCAACCGGCACAACACCATTGCCAGAAAAAGTCGAAGCCATCAACAGCTTTCCAACGCCGAAGACTGTCAGAGAGTTGAGAAGGTTTTTAGGGATGGTGAATTTTTATAGGCGGTTCATCCCAAAGGCGGCGCAACACCAGGCACCACTGAACAAGCTTTTAGAAGGATCGGTAAAAGGATCTCACCCAGTAAGCTTCACAGCAGTAGAGGACAAAGCGTTCATAGCTAGCAAAAGAGGACTCTGCCAAGCAGCAATGCTGGCACACCCTGATTGTGGAGCTAAACTAGCTTTAGTGACAGATGCCTCCGACACCGCAATGGGAGCAGTTTTGCAACAGTTAAAGGATAAGGAATGGCAACCCCTGGCTTTCTTTTCGCGAAAGCTAAGCTCAAGCCAGCAGAAGTACTCTCCCTATGACCGTGAATTGCTCGCGATATACGAAGCCATTAAATATTTCAGACATATGGTTGAGGCCAGAGAGTTTGTGATCTATACAGATCACAAGCCCATCTGTTACGCGTTTCACACACGTAAGGAGAATTGCTCACCAAGACAGTTCAGACATCTAGACTTTATCTCTCAATTTTCCACAGATATTAGACACATTTCAGGCAAGAACAACGTAGTCGCTGATACCCTGTCACGAGTAGAGGCAATCACCCAGCCTATTGACTTGAACGTCCTAGCTAAGTCTCAATCTTCTGATCCAGAGCTTAAACGGCTGCTAGACGGGGAGACGTCATTACGCCTCAAGAAGGTCACGCTGCCAGGAACACTGTCTGAATTGTACTGTGATGAGAGTAGCAAGACACCAAGACCATATGTCACGAAAGAACTTCGCCGCCAAGTATTTGACTACCTGCATTCTCTGAGCCACCCAGGAGCTAACGCCAGTGCCAAGCTGGTATCAGAACGTTATGTGTGGCCCGAAGTGAAGAAAGACTGCAGAGAATGGACGCGAAGTTGTTTGCCATGCCAACGTGCGAAAATCACTCGCCATGTCTCCGCACCACTGGGCAACTACAAGCTACCACGGTCACGGTTTATGCACATCCATATAGATATGATTGGGCCACTGCCAATCTCTCATGGATTTCGGTATTGCCTCACCGCTGTAGATCGCTTCACGAGATGGCCTGAGGCAATACCAATCAAGGATATCACAGCCGAAACAGTGGCCAATGCTCTTCTATATGGATGGATCGCGCGCTTCGGCTGCCCTACAAAAATAGTGACGGATCGTGGCAGACAATTTGAGTCGGCTCTCTTCAAACACCTGTCGGACATAGCTGGTTTCGAGCATCGGAAGACAACCGCTTATCACCCTGCCTGCAACGGTATGGTTGAGCGGTTCCACAGACAGCTAAAAACAGCTATTACCTGCTACGGGAATCAAAACTGGGTAGAATCACTACCGCTTGTTCTTTTGGGCATTCGAAGTGCGCACAAAAATGACGTACGTGCAACTCCAGCAGAGTTGGTGTACGGAGAAACATTACGTTTGCCAGGTGATTTCTTCGAGCCAGAAGCGGTCAACAACACTGACGTGACCGACTACGTATCTAGGTTACGCATGTTCGCTAGAAACATACAGCCGTCATCAGCATCGCGACATTCCAACAGTCGGGCTATATTCGTATTTAAGGACCTTCACACCGCTTCGCACGTATTTTTACGGGATGACGCGTCATCTGGTTCTTTCAAGCCAGCATACACAGGGCCACACGAAGTACTAGAAAGAAATGACAAAATATTCAAACTCCTTCTTAACGGTAAGATAGTCACAGTATCGGTAGACCGACTGAAACCGGCCTACATACTGCAAGACTCACACACTACATTAACACACAACAACACACCCCCACACACCTATAATGAACAAAAACAGACTTCACAGGATACACCAGTCACAAATTCGACCCCGGCGACCGAGGACGGCAGCATCAAAAGGACGCGGTCAGGCCGTAGGGTGCGTTTCCCTAATCACTATCGCCCTTGACGGTCTCAAGAGGGGGGTGGTGTAGCGTTACTTGTAAATAAATAATAAATACGTTGCCTTAAAGCTAATAATAATATTTACTTATAATTTTACTAATTATAAATATAATAGATACAAATAATTATAAATGTAGGTATACGTATAATGTATAAAACTAAGTTAGTAGTGTTAGTGTTAAATACATACATAAATAAATGCTTTGTTCTATATAAATTAATAGCTACTACTATATTGTGTATAAACCAACAGACAAAACTATTTTCTGTTAGCATAAATAAAATGTTGTAGGTAAACAAGCGCGCGAGCCGCACCGGCCGGCAAGTGCGGCCGACCTTGAGCGGGACCCCTCCCGCTCCCTCGCGTCTCACCAATCGGCAGTCCGTTATTTACTCTATGGCAATAGGCAGTTCGTTTGGCGCCTTCTAGCTAACCGCAAGCTGACGGGAAGGACGCCGCCACCGACTTTCGCGCGTGTTTACCTAAGTTCACAATTAGCTGATTAGATATTATTTGATAGCATACTTAACTAGTGTTTACGTGTTTATGTTTACGTACTTACTATCTGTGCTTCTTACGTTGACTTTCTCTTTCTACATTTCAAGATTTATATGTGTTGTGTGTGAGACTTAAAAGTAAATAAGACTAAGTGAACCAACGAGTTTTACTCATCTCCAGTATAAATAACACCTACTTCACCACGTTAGAGACGCAAAATCCTTAGAAATCTTCCAAAAGGATATAGCACTAATAATATCTACGGTACTAGGATGAAATGGAGTAGAAGGACGTCTTTAAAACTTACTGTTTCCAACTTCTCATCGTCACACGAATCGAACACGTTGGCACACTCACCTGTAAAGAATAAAATAAATAATTAAATATTTGTCGCTTGATTTTATGCGCGCCTGGTAGCTAATTCGGCTGAAGGTTAGGTATGTAGGCATTTTTCGTTTTATTTTGCTAAAAAGAAAATAAAAACTATTTTTTCATATCTGCTTGATTTGCGTATTAAATGAGATTTTTTATAATAAAATTATTGTAATTAGTAATTATACACGTAAAGCATTAGCATATCTAGGCGGTTTAAAAAAATATATATCAGCCTAGGGAATTTTAGGAACAGTCCCTTTAGCTTTAGGAAGTAACCGAGTACATTTGAGCAATATAACCATTAGAGCCTTGAGCACCGATTGTGCACATCAAGGGCTCGGCCAAACCACGCCAGTTTGAGCACGTAATGAGCCAAAACGACTCAATTAAGTTGATAACATTATTTTAGAATAGGTTAAGGTTCGAGGTTAATTTCGTTCATTCATTATTTTAGTCGTTTTTTAATTAAACCTCATCATCTGCCTAGCCTATTTACGACTATATTGGGGTCGGCTTTCAGTCTAACCAGATGCATCTGAATACCAGTGTTTTACATGAAGCGACTGCCTATCTGACCTACACAAACGATATCCCTTGGTAAGACTGGTAGTCAGACTTTCTACTTGTAAAGGCTGATTTAGACGGTGCGAGAAATATCGTGCAAGTTGTGGTACATTTCCGTCAATGATCAGTCACTTTTGACATGACAGCCGCGCGGTCCCGCAATGTACGTCAAATCGCACGATATTTCTTGCATCGTCTAAATGAGGCTTTACGACTGTCAAAGATCTACGAATGACAGCAAGAACTTACAAGGCTTTACGTGCTTTAAGCAATTTAAAGTTGTTCATAATTGGACATTGTATTGTCATCAGAACTAAAGAAAAATGGTTTGCAAATTTTGAAAGGACAACTTACTTACATACATACATACGAACAGTGCAAGCTAAATAAAAGCTTGTAATAATAAAAAATGGAACCCATCGCTCTGCGTACATAACTACATACAGACATACTACATACCAAGATATCAACGGGGCAGGTATTTTTTTAAACCGTCAGTTCTAAATTTAAATGTTGTGTCATTTTGTGACTGCTTTAGTCGCAAAATGTCACAAATTATTATTTTTAAAACTTAGTCGATGTCATTTTTTTTTTCAATAAGTTAGTATACTCAACACTCAACGAATAAAAAAAACTAATACAAAAAAAACGTAGGCATGATAAGACTAAGTCTAAATTGTATTAAATTAGCATAATCATTTCATATACGTATTTGTATAAAAAAGAATATCTCTAATCTCTGAAATTTTTATTTTGGTAATCAATGTCTTAAAATCCAGAGACGATAAACATTTTCTTCAAATGCAAATGTCGATAAAGTCAAATCATTTATTTTAATTAAGCTTTTGGCATTTTAAAAAAATAATAGAATTTAATCTAGTTGCTCATTCCAAAAGTTTTGTATGGAGAAGAATAGGCAAGAAACTCCATACGTACTTTTTTAAAATCAATGTTTTACAATATTTGCATACAGAATCATACTAATTACACGCGAATGCAATGTAGGTACCTTAAATAAAAACTACTAAATATGTAAAAAATATTATAAATTAAGAATTGAAAGGTTAAAATATAATATGTTCAGAGATACATAGTGTTTACATGTTAACAAATATTGGAACTGTAGACGACCACTCTCAATATCTCAACCAACAATGAAGTCAGAGATCACAAACATTTCTCACACCAAACTAATATCAAAGATGTAAAAGGGGATGAATCTTCCTTCCAATTTCAAAATTTCAATACTCCTTAAAATTGAATTCCCTAGGTACAGGGGGTGTGTCTAGACAGGGTCTAGACGGTTCAGAACTAACCTAGGTCAACGTTCAGACGACAAAGGGTCCGTACAGCGCGTTCACCTACCAGACTGAACCAGTCGTATGTATGTTTGTGTGTGATTTATGAACTAGGAAACGGAAGATTTTTTTTACATAAAATATTCTATTATATTTTTTTTGGAGTAGGTAATATTGTTTTTGGTTAGACAATTAATAGTCTTTGCTACATGGCATTAAGTTTTTTTGTACACAAAGCGATTTTTAGGTTTTAAATATTAGCTTCTGCCCACGACTTCGTCCTACGCAGACTCGTCTTTAGAATTAGAAAAAGGTCCTAGTACATTATCCCATAGAAACACAAAATCATCATCTGCCTAGCCTTTTCCCAACTACGTTGGGGTAGGCTTCCAGTCTAACCGGATGCAGCTGAATACCAGTATTTTACATGGAGCGACTGCCTATCTGACCTCCACAACCCAGTAACTGGGTATTACCCAGTTACTAAGCTTTTATTTTTGCATTCATGATTGTGTACACACAGCAAAACAGATAGGAATGCAGGGTCGTCAGATATAGTTGAAGTTTTCTTAGAAACCGATGGATGTTTTCGAATGTAATTTAATTAATACGTAGATAATAAATAGTTCTTTATTTAGGTTAAGTTTCAGTCACAAGACATCCATCGGTTTCTATGAAAACTTTAACTATATTATCTGACGACCCTGCATACCTATCTGTTTTGCTGACTGTACATTTAAGTGTATCATTACTTCAGTAAAACATACTGACATCAAAATCTTTTTACGCCTACTTACGTTATTCAAGGTAAAAGCAAGAAAGTCTGTCTCCGTATACATAATTTATGACACAAACAGGTATACATATACCACGACCCAAGGGTACCCATGACCTTTGAGCTCATTTGCAACTTTTATACCAGCCTATTATTGTCCCAGTGCAGGGAAAAAGCCACTTCTCATACAGAGAAGGCACGAGTATAGATCACAACGCTTGCTCAAGGCGGATTGGCGATCTTAGACTTGAATATTGAAATACTGCGTTGGTCTAGTGGTCGCAAAGCGCGACTGCTAAGCATGAGGTCTTGGGTTCGACTCCCAGGTCGGGAAAGAAATTTTTCAGTAGCAGCTTCGGAGTTTGTTCCTTATCGCGCGTTGCGAAAGGGGGCTAGACGGAAAAAATTAAGACCAAAAGTTGTAACGACACTTTTAAGACCAAAAGTTGTAACGACACTCTTTGCTATTGTTGTAAGCATAGATATAGTAAAGAAATTTCTGTGGTTGTAAGCCGTGCGGCGTGCGCGTGTTTCTCTGTTTGTCTCTCTCTCTCTCTCATATAACTTCGTTCCATCCGGGTGTCCCTTGACACTTCTCAAGTTTTTTTCTTTCACCGATGTCAGTGATGTCCAAGATAAACTTAGAATTAAGAATTGGAAAAATCAGATTGGTACTTCCTCATTATCGAACTCGCAACCTCTTGCACGAGAGGCGAGCACTTAACCACTGAGCCATCACGACACAGTCATCACTTGTCATTACTAATTAAATCGCATTAATTGTTTTACTGTGCCATCGTTTGTATAAAATGATTATGTATATTACATGTACATAATTATACATAATATTATGTGTTGTTTCTTTGTTTAATTATACAGGTCCTTGTTTTAAAACAAAGCAAGTTTCGACCTTATTTAGCACTTGAGTAAATAGTATTAAAATATACTAGTTATTCGCCGCGACTTCGTTCGCGTGATTTTTCTTACGGATCCCTAATTTTTTGATAATAAAATATAGCCTAAAGCACTTAGTGATAACGTAGCTTCCAATTTGTGAAACAATTTTCAAAATCGGTTCATTACTTCCAGAGATTACCCCCTACATACAAACTTACAAACAAATATAGTATATAAGTATATACTAGTTGCTACCCGCTACTTCGACCGCGTTGTTTTTTTTTTTCACCCGCTTTATGTTACGTCTTTGGGTTCTGCTCCACTCCCGTGGGTCGTAGCGTGATATTATACATGACTGTTCGTCTGTCAGCGAGTTATATCTCAAAAACCGTAATAAGTAGAGATAAGCCCGCCACACTGTTCCCACCCACTGCAACTCCTGAAAGCCAGAAATGAAAAACCGAAAACCGAAAAATCCGAAAAAGAACAAAAAAAGAAGAGAAGAAGAAACAAAGGAAAGAAGACAAAAGAAAGAAGAAATAGAAAGAAAGAAGAGAAAGACAATCCGTAATAAGTAGAGAGTTGATATATTCACAAAGTGTATATTTCTATTGCCATTATAACAACAAACAATAATTATACGATGGTACGGAACTCTTCGTGTGAGAATCCAACTCGCACTTGACCGATTTCTTTAGTTGTATTCGTAATCGACAACACAAGGTTTATATAAAAGATTTTTTTTGGAAAATCTTCCGAAAATATCGACAAAACCGGGGCGATACACTAGTTTTAAATAAAATAAGTATACTTACTAGCACTAAACAAACAAAACATGGTTTAACACTAACTATCACAGACTATTAATTTTAAAAAAAATCACAATACAAAATCTATCACAGACCACGCGTTTTACGTAAAAACTTTCAAATTTCGAAAGCTCGAAACGCGACTCCACCGGGCAACGGCTCGATGCATACTGACAATAATGCTACCAGTTGCATTTTTTTTCCAGACTACCTACAGGTTGTCTAGACGGGGGGGAGTGGGGGAGGAGGTGCTTTATCAGGTCTATGCACTTTTGGGAAAGATTTTCGTTCAATCAACGTGAACAAAGGACGGTCAAACGCCTTTGAGATTCAAAATATAAGATCAACTGGCAATGCAGTGCAAATTTTTAAAGATATTTTTTTTATTACGTACTTGAAGCTCCATTTTTAGGGTTCCGTACCTCAAAAGGTAAAAACGGAACCCTTATAGGATCACTTTGTTGTCCGTCTGTCTGTCTGTCTGTCTGTCTGTCAAGACCTTTTTTCTCAGGAACGCGTGGAGGTATCAAGCTGAAATTCATATCAAATACTCAAGTCTATGGTCTCTTGGAGCTGTGAAAAAATCAAACTTCTAAGTCAACGCGATCAAAAGATACTCCCGTTTATGCCGCAAATTTTCGACACTCGCAAGGGAATCAAAACCTACAGGGTACTTCCCGTGAACTCAGAATCTTGAAATTTGGTATGAAGCAACGTCTTATAGCAGAGATATAGGAAAAATTGCGAAAAGTATAAATTTTTAGTTACATCATATAATAAAAATATTTTTAATAATTTTAAACTTACTACCCCTTTCCTCATGAACGCGTAGTGGTATTATATTGAAATTCATATCAAATACTCAAATCTATAATACCTTTAAGCTGTAACAAAATCAAACTTCTATGTCAACGCAATCAAAAGAAACAGGAATTAAAACCGCATATTTTGAAACTCGCCACTACTCGCAAGGGAATCAAAACCTACAGGGTACTTCCCGTGAACTCAGAATCTTGAAATTTGGTGCGAAGCAACGTCTTATAACACAGATAAAGGAAAAATTGCGAAAAGCATAAATTTTTAGTTACATCATATAATAAAAATATTTTTAATAATTTTAAACTTATTACCCCTTTACTCATGAACGCGTAGTGGTATTATATTGAAATTCTTAACAAATACTCAAGTCTATAATATCTTTAAGCTGTAACAAAATCAAACTTCTACGTCAACGCAATCAAAAGATACAGCAATTAAAGCCGCATATTTTGAAACTCGCAACTACTCGCAAGGGAATCAAAACCTAAAGGATACTTCCAGACGACCTGGAATCTTGAAATTTGGCATGAAGCAACGTTATAAAGTACACATATAGGAAAAATTCCGAAAATCTTAAATTTTTAGTTACATCACATAGTATATTTTTTTTAATAATCATAAACTTACTATTTCGTACCTTAGCCAATCTAAACCGAGATTGATCCAAATTGTGCCTATTTCTAGTATTAAAATTATGTCTATCACTTCTCTTCTTAAAGAGATGAAGATTTTTCCGAACATACATAATGTTTTCATATATGTATTGACAAGGTACCGTCAGCTTTCCACATTGTTATGTTATGGATTTCATTTAGCAATAAAAATACCATAACTTTTACTTAAATACCTACAGGTTTGTACGGAACCCTCGGTGCGCGAGTCTGACTCGCACTTGGCCGGTTTTTATAGCTGGGCATTGAACTTGCTTTAATATTTTTTATGGAACAATGGCCGAGAAGGTCAATTCTACTAATTAAACGCCTGCCTCGTTGGTTTAGTGGTCGTTAAGCGCGGCTGCTGAGCATGAGGTCTTGGGTTCAACAAGCTACTATTATAATTAAAAAAATAAAAACACGACTGCAAAAATTGCACATAATTGTACTTTGTTTACTCGTCAGTTTTTTTTACGACGTTTTTTATTTACAGAGTTACGTTATATATTTTTTAAATCTAAGTACTTGTCAAATTCTAGACGATAAACAAAGACACGTCCAGATTCATTAAAACAATAAATTGAGGTTAGTATTAATTTACGTTTTAAAGTGACCACACCGGTTTATTTTTTACTAGCCTATGTTACTCGGAACGATGCAAGGATTGAAACGATACCCCATACATATAAATCGGTTCAGGCGTTTAAAAGTTATGGTGGAAATAATAAAGAAACTCACATACATACATACATACATTAACCCTGAACACGTAACACTCCTTTTTTTGGGGCAGTCGTGTAAAAAGGTAAAAAGTTGTATTAACTTTGACCTTAAATATCTCTGGAAATAGAAGGTTCCTAGATTTTTTTACACCCGATGTTTAAAGAAACTATACGTGGCTACTTCTATTTAAGACAAGCTTTATAACTGTACTAGCTTTCGCCACGGCTTCGCTCGCAAATTAAATTAAAAATTCGATCATGATTCGAAAGACATGTAGCGCCGTCTATCATAACGTTATTGTGATTTCTGTCAGGAACAGTACTTTTTTTCGGGATGAAAGGTACCCTATGTCCGTTTCTGTACACCTGGCAACGTATATGCAAAATTTCAGGATGACCGGTTTAGTGGTTTAGGCGTGGAATGGTAACAAACAAACATACTTACTTTCGCATTTATCGGGTCGTTAGAAGCCAGAAAGTCTGACAACCGTTTTACCAAGCGGCACCGTATTACCCAGTTACTAGGCTGTGGAGGTCTGATAGGCAGTCGCTCCATGTAAAATACTGGTATTTCAGGATGATCGATTCAGTGGTTTAGGAGTGGAAAGGTAACAAACAAACAAACTTACTGTCGGATAATAAAACACTTATTAAAAAATAAATTTAATCTAAAACTAAACCCTTTTTTCACTATCAAATAGTAGGTAATTGTTTTGTTTACTAGTATTAGCTAAAACCAGTTATAAACGGATACAACCGTCCTACTTTCAAAAGAAAACCAGTCAAGTATTTTGAATACAAATATGAGAACTAGGTTTGGTCCGCGACTTGGGCTGCGTAAAAGTCGGTTTTTGTGAACGAAGTCACGAATTAAATACTAGCCTATGTCCTTATCTACACCCCCATCTCATCAACTTTCATGGCAAAAGCTATAGTAATCAAATCTATGGATACGATTCCCAGGTCGGGCAAAGTGTTATTAAGTTTTTCCATCAGGAATTTCTCAGTAGCAGCCTCGGAGTCTGGATTTGTGGCCGGTTGATGGCAATAGGCTCGCCCCCTATTACATGGGACTTAAAACATAACTGGCGAAATGTGGGCGTAGCCGTACAGCTCTGTCTAACCTTTCGGGGATTACAGGCGTGATGTGTCAATTTCTCATTTGGCTACATTCTGAACCTAAGTAACCCCAATTATAGAAAGTGACACACGAGTCCTTTGACCTTTCATTTAATGTTAAAAACCACTCACTCCTTGTTAATTTAATTCGAGTCAACTGGTTGAGACTTGATTGTTTTTTACTAGGCTTTTCCCGCTACTTTGTTAAAGTCAAAGTCAAAACATTTATTTCAATTAGACCATTTACAGGCACTTTTGAATTGCCAAGGAGTCTCTCAGTTAGGCAGAAAGTTGAAGCTAGTTGCTCGTTCCAAAACGGAGGTAAGCCTCTATGGAGAAGAACGAGCAAGAAACTCCACGGACATATAAAAAATAAAAATAGCTGGCAGCAGAGATTTCTAATCCCAACTGACGCCCGTTCTCGAACATGACGTATGGATCGGCAACGGTGATATTGGATCGTAATTTTTCCGGTTCGCTCTGAAGGTTAGGGAAGTCTTACAATATCACAAATTGTATTAATTTTCTTTTCCTTATATTTCACGGTGATTTAGGCCAAAATATTTGTGCCTTGACTAACTTTCTTGTGGATCTATTATTTTTTATTCACATACATACATAAACTCACGCCTTTTTCCCATGGGGGTAGGCAGAAACCACAGAACGTCACCTGCTACGATCCTTACATACTCCTTTCGCCTCGTTCACGTTCATACATCTCGTCATACCTACAAGCGCGCCGGTTACGAGTACTGCGCACCTGACCTTTCTGAAGAACCTCACCAATAAGGTCAGTGTAGGTCTTTCTAGGGCGATTTTCAGTCAACCAAAGATGGTGAAGAGATAACATAGCAGGTGCAAATTTTACACAACAGTAAAAAACCAAAAAATATATCGAAAGTACGAGTATATTGCTAAAGCTGAGAGATTGATGCAAAAAAAACACATTTTTTGGGACTTGTGAATATACTCTTTTCGTTTGATAACAAACATGATATTTTTAATGTATTTTTTATGATACTTTACGTCCGCGATACGCCGCCATTTTGGATTTTCTGTGACGTCATATCATACAGCGTAACAACACGACGCTTCCTCATTTGTTAACATAGTATGAGCAGTTTAGGAGGTATGAGGGAGCAGCAGAGGGGTTCTTGTAACTTTTAGGAACATTCGCTTACTAATCTGAGTCTGCTTCATATTTATCTACATTTTTGACACCAGTCTTTGACATTTATTATCGCTAGGTAAGATAGCGATTAGATTTTGATCGTTTTTAGGGTGCTAACCTAGACCCTTTTACTAAGCCTCCGCTGTCCGTCTGTCCTCGGGCTGTAATCTCATGAACCATAACAGCTAGAGAGTTGAAATTTTCACAGAATGTGTATTTCTATTGCCGCTATACAAAATAAAAGTTAAAAATAAGGGTGTCCTCATACAAGAGACCTGTTTTTTTCGCGTTTTTGGCTCGATACTATAATGGCAATACCTACTGTTATATCTTTTACGATGGTACAAAGCTCTTCGCGTGCGAGTACGACTCGCACTTGACCGATTTTTTTTAATGAAAATTGGCTATCTAAACATACATACACACATAGCCCGCTAAAACCATAACCCTCTAAGGCCCAAAACCCGCAGGCGACGTTTTTGAATTATACTGAAGCGACGCGGCGCAGACACGCCAACGTCTGCGCCGCGAAACGTCGCCTGCATACATTTTGTATGAAATCGTTTTGAAGCGGCGCACGTCTGCGCCGCGCCTGTTCCACGCCTGCTGCCTTACGTCGCTTGTGTGTGTTTTGGGCCTAAGACGTTTAACACGCGGCACCGCGCACCGCCGCGGTAGGCGGTGAAGCGGCGACCCGCCGGACCTCGCGGTCGAGCGGTGTACGTGTGAAAGGCAACGACGGATTTCATAGACGCCAATGCGACATGAGATTCGCTTCACCGCCTACCGCGGCGGTGCGCGGTGCCGTGTGTTAATCGCCTTACTGCGTACTCGGATAAATATACTAGTCTCACACCGCGGCGTCCACCGACCTCTACCGTCCTTAGCCAAGTTCACGGTCGACTGTTTTTGCATCAGTTTTTTAGCCGAAAGCTAATTGTGGGTTGGACGCTAAGCATATCCGTGTGCCGCCTACGCAGCTAAATATTATGAAGAAAATACATTGCGCATGTCCACTGGGACTGCTCATTAAAAATAAAAAGTAATTTTCTTTGTTTTTCTGACCTAAAGGTATTTATACTATGGCAGAAGTGAGTGGCAACGCAGGGAGGGGTCGCCCTAGGAAGACCTACACTGACCTTATTGGTGAGGTTCTTCAGAAAGGTTAGGTGCGGAGTACTCGTAACCGGCGTGCTTGTATGACGAGATGTATGAACGTAGATGGGGCGTAAGGAGTATGTAAGGATCGTAGCAGGTGGCGTTCTGTGGTTTCTGCCTACCCCCATGGGAAAAAGCGTGAGTTTATGTGTATGTGTTTTCTGGCCTAAAGTTTGGTTCTCAACCTCATCATGACTTCTAGGGTTTCCAAAATGATGCATGTTTATGATTCATAATTAGACCAAACGTGTAAATGCGCTTATCTCTGAAACTACCAGTCAGATTGGAAGAAATCTTTTTGTATATGATAGTCTGACTCATGAGGAATAGTATAAGCTATATAACATCACGCTAAGACCCATGGAGGAGCAGCAGTAACCAAAAACGTGAACGGGTAAAAACAAACCACGCGTAATTAATATAAGTCTGAAATCGCCAATCCGCCTTGAGCAAGCGTGGTGATCAATGCGCGTGCCTTCTCTGTATGAGAAGAGGCCGTTGCCCTGTAGCGGAACAATAATTGGCTGGTATTATTTTATGAATGTTTTTTGTTGTTGTTTTTTTTTTTATAGGAGCGTCCCGGAAAAAATCTCCATTTCAACAATATGTTCGAAGTTTATCAAGTTTTTTCACGGCAACCCTAAAATGGGACTATTTTATAACGATAACAAAGAAATTTGAAACTGACCACGTGCACAGGAAAACATGCATAACATCACGCCTGTAATCCCCGAAGGGTTAGAGAGAGGTGTATCCAACACCCACATTTCGCCAATTATGTTTAAGTCTCATGTAATAGGGGCGAACACAAATCCAAAGTCCGAGGCTGCTACTGAGAAATTCCTGATGGAAAAACCCAATAACACTGCCCGACCTGGGCATTGAACTTATGACCTCATGCTCAGCAGTCGCGCTATAGGACCACTAGACCATCGAGGCACACAAAAATAATAACAAACAAAAATGTTATTGAAGAAGAAAATACCTACTACTGGAGAAGTAAACTGCTACACTCATACAACAAAACTTTCAACCTTGAAATCCTGCCGACCCCTTTTCCAATAACAAGCTTGAAGATCGTTTGACCACCAAAAATATCCAGTCATTGCCTCAAGGAATGAAGCAGCAAAACCCAGGATACGTACACAGAGTCACAGACCGAACCAAGGCCATTGAGGGCAACGCACTTTGTGCCAATACCCTGTTCGAATTATTGCGCGTACGCACACTGTCGACCGGCTAATAATAGGCCGGTGTTTCTTGTCCTGTGGGGGGTTTTTGATGATCCTCCAGGTGGTTATGGGTTTCCGCACGGATATTATATGTTTCACGCAATTTTAGACTCTATTTCGTTGTGTTTTAGTTCTTTATCAATGGGAGCTGCTGTCTGCGTCGAACGCCATCATTATTCCGTTGCGAGAAAGAGATGGTGCTATCGGTCTTGTATAGCTCCGTCTCGCTCGCACTAGGAAATTATGGCGTTACTACTTTTCATCATAATATAACATCAGGAGAGGGATATTTCACTAGCGTTTTCCTGCGACTTCGTTCACAAGATTTTTCTTACGGATCCCTAATAAGGCTATACATATAACATTACGCCAAGAACCACAGGAGCGAAGCAGTAATCAAAGTCTTAACGCGGGGTACAGTTTATAGTAAATAAATTGTGATGTACAACAAAACTGACATCAGTGTGCCCATACGCACCCATTAGTAGTATATTTGGAACGTTAATGTTTACTAATAAATTTGTCATCTGACTCTGTCAGAATGTGATGCATTACTATATGCTATTGTCTTTATTTCTGCACAGATAATATACAGGGTGCTAGGAATATGATTCTAGATCGCCGAGGGTTGAAATTTTTCGTCCCTCGTAAAAAATAAAACCACCTGTTCCATACATTTCGACCTTGTAAGCATTACAAAATATGTAAAGAAAAGTTGGTTTTCTTTTTAATAAGTGTCGAAATATTTTCAACCCTACAGGGGTAGTTATGTAATCCATCCAATCCATTAACTGCGAGTTAATTTCACTTATACTGTGTATATCACTGGTCCCTTAAAAACAGAATTTCTACCCCTCTTACTCAATAGTGGCTATCTTTTTCACCACCTTCTTGCAAGTAACAATTGAAATTACTTGGCAGATAAGCTAAAATCAATCCTGTAACTGCTCATTCTCCGTACAAACTTTGGAACCCCGTTTCATCCCCTTTGGGGGTGAATTTGGAAAATCCGTTCTTAGCGAACGTGTACTAACTATTAACTACCTCCCTGCCAAATTTCATCTTTATACGTCATTCGATATTTCGTGATAAGTGAGTGGGTGAGTGGTATTATTTTAAATACTCACTGTATAAAAAATTCTCCGCAGCTTCCGTTTTTCGAAATTCAGTCGGGAGGATTTAAAGTTTTAAACTACAAAATTAAATCATTATTTTAAAATCAGCCGTTTTAAAATGACGTAGATGTAACGACTTCAAGCTCTCTATTCTTAGCCCAGTACAGGAAAACCACTTAACAACAAAATAGAGTCACGCTTGCCGAAACACGAGTTTTTTTTTCCACAAAAAATCCATAGCAACATGAATTCTAGAAGGTTATTTAGCAAAAAATATAAACAATAGGCGACCAGTATATTTTGGTCTTTGTAGCTGGTTTGCTACGTTGTTTGCAAAGTCAAATTCATCATACCATTTGGAATGGGTAGAGGGGGCGCATTTACCACCAAAGATCGTGAAGCACTAAGAACCTAGCCTAAAGCCGGCTTTTTGAAAATTTTTAACCTTTAAATTCTTGATTTGTAGTACTTTTTAAGAGCTAGTGTATGATTTAGTAGTTTTTAAATAAGGTACATTCCATTCACGTGCAACTATGTATGATTCTGTATGCAAATATTGTAAACATTGATTTTAAAAGAGTACGTGTATGGAGTTTCTTGCCCATTCTTCTCCATACAAAACTACCTTTTGGAAGGGGCAACTAGATTCAATTCCTTTTTCTTTTGTATATATTATTATGACGTTCAAAAGTGCCTTGTAATGGCATGGCCTAATTGAAATAAATGATTTGACTTTGACTTTTTGAAAAATTAAATACAGACCATTTACAGACACTTTTGAATTGTCAAGGAGTCGGTCAGTTAGTCAGAAAGTTGAAGCTAGTTGCTTGTCCCAAAACGAATATGTAGGCCTCTATGGAGAATAAAAGCAAGAAACTTCACGGACACTCTTTTCAATTGGATTTTTACAAAATCCTAGTTACAATATTCATGTCGTCTCTAGTAACTTCTAAATCGTATGCCAAGAAATACTGGATACTCTTTATTAGAACGTTTGCCCGGTCAAATAACAAAAACATGGCGTCGTTACGTCAACGTTCGCATATTTTATCTGTACTCAATAACTATGAAAAGGAATATAAAAAATATAATATTACTTTTAATCCCCAAAAATAAACCTGGACTTATACCAGCCTATTACTGTCCCACTCAAACCATGTCAGAGGCCCTTGAGGCGGTTTAGAAACTCTGACACTAGGGTGTGTGGGGTCGTAAGACTGCCCACACGATAAAGAAGATCTCGAAAAAATTATACGTTCTTTCTAATTCTTCGATTATTATAGTTCCCGTGAGACAATATATCACTTTGACGCGGACGAAGTCGCGGGCAGGAACTGGTAAGATATAGTTGCTAAATAGTCAGTCAATTAAGTTGACAATTAACTGACGTCACAGTTTACTATTGCCATACAAAATGATAGAAAGAAAAACGCGAAAAGAAAAATTGAACACAAAAGAAAAACAAAAACAAGCTGGTATAAAAAAGTGTAAGTGGCTGGCTGGTATAAAATCTGATGCGTTATAGTAGGCACAGAGGAGGCTCTGTGCCTACTATAACGCAGCTTACAAAGACATCAGCAATACCGAAGGTATACCAGATACCTTCCTGAAAGAGTTTCTTGCTCGTCCTTCTCCATAGAGGCCTACCTCCGTTTTGGTACGAGCTTCAACTTTCGGACTAACTAACCGACTCCTTGACAATTCAAAAGTGCCTGTAAATAGTTTAATTGAAATAAATGTTTTAACTTTGTCTCATGTGAATTACTCCAGCCGACTCCCATGACCTTGAAACCGGATCATGACAGTGTTGCCTAGCGGTAGAAATATGTAGGTATAATGGTAGTAATTGGTAGTTATTTGACACTATAAACCAATAATTCCGAGACAGCAGCCGTAGCAGCTTCGGAGTCTGGATTTGTGCCCGGTTGACGGCAATAGGCTCGCCCTCTATTACATGGGACTTAAACATAACTGGCGAAATTTGGGTGTTCCCAATGGGTACACCTCTGCCTAATCCTTCGGGGATTACAGGCGTGATGATTATGTTATGTTTTTTCTTCTTCTTTTTATATCATGTGCGTCATTTTCGCGTGAATAAACAGTTTTTCTTTCTTTCGTTATTGGTAGTGTCACAAAACTAATTCCCTGGATAAAGATTGCGAGGAATCCGGATAAAGCTGGACATAATTGTGCTAAGTGTCTGGCCCTACCATAGACGGTGTGTCAGTCCGGCTTTTAAAATTTTACCAGCCACGCACGCGGCCATTTTGTTTCAAAATTTACAACATATATACAGAAGACTTATTCATTCAATTTTGTTGTTATCTCATTAACAGTTAAGACTATTACGTGATAAAGGATTAATTAAGATTAATACAATAATGTTAATCATTATAAAACTAAGACATGTAATTTATACAAATAAATCAAAATGAAGTACAGATTTTTACTAAATGCTTATAATTATAAATGTTTATTAAACAGTACCAAAGCCAAAATAAAATATACATAATTTTATATATCTTCATGTTTGTCCCGGCAAATCTCCGAAACTGATCTGAACTGGTCCCGTTTTACCCTTTAGGTACGGAACTCTAAAAACCAGATATAAAAATATCAAGCTCATTGCAAAGGAGATCGACCAACGTGAAATTCGCGATACACAAAGTTGAAAAAACTGCGCACGGGGTCAGAGACCTGGGTAGGGTGACATATGCAGTTCGAATTACGGTAGGGACGCGCCGAGGTCGATAACTGTACGCGGGAATTATCGATGAATGTTGTTAGTACCGGTTTTTTCTCTTTTTTTATTTATTATGAACTATGGAAGACGTACAGCTTAACAAAATAAAAAAAATTGTAAGTAAACCTGTCAGCTAAACTAGTATTTTAAAGTGATGTTGTTTCTTTATTTTAAGAGTTTTTTTTTCTTCTAATGATAAATATCTTTTATACATCTATCAACATAACATCCCGCGTGTAACCCCCGAAGGGTTAGGCAGAGGTGTAACTATCAGTACACCCACATTTCGCCAGTTACGTTTAAGTCCCATGTAATAGGGGGCGACCCTATTGCCAGCAAAACTCAAGCACAGCTGGACTGATTTGACAAATTCTTTTGGTGTTATGACAAGGCTTTTACGAAAAAAAATTCATTCAAAAATCATTTATTTCAATTACACCATTTTGAACGAGATTCATATATCTACCTTAGAGTACACATACATACATAAACTCACGCCTTTTTCCCATGGGGGTAGGCAGAAACCACAGAACGCCACCTGCTACGATCCTTACATATTCCTTTCACCTCATCTACGTTCATACATCTCGTCATACAAGCACGCCGGTTACGAGTACTGCGCACCTGACCTTTCTGAAGAACCTCACCAATAAGGTCAGTGTGGGTCTTCCTAGGGCGACCCCTCCCTGCGTTGCCACTCACCTCTGCCATATAAATACCTTTTGTTAATCGTCTTTCACTAGAGGCTAGAGGCTAGAGGTTCTTTCCTTAGAGTAATAAACTTCAAAATTGTTAATATTTTAATTTCCACGTACATCCTCGTGCACCTTTTACACCAAAGATGGGCAGGGCGTGGATAGAAATTTTGCCATTCTTTCATCCTATCTATGCCTTGCCTCGCCTCGCCGTTGTAAAACCACCTTTATATAGTGTTTCATATTTATAAACAGTGTATCGTAGACTTTTAAATAATAGCAATGTTGCATTATTATTACATCATCATATAAACATAATAATAATTGATTGAGTCATACATTTACTATTTGTATGATATACATGATCTACTGGTACTATACGGGTGCTGACTGCTGATTCCCTTGTTCGCAAACTACACTAAAATGAGAGAATTTGCATCTCTTACTAACATACAGCAAAAGAAAAGGACGGTGACATTTTAGAACTAAGTTAGAGATGTCAAATTAGTTTACAGTAGGTAGTTATGAAAAAAAAAAAACTTTTTATCAACACACTTTTTACGAACAATCGTAAAATGGGTCTTATTGCACCGCTTTTCGGGTCATAATGTAGCGTATTACGCACTAGTTTTTTTTTAACATTACATTATTGCACTAGTACGGCAATAGATGTTTTTGGCAAAAAGTTTTGATTGTTTGTTTGTTTTGTGTTTTGTTTTGTGTTTTATTTTGTGTTTTGTTTTGTGTTTTGTGTTTTGTTTTGTGTTTTGTTTTGTTGTTTTGACGTACTCGCCTTCAAAGTGAAAGTCAAATAATTCATTTCAATTAGACCATAAAAAGGCACTATTGAACGTCACTTACAATAAAAAATAAATATACATATATCTATTTGTTCATGTATTATCTACTTAGTTCTCCAGCCCGGTCTGCAATCCATTATCGACCGTAATGACTAACTTCCCTCACTAGTGTCATAATATACTACATATTTATTTTCCTTGTTTTAATTAGTTCATTTTATGATGTTACATTAGAAAGTAGACATGTATTCATAAACGCTGTGCGCATGCTCAGTAGAAAACAATGACTCTCATGTTTCCGTAATTTATCAACTTACATAACGACTACTAATGAAGAGTAGTAATTAGTAGAAATTATTAGCGATCTCAGATGAGAATTAACGAATAAAAATGTTAAAATCAAAGCAAATCATTTATTTCAATTACACTTTTAAAAGCACTTTTGAAGGAGAAAAAAAAATCTATACACAAAATGCTTTCAAAGTCAAAGTCAAAAAATTTATTTCATTTGGCCAATTACAGGCACTTGTGAATTGCCCAAAATTGGAAGCTAGTTGCTCGTTCCAAAACGGAGGTAGGCCTCTATGGAGAAGAACGAGCAAGAAACTCCACGGCACTCTTTCTTTTCAATTAGGTTTTTACTAAATCCTGGCTTTGTCTTGAATGACTAACTTGACTGATTGACTGACGGATCAACGCACAGCCTAAACCGCTGATCTAAGAAACCTGAAACTTGGAGGGTGCGTTCTTTGTATAACGCAGGCATCCGATAGGAAAGGTTTTTCCGAAATTCTACTCCTTAGGGGGTGAAAAGGGGGGTCGACAGCAATCACACGATCGAGGAGAGATAAATACCTTTTGTTAATCGTCTTTCACTCATCCTCTCAACATGACCGAACCATCTAAGCATACCCTTTTCTATCTTTGTCACTACATCCTCTTTTAATCCGCAACGGTAGAGTATTATTAGTATAGATTTGAAAAAAGGGAAGAGTCGGAAAATTCACGTGAGCAAACTCGCGGGTAAAACCTATAGCAGTAAACCTCGACATTTGGAGTCATGAAATAAGAAACAAAGTGGAACATACAACACAGTTGCCACGAGCCGTTTTTCTTGAACAATAGTATCTCATACATATGATAATCTGTACATAAAATGCGGTTCATGCACTTCTGTGGGATTAAACCCGCATTCTATTGAAATTACAGTTCAAAATGACAGAAGACGTTGTACTTTTAGAGTTCCGTATTCGAAGGGTGAAAAAAGTCGAAAGTCAAAAACATTTATTTCAATTAGACCATTTACAGGCATTTTTGAATTGTCAAGGAGTCGGTCAGTTAGTCCGTAAGTTGAAGCTAGTTGCTCGTTCCAAAACGGAGGTAGGCCTCTATGAAGAAGAACGAGCAAGAAACTCCACGGCACTCTTTTAAATTAGGTTTTTTACAAAATCCTGGTTACATTATTCTTGTTGATTCTACATGTGAAAACAATGAAGATGAACATGTCCGTCTGTCATCGGGCTCTATCTCATGAATCGTATTAGGACTGCTGGACATAGGCCTCTCCTAAAGATAACCACAATGACCGGTCCAGCGCAGGCCGCATCCAGCGGTTTCCCTATAACGTTTAGGTAGGTACGGTCGGGGTCATAAGTGGAGTAGCAATCTACAAAGCAAATCGATTGACGCTTTGGTTAAACTTACGACCTTTCGACGTCGTGTGCGAATTTTGAGGTATACGTAGGTAAGTACTTTGTTATTACGTTCAAAAGTGCCTTATATTGGCCTAATTAAATATATGATTTGACTTTGACTTTAACTTTGAATACATCACTTATACACACAGATGTAGGTATGGCCTGTACCCCGTGTTCACAGCAATTCAAACCTTAGCATGCTACTGCACTTACGATTCCGAAATCCCGACCGTACACAAATATTAATTTTCCTTCTACCGGAAAGTTAGCTAACTATGACACATGTTTTTAACGCTCCTAAACCCGAAACTCCGGACAGGAAATGCGTCATTGGAGATAAGTGAAATCGCGAACACTAAAACAAATTGTTTCATTTTGTGACGATGCATTCAATAGACTCATCTGCCTAGCCTTTTCCCAACCATGTTGGGGTCGGCTTCCAGTTTAACCGGATGCAGCTGAATACCAGTATTTTTCATGGAGCGACTGCCTATCTCACCTCCACAACCCAGTAACTGGGTAATACGATACCCCTTGGCAAAGCTGGTTGTCAGACTGTCAGGCTTCTGACGACCCGTAAATGCCCTAAAATGATTTGACTTGTGACTGAAACGTCCCTTTTCGACACCACGTCAAAAAATACCTGGTTTTCTTTTTATATTCCTTCAAAAAAAGTACACTCGGCGGAAGAAATAAGTGTCAAGACTTCCCCGACCAACCCTTTTATAGGAATGTCAACTGTTGATCAAAAATCATTATGTTTGTTTGTTTATGCATGAAGAAATAACTGAATACAAAGATATTCGACCCAGGAATTCTGTCTGCATCAAAATATCATAACACTACAGCTCTGTAAAGGTGGTATTACAGCGGCGAGGCGAGGCGCTTTGAACATTAAGGCCCCTAGCACACGGCGTATTTTAAACGCGCAGACGACTCGCGTTTCAGGAACGTGCGTTTTCGGCGCCGTAAATGCTGATTGTTGCGTTTGTTTTGATGATGGTTTGCGTTTGTATTGATGATGGCTGTAACTGCGCTCATACGCGCAGTATAGACGGATTTCACGATCGCCCCGTGTGCTTAGGTTACAAGGTTGCGTTCAAATCTCGTTTGAAGCACGTATACGCGCGTCACCTGCGCGTCGTCTGCGCGTTTAAAATACGCCGTGCTAGGGGCCTTACATCGAACGATGTATCGTACCGGCTGGCGAGATTTGCTTATTCATTTTGCAAAGTAAGAAACACTCTATTCGTGCAAGCAATATAGTTCAATTTCGTACGAATAATTATTTGATTTCTCGCCTCGCACATTCTCGCGCATCCAGGACCATTCACACCAAAGATCGGCGAGACGTGAATTGCAATATTAGTTCGTACAACATTGAACTATACTGCTTCACAAATAGAGTATCTTTTACTTACATTACAGAATCCAGTTCCTTAGTGCCCTCTAAATGCCGAGGTCTACTTCCCCCCGAACTGCCCCGAAGGTCGATCAAGGTTGTTTACAACCAATCACAATGCTATTTCCTTCATCTCGTCAAAAAATCATAACTTCGCCAGTTCGCCCTTCACAAAGCCTTGAACCTGATGTCCTTTCGTTTGAAATAGTGTCACGTAATGGAACATTACATGGCACGCGCCATATTGCACCCAGCCTTAACACGGTTTGTTTGTTTAATTGTTGAAATGCGCTTATCTCTAAGGCGCTTTGCACACGGAGCAACTTAAGTTGAGGCAACTATCAACTCTTAAAAAGTTTCCTGTAAAAGTTGATAGTTGCTGTAACGTTTACGGTTGCCGCAACTTTATGGCAATCTGTGAGCAACTTTCATAGCCGAGTTGCCGTATGCCGTTGCCGTAGCGACACTGGCATTGCCGGGCACAGGGAGAGGAAGGCAGGGTTGAGGAAACCGGCAACATGAAAAACCGGTATAATATTTAACAGTTGCTAGTTGCGGCAATTAGCAACTAACTTAGTCATCGATTGCAGCAACTGAAAACTATTGACGATTGCCGCAACTCGAAACTCGAAACGTCGTCGGCGTCGGCGTCGACTCGTCTGTGCGCAGTCCAACTGAAATATATTATGTAAACAGCTAGTTGCCAGTTGCTGCAATAGTTGCTCTGTGTGTAAAGCGCCTAAGTTTCAGACGTATTGGAAAAAATGTATATGATAGCCAGAAACATCAGGAATAGTATTGTCTATATAACATCACGCTACGACCTACGAGAGAGAAGCAGTAACCAAGCAAGTAACTACGAGGGTGGAAAAGATTTTGTGTACAATTTTCTTTTTATGTTATGTATGTGCGTCATTTTCACGTGAATACACAGTTTCTCTTTCTTTCTCTTTCAAAAGACCACGTGGACGAAGTGGCGAGGCAGAAGGTTCAGACAAAGAAACTCTTCACAAACATATACTTAGCAACAATGTTGTTACTCGCGATGTCAGGTAACGGATTATTTACTGTAGCTCGAGTCTGCCCAGGATATGACGCATAACGTTTTGAATCACTCTTATTATGTTAAAATAATGAGTTTATTCACTCGTTATTTTAATTTCGATTCATGCATAACATCACGCCTGTAATCCCCGTAGGGTAAGGCAGTGGCGGGTCGCTACCGAACATTGCAATTCCGAACCATCATTATTTTCACCTATAATAATATTATAATAATATTATAAAATAATATATTACATAATATTATAAGTATATAAATAATATTATATATAAATAATATTATATATAAATAATAATATAAAATAAATAATAATATATTAAATAATATTATAATTGTATGGAAAATCTTATTACTGTTGGCTGAATGTACACTTTTTGTTAACCTTTTTTTTTAAATAAATTATTATTATTATTAGTTATGTTTAAGTCCCATGTAATAGGGGGCGAGCCTATTTACATCAACCGGGCACCGGGCACCGGATTGCCTTTTATGTAGGTATGGAGTAAGGTATGGAGTTAAATGATGTTTAACGCAAACTATATTTATATTTGAAGCAGATTGGACCAAGGAATCACGTTGTCCCATAATACAAACTTTGCCACCCTTTTTCATCCCGTAACGGGTAGAATTTCAGAAAATCCTTTCTTATCGGATGCCTACGTCATACAAAGAACACACCCTCCAAGTTTCAGGTCTCTACGATCAGCGGTTTAGGCTGTGCGTTGATCCGTCAGTCAGTCATTCAGGACAAAGCATTTTACATAATATACAGCCTGTAACAAAAACCCTGTCCGATCCTTAAGGGTATTATTCGGTATCGTACTGCGTACACATATACGTAACCATTTAATGGATTTGAGGTTATTATTTTTCCCCAGTGAAAAAAAAAAAGAAGAAAGAAGAAGTAATTAAATTAAAATAAAACATAAAAACTGATCAACGGCAACACTGATCTGACAGGGTTTTTGTTACATTGTGTATAGGTATATGTATAGATAGTAGATAGATAAGGTCTAAGGATGATGACAAGACCATATGATAGATACACCAAGAGACTACGACTAGGGACAAAGATCTTTTGTTCTCACTACGCCACACACCAACTTAATGCGTTGTTATAAAATTAACATTTAATTTGCATTATTGTTTCCATCCTTTTATTCATAGTTTGTGCTGCATCATGCCTGTAATCCCCGAAGGGTTAGGCAGAGGTGTACCCATTAGCATTCTCACATTTCGCCAGTTATATGTTTGAGTCCCATGTAATAGGGGGCGAGCCTATTGACATCAACCGGGCACAAATCTCGTATCTATTAAAACCTTTATGGCGCTGTGATGCACGCGTTACTGCTGAGCTCCCATGGGTCGTACCGTGATGTAATATAGCCTATACCATTCCTCATGAATCTGCCTTTTATATACAAAAAGAAATTTCCCAAACCGACTAGTAGTTTCAGAGATAAAAACGTCTAATCAAACAAAGAATCAAGCTTTATTTAGTACTAGCACTCTCACCGCGACTTCGTTCGCGTGATGTTTCTTAAGGATCCCTAATTTTTTTATAATAAAATATAGCCTATGTCATCCGGGGATAGAGTAGCTTCCCAACAGTGAAGGAATTTTTCAAATCGGTGCAGTAGTTTCTTAGCCTATTGAATGCAAACAAACATCATCTGCCTAGCCTTTTCCCAATTACGTTGGGGTCGGCTTCCAATCTAACCGGATTCAGCTGAGTACCCAGAGTACCAGTATTTTACATGGAGCGACTGCCTATCTGACCTACACAACCCAGTAACTGGGTAATACGATACCCCTAGGTTGTCAGACTTTCGGGCTTCTGACGACTCGTAGTCGTAACGACTGTCAAAGATCCCCGTATGACAGACGACCAACGGCTTAACGTGCTTTCCGAGGCACAGAATGATGTGATGTTATTCAATGCAAACAAACAAACAAAAAAATTTTTCCTCTTTATAATATTAGTATAGATAGATCAGGTTAGAACTGCGTCTTTCAATTTAATCATTAGTATTACAATCGTATTGCAAGTTTCTGCGTCGTACAATTATCATATGGACTGCGACACTGATTGATAAAAGAAAGTTATTTATACGAGTAGATGTTACTAGCTTTTGCCCGCGACTTCGTACGTCCGCGCAAATGTCGGTTATCGCGGACGCGGACGAAGTCGAAGTCTAATAAAAAGTAGCCTGTCTTTCCCCGGGTCTTAAACTATCTCCATGCCAAATTTCATCAAAATCGGTTCAGTGGTTTAGGCGTGAAAGCGAGACAGACAGACAGACAGAGTTACTTTCGCATTTATAATATTAAGTAAGGATTTTACTCTAACAAGGCACTGGAATTCTTGAGGTAGCTCTAGAAGAAGGAACTGCTATTTTTTAAGACATTTTTTTCGAACGATCTTACTCATGTACAGTCAGCAAAAGAGATAGGTATCCAGGGTCGTCAGATATATAGTTGGAATTTTCTTAGAAACCGATGGATGTCTTCTATTGAAACTTAACTTAATTAATATACTGTTTATTATCTACTTTTTAAATTAAATTACATTTAAAAACATCCATCGGTTTCTGAGATAACTTCAATTATATCTGACAACCCTGCATACCATCTACTTTGTTGACCGTACTTTCTTGGTTTATCTTGGACATCTCTGCTATTGGTGAAGGAAAACATTTTGAGGAGTTTGAGCGAGTTAGTAGATAGTATTTTACGAATGTTTACTTACACGGACTTTGGAAGGCGTACGAGGGGCCGAAACGAACTCGCAGAGGCCCCTTGGAGCCGGGGTCGCGGGTTTCTTAACAGGATACCGTGGCCCCGGAACGCAAAGGGCAACAGAAGGAACAGGGTGGTTTTTTAGTCAGTAAAAGTCTGATAGTCCCCAGACTCATTTGATGATTTTTACCACCCCAAAAAAGAGGCCCCAGATGGCTTTAAGATGAAATGAAATGAAACACCAACCGACAATTTATCCCTGTATGCACTATGCAAGTGACTTCAAGGACAATCCCCGTTTGGCGCAGGACTATTGCAGAATATGGAAACAAAGAATGGGACTATGGTTTTGAGAGGCTTAAGTAGACTGGTTGCCTGGTACTATAGAAAGACAGGGCCCTGCCTATAAAATACTGGTATTTAGCTGCATCTGGTTAGACTGGAAGCCGGCTCCAACATATTTGGAAAAGGCTAAGCAGATTGATTGTTTACTTACACGGTTGGGCCCCTGTAACTGTGGGGCCACGTATCTCCGGCGGCAACTACGCCCCTGTTCAAGTCACAATAAACAACACTGACGTGTCCATGCAAAATTACACAAGTATAGGACAAAGTTGCAAGACGAAAACAAGCTATTTCCTCAGCTGACCTTAACACATGCGTGAACTGATAACGCTACTTTCAACGGCACTGATAAGCTGGAAATAATAGGTAGGTGCTATTAATTTATTATTAGAGAAGAACTACAGTTTATCTTGGACATCACTGACATCGGTGAAGGAAATCGTGGGGAAAGCTGGATTTATCTACATGCAACATAACATCACGCCTGTAATCCCCGAATGGTTGGGCAGAGGTGTACCTCCCATTAGTACACTCACATTTTGTCAGTATGTTTAAGTCCCATGTAATGGGGACGAGCCTATTTCTATCAAGCAGGTACAAATCCAGACTCCGAGGCTGCTACTGAGAAATTCTTGATGAAAACAATAACACTTTGCCTGACCTGGGAATCGAACCCAAGACCCCACGCTCAGCTGTCGCGTTTTGCGACCACTAGACCAACGAGGAATAAAATTGAAGTGTCCGTTTGTAATGTGAAAATAACAGTTTTATTTTTAAATAAATATTAATGTCATGAAAAAAAAATCAATTTTTAAAAATTTTGTCTGTCTGTTTGTTAACACCAATCTCCTAAATTGCTGGACCGATTTTTAAAAGAGTTTTACTGACACATAGCTATTGAGCAAGGCTATATAACATCACTACGACTAATGGAAGCAAAGCAGTAGGCAGAGATGGTAACTTTAACGCGGGTGAATCGCGGGGTATGGTTGATAAAGTACCGATTGTTGCAAGCCAAACATTCTTATCTAAGTAATTAACAATTTCCTCAATTATCTTTTAAGTATGAGGTGATTGGCTTATTAGTTTGTGTTTCAAGGTAGACTGCAACGTTTGTTACGAGAAATCTTTAGTTAGTGCCCCCTTGTGGGCGCTGCACGCCTAAAGGGGGGCGGTAAGAGACCCAGAAAAAAATCGGGGCGTTGTGTAGAGGCTTGGGGAGCGATTTGTAATTTTATTTACTAGGTGGTTTTTAAGTAGGTGAAAAAATGGGGGCGCTAGAAAAAAATTTATTCTCAAAGTGGGCAGTAGACAAAATAAGTTTGGAAACAAAGTTTGGGACAAAATAAGTTCTGCTTTAGAGGAATCGTGATGACGTCACAGGGCGTTTTATAGGGACGTCGCAACTTGATGCAATCATTTTGATAAAATCGTAAGTCAAAGTCCACCTTATAACATCAGCTATCCGTCAGTGACAGTCCTGCCAAAATCGGTGCAGTCGTTTCGGAGTTTAGTTGGAACGAACAGCCAAAAAAACAAAAAAAAAATTGAAAAAAATGTTTCTTTTTGTGTAAGTACATTCATATTTATTTTGTAAAAAGCTATTATTTTGACATAACACATAGACACACAGGCAGAAACCACAGAACGCCACGTGCTACGATCCTTACATACTCCGTTCGCCTCGACCACGTTCATACATCTCGTCATACAAGCACGCCAGTTACGAGTACTGCGCAGTGCGCACCTGACCTTTCTGAAGAACCTCACCAATAAGGTCAGTGTAGGTCTTCCTAGGGCGTCAAGATTCCTCCCAATAATACTTCTGACTCAGGATTCCCTGGTCAGCAGTCGCGAGGATGACCAACGAGGCTGTTCTCCATAGCAACTGCGGCAGAAATGCCAGTAGTATGAATTCAATGGCGTATAGCAAAACAATGGGAGTTTAATGACTCACAAAAGATTTTATGATGGAGAATGCTTGTTTTCTCTGTGGAATTATTGTTTATAAGACAGCCATTTACGGTGTCGAGATAATAGACATTATTTATATATTACGATTATGGAAAATAATGTTTTATGAATAACTAGCGACCCGCTCCGGCTTCGCACGGGTGCATGTATTATACATATAAAACTTCCTCTTAAATCACTCTATCTATTAAAAAAAACCGCATCAAAATCCGTTGCGTAGTTTCAAAGATCTAAGCATATAATATAGGGACAGACAGAAGAAGCGACTTTGTTTTATACTATGTAGTGAAGACATCCTAGTCATTATAATTATTTTCTATCTAGCTTTTATTATTGTAATTTTTCTTACGGATCTTATTTTTTTTTTTAATTTGTTGATCTGCCTCGTTGGTCTAGTGGTCGTAAAGCGGGACTGCTAAGCATGAGGTCTTGGGTTCGATTCCCAGTTCGGGCAAAGTGTTATTGGATTTTTCCATCAGGAATTTCTCAGTAGCAGCCTCGGAGTCTGGATTTGTGCCCGGTTGATGGCAATAGGCTCGCCTCCTATTACATGGGACTTAAACATAACTGGCGAAATGTGGGTCTACTAACGAGTACACGTCTGCCTAACCCTTCGGGGATTACAGGCGTGATGTTATGTTATGTGTGTGTTGTTTTATCGGCCATAAAAATTCACACTGCGATTTCAACTCTCTACCTATTACTTACGGTTTATGAGATACAGTCCGCTGACGGAAGACGGACAGCGAAGGCTTAGTAAGATCCCCGTTGGCGGTACGGACCCCTAAAAAAGGTAACGCGTTTGACATTGAAAGCAAACTAAGCCTCAAGACAGCTGTTATTTAGAAAATGGCCGCTATGTTTGCAAATAAAGTGTGCCATTTCTATATTTTTTCGCAAACTAAGTCAAGGTGAACGTTTTACCAACTTGTGAAGGCTTTAGTGTGCGCTAAACCGATTTTAAACACTCGGATGTACATCACATCTAGGGTTGTGAACCGTACTATAATATTATAGTACGCAAAAATACTATATTTCATTTTGATGGTTTAATTTTTATTTGGCAACATCGAAAGTAGTAACAAAATTCCTCACTGGTGAAAAACTAATATAGGTATTTGTGTAAATTTTTTACGTATTCCATAAAATACTATATATTTTTGAAATACAGTATTATATTTTTTATCGCTTATTCTGAAAAATACTATAATTTGCCAAAGAAATGTTGGCACTTGGCAGCCCTAATCACATGGGACTTAAACATAACTGGCGAAATGTGGGTGTACAAGTCAACTAATGGGTACACCTCTGCCTAACCCTTCGGGGATTACAGGCGTGATGTTAAGTTTTATGTGCATTCCAATTAGGTACAAGACATCAAGCACTAATCAATGACATACTTTTTAAGACCTGTCAAAACGCGATTCCCCTATAGATTTTGTATAGCAGTATCGAACACACACATACATAAACTCACGCCTTTTTCCCATGGGGGTAGGCAGAAACCACAGAACGCCACCTGCTACGATCCTTACATACTCCTTTCGCCTCATCTACGTTCATACATCTCGTCATACAAGCACGCCGGTTACGAGTACTCCGCACCTGACCTTTCTGAAGAACCTCACCAATAAGGTCAGTGTAGGTCTTCCTAGGGCGACCCCTCCCTGCGTTGCCAGTCACCTCTGCCATATAAATACCTTTTGTTAATCGTCTTTCACTCATCCTCTCAACATGACCGAACCATCTAAGCATACGACGCCATAATCCGCCGTCATAATTTTGTAAATTCAATTGGTATGCTATATAAAAAAAAAACTGTTATTTGAAAATGTATTGGGTGTTTCAGAGCTAAAATAAAGTATTTTTTTAGTTAGAGAAATTTTTTCTTGGAATACATCTAATTGACTTTAGTTCTTAAATCCGCCGCTGAAGAACTGTGGCGTTAGTGTCTTTGATTTGTTCTTCGATGCTTCGGTTGTGCTTCGGTGTTTAAATGCAAAAATTCGATGTTACCTATTGTAAAATTTTAACAATACGATTGATAACGACAAAGCATTATAAAAAAGTAAATATTTTTTTTAAATCACCTATGAATGCCGATAAAACTAGGCATGCAAATTGTCGATATTTTTACCGTTATATTTTTCCGGTAAACTGTGATTCACTACAATAAATTACGGTTCTTGAAAGTAGGTCAGACAGTAAAAGTGAATTGTGTTTCTCATTCAGTCGTTAATGCCATATGGCTCAATAAAATAGTTATTTAATCTTAGGTTTAAAACTTATTTACAGGCTATTAACAGGGCCGGATTAATCATGACGGGGCCCCTAGGCAATGCAGGTCTCGAAGCTTTTTTACCCTTTTTTAACGTTACTGCTGCGCTCCCATATATCACAATGTGATGTTAGCATATCACATTAAAAAAAATATGAAATCGAGTGGTAGTTCTACAGATTAGCACAGTTTAAACAAACAAAAAATCTCTTCATCAATATTAGGTAGGTATATAATAATAAATTCATTTATTCTCTCTCACAATGTGTTTGTATGTTTGTAGGTCTTCACGGGTATATTAGTATTACTTATGCTATTTTCTTTTACTACCTACATTACGAAGGTATTCCATGACCAGATTCAAACGACAAATGAAAGGAATATATTATTTATCTGTTTATTTCTAATCTTTTTTTCATTAAGGGTTTGGAGGCCCTTAACTGACTCGGGGCCCGTAGGCCTACACTGCCTAATGGATAATCCGGCTCTGCATAATAACGTCGAATACAGACGTATTACGTTGAAAGGTGTTGAAAGGGTGACGGTGACGTCATAAATGTAGGTAATTTCAATACGAAGTAGGCAGTTGATGTTGATAACTGCTGCAATCTGATAAAAGCAATTTGTAAACGTCACCGACGTTAATAATATTATTTAACACAATTTTTTACTTATGATATGAAATTCGTATCATAGCAGGTTGTTCAAGGCCAGTATAATTATTATGACTAAATATGAGGCTTTTATTAAAGACTGGCGAAATAAAAAGTTAAATAATCTTTTCCACACTAACCAGAATGTCAGGTCTAAAATGTATTCGCAATATTCTCATCTCAGCGACAATCAATGACAGAAAAAGTATCTATATTTTCTGTCATTTTTTGTCGCTGAGATGAATGATGAATTTATCTAAATTAGAAGCATTCTTTACAGACTGAGGTTAGATTGAGATCGTTCATAAAAGATGGTAGAAATGCCCTGTTGGTGCAAACTGCAGTAGTATTTGAGATATTTTTTTTCGTTTGGAAATCGTCAAGGGCAGCCTCGGGGCTGGGTCCGACGCCCATCGGCTAAAACGCCACAGTGTTACTCCAAGTATCTTTCGCCAGGACATGGGGGTCGCTCTGAGCATTGTTCCGCAACCGGGATCATCACAACCCTGGGTAAAACCGATTGATCCTATTTTTTTTATTAACTTTTACGATAGTTTTTAGTTTTTCATAGTTTTGTAAAGTGGGTCCTATTTATGCGGAAATTATAGTGAAATTCACAAATGAGCAGGACAGAAGCCTATTTACCATGGTACTGCTTTTACAGAAAGCAATCTTACACAAAAACTTGCATATTTATCTCATAACGAAACAATATCTCATAAAATAATGGAAACTTAGCGTAGACTCTGAATACAAGCATTAAGTTTTTTTCCTATACAACGCACAAAAAGTAGAAAGTATAGAACGCCGTGTTTAAACACGCAAACATAGTGTGAAAGTGAATTTTTTGATGCGGCAACACGCCATACTGTTTTCCGTTAAATATAGAATTAGAAAAAAAAAACCAAATATTAAAATGGAATTTCAAGAAATGTGGTCCTTTGAACTCATCTACAGGATTGTATGTTTATAATAGTTTCGTGATTTTAAGTATTTGCAAACCCGCTATACATTTTTTTAAGATATATTTTCTTGAGATTGTATTTTTTAGTCTATGACTTTGTCCTCTAGAGGGCGCTATATTCAATTTAATGTGACGTCACATAGCCTATATAACCAGCTGACGACTATGACGCTTCCAATGATACCTGATTTGTCAAAATATAATGAGAAGTTTTCAAGTTATGAGGGAATAGATGGACACATACTTTCCAGTATGCATGCCGAATAACCTAATGATACTACTCCTTTTCGCTTTACTGTAGTTGGTTAAAAACTAATTCTTTATACAGCTGTGTATTACTTACTAAGTACAATATCTGGAGTCACTGTGACAACAATCAGTAACCCATCTGTCAAGCATGGTATTTATTTCTTTTCAAAAAATTATGTTTCGTTAAACATGGTTTTTAAGGTTTAAAATTGCACACAGCATTTACTCCTTAATATACCTACCTTGGCAGAAGATTAAAATCCCAAACCATAGGCAAGTGCAAAAGATTTCATACATATTCAAAGAGAAATTCATTACTAATACTTACAGACTTTTTCCATGCACAATGACAATTCATCATAATGCATTTTTTATAGGTAAGTAAGGTAGGTAAAAAAAAAATGCCCGTTACAAAAGCAGTAATACAATCAAACGATGACGTCATTCGCAAAGTACATACAGCACGCAATTTACACGTTTCAAAACTAATCTAATTTTGTTGCCAACACAGTTTTTTGTAAAAAGAGGAAGAACAAAGAAAAACTCACTATAGCGCATCGACATGCGAATATCGATAACTGCACATCACTAACGGGGCACTGGCTGGACCCGAAACGACCTGAGCCCCGTCTAACTTGTTTATTTAAAAAAAAAACAGCCAGAGTCCAATACCCTTTTGTGTCCGGAATAAAATGGAACAGCTGATTTTTATTGTTATTTTCTTTAATAAAATCACTTAACAACACAATGTAGATATAAAATGAACCACTCAATTGCTTTCGTGAACTTATTTACGCAATAAGAACTTATGTTGAATTAACACCACCGATTTGAAAACCCACTTTCCACTTCGTAAAATGGAGTTACACGTATTACATCCTAACTAAATCGCATTATAACATGAAACTACATGTCAATTAACTTTCTAAAAGGCAGGATTACGAATTTATGATACGTATTTACGAAACAGGAAAAAAGAAATAACGAAACATATGTTAGCGCATTTAAAATAGAATTACCTTATACGGCCGCAAACTATGTCGTCTAACTCCGCTCCTTAACACCTGGGCTATAATATAACACTCCGGTAATCGTTTCTTTTTCTCTTAAAATACATTATTACACTGTTTAATCAATGTCCGGACGCGAAAACGCAGTCCAAATTGAGATTTTTAATGCAAATTCGGCAGTCGCAAGAGCGAGCGTCCAATATTCGCCCGCGACAGTAGCACACTAAGAAAAATGCATACTTAGGTATAATGTCAGGCACTGTCAAGCGGTGTCAGCTGGGTTTGGTTCGTTCTCATTGGTAAATCGATTGAAAATCTCTGTAGCACACTTTAATTTATCTACCTATCTCTTTCCCTCATCCGTCCTCTCGCTCTGAGTGTAACGACCTTGATAAGGTTTTACGGCAATCCAGGCGATATTTTTAAGCATTTTTCTGCCCAATAATCATTTATTAGACACGTCTATACGTGTGTCATGTTAATTTCACGATACGTAATCGGATTTTTCCAATCTAAATCATACGGGAAACAAAGCAATGTGTCAACAAGTTTTTGCATGTGTGTGTATGTAACAAAAAAACATATTGACAACAGGGAGGTCCTCCTGATTGGTTCAAACACAGCTGTTTTTGACACGAGTTGTGTTAACTGTAGTATCCAAGCGTCATCACTAGGTGGCAGCATATTCTGATTAACACCAAAGAATTCAGAGAAAAAGTACTTATTTTCTAATTTGTTAATTTATTACGTTTTAAAATGTGGCTATTGACGTTAGTAATTAGCTCATGGCATACTTATCAGTGGCTATACCATATAAAGAGTACTGAAGTTGATTAGTACATTAAGGAACTAGTCAGTACTTCGTTTGATCAATGTGCATCACGTTACCATAGCAACTGAGTCAATGCGTCGACATTAAAATACGACTAAATTGAAAACACCTCACTCCGGTTGCGAAACAAAAATCATCAACGACTTCTTAATTTTATAGTATGTGCCAACGTGTGAAAGTGTCATTGCTTCTTCTTACTGTTTCTTATCGTTCAAGTTATAAATAAAGTACTAAAATGGACTCTTTAGACTTGTTAGCTCGCGAGGATGAGTTCAAGAAACTCAATAAACAACTTGAGAAGAAAACAGAGAGTTTAATGAAAGAAATTGAACAAGCTATGGTTGGTTCTCGTCCACTTTTTATATGTTTTTGTCAACATTATTTACTCTTCTTTGGCCGATTACTTCTGTTGGAAAATGATTAAATTAAGTCTCCATCTTCATCATCTTCCATAGCTCGACTTCCCTCACTGTTGAGTAGAATATAATGTCTTAATTTAAATAAAATAAAGTAACTACATGAAAGGTCTTCTGTGTGAAAGATTTGCATATTTTGCTTTCTTACTTTGTCATGCAAAAAGAAATATCTTAATCTTTTATTATTCATTTATATATTTCTATAATAATATGTACTTGAATGATTCAAAAGTCAAAGCATTTATTTAAATTAAACCTTTTACAGGCACTTTTGAATTGTCAAGGAGTCAGTCGGTTAGTCAGAAAGTTGAAGCTAGTAGTTGGTCATTCCAAAGCGTAGGTAGGTCTCTATGGAGAAGAACGAGCAAGAAACCGCCCTTGTTTATCTTCTTACCTACCTACCAATACATCATTTTACTGGAACAATTTAAATAATGTTTTTTTTCCTATATTTAACCATTTTTACCTAACACTACTTATCGTTAGTTAAAACATAATTCTCAATCATGCTTTCCTTTTAATTTCAGCAAAAACAAGACATATTCTCAGAATTCTCGCCAAGCCTCACATTATCACCTGCGCATACCATAAAAAAACACAGCTGTGACTCACACAGGCCTACCACCCCATCATCTTTACCATCAAACCATAAACCTGTACAAAAAAAGAAAAAACCACTTCAAAACTGTTCTCCAGAATCAAATGTTTCTATATTTAGCGCCAAAATTGAAAATGGAACACAGAACTCTAATGTTGGCAATAACACAAATTGCGAAGAGGTTCAAACAAAAAGTTTGAATACATGTAACTGTTGTGCCAATGTGAAAGTTGGTAGGATTGGAGAAGATGAAGAGTTTTTATATGCGTTTGTAGCGGTCAATGTTAAGGATAAAGTTTTGCCGCAGTTGTTTTTGAAAGGTAATTGAATATTTTATTACTTTTAACTGACATAGCTCTCAAAATGCAAAACTCGATGGCAATGGGCAGGGCACATAGCTCGTAGGGCAGACGGCCGTTTGGGATTGTAAGGCCCTCGAGTGGCGACAAGGCTCAGTGTGGGAAGAGGTGAGCCGACGTCCTGGTAAAAGTCTCGGGACACTGTTGGATACGAGCAGCACAGGACCAGACATTGAGGCTATGTTTAGGGGACGCCTATGTCCAACAGTTTTTTTTTTTTTGAGGTGGTAAAAATCATCAAATGAGCGCGCCCTGGCTGGGGCCTGTCCTTCCGTAGTATCAGAAAACCAGTCCACTTAAGCCTCCTACATAGTTCCATTCTTTGTTTCCATATTCTGCAATAGTCCTGCGCCAACCGGGGGTTGTCCTTGAAGTCACTTGCATAGTACATACAGGGATAAATTGTCGGTTGGTGTTTCATTTCATTTTCATCTTAAAGCTATCTAAGAGGCCTTTTTTTGGGTTGGTAAAATCATCAAATGAGTCCTTCCGCCCTGGGTGGGGCGGAAGGGACTGTCAGACTTTTACTGACTAAAAAACCACCCTGTTCCTTCTGTTGCCCTTTACGTTCCGGGGCCACGGTATCCTGTTAAGACGTCCCGCAACATGTTCAACAGTGGAAGTCGCTCAGCTGATATGATAGTGATCTTTAAATGACTTTTAATTAATCAAACCTAAACTGTCTTATTTGAGTAATCAAACCTAGTGACCTTAGGTTCAACTGCTCAAACACTAATCTTGTTACTGTGTTAGGTTCACAGGGAGCAAGCCTTTTGCCATCAACCGGGCACAAATCCAGACTTCTGACTGCTACTGAGAAATTCCTGATGGAAAAACCCAACAACACTTTGCCCGACCTGGGTATCGAACCCAATATCTTCTGCTCAGAAGTCGCGCTTTGCGACCACTATACCAAAAAGGCAGTTAAAACATATTTAGACATTTATTTTTATTCAAATAGATTTATTAATTCTTAGACATTTCTCATGAAAAACAAATTAAACAAAGCACTTTCTTGCTACAAGATATTTCCCTAATGAGCTTTACAAAAACATGCAACAAGTTAGTACTACACTGCTAATAGGTACTCCTGCCTCAAATAACCAACCATGTTCCTCCATTTGCAGATAGACCAACAGTAGAGAATATATGCAAGTTTCTGTCGTCCAAAGTGAAGTTGATGCAAGAACAAATAGATAGACTACAAGGCATGCTAGATAAAAAGGTCAGTTGTAGAGATACAAGCTTTGATTGTGTCTTTTTTTTAATTTAAAACATCCCCAGGACGAGAGATTACTGCTTGTCCGAGAGATATACTATGATTAAACTTAAAGCACCTTATTTTATTATATTTTTATTTAGAAAAATCTTAGTCTGTCAGCTGTAGTGATGGTTTGTCCTTTCTGGGCTGAGGTAAGCTTCCAATCTATCCAAATGAACTTCAATATGAGTAGGTATTGCAGCGCCATCTATATACAGAAATAATAAGTGTCGGATCGTCAGCACCAAAAAGTGAAAAAACTTGCATTTGAAAAGCCTTGCCGAGTGATGACACTTTAGCAGTTCTTTAAACCTCCACTATTTAGCAAATGTCACATAACATAAACATAACAGCACGCCTGTAATCCCCGAAGGGGTAGGTAGAGGTGTGCCCATTAGTACACCCACATTTCGGCAGTTATGTATAAGACCCATGTAATAGGGGCAAATGCCAAAAAAATGCAAATGCCATCAAATTATTTATATTTTATAATATTGTAAAGTGGTAGTTTGTGTGTTTTTATGTTTGTATCTCCGAAAATACTGGTCCGATAACAAAAAATATTTCTTTAATAGAAAGCTACACTATCGCTGATTGTCATAGACACAAATGTACATTTATGTCTGGTATATATTTGACTTTGATAAAAGCGAACTCGCAGGCAGAAACTACTTTGAGTTATTATTTTCTCCTTTCAGGCCACTCAATGTGACGGCCACTTGCGACAGCTGGCAGAGATGGAGGGTGAGCGACTAAGTCTGCTGTCCAAGACTAATAATATGAGAGCAAGCACAGCAGATATGAAGGCCAAGAACATGGTGCTACTCGCTAAACTTAATGTAAGTATGAAAGCAAAGTCAAATTATTTATTTCAATGAAACTCTTGAAAGGCGCTTTGGAATTTCATTTGCAAGAAAACAGGAATTGATACTAGTTGCCGAAACTATCCAAAAGGTAGTTTTGTATGGAGAAAAATGGGGAAGAAACTCCATACTTATTCTTTTAAGTAAGTGTTTTATACTATGTATAATTTATAAACAAACTGTTAATATAAAGTTCCCACTGCAGGGCAAACACCTTTTCTCCTGCAGAGAAGGCACAAGCATTGCTTACTTTGCTTGCTCAAACCGTATTAGTGTTTTCAATCTTAAATTAATTAGAAGTCTAGGTTTTCCTTACTAATGTCAGAAATGTCGAAGACATAGAAAGCACATATGAAATGTAAATTTTCTTAAGGATCCCTAGTTTTATTGATAATAATAATAGCATTCAAGGTTAAAGTAGATTTTTTTTTTCATTAGAACTTTCTCCTATATTTATCCTTATCCACGATCCTTCCTATCGTCCAATCGGCAGGACGCTACCGATTGGATCATGCCGATTGGACCGTGGATGGGAGTGGATTGGCATGACAGTTATAATTGACGGCATAATCGAATTTCGATTCTTTTGGCATGATCCTTCCGATTGGATCATGCCTATTGGACCGTGGATGGCGGTCTGCGCGATCGTAGATAATCTTGAGGCGCAGCCCTCAATTCTTTTAATAAATTAGTATGAGAAAACTGTTTTTTTTTCATTAGCCACTGTTTGCACCACTCTGCTGGAACTTTTCAACTAAACGTCGCTGCCGATTGGACAATTAAACTGATCGTGGGTGGTGTATATAGACGAACTGCAGATTGGATCATGCCTGCAGCGTCCTGCCGATTGGACGATAGGAAGGATCGTGGATGGCCTGCATTACATTAATACAAACACTACAAAAAAGAATTAGTGAAATTATGAGATGCATGAACGTAGATGAGGCGAAAGGAGTATGTAAGGATCGTAGCAGGTGGCGTTCTGTGGTTTCTGCCTACCCTCATGGGAAAAAGGCGTGATCGAGTTTATGCAGGGTCGTCAGATATAGTTGAAGTTTTCTTAGAAACCGATGAATGTTTTCGAATGTAATTTAATTTAAAACGTATATAATAAATTGTTCTTTATTAACCGACTTCAAAAAAAGGAGGAGGTTATCAATTCGACTGTATTTTTTTTTTATGTTTGTAAGCTCCTTACTTGCGACTGGGTGAACCGATTTTCATGATTCTTTTTTTATTTGAAAGCTGGTGCTTCCCGTGTGGTCCCATTGTCACCATTTCAATATCTGATGATGAACTTCGGAGATATGGAATGGAACTCCTCACAGAATCACAGCAGCAATATCGTAACAAGTGAAATTACTTTGTTTATACGTGTAGTCGATGACTGACTGAAGGAAAAGGGGGGGGGGGGTACGTCTACCCCCCTCCTACCAGTTTCCAAAATTAAATATATCGTGTGAGGTATTGTTTGAAAGGGCTTTTTGTAAGGATTTCAAACATTAATACACAAGCACTAAACGTAAAAAATAAAAAGCTTTTTTACAAAAAAAGATAACCGCCTTCAGAAACTACAAAATAAAAATAACTTTAGTTTTGGAAGTCGGTGGCAATACTTACCTAGGTACATAACAAAAAACAAAACCAAAGCCGCCGACTTCCAAAACTAAAGTTATTTTTATTTTGTAGTTTCTGAAGGCGGTTATCTTTTTTTGTAAAAAAGCTTTTTTTAGGTTAAGTTTCAGTCAAAGACATCCATCGGTTTCTTAGAAAACTTCAACTATATCTGACGACTCTGCATATCTATCTGTTTTGCTGACTGTTGTACGTATGTAGTGAAATTGGTCCAGTCGTTCACGCGTGATGCCGTGACCAAGGAAAATAGTGATTCATTTTTAACACGCTTATATTAGCTTCACTTGTAAATAACTATGTAAGAAAATCTTGGAATCTTAATTTGACCCACTTCCCGGTCTTCGATTAGGATGAAATTTTGCACACGCTCTGATTTCTGATGACAATACATGACTAGCTAAGAAACGTCATTACAAATCCAATATGGCGGCCTCCCCAAGATGGCGGACTGACTGTTTGAAATCCACCCCCATGATATAGGTATCAAATGAAAGGGTTTGCTGTCAGAAATTCGAAAAAATAGTCACGTGACTTAAATCCAATATGGCGGACGTCCAATATGGCGGACAGGCTATTTAAAATGCATCCCCATGATATGGGTATCAAATGAAAGGGTTTGCTGAATAGGATACGAAAAAAATTAGTGTGTGCTAAAAGCGTGTTTTTTAGTTTTTAAAACTATTTAAAAAAATATTTTAGTTAAAGGTATCTAATGATATATTTTCTCCTTATCTTTTCAGGAAAAGGAACGCCTCTACAAGGAACAAAGGACGGAGACGGACAGACTGACATGCGAGCTTAAACGTATTAAAATTAAGTGCCACAGTGTTGAAGCGAAGAGCGCGGCGCAGCAGGAGACCATCGACAACTTGAGGCAGCAGATTGATACCCTGAAACGGACTGAAAAGGTAAACAGACGAGACATACGACACATACAGCATGTAACAAAAACCCTGTCCGATCCTTAAGAGTATTATTCGGCATCGTACTGCGTACACATATACGTAACCATTTAATGGAATTGAGATTATTATTTTTCCCCAGTGAAAAAAAAAAGAAGAAAGAAGAAGTAATTAAATTAAAATAAAACATAAAAACTGATCAACGGCAACACTGATCTGACAGGGTTTTTGTTACATAGTGTATAGATAAACTACTATAACATGACGCGCCCCTCCATATTACTATTTCAATGTGTTGTCACATCCGTATGAAAGAGTTTTTATGTAACATAACATCACGCCTGTAATCCCCGAAGGGTAAGGCAGAGGTGTACTCATTTACACCCACATTTCGCCAGTTATGTTTAAGTCCCATGTAATAGGCGGCGAGCCTATTGCCATCAACCGGGCACAAATCCATACTCCAAGGCTGCTACTGAGAAATTCCTGATGGAAAAACCCAATAACACTTTGCCTGACCTGGGAATCGAACCCAAGACCTCATGGTCAGCAGTCGCGCTTTGCGACTACTAGACCAACGTGGCAGTCAATGTGGATCACTAACATGTTTTTAATGAAAATGCCCAACAACATTTTACCCGACCTGGAAATCGAATCCAAGACCTCACGCCCACAGTAATAGTGGATAAAAAATATGTAAAACTATACATTTGTTTCAGGAATTCCGCGAATCTTCGCGTAATCTTTCAGCGTCGCACCAAGACGCCATCTCTCGGCTGGAGTCTCACATTAAAGTGTTAAACACACGTAGCGACCGACAGATGGCGTTGATCGACAATTTGAGAAGACAAAACCTTCTGCTGAGCTCAGAGGGCGCTCTGAAGATTCTTGAAAAGGAATATTGTGATTTTTTGAATCAAGAGTTCTAGAGATAAACTACAATAACATGGCGCTCCCTTCCAAAATTCAAAACGTTTGAAAGTGTTTGTAATAGTAATTAAAAGACTCACAACGCATGTGTGGGTACTAAGACGGCTCTCGAAACAAAAACAAATCAGCGATTTGTTGCTCGACTAGCGGCTATGGGGCTGCACAGACACTCTCTATGAAAATGACACGTGCGTAGTCTTGCGCGGTCGGCTATTTATGATTAGTTGAAGACGATTACTTACAACTACATTCAAACTCTTTCATACGGATGTGACTACACACATTGAAATATTAATATGGAGGGGCGCGCCATGTTGTAGTAGTTTATCTCTATAAAATGGTATTACCATTACAGTATCGAGCCAAAAACGCAATCTCTGGTGACCCTCTTTGATTTCTTACTTTTATTTATTTTTATTATTTGTTTGTATAGCGGCAATAGAAATACACATTCTGTAAAAATCTCAACTCTCTAGCTATTAAGGTTTATGAGATATAGCTCGCTGATAGACGGACAGACGAAGGGGCGGAGGCTCAGTAAAAAGGGATCACTGTGTAAAGAATGTTTGTTAAAACAAAACCTGTTCAGTTGTTGAAAGTAAATAAATAATGTTTAGTTAAAACATTTAAAGCCTTTTTATTCAATAGGGTAGATGACATCACTAACCAATAATACCAAGACATAACTTCTCTAAAGAAACACTTTATTTTAGCCCTGATAACCCAATTCATTTTCAATTAACTGTCTGTTTTGATTTTTTATTGCTTTCTAATTTATAAATAGTTAGTCAATTGAGTCTACTCAAAAGTGACGTCATAGTTATTTACACCATACAAAATCTATGGGAGAATAGCGTTTTGACAGGTTAGAAAAAGTACGTCAGTTGATTGGTGGTGTCATCTACCCTATTATTTTATAATAGATTCAATTCCTTTTTCTTTTGTATATGACGTTCAAAAGTGCCTTGTAATGGCCTAATTGAAATAAATGATTTGACTTTGACTTTGATACTAGCTGACTCGGCCACGCGTTTCTGTGGCTTGAAGTAAGTAAAGATATTGAGGTCAATAATCGAGATACAAACTATCCTATCTTTTAAGTTAGACCAAATTACACACAGTAAGCCATATTTCATAAAAAATGGTTGAGTAGTTTAGGAGTCCATCCCGGACAAACAACGTGACGCGTTATTTATATATATTTAGATTAAATTACATACCCTTTAGAAAATACACACGAACGTCTGCGCGGGCAAAATCTAGTTATTACTAACTAATGACCGCGACTTCGTCCGCGTTATTGGCGGATATCGGTAATGTATTTTTTTTGTGCGGGCCCCTTATTCTTTTTCTTAAATAAAAGTAGCTTAAGGTACTCCATATAACATCAGCTATCTCTACCAATGAAAGTTCCGTCAAAAACGGTCCAGCCGTTTAGCCAGATTTGCCGGAACAAGCAGACAGAATATTTTGGTCTGCCTTTCATTTAGAATCTAATAATTACTATTACATTTTAGTGTAGTGTAGTGCCCAATATCAACAGGCAAATATGTGCTGTAAGAGATTGGTACACTAGTCTATAAGTATATTGTTTGTATCTCATAACTTTGTATCAGTGATGTATTCAATTTTTGGTAAGCCAAATAAATAAAAGAAAATAAATATTCAGGTAGAATAAAACACTGGTTATTACTTTTTAAATAAAATGATTGTAATTAATTTAAATTCCACAAAAATGTTGTTTTATATGTAACTTATAATAGAAGACAACATTTTAAAAGCTCCTACACACAGTGCCGGCGGCACGGCCAGCGGCATAAAAAGCCGCACAAAGGAGCCGCCGGGCATGGCCACGCGGGTTCCAAGGACAAAACAACTAAAATGATGCTCCTCGGCTTTCTGCGGCACAAACGCCCGGCAAAACGGCACTGTGTGTTGAGGAACCTTAAGTAAAATTCGATTTATTCTTATAATAATTATTTATTTTAATTTCTTACAGTAGTAAATCTTAAAGTGAACTTGATATTATTCTAATTAAACTTTTTTTGGTACCATTGTAGTCAATTAAAAAGTGCGCAAAAAAACGGGGTCAAGCCATCATCAGGGTCATAATAATTATGCCCCTTTTTCCGACATGAAAACCAAGAGACGAGTCTGAATTTGGAACTTTTTGTTAGGTGTGTCGCGGTTCTGTCATCTTTGGGAAACACTGCCCTAGTAGAGATAAACTATAATAACATGACGCGCCCTTCCACAATTCAAAACGTTTGACAGTGTTTGTAAGAGTACCTATTGAAAAGATTCATGTGTGCGTACTGAGACGGCTCTCGAAACAAGAACAAATCAGTGATTTGTTGCTCGACTAGCAACGTCATTAATCACTCATTATTACTAGTATGGCGCTGCACTGACATACTCTATGAAAATGACAGATGCGTTGTCTTGCGCGGTCGGCTATTTATGGTTAGTTGACATACAAATCTGCAGGCCTGCTACTGAAGACGTTTACTCACACATTGAAATAGTAATATGTATGGAGGGGCGGGTCATGTTATAGTAGTTCTAGTTTATCTCTAAGTACATAATTACATAGGTATGGGGTGTAAAGACTCATTAGATAGCTATTAACTACGCATACTGACAATCAACTAAAAAAAACGATCGCAATGATATCTAGTAAAAACATGTAGGTAGGTAACGTTCGGCTTCGATGTCTGCATAGTATGCATATATACTCGTATTTTTATAACGGGTGTATGCAGTGCATACACCCGTTATACAAATACGAGTTTAAGTATAACTTATACAGAATTAAATTAAGAGTAATCTTGTAAATATTACACAGATCGAAAAGATTGGAGACGACTGTCAGAGAGATAGTTGATTGATAGTCAGGCGCGGATCCAGCCATCAAAAAAGGAGTGGTCACTTGAAATCAGTTCAGTTGGACTCAATTATGCGTATCACATTATCGCATTTAGACTCTTAACAACTGAACCCATTTTACTGAAACTTTTACAGCTAGTAATGGCGGATCCAGGGGTTTGGGGGTCTCCCCCAAAAGCATCTGTGTTCTTCCGTGACAAATATTAAAGTGAATTTCATAATATTGCAATTAAACTTTTTTGCAAGCATTAGGTAACCCGAATTTCAAATAAAATGTTGTGTGCTTTTTAGTGCTTACTTTGCTAAAAACCTACCCCCCCAAACGACGATACTGAGTCCGCCACTATAGCTTGAAAGCATATCAGATTGAATTAATAGCTGGTATACATTTTACTCAGAATAATTTTGATTCTATTACAATAATAAATCTAATTAAAAGGGAATAGCCTGTCATGCCCCCCATGACCCACCCTGGATCCGCCCCTGTTGTGCCCACAACGGTGGATCCGCGCTTGGAGATAGTGTCAAAATCTACTGCCTAACCTAACCATTAATGTATTCTTGTACATATATGCCTATATCGTAACTCAATCCTCGGCCCCTCTCGCTCTTCAAGCGGAAGTTCACGTAGGAGTATCCTACCCCCCCAGCTGTGATGTTGATTGATGCTTTGCTGTGGAGCGTGTCCAGTGCTTGGATACCCTGGAAAAGAGAAAAGGAGGTTTTATTTATAAGTAGAAAAAAATATTGGTCTTTGTAGCTATCTTTAAGGCAGAGGCGTAACAAGGCAGTCAAAGGCCCCGGTGCAAAAAAAAATATTGGGGCCCTAACAAAACTTTTAAGGTTTTATCAAGTGGACAAGTCCCCAAGGAATTCTCGTGTATTCTTTCAAATGAGTTGCCATGAGTCGTATTGCAACTTCTTTTACGAAGATGGGAGAATTTTTAGTTAGTTTAATTCGAGGTTTGCTGGCCGAGTGCCCCCTGAGCTTGGGGGGGCCCGGTGCACGGCACTGGCTAGCACCTTGGTAGCTACGCCACTGCTTTAAGAGAGGCTTATGTCCAGCAGTGGATGATGTTCCACTGATATGATGATAATGTGCAATAAATCTGATACCAGCTTCTGTTTGCGACTTCATCTGCGTAAAAGTTAATTTACCATAAAACATGATTATGTTTTATGGTAGATTAACTTTTACGCAGATTACGTAAGAATTTACTACAATCTAAATATATATAACTCAAAGGTGACTGACTGACTGACTGACATAGTGATCTATCAACGCACAGGCTGTGCGTTGATAGATCTGTCCGATCCGTCCAGTGGTTTGGGCTGTGCGGCACAGCCCAAACCACTGGACGGATCGGGCTGTTTGGCATGCAGGTAGATGTTATGACGTAGGCATCCGCTAAGAAAGGAATTTCCAAAATTCACCCCATAAGGGGATGAATCAGGGTTCCAAAGTTTGTATGGAGAAAGTCGCTGGCAGAAGCTAGTTTTAATATAAATGCGTAAGTTTTGATAAATGTTTGTTTCTCAATCACGCCAGAACGGCTGTACGAATCTGGATAAAAATAGCACAGAGATCTCTGGATAAAAATAGATTATACGCTGGAATAGCACCAGTGCCGGTTTTAGCACTACCAGCGCCCTGGGCGAGATTTCTAAGGCGCCCCCCCCCCCATCTGCCATTCAAACCTATACCTACTGCCTTTACGAAAGAAAAACAAGGGAGAGAATGAAAAAACATTTTGTAGAAAAAATCTAAAACAAAAACTAGAGTGTTGTCCCCTTGTTTCGCAGAAAGATATTTCATAGAATTTTATTTCGCAGATAATGTTTAATAGAATATTCGGTTCTTGTATCTTTATTTCGACTATTATTGCCCCCCCCCCAACCCAAAATTTTAATAGTGGTGCTGCTCTCATGGGGCCTTCTAGGGGGGAGTGAAATTTCGGTTATTTTGCGCCTAAGACGCACCGTTTTCGAAAAAAAATACATAGGAGCCTCCGCTGTCCTAGACAGTTCAAACTTTCACAGATGATGTATTCCTGCTGCCGCTATAACAACAAATGGGTCATACTCAGAAAAAGTGTACATTTGGTATCTTTTCTTGTCCCACTACTTCATATTAAAGTAAAATATCCAAATTATGACAATGTTTCCTTTTTTACCCTCAAATTTTTATGTTAGTGTAATAAAGAAAAGATTTATATGCTATTTTAACTTTAATTTTCATTAAAAGAGTATTTTTTTTGAATGTCAAAACATTGTTAAAAATTTCTCCATACATTTTTTTCGTGTCCCAATGACGATTACACATTTTCAGATATGAATTGTTACGAATATTCATAGCTTTACTTTACATAAACTGTGGCTATATTATTCTTGATGAATCAAGTAACTAAATAGGACCAAGTATATTCATCAATCATCTAGAGAATAATTTATTTTTATTTAAATAATTTTGTCCCAAAATTATGAAGTTTCGTTACTCAGGGTTAGTACACGCAATGAAATATTGGAAAAATACTTTACTTTAATATAAATACTTTTTCCTATTCTGGCGACACTATAACTTACGTCAAAGTCACTGTCGCGGCAGCCTTTACGTTTTCACGGTAGTCGTGAAGTCGAGATCTATCAAGTGAATAGGTATTTACAAAAAAATCCTCAGGGTGATAAACGACTATTATTGTGCTAAGTTTATTATATTTTTTGTTTACTTACTATGTTATTTTCTATTTTTATGTATTATCTTAACGAATACGCTCAGTGATGACATAGTATACACGTGGTTTACTTTAAAATATTTGTACTAGGTTAAAGTTTCTCAGATTTTATTCTCATTTTCGTTATTTTGCGTTACGTTACGAAACTGAGAAATTGTTAAGCTTAGTTCACAAAGACGAAAAGTACTTAAATTGTAATTATTATTACCGTCACGTAATTTGGATAAAGATTTTGAAGTGAGGGTAGTTCGCGCACATACAAATTCATACACTTGTAACCTACTTAAAAAAAAGAAGTTTTTTTTTGTGTTTGTTATCTCATAACTCCTCAAGCTTTTATAATAATATAAGTAAATCAAGATTCGAAAGACATGTGGCGCCACCTATTCTCATAAGAACGTTATTGTTGTTTTCCTCAGTAAAAGTACCCTATGTCTGTTTTGTACACCTGACAAAGTATATGCGAAATTTTAGGATGACCGGTTCAGTAGTTTAGGCGTGAAAAGGTAACAAACAAACAAACTTATATGACTGATTAGCCAAATATAATCACGTGTTTTATTCGCCCAATCCATGTGTACTATACCTTATGACATCAGTTTCGTGACGGAGATTCTCAGTATCGTTACCTATCAGTTTAGTTACAAAGAACAATGTCAGGTGTCCATAGTAACTTAGGCTCAATAAAAAATTTTCATGGACAGTAAAAATTCTCACGTTATTTTGTGTAGTTTCATGTCAGAAGCTTATCTGTGTTTTCCACTTTTACATTGAACTTCTCAAAAAGAAATTATTCAGACATTGTAAATTGGAGGTTATTTATTTCTACGGAGTAAATTAAACAAAAAATATACAGTAATTAAACTTTTATTCGTTTTCATTCATTAAATCATTATCAACACACCTATAAATGATTTTTTTTTTGCATAGTCTTCACAGGACATGTCCCACAACGCCCTCCTTGTCTCAATCTCGGTTATCAATCTTTCCGTGTCGGAAGACATCGCGATGATCACAAATCACGCTGTAGTTCCACAATACGTGCGGCCGCCGCGGCTAGTGCGCGCACACTGGTGACTTAACTACAATGCAATTGATCTCAGTGGCCGCAGCGACCAGCGACTGAACACGGGCCGCAAATGCGTCGCTTCGATCTCGCTGGTCGCTGCGGCCAGGTGCGCGCGCTCTGTGGCGATTTCATAAGTTAAGGTATGTATCTCGTTGGCCGCCGCGACCTGGCCGCTGCGGCCTAGCCGCTAGTGCGCTATTGCTCTTATAAGAATCGTACTTTACCACAGAAAGTGAAGTCCATTGCTGTAACAATGAACGGATATCATCAGATTCAACTAAATGCCGTTTCATCCGAAACACATTTATACCACAATTAATACAACGTAGTTGATGGGACATTGTCACAAAATGTGTGATATTTGAGAAAAAAACAACCGTACTCATATAAAAACACTAGCAACAACACAAACAAGATGTTTGACATTGACTAACAGTCAGACAGACACGTCAGACAGACAGAACCTAACAGGGTTGCCATTACATTACGATTAAGTTATCGAGCACAGGTCATGAAAATCGATTTCTTGAGTTTTTATATTCTATAAAAATACTAAATGTATTTAAAATAAACACGATGAACGTATGATTTAGGTAAAAAATAATATTAAGAGACAATTGTGAGGTGGTAAATAAAAAATAAAGAGTAAATCAGTTTAATTATTTAGAATAATCGATTAGTGGCAGAACAAGTTAACCTCAACCTTTTTATTTATAAAAAAAAACCTGGAACAGGATGGACCAAATGATTTACGATTATTTTTATGATTTATTTTTGGAAAAGTTCTAGAAAATAAACAAATGTTTTTTAAGAAGTTAGAATTTTATATTTAAATTGTTGTAGGTAAAAACTTTGTGTCCGTGTGAACTTAGTTTTAAAAGTTGTGTAAGCCGAAACCTGACATTGTTCTTTAAAATGTACACTTTTTCTGAGTATGACCCAAATACTAAAAAACAGAATACACGGAATCGAACGAGCTCAAACTCGACGGGGTTGTGTCGTTCTATTACGCAGTTCCTATGGCCACCTTCCAGCTCCATCATCAGACCCTGGTTACCATCTAGGATCAAAGTACTCGTCAAGTCGAATCAAACGAGCCCAAGCTCGACGGGGTTGTGTAGTTCTATTACGCAGTTCCTATGGCCACCTTCCAGCTCCATCATCAGACCCTGGTTACCATCTAAGATCAAAGTACTCGTCAAGTCGAATCAAACGAGCCCAAACACGACGGGTTGTGTGGTTCTATTACGCAGTTCCTATGGCCACCTTCCAGCTCCATCATCAGACCCTGGTTACCATGTAGGATCACAGTACTCGTCAAGACGAATCAAACGAGCCATGCTACCCTATGTTGTTTGAACAGAAAATATTTGAAAAAAACTTGTTTTTTTTTCAATATTTCAAGACATTTTGAGAAAAATTCTGCGAATCTTTCAATGTAACATGTGAAAAAACGGAAAAAAAACACAAATTGGTTTTTTTCGTAAAAGAAACAAATTGATTTTTTCAGCATTTTTAACGCTAGTCCGGACAGGCTCTCACGCCTATTATCACCATCGACGCGATCCGGCCGGTGCTGGCGGACTGGCTCGGAAGAAGGTACGGCTCCCTGACGTTTCGGGTGACGCAGATGCTCTCGGGGCATGGCTTCGGGAAGTACCTGTGTCTCATAAACAGGGAGCCAGACGCCCGGTGCCACCACTGCGTGGACTGCCTGGAGGGCACGGCGCGGCATACGCTGTCAGAATGTATGGCCTGGGAGGAGTCGCGTCGTGTCCTCATCTCTGAAGTAGGCAGTGACCTGTCGCTGCCGGCCGTCGTCGCTTCGATGGTCGGCAGCGAAGGGTCCTGGAACGCGGTGGCCTACTTCTGCGAAACGCTTATCTCGCAGGACTCGCTACGGAAAAGGAAAGAGATATTACGACCTCTCTCCCGGCCCGCAGCAGGCGCCCTCTTCCGGCCCCCCTAAATGGGCTAGAGGCGGCGGACTTGGGGACTCCATCAACCGAACCCAAGGTGGTGGTGCGTAGTGTTCCACGCGCGCCCCTCTCTGCCGTCGCGGGGCGAGTTAAACACCTCCCTACCCTCCAGACCCGAGGTGGCCCGCGGAGGAGGGCCAGCACCAGTCGGGAATTGCGGAAGGAACGTGAACCCGGCCTAAGTGTAGGAGGGGAACACCGGGGTCGCTTTCAAGCAGTAAGAGTCTGACAGACCCCTTCGACATCCAAGAGGATTTTCCACCCCGGGAACAAAAAAAAGTCGCATGGTTTCGGCGATAAGATTTGTCAAGTAATTCCTTATAGTACGTTCGGGTTCAATGGGGCCATGTTATTCGGTGATATACTTTTCGAAATCACGAAGCCTGAGCTAAGCGTGTTCCGCTTCGTCAAAAATAAAGCCAACTCTTTTTAAATTAAATTTTAAAAAGAGATGTAACGTGTCTTTTTTGTGGCCGCTTCCCGGTAAAATGAACAACAGTGTTAGTGTTCCGGCCGAACGCTGAGTTCCGCTCTAGTGTTGTCACCATAGCGATTTTGTCGCTAGGCTTTGAGAATTTACAAGTACTGACTCAACGAGCGAGCGGCCCAAAAGGGGCGCCTACGGCGCCCCTTTAGGTCCGGCGCCCGGGGCGGTCGCCCTACCTCGCCCTACCCTAACGCCGGCACTGATAGCACATTTTCCTGCTCGATAACACCCGAGCCTTTCAGACTGTAATCCAGCCTAGAAAGTAATATCAAACTCAGTTGACACAATGTACCTAAGTTATTAAGATTCAACCCTCTTATTCGGAATATACTAGTTAGATAATGTTATCAACTGATTGCAGAGGTCAGGGGCGATTTACAAGTTACTATTAAACTTATTATTACTATATAACTGTAACTTTTTTATAATACAGGCGTGCTTGTATGACGAGGTGTATGAACGTTGATGAGGCGAAAGGAGTATCTATGGATCGTAGCGGTGGCGTTCTTTGGTTTTTACCTACCCCCATGCGGAAAAAGGCGTGTATAATTATATGTAAAATATAGAGATAATTTGTCAAAAAAATTAACCCATTTTATATTAGTAGTAGACTACTACTATAAAATATAAAATGGGTTAAATTGGTCTTCCAATACCAAAAGCTACTAAGTTTTTGGTATTGGAAGACCAATTGATAGGGAATATACAAGAGCTGCCATCCGTTTGGGTTTCCCCGGATTATTTGTCATAGTGTAAAGGTCGCCCGGAGGGAGTCATAGGGGGAGGGGGGAAATAGTGACCTTATCTCTTATTTACAAGCTTTTTATCGTACTTATTTCCTTAATGACCAAAATATGATTTGACTCTTTTGTATGGAACGTGCTATAGGGAAATTCCCTTTAAGCTTAGGACATACTCTGGTAGGTTTACATTCATTCACATTTACAGATTGTCGTTGGGGGGGGAGGGGCTTTTTTTTTTTAGGTGGTAAAAATCATCAAATGACTCCTTCCGCCCTGGGTGTGGCGGAAGGGACTGTCAGACTTTTACTGACTAAAAAACCACCCTGTTCCTTCTGTTGCCCTTTACGTTCCGGGGCCACGGTATCCTGTTAAGACGTCCCGCAACCCCGGGGGGGAGGGGCTTGACAACACTTAGAGTAGGTTTTAAGCAAAGTAACCATTAAAAAAATATAATTGATGACAAAAATGTAATCAGGTAGCGTAATGCTTGAAAAAAAAATTGAATATTATAATATAAACTTCGCGTTAAGATTAGTCTTGAGGGGGAAGGGGGGACGAGCCACGTAGCCCCACCCCTGCATCCGCTACCGCACAGTTAAAAACATCACAAGGTAACATTAAAATTGTCAACAACTCAACACACAGCGAGCAAGCACAGTGTTGATTACATTAATTCTTTTTGTGTAATGGCGGGCGCTTCTAAACGGCCCATTTTTTTTCGGGTTAAAGTACTCAACCACACAAGGGTTTTTTGACAATTAATGTCAAAAAAAGGCGGTAAAATATAATATGGCGCCAAAAATAAGCCGTTTTGATTTTTTTTAAGCCATGAAAAGGAATCTAATGACGTATCATTTATCAAATTCAGTTGAGCCATTGAGGAATTACGAGCAGACATAGAAAAGGACATACATTTATACATACAGGTCAAGTATATAACCCTCCTTTTGGACTTAGAAGTACGTAGAGGCATTTTTTGACAGTTTGCGACTGAGGTTAGATTGCGCATAATTATATTGCGATCGTACGTCATCATACCTTGTCCCATGTCCCATGTTACTTGGGATCGGCGCAACACGTTTTCCTCTTCCATTCCGTCCTGTCAGCCGTCATGCTATCACTGACTCCCTTTTCTTTCATACCATTCTTCACACAATCCATCCATCTTTGGCCTTCCTCTTGCCCTCCATCCATCCACATTCATATTCATAACTCTCCTGGTCACATGCGTTTCATCCCTCCTCTTCACATATGTATAACGTAACAAAATCACCCCCCTATTACCCGTTACACTTTAAAAACACGCCTTTTGAGTGTCAAAACAAAACATTGACTCACCTGTATCAATCGGTTATCCTGCTGAGTATAAAAGAAATATTTAACTCTCTTCATAAACGGTATTGCATTGTATTCCACCTTTGTATGGTTTATTAGCAAAACCATTTTTGACACGTTACCCACTATCAAATGATCCGCCCATACTACGGCTATGCAAAAAACTGTTAGAGCAACAAAGAACTTCATTTTGTAATAACTTATAAAAAATCTTAATGAACACGCGTCTTACTTGATCGCTAATGTGTATGATTGTGACGCGAAGTTCATAAAGTTATCGTGTTATGAAAAACTGATTGTGTGTTGTAGATTGAGTGGGTATTCGGGCAAAGTTTTGTTTGTCTAAAGTACGGCCAACGAGAAGCGATACCAAATGTAAACAAAACCCATGCAAGGTCATTGGGAATAGCAGGGGTACATAACTTTTTGAAAGTTGGATTTATATAGTTTTAAAAATTATCTGGCAAATTGTAATAATACCATAAGGATAGTCTATTTTTATAAATTTTATCATAATTTGAATTATTGTATAATGTAGACTTTCGTATCGCTTCTCGTTGGCCGTACTTTAAGTGTCGTTAGTCGCCGTTCTGACAAGTCAAAATCAACATCAAATTAGTTAATTCAATTAAACCATTAGAAGGCACTTTTGAACTCCACATACAAGAAAGAAAATGGAAAGTTGCCCATTCTAAATGGTAGTTTAATGGTGGTGGTTTTATGGTGGTTTAATGGTAGCAATAAGGATATTGAGTATTGTTGTTTCGTATTGAAAAACATAATGAAAGAGAAATAAATGTTTTACAATATTTTGGAGGAACTCGTGGTTAAGTAATAACAGCCGCACGGGTCGATTCGTCAGGTTAAGCTCCGCTTGCCGGGGTTGGTCCGTGGATGGATGACCATCTCTACACACCGAGACTCCTCCGTGACCCGGAAAGCACGTTAAGCCGTTGGTCACGGCTGTTAAACGTAGATCTTTGAAAGTCGTTACGGGTCGTCAGAAGCCTGAAAGTCTGACAACCAGTCTTACCAAGGGGTATCGTAATTACCCGTTACTGGGTTGTGGAGATCAGATAGACAGTCGCTCCATGTAAAATACTGGTATTCAGCTGCATCCGGTTAGTCTGGAAGCCGACCGCAACATAGTTGGGCAAAGGCTAGGCAGATGGATTGACAATATTTTGTATTTGTACACAAGTTATACAGATCAGGACCAACCCTGTAATCATGAAAAAAATCTGCTGTTTCATGCATTATGATTGTGTTGTATAGCATTTTCGTAGGGAACATCTGATTTTATTTTCATGATTTCAGGGTTGGTCCCATAGATAAAGTTGTTCATAATGATGAGTACAATGACCCTTTTTCAGGTTTCTGGCATTTTTAAAATGACTCTGTATAGATCAGATGTACACTGAATTTACAGTCATCCAGTCTTTGCAGCTTTACCCTCACTCTCATAATCCGATGGGACGGCAATCCGACACGACAGAGGATCAATGGTTTCTGCTTTCTGAGGCACTGGGGTATCACACTACCCACTTTTAAACTTCAGGCTACTAAAAAATTCCAGTAATAACACACACACACTTGCCCGACAATGGGAATCGAACTGAACGAGTCAAATAGCCTCTGAGGCTGACTGTGCACAGCGTCACTCATAAAATCTGAATGCAAGCCATTATACAAGGGACGGGGCCCCAACAGGGCCAAACGCCTGCCGGGGTTGCGGGACGTCTTAACAGGATACCGTGGCCCCGGAACGTAAAAGGCAACAGAAGGAACAGGGTGGTTTTTTAGTCAGTAAAGGTCCGACAGTCCCTTCCGCCCCACCCAGAGCGGGAGGACTCATTTGATGATTTTTACTACTTACCTAACAAAAAAAAAGCCATTATAAAAAAAGTCCAAATTTAAACAATCCTGCAGCATTACATAGGTATCCAAACAAAATACTTCAACAAACGAAAATGAACTCTTTCTTCACTTTAATAACGTTCGATTTTAAGTCATCGCCAATTCGTGATATGACTTAGATTCTTCTTATTATAATAATTGTCTCGCATTGTTATATACTGTAGTACCTATTGAGCCACCTTTTAGGCTCAGCGTTCATTAGTAGAACAACACGGAAAGAGATTTATCCGACGAGAGATCATCATCATGATTACCTGAAACCTAATTGAAAAGAGTGCCGTGGAGTTTCTTGCTTGTTCTTCTCCATAGAGGCCTACCTCCGTTCTGGAACGAGCAAGCCGGTTAAATATAATATGGGGCTAAAAATCGGCCATTTTGATTTTTTTTGAAGCCATAAAGATGAATCTAATGACGTATCATTTATCAAAATCGATTTTGGAACGAGCAACTAGCTTCAACTTTCGGACTAACTGACCGACTCCTTGACAATTCAACTGCCTGTAAATGGTCTAATTTTGAAATAAATGTTTTGACTTTGACTTTGACTTTGATATCAGCTGAACGATTTCCACTGCTGGATATAGGCCTCCCCTAAAGATAGCCACAATGACCGCTGCCCGCATCCAACTGTTTCCCGTTCCTTCGTCCACATCAAAGTTGATTTCTCGATACAAACTTTGGATCAACGGTTCATCCCCTTAGGGGGTGATTTTTGGAAAATCCTTTTTTAGCGGACATATATAACTAACTATAAACTACCTCCCTGCTTTTCATCTTTATACGTCAAGCGTCTTCCGATATTTCGTGATAAGTGAGTGAGTAAGCTTCGCTTATATTTATTTAGATAAGTCTGAAATCGCCAATCCGCCTTGAGCAAGCGTAGTGATCAATGCGCGTGCCTTCTCTGTATCAGAAGACGCCTTTGCCCTGTAATGGGACAATAATTGGCTGCAATTTCAACTATAATGCTATAACAATTAGGTTTATTGTGTTCCGTTACTTAAAATACCTCTTTTTTGACCTCTCGCCAGTGGGTGTCAGGCCTTAGAATGAGAGTTTAGAAAAATATGCTAAGAATCTGGATATAGACAAGTGTACATTAGAAATTACAAAATATTGTAATTATATTGTATAAATATTATTATGAAGAACAAGTGTCGTGATGGCTCAGTGGTTAAGGCGCCCGCCTCTCATGCATGGGGTTGTGGGTTCAAATCCGGGCAAGTACCAATGTGACTTTTTGAATTTAAATGTATCTAAAGTTTATCTTGGACATCACTGGCATCGGTGAAGGAAAACATTGTGAGGAAACCTGGACTTACTGTCCCACTCAAACCATCAAAGTCAAAGTCAAAGTCAAAGTCAAATCATTTATTTCAATTAGGCCATTATAAGGCACTTTTGAACGTCATTACAAGAAAAAATTAGAATTGAATCTAGTTGCCCCTTCCAAAAGGTAGTTTTGTATGGAGAAGAATGGGCAAGAAACTCCATACGTACTCTTTTAAAATCAATGTTTTACAATATTATTATTTGTATACAGAGTCATACGTAATTACATGTGAATGCAATGTACCTTATATAAAAACTACTATATAATAACACACAAAAAGAATTTATATTACAAATTAAGAATTGAATAATTGAATAATTGAATATATTTAAAGTTACATAGTGTTCACATGTTAACAAATATTGGAACTGTAGACGACCACTCTCAACATCTCAACCAACAACATCTCAATCAACATCTCATCTCAACCATGTCAGAGACCCTTTTTTTTTTTTTTGAGGTGGTAAATATCATCAAATGAGTCCTTCCGTCCTGGGTGAGGCGGAAGGGACTGTCAGACTTTTACTGACTAAAAAACCACCCTGTTCCTTCTGTTGCCCTTTACGTTCCGGGGCCACGGTATCCTGTTAAGACGTCCCGCAACCCCGGCAAGAGACCCTTGAGGCGGTTTAGAAACTCTGACACTAGGGTGTGTGGGGTTGTAAGACCTTACTGCCCACACGATAAAGAAAGAAGAAACACTTAAGAAGAAACGCAAATGGTTTTTTCTCCATACAAACACTCTTGCCTGTTTCTTCTAGTTTGAATAATTAAGGGACATAGTACGAAATGTGAAAAAAAAAACAGCTGATCCATACAATTTGATCGTAATGTAGTTCATTATTGTATGGATCAGCTGTTTTTTTTTTCACATTTCGTACCATGTCCCATAATAAAAGTTGTTCATATTCATGAGTACTTTCACCCACTGAAAGATTTACAACGGATTAAAATTCAGGTTGTATATACACTATGTAACAAAAACCCTGTCAGATCAGTGTTGCCGTTGATCCGTTTTTATGTTTTATTTTAATTTTATTACTTCTTCTTTCTTCTTTTTTTTTTTCACTGGGGAAAAATAATAATCTCAAATCCATTAAATGGTTACGTATATGTGTACGCAGTACGATGCCGAATAATACCCTTAAGGATCGGACAGGGTTTTTGTTACGTGCTGTTTATGTATGTATCCTGATTATGCATAGGAAGTTTCATAAAAATCGGTTCATTCAATAAGGACTTGAAAGTTTGTATCAAATGCCATAGGTACGGAGTAACACACGTATAGAAAACTGATTATATACATTATTATCATATTATTACCTAATTGTAAGGAGAATAGAGGTCTGCGTGTTTATAAAAACAATTCTAAGAAGCTAATATCTACTTATGAGTCATCAAATTAATATCTTACCGTCTAAATAATCTAATTAATTTCTTATCATACCATATAATAATAAGTATTATTATTATAAACTAGCTGACCCGCCACGACTTCGTTCGCGTGGTATCCTACCCCTATCCTACCGATACCCCTACCTCTACCCTACCCCTACCATACCCCTACCCTACCCCTACCGTACCCCTACCCTAACCCTACCCTACCTACCCTTGATGCCGTGACCAAGGGAAACAGGGATTCATTTTTTTTTATATATATAGATGAGAAAGTTTGTGAAGATGTTTGTTCCTCTTTCACGCCAGAACGGCTGATCAGATCCGGATGAAATTTGCCACAGAGATAGATTACAATCTGTAATAGCACACAGGCTAATTTTTATCCTGGAAAAATGTATGGATCTCGTAGGATAATATTTTAACTTTGACTACTAATATAATAAATTATAAATGTTTACATGTTTGGATGTTTATCACTCAATTACGCGTAAACCGTTGAACAGATTTAGATGAAAATTGGCATATAGATAGACCATTTCCTGGATTAATACATAGTATACTTTTTATCTCGGTAATGTGGTCCCTTGAGAAGGTTCAAGTTACTTCACAGAAAGTCTTACGCGGGCGAAGCCGCGGACACAAGCCAGTGTTTTATATTTGACTTGCACGCGGACAAAGCCGCAGAAAGAAGCTATTATAAAGCTAGTTGAAGAGTTTATTTGTTTGCTTGCTTAATCGCGTTTATCTCTGGAACTCTCACTTCTCAGTCGGATTGGAAAAGATATTAAAAAAAATCTTTGATAAATAAAAGGTCGGAGTTCTTTGGGTGTCTGTAATAACAATAATTCTAAATAAGTACTTTACATCTGCTTATCATGAGTCATCACATCAATATATACATACGAGAACAATTTCTAAGAACATCATTATGTATCTTGGAATTCCCTTGAATGTGGAACGGAAAGTAAACATGATAAAATAATCAAAGTACTTGTAACTCGTTAAGTACTTAGATAAATATCATCACGCCTGTATTTCCCGAAGGGTTAAGCAGAGGTGTACCCATTAGTACACCTACATTTCGCCAGTTATGTTAAGTCCCATGTAATAGGGGGCGAGCCTATTGCCATCAGCCGGGCACGAATCCAGATTCCGTGGCTGCTACTGAGAAATTCCTGATGGAAAAACCCAATAACACTGCCCGATCTGGGAATCGAACCCAAGACCTCATGCTCAGCAGTCGCGCTTTACGACCAACGACCAACGAGGCAGTCCTTACCGAGGAAGTACTTAGATATTTAAGAGAATATCAGTATACAGTTTTGAGGGTCCCGTCGCGTACCCAAAGGGTGCCGAATGATACCGCTATTACTAAGCCTCCGAAAACTCAAAATTCTCATTAAAAAACCAAAAAGTTCAGCTCATACAGAGAAGCAAAGGAGTGTATGTACGCGCATACACACGGGAGTCGAGAGCAGTGACTTGTAGACGGCATGCCGTCACAGCTAACTACTCGATTTTACTGCCAAAATGCGCCAAAAAATCCTTTGACTTTGACTTTGAACAAGTCTTCTAATTCCTTTCGACCCTGACAAACTTCAAAGAGAATACAATTAAGAACTCCTTGCGACCATAGACGATAAAACAATTCAGAAGAAACATCTTTAAAATGACACATTAGTGTGACAGAACGAAAAACAATAGAATATCGTAGTGAGAACTGGATATTTGGATATTGTTAAAGTTTTCTTTGTTAGTTCATCGACATTTACATGGTATCATGCAAGGAGCGAATTCTATAATTAGTAGCCAATGTTATTTATCAATTTTCTATGGTAAGTCACAAGTTGTATTTTTTCTTAGTTTGACGACAGACCTTAGAAGGTCTGCCCAAGCGCGGATCCACCGTTGTAGCCACGGCGGGCATGCCCGCAACCCATTATCTGCTTACCGTTTTACCAACCATGTTGGGGTCGGCTTCCAGTCTAACCGGATGCAGCTGAATACCAGTATTTTACATGGAGCGACTACCTATCCGACCTCCACAACCCAGTAACTGGGTAATTACGATACCCCTTGGTAAGACTGGTTGTCAAACTATCGCGCTTCTGACGACCTGTAACGACTGTCAAAGATCCACGTATGACAGCCGGGACCAAAGGCTTAACGTGCTTTAGCTTTATACTAGTTTTTGTACACGACTTCGTCCGTGTAAAGCCCAACACACATAGACAGCGGGGGCGAGATGGGCGCGTTTCCGTTTTCCATTCCTTGTATTTATATGGACGTCCACACATTGAACGCGTGTACGCGTCGGGCCCGTGACGGGCCCGCGTCGGTTCCGCGTCGGGTCGGCGGTGGGAACCGCGGCGCTCTTCACCTGACTCTACAGATTAGTCTCCTAGTTTAAGAGACAGTTTATAATTTTGGTTATATGCATAGATTATTTGTCACCTAAAAAATTTTATGTGTGTTATTCGCGGAATACAATATAAAATCAACCACCGATCAGCCGGCTTGCTATGACTTTTTCATTTGCAACGCTACCCCCCGGAATAAATGTATAATATAAGTGTTATTTTAATTTTATTTTCAAATTTTATTTTTATTTTCTATATTTTAATTTTATTGTTACCTAATGTTGCTGTGTCCTAACAGGGTCCATAACTGTACCTTAGCTTTAAGCCCTTAGTTACATTTATTATACACATTATGGTATGCAAATAAATGAATACAAATATGAATAAATGGCTCGCCGCTATTGGTCCGTACTGCCGACCCGACCCGTTCCCGACACGTTCCCGTCCCGCTCCTGTCCCGCTCCCGTCCCGCTCACCTCCCGCTCCCATCCCGATCGAGCTCAAATGACGGTTATCGCGTACACAGTAGAGAGTACGTCGCGCACAAAGTATTCTATGCCCTTTCTGGGAATTTAAACTGACCCCGTACCGAATTTCATCAAAATCGGTTCAGTGGTTTAGTCATGAAAGCGTAACAGATGGACAGAGTTACTTTTGCATTTATAATATTAGTACGGAGCACGTAGGAGGATGGATGCGGGCTGCCCAAGACCGGAATGGTTGGCGCTCTTTGGGGGAGGCCTACGTTCAGCAGTGGACGGCCATAGGCTGATATGATGATAATGATGTAGGTCTCACGGTTTTTGAGTAAGGGCGCTTTCAATTTATGCGTTTCTTGGCGGCCTGCTGCGGTGCCGAAGCGGTGCGTTAGACGTATAGCGCACGGACGATCCTCTTTTTTCATACAAAACGCACGGTGCGGCAACAGTGCGGCGCCGGTACCGCGAACGGTCGACAACCGGATATATAACGTCCGTTGCCGCACCGTGCGTGCGCTGTACGTCTAACGCGCCGCTTCGGCACCGCAGCAGGCCGCCAAGAAACGCATAAATTGAAAGCGCCCTATGGGGGACGAAAGTATGTCCAAAATGTTTCGTGTAATATTCCTACGTCCATGTTCGCCGAACTTGGCTGGTTTACTGCCGTGTGTCTAGATATAAATTCATGATAATTTTTGCAATCAAAGTTGGTTTGTCGGTTAGACTGGAAGCCGACTGAAATAATTATGTTGAAGTTCGGTCATTTGTAGAAGGGTCACCGGAATTCGACGTTCCATCAATTGATCGCGTGATGGTTTTAGTAATTTTGCACCCCCCTAACCCAAATCTTTAATTTTTTTTTAATTTTGTGCAAATAACGAAAAAATTAGTACATGTGATTTCTTACTACACCGTCCCCCTTTGCCTTTTTCTGCAATCCCTCTCCCCACCACCTCTCAGTGAGCCTCACATGATTAGTAGACAATCCCCTACGAAGTATTTTTAACCAATAGACAAATTCATTAAAAAAGTTTCATCTATTTCAGTTTATTATATCTGATGGTGCTTATCGACAGCCACACTATATCTAAAAGTATTGATAACGACGATAAAGTGAATGATAACATATTCGACTCTATAAACGAAGTAGAGCGCCCCATACACCCCAAGACGAGGAGAGACAAATTCCTACACAGGTACAAACTATACTACAACAAGGATGATGACGTAACACTGTCGGACGGTTTTAAAGAAGCAAAACCGTTCACAGAACTTGATAGACCAGCTGACAAAATAAATACGAAGACCTCTCTGAAAACTACGACAGAACATAAACATCACAAGTCAGCTAAGAGAAGAGTCGGTAGTTTCTGGAGAAGACTCAGAGGAAAAGATAAAAAGAAAGAGTATAGCCATGATGAAAATGAGAGAAAGAAACGAATACCTCACCATAAAAGAGAACAACAAAATAGAGATGATGTTACCGCAAATGATTCTCAAAACCCTGGCCTTGGAGCCGACGGAAAGAGGAAAAATAGAAGAAAAATATATCAACGACAACCTGAAGTTAGAGTTACAAAGAGAGATGTCATTGGTCAGTATATATCACATACTACACCATATCCTGTCACAGTACAAAAATACAATTCGCGAGCGATTATCACAACTACGATCAACAATTTAATTAAACTTAAATATACAACAAAAGAAGCACTACCACCAGAATTGTTGGGAAAAACTACAGAGATACCCGAAAGCTTGAGTGAACAGTTAGATGCTATAACCTATAACATATCAAATCTAAAAACAAGGTATGGACTGGTGAAACCATCACCAACAAGAATGGAGTCATCGTCCAACTTATACGCAGAATCTGAGAAGACTATTTTCTCCAGTAATCCACTTGCTGCAATTACTACTACTACTACGCCCGTTTTTCAAGGTACAGCACACATAGAAGATATGCTTAATGTTATAAAATCGAAGGCTTCTCGCACTGTTTCTCTTCAAAAGCCACTAGTAACCAACATGATCAGTAGCGCTGTTACTTATGCAAATTTCGATTCTTATCCCGACTTCAGACGTGTTTCAATGCCGTCCGCTACAGGTGATGGCTTCGTCTTCAGAGGAATGGGCCTAGCGGATGCTCCATATTACAATTTGACCACATCTGTATCAACTAAAGGAGTTGTTAATGACAAAAGAACAATCTCATCAACGGAATCAGACGAACTCAATCTAAATGATTCCACATTTAGTACTAACACAGAGTCGCATAATTTAGCAGCTAGGTCGATTAAGGAAGACACGATGACTATTGCTCAGAATGTCGAAGATCTGCTACAGAGGGAGTTGAAAAATATATACAATAAAGTTAAACATAAGGTGTCTAGCGATTTCCGTAAAGAAATTCACGAAGCTAAGTCAACTGTTAGGGAAGGTTACAATAAACTTTCCAGCAAGAATGGATCTTCTAAACGTACACAGACCACTTGTCCACCTAGAGCTAAAACATGTCCATGTAAAACCGCGGTACCCAAAAAGAAGAATAAACCGGCGGCCACCACGTCACCAAGAGTCAAGAAGAAAAATTATCAAGAAGATGGCAGGTATATAGAAGATACATCGGAAACACCATATGCTAAACGGACATATGATGACTATATGATGTTGACTTTGTACGAACAAATGCTGGCAAAGACCCATGAAGACATCGTTAGGAAAATGCTCGCGACTACAGAGTTCCCGATATTTTCCAAAAACAGGAGAGATACTTACAGGTTATCTAAGAGAAACCCAGAGACTCTAACAGATGTAAAACTGAAAGAATCTATTCAGGATTTATATGATGATGGCGGTAATATGCCTGAGTATGATTACATTGATCCTTTGGCCAACGTATCTTCCACACTAAAAACTTTATCTAACGACAATAATAATTACAATGAAAAGAATTATAATGACATCGACTACGTTATAGATCCTCCAACAACAGAAAAAGCTAAGACCCAAACACCACCTATGGACGATCCGCTAGGATTTATTTCTAAATCCAACCAATCAGATTTGCAGCCCATGGATGATAGTCCTACTTCGTCAATTCTTAATAGCACATGCCCAGACTACTCCGATACTGCTTCAGGCACCAGCCTCGAAGGTTTGAGCAACAAAATCTCCTACAACGAGTTCGTCAACGGCTACAGGCATTATTTGAAGTTCCAAAAAGATCAGAATAAGCAAAACTTTTCAAATCTCGTCAAATATCAGGCACATAGACACCATAGTGTTGATGATATTGGCAAATATATACTTAATAAGATACCACCGCTACCTTCTGTCGATAGCAAATATAGAAGGAAGAGATTTTCCGATGATTCTGAGAATAATAACATGGATTACCAAGAGATAACGACTAAGAGTGATGATTCATGGTTTAGGAAGCATTTTTATCTGTTCCTCGACAGTGGTCCTCCCAAGAAGTTCCATAGCTCGCAGACGGTGGAACTGAAGTCTCCTGTCGAACAGAAATTATATATTACGGAGCCAATGCCTAAACAGTCGGCTAAGAAACCACTGTACGCCAATATAGGTTCTGATAACGTTGCAGCAAGAAAAGCCAAGGGGTCCCCGGATATATGTTTGGATGATCTCACTAAAATGCTGGATAGTATTAAGGACAAGCGAGCTAGTGTCTCGGAAGGTAGGTTTTATTTTTGAGTAACAAGACTAGTTGTGCACTTTTGAATAATTTTGAGTTATAAAAGGATAAATAACAAAATTTCATTACAGCTGACTGTGTGTCGTTTTGTTAGTTTTGTGGTGATATCTAATTTATTGCGAAAGTTGTTTAGAAATTTCATTACTTTGGGAAAGATGTTTGTTTTTACGAGTACGATCATGTATTTAAGTATCGGCGATCCCATTAATATTTACCAGTCACTGTACGTAGGTAGAACCGTATTTACGTTTTATTTACCTTAGTTCTTCTTTTTACCATATTTTACCTCCAAAACGTCTAAAAGTGGTATATCACCAATAAAAAAAACTCAAATACCAATTGGGCACTTGATACAACAATCAATTTTGACACACTTTTTATGAGTTGTCAAAACGCGTTTCCCCCAAAATGTTTTATTACAAAAATAAACTTTGACATCACATTTTTGCCAACTCAATTGACTTATTTAATTTCAAAGCAACTAAAAATCTCATTTTACAGTTAGTTGGGTTTTCAAGGCTAAAATAAAGTGTTTTTTTTAAAGTAGTTGCCTCTTGGAATCATTGCTGTTAGATACCCAATTCCATACAAAAATATCCGAACTTTTTTTGCCGTTTCAGATGACGAGAAGACGCAGACAGATTCATTATTGCCCTTCCGTAACTTTAATGTTGTGACTGACGCAAATATACAGTCTAAAAGCTTCATAGGTAAACTCTTCAGTGGCAAACGGAGACGAGACAACAAGAAGGAGACGCTGTCCACATGGTACTTCCCAACAACTGTTAACATGTATGCTGAAAAAGCACCAGAGAGAATCAAAAGATCGTTAACAAAACAAGAATTAAAAAATACAGTAATAGATGATTTTATTAATAAAGAATTAGAAGAAAAGATATCCACATTCAGTCCAAATCATTTGAAAGAAGTATTCGCTGACGCAGCTCAAGGGAGTAACAGAGAAACGAATAAATACGGTTATGTAGACATCGATCTTGTACCCAGACAGACGGCAGTCGTCAAACTAAGAGAGAATCCGAAAAAGAGTAAAATCAAAAACTTCTTGAAAAAGTTCCATTTCAAAAAGAATAAGAAGAAGAATTTTAAGCCAAAACGCTCATGTGACTATAGCAACGACATTTTACAGAATAGTAGAAAAGCGAGATTCAATCCTATTAAGAAGTTGAAGTCTATACTATTTTCTAAAGACGATAATAAAGAGAAAGGGGAAGTAACATCTGTTACGTTCCATATACCCGAAATCGACGTGAACCAATCAGGGCCCTTTAAACATCTCAAATTTGAGAAGCTATTGTCCCTTGATGAAATGAAGAAGCAGATTCCAAATATTAGTGATATTTACTATGAGCCTGAGGCTTCGACTCAACCAACTCCAAAACTGTCTTCCGACGTTTTTAAGCTGGACAAAAGTGATCGTGACCTGCTGTATAATTATCGTAATATCAAAACTGTGGCTGCTACTAAGCAGACAACGAAGAATGGTGAGTTTGCATTAATATTAACACGTATAAGTAAATTACTATAACATGGCGCGCCCTTTCACAAATCCAAAAGGTTTGATAGTATTTGTAAAAGTATTTACAAGACACACTACGCTTGTGTGCGTACTGAGACGGCTCTTGAATCAAAAACAAATCAGCGATTTGTTGCTCGACTAGTGGCGTCATTGAAATGACATGACATGTATGCATATGATTTGACCATTACAAGTAATTGTATGGACTTTAAAAGAGACTTTGACCTCTGAGTTTGTTTCGGTGTTTCTTCTCAGAGCAGTCGGCTAGGAAACACTGGACTCATCTAGTTAGAAAAAACAAATGTGACGTGTAAAAGTGTTATTTATAACCAATTTACTGAATAAATCATCATTTCATCATCATCATTTCATTTCATTTCATTTGAATGACACGTGAGTAGTTGGCCAACAAATCTGCAGGCTAGCTACTGAAGACGAACACTTTCAACTACATAGAAACTCTTTCATATGGATATGACTACACACATTGAAATAGTAATATGGGAGGGGCGCGCCATGTTATAGTAGTTTATCTCTATAGGTTTAGAGTTAATTCAACTAGCTTCTGCCTGTGACTTTGTCCACATAAATGTCGGATATCGCGGACGCAGACGAAGTCGTGGAATAAAAAAATAGCCTATGGCCTTTCTTGGGGTTCAAACTTAACCCGTGCCAAATTTCATCAGAATCAGTTCAGTGGTGAAAGCGTTACAGATAGACGGAGTTACTTTCGCATTTATAATATTAGTATGGATTCTTCTCCATAGATAGTTTCAAATTAATGGCTAGCTCACCTACTTCTTGACAGCTCAAAACTGCCAGTAATGGTCTAATTGAAATAAATGCTTTGACTTTGAGAAAATTGGTAAAGCAAAATAGTAAACTCGGGAAGAAATGACAATAAACCAACTCTAAGATTTAAAGTTATAAGTACTTGTTTGGTAAAATTGGATGACCCTAAGGATCAAACATGACAAACAAGTCCGTCTATCATTCACACAACCCTTCTCTTTTCAGACAAACTTAAAACGACAACCAAATTAACCCACTCATTCACAGAACCAATATCAACCAATTTAATGGTAATACCAAAGAAAACATCACTTAAAACGCGAAAGTGCAACGTGTTGACAGTTAATGTGAAAACGGTAGAACCAGTAACGACCACACAAACTTCTGTAATAACGTTTGAAGATATCAACACCGGGCCCAACAACCTGCATAATCCAATGAAAAAATCAACGGATAATATCTCCAAAATCACTCCTTCACTCAGCACTTACAGTCCCGCCATCTCACAAAGAACTGTCAAGGTCAAGAAGCAGATAATACCTACTGTCCCACCCAAAATTACAAGCGAAGGACTTGTAATCAAGAGTAAACTCACGAGATTTGCGAAGTTCCCGATGGAGAAACGACATTTCAAGATAAGAAGCAACGAACATCTTGAACCAACAAGTTACCCAGCCTTCGGAAGACAATCTTTCCTGGAGTTACTACTTGAGTTGAAGACTACAAACGCTCCATCAAACAAGGAACTGGTTAAAGGGCCACAGGGGCCAATACATAATCCTACAATCACTCTTAAACATATTAATCAAGAAACAAGTAAATACACAGACTATTTCAATGATTTGGTGATGTGGCATAATGATATATTGAATCTGGATAAGGTAACTAATCCATTCTGGCAAGAGATCGTCAAGTCTATAGAACAAGCTCAAGGAGAAACGTTTACGACTCCGAATATGACGATATTGCGAATGGAATTGGAGGAAATTAAAGACCATTTAGATGAAGGAGCTTCATTGAATAATGGGAAGTTGACCATGTTACATGAAGCTCCAAAGAAGGTGCGATCACAAGATCAAGTTAGAGGAAAATATGATAATAAAATCAGTAATCGACAGGAGATAAGGAGCGTGGCGATGGATGATAGTGCTGTGGTGAACAGTAAAGATATGATCATTAAAGGAGAAGCGAAATATTTCCAATACAATCAACCAAAACCACGTTTTTACCAACTGAAATCCAGTGATTTTATCACGAAACTGGATAACTTGAATCTTTTTAGAGGTCTTCATAAAAATAAAGATACAGTCCAGTATAAAAAGAAAGGTAAGCAACGGTTTAAATAGTTATATACTTTAACAACATTATAAATGCGAAGGTTTGAATGCATGGAAGTTTGGGACTCAATTTCGCCAGAACGGCTGAACGGATTTAGATGAAATTTGGCACAGAGATAGATTATAGTCTACAATAGAACATAGGTTACTTTTTATCTTGAAAAAATATATGGTACATCAGTTTTAACGCGGCTGAAGTCGCGGGCATAAGCTAGTAAAATATAAATGCAGAGAGAAGTTAAATCTAATGAATTATGAGTAAGATCATAACCGTTGTTCTGTTTACAGCTGCTCGTCACAGGTATTCCTTGCGTCCTTTCTACAACTATTCTGAACCGATCTTGTTGGATACCACTCTCTTGGCGTACGATGATGTAGTGGATTCCGTCACCAAAAGCTTAAATGACAGAGAAATGTGTAAGTATACCAAACACACCCAACTCTTCATACTCATATACATATCCATCTTAATATATACCTTTAGAGGTATAAATTATGCGTCACGTTGTTTGTCCGTGATGGACTCCCTAAACTACTCAACCCTTTTTTTGTAATATTTGGCTTACTGTGTGTAATTTGGTCAAACTTAAAAGATAGCATAGTTTTTATTTCGATTATTGATCTCAATATCTTTACTTACTTCAAGCCACAGCAACGCGTGGTCGAGTCAGCTAGTATATTATAAAAAAAGTTCCATCAATTTGACTGCCTCGTTGGTCGCAAAGCACAACTGCTGAACATGAGGTCTTGGGTTCGATTCCCAGGTAGGGCAGTGTTATTGGGTTTCTCCATCAGAAATTTCTCAGTAGCAGCATCGGAGTTTGTATTTGTGCTGTAAAGCTCGCCCCCTATTACATGGGGCTTAAACATAACTGGCGAAATGAGGGTGTATTCGAATGGGTCTACCTCTAACCCTTCGGGGATTACAGGCGTGATGTTATGCATACTGCACTCCATTGCTCGTTTGCAAGCCTGAATAAAGATTTATGCATTTTTTTCTTCTATTACAGCTATGCTTTTACATAAGATTAGAAAAAGTATTCCTTCTACCAAGAATGTAATGGATGTAAGTTGAACTAGATCTTAAAGTCCACTAATAAAAAGCGTTAAAAGTCTAGTTGCAATCTCATCTCAGCTACAATCTCAAATTAGACAGATTTTTGACAGATTGGGATTGATATTAGATTACGATCGTTTCTAAAACTTTGTGGAATTGCTCCCCTAAAGGGGTTTACACGGGTCGATTTTAGCCGTGCGGCTAGTCGCTTCACAAATCACCTCATCGTGCTGCATCGCTTGCTTATTTACACAGGTGACTAAAATTGCCTGCGACTCGGTCATTCTCTTAGACAAAACACGCGCGAAGCACAACTTCATGCGGCGGGCGATCGCCTGCAACTGATCGATTACACGGTCGATTTTAGTCACCAGCCGCATGCGGCCGGTCGCCGCGCGGCCAAAGTCGGATACTACCCTACTTTGGGGCTTGCGGCTTTAGTCACTTGCGATCTAGCCGAATTGCCATTTAGACAATCGATTTTCGCCGCGCGGCAGAAATTGTGCGGCTTTAGTCACCCGTGTAAACCCCACATAAGAATCGTTTTAAGAGAAAGCCATAATTACGTAATGAGTATAAAATATTGCATAACATAAATTTTTCAAGAGAAAATGATAAGTACATCAGCGGTCATAAGTGGAGTAGCAATCTCATAAAGCAATAGATTGACACTTGGGTTAAACTTACGACCTTTCGACGCCGTATGCGAGTTTTGAGGTGTACATAGGTAGTGTTAATATATCACTTATATACACAGATGGCCTGTACCGCGTGTTCACAGCAAACCTTAGCATGCTACTGCACTTATGACCGCTTACTATACTTATGGAGTTTCTTGCTCATTATTCTCCATACGAAACCTTTTAGAAGGGGCAACTAGATACAATTCCTTTTTCTTTTAAATTGTGACATCACTAAGCTCTTTCTTTTGGTCCAACTGAAATAAATGACGAGTTGGATTTTACATCTAATTTTTTTTTATATAATGTTTTATTTATTCCAGCATTTAATCTATTTGAAGACAAACAAAGCGCCAATACAGCACTACACGACACCTCTGCCAATGGCGTCGCATGATTTCAACAAATTCTTGAAGGATAATGCAATGGATATTGAATACCTTACCTCCCCAACGCTCGAGCTACCCACGATCCAAGATAACTACACGAAACGAAAAACAACCGTTAAAAAGATGCAAATGAAAACTACCACCACCTCTTTAGCCACGACAACTGCAGCAACAACAACAGCAACAACCAAACCAACTGTAACACAAACTACAACAAAACTTACAAAGAAACTAAAACAGAATCCAATCTCAAAGCACTTATCCAAATTTACAAAAGCACTATCCACACACAACGGACAGATGCTTAAACCAAAATCCAACGTATCTGGGAGAGATTTGAACAATGATTTCGACAGATACAAACGTTACACGGACGTAAGTAGACCACCACACACAGCGAACGTAAGACATAATACACAACCGGAAGAAGGTAACTACTACAGTATTCTAAAGAAGAAAATGAAAGAGAAGCTGTTTGAAAAGAAAGAGACAGCACCAGTGGAGAGGTCGCCTATAGACTCAACAGACCCACTCGACAAAGAAGTAGAAATAACAATTATAAACTTTGACGACATTGAAAAGATGACAACACATCAATCTTATGGAACATACTATTTCCCAGCCGCAAGAAGAGGGGAATTTGGTTCGTTTACAGAGTTCCCAGAAATGACGAGTACCGAGGTCTTGCATAAATTCATGGATTCAGTTCCGAAAGAGGAGATACATAATGAATTGCTTTACAAAGATGTTCTCAAAGAACGCACGACTAGTACGACGACAATAAATGATTATGCGACTGTTGATCTGACGCAGAGTACGGAGTATGTTGATCCTATGTTGAACGACGCGCCTACATCAGTGACACAAAACAAAGTGAAGTTTCCCTTCAATAAGATTCCGGTGTATCCAAATATATTCAATAAGTTGCAGCATTCAGATACTCCGAAGAGAGTCCACATAAGCAGTCATCATTATAAATATGATATCTTCTATGACGATCAACACAAAACGAAACCTAAGAAGGTGAAAATCCTAGATGGCTATGGATGTAAGTATTTCTTGAATTTCGTTTGAATAGCTAACCCACAATCTATTAACAATAATCCATTACGTCATAGTAATTCAATATGTGGAAATATTATTATAGCCACACATATCGTAGCCATGGCTTGCGCCAATCGATTTGTCTTAGGGTGCTTTTCCACCAAAGATGTGCTATCCTACGTTGCTATAGATGCATTTGATATCCACTAATCATATTCATTGATGCACATAGCTTAGCACTGATGGAAACGAATTCAACTAAGATATGTTTTCAATATGGAAGGATGTGTGCTATGGATGCGTGCTATAGTAGGGGAGCCCAAGATGCTAAATGTGGATTTACCCCAGCGTCGTGGTCCGGAACCGTTTGGATTGTGAATATTAGATGCTAAAAAGTAAAAATAGTTACAGATAGGACCTGGAAATAGGAATAGGGGGAATAGAGGTGGCCGTACGAACGGGTTGAAAATGGAAGAAAAAATTATGACATTGAAATACTCGAGCGCGTCAGATTAATATACAGACAGTTCAGCTTGATGTCCTTGTCGTGCTGACCCTTAATCTGACAATTATGTGCAGGGTTTTCTTCAATCTGATGGTTTGAAAAATAAAATCCGCTGCCCTAGACGCGCGGCCCTATATACAGGGCTCATATATTGTGGAGGTACTTAACAGGGTGCAAGGTATCCCCCTTTATATTAATCTGCCGCGTTCGAGTACATCCAAAAATCTCTTCCTGGCCTCCCCAACTACTATGGATGCGTGCTATGGATGGGACAACGAGTGGTGTAGCTATGTGCAGACTGCAGAGCAGAGTACTACTACTTTGCGATACAGCTACTTTGCGGCAGCGCATCTTCACAGCACATCTTACTCGCACCGCTACATAGCTAAGTAATAGTGGAAACGGTCACATAGTTTCACAGCTTAGCTATTACATTTTCGCAGCATAGCTGCACAGCACGTCTCTAGTGGAAAAGCAGCCTTAATCTTGTGAGTGTCACTAAAAACATGACAGTATTCTAAATTCAATATGGCGGCAATTAGACGCCATATTGTATCAAAGATAAAAAGTGACAGTTGACGAATTATGTCAAGGGGAGTGTCATTAAATAGATATTTGAAAATTATCTTTGTTTCTTTTATAATTTTTCATTTTTGTCTTCAATTATTCAGTGTTACCGGCGCCGGCGACGCCTCCAGTAAGAAACAGTACCACGCTTGAAGCCAAAATCACAAGTGGGTCAGTCACGCACAGGGTTATTCCTACTAGTGAGTACGACATCTTAAAATATACATATCACACAATGGGGTACGATCAATCCGATCAATTTTCAACAGCGCAAAAATCGCCAATAATTGAAATTAAAAATTAAATAGGTACTCTACAATAAACTCTACATTCAATACTGAAAAAGAAAGATAGAAAAACTTTTTATTCACGCGAAAATTACGCACATAAAAAATTGAATACAAAAGCAAAATAAAAATGTATGTATGTATGTATGTTTACTAAGTAAAAAAAAAATATGTCTGTAAGGATTGAGGAGGAAAAAAAATTAATATAATGTGCCACTGTTATATTTATTTTGTGATTTTATGAAAATTAATGACTATTTTATTTAGTGTATCTGTTTTTAACAAGTGTATTGACAAAGGGGCGCAATTAATTATGACAAGTGCACTAGGCGCCAGTTTCTATTGGCCCCGGAGTATTGCCATTCAGTTGGTAGTCCAAGGCCATACAAAGTTTTTGTCAAATGGCCCTTCAACACTTAAAGCCACAGAGTGTGGGATGCGGGACGTGAGCGGGGCGTGAGCGGAACGTAAGCGGGACGTGAGCGTTCAGTGTATGGACATCCATATAAATACAAGGAATACAACCCGACAATACGCTCACGTCATGGTCGCGTCCCGCTCACGTTCCGCTCCCGTCCCGCTCCCGTCTCGCTCCCGTTCTCTGTGTGTGTTGGGCTTAAAGGTTAAGAACCACTGATGTAGATGGGTGTCATATACTCAATTGTGACAGTAAGGCGCTTTGCACACGGAGCAACTTAAGTTAAGGCAACTATGAACTCTAAAAAGTTTCCTGTAAAAGTTGATAGTTGCTATAACGTTTACGGTTGCCGCAACTTTATGGCAATCTGTGAGCAACTTTCACAGCCGAGTTGCCGTTGCCAAAGCGACACTGGCATTGTCGGGCACAGGGAGAGGGAGGGAGGGTGTGAAATCGCCCGACGCGTTGCGATTGACGGTTGAGGAAACCGGCAACTTTAAAAACCGGTATAATATTTAAAAGTTGCTAGTTGCGGCAATTAGCAACTAACTTAGTCATCGATTGCAGCAATTGAAAACTGTTGACGATTGCCGGAACTCGTAACTCGAGTTGCTATGTGTGCGCAGTCCAATTGAAATATATGTAGACAGCTAGTTGCCAGGTAGTTGCCAGTTGCTGCAATAGTTGCTCTATGTGGGTGTCATATACTCAATTGTGACAGTAAAGTAACTCGTGTAAAGTTTTCAGAAAAGGAACGAAAGCCGACGCGGCTAAAAAAGCCCACAAGTCCCACGTGAATCGGGAAAAGAGAAAAGGTTCGTTTTAAATCGTTATTTACTTTAATAGCTCATTAATTTAACTGATTTGACTTGACTGACTCGTTGGTCTAGTGGTCGCAAAGCACGACTGCTGAGCATGAGGTCTTGGGTTCAATTCCCAGGTCGGGCAAAGTGTTATTGGGTTTTTCCATCAGGAATTTCTGAGTAGCAGCCTCAGAGTCTGGATTTGTGCCCGGTTGATGGCAATAGGCTCGCCCCCTTACATGGGACTTAAACATAACTGGCGAAATGTTAGTGTACTAATGCGTACACCTCTGCCTAGCCCTTAGGGGATTACAGGCGTGATGTTATGTTATGTAATTTATCTGCTTGGGAGCGTTTACGCCGTACGGCATTCTATACAAACTTTCAAATTCTTATTTTTCGAAATGAATGAACCGATTTTAATGAAACTTGCTACACATAAGCATGATACATAGGTCTAAAAAGTTAGTTGAGAACGTTTTCAAAAAAGTGTTACAGCTAAGTTCGACCGAACTTTACTTTCCATAGAAAAAGAGATTTTTAAATATCTTTTTATTAAACAATATTTTTTTCGAAAATATTGTCAACTAATTTTTTAGACTAATGTATCTTGCTTATTTGTGTAGTTTACGCCGCGGCGTAAGCGTTCCTAAGGCCCCTAGCACACGGCGTATTTTAAGCGCAGATGACGCACAGGTGACGCGCGTATACGTGCTGTAAACGAGATTTGAACGCAACCTTGTAACATAAGCACACGGGGCGATCGTGAAATCCGTCTATACTGCGCGTATGAGCGCAGTTACAGCCATCATCAATACAAACGCAAACCATCATCAAAACAAACGCAACAATCAGCATTTACGGCGCCGAAAACGCACGTTCCTGAAACGCGAGTCGTCTGCGCGTTTAAAATACGCCGTGTGCTAGGGGCCTAAGAATCACTAGCATAGTTCACAACTTCACATGAGGAAGTAAAACTGCACCTGCATCACTTACTCAAGGTCAAATTTCCCGTCATCCAGCTCGGAGGCCAGAAGTAACGCATAAGAAGCGCAAGCATTTCACTTTCCGAGGATGCAAGCCAAAGCCTAATGGAGGCTTAACAGACCCTGGACGGGATCTGGAGTCGCTGACGCTTTCATCACCCCTGGACAGCACCACGGAGGTGCCAGAAACGTGGCATGAAGAGCCTAATTTACCAAAGATGGAGAACACCAGCATGGTGCCTGATACATTGCCCAAAGATCCAATTTTATCAGCACCTGATATCGTCAATGAGACACGGAGTAAGGAACCTACAACGGACGGAGAGAATATGGTAACCACGACGTACGATAAAAATGGAATGGAGTCGACTACTGAGGATGCGGAGACAATGTCTTCACTCCAGTCGCAGTTCTTCACAAGCATCAGTATCAATACTCATGGTAAATATGTAGTAATATCAGCCTCTCATGCATGAGGGTTCAAATCCGGGCAAGTACCAATGTGACTTTTTCAATCCATATACAACGTACTTTCTAAAGTTTATCTTGGACGTCACTGGCATCGGTGAAGGAAAACATCGCGAGGAAACCTGGACTTATACCAGCCTATTACTGTTCCACTCAAACCATGTCAGAGGCCCTTGAGGCGGTTTAGAAACTCTGACACTAGGGCGTGTGGGATCGTAAGAGCTTACTGCCCACACGATAAAGAAGAAGAAAAAGAAGCCACTGCAGGGTAAAGGCCTCTTCTCATGCAGAGAAGGCACGAGCATTGATAACCACGCATGCTGCAGGAGGATTGGTGAATTCAAATTATTCTGAATTATTTTAATTACAAGTCCAAGTTTCACGATGTTTTCCATCACCGATGTCAGTGATGTCCAAGATAAAACTTAGATAGTACATGTGAAATAGAAAATGACACATCTTGTCCGTACCTGGTTGCCTTAATGACTGGGTCATCACGACATCATTGTCTTGCAAAACGTCTTAAAAAAAATATGCATCATTAAAAAAATACTTTTACAGAAACTTCAGAGAGGCCGTCGCCGACGCCAGCGTCCGCGGCTTCACCGATCTATGACTTGATCGACTTGAAACCGGCCAAGCCGAGCAAGAGAGAGGAGAAAAAACCCTTTGTGAAGGAGGAGAAAGAGAAGGAAGGAGACCGAAGCGGAACACTATCTAAAATATCGTCACGTAAGTAGAGTTTCACGTTTTTAAGGCTTAAACCTTACTTGAATCTAGTTTCACCTACCAAAAGGTAGTTTCGTATGGAGAAGAATGGGTAAGAAACTAAATAATTACTATGAAAAAGACACAAAATAAAAATAAATATATTTTGATGAAATTTAGTACAGGGTAAATTTGAACAACAAGAAAGGCGTCCCCCCACATTAGGCGTGCGCGTTCCTCGGGCGAGTGAGAGACGCGAGCGCCGCGTGCGCGCCGCGAACGCTCTGCGTAAGCGTCGCGTCTTGCCGCCGTGTGACGGGCGCGTCGCGAGCGCGCGGCGTGCCAGCGGCGATCGCCTTGGCGTTTAACCCCCGTTCAGTCATGTCTGTCACAATTTGCACAGTACCGTGTTAGCTCACGTCGCGTTGCTGTTTTGGCGGCGGGGATAGCGGGCAAAGGGGTAAGAACGCGACGTGAGCACCGCGTGCGCGTCGCGTGCACTCTCCACATACGCCGCAGGGCAGCAAAACACGACGCTCACGCAGCACGCTCGCGGTGCGCACGCGGCGCCCGCGCTACTCACACGCCTGAGGAACGCGCACACCTAATGTAGGGTGATCCAAAGACTACTTTTTATTCCGTGACCTCGTCTGCGTCCGCAATAACCGACATTTACGCGGACGAAGTCTCGGCCGAAAGCTAGTATTTTAAAAATTTAAAGCCGCGTACAGACATCGCGAGGCGTGTGCCACGAATGGTTCGTCTCGCATGCCTCAACCTGAGGTGTACGACGGTACATTTATACGTGCGTCCCGAACGATACATGCTCAAGCTGAGCAAGCAAACCACCACGCACGGTGTTCGTCAGTAGAAAACGCAAACAACACCTGTCCGTCCACACGGAGCGCACGGCTCGTACTGAGGCGGCGTTCGCAACGATCGTATGGCGCGAATGCTCACTGTGAGCACACTCGTCCACACAGCCCGAGGCATGCGAGACGAACCATTCGTGTCGCACGCCTCGCGATGTCTGTACGCGGCTTAACGTACCTACAACGTTTTAATTATAAATTTTCAGTTATACAACATAGTTTAAAAAATCTAATGAGAAGCTTGCCGTCCACGACCAACGTCACGCACAACGCAAGCCTAGTCCCGAAAAATGAGTCAAAACGCAATCGTGATCAATGGAAAATACTTATACCAGTTCCGCGTGAGTGTAGAGGTATTGATGTAACCTAAAACTATATAGCGTACCTACTGTTCTGACCCAATGTTAAACGCACGCTATTTGCATTTCAATAAAGTTTATTATTTAGCGCACGCTTAATGGTCATCGCTCATTATGGCAGCACGGCACGCAGAAAATAATTTGCCACTAAATCTTGTGTGTTAAATGCAAAATTTTAGATGGATTTTTGTTATTCAATCACGCTAGAACGGCTGAACGGATCTGGATGAAATTTGGCACAGATATAGATTATAGTCTGGAATAGAACATAGGCTACTTTTTAATTCGGAAAAATTTACGGTTTCTGTGGTACAAGATAAAAACGTGACGGTTCGTGGACGGCACGCTAGTAGCGGTTAGATGTGTCAAGGCGATTCCGGCTGGGCCGTTGCTTTGCCGGACCGGGGCTGCTGTGATGCGCGACGACCATATAGCGACCAATGTTGGCTGCGTAGCACTCTTAGGGCGTGAACACATCACTACGTCGCGCGCCGCCATCGCCACCGTCACGGCATGACGTCGTGGCACATCACCGTGCCGTTGACGGTGCGCCGCGCCGACTCACGGCAGTAACCATCGGTTCAAATTGTACTCAAACTTGTAGTTCTTGTTCTAGATTTTTGGTTCTGTTTTTTTTTTCCTTCGTTATCTTAGCAATAACTTTGTACACAAACTTGCAGTACACAAACGGCATGATTGCTGCCGTGGGCCGGCGCGGCGCAATGCACACGGCACCGTGCCGTGACACGACGTCGTGCCGTTTCACGGTGACGGCGCCGCACCGTGGTGTTGTGTCCACGCCCTTAGCTAACCGCATAAATCTCAAAATCCATTGACTTATAAATAAAATATTAAAAAAAACCATAAACTTAAAAAATATTTATTTACAGATAAAGTAACCACGGGACATGCTTCAAAGGAAAAAGAACCTAATCAAAAACTAGCAAAGCCAAAAGATACTGCTAAATTAATTAAGAAAGACAGACAAAATCAGCAAGGTATATAATTCCGTTTTATGTACTTACCATTTATCGTCCCCATCACGAGAAGTTATAAACTTTGTAAACACACATTCAGGGGATCACAACCCTTAGATCAAATACTGCGTCAAGCGCAGGCCACACCGCCAGCTAGCGGGCGGGCGGGCTAAGCGGGCGAACATCGTTTCACCTCTTTACATACTTCGGTTCACACCGCGAGCTACCGACTAACCTGACGAGCTAAGCTAACGAAATATCCGACGATTCCTAGCTAGCGGGCGGGCGGGCTAGGCGGGCGAACATCGTTTCACCTCTTTACATACTTCGGTTCACACCGCGAGCTACCGACTATTCAACGAGCTAAGCTAACGAAATATCCGTCGCTTGTCTGTCCGTAGTTTTCGGTGTGAACCCCATAGTTTAGCTCGCCAATATTTCGCGTAGTTTGTATAGTTTCCTTCGTTCGCTTCGCCCGCCCGCTTAGCCCGCCCGCCCGCTAGCTGGCGGTGTGGCCTGCGCTTCAGCGTGAACTCACTTCAAAATGACGACCCAAATGTTTACGCTCCATGTGTCAGACGCGTTCCAGTACCACTAAACATTAGACGACAGCGCTTTATACGACTATATCGCTATAACCTGACCAAGTGAAGTTGCTTGTTATTTTCGTTTTACACGTTAATTTGAGTTAATTGAATTTGGAATTATTAGTTGTCGGTTGCATTGTCGCTATGTAACTTAGTACAAGTTATTTAATTAAAAAAAAAAAAAAAAAAATATTCGAATATAAGTAAAACTATGATTTACATTAATCGTCATAGAGGAAAATTAATTCTAACTATAAAGTAGACCAATTACATAGTTTATAGCATCTCGTGGCAGGAACGATAACTCCTATCTGACCTCTACAACCCAGTAACCGGATTACCCCTTGGTAAGACTGGTTGTCAGACTTTCGGGCTTCTGACCACCAAGATCCACGTATGACAGCCGGGACCAACAGCTTAAAAGTACTTTCCGAGGCACGGACGTGTAAAGATGGTCACCCATCCACGGACCAACCCTAGCAAGCATAGCTTAACCTGATGGATCGACCCGTGCGGCTGTTATTACTTAGCCACGGGTTCAGTGTAGCCAACCCTACAGTTTTAACTGTAGATCTACAGTTTTTTCGATATCTCCTCAGTTTTTAGTTCAGACCTCCAAATCTACAGTTTTTTCTTTATGATCCTAGCGCCTCTATTTTATTTGCTGCGTATCCCATACCAACTTGATTTTAGCAAAATCTACGCTAATTTGATAAAAATATGTACGATTTTAACCCTATTCTTGGCACGGTGGATAATTTGTTACGCTGTACTTTTCAAAAATCTAGAGACATACACATAAATGTCAAGTAAAATAGTTGAAAATTAAAAAAAAATAAATTGCCCTTAATAAAATAAAATTAAACTGAAAACCAATGGGAAGGATGTGCAAATTGAAAACGAAGCAGTATTAGTAGAAATAATGTAAAATAAAGGAAAGTATTATTTTTTTGCTTTATTATGTGGTTTTATTGATAATTCAAAATAATAAAGTTATTAAATAGTTCAAAATAAGAAAAGCTGTAGATTTACAGTTCTTTAAATAGAATTTTACAGTTTTCTACAGCTTTATGAAAGCTTATTTGCAGTTTTAGTCTCGGTTGGGGTTGGCAACACTGCACGGGTTCCTCAATGTACTTCTCCTTCTTCTTCTTTATCGTGTGGGCAGTAAGGTCTTACGACCCCACACACCCTAGTGTCAGAGTTTCTAAACCGCCTCAAGGGCCTCTGACATGGTTTGAGTGGGACAGTAATAGGCTGGTATAAGTCCAGGTTTCCTCACGATGTTCTCCTTCACCGATGTCAGTGATGTCTCAGTGTACTTAAACTAAATAATGTAAAAAATGTAACAGGTCCACGCAAGATAACCACAGAAGGGTTTGCAGAAGAAAATGAACCGACCTATTCAGGACAAACAGAAGCTACTCCCAAACCTAAAACCACTAAGACTAAAGGAGAGGAGGAGAGTGAAGACAACAAGGGAGAAGGCTTCCGTTTCTCATACCACCCTAATGTGGATTTTGAGGTTTGATGATCTTAATCTATTCCTCACGCTCTAGGATGGTGCCGGCTGCCGGGGTTGCGGGACGTCTTAACAGGATACCGTGGCCCCGGAACGTAAAGGGCAGCAGAAGGAACAGGGTGGTTTTTTAAGGCCGCTGCATACGTGACGGGTTTTTATCCGGACGGGACGTGACGGGAAGTTTTGGAAACATCGTTGCATACAAAATGTATCCGAATACGTATATGCCACGGGAACATGGACGGGCCGGGAACGTGGACGGGAAAAATATCGTCGGCGACGATGTTTAGCACGTCCCCGTTTAGCAATAGCAATTCGTGGGTTAAGAACTAGAGAAGCGTAAGGGCAAAATGACAACTTTACAGGAGAGCCGAAAAACAACTCAAATTTACCTACCGTTATTTTATAGCTCTTTTATAGCAAAATCCATAGTAGTTAGATATCTGATTTTTACTAATAATAAAGCTTCATTTATCGGCTACAGAATAGTGTAACTTTTTGGTCAATCATAAAACGTTTTTATTTTAATAAAATTCATTTTTCAAAAAATGGTTGACATACGTTATTTTGGCGGTTACATTTTTATGGAATGCAACGGAACTTTCGTTAAAATGGCCTTAAAAATACAAATGCTCTTAAAAAAACGGCACAATACGCTTATTTGGCACAAAACAAACTTAGGCTACATAATCAAACTTTCTGCGTTCAAAACGTATGACAAGATACGTTATTTGAGCGATTACATTGAAGGCTATTCGCTCGGACTATTCGCTCTGTAAATCGAGTTTCGATCGTTGTGCTCGTAACTTTTTGACAAAATAATGTCAAGATTATTGTAAGTAGAAATACTTCATTTTGGCTGTAAACAAATGTAATTTTTTTTGAAACGTTATTTTAGTACTAAGCAATCTACACACTACATCGCTCCAGTTTTTTGGCACGTAATAATATGGGGATTAAAAAAGCGAATGGTGAAAAAAAAAATTTTTTGATTTTTTGCCCTTACGCTTGTCTAGTTCTTAACCCACGAATTAAAGCCAATTCTTGAATTGAAAAATCCATCTTTCGTTGTTCACAACACTAGCACGTTAGATACGAATCAATGTCACGTTGCGTATGCGTTTGCACCACGTTCCCGTTTTGAACGAGGCAATCACGTGCCCGTCCCGCTCACGTCCCGTCCGGAGTATTTACCCGTCACGTATGCAGCGGCCTTTAGTCAGTAAAAGTCTGACAGTCCCTTCCGCCCCACCCAGGGCGGAAGGAGTCGGAAGGAGAGGATTTGATGATTTTTACCACCTAAAAAAAAAAGGATGGTGCCGGTGACATTTGTCATACTGTTGCTTTTCACTCTTGAACGTTACGGCGATTTACAATCATGATTGAATATTTTAACTGCACACTAATATCATAGTCGTAAAATACGAAATCAGTAATATGTAAGTAAATAACTAGTAAATTAATGTCACTGACATCATTAATTATGCGATTCTGACATCCATTGATGAATTGCTGACATTTGTGTCACCCGCACCATCATAGGACGATTGGAATATAATAATTATTAATGCAAAAGTAACTCTGTCTGTGTATTACGCTTTTACAACTAAACTACTGAACCGATTTTGATGAAATTTGGTAAAGGGTAAGTTTGAACCTCAAGGAAGGACTTAGGCTACTTCTTTTTCCGTGATTTTGTCTGTGTCCGCGGTAACCGATAAAGTAGGCATAGTCGCAGGCAAAAAAATATTGAAGTCAACAATCGAGTTAAAAACTATCCTATCGTTGGCCTTGTGGTCGCAAAGCGCAACTTCTGAGCATGATGTCTTGGGTTCGTTTCCCAGGTTGGGCAAAGTTATATTGGGTTTTTCCATCAGGAATTTCTCAGTAGCAGCATGGATTTGTGCCCGGTTGATGGCAATAGGCTCGCCCCCTATTACATGGGACTTAAGGCTGGGTGCAAACGTCCGGTTTCCGAATCAGGAGGCGTGTTTGTACATACACACACATGCATAAATTACATATACCTACATTCACTTTTTTTTTTACATGTGTGTGTAATTTATGTATGTGTGTGTATGTACATACACGCCTCCTGATTCGGAAACCTGATCCGGGAACCGGACGTTTGCGCCCAGCCTAAAAACATAACTAGCTAAATGTGGCTGTACTAATTGGTACACCTGGTCTCTGCCTAACCCTTCGGGGATTACAGGCGAGATGTTATGTGATCTTGATGAAAAACTGACTACATTGTTGACAGCCTGTGGATCACAAGAAACACCCGCCCCACAAGATAACACCGACGTATACGAACATGAATGAGGAGAACACCATATCGGAGCAATACTACCAATCGACGTTTCATCAGGAACATGACAGAACCTCCAAGTGTAAAATGATACAAGAATCGGGAAATGAGATCATATTTATTGAACCCTCTTCGTCTTATAATGAACAGGTACTCTTAACGATTGTAAAAAGATACTTAGGGTCAGTTCACACCGAGACGCGACGCGACGCGACGCAACGTGACGAGACTCGAAGAGGCCAGTGACTTCGCGCTGCGCCGCGCGCCGCCGCGAGACGCATCGCAGCGTCGCCGCTCTTGCACGTCACGCGTACCGGCGATTTACCGCTGCGTCGCGATGCGTCGCTCTACGCCTCGTGATGCCTCGCGGCGTAGAGCGACGCATCGCGACGTAGTGCTGCGTGGTGTAAAGTATTCTAAATTCTCACAATGAAATGTGTATCTTTTCGTGTAGAAAATAGTTATATTTTGAGTCGCTCTTTTAAAGTGTGCACGCAGCGTCGCGTCGCGTCGCGTCTCGGTGTGAGCTGACGCTTAGCGTAGCCGAAAGTACACTTTTTCCCATCATTGCGACTATTTTTAAGACTGCCTCGTCTGCCCGATCGCACAGCGAGACTGCTGAGCATGAGGTCTTGGGTTCAATTCCCAGGTCGGGCAAAGTGTCTGGATTTGTGCCCGGTTGATGGCAAATCGGCTCGCCCCTTAATTACATGGGACTTAAACATAACTGGCGAAACGTGGATATACTAATGGGTACACCTCTGCCTAACCCTTCGGGGTTTACAGGCGTGATGTTTTGTTATGCGAACAGTTTTAGGTTCTCCATCTGGGAACTTTCTGGTTATGAAGATATATTATTTTCTCCACATTCTTTATTTTAACATATTTTTCTACATATTTTCCTTATATAAATTACAAATAATATAGTTTATAAAACAAAAATATGTATAAAAATAGTGCTCCGCCCGCAACGAGGTGGTAAAACCCAAGCTACAGGCGGTTAGGGATCCAGAGAGAGGAACCTCCTCACTATGCGTGCCGTGTCCAAGACAACCGCCTTCTGCATCTGACTCTTGACCCAGCTGTTGAGCGAAAGTTTCTCAAGGTGTTGGTCGAAACTTTTCGCTATTAAACCGTTCACTGACACGACAATCGGAACAATAATTGTCGAGTCCATACTCCACATGCTGGTAACCTCGTGAGCTAGATCGAGATATTTAATGATCTTTTCTTTTTCAGCTTTCACAAGGTTCTCATCATGGGGAATAGTGACATCAACAAGTATTGCACGACGCACCGACCGATCAATTATCACTATATCAGGCTTATTAGCAGTAATAAATCTATCAGTGATAATTGATCTGTCCCAGTAGAGCGTGATCTGACCATTATCGAGAACTGGTTCGGGATGGTATTGATAATACGGTACCTCGATTTCCACAAGGGCATATTTAAGGGCAAGTTGCTGATGGATGATCCTGGCTACTAGGTTATGCCTATGCAAATACTCGCCGTTAGCAAGACGAGAACATCCAGAGACAATATGTCTTATTGACTCACCGGGAAGGTGACAAGCACGACATATGTCCACGGTACCATCTTTTATAATATGTCTCTGGTAGTTCTTCGTCTTGATAACTTCATCCATAATTGCAAAGACAAAACCTTCGGTTTCCCCAAAGAGGTTACCGAAGCGTAGCCAGGCAACAGAAGCTAGCGGGTCAACATCAGGCCCTGTCAGGGCCCGATAAAACCGATAAGATATATTATTATTAATCAGTTTATTTCAGATCAAAAAAAAATTAATCCATACAATACAATACAATACTGAAAGTCAATATTGAAAGTCAAAGTTCCAATGATTTTTTTACGAAAATAGATTTAAAAATAAATATTCTAACTTTAAATACCCCTACAATCTCTATACTGCTGCATGCACTAGAAAATATAGTGTTTTGCGTACTACCAGAAACAGTGACCTGTCACATTTAAAAAAAAACCTTGTTCTAAGTAAAAAAAAATTTTTAAAGTTGCTTAGTTTGATAGGCGATATGTTGTCTTTTATACGCCGTATATTTTGTAAACGCACCCACAATACACGAAAAATACCAAGAGAGCGGCAAAGTTAAAAAAAAAGAAGAAAATAATCGACATAGTCCTAAACTCCCATATTATCTGCCATCCATACTCGTCATGATGGAAGTTTCCACAAACAGGCGGTAATCTTTATTTTTATTCCACAGCTGTATAGTTCAGTGGTTCCACCCACGACAACAACGTCCACCACCGAAGATTACCAGTTGGAGTTCGAACACAATGATGTCAAGCGAGAAGCTCGTCAACTTAACGTTTTCACAGCCAAAGACGTGGCAGCCCTAGAAGTGGTAGTAGATCTCATGAAGAACACCCTCAGCTATGAAGACAATAGTGTACCCAATGTACATAACATTACCAATAACATTACCAGTTCCAATACCATGATGAATCCCAATACCAATATCAATTCCAATATCAATCCCAATATCAGTCCCAATATCAGTCCCAATATCATTCCCAATACCAATTCAAATGCCAATATTATTGTGCCATTCGGGACTAAGTCTCTACATAGCAATGGCAGCACGAATTCTATTCAAGTTCACATTGCTATACCTTTCGATTTTCAAAAAGGGAAAAAGAGATCTGCCGCTGGCGTCTTGAATCCGATCAGAGTTCGGAAAGTGTTCTCCGCGAAAATGTCATCGCCAGTCGACTTGGAGTACCAGGTTCATTCATTCGAAGGAACCATACAGACCACGACGACTAAAAGAACAACAACAACCACGAGCAACTATACCATAGCTGTCGCTGATAAAGGGGGGTTGACCCCAGGAATGTATCTACTAATTGATAAACCCAAGAATGGGTTTGCATTGAAACCAGTCATAGGTCCAATTAGTTTATCAGATTTAAACACACGACAGGTGTCCGCGGAAACCACAACCAGCATGTCGGCATCAAAGCCAATACAGACGAGAATAGAGACGACAAGCTTGAAGAGTATGGCTAAGGTGACGTTGAGCAAGGAATTCATATCAGCAGTCAATGAAAAGTTGATTGAAATGTATGAGAATTTGTCAAGAACCCATGATGTTAAAATCAACCAAAGACCGGTGCGATCTGTTTGGCCCCACATGCTAAGGAGGGATGGGGCAAAGAGGAGTGCCGAGAATTACATTACTAAGAGACGCATAGACTGGGAAACAGTTAAGAAATATTTTGGACACGACAGAGTCTGCAATTGTAAATGCAAATGTAACAAAACTATGTGCAGAGCTTGTGCTGCTAGCGACGCAGTTATAGATGAACTTATATTCGAATTTGACAACCTTGGTAGATATATGTCGGACCATTGTACTGAAATACAAACGTTCTTTTGGATGAATCCAGTCGCGGGGCAAAAGCTGCGAAACTCAGTCAACAGGATAGACAAAAGCTTAACTGACTATTACAAAAGAGTGAAGGGGAAGTGCCAGGGGAGACTATGTGAAACCTTTGGGACTTGTGTTGATAAGAGACAATTTACGAAAAACACTAAAATAAAAAAAGAAGACGTTATGGATCATTTGATTGATGATTTAACTACTCTCGCTGAAGATTTAAATAAAACGGTAGCGCTGGACGGTTGCTATAATAACAAGTTTAAAGAAAAAGGCGACGAGTTTCTTAATACAATAAACCGTTGTCTCACGAGGAAAAGTTTTAGAAAACGGTCTAACCCACATACCACTCCGAAAAAGATGATAAAAAATGTGTATTCCCTTGATAATATAAATGTTAATATAATTTGCAATCCTGAAGTTGAAACTAAATCGGATTTACAAGCGTTGTCAGCCACGATCTCATCTCTTAAGGGTAACTCACCGGAACTGTACGACCATCTCGTCGATTACGACTTCCAAAAAACAAAACACAACAAACGTAAAGGTTTAAAAAAACTATTTCCACGCAAAAGCAAAAAGTCAAAACTGTTAAACTATTTTGATTTTGGAAAAAGTACGAAGAGCCCTTTCAAACGGCAAATCAATAACCAGGTGGAGACACCATTGATATCCGATGGTGGTGGTGGGTTTTGGTATGAGTACCTGAAAGCTGGTGGCACAAGTGAACCTCGTTTAGCAAGAGGTTCAAACAAAGACAAACCTAAACCTAATATTGAAATCGAAGTTGTTCAAAGACAAGGAGACGAAACAACTAACGGTATAAATCTAACTAAACCACCAAACACTGAAGCTGTTGCAAACGTGATGAATATAACAGTTCAAATGACTTCAGCGGCGAAAAAAGACGATGTAGAGTCAACCACAGATGCCTTGAGCTACAGCATAAACAGACTGTTATGGCTACTTGGAAGTATCCCAGATGTGGAAGCTATGAACAAGAACTCGAACCGATCAATGATGTTTCTAAGCAACATAACAAAGAGCATTGCAGGTGAGTCAGACAAACTAGCAGACGATGCTAAATCATCAATTCTAGATCAAGTCAAAGAAAAGATATATAAAACTAGTCCAAAAAAAAAAACAACAACACCAATAAAAACGACAACACCGAAAACAACACCAGTAACAACAGCACTGACATCTTTGTATATAAAGGCGGCTCTTGACAAAAAGTTAAATGAAGTAACGACTTTAGAACAATCGCTCGATTTAGTTCCTACAATTGTTCCTCCAAAATTTAAATTTGAAACCCCACTGGAGAATGTAACTTCACGAGACGAAGGAAATATTATGGTAGTGACAACGAACAACATACCTGACGAAGTTGGCTACAAATCGTCCACTAAACTGATAATACCCATCCCTAAACATACCACAAAAAACGTGCCTACCTCCAGAGCTACCACAAAACTGGTAACCACTTCCAAAGCGACCACAGAAACAACATCTACTTCAAAGATCACACCTTCAATTTCATCTGATCCTGCAGAAAGAACTACAACAGCCAGTGCACATCCAACCATTGTATCTATAATAGATGACGTATCTTTATCTACACCAATCTTCGACAATGGCTCAACAATAACAACCAGTTTTATTAAGAAATTAAAAACAGCGACGATGAAATTGTTTAAAAAAGTCAGTCATCACGCCCAGACTTGTAGGCATACAAAGGAGACACCAACTGCTAGACCTGTCGATTCATCATCGGCTATTATAGATATCATTGAGAGCAATGACAGTGCTAAAGAGAATGATTATGCCATTGAGCCATCAGCACAAACTGCTTCTCCGAATCCTACAATAGTCATTCTAAATGAGTACGACAACCAACCTGAGAGTGATTCCATGCCAGATTTCAATAGAGAGGGGTATAAAAGCTTGTTACTGTCTATAATTCAATTTGAAACTAATAATTTAAATGATGAATGGGATACAGTGGCATATGGCGGTGCCAAACATAAAATTGAGACTGATATGAGGCGGAGTATTATGAATTATTCCGACGGTGATCCTACCAAGTAAGTATTTTTCATGATATTGTACTTATTTTTGAGATATCGCCATGGCCTGTCGGTTCGATTCATACCGAGCAAGTACCAATATGGCATTTCAATTCATATTTGTATATTCTTAATTCATATTGGACATCACTAACATAGGTGAAGGAAAACATGATGACGCAGATTTTCTTGTTATAATTAATATTAAGTCTAAATGAAATCGCCAACCCGCCTTGAGCACACGTGGTGATAAATGCTCGTGCCTTCTCTGCATGAGAAGAGGCCTTTGCCTTGCAGTAGGACAGTAATAAGCTGGTAAAATATTATCATTATATACACATCAAAAGTGTCTAGGGATCAACATCCCTAATCAATGTTAGGGATGTTGATCCCTAGACACTTTTGATGTGTATAGTCACAGTGATGTCCATTATCTATTCCTATCTCAAGATTTTTTCCGTGAAAGCACTTAAACCTGTCAAGCCCCGGCTGACTTACGGCGTGTTCACATAGAACGTCCGTTTTACTGGTCCGTTTAAACGTATATGTTATTAGCGTATGTAGTTGTATGAGCGAGTTCACACAGAATACAGTAGTTCGGATCCAGTAAAAAATACGGATCCGACATCCAGTAGCGACGAATCAGTTAAAATCGGTCCTGTAAATGCTGTGTGAATATTACCTCCAGTAGCAACGGATCAGTTAAAACGGATCCTGTAAAATCGGACGTTATATGTGAAAGCGCCCTTACCGGTAAGTCAGAACAATAGAAAATCAATTGTGTCTCATTACGTGGGACTTGAGTAATTAAAGCCTTTGGTCCTGCGCTTGATCCCTCTCCGGTCGGCCCTCCTAGACAAAATCCCATTTCTGTAAGCGTTCACGCCGACGGAAAAATCAAATTGTATGGAGTTGACATTTGCTACTGGAGGCGACATTTGCTTCAGAAATGGGATTCTGTCTAAGGAGGTCAGATTGCCTTCCCATCGGACTATGACAGTTAGGAAACAGGAAGTGCACTTGTGTTTGCGCACACACATGTGCACTATCATATCTTCTGTGTAAAGCTAGTCTGTATTAAGATTGGGTACTGTGACCAAATTTGGAGAATTTTATGTAATTTTACAACGGTCGATCATGCGCGTCAGCATTATACGTAGTCCCTTGACCTCCACCAGCCTGTTCGCCTTCAGTGTTGTAAATTAATAAATCACACGACCTCTAATTCCCATTTTATCATCAGTTACCAATGTCATGATGACGTTTACCTTTGGTCAGAGCAATAAAAATTCCAATGTCTTGCGAAACAGCGTCAGTCTTTACTTAATGTATTGTGGTGACATCTATACCAGGGTTGTTATGGAGTTTCGTAACCGCAACCGAAAATATCGGATATCCGAAAATGTCGGATATCCGAAATAAAAATCTATAGAACATATCGGATATCCGAAATAAAAATATGTCCTAATCCGTCGGTTGTCCGAAATAAAAATATGTTCTAATCCGTCGGATATCCGAAATAAAAATCTATCCAAATCTATCGGATATCTGAAATAAAAATTCATCCAATACCAGAAATAAAAATCTATCCGAAACCGTAATAATTTCGAATAGGTACGGGCAGAGTTTTTTAAATAAAACTGAATACAATCGAATTTTGTTTCTTATAATTTAATTTTTTGCATTTCTTCTGTGACTGACTCATTGGCCTAGTGGTCGACTGATGAGCATGAGATCTTGGGTTCGATTCCCAGGTCAGGCAGTATTATTGGATTTTTTCATCAGGAATTTCTCAGTAGCAGCCTCTGAGTTGTGCCCGGTTGATGGCAATAGGCTCGACCCCTATTACATGGGACTTAAACATAAACTAGCGAAATGTGGGTGTACAAAAACCCTTCGGGGATTACAGGCGTGGTGTTATGTTATTTTTAATTTTTCATTACAGATCCTCAAAACCAGTAATGCCTGACCTAATGGAAGGGGAGGACGAGGCACCGGAACCGAAGTTAACGACCAAGAAACCCGAAGGTCTACTCAATAAGATAGTCAGCAAAATGGGCATCAAGATTGTTCCCACGAAGAAAAAGGTCAGTGTTTTTTTAAAGCCGCGTTTCCACTAGGCAACATTTGACGCACGACACGACATGTTGCACAACATGTTGCCCAATATGTTGAAAGTCGGCGCAGAACTTTTGCTTAACAACGTTGTCTGTCTACGCGTCGCTAGAGGAACTAAGTAGTGTTGATTTAACACTACGGACATTATTGCGCGACGCATCTCCACTCGACAACAATTGATGCTCACCGCAGCCTGGGATACATTAGGGGGCAAATGAAGAAACATGTTGCGGAACATGTCCCTCAACAACTACGTGAAGTGTCCCGCGACAATTGTCATGGAACATTTTGCTGGCTACACTAGTCAGTGTTTATAGAAATGGGAGCAAGCAACATGCCCGCGTCACGTACAATGTTGCGGGGCATGTTGCGGGACAATGTGCAACGTTGCAGCGTCACGTAGATTGAGTGTTGCGCGTCATGTTGCGGGACAAAATGTTCCCTAGTGTATCCGGGGCTTTACGATGCTCTCTAAACAAACAACAAGCCGCGCGTCATGTTGCGCGCCAGCTGGCAACGTTGCGCGCTGTTGTGCAACGTTGCCGTACATGTTGCGCGTCACGTGTTGCGCGTCAATTGTTGCCTAGTGGATACGAGGCTTTAATATCTCTATAAATACAAGGTGCAGTGTTACAACCTTGTCAAATTTCAGCATGAAAAACATAAATCTATACATATAAAATGCTTTGTCCTGAATGACTGACTAACGGATCAACGCACAGCCTAAACCGCTGATCGTAGAGACCTGAATCTTGGAGGGTGTGTTCTTTGTATGACGAAGGCATCCGATAAGAAAGGATTTGTCAAAATTCACCCCCTAAGGGGATGAAACAGGTGTCCAAAGTTTGTATGGAGAAACCAACTTTGACGTGGACGAATTCGCGGGCAGAAGCTAGTAATCTAATAAAATTACGATACCAGTAGTGCTATTCTCTAAAAAAACAGCGCTGCGGCAACGCCGACACTATGGTTTGTGTTTAGTGGATTTTCAACTTTGTATTGTAGTTCACAACGTTGAAAATCTATTAAAGACAAACTGTTTAGGTACTCGTCGTAGAGACAGTTTGTCGTTAATGGATTTTCAACTAAATGCTCTAGAGCATAAAGTTCAAAATCCACTGGGGACCATACTGATTTCGGTGACGAGTTCGTCGTATAGTCTTTTAGAGAATAGCATAGCAGGTCGATGAGTAAAAAATACTTGATTTTATACGTTGTTTATTGGTATACATTGGCGCCGATTCCCTTGTTCACAAACTACACTAAAATTAGTGAATTTGGCATCTCTTACTAACATACAGCTAATGAAAAAGATGATGACATTCTAGAACTAAGTTAGAGATGTCAAATTAGTTTTGCCTTGAAATGTTCCGTGTTTTAATCAATACGTTTTGACATGTCAACTGCAATTGTATGGAAGTTTTAGATCAAACTAAATTGATAGAAGCTCCTATTTATGTCTGTCCCTTTCTAGATATGTGAGAGAGAAAAAGATAGAAATTGTCTAAATCAAGTTTAGGTAGTGCATAATTGAATCGACACCAGTATTTCAGAATGTTACACCTTTTTTAAAGAACGGAATCGCCCCGTTGCGTACGCGGTAGGCATTGTCGCCCAACTGTGTGCGTACGGGTTTTTTGCCCCGCCTTTTTTTTTCTGTTCCTGGATGGAAAATTGTCATGGATGTCTACAGCAGGCAGAGGGGTCTGTCAGACTCTTATACTGACTAAAAACCACCCCGGTGTTCCCGAAGACTTTTCATACTTACGCCGAGGATCACGCGAACGAACGTGTGCCTTCCGTGATACCCAAATGGTGCTGGCCCGCCTCTGTGGGCCTCCTCAGGTCAGGTCAGAGGAGTGAGGTGTTTGATAGACGTGTGTCATTGACGGTTTTATGGTTAACGTAATTTAACTGTTAATCATCAATGGTCAACAGGTTGAAAAAACTGTTAAATTATTAACAGGTTTTTAAATTTCAATCGTTAACGTATTGCGTCAATATTATTAATGTTATGCCATTCCATGAGTTAACGTAACGTTTTGTTGTAAACAGTTTATTGAAGAATATTAGGACTATTAAATTAAAATTATTATTTAGCTAACTTTGAGTACGTTGAGCCGTTGACGCAGCTTATATTTTCAACCTGTTTTTTTGGAAACGAATAAAGTAATGTGTAAAGACGTGTTGACGTTTCAGTTTTTTCGGAAATGAATAAAGTAATGTGTAAAGACATGTTGACGTAAATTAACAGCTAATATTTTCAACCTGTTATTTCATTGATGAATAACAGTTAACTCGTTGACGAATGAAAAGTCGTTAAAAAAAACAGTTTGTTGATTCAACGCCCACCTCTAGTGTTTGACTCTCCCCGCGACGTCAAACACGTAGACGTGGAACAATACTTGCCGCCAACTCGGGTCCAGTTGAATGGGGGGTCGAAAGAGGGCTTTGTCCGCCCTCCGCCGACACCCGGAGTGCCTGCTGCGGGCCGGAGAGGTCGTAATCTCCCTCTCCCTTTCCACAGCTTTCTTCTACGAGATGACCGATTCGCAGAAGGAAACCACAGGGTCCCACCTCACCGCGCTTTCCTAAGGTGCGGTACAGCGGTTTCGGGCAAACTATAGTTGCCAGTGGTTGCTTGAGTCAGACATAACACACTAAAGTGTCTACGTCTGCGCAGTGCCTATGTTTTTTTTTAAAAAAAATTTGGGTTTGAGTAGAGCAGAGACAACTGAAATCGTTCATACCTAACTTCATATAATGGCCTGTATTTTTCCTCTGCAGGGCCTCCTTCTCCCCTTACCGCTTGATGAACAAACGAGCGAGTACTTTTGGGAGGAGCCAAGCATCACGCCATCTTCGTCGGCAAAAACCACACATAAATTAATGGCGATTCTAGGTGTCTCTGCTCAACATCACTCCTAATCGCTTAGGTAAAAGCATATCATGAAACTTTACTTAAGTTCTAACAGATCAACATTCATCTATATCCGTCTCTTTCTATCACTCACAGTTGTCATTCTCTAGCAGGGGTTCCCACCCAAAATTCAACCTTAAATAGGTGTTTAATAAATTTCATTATTCAAAGGTAGCAAACAAGCAAAACATCCGGGATGTCAATAAAGAAGAAAAAATTCTAAAACACGGCAAGAAGATGAGGATTAACAGTTTGAAACAACAACAAAAAACAACAACAACAACAACAACAGCAATAACAACAACGACAACAACACCACTACCACCGCTACCACCACTACCACCACTACCACAACTACCACCATTTACCAGTACAGGTAACAAAATATTATACAAAGAAAATCATTGAAGCGTAAACTTAAGCTTGATTCACACATATCAGTGAAGTCACAGTTCCGGCACCGTCCCGTATCAATGATAAATTATGTTTTCATACATTCTCTATGAACGCGTTCACACTTGTCAGTGTCAGTGACGACACAGTGCACTCAGAGTCAGTTTCGGCGCGTTCTTAAAGAATGTATGAAAGAATATCACTGATACGGGACGGTGCCGGAACTGTGGCTTCACTGATATGTGTGAATCAAGCTTTAGCCTGGCTGGATACGGGCCACCGAACATAACCACAAAATGCCGCCACTGACATATTTCTCGTACATTTTATAAAGGGTGACTGGTAATAAATTAGTGTACGATTTTTATTTATTTATTTATAATTTTAAATCAGAATAAATTCCATATAAATTGTTAGTTGTTAATTGTTTGTACCCACGAAAACTTATTCGAAAAAAAAAAACGGGTTGCACTCCGGGAGTGCCGGCAGAAGTGAAAACTTGATTATTAACGTTGAGCATGTTTGATATTTTGGAATGGTTAGGGAATAATTTTGCACCAATTGCTTTATCAGTATAAAAGTACTATCATTTATGTGGTAGAATACAATATTCATTTATTGCGCTATCGTACACAAACATGACAATTTATATTACATTAAAAATTTAACTTTAAAACTATTACAATTATCATTCGCGCAAGCGCCCTGCGCTGTCTAAACGAAACAGTAGGCCCAGGCATACATTTTCGCCGCGCCGTAGAGAGGGGATAGCTGTCTACTCTCCATCCGTCTTACGCTTTTTCGATCAGGTCACGTGTCCTGACGCGAGTTTAAGATTTTATACCCATTACAGAAAAAGTGCTCAACGCCGCTAAAGAAGTTTTCACTTCAAAAAAATTAAAATATTAAAAAAATGACGGCCTCGCTTGAATCAGCTTTGCACGCGTTACGTACACAGTTGTTATTTGATCGAAAAAAGATAATAAATGTTAAAATTTGAATAGTTTTGTTTGTAAAAAGGGATAACTAAGTTAATGAAGGAGACTTTTTTTTTCGTTTTTTTTTTCATGTTTTAAATTTTTTTTCGGTAAGTTGTTTGTTATCATGAGTACAAGGAATTATCATGTGTATAAATATCGTATACTAATTATCAGTCACCCTATATGGACTCGCCGCACACGGTTGAAGTCGGTGGTCGCCACAACGCCGCTTCTAGCTTCAGGTGGCGGCGTTTGTGGCTGTAGCGTGTGGGCACGTATGCGGCCAGGCGTAGTGTCTTAGGGCCATCGTTCATTATAACAGCACGGCTCCGACATAGCAAACAATTTGCCATTGAAATTAGGACTCTAAATCGTGTGTAAATATTTTTTTTATCTCAATTAAAAGCAATAATAATGTAAAATATTGGCATGTTACAGCGATACATAAACAATAAAGTAAACTGACATTTCATCTATAGCAAGCAATAAATAAAATTGACTTGGATTTGTATAAAAAAGGTGACGGCTCGCGGGCGGCGTGTTGGCTTGTGGGAGCTGTGTTGTCATTATGAACGATGATCATTACTAGAGGGGGGCAATTCTACTAACTTAAGAAAGATTGGAATCTGTCAAAAATGTTGCTAACTTATCGAAATTTTGGAAATTTATTTTCGCTGAGATGAGATTGCGACTACATTTTAAACGTTTATACTTAATTAGTAGAATTGGCCTTCAGAAATGTGAATTGTATTAATTAAGTATCTATTATTCGATCTCTTCACTTCGGCTCCTATCATAAACAAAAATATCTAACATCATAATTTCAAGTCCGTATGTGCACTTACGTAGAACATATCAGGCCCCCTGCGTCGGTGTGCTGACCAGTTGAGTTTAATTCTGCTAAAGCGAGCCAACCCACAATATTTCAATACGTCTTCAATATGCACAGCCGCATTTTTAACTACCCAGATAATGACGTCATGACATTAACAGCAATATGGCGTCTAGCATTTTCGCGCGGAAATTTTAAAGCGTAAATTTTTCTGATTTTTTTTAGTTAATTATTTATTTACGATTAATTCTTGAGATATTTTTCAAAAAAGGATGTATTGCCCTATTTGATTGATAATGTGTTTACATTAAGTATCCAGCAAAAACTTTTCAATTTACACCCAAAAGTTATGCTTAGAATAGGTTTAATATTAATCAGCGTCAAATATCCAAAATTATTACAATTATGTACTTTGGAAGATGGTAGATTCTTTGACGTGGGTTAGTACGTTTTGGCAGTACTAAACCCGATTCACATTGGAATTTGTCGGCGCTGATTCTAAAGGAGGTCATTCACGGCAACTTTTTGCAGCGATACAATCCAAAGATCGCAATACAATCGCGAAGACTTCGTTGTCCGCGCTCCTCCGCCGAAGTAAGCACCCACCGCCCACTATACTGACCTCTCTTGCCGGTTTGACAAAGAGAATAAAACCTGGCAGCAACCATCAGCGCTGGCAACCGACAAACAACGGCACATCGGCGTTAGATTCCAGATTTCTATGTGAATACACTTCTATCAATTGTTTGTACAATAAAATAAGACAGCCAACGAATATGCTCGTCGTTCACCACTTTCTAGAAATGAATCTGACGACAAGAACCACGATGAAGCCGAAAGAAGTAATGGTATTTTATCTCCCGAATTTAACACACGTGCTTTGTTTCAAGAGGCCTGTGATACTCGTCCAAAAACCAAACCGCAACAGATGTGCGACATCCAGGCCACGTATGAACACATCAAGACTCTACAAACATCTTTATCGCCAAAAGCATTTGAGAAACTAGTGAGAAACATATCTTGTTACAAATATAAAGATCTTGATTCAGCTTTCTTTATCATTCCATACACGAGACAGGGTAAGAGATGGAATTGGATAAGGAGTAAGAGATCTCTCAAACGACATTTCTACAGAAATGAACCTGATGATGTAGCGAACATTGACGATGTATCCGTAGATTTGTTTGAGAGATTCGTAAAGGGAGACGATGGAATTTATAAAATTATTAATAGAAGAAAAAGGACTGCTAACATGGTAGCTTTGGATCGTGGATTGAGAAATATACCACCTCTAATACCTGGGGAGGTGAGTTTGTCTTGTCTTAAAGAAAACACATAATACACGCCTGTAATCCCCGAAGGGTTAGGCAGAGGTGCACCCATTAGTACACCCACATTTCACCAGTTATGTTTAAGTCCCATGTAATAGGAAGCGTGCCCTATTGCCATCAACCGGGCACAAATCTGGACTCCGAGACTGCTATTGAGGAATTCCTGATGGAAAAACCTGACCTGGGAATCGAACCCAAGACCTCATGCTCTGCAGCTAGACCAACGAGGCAGTCATATAATATTCAATTTTCATTCATATAATATTATATAGTCATTCATATAATATTTAATTTTTGCCATTTTTGACTTCCAGAATGAGCTTTACGTGATGCTTGGAGACTCAGTGACCCTGGATTGTGGCTTCAGTTCTCCATTCAAGACGTGCGATGGAAAATTTCTTTGGAAGACAGACAGGAAAGGGATGTTGAAGCAGGATAATGTTAACGTAGATGGCTTGAGCATCACCATCCGTAATCTGGAGCCCAGGAACGTCGGGAGATATACTTGTAGCTTGGTCAGTGAGATTATTTTTCTATACTAATATTATAAAGAGGAAAGATTTGAGTGTTTGTTTGCATTGAATAGGCTCCGAAACTAAAGAACCGATTTAAAAAATTATTTCACTGTTGGGAAGCTACACTATCCCCGAGTGACATAGGCTATATTATATTTTAAAAACAGTTAAGTATCCGTAAGAAAAATCACGTGAACCAAGTGGCGGGAAGAGTGCTTAGTATCTTATATTTTAGGTTACTGCTGGTGTGTTCTGCTAAGAGAGAGAGAGAGAGAGAGAGAGAGAGATGAAGAGAGCTGACAGGTCACCTGAACCTCATCTTCATCATCATGGCCTCCCCAAAACATAGCCACAAAGACCGCATCCAGCGGTTTTCCGCGAACTTTACCCTAGGTGTTGGTCGAAGCTCTTGGCCATTGGTCGTCATGACTATGGGCACAATGATTGTTGTACTCGCATCTCACAACCTCGCGAGCCAAGTCATCATCTGCCGTTTCCCAACTATGTTGGAGTCGGCTTCCAGTCTAACCGGATGCTGCTCCAGTATTTTACATGGAGCGACTGCCTATCTGACCTCCACAACCCAGTAACTGGGTAATACGATACCCGTAGTCTGTCAGACTTTCGGGCTTCTGGCGACTAGTAACGACTGTCAAAGATCCACGTATGACAGCCAGGACCAACGACTTGACGTGCTTTTCGAGGCACGGAATGATGCCAGTCATGTCTAAGATGAACTCGCGAGCTAAGTCAAGACACTTAATTTGTTTATCATTATGATCTTCCAATTGTTGAAGCTTATAGAATATTTACAGGATCGTTCGGTCCAGAAGAATATTAAACTGAGCGTGCTGACGATACCATCTTTTGACATCGTGTTTCTACCTGTGTACAAGACTGGGAGAAACTGTACTTATGATGTAAGTAACATCCTCTCCATTGCTTGATGCTACAATAATGATATCTATCTACTATTGCTAGTGTGTGAAAGTTTGGAAGGTTGAATGTTTGTTGCTCAATCACGCCAAAACGGCTGGACAGATCTGGATGAATTTTGGCACAGAGATAGATTATAGTCTAGAATAGCAAATAGGCTTTCAATTCTGGAAAAATGTACGGTTTCCGTGGAATAATACCTATTTCAACTTTGACGCGGAGGAAATCACTGGCAGAAGATATTAGGCTTGTAATGCTCTGCGGATCCAGTACAACAAAGCATTTAGAGCGCTGTTGCGTCTGATTTGATTCTGTAGTTAATCAACAATGTTCGCTGAGGCGCTTACCGATAGTTTCAGCGCTGTAGGGCAAAAAGAAGCAATCTCGCTGCCGAACTGACTCCGTGGCAGCCCCAAAAGCAGTCTACGTGCTTCTTCTTCTTTTCAATTCGATGATTTTAGATATTCCTTTGGGCCCAGTACTGAGCACAGTTTTGACTGTTTGTTATTTTTAAAGGACCTCAAAGCTATTCAGCGGCTCGACGGCTTAATGGCTAACGAGACTGACTGTGGAGAAGCTTGCTCCATGAGAATTGATGAACCGGTCTGCCTGAGGGACAAGGTAAGAATGTTCTTCATAAGCCTGTAATCCCGAAGGGCGAGGCAGAGATGTTCCCATTAAAACACCCACATTTCGCCAGTTATGTTTAAGCCCCATGTAATAAAGGGCGAGCCTATTGCCATCAACCGGGCAGAAATCCAGACTCCTTGGTGGATTCGTCCCTGATGGAAAATTCCAATAACACTTTGCCCTACCTGACCTCATGCTCAGCAGTCGCGCTTTGCGACCACTATACCAATGAGGCAGAAAGGCAGTTCTTCAATACTTAATAATACTACTAGCATATTATTGTCCCACTGCTGGGCAAACGCCTATGCCCTTTGCGTTCCAAGGCCGCGGTGTGTGTTTTCGTTCATAATTCGCAACCCTGGCAGGCACTGGTTCTACCCTGCCTGTTCTCCACCATGTTGGTTGGCAGATTGATGTAAGATAACCAATTCTTCTTTGTCAGGTCAACAATTCCTTGATCAGGGCCACAATCATCATAACCATGGCTCCCAGCGGAATCAACTGTAGCCTTCAATGCAAGAGAGATATCGTCGCGTCTCTTGTCATGCTGTGCGCTGCTAATACTCCTTTACTGTCTTCCATTGGAGGTACAGTATTAATAACCTTCAATATTTTATTTGTGTGTCGGTATGTGGCATCATACGGCTGAACCGAATTTGATTGAGGAGAGTGTTCGTTACACGTTCTTCTCCGTAGAGACCTGCTTATGTTTTGGAAAAAGCAACTATCTTTAACTTTCTGACTGACCGACTGACTATTCGAAAGGGGCTGGTGATGGTTTATAATTTAAATATATAGATATAAATTTTCTACCGTCAGATATGTTTGTCAGATGTGTGGATGTGTGGAACTGCCCCGTCCATCTGGAAGTCTTTGAAAGAGCGGAGTGTTCTGGGATTTAAAACCCCAGGTTTTCCATTGGGAAATTTTATTATATAATAGCCCGGTATCTGGGCTTGTAGCAATGAACTTGCATAGTAACAAAAGTCTATATACCTAAATAAGGTTATAACGGAACCTCGCCTCCGCCTCCGTAAGTGCTGAACTTCTTCTTCCACCTCCGCCTCCGCTAACATCTGTATCCGCGGAAGTTAAGCCCTTCACCTCCACATCTACCTCATCCTCCACAAAGAAGGCTTCCGCTACAACCATACTTATAAACATGGTCAAATGAATACGATATTTCAGTGCTGGTGTCAAGAGATGGGGTCAATCAGACCCTGACCCCCTGGAAGGACGTTGGCAGGCCTGTAGTGACACATATGCTGAGAAAGAAAGGTAATATTCATCTCTCTTTTACTGACCGATGTAAAAATGGAGGAGATTATGTATTTCGACGATATTTTTTTTGTAACGTGTGTCTGTGTTCATTTATTCCTACGTCATTGGGTACTTGATATCACCGATCAATTGAGGCACTTTTTATGAGCTATCAAAACGCGATTCCCATAGATTTTGCATAGCAATATTAAAATGTGATGTCACTTATTGCCAACTCAATTAACTTTTTTGACAGCACAGTTGGCCCAGTGGCTGAGTGATAGCCTGCTGCGCTACGTAACCAGGGTTTGATTCCTGAACGGAACAAGTATTTGTATCGCCTACAGATAGTTGTTCTGGATCTGGCTGTTTGTATGCAAGTTATAATGTTTGTAAAAGCACCCACGATAGGTACAAAGGTAATTCCTTGTAAGGCAATTAAAAAACAAAACCTATTTATTGATTTCAAAGCAACTAAAATGAGAATGAATGAATGACAGAATGAATGAGTGAATGAATGAATGACAGACAGAATGAATAAGTGAATGAATTAATGCTTTATTAGCCAGCAGAATATAGGTAAATTATAAGTAAAAATGACATAAGGGTTCACTGATTGCTGATATTATTCCCGCAGACACCAACGGTCATCATGAGTACCACAAGCTGGTGGCAATGCTGTCTCCTGGCAAGGTGGATGTGGTGGTCATCTGTCCAGCCGGCTACTACCTCCTGCCGACCTACAAACTGTGCTGTGAGTGTCTGTCTATATAATTACGTAAAAGCAAAAGATCTCCACTGACTAAACACAAAATTTCGAAAATGACCTATGAAGCTGTCTGGCTTTTAGGGGTTATTCTTTTTCGTGGGGCTAGAGCTAGAGGTAGATCTTGAAGATGAGATGTTTCCTACCGTCTAGGACCCCACGGTGTTCCTCCAACTACCTCCGGCCAGGGCACGGGGGTCGTTCTGAGAGCATAGTTCCGCACCCCAACAGGGACTGGCAGCGGGCCTGCTGTATCTTTCAAAAGAGCAAACGACTCCTTATGTGGAGACTGCGCATCGGCAAGCGTAGCATGATATGACCAGCTGTATTGAACGACAACCTTGAAATGGTTGCCAATAGAGACTGGACTGAGAAGACTAACAGCTCTTTCACACGGCAGTCCAGTTTTTTGCAGGATCCCGTTTTCTGCAGGATTCCCGTTTGATGGCGAATGTGTTTATATGCTAGCGTTACGAGCATCCTGCATGCGAGATCCTGCAAAAAACCGATCCGGTCGAATTGTGCCATTCGGTTTTGTCACTAGAAACTGGATCCGAAGTCCAGTAAAAAGCGGGATCCCGTTTAATCACACATATATTTCAATAGCAGTGTTCACACGGCTTCCTGCGTGCGGTTTACTAGATACTGAATAGCTTTTTACTGAATCCTGCAAAACTGAACTGCCATGTGAACACAGCGTCCAGTTTAGCAGGATACCGTAAAAAGCCGATCCTGCAAAACTGGACTGCCGTGTGAAAGGGCTGTAAGGGTTTGGTGAAACTGGAGAGAGTGAGATAGCATAGCGTCCAATAAGCTGATTTGCAACAACTTCATTGCCTTGGAGCTGTTCTGGTGGTCGCTAATGTTGATTCTGAATTCTAGGAGAAAAAAAAACTTCTGATAATTTTATCTTTTCTTCTTATCACATCTGATGTTTTCTAGCGTCCTGCCCACCCAACACGTCGTCGAAGGCAGGCGACAACACATGTCACGTGTGCCCCACCGGCACCCGCGCTGAGCCGGGATCCGCGTCCTGCTACCCCGACAAACGACACCCGCGCAGGTATGATGTACGTACTTTTATATTACTAGAGACCCGCCCTGAATTCGCACGGGTGCAATGCTGATACAAAATATACTAAATATAAATATAATATAGCCTATGTCACCCGGGGATAGTGTAGCTTCCCAACAGTCAAAGAATTTTTCAAATCGGTTCAGTAGTTTCGGAGCCTATTCAATGCAAACAAACAAACAATCAAATCTTTCCTCTTTATAATATTATAAGTAATAAGTATAGATAACACTTGATATTCTCCTGACCGATGGAACGAAAGAGGGATTTTAACGCAGGGAGGGGACGCCCTAGGAAGACCTACACTGACCTTATTGGTGAGGTTCTTCAGAAAGGTCAGGTGCGCAGTACTCGTAACCGGCGTGCTTGTATAACGAGATGTATGAACGTAGATGAAGCGAAAGGAGTATGTAAGAATCGTAGCAGGTGGCGTTCTGTAGTTTCTGCCTACCCCCATGGGAAAAAGGCGTGAGTTTATGAGTTTGTGTGTATGTATATACATAATTATGTATATACCGTTTATATAACTTTGCAGTGGTGGTGGTACCCTCCTGGCGGGTACCTGGTGGCTTGCTGCGGCGTCGTGTTTGGTTGCTCGGCGTGCGTGCTCCTATCAGTGATCGTGCACGTCGTATCGCGCGACTCCGAACATCGGAAAGACGACAACTGCGACGATTATGAGCAGAAAATGCGTGAGTTTCTCTTTTTTATACGGTGTGTGAAAAGACACGTCATATAGCCGTCAGGGCTCCTACACACAGTGCCGGTGGCAGGGTCGCCGGCTTTTGTGCCGCCGGCATGTGCCGCAGAAACTTGCACAAAGCCGCGGAGCATCATTCCAGTAGTTAGTTGTCCATAGCGAACTGTCATTGCAACCCGCGCATTGGGCTGCCATGCCGGCGGCTCCTTTGTGAGGCAAAGCGTGCGGCTTTATAAGCCGGGCACACCGTGACTTGGCCGGCGGCACTGTGTGAAGGAGCCTTTAGCTATGCATACTGCCCATCGAACTAGTACAGTAGCAGTCATAAGTGGAGAAGCATAAAGCGATAGATTATTTTCATATTTTTTTACTTACGACCTTTCGACGCCGTCTGCGAATAATTCTGAGGTGTTCGTAGGTAGCTGTACTGTGTTAATACATAATCACTTTACACACAGATGTAGGTACGGCCTGTACCGCGTGTTCACAGCAATTCAAACCTTAGCATGCTACTGCACATAATTATGACTGCTTACTGTACCTACATAATATTAAGCAGAAAATATGTCTGGGAAACGTCTACGTGGTTGAAAAGAGTGTCCGTGGAGTTACTTCTCGTTCTTTCTCAGAGAATTTCGGAACAAACAACTAGCTTCAATTTTCTGACTAACTGACCGATTCCTTGACGCGGCAGTAAACGTGGCAACCTACTGAGTTTGGTGAGCCCAAACAGTTTAAATTCAAAGTCAAATCATTTATTTCAATTAGGCCAATATAAGGCACTTTTGAACATCATATACAAAAAGAAAAAAAAGTAATTGAATCTAGTTACCCCTTCCAAAAGGTAGCTAAACAAAACTACCAAAGAGACTATTAAATAAATACTTCTTTCTTATCCTCCCTTGACAGCAAAGACGGTGGCGAGCATGACAGTTGCGTACGCGCACATCCCTCACACCCGCCCCCTGTCCCCCTCGCGTGTCATCCTCCCACGTTTCTTCAGGCCGTCGCTCACATCATCCAGGGCCACCGGTAAGTATGGTGGTGGGGTTGGGGAGGGGAGAAGTACTTGGCAAAATAGAGAAGACATGGTATTTGCAGATTCGGTTAGGTACTTTAGATTTTTAGAGCGTTTTTGTAGTTTGTATTGTATACGGAGTACTACGTGAAACTATGAGGACCTTGTAGGAACTAGAACTAATTTCCGTATGTTCAAGCGTTTTTGCCATATTAGAGATGAACTAATATAACATGGCGCGCCCATCCATATTACTATGTACATATTTCAATGTGTGTAAACGTATCCATACAAAAGAGTTTGTATGTATGTAAGTAGTTTAGTATTCGTCTTCAGTAGCAGGCTGGCAGATTTGTTGGTCAACTAATCATAACTAGCCGACCGCGCAAGACAACGCACATTTCATTTTCATAGAGTATGTCAGTGCAGCGCTATACTAATAATAATGAGTAATTAATGACGCCGCTAGTCGAGCAACAAATCGCTGATTTGTTTTTGTTTCGAGAGCCGTCTCAGTACGCACACATGTGTTGTGAGTCTTGTAAATACTTTCACAAATACTTTCAAACGTTTTGAATTGTGGAGGGGCGCGTCATGTTATAGTAGTTTATCTCTACCTATTAGATACTGGAATCAAATGTAACATTAAATGTATAGATCTACGGTTTATTTAAGAAATTCAAAAGCAATTAAATTGGCGACAGCAAATCATATCCATTTAAAAATTTTTTTTCTGTCGCAGATTCTCAAGAAACCAAGTTTGAACTTTGGAAAGAAAAGAACAGACCACCTCCATTGCCGCCAATTGATTTTGACCCTTGAACCCGACGCCATATTGAATGGACACAAGTAACACTGACAGTTTTAAACGTCAGAATTTATGTTTTTTCACGCGGTATTGGAAAAATGTTGGATTCATTTCACGAGACGCGTTTCACTAATAACTATATTATTGATTAATCAATTTCATCATTGAATTAGAATTACAATAATTCAAATGGACATTGTTTCTGATTGGGAAATTAGAAATGATTTATAGCGACATCTAGAGCGGAACATACGAACTATATTTGACATATATTCAAAATGGCGCGAGTAAAGTTTACCGCGTATTCTGCATATAAAATAATAAAGATTTTGATTTTGACTCCGGCGGCAAGAATCGATGTAATACATAGGTAATATATTCTTTTGTATACCGTTTAGAAATTAATTCCCCACAGATAATGAAAAGCAAGAATTATTCGATTGTTTCCAAAGATTATTTCTAAAGATGCGACGTTTCTTTTTCTCTCGGCGCTCACCGTTATCTGGCTAAACATTTGTTTATATGTTTGTGTACAACCACTTTTGTATTTAAGTGTATTGTTATTTTAATACTTTTAGATATAGTATTTTAAGAAAGCGCTCTTAGATATGATAGTTATATTTTATAAGTATTATTTTGTCGTGCGCAGACGCACTGTGGCTTTTGGTAAGTTGTGTTGTAATAAAGTTCAGTGGTGTTAGAGTTTGTGTTTCATTTTATGCTTCATATTCCTTTACCTACTGTTTTTTGGGAACAACCTCCAGGTTTCCAGTCACTTTCTCTACTAAATTCTATCATAATCGATACAACGCTTTAGGACGACATGTAGCAAACAGACACACATTCGATATCATTAGTCGGGGAGAAAAGTCATTATTAGTCGAGGAGGAATATCATTATTAGTCTAGGAGGAATGTTATTATAAGTCAAGGAGGAATGTCATTATAGTCAAAGAGGAATGTCATTATTAGTCAATGAGGAATGTCATGATTAGTCGAGGAGGAATGTCATAGTCAAGGAGAAATGACAATAGTCAGGAAAAATATCATTATAGTCAAGAAGGAATGTCATAGTCGAGTAGGAATGTCATTATTAGTCGAGGAGGAATGTCAATTAGTCAAGGAGGAATGTCATTATTAGTCGAGGAGGAATGTCATAGTCAAGGAGGAATGTCATTATTTGTCGAGGAGGAATAGCATTATTATTCGTGGAGGAAAGTCATTATAGTCAAGGAGGAATGTCATTATTATTCGAGGAGGAATGTCATTATTAGTCAAGGAGAAATGACATAAGGAGGAATGACATTATTAGTCGAGGAGGAATGTCATTATAGTCAAGGAGGAATGTCATTATTAGTCGAGGAGGAACTTCATTATTATTCCAGGAGTAATGTCATTATTTGTCGAGGAGGAATGTCATTATTAGTCGAGGAGGAATGTCAATTAGTCAAGGAGGAATGTCATTATTAGTCGAGGAGGAATGTCATAGTCAAGGAGGAATGTCATTATTTGTCGAGGAGGAATAGCATTATTATTCGTGGAGGAAAGTCATTATAGTCAAGGAGGAATGTCATTATTATTCGAGGAGGAATGTCATTATTAGTCAAGGAGAAATGACATAAGGAGGAATGACATTATTAGTCGAGGAGGAATGTCATTATAGTCAAGGAGGAATGTCATTATTAGTCGAGGAGGAACTTCATTATTATTCCAGGAGTAATGTCATTATTTGTCGAGGAGGAATGTCATTATTAGTCGAGGAGGAATGTCAATTAGTCAAGGAGGAATGTCATTATTATTCGAGGAGGAATGTCACTATTAGTCAAAGTACTCAGTTGGTAGCTGGATAAAAGGTAAGTTTCAGAGGTCCTAGCATGAGCTATGGCAAGGCCCACAGCAATGAAATGAGGACTGAAGTAACTCAGGTTGGGAAATGAACATCAGTAGACAGACTGAGCGGAGTTGAATGCATGTAGTCGATGCTGTAAAGCCAAACGTCCACCGTCGGCTAAACTAAGTTAGTTTAGCTTAGCTCGCATAGTTGGGCCAGTTTTCCATACATGTGCGTCCACCGCAAACTATGCCAGCTAAGCTACGTGAAATTAAATACTGGCTCAACTATGCGAGCTAAGCTAAACTAACTTAGTTTAGCCGGCGGTGGACGTTCGGCTTTAGGCTCATAGATGCCACAACTGTTATTTATTTTTTACTACCTTCTGCCCACGAGTACATCCGCGTTAAAGTCGATATATTATCCCACGGGAACCGTACATTTCTCCGGGATAAATAGCCTAATAAAAATAAAAAATAAAGCCTACGTGCTACTCTAGACTAAAATCTACCTCTGTGCCAAATTTCATCCAGATCCGTACAGCCGTTCTGGCGTGATTGAGTAACAAACATCCATCAAAACTTTCTTATTTATAGTAGGTACTTAGGTAGTATACACATCAAAAGTGTCTAGGGATCAACATCCCTAACATTGATTAGGGATGTTGATCCCTAGACACTTTTGATGTGTGTAGTTATAGACTACAGGCCCATGTCCAAAAATGGTGGGTCATATGAACCACCAGGTGACGTATATAGGACGATATAAGAGCATAAAATAATAAGATTCAGCACTATGCCGTCACTTGTAAGCTGTCCAACTGAATGCTGATGAGAATTGAAAAGTGCAGGTAGAGCGAGTAGGTACATTTTGGTCATATATTTTTGTACGGCATTTTTACCATCGATAGATCGATGAAAAATAATAAGAAAGCGCGCAGTGCCGTACAAAAATGTTGGGCCACAAAGTCGGTATTTTTTTTGATTTTCTGACAATTTCCAGGGTAAATTTGGTCATTTGATTCTGTACGGCATCAGTTTCATACTGTTTCAATACAGCTTCTAATCCATTATTCCGCAACGCCGTACAAAAATCATGCGACAAGGGGAAAAAGTCGAGGGTTGCAACCCCCTCTCTTTCCGTGGTCCGGGGGGTGATTTGAAACAACATAAAATTAATTTTCATCCCACCATCTCGGAAAGAGTATTTTTAATCTTCAATATCTGAGTGGAAAAGCCGTTTTTATTCTCTAGAGGATAAAGTAAATTGAATTTAGAACATCGTGTGCACTAAGTTTGTGAATTAAAAAAAAACATTAAACCTATTTACTGCTACCTCTATGGTGCCGAATATATCATACAACTTTCTTTTAATTTGTTAAAAACTCAGACTCGGAACCTTCTTGGTGTTTATTTTTCAATTTGCTTTGTACGCGGTTCTTTACGCGGCATTTTTTCACGTCATTGTTAAACCTATTAAAAACAAGAAACTTGAAAACAAGTGAAAAAACTAAAATGAGTGATTCTAGCGACGAGGAAGTTTGCTTGACGCCAACAGAATTGACTGAAACTGTTAATAATGCGCAAATGAGCTTTCTCCCTCAACAATCACGCGAGAAGTATTTAAAACAGTACGATATGTTCAACACGTGGCGACTAGCAAAAGGAGCCAAAACTTTCTCAGAAAACGTATTGCTGGCATATTTTATAGAATTATCCGAGAACAAGAAAGCAAGCACTCTATGGAGTACGTATTCGATGCTATAAGCAACAATAAAGATGAAAAAAGACAAACATATCGATACCTATCCTAAATTAGTGGCATTTTTAAAAAGATCCTCATCTGGTCATCAACCAAAAAAATCGAAGGTTTTCACAGTATCTGATATTGAAAAGTTTCTTAACGAAGCACCCGATTCCGTATATTTGGCGGCAAAAGCAAGTCAGTTGCACATTCAGTATCTACTTAAGTATATTAATCTCAATTAAATAGTATACTTAGTAGATGTTGATAGGCATAATTATGCGTTCATATCAATTTTATTCATTTATCTACTACAATACTCTTTACGTTACAGGTTGTTCTTATTATTGGAATAAACGGAGCATGTCGAACTAATGAACTAACACAACTTAATGTCAAAAACATTGAGAAACATTCAGATGACTTACTATTAATTAATTTACCTAATACAAAGACAAAAAGAGACCGCAACTTCGTCATTCGCAAGGAATACGTAACGATTGTTGAGAAATATCAAGCCTTACGCCCGCCTAACACTCCAATCAATCGATTTTTTCTACAGTATCGCAATGGAAAGTGTGTTAGACAGCCTATGGGTACTAATAAAATTGGCAGTATCCCACGAGAAATAGCAACATTTCTTGAATTTCCAGAACCCCTGTTGTACACGGGTCATTGTTTCCGACGAACTTCAGCCACACTTTTGGCTGATTCCGGAGCTGATCTCCTGTCCCTTAAGCGCCACGGAGGCTGGAAGTCCAATGCAGTTGTAGAGGGATACATAGAGGATTCCATCCAAAATAAGTCTAAAATATGTGAAGGCATCGTAGGAGCCATTACACTGAAAGAGCCTCAATCTCATCCTTGGACTGGCCCTTCTACATCAAAAATAAGCCGTTATGAAACACCTAACCATCTCCCTCTCTCTCCAACATTCACGCCAAGGGAATCCGATGAATCGGTACAACTATTAAGTATGACAGATAGTTTACCGAAAAACAGTACACAAGTGACTAACACCAATATTACAGTACCAAACAAAAATATTACACTCAATTTCAATAACTGTAGTGAGCAACGTTACTTTAAAATTTTCTTAATTATACCTTAGTAAGTATTATTTTGTTATAATTTAAAGATTATTCTGTAATACTTACCTGTCATAATGTAGTAATTAATACCTAAACTGAAATAAAAGTGTACCTATCTTGTGATTGTAAACGTTTTTTTTTTGCATTTAGTCATTTCCTCGCTGAGGTGGAATGAAAAGTTACGTGTTGCACTCGAGTGCAAAGATTTTTCACCTCGTGCTCTTTTGATTCCCTCGCTAACGCTCAGGATTCTAATTTTGAATCACTCGCTGCGCTCGTGATTCAATTTTAGAATCCTTCGCTTGCTCGGTCATCAAAATTGAACACGCGGTTAAAAAGCAACTTTGCACTCTTGTATAACAAATAACTATTATTTTGAAAGTATTTTATGCATAGATAATATTTTTTTACATGCCGTACATTTTCGTTGGTCCAAAGGTTTGTAGGGGAAAAACAACTCAAGGAAAAATCCATAGAACGAAATGATATGAAAAGATATGGTCTGCATTAAAATGTACGGCATCATTTTTTCCTAATTTATTTATCTTAATACTATTTAAAACAAGGGAAAAATGTAGAAAATTGCTGTAGATTATTAATCTATGAATATTTAAACTTTTGCAATAATTCAGTTTTTGTATTTCTCTATAATTTTTTTTAGAACAGTTTCTTTTGAACTGCAATACTATTTATCAATTGTATTTTACACTATCATGTTAAAAAAAAGTTGCCGTACAGAGTCAAATGATTTTACAGCTTTATAAATCAAGTATACCATGAAATTAAGATAATTAATTAATTTACATTCAAATGAACAATAATTTTTTGACGGCATTATTTTTAATAGTACTTTTGAGTGCTAGATAATGTTTTGGAACCGAAGCCGTACTTTTTCAAATCACCCCCCGGACCACGGAAAGAGAGGGGGTTGCAACCCTCGATTTTTTCCCCTTGTCACATGATTTTTGTACGGCGTTGTGGAATAATGAATTAGAAGCTGTATTGAAACAGTATGAAACTGATGCCGTACAGAATCAAATGACCAAATTTACCCTGGAAATTGTCAGAAAATTAAAAAAAAATACCGACTTTGTGGCCCACCATTTTTGTACGGCACTGCGCGCTTTCTTATTATTTTTCATGGATCTATCGATGGTAAAAATGCCGTACAAAAATATATGACCAAAATGTACTCACTCTACCAGCACTTTTCAATTCTCACCAGCACTCAGTTGGACAGCTTACAAGTGACGGCAATACGGCATAGTGCTGAATCTTATTATTTTATGCTCATAGATCGTCCTATATACGTCACCTGGTGGTTCATATGACCCACCATTTTTGGACATGGGCCTGTAGTCTATTAGTATCACAATAAATAAAATATGCGAAGCTCATAGGGCATCAAAAATCTGTAAAGATAGTGTACCTACACGTTGTGTAAAGGTCATGGCACATTATCCCAGCTCAGCAGCACGGTGTCGCCTCGAATTTAGGCTATGGCTAGCCCCCAGCGAGGCGCAAGCACGCAGAACGCGCGCCGGCCGCGTGGTGCAAGCTCACGGTCAGCTCGCTTGCAGCGCGCTGACCGCACACCGTTGGCTTTTTACAAGCTTTTATTTAGCTTGCACTGTTCGTATGTATGTAAATAAGTGTTGTCCTTTCAAAATTTGCAAACCATTTTTCGACCATTTGTTGGTATCCGATTGAGCTAAAATTTTGTATACACCTTTAGTTCTGGTGACAATACAATGTTCAATAATCAATATTGTAGAATTTTAATTTAAAGCTTGTTTTTAAAAATATTTTTTAAATTAGTTTATTCATTTTGACATTATGAAATATACCTATCTATTATACTACACACGATTTAGTGCTCTAATTAAATTGTTGTAAATTGCTAGTTTAGAGCGATGCCGTTGCTGTGGCCCATGAACAGGCCAGCCCTCTGCTCCCGTGAACAATCAACCACCCAACTTGAATGATTGAAAACAAATCAAACATGAAAAACTTTTTAATCAAATAAGATAAACATGAAAACTAACAAATTTTCTTAGACTTTGTTTCTGGCTTTTTCTCAAATCTATGCTTCACATCCTTCCACAGTTTGTTTTTATTGCAGCATTCGAATATTTGTAGGCAAATGACGTCCCAAGTTCTTTCAAAGAAGAACGTGCAAAGGGTAGCGAAAAAGAAATGTGTCGATGTCTTCCTAAAAATTGAACGGTTTAGAGGTGCCCAAATCGACATGATTTATAATAATAATGTGTAAAGATCTTTCTTCAGCTTTCCACTTGATGAAGACAGATGACAACTTGTCAAAATTATTTGACATCCATAACCAACGCAAATAAAGTTTCAAAGAGTTCGAAAACCCACTTTCTTTTTACTCATTTTGGAATTTAATTGCTTTTCTAATGCTGCTTAGGTACACACCGGCTCAACGAATGTCAACGAATGCCTTCGTTGGCATTCGTTGGGCCGGTGTGTACGCAGCAAAACCGCCTAGACAGGACGAAACCCAATCGTTGGCATTCGTTGGGGCGGTGTGTACGCAGCATAATAAAAAGATACAATTTTTATTTATTTTTATTATCTTACATAACACATAACATCACGCCTGTTATCCCCGAAGGGTTAGGCAGAGGTGTACCCATTATTATCTTTTTTTTATTTATTCTACTAGAGTGCTGCCCGCGACTTCGTCCGCGTCAAAATTGATATTATAGTCCATTGATATTATATATTAATTGTTATAGTCCCACGGGATCTGTACATTTTTCCGGGGTAGAAATTAAGTAGCATATATTCTATTCCAGTCCAGACTTAAATCTATTTCTGTGCCTTTCATTCAAATCCGTTGATTGAGCAACAAACTTCCATCCATCCAAACTAGTAAGATATAATCTATGATACATAGAGCCGAAGGGCCTTTTCCCATTGACTAGTATTTATGGAGGCGCCACATCTACAAAAAAAAACACCCGCGCCTGTTGAATGTCAATGAGTGAATTTTATTTTGTTCAACCAGATATCTATGACTCAAAATGGCTGACTTGGTACGTTCTGACAGGTGTATCAACATTATATTTATTTTAGAATTTATGAATGTAATGTAGTTAGAATGACCCCCTGCACCCCATTCATCCCGTCATACGGGATTAAAAAATAAAAACACCAATTGCAGCAGATATGTATAATTTTAATACAAAATCTAACATAAGTTTCGTACAAATTATTTACTAAGTGTTTTTATAAAATCTAAATAGAATAATAGTCTTACGAATAATCATCAATTCGTTAATTTATATATTATTATATTGCATTTACATAGACTCAGAAGTGGTTAGATACCAGAAAATAAACAATAAAAGTAGGTACACTCAACAAATAAAATTACTGTGCAGACAACTAGCGCCATCTGTGATCTTAAATGAACAGTTCTTATGTAACTTTGATCTTTAATAATACGGATTTTCAGCCTAATCTGATATTAGTCGAAAACATAATCATTTTTATCTTAATATAAACAAAAACAATGACATCAACATTGTTTTTACATAAAGAAGCAACAAGAATAGTGAGACCAGGATTTTGTAAAAAGTGAATTGAAAAAAATGTCCGTGGTGTTTCCCGCTCATTCTTCTACATACAGAGCTACCTACGTTTTGGAACGAGCAACTAGCTGCAACTTTCTGACTCACTGACTGAATTTAAAAGTGCCAGTTAATGGATTAATTGAAATAAATGCTTTGACTTTGACAAAAGAACATCTCGCTATTACAAATGTTGCTTACAACATATTAAGAACAGTTAAATATAGAGTCAACAGCCATAGGTAGGGTAGTTACTTGAATTCCCTTTTTTTGTAAAAAGGACGCAAAAAAAAAAAACAGCTGATCCATACAATTTTATCGCAATGTAGTACATTATTGTATGGATCAGCTGTTTTTTTTTTCACATTTCGTACTATGTCCCTTAATAAAAGTTGTTCATATTCATGAGTACATTCACCCCCTGAAAGATTTACAACGAATTAAAATTCAAGTTGTATAAAACAGACCGACAAGTAAATTATTATGCCGAGTGTACAATAAAACAAATAAAAACAAATAAACCACATTTTTAAGCAAGAAAAGTATTACACTGTCGTGCAAAACAATCCGTTCACTCTTCTACAGGAATGTTTCAGTTCGTTTTGTAATAATTTTAAAATATTTGTGAACGTGTGCATTTATTTTGCACGACAGTAAAATCCGGGTGTTACGTTAATTTTAATGGACATAGTAAGTTTAAAGAGCAAACTTAAGTTTCAGACGTGATTTTTACTCCTCAAAATAATTACTAGAACTTTAGAAAATTTTGCGCCACTTATAAATACATAGTATTCAAAAACTAGGTTCCGTATTGCAATAATTGATAGTGAACTAAAATACATATTACAATAGAGTCCAAAGTTGAGTGCAACATTCAATGCCGCGCCATCATATACAGCCTGTAACAAAAACCCTGTCCGATCCTTAAGGGTATTATTCGGCATCGTACTGCGTACACATATACGTAACCATTTAATGGATTTGAGATTATTATTTTTCCCCAGTGAAAAAAAAAGAAGAAAGAAGAAGTAATTAAATTAAAATAAAACGTAAAAACTGATCAACGGCAACACTGATCTGACAGGGTTTTTGTTACATAGTGTATATCTTGCAACCAATTTTCAACCCTATTTATGATGTTTTATAGTTTTTTTTTTTCAAATTAATATAATAAAATTGCTCGAGTATATAATTGCTGTATAGTTTGCGGTGATGCTTACACCTGATTTTAACAAGTCGGCACATTTGGTTGGACGTTTAATAATACCTGCCGAACCGAGTAATTAGAACAGAAATTGTCGAACCAAATGTGGCGAACCGAATGTGCCGAACCGAATGGGCAAAATATAAAAAACAAATGAATATGACGGCGCGTTGCGTCGAAAGAAATGATTCGATTACGCAAACTTATGGCCTCTTTTGGTAAAGACGGCGTTCCGCTATTAATACATTATATAAATGACACTGTTATTTAAATAAAAACAAAGCCATATTTATAAGTGGTGCAATTATTTTAATGATACAACCTTTTTATAAAGAGCGAGCACACACTATCATGCTTATTTACAGCACAAAATCGCTTTGTAACACCTAAAGTCATAATCGATACCTTTAGGCTCAAAGGGCGTATCCACCAAAAGACGACTTTTCAGGAGAGCCAAAAAACACGACCCAAATTTTAAGAAAATCTATGTTTAGCGAACCAAAAATTATGACTGTATCCACCATTTTTTGCGAATATCGATGTTTTAAATATACCAATCGATAGAGGACGAAAAACTAAGTAAGACTGCATTTAAATCTCATTTTGGCCAAAATGGCGTTTACGCCCTTTGAGCCTAAAGGTATCGATTATGTCGCATTACAGCGCTTCATTTAAGTATCGGAATAGAATCATAGTGCGCGCTCGCTTAAGAGGATATTATCGACAGCGCGCTGTTAAAAAGTCCAATAAAATCCTCTTAAAACTCTGTTCGTTACACAAAAAGTTAGTAAAGACGTAGAATATAACTACGAGGTGAAAGCTACATCGTAAACGATAACTTTTACCATGCACTCAGTACATGATTCTCACCTCAGTCCTGCCTGCGGGGCACAGGGGCGCAGGGGTAGGACGAGAACGGGGTCGGGGAGGTGCGGGCGGCGGGCATGAGTAGCGTGATACACAAGCGGCGAAATGTGCGCTGGACTGTTCTTAAGATATGTGACGTCACACGGTGAACAGCGTCAGAAATCGAGGACTCAAGTAAGTTTAACTATAGAATCATGGAAATTACTATTTATCTATTACCGGCAAGCGCAGCGTAGGACGTCCAACCACAAGGTGGAAGGACGATCTGATGAGGACCGCGGAATCGCGCTGGATGCAAGCCGCTACCAACCAGTCCTATTGGAAATCTGTAGGGGAAGCCTATGTTCAGCAGTGTCCTACGGCTTATATGATGATGATAGAATCATGTACTGAATCTTTAGAGGTATAAGAAACAGGGTGTAAAGTTTCTCATCCTCTGATGAAAAGGGAGGATCCTCAGATCAGACGGGTGTTGTGTCTGGTGGGCTACTGCCCGACGGTTGTTGTCGGTATATGCGAATGTCGCGGCGAACTTTGATTGCGCGATGTAGACATTGTCAGTTTATGGTTCGTATTCTATGCGAGAGATACAAAGTTGATACGACAGATGGGCTTTCCTTTAAACTGCCTATACTAGGTACCATTTTCAAGCTCTGTACCAAAAATCAATTAAATAGGAGCAGTAGTTTAGTCGCAAATGATTTTTGAAGTTTTTGGCCGACCGCTTTGATACGAGAGAATACACGCACGCCGCGCGCGTGCGACGTTGCCGCTTTAATACCTAGGTATCTAAGGTCAGTTAAATTTATTTACAAAGGGTGTTTGCGTTTTACTCTGATTTGTAAGCTATTTAGTTTGTTTGAAAAATAAAAATAAATAAAAAATAAATTATTTATATTTTATTTTAAACCGTGTCAAATGAATACTAAACACGTATAGTATACGTAGTTTAATTTAATGCCCCTCTGTCATATCAACTCTGTATATGTCGCTACATCCATAGGTAAAAGTTTCACGTTACATTGTCTCTTCCGCCCTTAAAAACATAAAATAAAAACGTTTTTTATAAACACGAAGTATATTATGGTTAACTATGTAATTTCTTACCTTTTCAAAATTTCAAGTACAGTGGCGTGCATAAAAATAGGCCCACCACCATTTTTAATCACAGAAACAACTTTACTTTTCATTTTGAAACACAGTAATCAATCATTTTTCCATAAACGAAAGAAAAAATTGTGTTACGAAAAAAAAATGCAACAAAAAAAAAGTTAATGAAATTAAAAAATGATTATTAAATGATCAGTTTTTTACACATAACGAGATTATTAAATCTCTAAAACCCACCACATTGCAACAGCAACACATATTAAGGCCATTTTTCATAATTCCACTGACCAATTTCTCCTGCACGCCAGTATACTAAACTGCGACCTATTTTATTGCACTCCAGTGTACTAAGCATGTCGTACAACATTATAGTGCGTAATAATAAGTACAAAAGTCTTCATCTGGCACTTTCCTGACATTTCCACTTTTTTTAAGACGTCTTTTAGTGTGTGGGGCGTTTATAGACACTTTTCGTACCAACAATATTCGAATTAAGAACACGATTTAAATATAAAATCGTATCTTCAAAAACTTTTTGAAAGCACAATCGAAATTCAAAATTGCTTTAAACCACTCGTGTTCTTTTTCAAATTCAAAATACAAAACATTCAAAAACCGAATTCCAATTTCAAAATCATTTGAAACCGCTCAGTTCTTTTTCGAATTTCAAAACACAACCTTCTTAAACCGAAATCTTATTCCAAAATTCCAATTTCAAAACTGTGTAAAATCCAGTTACCACATTCCAAATTCAAAATCCCGTCACACATCCCCACCACACTTAGACCTACTATCAGACCCAGCAAAAGATACCCGTTAATAACCTCACGACCGCTCTAGAAGAGCGGCTTACTAATCACTGAGCCTCCTCCACTTCCGGTTCCGCCACGACTTCCGGAACCTCCTCATCCCTAACCCTATTAGCATCCAACTCTATCACGGGATCAGCAGTAGCCTCTGCTAAATTCGTGACCGACTTCGACTTAAAACATTGGAAGTCGACGTGTCTGGACTTGGCTTCTTCCTTTTCCCAGGACATATGGATGAAGGGGCGCTGTACGTAGTTGTAGATGACTTCGGCGCGTCCTCCGGGGCGCTTGCGCACCTTCTCTTTGTATGTTGGGTACCCTTCGACGCCGAGACGGATTTTTTTGAGGCCACGCTCTTTCATGACTTGTTTGGCTACGTCCCTGGAAAATTAAATAGAAAATATTAGCCACATAATAACTGAAAATTAAAAGAAGAGAAAAAATATTATGCGAAATATACACGTGTTTAGAATTGAGGTTACACAGCTGGCCGCGCACAATGCTTGCTGCTTGAATCTCGATACTCGCACACACACATACACCCACCCGAATATATAACAGAGAAAGAAAGAGAGGGAAGGTCGCCTAGAGGGGAAATAACGCATTTTCCTTCTCTGTCAGTTATAGACCGATATATGTCGTTATTAGATTATACTTATAGCACCAAAAACGTAAAATATAGGACCCCCTTTCATCTTTAAATTTTATTTATTTTAATTCGTTATTGGTATAGCGGCTGTGAAAACTACAACTGTCTAGCTATTATGGTCATAGTCAACCTGAATACTACACTGCCTCCACAAAAAAAGTACCAGGCGATCATAGCACCAAAGAACTCCACCAAAGAACTCACCTATTCTCAATATACTTGAAGAACCTATACAGCGGTGTCGACAACACAGTCTGGGAGTACTCATCCCCCATCTGGGGGGGATACTGCTCGTCCCACTCCACCGAGTCGTCGTCCAGCAGTACCACGACGTGGCACTCCCTGTCTCCTCGCTGGGCTGACTCCACCATGAGGGGGAGGATTAGCCTCTCGAGGAACGACTCGAACTGGCGACGGGCGCCCTCGTTTGATAACTCGTGGAGAAGACCTCGGAGGTTCTGGAAAATGGAGAATCTATAAATAACATGCATAACATCACGCCTGTAACCCCCGAAGGGTTAGGCAGAAATGTATTTAATTTCTATAGGTGCTATTGCCATCAACTGGGCACAAATCCAGACTTCGAGACTGCTACTGAGAAACTCCTGACGGAAAAACCTAATAACACTGCGCGACCTGGGAGTCGAACCCAAGACCTCATGCTCCAGCAGTCGGGCTTTGAGACCACTAGTCCAACGAGGCAGTCAACATCATTTATTATGTATAACCTACCTAGGTAATTGCAAAAAAAAAAGAAAAGTATTTACTTAAACTATCGATTTGAAAAGAATAAATATCCGTTTTATTTTACACGGGCTTCGTTCACACGGCATTGTCCTGCACGTTTTTTTGTAATCGTTTTTTTAACGTATAGTCAACCGGGTGTTCACATGGTAAATTTTCATTCGTGTAAAAACGGATAGCCGCAGTTTCCACACAATTGTCACAGTGAGTAGACGTCACTGATGGATCCACGCTTGGTTGTACTTTTATATTGTTATCGAAGGCGCCAACGGTCTCGCCGCCGACAAAACAGAAGGTTTTGGGTACATCCTATTAATCAAGAATCTGTGCGTACGATCACTTGAAAAATCGATCACACGATAATTTCAAAAATTATTTGAAAATTGCTATTCGATAAAAAACGTATGACATCGTGTCGTGTGAAGGAGACAAAGCTATACCATATGCCACTGCGAACCGAATACGTCAAAGTTCATTCGATTTGCTTGACAAGTCCGTTGAGTATGCGTTTAAACGCATGAGCGGTACACGTTTTTTTGCAGTACAATCGTCGTGTGAATGGATCTATGTACGTTGTATGCTCACTATTTATACGTTAAGACGTATACTGTAAAAAAACGTGCAGGACAATGCCGTGTGAACGAAGCCTAAGGCTTCGTTCACACGGCATTGTCCTGCACGTTTTTTTGTAATTGTTTTTTTAACGTATAGTCAACCGGGTGTTCATATGGTAAATTTTCATTCGTGTAAAAACGAATTGCCAGTTTCCACACAGTTGTCACAGTGAGTAGACGTCACTAATACGTCAAAGTTCATTCGATTTGCTTGACAAGTCCGTTGAGTATGCGTTTAAACGTATAAGCGGTACACGTTTTTTTGCAGTACAATCGACGTGTGGATCTATATACGTTGTATGGTTACTTTTATACGTTAAAATGTATACTGCAAAAAAACGTGCAGGACAATACCGTGTGAACGAAGCCTTAAGACGATGTACTTTTAATAAAACCACTATACTAAAACACAACTAAACCAATACTTCAAAAAGCCACCCCTGACTTATCAGTCACATCTGTCACCAAAATCACATGTCTCACCTGACAGCGCACGGTGTTAGCATCGAAAGGCACGAGGAGGTAGTCGCACGCCTCCCTGAGCTCCTGCACGGACACCGTGGGGGGGCAGCGGATGCTCCCCAGCCGGTAGTACTCGAGGATAGCTCTGAAGACCGTCGCTGATATGCCCTCAGCTACCTCGTACTCCCCTCGCTCGTTTGGATGGGTGAATTCTAGACCTGGAAGGGAGAAAATTATTCATTATGTTACACTATTAGTACACCCACATTTCGCCAGTTATGTTTAAGTCCCATGTAATAGGGGCGAGCCTATTGCCATCAACCGGTCACAAATCCAGACTCAGAGGCTGCTACTAAAAAAAATCCTGATGGAAAAACTCAATAACACTTTGCCGACCTGAGTCTGAAGTAAATAATTTAATAATAATAATTTTTTTTTCCAAAACTAAGAAACTTAATAACACAATTTATCAATTTACGCAAGTAAAGTGTAACGGACAAACTTCTCAGTCTGTGCAATAATGGTTCAAAAGTTCAATCGTTCGACTCTTAGGTGACCGTCTACCCCTGTCGTGTGAATGACCTTCGGTTCAGGCTAGACACTATAATAGCCAGACAGTCATATTGAGTGAACGAAAGCTGTTCTGCATTGCGAGTTCAAAGTTGGTTCGGAATAGTACACATATTATATTTGCATCGCTTTTAACGCCCGAACAAAAACCATTCTTACTACTATTATAAACTAGCTTTTGAGCGGGACTTCGTCCGCGTGAATGTCGGACCCTGTTTCATCCCCTTAGGGGGTGAATTTTGGCAAAATTATTCTTCGACTTCAGACGTCTGCTAACTATAAACTACCTCCCTGTCAAATTTTATCTTTATACGTCAAGCGGCTTTAGATATTTCGTGATAAGTGAGTGATATTTAGATTTCAAACCACTACGAACCAACCCTTTTTTACTACCCGACTCCCAAAAAGGGTTAAGTTTTCACTGACTTACAATCAATCTTCCAAGGGAGTCGCTCCCCGGGTTTGCCCTCCCCCGGGTATTGACCGGCCACCCAGACAGGCACTATTCGCAAGTTGAACGCCCAACCCGAATTTCTGCACGTAATTTGAGAAGGACACGGAGTACGTAACTAATGGAGTGTTCGCGCCCCTGGATTGCGAATAGCGACTAGCTATGCAGCAACATTATAAATGCGAAAGTAAGTTTGTTTGTTACCTTTCTACGCCTAAACCACTGAACCGATCATACTGAAATTTTTTTATATGTTCTTAGGTGTACAGAAACAGACATAGGGCACCTTTCATCCCGAAAAAAAGTACTGTTCCCGAGGAAAACAACAATAACATTACTAGATAACAGATGGCGCCACATATCTTTCGAATCATGATTGAATTTAAAATTGATACGTGTTTTTTTTAATGTTTTTGCTCGATCTTAATATTGTATGGTGGTACAGAACCGTTCAGATGCGAATCCGACTAGCACTTCGCCGGATTTTTTTTTTCATCACTCAACTTATTTTTAAGTAAATTGACAGACCGCATCAGAAACACCACACTGCGCTGCAGAACGAAAATCATGGACGTAGCACAAAAAGCTGCAAAACTGAAATGGGACTGGGCGGGCCATGTCTGTCGGATGCCGTCGGATGGTAAGCGATGGGCCCGCATAACACAAGAGTGGAGCCCTGACCAGTAAGACGGGGTCGCGGCAGACCGAGGAGGAGATGGCGGGACGCCTTGGATGGCTTCCTCAGGAACTGGCGAGAGGATGCACAACACAGAGGAAAGTGGAAGGAATGGGGGGAGGCCTTTGCCCAGTAGTGGGACAGTAACAGCTAATAAAAAAATTGATAATTGCATATAAAACAAAGGCACTTCCCGCCGTCTGCTTCGATCTTTTAAACTACACAACGGATTTTAATGTGATTTTCAGTAATAGCTCGAGTGATTCAAGAAGAAATTTTCGTATAGTTAGCATCTAAATTGCACTCGTGCGAAGCCGGGGCGGATCGCTAGTAAATCAAAAGCATTGAGTCACCGTCCCTTTCTTTTCTATGCAATCTGACAAAGACAGCGCTTCACCTATTGACAGCGTCTTAATGACACTAGACCTTCAATTACAAGACAACTAGTCACATATTAGAAAAGTCAATACTGCACTGTCCCAGACAACGTTAGTGAACGAACCCTCGAACATTGAACCCTATGCAGTTCGAGTTAAGGTCTGGAGTCGAATGACCTTTGGGGGGCTGGTGCGAGGTCTGTCTGGGATAATTCCATTAGGGTAGAATAAGTAGATGTGATGCTTTTTAGTAGAGATAAACTACAATAACATAACGCGCCCCTCCATATTACTGTTTCAATGTGTGTAGTCATATCCGTATGAAAGAGTTTCTATGTGGTTGTAAGTATTTGTCTTCAGTAGCAGGCCGGCAGATTCGTTGGTCAACTAATCATAACTAGCAAGACCGCGCAAGACAACTCACGTGTCATTTTTATTAGAGTAAAGCTTTGGTTTCCTAGGACAGCAGTGCCGTCATATAGCAGCCGTAACACAGCGGTGAATGACGTCATTAGAACGTTGTCTATGTAAACAAAATGGCGCGGTTTCCTAGAAAGCGGTAACTGACACCGTAACGTCAAAAAGCGGTGCCGTCATTTGCATGACGGCCATCTTGATGAGGTTCTTCAGAAAGGTCAGGTGCGCAGTAGGTACTCGTTACCGGCGTGCTTGTATGACGAGATGTATGAACGTGGATGAGGCGAAAGGAGTGTGTAAGGATCTCTAACGCAACAGGATTTTTACTAATCAGACCAGTATTTTCTGAGATTAACACATTCGAACATCCAAACTCTTTATAAATACCTTTATAAAATAATACTAGTTTTGATAACATACACACATCAAAAGTGTCTAGGGATCAACATCCCTAATCAATGTTAGGGATGTTGATGCCTAGACACTTTTGATGTGTATACATGTGACAATGTGTGTATAATTCGTTGACTGCTCGTTGGTCGCAAAGCGCGACTGCTGAGCATAAAGTCTCGGGTTCGATTCCCAGGTCGAGCAGTGTTATCGGCTTTTTCTATCAGGAATTTCTCAGTAGCAGTCTCGGAGTCTGGATTAGTTCCTGGTTGATGGCAATAGGCTCACCCCCTTATATGGGACTTACACATAACTGGCGAAATGTAGGTATACTAATGGGTACACCTCTGCCTAACCCTTTGGGGTTTACAGGCGTGATGTTATGTGTAGGTTTTTTTATAACACAAATGTACCTAGAAGTCTTGCCTATAGCTTTTTAATGGAAGCTTTGTCGTAGTCAGGTTTTTGGTATTTGACGTTTACACAATTTCGAATTTCGAACGACCGATAACTTTAGTCAATTCCATTTTCACCTGAAACCAGACACGGTCTCACCGCGCCTGCGCCCAGAAGAGTGCCCTATAAAAGGCAACCCTAATGGCTTCACACCCCATTTTGTGGCTGAACCACGTCAATGACCTGCAGGGTAACGACTCCACACACCTTTTGTAATTTAGGGTAACAAAGTGTCATCATATGCCCATCTAGATTCTGCCCGCTTCGACTTCGTTCGCAAGACTATATATGTTTAGAGGAATAAGAAACAGGGTGTAAAGTTTTCTCATTCTCCATTGAAAAAGGAGGATTCTCTGACCAGACGGGTGTTGTGTCTGGTGGGCTACTGCGCGTAACCCTAATTCTTTTTTCTTCGGCGTCGCGCCGCCGCTGCACCGCATCGTGTGGCATGGCTCTAAGGTCACACACCCTAGTGTCAGAGTTTCTAAACCGCCTCAAGGGCCTCTGACATGGTTTGAGTGGAACAGTAATAGGCTGGTATAAGTCCAGGTTTCCTCACGATGTATTTCCTTCACCGATGTCAGTGATGTTCAAGACAAACTTTAGAAAGTACATGTTGAAAAAGTCACATTGGTTCTTGCCCGGATTTGAACCCACAACCTCATGCATGAGAGGCGGACGCCTTAATCACCGCCGGGACATCACGACAGCTAATTAAGCTATTGTGAGTACTATACTACATTTTTCCGCGTACCCGAGACAAAACAACTCAGATCGCAAAATTATAACGTTATCAAAGATTACATAACAGCATAACAAACACAAATATTGACATTTAACTTAATAATCATTGTTTTTATCCGCCATGACACTTAGTACGTCAGTGCCTGATTCTGACAGTGCGTCATGTCACATGCGTCATTCTGTCATGCGTCGAGTGCGTCAGACACGCATGCGCCGGCCCACGTGTGGAAGGTCAGAGGTTGGGAAATGTACGTATTTGAATAATCTAATCTAAAATTTTATCTGGATGGCTTTTCCCAACTATGTTGGGGTCGGCTTCCAATATAACCGGATGCAACTGGGTATCAATATTTTACATGGACCGACTGCCTATCTGACCTCCACAACCCAGTAACTGGTTAACACGATACCCCTTAAAGACCGGTTGTGAGATTCGAGCTTCTGAACTACCCGTAACGACTATCAAAGATCTACGAATGACAGCCGGGACTAATGGCTTTCTGTGACGACTTTCCGACGTACGGGGATGTCACACCACCAACTTTCAAACCCAAGGATGGGAAATCATCAAATGACTTCCCGCTCTTGGCGGAGCGGAAGGGAGTGTCAGGCTTTAAAGAAAAACAAAAAAAATCCTTTAATTCAGGCAACTTCGACCCATAAATTACAACCAACCAAAACCAACCAACTAAAACCCTTTCGTGTTCCTTCTAGTGCCATTTGCGTTTCAGGGCCGCGTTGACTCCTTCGGACAAATTCCGCAACCGAAAATTCACATTCGCAATTGAAAATTCTACAATGCGCTTTAATTAAGGCACTACCTACCTGGTCCCTGCGACTTCGTACGCAAATTAAGTTACGTCTTAAGCTACTGCTACGCTCCCTTGGGTCATAGCGTCATGCTATATAGCCTATACTATTCCTCGTGGATCTGGCTATCATATACCAGAATATTTTTCCAATCCGACTTGTAGTTCCAGAGATAGCGCGTTTTAACAAACAAACAAAAAAAAACCAACAAACAAAAAATCTCTTAACTTTTTTATTAGTATAGATTGCATTTAGGTGTCGCCTAGTTTTAGGTACAGTCAGCAACAAAAGTCGATTAACAATGTCACTTTTTTTATATCATTTAAACAGACACTAAACACATAATGTACTGGCTTTCAGAATTTCACGCATTAGCTAAGGGTTTATTTTATCTTAATTTTATGTTCATTGCGTTTTATACTTTTAATATTGTAAGTACTTAATAATTAGGATTTAAAAATCATAAATGTTAATCGACTTTTGTTGCTGACTGTACTTATATCAGCTGATAAGTATGTGAACAAAATCATTATTCCACTAATACACTGTCTTATCAATCACTGATATCCGTTATCAGTAACTCTCTCTAGATCACTGACAGAGATTCAGATTAGCTGTGATACCTGTTGAGGAAAAGATCCATAAATTATCTACAGGGTCTATTCTACCTAAAACATAACATCACGCCTGTAATCCCCGAAGGTATAGGCAGAGGTGTGCCCATTAGTACACCCACATTTCGCCAGTTATGTAATAGGAGGCGAGCCTTTTGCCACCAACCGGGCACAAATCCAGACTCCGAGGCTGCTACTGAGAAATTCCTGATGAAAAAACCCAATAACACTTTGTCCGACCTGGGAACAATATTCTATCTAAAAATATTTAAAAAAAAAACGAACTTTTACTTGATTAAGCTCCTATGGCCACTTTCCGACTCCATCATCAGACCAGCTCTGTGACATCATTATATTGTACTAGCTTTTGCCCGCGACTTCGTCCGCGCAAATATCGGTTATCGCGGACGCAGACGAAGTCGAAGTCTAATAAAAAGTAGCCTATGTCTTTCCCCGGGTCTTAAACTATCTCCATGCCAAATTTCATCAAAATCGGCTCAGTGGTTTAGGCGTGAAAGCGAGACAGACAGACAGACAGATTTACTTTCGCAATTATAATATTAAGTAAGGATTGTCATGCAAATTGCACATTTACGCATTTCAGCTCAATCGATCATCGGGAAGCGGCTCAAAAACTTGTAAGATTTGATTAGCAACAAACAAACATCTCTAATGGGAAAATGGAAAACCCCAATAATACTTTTTGCCCAACCTAAGAATCGAACCCGACCACGAGACCAAAACGGGGCCGTTTTTATAATATTAGTATGATTAAAACAGAGCTCATTAGAACACACAACAAGGTCGCGACTCGATTCGATCCCGATTTATTCTCGTGAAAAACACTCACAAACATATGTTAAAACAAACATTGTTAAAACAACGCACTGTACTCTTTGACATTGTCGGTTAATAATAGCTATTACTGTATATCACGCGGGTAGTAAATCTGTGAATATATCGATCACCAGTGTCATTTCATTCGATGTTTTAGCGTGCATTTCAAAATGGCAATAGGCTCGCCCCCTATTACACATAACTGGCGAAATGTGGGTGTACTAATTACACCTCTGCCTTACCCTTCGGGGATTACAGGCGTGATGTTATGTTATGTTTTAAAAAGAGGATGTAGTGACAGAGATTGAAAAGAGTATGCTTAGATAGTTCGGTCATGTTGAGAGGATGAGTGAAAGGCAATTAACAAAAAAAGGTATTTATATGGCAGAGGTGAGTGACAACGCAGGGAGGGGTCGCCCTAGGAAGACCTACACTGACCTTATTGGTGAGGTTCTTCAGAAAGGTCAGGTGCGCAGTACTCGTAACCGGTGTGCTTGTATGACGACATGTATATATATAACTTAGAGGAGGCGAAAGGAGTATGTAAGGATCGTAGGAGGTGGCGTTCTGTGGTTTCTGCTTACCCCCATGGGGAAAAGGCGTGAGTTTATGTATGTAGGTTTTAGCATGCAGACTGGAAGCATCTATACTAATTTAATAAAGCTTTCTACTAATCACTGGAACTGCCAGTTGTAATGGAAAATATATTTTTACAAGCTTTTATTTAGCTTGCACTGTTTGTATGTAAGTATGTATGTAAGTAAGTATGTATGTAAGTAAGTTGTTCTTTCAAAATTTGCAAACCATTTTTCAACCATTTATTGTTATCCGATTGAGCTGAAATTTTGCATACACCTTTAGTTCTGATGACAATACAATGTCCAATACTCAATATTATAATAAAAATTAAAGCTTGTTTTTAAAAATATTTTTAAATTAGTTTATTATAATTATGTATATGAAGGAATATTATTGGCTACATAACATCACGCTACGATCCACAAGAACGGAGCAGCAACCAAAGTCTTAACGCGGGTGAAAAAAAAACACGCGGACGAAGCAGAATGCGGAAGCTAGTATGTTATAAAATCTGTGTTGAATCAAAGATTTTAATCGTGTTGTTCGGTGTCTTACCGAACACCTTAGATTGCAATATCGGCGTAGCGCGTTGACCTAATTAATTATTACTTAGAATAATTGAAATTATAGGTATTATACTCAGTGCACTTTTGTCTACCGCGTTAGCCGGGTGTATTCAAACATTTTCATCCAACATTTTGTAACATTTTAGTCGTTAAGAACATTCGAGAGTGAAGTAATAAACAGTGTTTCTCGTAAACTGTGTTTCACCTCAAAAACACCGACACCTCGCGAAGTACCCCGACATAATTTTTGGTCCTTCGAGCCGGATCTCTCGCGTTGCGTAATTTCGAAAATTCGGAATTTCGGTGTACGGGATCTGAACTATCGTAACAAATAACAGTGTGTGTACGTTGTGAGGCGGTCGGAGATAACAGTGGAGCAGCAACACAGGCTGAGTACCAACAGCGGAGAATACAAGTAATAAATTTCCTTATTTTTAGTCAGTAAGGGCTGTATTCAACATCCTACAACAATGTCGGACCTCATTGAAACGCAATCAATGATCTACGATAGCATCATAAAACTTGGCATTAACTTGAAGAAAGATAGTGCTGACCGGAAAACAATTGATTATTTTAAGCGTAGGCTTTCTACTTTGGAGCAATATTGGAAAGACTACCAAACTAACCATGAGCGAATTAACAGGGAGGTAAGTAAGACGGATCCTTATTTTACCGACCGAGAGTTCGAGAAAACAAGTACGGTGTATGAGTCAACCAAGGCGTTGATCAATCAACAATACCAGCTTCTTTTCGTGAAGACAGGAAGCCTTTCAACAGGTGAGCAAGCAACAGCTCGAGAAAAATCTCCTGCGACACCGAATTTGCGCGCAGAGGAGGAAACATTTGAAGACGCGGGACCCAGTGTCTCAAGGCAGCTGAGCGACCGACCACCTCAGGTGCCGAATAGGGAGCCGAACAGTAAGTTAGACGATTTATTGAAGAAACAGTATGCAAATTTTAAAGCTTTTGTACGCACAACAGCAAATATCGACGTGGACTCTATCTCAGATAAGTGGGAATTCGAGGACGTATTGAGGTCACTACAGGCTAGATGGTCAGCTATCGACCAGCTACATTGGGAGATCGAGACCGAACTAGAGGGAGATAATGACCAATACAACAACATGTACGATAAGTATGAGAAAAAATTCAACAATTTGAAAAGGGCTATTAACACGAAAATGTGGTCAGTCGCACACAGGGAAAAATCAACACCTCAACTGGAGATACCGAACTTTAACGGGAACTACAACCAATGGGTATCCTTTAGAGACCTATTTATGGAAGTAATTCACAACAATCCCTCGTTATCTAGCGGTCAAAAGATGCAGTATCTGAAGGGTAAGGTTCGAGGAGAAGCCGAGAAACTAATCCAACATCTGTCGATAAGTACTGATAACTATTTGACATGCTGGAATATCCTCACACATCGGTATGACAACAAAAAACTAATATTCTCGTCTCATATGAACATTTTGCTAGGTCTGCCAAACATACAACAGCAATCTTTACAACAGATTAAGCGGATGCATGACACCACCCTAGAATGTCTTAACTCCATCAAAAACTTAGGAGTTGACATTACATCGTGGGACCCGATGATCGTACACGTTCTAGGTCAAAAACTAGACACGGAAACATACACCGACTACATCGAGTCGCTGAAGAATTCCAAGGAACTTCCTGTACTCGCAGAGTTCCTGGAATTTCTGGAAACAAAATTTACATCCCTTGAAACGGTTCGACGTAAAGACAGTGGGCCCTCGAAAACTTCTTATCAAAACAGCAATTATCAACATCAAACATCTAACAATAGAAAAAATAATTTCAACATCGCAAGCAACGGAAATAGAACAGTTGCGAAATCTATGCACGTTTCCAACAAAAAATGTCCACTTTGTAATAACCAACACGGCATTTATAATTGCAAAACATATTTAAAAATGAGTGATGAGCAAAGGTTGAAAACTGCGAACAAATTAAAACTTTGCATAAATTGCCTATTTAGTCATAATGGAAATCAATGCAACTCAACTTTAACATGTCGAAAATGCCAAGATAAGCATAACACAATTCTACATGACGCATTTGTGAAATTAGCGAACGCTGACAACACGAAGCTAAATGGAGCAAACAATGAACCAATGACGGGCGTCGTGAATACTTCACAAGATGAAAAAGGAGAGATATTGTTAGCAACGGCTCTGGTGAAGGTCAAAAGTGTTGATGGGACTTACCAAACCATGCGCGCTTTGATCGACCAAGGGTCCCAGATTTCCTTAATAACTGAGGGAGCGGCCCAAACGTTAGGGATCCGCAGACAGCGATGCAAAGGAGTTATCTTTGGAGTAGGACAACAGGAAAACAGATGTAAGGGGATGATGAGCTTGGAGTGCGCCTCTACTTACAACAATTTTGAATTCGAAGCTGAGGTCCTCATCATGAATGATCTTATCAAAAGTCTGCCAAACCAAACATTCGCAAAACCAAATTGGACGTACATACAAAACATTAATTTAGCAGACCCGGAATTTTACAAAAGTCGACCGGTTGACTTGCTTTTCGGGGCCGATATTTATGCTAACATCATGCTAGGTGGAATTATAAAAGGAGAACGAGCCCAACAGCCGATGGCTCAGCAAACACAGCTGGGATGGTTACTATGCGGTAATGTAAAAACATACCACTGTAATGTGGTGCTGAATAACATTGAGGAGATACAGAAATTTTGGGAAGTTGAGGAGATAACAGAGTCTTCCAACCTGTCGGCCGAAGATCAGGAATGTATGAACTTCTACACCAAAACCACAACAAGAAACAGCGAGGGTCGCTACGAAGTCAAAATACCACTGAAAGAAGAAAGCAAACAGCAATTGGGGGATTCTAAACCTATGGCTATAGCTCAGCTAAAGAATTTGGAACGTCGGTTAGAGAAACAACCAGCTGTAGCTGAAAAATACAAGGAATTCATGAATGAATATGCTGAGTTGAACCACATGAAACCAGAACAGAGAACAGATGAGATAACATTAGAATGCTTCTTACCTCACCATAGCGTGCTTAGAGAAGATTCGTCGACAACAAAGCTTCGCGTAGTTTTCAACGCATCCGCCAAAACATCCACTAAATATAGCTTGAATGACGTCATGCTAAAAGGCCCAAACCTACAAAAAGATCTACAGGCGTTACTAATTCAATGGAGACAATATCCCTTTGCCTTCACTGCCGACATCGAAAAGATGTATCGTCAAATCTTAGTTAACCCTGTTGACCAACATCTACAAAAAATCGTTTGGCGTGAGTCATCAAAACAACCTATAAAAGTGTATCAATTGACCACGGTAACATATGGTACAAAGGCCGCACCGTTCTTGGCAATAATGACCTTAAAACAGTTAGCGGCGGATGAGCGAAACAAATTTCCAAAAGCAGCTAAAGTCCTGGAAAACAGCTTTTACATGGATGATCTATTACACGGGTGCTACAATATAGAACAGGGTAAAAAATCGATGAATGATTTAAAACAGCTTTTGAAACTAGGCGGCTTCAATCTACGAAAGTGGTCATCCAACAGTCAAGCATTATTGGAAAACATATCAACAAGTCAGGACCTCGTTTATAGCTTCAAAAACGATGACATGTTGAAAACATTGGGTTTGTGCTGGAACCCAAAAGGCGACCAGTTTACTTTCCGTTGCACCTTCTCACCATCAACTTCGAAACCAACCAAAAGGGGCTTATTATCCGAGATATCAAAATTATATGACCCCCTAGGTTGGCTGACGCCCCTCTCCACGAAACTAAAACTTTTTTTTCAAAAGTTATGGAAACATGACCTACACTGGGATGACAAAGTTTCAGATGACACACATAATGAATGGACTAAACTGATGACGGAAATCGACCAAATAAACAATTGTAAGGTTCCACGGTGGATATTATGCAACGAGAATGACGTCATCGAACTACATGGCTATTGCGACGCGTCCATCGAAGCATACGCATGTGTGGTTTATGCACGAACAAAACACCAGCAAAAAACAGTGATCGTCGCAGCGAAATCAAAACTTGTACCGAGCAAAAAGAGCGTAACATTACCACGATTAGAACTTTGTGGGGCTTATCTACTATCTAAGCTCATTGACAAAATCAAACAAGGCATTAGTTGTCCGCTAGAAATCTATGGCTGGTGTGACTCAATGGTGGTCATCGGTTGGCTACAAGGTGATTCAGCACGTTGGAAACCTTTTGTAGCTAATAGAGTCAACGCTATCAAACATATAATGCCGACAAACTGCTGGCGATACGTAAAATCGGGGGACAACCCTGCTGACTGCGCTAGTCGAGGTTTAACCGCTCCGCAACTATTACAGCATCCATTGTGGTGGAAGGGACCGGCATGGCTAGCATCGTATGACGTAGCGAAAGATCAAAATCAACCGACCTACCAAACAGAGGAAGAAACGAAAACAAATAAATTAGTTAACATAGTGCAAAACATAAACAATAACAGCATAATAGATAACCTATTGTTACAACATAACTCTTTTATAAAAATAGCACGTGTCTTGTCATGGGTACTGAGGGCATTGACACCAAAGTCGCAACGCGAACATTTACCGAAGTACATAACATTATTGGAATTACGAAAGGCCAAATCAGCTATTATTAAACGAGTGCAAAGTACAGCATTTACATTAGAAATTGAAATGATACACAAAAACGGTCACGTTGCATCAAACAGCAAGTTGTTAAGTTTAAAACCTTTCGTCGATAAAAATGGTTATCTCCGAGTGGGAGGACGTTTAAGAAATGCAATAATAAACGATGAAAGAAAACATCCTATGATAATTCCTAACAAAAGTCGACTGGCCGAGCTGCTAATAGAAGAAGCTCATCAGTTAACATTCCATGGGGGTCCTCGACTAACATTGGCTACTCTCAGACAACAATACTGGATCACAAGTGGATACAGTACGACTAAGAAACAGCTAAGAAATTGCGTAACTTGCCGGAAATATGAAGCAAGGAAGCAATATCAATTGATGGGTGATCTTCCCGCAGCTAGAACAAACCCCGCTCCGCCGTTCTATCATACTGGGGTGGACTACACAGGTTTTGTAAACATCAAGGCAAACAAGGGAAGGGGGGTGAGAACACTGAAAGGCTACGTAGCCGTATTCATATGCATGGTCACGAAAGCCGTTCATTTGGAATTGGTATCTGACCTTACCAGTTCCGCATTCTTGGCTGCACTAAGGAGAATGTCAGCCCGGAGAGGAGCACCACATCATTTATATAGTGACCAAGGTACAAATTTCATCGGAGGTAACAGGCTACTACAAGAGGAGTACAACCAATTACAACAGGTTTTCGGCGAAAGTTGCCTAGCAGAAATTGCTGAAATGAACATACAATGGCATTTCAATGCTCCATCTTGGCCAAGCGCTGGAGGGCTGTGGGAAAGAGCTGTCCGCAGTCTGAAGTTCCACCTGAAAAGAGTAGTGGGTGAGCAACGATTGACGTATGAAGAGTTCACCACTGTGCTGACACAACTGGAAGCGTGTCTGAACTCGAGACCGTTATGTTCACTTACAGAAAACATTGAAGATTTAGATTATTTATCACCTGCACATTTTTTAACAGGAAGATCAGACTTAACAGTGATCGAGACAAAGGAGGATGCGAGAACCAGGTGGCACCTAACAACTAACATTTTTAAACAGATTTGGCAGAAATGGAAGAATGAGTATTTGAGCCAGTTAACAGCAAGAGAAAAGTGGTCTAAACCTCAAGAAAACTTAAAATTAGGCAACATTGTGGTAGTCCATGAAGATAACATTCCAGCTGGACGATGGATTATGGGCCGAGTAATAGATCTACATCCCGGTAATGATGGCTATGTCAGGGTTGTGTCATTGAAAACGAAAAATGGCATCATAAAGCGACCAGTAGTGAAACTTTCATTATTACCAGTAGAAACAGAGACTAGGGATAAACATAACAGTACAACAGAAACAGATAAGTCAGCTAAACAAAGCTCAAGAACCCGGAATAATAACAAACGAACTAGAAAGGTGACACCGGGAACATTATCACATATCGCCTTGGCACTGACCTTTTTTATGTCAATGTGCAGCGTTGCAAACTGCAGTTACAATATAACAACATTAGATAACAACCAATGCCTTTACTTTGACCCGATATCAAAAATCAGCCTTGTAAAAGATAGCTGGGCCCTAGTGGTATTCTATAACATGTCACCGTATTGGGAAGGCATGCAGGCATTTGAAAAAGTTACAACATATCTGGATAAAACATGCAAAACAACAGGCAGCGAACAGTGTAACATGATAGTCCCTCAGCTGATCCATGAGTGTAATGAACTAAAATATTATAATGAACTTCTGATGACGCAACACGTAAGTGGACACTCCAGACGACGACGGGGACTTATTAATGTAGTTGGAAACATTGCAAATTCATTATTCGGCGTATTGGACGAACAATTCGCGGAAAAGTACAGTCGAGACATCAACATGATCCAACAAAACGAAAAACATTTAGCGAGTTTATGGAAGAACCAGACGTCGATTGTCGAGTCCGAGTACAATTTATTGAAAAGGACAGAAGAAATCATGGCTAAACAGCATAAAATTATCAATAGACACTTAATTACGTTAGACAATATCTCAAATAAAATACAACGAGAAATTAACAACATATCCTTACTACAAGAATTTACCATGACAGCGTTAACAGCCAGTAATTTGTTAAATAACTTGAAACGAACTCAAGACATTTTACTAGATATCCTTACCAACGTCCACCATGGACAGGTTAACATTCATCTGCTTACACCAGAACAACTTCAGAAAGAACTTAATATTATCTCTGGACATTTATCTGAAGACCTAACATTACCCATCGAACCACACGACATCCGAAAGTTATATTCACTGATAAGCATTAAAGCAAGGGTAACTGAAAAATACTTCCTCTTTCAAATAACATTCCCACTTATCAGTAGAGACCGATACAAAGTGTACAAAATCCATCCGATACCACATCAGACAAATAACACCATGATAGAGTTCATCCCATCGTCCGAATACGTCGCTACCGATCTAAAAAGAGACGCATACTTAACAATCTCGTCGGAAGAACTCTCCCTTTGTAAACAAGAAGATGACATATTTCTGTGCGATTGGAAAAAGCCGATATACCATCTAAGCAACGAGAACAATTTCTGTGACCGCGAGCGAGACACAGACAAGTGCAAGGTACGAAGATCGAGATGTGAAAACAAATTTACACCTCTAACAAACCCATCTCTTTTCTTGTACCATTGCTGCAATATTTATGCCGTCAAAATAATCTGCGGCGAACAAATAATGAAAATACAGCTCAGCAAAGCGGGTCTAATTTACTTAGAACCAGGTTGCCTGCTGAAGGGTCCAGATTTTACCCTACACATTCAGAGACAAGAGAAAAATACAATTGACATGAGTCCAAACATTTTTATACCTGAAGTGGATCAACTTAACTTTATAATTAACAGCACGATGCCTTCACAAATCAAAAAAGACGAAACAGACTCAGGCGAAATGAAGATAGCATTAGAAAATCTTCACAAACGCATCGAGAACATGAGAAACAGCCAAGTGGAAATAGGAGATGTATTATCCATCCATGACATCCATCAGTATGCCGTAAGCTACATTCTGGTCGGCGCGCTGGCGCTGGCGGCGGGAGCGCTGCTGTACAGGTGGCTGCGGCGGCGAGCGCGCCGCGCTCACATCACGGCGAACATGGAGCTTCAACCCACCAGAAGTGTTAGTGATGTGAATGTGAATAGTGTGAGTGCGCGACAAAACGGGGTTGAACGGCGTTAGTGTCAATACAGTGAAAACGTGACGTGTCTAGAGTATCTAGAAAATCTTTTAGAGACAGTAAGATAGTGTTGTTGATATAGCATCATCTTAACTTTAGATCAACTAACAATAATTTATTTATCTTGTGTTCACCTTGTAAACATTAAAACCATGACCATTTCATTAAGGTACTAACATAACATTGTTTCATCACAGCATCTCCATCTTTCGTGCCCCGGAATATGTTCGGTGTCTTACCGAACACCTTAGATTGCAATATCGGCGTAGCGCGTTGACCTAATTAATTATTACTTAGAATAATTGAAATTATAGGTATTATACTCAGTGCACTTTTGTCTACCGCGTTAGCCGGGTGTATTCAAACATTTTCATCCAACATTTTGTAACATTTTAGTCGTTAAGAACATTCGAGAGTGAAGTAATAAACAGTGTTTCTCGTAAACTGTGTTTCACCTCAAAAACACCGACACCTCGCGAAGTACCCCGACACGTGTTGAATGAAATTTTTCCAATGAATCACATGACACTCGATAAGGTACCTTATTATCAACAGATCTGATCTGATTTTGTTTAGAACCTGGTTTTTGAGATATCTATTTTTTAAGTACTATATGACATGTTTTGTAATCTCTTTCATTATTTTTTTGTTATGCATAATAGGTATCTAAGTGTATATTTCTTTGTACTTACCATGTTTTGTTTTATTTATTTTAGCCTTTTTTTAACATGTTTTTCATGAATTGAAAAAATGACATAGGTATTTGACCGGTATTGAACCCACAGCCTCATGCAAAATGCGGGCACTTTAACCACTGAGCCATCAGGACATTCACATTTACAGATTATTAACTCACTTAGTAAACCACAAATATTTACAATACATCTGTTTAAAAACACTGTAAAAAAAAACTTCTTTCTTTATGGTAAACCAAAACAAGTTTCTAAGCAAATTAGGTCAACATAAAGTCAACAGTTGTCTATGATCAATGACCTGTTAGTAAACAGACGTGACCTAGAACTGACTGACTGACTCATTAATGACTCGAAGACTTCCAAGAGAAATTGGCCAATAAAACAAAATGTTAAAGGAAAATAAACCTTAATTACATGAGGGTATGATCAAGATTCCATTGAATGAGAAATTGAATTCTTTTGACATTGATCATCATAAGTAAAATGAACTTTAGTGGCTTAGGAAATGGTATTAGTTTCTTTTGGAAGTGGTATTGAGTTATGATTTTCTGACATTAGTAATTTGGGTTTTTTTGTTTAGTGTTTTTGTGGCATCTTATGCAAACTTAAAGTTCAAATTCTCTTATTAGCAGGATAGAATTCATCATTTTGTATTACACTAGTGATTTGCCCCGGCTTTGCATGGGTATATATGACAGTGGTCGTATTACTATAGAAGCAACTTTTTTTTTTTTTTATAGAAGCAACTGCACCGTTGGTCTAATGGTGTTAGGTTCGATTCCCAGGTCGGGCAAAGTGTTATTGGGTTTTTCCATTAGGAATTTCTCAGTAGCAGCTTGGAGTCTGGATATGTGCCCAGTTGTTGATAATAGGCTCGTCCCCTATTACATGGGACTTAAACATAACTGCCGAAATGTGGATGTACCAATGGGTAAACCTCTGCCTAACCCTTCGGGATTATAGGCGTGATGTTATATTACACAATAATAAAATTTATTATTCCACTTTCCACATATGAAATTCTAACTTAGTCATCACATACCTGCATTCAACCATCAATTATTTAATTGAATAATTGAAAGAAAGTAGCATAGTACTAGTCTATTATACTTAAGTATAATTACATTCCCCTGACAATGACTCATGGTGCTAATCATGAAGAAGTTCTCAGAAAAACGGTGACCTGCTATTATTATTAGTAATTATGTGAAAGTACTTTACATAACGAGGTGAAACAGACATATCAAATGGGTAGCTGTTAACTATGCATACTGCTTAAAAAACTAAGTAGCAATTAGCAAAAACAAATTGCTGGAAATTCAACATAACATCACGCCTGTAATCCCCGAAGGGTAAGGCAGAGGTGTACCCATTAGTACACCCACATTTCGCCAGTTATGTTTAAGTACGATGTAATAGGGGGCGAGTGTATTTCCATCAAACGGGCACAAATGCATTCAGAGGCTGCTACTGAGAAATTCCTGGTGGAAAAACCCAATAACACTTTTTACCCGACCTGGGAATCGAACTAAGGCCCCACGCTCAGCAGTCGCGCTCGACTACGAGACCAATGGGGCAGTACACACTATGCAAGTGCAGGACTATTGTAGGATATGGAAACAAAGTATGGACTATGGATTTGGGTACCTATCGTGGACTGGTTACCTGGTACAATATGCGCCAAGAAAGATGAGACTTGACAAGCTTCAGTAATGGGGAGCATACACAGGTATGGATGTACGAAATAGTTATCCATAATTTGTGTATCTATTCAGGGATATTTCGATGACATTTAGATTAAAATTCTTAACAATATTACCTATATTATTTATTACGAAATAACAAAGTGTGGTCAAGCCTCTTTGTTACGCATTATGGGAGGACTATGGCTCCTGCATGACCAACATTTATATGACACGGATAAAATGATGACTAATTATGAGTGAAAGTAATTAGCATATTTCTAGTGAAGCTGATGTATTTCCCAGTATTAATAGATAATGTTCATGAGTTAGCTGTAACTGCTATAATTAGCATATTATACATGAGAAACTTTGGATCCTGGAAATTGATGATTAGTTTGCTAGTGGGATGCTATCATGCTACTTGGAAATTACTATTTTCCGCCAAAACTTCGTCCGCATCAAAGTTAATATATTAACTTACGTGAACCGTACATTTTTTCAGGATAAAAAACCTATGTGCTATTCCAGATTGTACCAGATTCGTTCAGTCGTTCTGGAGTGATTATAAACATCAGATATCAAACATCCATGAATTCAAACTTTTTATTAATTAAAAAAAAATTAGGTAAGGATTATGACAAATTGACCTCAAGTTATAGTTCCGGTTGGTTAATCTGTCCCTATTTCATGGGACTTAAACATAACTGGCAGATTGTGTGTGTACTAATGAGTTCATCTCTGCCTAACTCTTCAGAGATTACAGGTGTGATGTTACATGTGTTTTGTGATCTTAAGTTCCAAACTACAATATCTCAACAACTAAACTAATTACATCAAACAAATTCAATATGGTAAATGTTGTTTAGGATAAATGCCAATGCCAAACACTGATACACAGTTAGAATTAACCCTTATATAAACTAGCCAATAAAATGTGATGACAAGAACTATCATATGAAGACCATAGTCAAAAATAGTCAAGTCGTTTGCTGATTAAAAATACAGTGAAAAAGAAAAAATTAAGGGCATAAAATTAAGATTTTGTTTTGAAAAAGTTTAAGATTCTTTGTCAGATATTGTCAAAAAATTATCAGATTGAAACTGGGTCAGTATAAACATATAAGTAGCACAAAGATCTGTGGCAAATGATAAATCTTTTAATATCACAATATTATGAAACATGTGTAATTTTTCAAAATTTCTTTTTTTATGTCATGTTTTTTTCTTAATTTGGTTTCAACTAAAGTTTATTTTTAATAAAGCTACTGGAAAATTAGTATATAATCACTGATAAGTTGACTTAAGCTGAAAAATGGGTAACCTTTGATGATAATTTCAGTTAGAAATGCATTAAACATAATTTCTAAATCAACTTAATTCTGAGTCCAATAAGAAATGTTAAAAAGTTTCATATTGAATTATCTATACTTAGTCTTTCCAAGAAGTTTTAAGTCCACTCAATATACAAAGAGTTTCAATACTCTATGTCACCTCAACCATGCTTGCATCACCATAAAAAAAAACCAATAAAATAAAGAAACTTACCAGAGCTAAACATTCTGCCTAACATGGTGTTGGGATGAGCAGTAAACTGCGCTGGGTCCACCACGAACCTCGTGTTGTCCACCACCAGCGTTATACGGTCCTCGCCAAGCTGGTTCTGACTCTTCTGCCCATTTCTTGTTGGTTCTTGAGCAGTCGACGTCGATGGTGTAGGAGTATTTGCAGTCAAATTCTTTGGCGGCATCGTAGGACGCGTTCGTATATTCGGGCCAGTACGCTTCGATAACCGCTTGCGACGCTCCTCGTCCCTTCTATACTCCTCCGTATCACTACTACTGTCTGGATAAAAGAAGGGACGACGTTCGGTCATGGCCTCTGGGCCCTGAGTCTGCGAGTCTGACATAGGCGCGTGCTCGTCCCCGCGAGCCCTCACATCACGGTCGACGCTCCTTTGTTCACGCGACGGCGATCCGTTACTGGAGGCCGTTTTAGGTTTTATTATAATTCTAGTGAAATAAAGAAAGAAAGGACAGATTCCTTGCAAAAAAAAACGTCAACGTAACAAGTTTGACAGTTTTTGCAGTGTTGTCAGAACAAAAAATATTTTTTTATTTAGTTGTGTTACTAGTTTTTGTTGATAATGAGATAAAATAATTTAGAAAATAATAGAAATCGGAACTATCTTTTTTTGTTGACAGTTGAACAAAATACGAGATAACTTTTTAATATGACTAAACCAAAAATGATTATTTATTACCCGCACGTGTACAAGCCATGTGCGACCTTTTATTGACTAATGGAATATTTCTGCTATTTAGTTTATTTGTTAACAACGCTGCACACTCAAAGGCTAGTACGAATATGTTAGTAACAAAAATAAAATCATACATTATTACAACGCAAAATAAAACTAAAACCTACGTCAGTCGTGATTTAAAAAAAAGTTAAAAACTTGAATGAATCGGCTGTTGACCTTTCCAATCCATTGCTGTCAAATGCGGAAATTGGTTAATTTAATAAAAATACTACAATAGTTTTTTACTAAATAGTGTTAGTATAAACATCCCACCTAATCGAGCTGTGAATAAATGTGATAAACAACCAAAAACTAAAGTGCCGTGACTGTAAGAATAGTGTAAAAAAGTGTAATTATAAGGCGACGCTTACAGGGCGTTACTCATATTTAACTGTAAAAATTGTAAGAAATGGATCCAAAACTGGAGTATCATGACCCTGACTACCCGGAGGCTTCTGTGTGCGTCAAGGAGGAGCCTCCGAGCTTCTCGGAAGAGGAGAAAGTTGAGAAAATCAAAGAAATTATCAGGCGGGAATTTTTGAACGAGCTTGAAATACGTGAAAATGAAGTTATGCTGATAGATCAACGGTTTGTTGTTTTTCTCATTTTGTAGTTGTACACAAAACATTTTTAAGGTTAAATTTGTGAGTAAATAATTTAAACACCGTGTATGTTGTAGCATGTGGTGTTTTTTCTAATCAGATTTTTACCTGTAATCTTGCATGTGTCATTTTGTTAATTATTATCATTTTGCCAAAAGGTTTTAGAATTTTATAATCAGTTTAACCTCATCATCCTAACTTTAATACTTCAGTAATTCTTGTATTTAATGCATGAATAGTTCATATGGAATATATTAATTTGTTTTTAAAAGTACAAACTAATAATATTAAAACATTTTATTGCTTGTTCTGTGATAGCTTTTTAGTTTCTTGCGTTCCAATACTCTATAAATATAATTAGTACTTGCTTACTCGTAATTTAAGTATGGATATAGCTTTTTTGTAACCTAACTTTGACACTTGTCTTTAAAAAAGCCCTTTCCATCCCTTAGCTTGCTGAACACTGCACTGATTTTCTATCTTTTTCTCTCAATAAAAATTTTAGTCACTATGGACAATCTCGGCATTGTATTTTAAGGCCCCTATTGAGAATTTCCTAATCGAAAATCCTAATAAAAATTTACCTGACCTTGGAACCAAACCTATACTCAGCAATAGCTCTTGCTACCATGGGACCAACAGGGCATTAAATTATTAATTAACATGTAATAGGAAAAAACCCTCAGATATATGCTTTATCCTTTTGCTAAGTTTTTTAATATGGTGTACAGTTACCGGCACGTAAGTTGGCAAGAGTTTTTGTAGTGGGGGAAGTTTGCGCACGCACAATTTCATACATTTTTATATGCGCGAACTTCCCCCACTACAAAAATCTCTTGCCAAGTTACGTGCCGGCAACTGTACATAGACAGACAGAATTACCTACTTTCACATTTATAATATTAGTACATAAATACATACATAAACTCACGCCTTTTTCCCATGGGGGTAGGCAGAAACCACACAATGCCACCTGCTATGATCCTTACATACTCCTTTTGCCTCATCCACATTCATACATCTGGTCATACAAGCACGCCGGTTACAAGTACCTGACCTTTCTGAAGAACCTCACCAATAAGGTCAGTATAGGTCTTCCTAGGGTGTACGCTCCCTGTGTTGCTACTCACCTCTGCCATATAAATACCTTTTGTTAATCGTTTTTCACTCATCCTCTCGACATTACCAAACCATAATATTAGTATGGATATAATATCGTAGTCCATCTTGATCTTTATCAACAAAACGACAACAAATAGGGTCCTAACTAAATGACTCCACAATCTATACCTAATAAAGAACATATTGCTTTCCAGAATGTCCACATCACGACGTCTGCTCCACCGTCTCCGGTATGCGCTGGTGAACAGTTACTACAAAGATCAGAAGCTGCTTCTCACTAATGGACAGATCCAGGATGAGATCGCTGCACAGCATGAACCTAGGGCCAGGACTGAGGTGAGCGTAACCTCTTGTATATGCGAATGCAGATATGCACTAATTTTTGTACCTGTTGTCTGCCGGAACATACATCTACGCTTACAATACAGTACTACTGCGCGGCAGACGGCGTATAAACGTAATCCTGCGCGTCGCGGCATACGGAAGCCAGGAAATAAATTAACAGGATCATAATTCTATTTTCTTTTTATTTCTTTTCTTTTCGTGTCTTTTTGTTACCCCTTATTACATCAGTTATCTGCCAGTGAAAGTCCCGTCAAACTCGGACCAGCCGTTCCAGAGATTAGCCAGAACGAACAGACAGGCCATCAGACAAAAATTCAAAAAAATATATATATTGGAATATGTACCGTATATGTGTATACATGCATGCATGTAGTAAAAAGCGGTTATTTTAATATAACAGACAGACACTTTAATTTTATTTATTTGTATAGATTCCTGTAAAAAAATCACTAGTATATTTACCTACTTCAATTTGATAAGGTTGAAAAACTAAACCTTGTATATTGATTTACCCTAACCTTTATAACCGTTGTTTCCCCCCCCCCCAGGTATCCACAATACTCCGCGAGGGTCAGCGTCGACTGCACCCGTCAGTTCGCAAGCTGCTGGGCAAGCAGACCGTCGACCTTGAGGAGATATTCAAGACCAGAGCACCCAGAAACAAGAGTAGGAAAGATTACTCGGTAAGTAATCATTCAACTACAGTTACGTACATAAACAGCAGTTTAGGCTGTGTATCCGTCAGTCAGAAAGAAGGGACTGTCAGACTTTTACTGACTAAAAAACCACCCTGTTCCTTCTGTTGCCCTTTACGTTCCGGGGCCACGGTATCCTGTTAAGGCGTCCCGCAACCCCGGCAGGTTTTTTACCCCCTAAGGGATAGAATTTCGGAAAATACTTTCTTATCGGATGATTATAAAGAAGACTCCAAGTTTCAGGTCTCAGGTCAGGTATGATCAGCGGTTTAGGCTGTGCGTTGATCCATCAGTCAGTCAGTCATTCAGGACAAAGGATTTTTGTATAGAAAATAAAATTCAGAAGTCTTTTAAAATGTAGTGCCGCACGATATGGTATGGCAAATAGCATAATTATGTCTTAGGCTTCGAAATTACTAAAGTGCATTATCAAGCACTATCCAAGTACGTAGCGTCGTTGATACATCTCAATTATCGTAAATGCTCTATTGTGTGCCAATTGTGTTGGCCTGGGCACTGGAATTGCGATTCAGCTGACATGCATGATATCACGCTGAGTCCTCCAGAAGGGGTAGACAGTACTCTCATATTTGTTAACACAGGTATGAAATTCAGCATAGAACTGAAACATGTCTGTTAAAAGATTATACGTTGACATTTTTTTGACAGTTTAAAGTTTATCTTGGACATCACTGACATCGGTGAAGGAAAACATTGTGATGAAACCTGGACTTACACCAGTACTGTCCCACTCAAACCATGTCAGAGGCCCTTGAAGTGGTTTAGAAACTCTGACACTAGGGTGTGTGGGGTCGTAAGATCTTACTACCCACACGATAAAGAAGAAAGAAAAATGGCCTTATTAAAATAAATAATTTGACTTTGACTTTATTTTCACAGGCGATGCTCCAAAAACGTAATTACACTATATCAGCGGACACGACGAAGACTCTCCGTCCGGACCGGAAGCCGGACGAGATGATACTCGTGATGAATGAGGAGCCGTGTACAAGCCGGCCCAAGAAGGTGCCGCGCCACCTCGACCCTAAAGTCACAAACGTCGTGACCTTGGATGAGGTCACTAGGAACAAGATGAAGTATCGTTATAGGATTGTTATTGGTAAGTTATCCTTAACATGACCTTCTTTGACTGTCTTGTTGGTCTAGTGGTTGCAAAGCGCGACTGCTGAGCTTGAGGTCTTGGGTTCGATTCCCAGGTTGAGCAAAGTGTTATTGGATTTTTCCATCAAGAAATTCTCAGTAGCAGCCTCGAAGTCTGGATTTGTGTCCGGTTGATGGCAACAGGCTCGCCCCCTATTACACGGGACTTAAACATAACTGGCGAAATGTGGGTGTACTAATGGGTACACCTCTGCCTAACCCTTCGGGGATTACAGGCGTGATGTTATCCTTAACATTTACAATTCTTCTGTACGTGTGTTTGTTACCCAGCTCCTCCTAAACGGCTGGACCGATTTGGATGAAATTTAGTGTGTATATTTCAAACGATTCCTGCATGGCAGGACAACGTCTGTCAGGGCCACTAGTAATCAATACAAATAAATAAAATTGAAGATCTGTTTTTCCCGGTTAATGTTCTAAACGTCTAAACTGATTTAGATGGGACTATTCCTGGCAGATTGCTGATGTTATAAGGAGTAACTGAGGCTACTTTCATTATAGAAAAAAAGAATTAGGGTCTCTGTGATATGTCTTGTTGCAACTCTTATTCACAGAAGAAGGTATTCTTATTGTTCCATGTTGAATTCCCAGGCAACACATCAAAGTACGCCCCGCCCGCGTCCCGCGCGGACCGCTCCACGCACAAGTGGCTGCTGTACGTGCGCGGCAGTGCGCAGGCGCCGGACATCTCGCGCGTCGTCACCGCCGTCAGCGTGCGTCTGCACCACTCCTACGCGCCGCACCACACTGTGCATATAGAGTGAGTGGAAACGACAAAGATAACAAATCGTCACGTAAGGGAAAAGCGTTATGCACCCCCTCCCGACGACCTTCCCTCTCTTTCTATAATGTACGGGTGTGTATATGTATGTATGCGAGAATCGAAATTCGTGCAGCAAGCTTTGTGCGCGGCCAGCTGTATAACCTCAACGTGGCAATTTTTGATCTTGTTGTTTTGTTTTTGTTTAAATTAATTAAAGTTGGTTTGTCCGAAAATTTTGGTGCGAAAACAAAAAATCTTTCCCTTTTATAAAAAAAAAGAATTAGGGTTCCGCACAAAAAAATACCCGCAGACAACCGACATGCACGCGGACGTATTCGCAGGGTTTGGCTAGTATTAACTATGTTCTTATTACATTTGTCAGCAAACCACCGTACCACGTCTCGCGGCGCGGCTGGGGCGAGTTCCCCGCCAAGATAGAGCTCCACTTCGCGCTGCCGGAGCGCAACCGGCCTGCCTCCGTGGAGCACACCATCAAACTGGACAGGAACTACACCGGCATGCAGATGTTAGGTCAGTAGTTAGAGATAAACTACAATAACATGGCGCGCCCCTCCACAATTTAAAACGTTTGAAAGTATTTACAAGACTCGCAACGCATGTGTGCGTACTGAGACGGCTCTCGAAACAAAAACAAATCAGCGATTTGTTGCTCGACTAGCGGCGTCAATAATCACTCATTATTACTAGTATGGCGCTGCACTGACATACTCTATGAAAATGACACGTGCTTTGTCTTGCGCGGTCTTGATAGAACAGTTATGATTAGTTGACTAACAAATCTGCCGATCTAAAGACAAATACTTACAACTACATAAAAACTCTTCCTTAAGGATATGACTACACACATTGAAATAGTAATATGGAGGGGCGCGCCTCGCGTACGAAGAATTCCGTACCATTATCTTTAAAAACGGCAAAAAAAGTCACGTTTGTTGTATGAATGGGAGCCCTCATTAAATATTACTCGTATCTTAATTTGTTATTTATATTTAAAGTACTCTCATTACTTTCAAAAACTCCAAAATTCTCAAAAATTCAATCTCCTTCCAGGCGCTGAAACCATTATAGACGTATGGCTATACAGTACACCTGAAATGCTACAATACGAGTTCAAAGAAGACCCACAAACTGAAACCATCGCTGAAACAGTCATAGAACAGAAAGAGACAGAAATAGTGCCTGAAAGTATAGAAAACTGTGACACACATACAGACAACTGGATGGAATTCTTCTCCAAAGGACCCACAGAAGTTGATGTTGATGAAATGATAATTAAACCAATTAAAAAGGAGCCAGAGGAACCCAAACAAGATATTGATAATGTGGCAGAAGTTGAGAATACAACGGAGAAGGTCAGCGAAGTGTGCAACGAGGTCAATGTGAAGACGGAGAAAGAGTGGGTAGTGAACTACAAACCTGATATAGACATTCCAAATGAAATATTAAGTCAACCGGCATCACCTAAGAAACGAATAGTCAAATACATAGATCCAAATACAGGAAAGATATACTACCTAGAAATGGATAGAGCGCTAGATTTAAGCAAAGTTCAAGAAATAGTCATCAATAATAAAACGGCTAAAATAAGTCCGATCAAATCAAACGGGCTGAAGTCGTTTAGAAAGAAGAAAGGGGTCTCCTTACTGAAACCAGAAGTTAAAAATATGTTGAAGAATACAGAGAATTCCAAAATTCAATCTAACTTTTCTCATATAGAGAATGATCATTGTTATTTGGCAACACGGAAGAGGTTTGATAATGTTGCCAGCGTGGAAGTTAAGAAGGAAAAAAGTTTGTTTGACAGTCTATGTTCTAGTGTTGCTAGATTAAATAATGTGCGGTGTGGTGTTAATTATTTGATTAAAAAGATACCTGTGATTACGGATCAAGCTAGAGATTCGGATTTTGTGAAGCATTTTCCTTTTGTTGTGGAATCTGAGGAGAAATATTGGAAAATGGATTTTGCTAAACGAAGAAATATTGAAGTAAGTAGTTTATGTTATTACTGTTCTAGCTATTACCCGCGGCTTCGCTCGCGTTAAATTCGGATATAATAGTGTACTCCTAAGTTTTTCATACAAACTTCAGACCCCCGTTTCATCCCTTTAGTAGGGGGTCAATTTTAAAAAATCCTCTCTTTGCGGACGTCTGCTATAGGCTAGTTGACACTACCATCAATTGACGTACTTTTTATGACCTGTCAAAACGCGATTCTTTCATAGATTTTGGTATGGAAATAGCAAGCTGTGACGTCACATAATTGGCAACTCATTTGTCTAACTATTTATTGATTTCAAAGCCACAAAAAATCAAATTTTTCAGTAAATTGAAAATTAATCGGGTTTTCAGGGCTAAAATAAAGTGTTTCTTTAAAGAAGTTATGTCTGGAATTATTGGTTAATGTTGTCAACTACCCAATTGCTTTGTGACGACCCCGGGTAGTCATAAAGCCGCAATTATATTAAGCTGACGCCGCGTGTCGCCACGCGTGGGAAAGCTATCGATTTCATACATTTAAGCCACAATTATATTAAGCTGACGCCACGTGTCACCACAGGGGCACGGGGCAGGTTAAGTATAATCGCAGCTTTAGTCGGTTGCTCTGCGACACGCGGGACGGGACTAATGTAATCAATCCAGTACTAAATGTATGTAACCGATAGCTTACCCACGCGTGGCGACACGCGGCGTCAGCTTAATATAACTGCGGCTTAAAGCAGTTGTGAGTTGGCTGTGGTAAAACGACGGTAACGACGGTGGTGTTCACATTAGGTCGGATCGGCAGCGTCTAGTGTGAACAGCAACACCCGACAGTCGGTCAACGGTAAAACTGTCGGTCTAACCTAATGTGAACCAGGCCTAAGCTATACAAATATTTGTTCCGTGCGAGAATTGAACCCGCGACAAGCAACGCAGCAGCCTATAGCTTAGCCACTGCGTCAACGGTGTCGTCAAATTAATGCTTAGACTTTGAACAATAACCATTTCTGTTTTTTTCTTCCAGTGGTCCCGAGCGAAACTAATAAACAAGATTTTAACAGACCACAGTTCGGTAACCGAACCAATATGGCGGACGAAGCAGATCCTCGCGTACACCCGCCTCCACGGCCACTACCCGATCAGATCAGAAACCATGCAAATCAAAACGGAGACAGACGATTGGTCGTCCTGGAACGACCTAGAAAACATCCGCAAAATGGAATCGAGCATCAAAGAATTATATCCAAACCCTGCCGATATTAACACGCTATCAATTTTTGACACTTCCAACTTTACCGACCGCAGTAGAAATTCCGATAGCGTATCGGAAGTTCCGCTTTCCGATGATGAGGAGGTAGATGTGATGACGCTAGGGAGTAGGACGAGGGTTAAGACGGAAGTGGCAGATAATACGGGGCTGACCGTACTTCCGGTGGCCGATGACGATGATAGGCTCCGATTTATGTTTATTGAGAGGAAGTGTGCCGATATTGGGGTGGAGCTGAGGAATGAAGATGTTGGCAATGGATATTCTTATAGGTCAGTTAAATTATATTTTTCTTACTCCTCCGCTATTCTTTTCTGATTAATTTCGTTGCGGGACCCAAGACAGTTAATCGTTTCTCTGGGACTCGTCGAGCTTCATTGCCTCGGCGCTTTACTGGTGGCCTCCACTGTCGATTCTGGCTTTCAGGAGTTGCAGTGGGTGGGAACAGTGTGGCGGGCTTGTCCCAATTTTTTTTAAAAATAGGTCAGTTTTAAATGTGTTATTATCTTTTGATCTGGAACATCACTATACTACCTCGTTGGTCTAGTTGTCGCAAATCGCGGCTGCTGAGCATGAGGTCTTGGGTTCGAATCCCAGGTAGGGCAAAGTGTTATTGGCTTTTTCCATCAGGATTTTTTCAGTAGCAGCCTCCTAGTCTAGATTTGTGCCCGGTTGATGGCAATAGGCTCGCCCCCTATTACATGGGACTTAAACATAACTGGCGAAATGTGGGTGTACTAATGGGTAGACTTCTGCCTCTCTGCCACATGTAACTTTCGGCTTCGTTCAATGTCTATCTACACCAAAAAAACTCAACAGATATAAAAATCTTATTACTGATGACCCACAGTGCTGTCCATGCCGTGATGCTGTCCGCTGTGCGAAGTTTCGCCGAGGAACTCGTGCGCAGCGCGCTCGCCGTCAAGCTCACTGAAGACGCGACACACACGACACCTACTGTGTGGGCTGGGTTAGTTACTATTCATTGTATATTTGAGATTTATACCGCCAAAACAAACATAATATATAATGTCAATTTTCTTCCATTTTCCTAAGAAATTGTAAATATTTTAAACATACATTGAACTGTTATGGCTGGATAGTAATGTAATATTTGAACCTACTTACGCAAAACGGAACCAACCCACACAATGAAAGTTTTGAGAAAAATGACTTTTGTCATATTGAAATAGTTGGCGCAATAAATTGAGTTGAGAGCTTGTGGGTTGGCTTGTTTTGTCAGAATTAAGCTTATTACTGAAAGATGTTACAGAAATAATAAACACTGTTTGTAGTAACCATAACGTAAACATTTTTGGTCCCAAAATTGACCCTTGTGGTACTCCTGAGTTTAATGCGACTTAACTGTACCTGTTAGCCTGAACGTAGAAGTGGTTATGACATGAAATTTAAAAGCTATTGATCAAAAAATAATTTTGGTAAGAAAAGAGGTTTTTGCTTATGTATTTCATGAATAAGCCTGTGATTCACCTTGTCGAATGCCTTCGTACGATCAACTTTGATAGCGGCAATGTGCTTGAACTGAAATGCAATAGAAATTGAGTTGGAAATTGCGTAACTGCGTCCAATATAATAAATGCCAAGCGGAATTATATCTTGCACATAATTTTCTACTCTATTCGTAATGTATTTTAGTTCATTATCAATTAATAAATAAAAACTGCTCGTGAATATTAGTGTTCTGTTTGCTAGCAACATTTTGTAGACACTATTTACTATCCAAAATTTTCGGTATCTCCTACTAATAATATAAGCTAAAGATTTTGTTGTTTCAACACGCTTATTTCCGGAATTCATGGTCAGATTCTAAAAAAAATTCGTTAATAGAAACCTACCTTATCCCCGAGTGCTCTAGGCTATATTTATTCACAAAAAAATTAGAGATCAAGAAAATTAACACGCGGGTAAAACGACTTAATATTTCCTGTATGTTCCCGGCAGCTCGTCGTCCACGCGCTGCCTGGTGTCGGCGCGGCACGTGTACCTGGCGGCGTCGCACGACAGCCGCGCGCGCGCCCTCACCGCCGCCGACCTGGCCACCACCGCCACCAAGCACATGCGACCTGCTCTATAATATACATACTCTTATACAACCAACGTGTTTTATTGATCATCTATAATGTTTTCTGTCATCCTCTTCTTTGACCTTTCGCATTTACCCTTACCCTGTCAGTTTTACCCTAGCCCTGTCACTTTTACCCTTACCCAGCCACTTTTACCCATACTTGTGTCACTCTTACCCTTGCCCTGTCACTTTTACCCTTGCCCTATCAGTTTTACCCTTGCCCTGTCACTTTTACCCTTGCCCTATCAGTTTTACCCTTGCCCTGTCACTTTTACCCTTGCCCTATCAGTTTCACCCATACCTTGTCACTTTATGCCACCTTATAATTTATTATTATACTGTACAGCGGAGAATTTGTAATCACAAATCCTCCGTTGTCCGTCCATCTGTTAGTCAGCGGGTTGTCAACGGCAATAGTTTACTGCAGAAGGGTAAAAGTTACGATAATATATGAGTAAGATAGGGTAAAGGAAAAGGAGTGGGGGGGGGGCGGTTAATGGTTATAAAGGTAATGGTGATGCCAACCAACCCTAAAAAGAATTGAATCTAGTTGCCTTCCTTTATAACCAATTTACTGAATAAACATCATTCCATTTAATTTTATTTCCAAAAAGTAGTTTTATATAGAATTAAATGGGCAAGAAATTCCATACTAACTCCGACCACTATACATGAAGACAGAAAGGCGACCATAGGAGTGACGCTGCAGTGGGGCAGTTCTTGGACCATGATGTGACGTCTTCGCAGTCTAGAGGATGAAAGTTGTACAAAAATAAAACGACTGTCTACATAAAACAGTTTTAATCAGTTTCTGTATAAAAACACATTCGAGGATAAAACTTAAACCTTACGATAAGTAACTATTTCAGTTAAACGAGATATAGAGGTGTAAGAAGACACTTATTGCAGCCGAAAGTTAAGGTCAGTTTACACCGAGACGCGACGCGACGTGACGATACTGGAAGAGGCCAGTGATTACGCGTTGAGACGCGCGCCGCCGCGAGACGCATCGCAACGTCGCCGCTCTTGCACGCCGCGCGTACCTGCGATTCACCGCTGCGTAGCGATGCATCGCTCTAAGCCTCTCGGAAAAAGGCTAAGCAGATGATGAGTACTCAAACATAATAAAATTATTTCCCATACAAAATACTAACGCGCTCGCAATCGAACGTGAGTGAAAAAACTCACTTTTAGCAAAGTGAAAGTACATTTATTTTGCGTATATTATGTACTAGTCTATAACAAAAACAGTGATTTTTCCCACCAAAACTTAAAGTTACTAATAAGCCCAGCAATAATGTTTACTCAATGTTACTCAGTTTGCGTAGTTAATGGCTTTAACATGTCTTTTTACACCGCGTACATTATTCTAAAACTAATCTTTAAAAAATCACATGTCCTAAATATACTTACAGAAGAAATTATCACAACTCACTAAATCATTAATACCCGTCAGACGTGGTAACGTAAACATTTTTAGTACCAGCAGTGCTATTCTCTAAGCTTTGTGTTTAGTGGATTTTCAACCTTATAGTGTAGATCACAACGTTGAAAATCCACTAAACACAAACCATAGTGTCAGTGCTGCCGCGGCGCTGTGTTTTTAGAGAATGCAGATCTCGATTGAAATAAGGTTCGTATTCGTATGAATCGCGTGGAGGCGCATACTATAAGTTAGTCTTTAATACAACCTAGTCTAATCTATACTAATATTATAAAGCTGCAGTGTTTGTTTGTTTGTTTGAACGCAAATCTTTGGAACTACTGGTCCGATTTGAAAAATTCTTTCAGTGTTAGATAGATTAGTTATCGAGGAAGGCTATAGGCTATATACCATCACGCTACGACCTACGGGAGCGGAGCAGTAACCAAAGACGCGGGTGTAACCGCGGCGGACAGCTAGTCAACAAATAAAATTAGTCTTAGTATTCTCAACTGTCGTAATGGCTTAGCGGTAAAGGCGCCCGCCTCTTATGCACGGGGCAGCGATTTGAATACGGACAAGTATCTTTGAGACTATTACATAATGTACTTTCTTAGTTTACCATGGATATCACTGACATCGGTAAAGGAAAACATCGTCAGGAAACCTGGACTTACAATAATAATTAAGATAAGTCTAAAATTGCCAATCCACCTTGAGCAAACGTTATCAATGCTCGTGCCTTCTCTGTATGAGAAGAGGCCTTTGCTCAGAGAGCAATGAAGAGGGCAACTGACATATAGGGAGAAGGTAACTGACATAGCTCTAGTGATGAAAGGACTCGAGTCTTTTAAGTCTTTAAAAAGGACTCGCCTCGGTTATGAGGGTTTGCGACTCTATCGAGTCCTTAAACCCTGAACCCTAACCCTTTTAAGAGTCTTAAGACTCACGACTCGAGGTTTAAACATAAGACTCGTCGTTTTAAAAAGACTCCTGTTTTTAAACGACTCAGGCGCAACGAAAAGGTTCGAACCCTTTTGAAAAAGACTTAGTTCGTGAGTCGTGCGAGTCGCGAGTCGTGAGACGCGCGCGTAAATACGCGTCAACAATATGTTACAATGATTGGGCTTGTAGGTATCTTCTGTACCATTAAAAGTTATTACTATTATTATTAAGTACTTCTAATCTGTAATAAATATGTTTTAATCATACACTGAAGTTTACGTCATTATGGTCTCACATTAAACGACTCGCTTTGTTAAAAGACTCGAGTCCTTTTCTTAAGACTCGCGACTAAGCCTCGAACCTTTTAGTAAAGAACTCGAGTCGTTTTAAATGACTCGAGTCTTTTAAATGACTCGAGCTCTTTTACATTAGTAACAAGCCTCGAGTCCTATTTTTGGAGTCGAGTCTTCAAAATCGAGGCTAGTCTTAAATAAAAAGGTTTGAAAGCCTCGAGTCCTTTCATCACTACATAGCTCTCAAAATTGCGAAACTCAAGTAGCAATGGGCAGGACACATAGCCCGTAGAGCAGACGGCTGGTGAGGTCGTAAGGGTTGGACCTCATCTGGCAGCACGGAATCGCCTTTTTCCGTCGCCCTTTCTCTTTCTGTCGCTTAGAACTGTCATTTGCTAGGCGGAGACAGAAAGCATAATGCGATAGCACGCGGCGGAATCCTCGAGGCGATAGGTCCAGATGAGGTCCAACCTTAAGACTCTCGAGTTGCAACCACAAGGTGTATCAAATCAATTAGGACCATATTTTCTATTCTTATTAGACCATCTGTGTAACATAGCTCTTAAACTCTGCATTAGCTCTCTAAATGTGATTGCTTTCCAACCAACTTCTCGCGCGTAATCCATTGCATAATTAGGTATGACAGATCTAGCATGATGATGCAAAGATGGCTTACATTTCCCTTTGGTCCTGCCAACAGCAGATATCCTTCCAGTCATAGAGCAAGTTTCTAATGCTTTTCGAGTAAATACTTCTTTGAAAAGTTGTCGTGCAAACGATCTGACGTCACGGCATGTTTGTTTGGATGTTTCTAAACCTGCAGCACTGAGATATACGCCGCTGTTACCCAACTCTGCTAAGCCTTTGCCTGCATGTGGATGCTTTAGTGTCCATGTTGTGTCTTCTTCTCCATTCTCAATCTTATTAAGATTATTTTCAAAGAGCTCTGGTGTTGGAGATGAGATATCTGCTGTTGATTCAGTATCAGTAAACATCTGTTCATTTGATTCGTAATTCATTTCAACATCCACTCTGTCTGTTACCTCTTCCTCTTCTTCCTCAGAATAATATAGTTCATTATTCTCTTCTTCATTATCTATTTCTTCAAAGCTTTCGTCTTCAATCAATATATTAGAATCTTGATCAATGTCTTCATCTACTGTTTCAAGTGGTGGACAATCTTGATACTTTAAAAATATTTGATGTAGAGTTTCTTTGTTTTCATGTACTTTTAAGTACAAACTTTTTATGTCAAAAGTTAATTCATTAATTTTCTGTAATGCTTGATTTTGCTCAATCTGTAGGTTGAGTAATAGTTGTTTGTCTATGGGAGAAAAGTTTGTATTTGATAGATCTATTTGTTTTTCTTGGTCGAGATTTTTTGGGTTGTTGTTATTTAGGAATTGTGGTGGAGAATTATTAATAATGTCATCCATTTTGGATTGCAGACATTTTGGCAATATAAAATTTTCAGGTTCATTTTTGCTGTGTTTTGGACCACCTGTACATAAGTCTGTGTCCACTTGAGGTTCAACGTAATCCAAAACAGTATATTTAGTAGAAATTTTTAAATTTGGAATATTTTCTTTTAATGCATGTTTATGTTTTGATTTTTTACTTTTGTCTCTTGCATAAACTTTCAATTGCTTTTTCAAATATTTTTTCAAAGATTTTGTTAACTTTTTGCTCTTTTCTGACTTTGGTTCAGGCTTAACAGGGTTGATGACTGACTCATCTGCAAAAAAAAAACATCTCAAATTCTAATCTAAAATTCCTTTTTTAAATATTTTTTTTTTATTTACATAGGATGGGTTGACTCTGACATTTGAGCACAATCTTTTTCTATCTATGTTGATACTAGGTTAGGTTAGATGGGCTGTTTCCGCACTTAGCCTCTTTATTGGGCCATTGTAAAGTATGTTGATACTAGCTTTTTTACTATCTATGTTGATACTAGCTTTTGCCCGCGACTTCGTCCGCGTAAATGTCGGGCCCCCGTTCATCCCCTTAGAGGGTAAATTTTAAAAAATCCTTTCTTAGCGGATGCCTACGTCATAACATCTACCTGCATGCCAAATTTCAGCCCGATCCGTCCATTGGTTTGGGCTGTGATAGATCACTATGTCAGTCAGTCAGTCAGTCAGTCACCTTTGAGTTATATATATTTAGATTGAAATGATTTAATGATTTTAAATAACTCTGTTGGGCTGAATTGTCGTTTAATCGGTCAAGCCCCGGCTGACTTACTGGTAAGTCAGAACAATAGAAAATCAATTGTGTCTCATTATGTGGGACTTGAGTAATTAAATTAGGCCATATGACTTACAGGATTAATGTTAGTCTGAAATCAGCATTCCTCCTTGAAAAACTTCTCTGTATAAGAAGAGGTATTATTACAGTACTTACTTTTGCTGTTTTCATATTCATTTTCTTTGGTACCACCGGTTCTGATAAAACCAATGATGGCATCCTCATACGATTCTGAAACAAAAAAGAAATTGAAACAAAGAACAAAAGCTGGCCAAGTGCGAGTTGGACTTGCACAGAGGTTCCGTACCACTGTACAATATTGAATACAACATACACAAAATACCATGGTTCTTGAATTTTTAATTTTAATTTTTTAAATTTTATTTATTTTTATTATTTGTTGGTATAGGTCCGCTCCAGTGTGTCGTGGAGTGATGTAATAAGCCTATTTTATTCCTTACTAGCTTTTGCCCGCGACTTCGTCCGCGCATATGTCGGTTATCGCGGACGCAGTCGAAGTCGAAGTCGAATAAAAAGTAGCCTATGTCCTTTGTTGGGGTTCACACCCTGTACCAAATTTCACACAAATCGGTTCAGTAGTTTAGGCGTGAAGAAAAGACAGACAGACAGACAGAGTTACTTTCGCATTTATAATATTAGTTAGGATGAACCTAGCATCATATACAATGAGAATTTTTCAAATCAGACTGGTACTTACTTCTAGAGATTAGCGCGTTTAAACAAACACACAAACATACAAAAAGCTCTCATCAGCTTTAATATTTTTATCACGAATCTCGTGTGCGCTGTTTCGGAGGAGTGCGACCACGGTGTTTGTGGTCGCACTCCTCCGAAACAGCGCGATCGATTTTAATGAAATTTTTTATGTATATTTGGTAGATATGAGAATAGGTCTTAAAGTATTTCATACCGCTACGAAGTCGTGGGCAGTAGCTAGTATTAGTATAAAGTAAACAACTTTAATAATAATTTACCTGCTTTATATTTTATTTCTCCGACATATAATTTCCATTCGTCGTCAGGAGGTTCCCTGTTCATTAATCTGGTCGCAGTACGAGACTCATCTTCTGAAGGGTAGCGGATAGCGACTGTTTTGCCTCCAAGAAATTTATATTTAACCCAAGAGTCTGGTACACAAACTCGGTTGCTGGTTGGAATCGGCGCATCTTGGCATTCTATTACTATAAAACCATTAGAATCGTCGTGCGGCATCTTGAAATAAATTAAAAGGGCATGTATTGTTTTACGTTTATGAAAATCCTCGGAAATTCATATTATTTGTAGTGGAGTAAATAATAAACGTTGAGGAAGACGAGATAAAAATATTGAATGGAAATTGAAAAATTGAAAATTGAAATTCGTCCGTCCGTCGCTTAGGTCCGTCGTCTATAGCTGTCAAAAACGTCAGTCAAAGACATAGAGTATGTCAAAGATAATTATTTTATGCGATTTGACACTTTTGACAGCTGTCTGTAATACCGCGTTTACATTCAGCCGTAGTGAGCAGGGAAGTGGGCAGGACGAGTGTGTAAACGCAATACTTCTCATGCCACTGCCATTGCCACTTGCGCTGCCCGGCGCTCCCCAAAATGGCGGTTTTTTGTGCGGAAGTCAAAGGACCGGCAGCGCGAGCGGCAGTGCGTGTTTACATTCTGCTCCGACGCTCAGCTCAGTACCAGTGATGCCAACTTAGCAACTTTATAGCTAGATCTAGCTATTATTTGGTGACAGACAGCTACAATTTAATAAAACTTGTAGCTAAACTTTTTAGCTACTTTTTCTAGCAACTTTTCATTTCATCATAAGACGCGAGTCTATTGAAATCAGTCGAGTAGTGTGCCGAGTCGAAAGAAAAAAACACCTATGGTCATAGATGCTACGGTAAGTACAGGTTGACAGTGCTGACACTGGCCGGGAATTCCCTGATTCCTCTGCGACAGAATACTTAGTAAACCAAAATAATACGCGCTATTCGTATTCTACCTTGTGTTGTTTTGTTTTATCCATATAAAACTAATAGAAAAAACTAAACTAATAGTCTCCATTAGAGACTCCCTCAGGAAAGGTGGTAATTCTGCTATGACTGTGTTTTGCCTAAAGATGTACTGCATAAAATGGGCACTGTTGAAAAATATTCGAAATCAATGAAAGATACTGAACCCCAGCCATCGACATCTTCCTCTTTAATTGATTTTTTTTATTCAATTGCGTACACTAGACTTCATTTAACTTCTTGTTGGAATTAATGAAAATAAAAATGATTATCAGAAATTGACATTTTATTATAACCTACTTATATATTGTAACATAGCAACTTCTAGCAACATTTTTGGGTAAAAAAAACTGGAAATCTAGCAACATTTTGAAAATGTCTAGCTACTGGGTAAAGCTAGCAGTTGGCAACACTGTTCAGTACTCGCCGAGCGCATGGAGGAGAAAGACGTTCGTTTAGATCATCGAAAATGCCGTCCGAATGGAGCTATGAGATAACAATAAAATTCTTAGAACTACTGGAAACGGAAAAAGTAATTTGGGATGTTACGGATAAACAATATAAACAGAAACGTAAGGTTCACGACGCGTAGAATTTTATTTTTTTTAAATTTCGATGGATAGATATCATCCACCATCGTCTACGACGAACATTCTTTTTTTGTATTCGTAACCTTTTTAAATATCGAACATAATTATGTATCGCAAAAAGAGACAGCGCGGCCGCTGTAATTATTTCGACGTCTGCCATTGCCGAAACTTGAAAGCGAAGTGAGTGGTACTAGGGCAGTATGTAAACACACACTTCTCTCGATCCTGCTGCGGCAGTATTTAGGGAATTATGCCGGCAGCGCGAGGGGCAGCGGCAGGGGCTGAATGTAAATGAGGTATTACGGGTAGTGATAAGGTAACCCGCGAAAATCAAAATTTCCTACGTTTTTCGCAATATCCACCTCATAACAGTTTGTAGGTTAATAGAAAATTAGACGCTGTATTTATTTTACAGAAATATAAACATTACAAACGAACAACACCAAACAACTTATGTTATGTTACAAACGAATATTTTTAAAGCATAAAAAATAATTAGTTTATGGTCGAATATTTATATATTATTGACAGAATTTTATTTGGCCTAAAAGCAATGATATTTTAGTTATTAGAATATCATTGCCTAACAGTCAATTAGTTGAAAATATGGTAAAAATTCAATATTTTGTGCTACAAAAGAAAAGCTAATGACAGAAACGACTCGCTGCAAAACCGACTCCACATTCGTATTGTCTGCCCCACTTAGAGTAAATTACAGTCTTCGGTGTAATTTAAGCCCGCGTAATTGCGGAGGGACGAGGTGGCCCGTGAGCTCGAGAACAGGTGGTAAGCGTAAATACCATCTGTGATGATAAGCACGCGTGGTACCGCCAAAACCCCGCGTCGCTGGAGCCGTGACAAAAACTATGCCTATTATAGCCTATAGTTTACAATACTGCTGACGCTGATTCGGTCTTATATATCGAAGTTTTGCCGATAAAACTAATCACACGAGTTTATTTCGCCTTATGCCAATCGATAATTCAGTACTGTATCGCTTCATGGGGTGGCGCACAAAAAACCATATTGCTTCCCCTTGAAAGAGCTCAAAGAGCAATTTTAAAGGTAGCAAACTTTCATCCCTTCTTTCCCACAGATCAGCTTTATAAATCCGGCAACGTGCTGACTGTGCGACAGCTTTTCATTATGCACATAGTTTTAAAACAGCACACCATGCTCACGTGCAACGCTGACAATACTAACAAGAGACGGTATGATATAGGTAGTAAGTATGCACTTCTTCTAATGCAACCTCCAAATATGTCTTTGTGAGAAGATTCTAAGTATTCATTTTTAGGCCCATTTTTGTACAATAAATTAAATAGAAATAGTAGATTATTAACCAAGGGGATAAAGCAGTGTCTTCTGTCGCGGGTGACGATTTAAATCGCGAGCGTAACGAAGGACTCGAGGTTTACTCCCGAGCGTAGCGAGGGTGTTAAAAACTTAAATCACGAGCGAAGCGAGGGATTTAAGGCGAGTCCTGAGTGTAGCGAGGGATTTAAGTTCACCCAAGACTAAGACAGCTTTATCACCGAGGAAAATACTCTACTTTTCGTACCATTTGCGAAAAAATTAACACAATAATAATAAGAGATATGCATTTTAGAACATTAAGTTATTTATAAAAATAAATTAAAATAAACTTAACGTTAATGTATTTGAAGAAAACAAAAACGCGGCAAATTCCATGACTAATATTTTTTGTCGGAAAAGCAAACGCATCAAGCTCATACGGCCTCGTCGGTTTTCGTAATTTTATTTAATAATCATAACTGCATAATAAATGCGTATTCCTTTTTCAAAAAGATGTATAATGCTTTATATACGAACTCAATGGTGTAAACACAGATGTAGTGCAGTATTAATATCGGTACATAAGTATTCCAAATTTAAATCACATTCTCTCCCTAGAGGATAAATGAAATTCAGTACAATATTCTTTCCCTGTTTTTGACAGATTAATAATGACTATTGTTATGTTCGCTTTTTGTGGCATAGAATGTCACTTTTTTGAGCAAGTGGTACGAAAACTAAGTATTTATAAGTTAAACTATTTTAGCTGTAAAAAAATCTCTAATTAACTTTTTAAAATCCGTATCTTATGCACAGACAGAAGAGTTACTGGCTTTCTGCATGTAAACTGTTACCACGCTGTCTTCTGTATTTTTATTTTGTGTTAGTTATTATTTAGTACTTACTTTTTTTACTTAATATTAATTTATTTACTTTAAGTAGACCTATGTATGCATCTGAAACACAGGTTCAACCTAGTTCGGGCAAATTAGCAACTGTGCTCTATTTTTAGTTCAAACGAACCCCGTATTAAATTTTATCAAAATCGCTTCAGTAGTTTAGTCGTGCAAGCGTAACAGACAGACTGACAGAGTTACTGTCGCAATATAATACTGAGTATCCGGGATATGTTATGCCGAGAGATGATTCTGACTTCATAATTGGGTAGTTGACACTATTAATAAATAATTCCAAGACATGACTTCTTTAAAAAACGCTTTATTTTAGCGCTGAAACCCGATTAATTTTCAATTTACTGCAAAATTAGATTTTTTGTGGCTTTTAAATCAATAAATAGTTAGACAAATGAGTTGGCAAATAAGTGACGTCACAACGTGCTATTACCATACAAAATCTATGAAAGAATGACGTTTTGACAGGTCATAAAAAGTACGTCAATTGATGGTGGTGTCAACAGTCAACTAGCCTATTATGATTTTATACAGGTAGTACGGCCGACGTATCTTGGCGGTCTGAAGATAGCTTTTTGGCTGCGCAATGGATCATACAGAAACGAAATTGTTTACTGCGCAGCAATCCGCTAACTTCAGAGCCGCCAAAGTACGTCGGCCGTATTGTTTATGTACATGATAAATGAGTACTTATTAGCCAAACCAGCCAGTAATTTTCTGCTAAATGACGTTTAATGCTATCCGCTGTTATGCAAAATAATATTATTTATTTAGGTATTTATGGCACTCCAACAACAAAGTCACAAAAACATTCTTATATAATACAATACGCGTCACGAAAGGTGAGTCGACTTTCCATAATTTGTGTATATTCAGGAATGTTTCGATGTCATTTAGATTAAATTCTTAATTTTTTTTTGTCAAATCAGTATATTTATTTACACTTAGGGCTAATTTTTCAATCGTCAGATAAATCTTAACGGAGGGATAAATATGGCGATTTGACAGATTTTTTATAGAAAATATGTCAAACTGTCATATTTATTCTTCGGATAAAAGTTATCTGACTATTGAAAAATCAGCCCTTAATTAAACATAATACCAGTAAATGTAAAATATGTACAATTTATAAAAAAAGGCAGTTCAGAAAGGAGACCTCATAGGGCATCAAAAAAAATCTTAAAAACAATATTATAAAATTTATTACGAAATACATAAAAAGTTTGTGTGGTCTATCAAATCTCATCTTTCGTGGCGCGTATTGTACAAGATTTCATAAATTCTATCGTGACCTTGGCACACGTGACAAGAAAAGTTCTGGTATCTTTATACAATTACGCAGTTTTTACACTTTCCTATAAAGTTGGCCAGAAGGTATTTTCAAATGAGGATCCAGCCCTCAAAAAAGGACGTGGTCATGGTCACTTGTAATCGGCCAAGTGCGTGGTGGATTCAATCACGCGTATTAAAGTCAAAGTCAAAACATTTATTTCAATTAGACCATTTACAGGCACTTTTGAACTGTCAAGGAGTCGGTCAGTTAGTCCGAAAAATGAAGCTAGTTGCTCGTTCCAAAACGGAGGAGGTAGGCCTCTATGGAGAAGAACGAGCAAGAAACTCCACGGCACTCTTTTTTTACATTTTACATTACCTAGGTAGGTACCTACATTATCGGATCAAGACGCTATAGATATGATTGAATAGATATGATCACTATTGAACTGATTTTGTTATAGAAACTTTTACTTACAGCTTTTATTTAATTTTAGAACTGGTATGAATTTAATACTGAATAATTTTATTTGTGTGCTTCCTTAAAATAACAAATTAAGTTTTTTTTCGTGAATTGGGATTGTGGGCATGCCTACAGTGCCTACAACGGTGGATTCACGATTGTAACCCGTTAAATAGAAAGTATTTTTGCAACAAAAAATGCGATCTTTATGACGCACAGAATAGAATCTAAAAACACTTATCTACATCACGTAGTATCAAAGTGACCTAGGTCAGTAACCCGCCGATTTATGTGTCGTTAGCCTTGAAAGTCGCGCCGGAAAATTACGACGTAGTTATCTATTTATAAGTTATCGCCAATGTATTCGCAAAATGTAATTTTCACTTGATTTATCTGTATTTATAAGCACAAAAAAATACTCACCGTGCCACAGTTCTAAGAGTTTAATTTAAAATCACAATTATAAAAACAATATTTTTTTGTGCACTTGCATGCATTTAAAAGTGACAAGACACGACGTAACGAGACAATGCAGTTTTCTGAAATGAAGATTCGATTTCATTTCACAACGCAGGAACTGGAGTTCGACCTATATACTTACGATTGTTAGCCGAAACCGTTTCCGTATTTTTCGGCCTTTCTTTAAGTTTCGGCCGAAACTGAAAAAGTTGTTTAAAAAATCATACATTAAGTATGCAGTAGTGCCTCCCTATTATAATTTTGTTATTGGCTGATTTTTCTGTTGTCTGATAATAATATCTTTTATCCACGGTCTGCCGGTGGTTCGTGTTGCTCTATGCTTTTATCCGAAAATAAACTTAACATTTTAATAGGTATAATACCTGTATAAAAATAGTAAAAAATAAGATAAAAAAATATTCCTGGTGTAAATATGAAATTCAGATTTGAGCATTACATCAGTGTGGGAGGAGAACCGATAATTACGGTACGCCCTGTAATGATATACCTATAAGCCTTATATCATTACGTAGCTGTAATGATATAAGCCCTCCCCGGAAACATTCGCCTGTAATCTAGCAGTTGAGATTCGAACCCAAAATCGAATAAGGATTGTTATATTATACGCGAATGCTCCCAGTGATTAGGCAGAACAGCACCATAATGCTCAAAATCAAATCTTGGATTGTAAACATTACAGACGAATGCTTTCGGTAAGGAAGTGCCTTATTGCGTTTGTTACAGAATGACTAGACATTTTAGAGATCGATTGTTTAAACCACTAGTGTTCTTGTTAGACTAGTAAACAGTGGCGGCTGTACCTTAAGTGCGCTCGTGCGCTGAACCACCAATTCAAAAATCAAAAATTACAAAATATTAAGTACTTCATCTTTATTTTTAAATTACCATTTTAATAGTTATTTTTAAACATACAAAAACGTATAAAAAAATAAATCTCCAATTATGGTGAAACAGTTTGAGCGCTTTACTAAACTATTTTCCTGTAACGACAAATTCTCGTGCGCTTCGGCGAGTGCACGAGGACTGCTAATATAACTTGTAGGAGATACGAGTTAATACGCCTGACGCGTGAAACAGAAGATAGTTCATAGAAATGTACCGAGTTATGAGTGGGTTCTCGAGCGCCGCACGTGCCAACCGAGGATTGCCGAGAGCACCCGATGTTTGACGAATTGGCCGCGACGGCGCGACGGCAGCCATGATTGACATGTCGATAACAGATTACCAGTATAGTTTCACTATTTGTGTGACGCGTTAATTATTGTTTATTTATATTACCGTAATTGTTTTTAGTTTTAAAAAGGTGATTGAACATTTCGCTTCAGAAAAATGTCGTCGCATTGATTTAATGTATAAAAAATAAACATATATTATGTCAATTTTTGTTTTGTTGCATTTTCTAATTTTAGTATTTTAGTAAAGTGCACCACCAGTTCGATAACCCACCAGCCGCCACTGCTAGTAAATCTTTCATCTAGCACAGTCGTTAGTCGAACGCTTGGCAATGTATTCGGCCTGATTCGCCCACCTTTTGATTGCTATGATACTGAGGCCGAAACCAGATGTTACTAAGTTACTTACTAGGCCGAAACCGTACCTGAAACCGAAATTTTGGTCTGTCTCTAGCAGAAACATATTATTATGCACGCGGTGGCACTGACCGCCAAAATGAATCATTTGTGCAAAGTCTACATCGATATTTATATCGCTTTTATGTTTTTATTTACACATAGGGGGTGAGCCTATTGCCATCAAACGGGCAGAAATTCCGACTCAGAAGCTGCTAATGAGAAATCCCTGATGGAAAAACCCAATAACACTTTGCCAAACCTGGCAATCGAACCCAAGACCTCATGCTCAGCAGTCGCGCTTAGCGACCACTAGACCAACGAGGCAGTATTTTTAGTCGTAAATTAGACTGCCTGATATATCTATCTAGTAGGTCCTGTTACCTGTACCTACCTACCTACATATAAATAGGTTATACTAGCTGACTCGGCCACGCGTTGCTGTGGCTTGAAGTAAGTAAAGATATTGAGGTCAATAATCGAGATAAAAACTATCCTATTTGACAAACAACGTGACGCGTAATTTATTAATAAGAAGATTAAGATGTACTAGAATATATCTATAAAGTATAGTATCCATCTATCCATCTAAAGATATTCGATTTATATAATTTGAGGAAACACAAGTGTATTATGTGTTAAGTAATAGGTAATAATAATAATAAATCGTTTATTTCTCACCACAAACCAAATGATAAATATATGCTAATAGCTGGCCAGCGATCCACAACCTAAGTTGACTTATGTTGTGGATCGCTGGCCAGTGCCTGAGGTAGGTAGGTAGTTAAAGAACACCTGTATTTATACAGGACACAGGTCTCCACCTCATATTGCATTAATTATAAAACTAGCAAATAAAAGTGCAATGGCGCGTATACATTTTCAATAAATAGGTGAGTAAACTAAAATAATGAAGACAAAAAAAGTGTACCATACACTTGTGTAAAGTCTGATCTCAAAAACATAAATGTGGAATACAGAGCTAAGTTCAATATTATGATATAATTATGTCTTGGGTCAAGTTTGTCAAGTTCATTGGTCAATATTTAGGAGAATATATTGAAGCCTAACGTCTAACTTGGCTAGTTCTCATTTGCCTACTAAAACAGTCATGGAAGAGCCTTATGTTCGATGGCTAGTTTCTACCAGTAGGTACCTAAGCCAAATTTTCGAAAGAATTCGGATATGAAAACTAGCCAAGTTTTCGCTTTCTGTTCGCGCGCGCCTCAAAGAGCTGTCAGCACAGGGACGGGGCCCCAACGGGGCCAAACGCCTGCCGGGGTTGCGGGACGTCTTAACAGGATACCGTGGCCCCGGAACGTAAAGGGCAACAGAAGGAACAGGGTGGTTTTTTAGTCAGTAAAAGTCTGATAGTCCCTTCCGCCCCACCCAGGGCGGAAGGACTCATTTGATGACTTTTACCACCTTAAAAAAAAGCTTCAATATAAGTAGTATTCTTAAGTTATTGACCTTGGCACCCATTTAGATCTAACTTCTTTTGTCGTTGAAGTTATAGGTATCGCCAAACTTCTAGTTCGCTCTGAAGTTGCAATAGCCGCGTGTTTGCGCCGCACAGCGCCGCCCCCGCTTCCCCGCGTGTTCCGGTGACGCCTGTTTTGTTGTTAATACTGCGATTCTATTCGAGACAACTTCAGAGCGAACTAGAAAATTGGCGATACTCTTATCTAACAACCAAGACATAATAATATACACTTAAATCATAATATCGAACTTGGCTCTCATTCCACATTCATGTTTTTGATGAGATATCATTACTTTTTGTACAGAAATTATTAGTAGGTACTTATTCATAAAATGTAATAAATACTTAAGTCGAGGATATTCTTAGTTCTAAATACTTTTCAAAGGCTGACCTATTTTACTTAAATGCGCTCTCCTGTAAAATTGCAAGCAAAGGGCCGCGGCCGGCGGAAATAGCTAAAGGCGCATGCATTTACAAGGGAACACCGGGGAGGCTTTTAGTCAGAAGCCTCCACCCAGGAGATATCCATGAGGATTTTTCAACCCGAAATATAAAAAAAATGTTAGTTTAGCACATAATTTAAATGAGGAGGCCCGCAAACGCAGGCTGACACCAGCCGGGAATCCTACGCTCCCGGGATCCAAGACGTAAGAGTGGGAAGGGAACACCGGGGTGGTTTTAGTCAGTAAGATTCTGACAGAGCCTTCCACCTGGGCCTGCGAGCGGCGGATTATGGGCAGTCCATCGCCCGAACAGGTACAGGACCCAAAGGAAGGTGCGTGCGGCCCCGTGCGTGCGCCTTTAAGGAGTCAGTGAGGCCGGCAAGGGACGGCTGCACCGGGTGACGGGGCCCGCCTTGTGGTGGTTGCAGGGCAATACCTGCCGGGGTGCGGAAGAATGCTCAGAGCGACCCCCGTGCCCCAGCCAAAGGTAGACGGAGGGACGCCGTGAGGACTTTGACTTTCACAGTCAAGTCATTTATTTCAATTAGACCATTATAGCCACTTTTGAACGTCATTTACTAGAGAAAAGTAATATTGAATCAGCTGTGCTATTCTCTAAAAACGTTGTGATCTACAATATAAAGTTGAAAATCCACTAAACACAAACCATAGTGTCGGCGCTGCCGCAGCGCTGTCGTGGCGCTGTGTTTTTGTTTTTAGAGAATAGCATATCTGGTTGTAGCTGCGTAAATTGGGTAGTTGACACTATTAATAAATAATTCCAAGACATAACTTCTTTAAAAAAACTCTTTATGTTAGCGCTGAAAACCCGATTAATTTTCATTTACTGCAAAATTAGATTTTTTGTGGCTTTTAAATCAATAAATAGTTAGATAATTGAGTTGGCAAATAAGTGACGTCAAAGCATGAAGGTAACTGGAGTCAAGACTTCGAACAAAAGTTTGAGTCAAATACCTACAAAACTTCTCGCTCTCTGTGGTCTTACTCTCTCTTTCTAACTTAGGAGGTTATCCTAAGTTAAAAAGAGAGAGTGAGACCACAGAGAGCGAGATAGCGATACATTTTTTGAGCTTCAAGTAGGTATTCAAAGTCTGGGCTCCAGTTTTATCTTTAACTTCATGCGTCAAAGCCATGAAGGTATAGATAAAACTGGAGTCAAGACTTCGAACAAAAGTTTGAGTCAAATACCTACAAAACTTCTCGCTCTCTTGCGGTCTGACTCTCTCTTTCTAACTTAGGAGGTTATCCTAAGTTAAAAAGAGAGAGTGAGACCACAGAGAGCGAGATAGCGATACATTTTTTGAGCTTCAAGTTTAGGTATTCAAAGTCTGGGCTCCAGTTTTATCTATACCTTCATGGTGTCAACTAGCCTATTTTGCCTAATAACGGGATTTCGTACAAACTTTCAAGTCCTTATTTTCCGAAATGAATGAACCGATTTTAATAAAACTTCCTATACATAGGTCTAAAAACTGCCAAACAAAAAAATAAGTAGGTAGGTAAAATATGTACGTACGGAGTACGGAAATATGTACCTACGTACGTACGGAGTGGTTATATAGCTAGATCGGGCCCAGGAAATACGTCTGTGGCGGCGTTTTGTGAGGCCAGATAAGGTGTTCAATAAAAAACACATAATTTTCCATAGTTTTACATTTTTATTGGTTTCTTTTTTTACAAATACAGAAAATATCTTCGAGACTAAAATATACTTGACTAATTTATCTTTATTGTATCGCTACTTCTGGAGAAAACGGCGCCAGTCATGACATGAAACACTAAAGACGGGATAGCTAGGTCAGTGTTTAAACTTGACCTTGTTTTGACTTGGTATCTGCGTAGTGCTATGTCTGGCGCCGATGTAATGTAAAGGTGACGCTTCTATGCAACTGTATCAGCATTGATTTTTTTAACAAGCTTTTATTAGCTTCACTTGTAACTATGTAGGTATGTAAGAAAATCTTGAAATCTTAATTTGACCCACTTCCCGGTCTTCGATTAAGTGAAATTTTGCACACGCTCTGAGTTCAGATGACAATACATGACTAGAAATCCAACATGGCGGACATCCAAGATGGCGGATTGGCTATTTGAAATGCACCCCCATGATATGGGTATTAAATGAAAGGGTTTGCTGAATGGGATACGAAAAAAATTAATGCGTGATAAAAGCGTGTTTTTTAGTTTTTTTAAACTAATAATATAATAATAATAATAATAATAATTTTTATTTGCTGCAAAATGTGGTAAATACATTTGATGGTAAACATTTCGATATAGGCCAACACATCTTTGTCAGGTTGTTGACATGCAAATAGTAGGTACTGTCATAAGTATTATGTTATTAATATTACCTAATGTGCCTATTTTATATTCCTGGTGAAATCATTCAAAAATCATTTATTTCCACAACAATGAAAAAAACAGCTTATTGATTGGAGCCTTCCTTTAAGCAAGTAATGCCTGTGTCGGGAGACTGCTATTCCATACAGATACTATTGGGTAATCTATACTAATATTATAAAGAGGTACTTAACATTTGTTTGTAAGTTTGTATGCAGGGGGTAATCTCCGGAAGTAATGAACCGATTTTGAAAATTGTTTCACAAATTGGAAGCTACGTTATCGCTTTATTTTATAATCAAAAAATTAGGGATCCTTAAGAAAAATCACGCGAACAAAGTCGCGGGGAGAGTGCTAGTCTCGAATATTTTCAAATCAATGTTGATACAGTGCCAAGATCATACTTAAGGGGTATAGAAAGACACATCAAATACCCATTTACTACGCATACTGACCATCAAACATTGAGCAAACATTATTGTTGAGAAACGAGCTTTTATATTTCACTGTTCATTGTATACCACGCAATGTAACGCACACGTAACATGCAACAGTACAATACGTGCAACGAAAGATTAGACTTGACACACAAACTTTATTATTTCGTAATTAATATTGTTTTTTTTTATATTGAGTGAAAGACGATTAACAAAAGGTATATGGCAGAGGTGAGTGGCAACGCAGGGAGGGGTCGCCCTCGGAAGGCCTACACTGACCTTATTGGTGAGGTTCTTCAGAAAGGTCAGGTGCGCAGTACTCGTAACCGGCGTGCTTGTATGACGAGATGTATGAACGTAGATGAGGCGAAAGGAGTATGTATGGATCGTAGCAGGTGGCGTTCTGTGGTTTTTGCTTATCCCCATGGAAAAAAGGCGTGAGTAGGTACGTATGTATGTTATAAATATTATAATATTGTTAAGAATTTAAATCTAAATCTCATCGAAATATCCCTGAATAGATACACAAATTATGGATAACTATTTCGTACATCCATACCTGCGCAAGCTCCCCATTACTGACGCTTGTCAAGTCTCATCTTTCGTGGCGCGTATTATGGAAGGTCGTCAAGGGGTATTTGAAGTTATAACATTTAAGATACTGTTTTTCGTGAAAAAAAGTGAGAAAACGTTGGAACTTCGACCTTTGACCTTTAATAACTCCGTAACCAAGTTTCCCAAGTATGGTTCAGAACATAAAAATGATCACAGTGATGGGACGAGCATATACCTAGCTTTGTTAAGATTTTTTTTGTACAAGTTGGTTTTGCTCTGGACTCTAGCTCAGAGGTAGGGTTGCCAACTCTTTGTCTGTCAAAAATATCATCATCTGACTAGCCTTTTCCCAGCTACGTTGAGGTATGCTTCCATTCTAACCGGATGCAGCTGAATACCAGTATCTTACATGGAGCGACTGCCTATCTGACCTGCACAACCCAGCAACTGGGTAATACGATACCTCTAGGTAAGACTGGTTGTCAGACTTTCGTGCTTCTGACGACTCGTAACGACTGTTAATGATCCACGTATGACAGCCGGGACCAACGGCTTCACGTTATTGTCTGTCAAAAATAGCCAGATAGCGAAAACTAAATACATAGAAACTCTTCATATGGATATGACTACACACATTGAAATAGTAATATGGAGGGGCGCGCCATATATACACATCAAAAGTGTCTAGGGATCAACATCCCTAATCATTTTTTTTTTCACATTTCGTAATAAGTCTCTTAATAAAAGTTGTTCATATTCATGAGTACATTCACCCCCTGAAAGATTTGCAACGGATTAAAATTCACGGTGTATAGTCGGGTTTCTAATATTGTAGGTTACTATATTGTATAGTAGGGTTGGCAACGCCAGTCAGAGATGACAGAAACAAAGTCTTCGATGGAGTGAGTTTACCCAGCAGAAGACTGTTCACTTTTAACTTTAAAGAGTTTAGGGTTGTATGCGTTCGGAAATACAGACGTGTCTTTTTTACACCCATTGTGTCACAATTTTTACTCAAGATTTAAAAGAATGTTGCTAGTTCTAACTTTTACATTACAAATAGTTCGTCGCTTACTTCTGTCGATTTTTCTCTTTATCAGAAGACTCTAGGGCTGTGCTGTGAAGTGTGAAATCTATGTTACAGTGTAAGAAAGAGATGGAGGTATATGGGGTGTATATCACTATCTCTGTCTTGCAATGGAACTGTGGTGGCTTTCGCATTAAGCGTTTGTTGGACGTAGACGCAGCGTATACGCGACGTATTTTCGGTTTAGTATCGGGCAAAAGAGACAGAACACCAACATGCTCTTTTTAATTATAACTCCGCGCAGAAATTACTGTTTTGCAAATTTAAACCATATTTCTATTGCAATAAGCGTTATTCAAAAATTCCAAGAAAAATTAGATTTTTAGTTGCTTTGAAATGAAATAGTCAATTGAGTTGCCAAATAATGCGATGTCACAGTTTTCTATTGCCATAAAAATCTATGGAGGAATCGCGTTCTGGCAACTCATAAAAATATGTCAATTGTTTGGTTGTGTCAAACTGTCAAATACCTTAAATAGTTAATTATCAATTTATAAATATTTTAATTTATTGCACTTTACTAGTGTGGCACCTATTAATACACACTCTCTCTCTCTCTTTAAAAGCCAAATACCTAACTGCGCTTACGCAACGTGAACGCGCCGTTTACGCGTCAAGTTAATATGCGAAGACACCTTGAGAATCGCTACATACATAAGCAGGTGTATTACCGTGTCTCATTTAAATAAAAAGTTACAGTTCGGCAAAATCGGTTCGGTTCGAAAGATGCCGAACCGAAATGTGCCGACCCGATTATGTTCAGTAACGTTAACACTTCACAGTACAGCCCGAAACTGACTCAACATGTCACATCTAGCTACAATTAAACTCTGACTAAATCATAGCACGTTTTACTTATTTTTATTTAAAATCTTTACAAGGTGGTGCCTGCAAAATTTTCAATTTGCACTGTAGGGTAGAGCTTTAGGGGTAGGGCGGACAGAGGGCTACGCGGGGGCGGGGTGCGGCGCCCCCAGCAGGCCCCCGGCCGCCGGCGCGGCGGGGCCTGCGGCGGGGCCCGCAGGGGCGGTGGGGTTCGTGGGGCCGGCGTTGGGCCTTCCGTGACGCTCCAACTTCAGTTTTTCGCCGTTCATGATGGCTTTTATGTCGTCTGCGTCTAGGGTCTCGTACCTGAAGACAAGATGGACATGTTGGATACTGCTGGTAAAAATGCCTTCACGAGTTCAAGTGTCATCTTTGCCAGTGGAATCCCCGTAGGGTTAGGCAGAGGTGTACCCATTAGTACACCCACATTTCGCCAGTTATGTTTAAGTCCCATATAAAAGGGGGCGAGCCTATTGCCATTAACCGGTCACAAATCCAGGCTCCGAGGCTGCTACTGAGAAATTCCTGATGGAAAAACTCAATAACACTGCCTGACTTGGGAATTGAACCCAAGATCCCATGCTCAGCAGTCTGAACGAGGTGTTATCTATACTAATATTATAAAGCTGCAGTGTTTGTTTGTTTGTTTGAACGCGCTAATCTCTGGAACGACTGGTCCGATTTGAAAAATTCTTTCAGTGTTAGATAGATTAGTTATCGAGGAAGGCTATAGGCTATATACCATCACGCTACGACCTACAGGAGCGGAGCAGTAACCAAAGACGCGGGTGTAACCGCGGCGGACAGCTAGTTTTATATATTTATTTTTTTACTTACTAATCAAAATATGGCTAGACTACTGTTTGTATATCACATAGAGGGCGCTGTCGAGGAGTATCGTGTTAAAGGCACTCACATGAGCAGGGCTTCGGCCAGGGCCTTGTGTTCCTTGGCGTGGTTCCGTAGGATCGTCTTGGCGCGGTCGTAGCTGTCCGACAGAATCTTCTTTATTTCACCGTCGACCTGCACAAAACATACACGTTTTAGCTGATACTAACTTCTGCTGCGGCTTCGTTCGCTTGACAGTCGGTTTTCACGGGGTTTTGTCATTTTCTCGCAGGACCCTAAAAGCGAACACAGACTTATAATACACTACGCCATCCCACGCACGCTTATTTGCCAAAAGTCAAAGAGTAGCAGAGATAAACTACTATAACATGGCGCGCCCCCCCATATTACTATTTCAATAATAATGAGTAATTAATGATGCCGCTAGTCACGCAACAAAGGCACGCTGATTTGTTTTTGTTTCGAGAGCCGTCTCAGTACGCATACATGCGCTGTGAGTCTTGTAAATACTTTCAAACGCTTTGAATTGTAGAAGGGCGTGCCAAGTTATTGTAGTTTATATCTCTAGGTGTTGTAGAATGTTACAAAGTCTGTTTCCGCTTTAATTCTTTTTCTAAAATAAAATTACCATATTATTAGGTAGTTACTCAATTGAGTTGACAAATAAGTGAAGTCGCAGTTTACTATTACTACACAAAAAATCTATAGGGGAATCGCGTTTTGACATATAAAAGTACTATCCGGCCACTTTCGTAGTCGGCGACTATTCGGCAAAAAGCGCCTACTATCCGTCTTCTTACTTTGTATGTATTTACCATTAAAATGTATACGTAAAAGAGAAATTCCGAAATAAAAAAAACATGTTCCGACACGCTCACAGGCGGCGGTTGAGACTTGCGAATCAGCTGCAAACGAAGCGTCGAAATATGATCTGCTTGGCCGACTAGTCGGCCGATCAGTCGGCCTCTTCACATCCAACTAATCGGCTAGTCGGCCAGTCATAGTCGGCATATTTGTAGTGACCGATTGATGGATGATGTGGTACTGACCAGTTCGTTGGTGTAAGGGCCGAGCTGCTCCTGCAGCTGCAGCGTGCTGCGCGTGGTCTCCATGGTGCGCAGCCCCACCTTCTCGCTCATGCCCCACTCGCGGACCATGTGGCACGCTATCGACGTGGCCTGCTTCAAGTCTGATGACGCGCCTGCAACACACCATCATACCACTCAAGTCAAACTGATGATGATTGAAGAGATGACCGGACTGATGATGGTGATGATTGACTGATGATGATTATCGGACTGACGATAATGATGATCGGACTAATGATGATGATTTGATTCTGATGATGTTTATCGGACTGATGATAATGATAATCGAACTGATGATTGATGATGATCGGACTAGGCTGACTATGATTAATTGATGATGATTGACTGATGATGGTGATCGGACTGACTATGATGATTAATTGATGATGATGATTGACTAATAATCACTAAGTGACTGATGATTAACATGATGATTGACTGATGATGATAACGATTCACTAATAATCACTAATTGACCGATGATTAACATGATGATTGACTGATGATGATGATGATGGTGATTGACTTATGACGAAAACGCTTATCAAAACGCACCTGATGTGATTTTCTCAGGCCCGAACACCAGCTCCTCAGCGGCGCGGCCACCCATCATTGTGTCCATCATAGCAAGCAACTGCTGCTTTGTTACGTGATATCTGTAACATCATTATTGGATATCAGCCAGGATTGTTATGGATATGAAATAAAGAAGTTATTGAGGTTGTGGGTTCGCAACCGGACACGGGCAAATACTAATGTGACTTTCATATGTTCTTTCAAGTTTATCTTGGACATATAATTAACTAGTACATTCCCCGCGACATCATTCGCGTGATGTTTCTTACGAATCCCAATTTTTTTTTATAATAAAATATAGCCTATGTCACCCGGGGATAGTGTAGGTTCACAACATTGAAAGAATTTTTCAAATCGGTTCTGTAGTTTCGGAGCCTATTCAATGCAAACAAACAATCAAATCTTTCCTTTTTTAACCGACTTCTAAAAAAGGAGGAGGTTCTCAATTCGGATGTTTGTATTTTTTTTTTTTAGGTTTGTTTGCGCTTAACTGATCCGTCGCTTGCCAACCGATTTAAAAAAAAAAATCTTTTTTTGTTGGAAAGGTTATACTTCCCAAATGGTCCCATGAAAATTTTATCGCAATCGGACAAAAATATGTCACTAAAAATTAACAAATAAAATTTTTGCTTTTTTTTTTAAGTCGGTTTAATTTTTTGCAAAAAAAATTTTTTTATAATATTAGTATAGATATAAAACAGACCACCAATCCACTTTGAGCAAGCGTGGTGATCAATGCTTGTGCCTTCTCTGTATGAGAAGAGGCTGTGCCCTGCAGTGGGAGAGTAATAGGCTGGTATTATGTAAAAGTCAACCAATCCCAGCAGATAAAGTATCCTTGTCAATCAGTCATACACGTTTTATTGTTTGATTGACCGGTGGTAAATTAGGTGTAAGTGAACATACCTTTCTTTGGCGGGTATGTAGGCGGTGTGTCCGAGCGACGGTCCGCGCGGGATTATGGTCACCTTGTGTAGCGGATGTGAATCCTGCAGAACAGATGAATTACGAAAGAAATGGTTTATATAAAATCAATAAAAGAAACAAGTAATACTAATATTTCATAAGCTTGAGGCTAGAAACTTATCGTAAATCGCTCTGCAAATCAAATAATTTGTAATTAACATACACACATAACATCACGCCTGTAATCCTCAAAGGGTTAGGCAGAGGTGTACCCATTAGTACATCCACATTATTCTTCCGTTATGTTAAAATCCCATGTAATAGGAGGCGAGCCTATTGCCATCAACTGGACACAAAACCAAACTCCGAATCCGACTCTGAGAAATCCCTGATAGAAAAACTCAATCACACTGTCCGACTTGGGAATCTAACCCAAGACCTCATGGCTCAGCAGTCATGCTTTGCGACCACTAGACAAAGCAGTCACAACAGTAATAGTGCTAAGAATGAAACAATGATTTAATTAGGACAGACCGGGGCCCCCGACGTTCCTGGGGCCCTGGGCACTTGCCTAAGGAGCCCAATGGAGAAGCGGGGCCTGGCCGCGTTACCTTGGTGAAGTACGCGACGATGGCGTGTCCGCCCTCGTGGTAGGCGGTGATGGTGTTGGCCTCCTCGTCGGGCAGGCGCGAGCGCCGCTCGGGGCCCATCAGCACCTTGTCCCTGGCGTCCTCTAGGTACTTCATTGACACTGTTTTTGCGCCGTCTATCGCAGCCCTGGAACATTATGTTATGTTGTTAAAATAGTGTAAGTGGTAGTAGTTTTTTTTTATGAATACTAGCTGATCGCCCCGGCGTCGCACGGGTTCCAGAAAAAATCTTCCATAAGAACCTCGTCCGGGAAATAACGGATACGACAAAAAAGAATCGGCCAAATCGGTCCAGCCGTTTTGGAGTTTTGCGCTTAGCAACACATTTAGCGACTCATTTTTATTATATCTATAATATATGTATAAAAATGAATCCCATCGGAAATGTCGGTCTCAAGGGTAGGGGTAGGGTAAGGGTATGGTAGGGGTAGGGGTATCGGTAGGATAGGGGTAGGACACCACGCGAACGAAGTCGTGGCGGGTCAGCTAGTAGATAATAAAATAAAAAAGCTTGAGTTTTTTGTTAACCAGAATCGAGAAAAGAAGTTATTGTATTCCCGAAATAGCGAAATAAAACCAGCTGATTTACATTTAAGTATTTTTTTGCGTATTTTGAAAATGTCTTATGATTTTTTTTGGCGATTTCTGGGTTGGTCCCAGTGTAAAACTGGTTCATAATGATAAGTAGAAACACTATTTTTTGGGTAAACCAAAAATAAGCTGGTAAAAAGAGATGTCAATGATTAGTCTAGTGGTCGCAAAGCGCGGCTGCTAAGCATGAGGTTCGGTGTCCAGGTCGGGCAAAGTGTTATTGGGTTTTTTCATCAGTAATTTCTCAGTAGCAGCCTCGGAGTCTGGATTTGGGCTCGGTTGATGGCAATAGGCTCGCCCCATATTACATGGGACTTAAACATAACTGGTGAAATGTGGGTGTAGTAATGGGTACAGCCCCTTACGTACTTGAGCGCGGCCTGGTTGACCATGTTCTCGAGGTCTGCGCCGGTGAAGCCGGTGGTGCCGCGCGCGAGCACGTCGCAGTCCACGTCGGGGTGCGAGCGCACGCGCGCTAGGTACAGCTCCAGGATCTCGCGCCGCCCGCCGTAGTCCGGCGTCGGGACTGTCACCTGCGGACATGGATGGATTACTGCTCCGCTCCCGTGGCTCGTAGTGTGATGTTATATTGCTTAAGACCTTCCCGATAAACGGGCCCGTAAACCTTCCCGATAAAGCAAAAAAAATGTTTAAAATCAATACAGTAGAAAACATACAAAAATAGTGGCACAAGTACAAGATTTTCGTTAAAATTTAAAATCTTAATATGTAAAAGCGAAAGGTCACTCACTCACATCCACTAAAAAGAATTTTCTAAAATTCACCCCCTGAGGGGATGAAATGGGGGGGGAGGGGTACGGTTATATAAGTGGAAACTTGTGATTGGCTTTCGCCTGCTTATTACTTCTTACTACTTGAATGTATTAGCTGTAAGTTTTCTTAAAAGCAATAAAATAAAATAAATTAAGTTTGTATGGAAAAATCAACTTTGACGCAGATGGAGTCGCAGGAATAAGATTATATATTTTGTCATATTATTAATATTGACAACATAATGTTAATCAATAATATTTATGCTGACAGCTGTTTTATTATGTTTTCTAGCAATTTCCCAAAAGTCTCCTTTCTGAGGGTCATATCAACATGAATAAAGATAATATTTCATTAATTTTCCTCTCGTTACCTCGACATCAAACCGGCCGGGCCTGAGCAGCGCCTGGTCGAGGTCGTCGCGCCTGTTCGTGGCCCCCAGCACGATCACACCCTCGTTTTGATGGAAGCCGTCCATCTCTGACAGTAGCTGGTTGATAGTCTGGAAGGCAATTACAAGTTTTTGAAAATCTTTAGGCTACCAATGTATATACAAAGTACATAGTTATAATACTAATCTATTACAGTCCCACTGCTGTGCAAAGGCCTCTTCTCATACAGAGAAGGTACGAGCATGATCACCACGCTTGCTCAAGGTAGATTTATAAGTCCAGGTTTCCTCACGTTGTTCCTTCACCAATGTCAGTGATATCCAAGATAAACTTTAGAAAGTACATAATATGAATTGAATAAGTCACATTGGACGGAATCGAACCGGCCACATGATACATGGAAGGTGGCGTTTTAACAACTCGATCATCACGATATTAAGTAAAGAACCATAATTGGGTAGTAGACAACTAGACACCACCCATTAATTGAAATACTTTTTGTGTGCTGTCAAAACGCGATTTCCCCATATATTATGGTAATAGCAAACTGTGACGTACTGACGTCTCTTTTTTGCCAATTCAATTGTATTACTATATATTTATTTCTCTTGATGGGCCGTATGCGCAGTTAACGGCTATATGATGTGTCTCTTGAGACTCTGTATAGCGTGTCCAGCTGACCTGGTTAGCGTAAGGGTGCAGCACGCTGTTGGTTCGTTTGGCTCCGACGGAGTCGATCTCGTCTATGAATATGACGCACGGAGCGCGCTCTTTGGCTGCCTCTGTAAGCAACAAATTATTAATTACTAGCTTTTGCCCGCGACTTCGTCCGCGTATATGTCGGTTATCGCGGACGCAGACGAAGTCGAAGTCGAATAAAAAGTAGCCTATGTCCTTTGTTGGGGTTCACACTTACCCTGTACCAAATTTCACACAAATCGGTTCAGTAGTTTAGGCGTGAAGAAAAGACAGACAGACAGACAGAAAGACAGACAGAGTTACTTTCGCATTTATAATATTAGTTAGGATTAATAACATGGTAATCTTACTATGATTATAAATGCGAAAGGTTGGATTGATGTATATTTGATACTCTAGATATAAATTATAGTCTGGAATAGCACATAGACTACCTTTTATCCCGGAAAAATGTACAGTTCCCGTAAGAAACGCGGCGGCCATAGGAGTTATTACAGTGCACAAATCTGTGCGCAAACACAGGTGCACTAACTCTTCTCTCACTCTCATAGTCCGAAAGGACAGTAATCTGACCCTCGCGGGGTAAGATGAAGCGCAAAATAATCCAAGACCTATACAGTCAAAATGTATGGAACAGCTGATTATAGTTTTAAGAATGGGCTACCTTTTGGAATGGGCAACTAGATTCAATTTTTTTTCTTGTAAATGACGTTCAAAAATGCCTTTTAGGGTCAGTTCACACCGAGACGCGACGCGACGCGACGCAACGTGACGATACTGGAAGAGGCCAGTGACTTCGTGCTGCGCCGCGCGCCGCCGCGAGACGCATCGCAACGTCGCCGCTCTTGCATGCCGCGCGTACCGGCGATTCACCGCTGCGTCGCGATGCGTCGCTCTACGCCTCGTGACGCCTCGCGGCGTAGTGCGACGCATCGCAACGTAGTGCTGCGTGGTGTAACGTATTCTAAATTCTCACAATGAAATGTGTATCTTTTCGTGTAGAAAATAAAGTTATATTTTGAGTCGCTCTTTTAAAGTGTGCACGCAGCGTCGCGTCGCGTCGCGTCTCGGTGTGAGCTGACGCTTAATGGTCTAATTGAAATAAATGATTTGACTTTGAAAAGAACTAACAAAAAATTTCATCACTGGATATCTAGAATCATAATACAGAATTCATAGTAAAAGTTTTCGCCACGGTGTTCCTTCAACCTTTTTTTAGAGTTCCGTAAGACTGGGGCAGAAGCAAGGACTAGGACTCACTGAACAGGTCCCTGACGCGGCGCGCGCCCTGCCCCACGAGGATCTCGTCGAACTCGGGCCCCGCGGCGTGGAAGAACGGCACGCGCGCCTCCCCGGCCACGGCGCGCGCCAGCAGCGTCTTGCCCGTGCCCGGCGGACCCACCAGCAGCACGCCCTTCGGCAGCTTGCCGCCCAGCAGAGAGAACTTCTCCGGGGACTTTAGAAACTCCACCTGGGGGGGGGGAGTCTTATTACAATCTGTCGATACTGTGCTTCGGATACTACCTAAAATTATATTTAAATCGCTGCTTCGCTGGTGGTTCAGTGGTTGCAAAGCACGACTGCTAAGCATGAGGTCTTGGGTTCGATTCCCAGGTCGGGGCAAAGTGTTATTGGGTTTTTCCATCAGAAATATCTCAGTAGCAGCCTCGAAGTCTGGATTTGTGCCCGGTTGATGGCAATAGGCTCGCCCCCTATTACGTGGGACTTACACATAACTTATGTTTAAGTCCCATGTATAATACGCACCACGAAAGATGAGACAACTTGATGAGATAACTTTTTTTGCTCCGCTTTTAAAGCCACAATGCGGTTTATTACGCACGCGTGTTTTTTTGATTACATTATCGCACTAGTGCGGTATTGTGTGTTTTATAGGATCTACGGTGACTCACAACATCCTTGAGCTCTTGTTTAGCTTCATCGGCTCCCTTGACATCGTCAAATGTGACGGATATGTCTTCCGGGTCCACCTCCACTTGGTTGCCGAGCTGGATTCTGACAAGAAAATAACACAATTATTTTTGACTAGCCTATGACCATGACTTCATACATAAACTCACGCCTTTTTTCCGTGGGGGTAGGCAGAAAGCACAGAACGCCACCTGCTACGATCCTTACATACTCCTTTCGCCTTATCCACGTTCATACGTCTCGTCATACAAGCACGCCGGTTACGAGTACTGCGCACCTGACCTTTCTGAAGAACCTCACCAATAAGGTCAGTGTATGTCTTCCTAGGGCGTCCCCTCCCTGCGTTGCCACCCACTTCTGCCATATAAATACCTTTTGTTGATTGTATTTCACTCATCCACGTAAATGTCGGTTTTTGCAGACGCAGACGAAATCGCTGAATTAAAAGTAGCCTGTTGTCCTTTTTTGGGGTTCAAACTTACCCCGTACCAAATTTCATCATAATCGGTTCAGTGGTTTAGTCGTAAAAGCGTAACAGACAGACAGAGTAACTTTCGCATTTATAATACATACTAGCTTTTGCCCGCGACTATGTCCGCGTGGAACTTGTTAATATCGTACTTGCATACAAACTTCCACCCCCGTTTTCACCGCCTTAGGGGGTGATTTCCGGGATAAAAACTATCCTATGTCCTTCCTCGGATCTTAAACTACACACATCAAAAGTGTCTAGGGATCAACATCCCTAACATTTGTTAGGGATGTTGATCCCTAGACACTTTTGATGTGTATATCTCCATGCCAAATTTTATAAAAATCGATTCAGCGGTTTAAGCGTGAAGAGGTGACAGACAGACAGACACACTTTCGCATTTATAATATTAGTATGGATTAGTTTGAACTTTTGATATTTGATATGTGAGTTTAAAGGATTTGTCACACTGCATGCGTTCTGCGGTCTCCGGTCAGGTGTAGAACAACATTGTCGCTTTGACCTGACCGGAGACCGCAGAACGCATGCAGTGTGACAAATCCCTAAATGTATTTTTCGTTTACCTGAACACAGTACCACTGACTGACGCCATGAGACTCACGAAGATAGCCAAGAACAGCACAATGGTGAGCAGCTGCTGCACCAACTTCAGGTATTTGGACGCCTTCGTGCCGCGGACGTTGTCCGGGTGCGAACCTGGGGAGGGTCGACCAAGAATTTGGTATTTTTTTCAATACACTTGCATGCAAAGTGGGTCTTAATGCAGCGCTTTTAGGGTTATAATGCGACGTTTTACACACGTGTGCTTTTTACATTACATTATCACAATAGTGCGGTAAATAATTAGTCAAACCTTTTACTTCCGCAATGCAAATCTATAGACCAATATTCCATTTCCATGTCCTGCAATAACATAACATCTCGCCTGTTATCCCCGAAGGGTTAAGCAGAGGTGTACCCATTGATACACCCACATTTCGCCAGTTATATTATGTTTAAGTGCCATGTAATAGGGGGCGAGCCTATTGCCATCAACCGGGCACAAATCCAGACTCCGAGGCAGCGTCTGAGAAATTCCTGATGGAAAAGATAACACTTTGCCCGACCTGGGAATCGAACCCAAGACCTCATGCTCAGCAGTCGCGCTTTGCTGCCATTAGACCAACGAGGCAGTCCACTTACACATATACTTTTGTAAAAAATAATTTATGATCGAAAAAGTCGTCGTACCTGCTAGATACCCCTCAGCGAACGCGATCTTGATCTTGTCCTTTTGCTGGTGCGTGAGGTGGCTGGAGTCTTCATTAAGCAGCTTCTCCAGGCGAGGTGCTACGTCAGGGCTCTGCTGCTTCTCTGTAGGGTCCTGCGCTGTTAGTCCTGAAAGCAATCATTGTGGAACAAATGAGTTTCGTTTTGGCAAAATGAGCAATAACATTTGACAGAATCAGAGCAGGCCGCAGCTGTTAATAGCGTGGTGCGTGCGGATTTTGTTCGAGTCACCGCGGCCTTGGAACGCAAAGTGCATTTTTTTTTTTGGTGGTAAAAGTCATCAAATGAGTCCTTCCGCCCTGGGTGGGGCGGAAGGGACTGTCAGATTTTTACTGACTAAAAACCACCCTGTTCCTTCTGTTGCCCTTTACGTTCCGGGGCCACGGTATCCTGTTAAGACGTTCCGCAACCCCGGCAGGCGTTTGGCCCCTGTTGGGGCCCCGTCCCTGTGCTGACAGCTCTTTGGGGCGCGCGCGAACAGAACGCGCCGTCGACCCGGGCCTGGTCCTTGAGCCCGTTGTGTAGAGGCTTGGGGAGCGATTTGTAATTTCATCTACTAGGTGGTATTTAAGTAGGTGAAAAAATGGGGGTGCTAAAAATAATTTATTCTCAAAGTGGGCAGTAGAGAATTGGAACCTCTGTGTTAAATAATCGAAATATCTAAATAAAGAGAGTACTTACGTAGTCTGTTTATAAGATTTGGGTTACGTTTCAAGTCCGCATGTATTCCACGTTCGGTTTTGAACCCTCGGACCTGTATCGCGTAATTGAACGTACTGCCGCCCAGGCTGCGACCGCGCAGGCCCCCGAAGTTATCTGAGAAATTGAACCTGCGGACAGTTTGTGGGTTAATTGGAGTTTGTGAGTTAATTGGAGTACGTTTGTGGTTTAATTGGAGTTTAAGAATTAATTGAAGTTTGTTTGCAGGTTAATTGGTGTTGGTTTGTGAGTTAATTGAAGTTAGTTTGTTTACTAATTGTAAGGACGTTTTTGATTTGTAATTATATTGCAAGTGACATGTAAATAAATTCTGTAATTGAAATTGAAGAAAACATGTACCTAATTAGATTGGAGTAGCAATATAAATCAATTAAAGTTGACACATAAACAACTAAACTTACAATATGAACATATTAATTTTAAAAAAATGCAGCACCTATTTCAAAAAAACAGGGCTAGACAAAATATACAAGTATTTTAACTGTAGTTGACATGTAAATTAACTGTAGTTGACATGTAAATTAACTGTAATTGACATGTAAATTAACTGTACTTAAAATTGTAAACTAAAACGATTACATAAGAGTAGCACATACTTCGTCCTCCCGCCAGAGAAGTCAACAGTCACGGTGGGTAGTTTCGTCCAGCCATTCTTGTTGTGTTCGAAGCTGTCTGACGAGATATGAGATATCTTTCTAACTGATGTCAGATCTCGAAGGCGCAGCGCCCGCGGGCCCGAAGCAAGAGACCGCAGTTGAAGAGTTTTCATATCACTGAAAAACAAAAAAAAATGGATTAATTCTCGCGAGGTGGTGGCAGGCGGTATACGGTCACGGTCACTTGGAATCGGCAAAGTGTGAGTTGCACTCAATCAGTTGCACGTTATAAAGTCATATACAAAAAAAGAATTGAATCTAGTTCCCCTTCCAAAAAATAGTTTTGTATGGAGAAGAATGGGCAAGAAACTCCATACGTACTCTTTTAAAATCAATATTTGCATACAGAATCATACATAATGACATTATTGCATCATCATCATCTGCCTAGCTTTTTTTGAACTATATTGAGGTCGGCTTCCAATCTAACCGGATCCAGCTGATCTGACGTCGCGGGGGAAGTCAGACACCTCACTCCCCCCCTGACGTGAGGATATTCGCGGAGGCGGGCCAGCACCAGTCGGGGAATACGGAAGGCATGTGCTCCTGGGATTCCCAACTTAAATGATTTAGTCGGTAAAAGTGTGCTTTCGGCAACGATGAAGACGTACACGATTGCCTCAAAGAAGGCCGCACTCGGTTCCGTTCGGTTAGTGGTGTGCCAACTCGGAAATAACTAGACTCGAGTTGAAATTCACTTATAATTCCGCCAAATATAGCCGAGTGATTGATTTGTTACTAATCTAAATATAAAAGCGAAAGGTCACTCATCACGAAATACGCTTGACATAATAATAAAGATAAGAGGTAGTTTAAAGTTAATAGACGACCGGTAAGAAAGGATTTTCCAAAATTCTCCCTTTTTTTTTAGGTCGTAAAAATCATCAAATGAGTCCTTCCACCCTGGGTGGGGCGGAAGGGACTGTCAGACTTTTACTGACTAAAAAACCACCCTGTTCCTTCTGTTGCCCTTTACGTTCCGGGGCCACGGTATCCTGTTAAGACGTCCCGCAACCCCGGCAGGAAAATTCTCCCCTTGAAGGGATGAAACGCGGGTAGAAGCTAGTTATAAATATGGCGAAGATTGAAGATTCATCTCTTTTTGCTACAACTGACATGTTTTATTTTGTAGTTTTTGAAGGTGGTTGTCTTTCTTATAAGAAAAGGTTTATACACGCTGTATTTTGATGTTGTCTATTACCATATAACCCGATACTGAGCTGCAAATAGTAAAAAACGTAAGAAAACTCGAAATTCGCGAAGCATTTTTGTCTTTATTAAAAATAGTTGACTTTCATTGTCTTTGTAAACACAATGTACACAGATTCTAGAAAGTACTAGACAAGGTCAGCGTGGGACATCATAAGATGAGCACTTACAAAGTTTAAAGGGTCATGAGATAAACAATGGGACAGTGTGTTAACATTTAAATTGTAGATAAGTAACATAGCAACATCACGCCTGTAATCCCCGAAGGGTTACGCAGAGGTTTCAGATGGTGGTATTACGTGTGCTCATGGAGATTGACGCCATTAAAAGTCAAAGTCAAAAACATTTACCATCTGCGTAAAACTTGGTTATCGCGAACGTAGAAAAATTAGGAAGGATACTCGAAGGTTAGGCAGAGGTGTACCTATTAGTACACCCACATTTCGCCAGTTAATTAAACAAATTAAGTCCCATGTAATAGGGAAGAGCCATCAACTTCCATTGCCATAAACCGGACGCAAATCCACACTGGCACTGGCTTGTAGATAGGGTGTAATTTTGAAATATGTAAATAGTCTTATTACTACTTAACTATGGGCCCATAGTACGCAAGATTGATGTCTTGAAGTAGCGAGTCGGGGCCGCGGACGCCGCGGTAGACCACGAAGTAATATAAAAGTTTAATCTATACCACCATTATACTATAAAAATTATTGTATAATATAATATTATTAGTACTATAAAAAGAAAAGTTTGCTAGAACGCGCTAATCTCCGGATTTGTGGCCTGATTCTTAAATTCTTTCGCTCGCGGTAATTTTGTAAGACGAAAAAAAAAAACGGAATCCGTAAATAAAAAAATAATAATTTAGTATTTTAAGAATCTAATAAGAATCTTCTTCCTGTTTTTTTCGTTTATCTACTCTAAAGTAATACTATAAAGACGTAAACTTATTTGTTTGTGAGAGACAATCTCAGAAATTGTCAGATTACAAAAATTCTTTCACTGATAGAAAAGCTATGTTAAGTGTCATAGGATAAGTTTTAAGGTAAAAAAACTATTTAAAAAAATATTTTTAAAAACAAGCTTTTATTTGTAATTATTACAATACTAGCGACCCGCCCCGGCTTCGCACGGGTGCATGTATTATACTTAAAAACCTTCCTCTTGAATCACTCTATCTATTAAAAAAAACCGCATCAAAATCCGTTGCGTAGTTTTAAAGATCTAAGCATATATAGGGACAGACAGACAGGGAAAGCGACTTTATTTTATAATATGTAGTGATTTAGTATTGGATATTGTATTGTCATCAGAACTAAAGGTAAGTATATACAAAATTTCCGCTCAATCGGATACCCACAAATGGTCGAAAAATGATTTGCGAATTTTGAAAGGACAACTTACATACGAACAGTGCAAGCTAAATAAAAGCTTGTAACAACATTGTTTTTATCAGTTAGGGTCAATAAACTTTGTGACCTCTAAAGTATATTTAAATGAAGTAAATTATTGATGGCTTATTAGTTATTACTATGTATTATTTCAAAGTTTCAGTGTACAAGTAATATAGGTATCTATTAGAAAGAACAAAACATATCATTATGACTGTATTTTCGGATGGGTTGGGCAGAGATGTATTATACCTACTAGCTTTTGCCCGCGACTTCGTCCGCGTAAATGTCGGTTATCGCGGATTAAAAAGTAGCCTATGGCCTATCTTGGGATTCAAACTTACGCCATACCAAATTTCATCATAATTGGTTCAGTAGTTTATAATTTTATAGTATGGATTAGTATGAATACCAATATTTTGCCTGTTCATGTACCTAATAGGGGTTATTCTATTGCCCCAAATCCAGATTCTACTCCGTTATTGAAAAATTCCTACCAGAATACGCAATAACGACGGCACGGTTAACGCAGTGGCTGAGCAACTGGCTGCTATTCTGCGAGTCGCGGGTTAGATTCCCGCACGGAACAAATATGTGTTTGGCTTACATATAGTTGTTACGGGTCTGGCTGTATGTGTATGTGAGTTTATATGTTTGTAAACGCACCTAAGCTACAGGAAAAACTCCTATAGGCGGGATGATTAAAAAAAAAATTACATTTTGAATCAGGGTTGGAAAAATCAAAAATTATTTATGATTTATAATTAAAACAAGACAATTTTTTTTTGTATTACTTAAGGTTTAATTGGATTTTGCATGAAACGGAACGCGCCATTTGACGTCATAAAAAGGGGAATTCCCGCACGATGTTTTGTAAATATCTCTCGCCTTATGATTACAATGTTTCGTTTGTTTAAATTTTTTTGTTGTGTATTTTTTCATAAGTCATGCCAAAGATTCGGTATTTGGTAGGATTTTACAGATAAAAGTACTAATAAAACTGGCTGTATGATTTATTTAGGTACTGTTAAACTGTGAGTCCTATTGTTTGAGTATGAGACGCTATATTTATGTATGTTGTAAGTGTTTACGCCGTATGTCATTTCATACAAACATTAAAGGAATCGGAATTTACCCGGTTGTCGTAATTACCCCAATGCACTATACTTATTCTTCGAAATGAATGAACCGATTTTAATGAAACTTCCTATACACATAAGCAGGATACATAGGTCAAAAAAGTTAGTTGAGAACATTTTCGCGACCCGCCAAAGCTTCGCCTGAGTGCAATATAGATTCTAACTATATTATGAAGTTGACATTTTGCAATGAAGTCCGTCGATCTGACAATATGCGTGTCTGGCATTTTACGTATCTGACATAGGGCATATAAACCGCATTAAAATCTGTTGTGGAATTTAAAAGATCTAAGTTTACAGACGGCAGGAAGCGACTTTGCTTTTTACTATGTAGAAAAGAGTATGAGAATTAATATCATGCAACTTTTAGGTAAAGGTAAAATTCACGTACACCTACATAAACATAGCAGGAAATTTGAAAAAGGAAATCAGTTTTCCCTTACCACAATAACCTAGTAACTTGCATGTGTCATGCAGTTAATTTATCTTGCATAATTACTAATTTCATATTATCTCCGTAACTGTACAACGAAATTACATGCTCTGAAGGGCAAATTTTATCTGCATCAAATATTGATGCCAAAACTATTTATATGAATGTTACACGTAAAAAAAAAATATGTATAAATTTCACATATACATTATTGTTTTTTTGTTTATGGAGAACTTATACAAATGTAAACAATCTTGTTGTTGTTTATCAATATTATTCAGTTGTACTTTTTACTTCCATTTTGATTTCTGCTTGAAAAGTTTATTAATGGTTTCATCATCATTTGCATATCAGCTGAACGATGTCCACAGCTAGACATAGGCCTTTCCTAAAGATAAACACAATGACCAGTCTTGTTTTGCCCGTTAACATATTAAACTCTATTTAGCTGTAAAAAGAGTCCAATACAGCTAAATTATAAAACCATTTGTATTTCCTTCTATAACAAACTTCACTTTTACAAATTAGTAACCCCTTGTTGAAGCTGTTTACATTCAGTTTAAATTGAGAACATGCCTAACAATAGAACTTGTTTACATTTGGGAATAGCTCAAATGAAAACATTGTGTGTTAACATTAATAACATAACCTTACATAATAGTATGGCTGATTATTTGTTTTTACTTTTTATAACTTTAAAATAATCAGTCTAGAATCCAATAGCATTACAAATTAAAAAAAAATGTTAGCAAATACCACAAACTATAGATTTTTTACATGTCTAGCAATAGTATAACCGTATACAGCGGATACAGCCTTGTCGGTCGACTATAATACATACCTGAAGACATTCTTATCAAAGTTCCTAATAGTTTCTTCGAGACTGTCCTGACAAAGTATTGCGTCATAAACTGCCAGCGAACCCTCTTGCCCCCTCACATTTTTATTTTTCCCGCTGTTATGCTTGCGATGACGGAAAACACTTGAGTATCTTGAAGATAATTGGCTAAAACTAACTAAAATCTGCAATGACAAAAGGTTATATTTAGTGACAAAACAGTTTTCGTTTTGAGACAAGTTATTGATTGTTTTAGCACTTTAGGTTATTGCTGATGTTTATTTACCTGGTTTTGGGTGTTTAATGAATTCAATGAGAACATGTTACATGTAGGTGGTTATTGTTGAGTGTTTTTTTCATTGAAGTGCACTCGAAAATTTTGTAGGCTCTCTCTCACGTCAAACTTAATTTTCGCCAGTGAAAAAAAAAGGCTTTAGTGTTGGGCTGACGAGTTTAGAGCATCTGCAAAGATTACTAATTGGAAACGTCACAATTTCAATTTTTTGATGTCGTTTTGGTCTCTGGTAGTTTTAAAACTAATACAAATGATGAACAACGTATAATCAAGCGAATAGTTTTATATGTATCTTTATAGAACACTAATATGACTCTATTATTAAATAAGAAATAATAATAGTATTCATTTTGTGTTTTAAAATATTCATGATTCTGACAATTCCGTTTGGAAAAACAAGTTTAGTCGAGTAGGCACTTATTCTGAATAAGAAAAAAAACGTTACTATTTGTGTGTCTATGATGATAACTCTGATGCAATGTTTCATATACGATGTCTACTGAATTTTATCAGCTTAACTTTTTGAAAATTATTTGATACATTACACACCTATTTAAAACATAGATTTTAAATGTATATTACGCATTTTAAAAAGTTCAAAAATATATAAATGCATCAGGCACCTAATTGTTTTTTGTAATAAATCATTGGTTTAGAATGTTTAGATATGACATATGACATTTAGCGCGTTTGAAATGTCTAACCACAAAAATGTTTTTGTATAAATTGATTCAATAAATATCAAAACGTTAAGGTCAACGCTATACATTTTGCAATATAAGCTATGGAATTTGATAATTCAATTCAAAATAATTATGTTTTGGTTTTCGTTAAAACCTTGTGTGATTTGGGACTTCAGGTTTTTAGTTTTCGAACAGTCAATCATTTAATTCATGTTCTACATTGTCTATGCTTTATTTGGACAGTAGAATCCAAAATGGCGACGAGCGATGACGAGCCTATGCATTTATATGAAGTTTTTCAAAACTGTTTTAATAAAATAGCTAATAAACAACAAGGTGAGTGAAAAAATGCATAACGTGGCTCGTCTCGCGTCCCTCGAACAAACTATCGCGGTTCTGTGAAGTGTTTCATTGTGAATATCAGTCATAGTGTTTGCGTGTTATGCCATTTCTGTGTTGAAAAGCAACAGCATTTTTTCAAAATACGTTCGAAAAATCCAACCTACGCGCACCAAAAGCAGTGGTTAACCTTCTGCAATTATTAACGAATGCATTTTAATTATGTAGGATGCCTTAGCAACGCGTTTTAGGCGTACAAAGGCTATGTTTTGATCGTATACTACGACATCAATGTGCCTGTACCATTGTGGCACAGCGATTTCAGTGCGAATCTGAATTGTTTCACGGGATTTATTTGCATTGACGTCTTCGCTCACGATCAAATAAGGTAAACTAATCGTTTTCATCGTGAAAAACGAAAATTTTCGATGATTTATCTCCTGAAAGAAGTTTTCTTGTCGTATGCAAGTTTCTTGATGAGTTTTTTTTACTCGTTCTCTAGTATCAATGGACACAACGTTGTCAGTCTGCTCTGTAGAGATGTACACGAGTATTTAGTTTGCGAATCGTTGTTTTTATGTTCTCTTTGTGCCAATGTTTACAGCGTATTTTTTTTTGTTTATTTACACACGTAAGGCGCGGGCTTCGAGCGTCTATGGAATCGACTATGTGTGCGAGGCATGCACTATTAAAAAAAATATGCCTTGGAAGTACCTAGTAGGTATGTTAGGAATTTTCTGTAATGAAATAGGTATTATTAATGAGTGTTTATTCATACTGGATGTAACAAATCATGTTTTTCTATTCCATTTGAATAATTTGATATTGATTTTAATGCACAGTGCTATGATTCAGTTCTAGACTTCATAGGAAATGAATAATTAGCACTGAACTAAGTTCTGTTGACTGCATTTTGTTATTGCAATTCTATTTTATTTTTAAAACATTCCTTTTTCAAATAAGCTACAAAGTAATCTTATTTAGCTTAGAATAGAGGCGGAAAGCTAAATGTATGATACTCATCTGCATTGAATACTGTTGTTTTCTATAGAGAAAAGCTGAATTTACCTTATTAAGTTGTTAGTCCCTAATTTTAGTTAGCTAATTAATCACTGCCCAAACCACATAAGACTAACAGGTTATTTTTGTTCAATAATAATTTTGCTGTTGATTCCGTACAAGATAATTTCACATCGAAATTAACTACACTAACTAAACCTGACATTATTCAATCAGTGGAAAGTCAGTGCGTGCCTCCAGTTCATCAATTTTCAACCGGTCCAGGATGATAGGGTCTCCAATAAGCATGTTTAGATGTAACCCCAAACCATGGTGTACTGTGAAGGGTATACCAAATGTATGCTAATTCAAACCCTTTGTGTATTGAAAATATAGTTCAAAATCATTTGTGAATGTTTTCTGTGGATGGCTTATAATGTTTTAAAGGCACTGAATTATATGTTACATACGAAACTAGAGGTTATTTTCATTACTTTACATAAAAGATTTCTTCTGTTGGGTTGAAAGGTTATGTTAGGTTGTTTCAGCAATTAGATAATTCCAATTACTGAAAAACCACACTTAAGAAAGCGCTTTATGGCTTTAATTATAGAGATCACCAATTAAAATTATTGGCTTACTGAGAGTCGAGTTACTTCAGTGTAACTTAAATATTTCTTATGTTGACTGAAGACTTCCTCTTCTTAAAATATTGTAAACAAAAACAGATAGGCATTATTATTCAATATTTGTGTAATGATTAGAAAACATAACTTTAATAAAACAAATATAGGAACAATCATGTAGTTTCATGTAATTTTTTGTGCATTAAGTGCACAAATTTCATATGAAACTTATGTCAAAAAAAAAAACTAATTTTATGATTCAAATGGAAAAAAAAATTGGTGAATACCTATATTTTTAATTATTCCAATAATAATTATAAATAACTGATTCCAACCACAAATTATTAATATTTAGGTCAGAGCAACAATATTTATTTAATTATCAAATTAACTGCTACAAAACATTTCATGAATCAAAATTCCACATACACACAAAAATTCCATAGACATTGTTTCTCGAATCCAAAATAGGTACTAAAATCTAGATTACACTTTTTCTATACTCTCAACCATTGTTTCTGAACTATTTGTAAACAATAATCATACAGCATGGTTGCCATAGAGCAAGATTATCACTTATCAAAATGGCCGAATTGCAAGATATAGAAGACTTATTTTTTTAGTACTATAACTTTACTTAAGTTTAAAAATATAAGCATTCTTATTCCGAATGAAATTATAAAATGTAGTACATGATATTCATGCCAGTATGTCAATTGGAAATTACAAAATAGGTTATTTCTAATGTGTCATTTAAAATTAGCGCCATTTTTATTGAAAAACCCGCCAAATCGTTTATTATGTGTACATCGCAAAATTTCAATTTTCTTTCGTTTTTTGCAAATTGCAGCAGTGTTTTAATTTGCATGTCTTTCAAAATTCACGTGCTGGTATTATTATTAAATTATCTTTAATTAAAACAACAATATAGGTCTCGAATTTATGTCTGATGAAAATAAGTTTATTTTGCAAAATTAGGTAGGTACGTCGACTTCCAGTAAATAATAAGTTCTATAGATATTTTGTAATTTCGCGGGCTACCTTCATGGATTACATTTAAAGCCAGGATAGCCAAAACTCCCACCCTTTTCTACCTAATGTTGGTAGTAAGGAATTAAGTGAATTATCTAAATACAAGCTTCTACTTCGTCCGCGTGGCAATACGTTACATCTTTGATTTCTGCTCCGCTCTCGTCAGACGTAGCGTTGTGTTAGATAGCCTAACCTTCCTCAACAAACAGGCTATACAACTTGAACACATTTTTTCAAATCGGTCCAGTAGTTCCTGAGATTAGCGCATTCAAACGAACAAACGAAAAAAAAAAGTTCAGCTTTATTATAGGTATTTTAATTAATTGTGTCCGTTTCGACCGCGCGGCCACGGCAAAATTTATAAAAAAAAACCATTCCAAGGTTTTGTAAAAATTTGTAGAAATTGATTCCCAAAACCATAAATTTGTCAAAGTTATGGTTAAAAAGTTACAAGGGTTTCAACGTGGCCGCGCCATTGAAACGCGGAGAACCGCGCGGCCACGGAGATCTTTAAAACTAAGCGTTGCAGAGACCTGAAATTTAGGGCAATAACAGATTCAATTTGTAAAAAAAATGTAAAAATATGGAAAAAAATCCTAGGTTTATATTTTAGGAGCTATAAGACTAAAACTCCATGGCCGCGCCATTGAAACGGTGAAAAACACGTTATCGCCGATATCTCGCTGAAAAAGCATCGCAGAGGTATGAAAACTTTTGTAATACCTAGATTTGAATTTGTCGAAATATGTAAAAATACTACAAAAAATCCTAGGTTTATGTTTCAGGAGCTGTAAGACTAAAACCTCATGGCCGCGCCATTGAAACGGTGAAAAAACACGTTATCGCCGATATCTCGCTGAAAAAGCATCGCAGAGGTCTGAAGTTTTTTGTAAAACCTAGATTTGAATTTGTCAAATATTGTAATAATCCACAAAAAAATCATTGGCGAAATCATTTTGATATAGAGTATATACGTATTGTCAGCCGAAACAACTTCGACTTCGGCTTCGGCTTCGGCTTCGGCCACCTTCGGCCAAAAAAGCACCTTCGGCCAAATCTTCGGCTTAGGTTAATATTTCAGGAACTGTAGTACGGTATCGCATAGAAATAAGTCGTGATTATCTATCGAAGAAAGTAAGTGTAAAGCGAGTTTTTTTTTGTAAACAACACCTATTAATATGTAGAACTACCGATACTAGGCAAAAAAAGTTTTCTGTAAACAAAAAGCCATGGTCACCCTATTGAAATATTCAAGACGTATAGAAAGTTATAAAAACCGAAAAAAAAAGTTTTTTTGCCTAGTATCGGTAGTTCTACATATTAATAGGTGTTGTTTACAAAAAAAAACTCGCTTTACAGTCCAGGGACTTGAAAACGAAATGAATTTCGTTCCGTTATCATTAATGTTATCATATAACGTTCCAAATTTTGTAACGATACTAAAACTTAAAAATACCAATAACGTTACAAGAAAGAAACGTTAAAGAATATCATTTTCGTAGAACAAAATTTTAAGTAACGTTACAGGTATCAGTAACATTAAGCTTATCCGCTTGTAATAACGTTACAGGTGAAACGTTACAGATTCATTTGTAACGTTATTCTTAAGAACTTTTCTCGCTGACTACCGCTCCGTCGTCGCCCGGTAGCCTCGGCACAAGCCACCACTGTATTCGTTCGAGAGTGCGCATCTTTTCCCGACATCTGCCTACTTCTATATATTTATGTGATTGTGTCAGCTTTAACTTTTTTTCTGTATAAGTCTCATCGGTGTGTTCTATTACTATTATAATGGGTGAGTATCTATCATTTTCGCTATTTAATAATGAATACCTACAATTGTTAATGCTGTCTCATTGATCCTGCGGTCTATAGATAATAGATATAACGTTTAATAATACATAAGTACAGTTTTATATCTCACGAAGCGACGTGCGCTTTAGAGATGCGCCGAGTACTCATTTATTACTAAGTACTCGGCAATATTCGGCCATTTTATTAGTACTCGTTATCGGCCCAATAACTCGATTTGACTGTCGAAGTACTCGTTACTTACGGGTGTTTAGTTGGAGTATTTATTATTTCATAATTATTCATTATTTACAGGTGACAGTGACGATGATTGTATATTCCAAGAGAATAGTCAGCCACTTTTTACGGAGGTTCAGAATGAGAATGAGTTTAAGAGGAACGCGTATATCGACAATAGTAATGGTAACTATTTTAATTTATTTAAAGAACCACTAGTACTTAGTGTGATTTTGTGATATCAATCAATCAAGTGATATATTGCTAGTACATATCGCCTGATGTTACGGAATCACACATAGGTATATTACTTATTTGTTTATAGCCTGTAGTTTAGAAAATATTATAGGTTGTATTTCTTTCAGGCACAAAACATTCTTCTGATGAAATATATGACATGTCACAATCTTTATTGCTGCCAACTACTTCTTTAACTAAACGAAGACGTTTACAAGAAAACGATGACCAGGATGTACAAGAGAAGGACAAAATGGATAATTGTGACGGTAATAAAGAAAAAATACCAGACAAATGCGAACAGAATACACAAGATTTATTTGAGAAAGTGAACGAAAAACACAGCGCCAACGAGATAACATTAGAAAATAACTCTGACGACAACTCTGAAGTTCAATGTATTCATTGCACTTTTGATAAAGAATTAGATAAACGTAATTATTATTTCGGTAATTTACTTATCGGAGAATTACAATTTTTACCTCCATGTATGAGATCTAACGCTTACATCAATATTTTGAAATATATTGATGCACTAAAACATAAGCATATAAATAAACGCTCAGACTATTAAGAGGAAGAAATAATATTCCACTTTGAAAATGCACATAAATGAAGCAAATTTTAGTAATGGTGGTCTTACGTTTTTTGTAATTTGCAGGTCAGTGTCAGGTTGATTCGCGACCGTAACAAATGATTTTACAGAATTATAATCATTAGAATCAGCAATACAACTCCTTAAATTAGAATAATCCTCAAATGTCATGATTTCATGAAATAGTCATTCAATAGGATTATAGGAACTTAGAGAGTTGTATTGATGATTTTTATGATTATAATTCTATAAATAAATATTTGCGGCCGCGAATCGTATTTAGATCAACATACAACTTAATACTGACCTGCAAATAGGGAATATTCATGTTTTTTGTTTTTGTCTTAAATTAATAGTTTACTATTTTATAACGTAGAAAAAAATATTAATGGGCTTCGAAATACTCTAAATATTTTTAAAAATGAAATTTAAAACTTTTAAAAGATTTAAGCAGTTCAAACGCCGCCATTTTGCGCGCGCTTTGCGTGACGTCACATGACACGTCCAGTGGGTGTTTACCTTAGTGTTTATTGTGAACTTTTCAGTTACTTCGTAATATTTACAGTTTTAATAACTTTAAAACCATGGAAGAAGTCAAAAAATTATCTTATAAGTATTGTATAGTACCGAAGTTCGACGCTGATGAATAAAATGTCGTGTCAGATGACGTCACATTTCGTTCGACCAATGGTGGCGCGTTTTGGAAGTTTGAATTTCGCTCCCTTATTTTGCACTTTTTGAATATTATTTTAGGGGTTTAAATAATAAGTAAATAAAAAAAAATCCTTTTCATTATAATATTACGATAATAAGTATTCGAGAAAAAAATATTTTAGGCCATTTCAAATTTTATGCATATTCCCTATTGCAAAAAACGTAAAAACATTTGAAGGGGGTCATCCTTACGCTTTCGCCTTAACATGTGTATTTCAGTAGTAGTTCAGTATTTCAGGGAGCTTGCCGTTATGATAGAAATTATAAGACTACTACTACTAATCCACTCACGAGATATTTTTGAGACTCACAAACGGAATCTTGAGTCATGAGCTGGTTTCGCAGCACAGTCGCGGGTCGAAATGTCTAAGCTAGTTGAGTAGTCCCAAAAATATTCCGTGTGCTGATTTACATTAATTTATAGAATCATTATCATTTGATTAATCAAAGCTTAGTTAAGGGCGATCCGCAGTTGTAGCCCGCGAAATTCAAATTTTCTTACGTTTTTTGCAGTTTGCAGGTGAGTGTCAAGTTGTATCTTGATCAAAATATGATTCGCGACTAAGTTAAACTTAGAGAGATATTTTAATTATTCTAATGATTATAATTCTGTAAATACATATCTGTTATAGTCGCAAATCATATTTTGATCAAGATACAACCTGACACTGACTTGCAAATTGCAAAAAACGTAAGAAAATTTGAATTTCGCGGGCTACAAATGTTATTTCTTTTAATTTTAATAATAAAATTTTATACTTGGAGAAAAAGAAGATAAAAATCAACCCGTATTGTTTAGCATTGAATTATAATTACTGAATAATCATAATTTCTTATTAATTGTTATATTTTTTGTGCAAATGATTACTTCGAATAAACAAAATATCTTCAATAATATCGTCTTTTAAATTTAACCTTAAATCAGACACAACGAATTTCATCGATGAAAACAATCTTTCGACGCTTACTTCAGTAACTGGTGTTGCCAATACAATTTGAGCTACCTTGTACAGTGATGGATATTTTTCTTTCTTGTGTTCCCAAAACTTTAATATGTCTGCAGAACAATCTAACAACGGCTCTTCTAAAAACACGCTGAGTGCCTCTTTAAATTTTTGCACGCATTCATCTATGATGCCTCCAAGTCTCGGTTGCAGTAATGTTGAAATATTATCATGTCTTTCCATGTAACTGGTATTTAAGAAATCTCGTAATTTGGTCTGTACACTATTAATATTTTCTTTGTCAGATTCATATTCATCAGGTGGGTCTGTAACTTCTGTCGTATCTATATGATCACTGCTTTTTTCAAAATCATTAAATTTCAATAATCTAGTATACAGGGACGTAATCTGACTTTTCGCAGCTTGTTGTTGGTCTATTTTCAAGGTGGAGTTTATTCGTGGGTCCATAATCATAGCATTTATAAACGCTTCACTGTTAAAAAGCATACTTTCTCTGTTTTCTATATTACTAGTTATTTCGTTGGCTAATGTAGTATTTAAATCCGATGTCTCAAGTTTGCAGGTCATCCAGGATAAGTAGCAGTCACCTACTGTTAGCTGTTCTGATTGTAATTTTATCATTAATTTTTTCGCTGGTTTCAGTGCAGCAACTATTTCTTCTAAAATTTTCCATGTCGAATCAGGTAAAAAGAGATTTCTAGGATCTGAGGAACATATATCTTTAAGGGTAAATAGACTCTCAATCATATCTATGGTGGAATTCCATCGAGTGGGACAATCCAGAATGGGCTTATTTTTGTTTTCTGCTCTGAGTGCCATACTGTAAGTTGGAGTACGTAGTTTTTTTATAATTCTTCGCGCAGATGCAAAAGACAGTTGTATTTCAGGATTTTTGCAGGCGTCATTAACTGCCAATTGCAACGTGTGTGCAGCGCATTTGACAATACAGATATGGGGTCTAATTATTCCAAAACAGTATTCAAAATTTGTGATCTCTTCCAGTCGTGCTTCTATTTCGCTCTCATTAATATTTATATCGCCGTCGTTTTCTTCATCTGATTCCGAAGTCAAACCTGTATTATTTGAAGAGCCTGGGGAAGGATCATCTAAAACATTCATTAATCTACCCATTTTTATCATATTGGCTCCATTATCGGTGGTTATGGAATAAATTTGATTTGTGTCAATTCGGAATTTTGTTAATAGAAATAAAAGCTTCTCCTTTAAATATTCGGATGTATGGCTTTGGTGTAACTCAATGAGGCCAATATTTCTTAAAATTATTCTTCCGTTTTGAATAAATTGCAGGTTGACACCCATAAAACCTCTTGTAGAAATCGATGCGATATCGACTTTAACGCTGATAAATTTTCCACGCAACTCATTTGCTAGTTCCGTCCTTAACTCATATGCAGTTTTGACCACCTGATCTCTAATGTTATAGGAATTAATTTTTTTATTTTCATTTTCGACTTTTACCGGAACTAGCGATAAAATTTTCTGAAAAGCCTCATCATCGATTAATGATAATGGGCGTCCATGAATAGCAACTAATTTTACGCACTCTTGAAATAGTATAGTAAGGGTATCTTCAGATTTTTTTAATGGAGTTGAATGGCTACTTGAGCCGCTTTCATTTTGATCGCAAACATTTTTGTACTCCTGTGGATGGTGTATTGATAAATGTTTTGCAAGATTTGCACCGTGTTGTGTCTGAAACAAATAATGCCCATTTTATTACCCGACTACGGCAAAGCCAAAAGGAGGGTTATGATTTTGACCGGTATGTATGTATGTATGTTTGTATGTATGTTTGTTTGTTCCCTCGTAACTTCTAAACTACTTATCATTACATGACAAATGAGGTGTCGTTAGAAGCGTCTCAGTTGTCCGCTGGTTATAGGGTAGGTGACGCGTCACCAAATCCAATATGGCGCCCTCCAGGGGATGTGAAGTAGTTATAAAAAAAAAAAAATTTTCGCACAATATCGACATGGGTATCAAATTAAAGGGCTTGATGAGCACATTTGAAATATATATCTATACTATAATATTATAAAGAGGTAAAATTTGTTTGTAAGTTTGTAAGTTTGTATGTTTGTAAGTTTGTATGTAGGGGGTAATCTCCGGATCTACTGAACCGATTTTGAAAATTCTTTCGGAAATTGGAAGCTACGTTATCACTGAGTGCTATAGGCTATATTTTATTTTAGAAAAAATAGGGGTCCGTAAGATATTTGGGTTTTTCAGACCCAAGGTGTAAAAAATCATACAAAAAAGTTCCTTATTTGGCGTACGCCGCCTAAACTATAAAAGATAGAACCATAAAATGTTTTAATTAATTAAAGACTTTAAAAATATCTACAAAAAAGTACGCGACACACTATACCTATCTATTTTTCGAGTTAAAAACAACAACCATTTTTTATTTAAAAATCTTGATTTTTTTAGAACTTCATTTAAATGCATTTATTTTACACATGATTGTCATTACTCCTTATCAAAATAAACTATTTTGTCACAAAGTTCTGTTTATGTAGATAATATTCAGTCTTCTTTTATTCTTTAAAATTGGACGTTTGGTTTGAAAGTTATGGCGAATTCAATCTCTTCTCTATAAATATAAAAATCAATTGCTGTTTGTTAGTCTCGCTAAAACTCGAGAACGGCTGGGCCGATTTAGCTCATTTTGGTTTTGAAATGTTCGTGGAGGTCTAGGGAAGGTTTAAACGGTGTGAAAATATGGGGTAGGGGTAGGGTTGGGGTAAGGGTAGGGGCAGGATACCACGCGAACGAAATCCCTAAAAACAGCCCTTTTAATATGAAGTCGGTCTCAAGGGTAGGGGTAGGGTAGGGTAGAGGTAGGGTACGGTAGGGTAGGGGTAGGTATTGGTAGGGTAGGGGTAGGTATTGGTAGGATAGGGTAGGGGTAGTGTAGGGTTTGGGTAGGGTATCGGTAGTGTAGAGGTGGGGGGATACCACGCGAACGAAGTCCCTAAAAACAGCCCTTTTAATATGAAGTCGGGAAGTCGGTCTCAAGGGTAGGGGTAGGGTAGGGTAGAGGTAGGGTACGGTAGGGTAGGGGTAGGTATTGGCAGGGTAGGGTAGGGGTAGGTATTGGTAGGATAGGGTAGGGGTAGTGTAGGGTTTGGGTAGGGTATCGGTAGTGTAGAGGTGGGGGGATACCACGCGAACGAAGTCCCTAAAAACAGCCCTTTTAATATGAAGTCGGGAAGTCGGTCTCAAGGGTAGGGGTAGGGTAGGGTAGAGGTAGGGTACGGTAGGGTAGGGGTAGGTATTGGTAGGGTAGGGTAGGGGTAGGTATTGGTAGGATAGGGTAGGGGTAGTGTAGGGTTTGGGTAGGGTATCGGTAGTGTAGAGGTGGGGGGATACCACGCGAACGAAGTCCCTAAAAACAGCCCTTTTAATATGAAGTCGGGAAGTCGGTCTCAAGGGTAGGGGTAGGGGTAGGGTTAGTGCAGGGTTAGGGTAGGGGTAGGGGTAGGTATTGGTAGGGTAGGGTAGGGGTAGGTATTGGTAGGATAGGGTAGGGGTAGTGTAGGGTTTGGGTAAGGTATCGGTAGTGTAGAGGTGGGGGGATACCACGCGAACGAAGTCCCTAAAAACAGCCCTTTTAATATGAAGTCGGGAAGTCGGTCTCAAGGGTAGGGGTAGGGGTAGGGTTAGTGCAGGGTTAGGGTAGGGGTAGGGTAGGGGGTAGGGTAAAGCAGGGTTAGGGTAGGGGTATTGGTAGTGTAGGATACCACGCGAACGAAGTCGCGGCGGGTCAGCTAGTACATTATATAGCTTTTACTAGCTACTTTGCCTGTTTTTAACAGTGTCAACATGGGTATCAAATGAAAAGGCTTAATGAGTACATTTGAAATTCACTCGCTACTTTGCTTTTATTATTATATCAAATAATTAAATAGAGTTATTCCTTCAAATAATATAACCCCCAAATAATATAAGTAACCCCCAAAATAGTGTAAATAAAAAATAAGTTAAAAATAACTAAAACCCGACTACGACAAAGTCGCGCACTGAAAAGTATAAAACAAGAACAATATTCTTTTGACCGATATTTTCGAAATTTTTAAGTAATAGCCGTGGTCGTATGCCACCTATTCAATAAAGATTGTGTAAAACAACCGCAGGTGGCATACGACCACGGCTATTACTTAAAAATTTCGAAAATATCGGTCAAATGAATATTGTTCTTGTTTTATACTTTTCAGTGCGCGACTTTTACATTTTTGGATTTGTGTATTCGTACATTGCAAGTTTGCAAGGCGAATGAATAAAGTTGCGCCCTAATGAACTGAAGTAAACGGTGTAACTGTAAATGAATGTCCAGTTAAAATATTAAAATCTGTAAAATAAATAAAATGGAATCAGGCGTTACTTTGCGGAAATCCTTGATATACTGATGCTTATACAATTACAAAATCTAGTTTTAATAATTTACTTTAGGTATTATTTATTAAGCTTAAATGCAGTATGCATGCAGCACCGCCCATCCCGCAAATATATCCACATGAAGATTATGCAGAAGGTGGGAATAATATAATGCAACAAACAACCCGAACACAAAACAGAAAGGTACATAAGTCAATCACATGTACTTATGTACTTCACTTTTCATACCTACGCTCGGCGCGGCGGTCGCGCTAGGATTGTCAACTATGGCTTACGCAAAAAAAAACTACCTATCGTGGTGGGTAGTGGCACTCGTATCTAGTTGTTTGATTTATTGTTGAGAATGAATTATGAAACAGGAAGAAAGGAAATATAAACTAAACAAAACATATGTTAATTTTCACTATCGAAAATCCCTAATAACTTCTAAACGGATTACCCTATTTACCCAATTTATTTTGCCCTATCGGATTGAGATCTAAACCTATTAAATGACACCAAAAACAACAAAATATAACAAAAAATCATGTTTTCAACTTACGTAATATTTGTTGGCGTGAATTTAACAAAAAAGTTACTTCGTTTATACTGATTCAAAATAGGAAACTATTATATAAATCGAGCTTAGATAGCTTTTTTTGTTGCTCCATTTTTGCACTTCACAGACGCGTGTCTCAAGCGGATGGCACTCGCAATAGTTTTTTGTGCATAATCCAAAGTTGACAATCCTAGCGCGACCGCCGAGCGTAGGTACAATATGAAAAGTGAAGTACAGACGCCAGCACATCAAGTTACTACAATCTGTCAAATTTCTTTGATAGATTTTCAAAAAATGCCAAGTAGGTACTTGATGCGCGCTCGCTCGCCGGCCGCACGTTGCAACCAGCGATTTGGCGAGCAGAGCAAGTTTAAACCTGTTTTCGCGCCCAAGACCTGTGTCAACTAAACCGCAGAGTACTCGGTAAAACTTGTACTCGGCGTATCCCTACATGTATTTAGAAAACACTTACGACAAACCTTTTGTAATTGTAAACATCACACACACTGCTATCGCGGACGATTAAATCATCTTTCATCTATCAATAATATTAATAAGTAGGTAGTAATATAAGATTTTACTTACCCTAAGAGTTTTATTACAACCCGGAACACCACATTTCGACGACTGTTTGTCGTCGCTCAATGAAAAATATCTGTACACAAAGTTCTTCTTCTTACGGCCCATGATTTAATAAAGAAACTGTCAAAACTCAAACTATACGAATTGAAATCAAATAATGTAAATAAATAAACACAGTGAAATGCTATGTTGCCGTATTGCGCTCGAGAAATAAGTAGGTACCTACTACTAGACGACGACGACGACGACGCGTTTCGTACCTATGCGTGGCCGCACCGCACACAGCATGGTCATGAAGCTGGCAACGTTGCGTATCGAAATGAATGAATAACGTTATTATATCGTTATACTAATAACGATATATTGATAATATTGTTAGTGAACACTTTAAGATTTCGTTCCGTTTGTCAGTATCGTTATAGCCAAGGTATTAATTTTGTTACGATCCTGGTGGAACGGTACAAATTATCGGTACTGGAACTACGCGTAACGTTATTTTGAGTAACGTTTCAAGTCCCTGCTTTACACTTACTTTCTTTGATAGATAATCACGACTTATTTCTACGCGATACCGTACTACAGTTCCTGAAATATTAACCTGTGATTTTTTTGTGGATTATTACAATATTTGACAAATTCAAATCTAGGTTTTACAAAAAACTTCAGACCTCTGCGATGCTTTTTCAGCGAGATATCGGCGATAACGTGTTTTTTCACCGTTTCAATGGCGCGGCCATGAGGTTTTAGTCTTACAGCTCCTGAAACATAAACCTAGGATTTTTTGTAGTATTTTTACATATTTCGACAAATTCAAATCTAGGTATTACAAAAGTTTTCATACCTCTGCGATGCTTTTTCAGCGAGATATCGGCGATAACGTGTTTTTCACCGTTTCAATGGCGCGGCCATGGAGTTTTAGTCTTATAGCTCCTAAAATATAAACCTAGGATTTTTTTCTATATTTTTACAATTTTTTTACAAATTGAATCTGTTATTGACCTAAATTGCAGGTCTCTGCAACGCTTAGTTTTAAAGATCTCCGTGGCCGCGCGGTTCTCCGCGTTTCAATGGCGCGGCCACGGTTAAACCCTTATAACTTTTTAACCCTAACTTTGACAAATTTATGGTTTTGGGAATCAATTTCTACAAATTTTTACAAAACCATGGCATGGTTTTTTTTTTTAAATTTCGCCGTGGCCGCGCGGTCGAAACGGACACAATTAATTTTAATTAATTTCATAGAAAATAGGACAGGCAGTTTTAAATGTCCACCATACCATAAAATGTTCTCTTGATATGGGCCAAAGACATCATAAAAGCCATGTCTAAATCATTGTGGATTTTGAATTTGTTATTAGCAGAACACTTGTGTAAATAATATTCTTGCAATGCAAATAACAAGAAAAATTACATTTGAGAATGTATCTTAAGGACATTGACATAAAGTTACAAATTGTATGTAGATTAATCAGAGAATTCTAGTCTATGAGGTTACCAAAAGTTTAAATAGTTATTCGATTACAATAAAAGAATAACGTTACTAATGTCTATTCCCTAGCTAGCTACTACCCGCGACTTCGTCCGCGTACAAGTCGGACCCCCGTTTCATCCCCTTAGGGGGTGAATTTTGGTAAATCCGTTCTTAGCGGATGTTTACTAACTTTAATCTACCTTCCTTCCAAATTTCATCTTTATACGTCAAGCGGATTTCGATATTTCGTGATGAGGGAGTGTATGACTTTTCGCTTTTCATGTTTAGATTAATTTTTTTTCATAAAATTCTAAAGGCATTTCCATACACGAGCGATATTATCGCCAGCGATATATTCGATTACTTAACTATATTATTTCGCCTTGCGACATGATTTCAGTGAATAACGCTCGTGTGTGGCGATGCCTTAAAACCTCCATTAGGCTCCATTTCACTCGTCGAGCGAGATAAAAAATACCTGCCAAGTGCCAATCTTCTCCATGCAAAACTACCTTTTGGAAGGGGCAACTGGATTCAATTCCTTTTTTCTTTTGAATATGACGTTCAAAAGTGCCTTATAATGGCCTAATTGAAATAAATTATTTGACTTGACTTGACTTTGAATCGGACTCGCACTTCACCACGTACCATCGCAGAAGATAGTATATCACTAAAGTATCGAGCCAAAAACGCAAAAAAACAGGTCTCTTGTATGGGGGCCCCATTTCAATTTTATTCTTTGTTGGTACCTATAGCGGCAATAGAAATACACATTCTGTAGAAACAACTCTCTAGTTATTACTGTTCATGAGATTCAGCCCGTTGACTGACGAACGGACGGACAGCGGAGGTGTATTAATAGGGTGACGTTACCACCCTTCGGGTACCTACAGACCCCTTTAAAAAACGTGGGTTTCGGTGTTTGAAGACATAACCCTAAAAAGAATCTCCATCAACACTGTCTCATCAGTTCCCGAGATTTGTTGATACACGACACAAACACATCAATAGCAATAAAACATTTGGATCGTCCGTGCGACCTAGAAACGCCAATTAACTATATTTTTAGTGTGACTCACTAGTCAACGCTCATATTATATCAATTAATATGTTCCTCGCAGATACATATATCGGTGGATTGTGAAATTGAGATTTCTACGCGTATATGTTGAATCGGGATCGCGCTGGATGCAAGCCGCTACCAACCGGAGAGGTTGGTAGCGGCTTGCATCCAGCGCGATCTGGCAATTGGCAATTGGCAATCTGTAGAGGAGCCCTATGTTCAGCAGTGGACGGCCTACGGCTGATACGATGATGATGATATGATGAATTGGGAGGAGGAGCTCGTGGCTATATAATAACAAGCCTACCCTCCCTACTACTTATCAGGTTAAGTTACGCTTGACGGTATTGACTCCTCCGTGCCTCGGAAAGCACGTTAATGCAGGCCATCCACCATCCTTCCTATCGTCCAATCGGCAGGACGCTGCAGGCATGATCCAATCTGCAGTTCGTCCATATACACCACCCACGATCAGTTTGATTGTCCAATCGGCAGCGACGTTTAGTTGAAAAGTTCCAGCAGAGTGGTGCAAACAGTGGCTAATGAAAAAAAAAACAGTTTTCTCATACTAATTTATTAAAAGAATTGAGGGCTGCGCCTCAAGATTATCTACGATCGCGCAGACCCCCATCCACGGTCCAATCGGCATGATCCAATCGGAAGGATCATGCCAAAAGAATCGAAATTCGATTATGCCGTCCATTATAACTGTCATGCCAATCCACTCCCATCCACGGTCCAATCGGCATGATCCAATCGGTAGCGTCCTGCCGATTGGACGATAGGAAGGATGGTGGATGGCCGGCATAAGCCGTTGGTCCCTGTCATACGTGGATCTTTAACAGTCGTTTCGGGTTGCCAGAAGCCCGAAAGTCTGACACCCAGTCTTACCAAGGACTATCGTTTTACACAGTGAGATGATATTGCGACTAGGTTTTTTGTATTTTTTACTTACCGTAATTGGCCTGCTGATACCTAATTCCTTTTTTTTACGAATTTGGCGATCCCATAAGTTTTGAAGGCAATTTATTATTTTTTCAATTCCTGTGTCCGGCAGTGGTTAAGATTTTCTGGATTTCCTATTTAGAAATTCTCTGTACCACTCCGGAGTTTGAAGTTCTTCAAATCACAGGCCTAACATATATGAATAGATTTTCCAATTGAAAATGCCTTACAAAACACATGCAAACCTCACAAAGTCAAACACAGCATAACCTTTTCAAACGTAGGTATTGCCAACTTCCAAATATAAAAGGTTACATTTTACTAAAAATTTACACAAACTAAGAGAAATAACCAATACAATATACTTCACGAAAATAGATGTAGTCTGCTGATAGTAAATCAATTTAACGGGACATGGCGCGCGTAAAATTGTGCTGGTAGAAAAAATATATATTATCGATAGTTCGATACATCGACTGGTGAGATCGATTTGGCGATTATGCAATAACGTTTAACTAGTATTTTTCTGAATATTTTGGAAGTATGACAACCTCAGTGTGGTGTAATATCGCGCCTACCTTCCTTGATAGGGTAGGCACTAGGCATAGTACTTTGAGAATTAGCCAGTTATGTTCAAAGATGGAATATTTGATGGTGGATGTGCTGCGCATTGTCAGAACAGTACACGATAAGAAAAAAACTTAAAAAGAAATTGTCTGTGTCTGTCTGTTTTTTCCGGATAATCTCGAAAACGGATCGACCGATTTTGACGGGACTATCACTGCTAAATAGCTGATGTTGTACCTAAGGAATAACTTAGGCTATTCTTATTTTAGAAAAGCAAAAAGGTTCCGCACAAAAAATAAAACCCTTCAGTTTACCGATTTTCACGCGGACGGAGGGGCAAGCAAAAACTAGTAGATAATGAAACATCCAAGTTTACACACACAACCGATAATGGTTAGCAACGTAGTAAACTGACTATAACATAACATCACGCTTGTAATCCCTGAAGGGTGAGGCAGAGGTGTACCCATTAGTACACCCACATTTCGCCAGTTATGTTTAAGTCCCATGTAATAGGGGGCGAGCCTATTGCCATCAACCGGGCACAAATCCACCCATACACCCTCAATATTTATTTTAGTCATTCAAACAGATTCATAAATACCTACCTAGATTCGTTTTCGGATTTTTCTGTCACATTTTCACTAGAAACTAATGACGCGATTTTGACGAATTTAAGCAAACAGCGCAATAAAGACAGACTACATTGTCAAAGCCGATTACCTATTTATTTATTATTAGACAGGAACAGTTAGAAACAACAGTTAGGTTAGAATGAGTGAAAGACGATTAACAAAAGGTATTTATATGGCAGAGGTAAGTAGCAACGCAGGGAGGGGTCGCCCTAGGAAGACCTACACTGACCTTATTGGTGAGGTTCTTCAGAAAGGTCAGGTGCGGAGTACTCGTAACCGGCGTGCTTGTATGACGAGATGTATGAACGTAGATGAGGCGAAAGGAGTATGTAAGGATCGTAGCAGGTGGCGTTCTGTGGTTTCTGCCTACCCCCATGGGAAAAAGGCGTGAGTTTATGTATGTATGTATGTATGTAAGAACAGTTACAAAGAAATACTTAAACTAAGATTATAAACAGATTTGGGGCAAAATCATCAAAACAGCGAGTTTATTACAATTTTTCCTCAAAATTACTCAATTCCCACGAGTTATCTCAAGAAATCTATACGTGGAACATGCAATAAAGTAATGTTTGCCGAGCCAATCAATCAAACGCTTTGGACAATCGTCATTGAACTATCTTGCCGTATTAGGTGCAGGCTTATGATTGTACCCGTTATGTGGGTGTGGGGTAAGGCACAGGAGGTAGCGGGGGCGGGAAGGTTAGCCGCTATGGCTGTGATAGCGTTGAACGTTGTATTTAAGACTGATGTTCTTGAAAAATTACATGATTAAGCAGAATTTAAGCAGAGAAAAACATGAACTTTAAATAAAATCTGAAAAGGAAAACAAATCCAGTAATCCAGAATTCTGTTAAATAACAGTCGGGATCCGTAATTGAAAAGATTTCAGCCGGTAGAGAGTTTTACGTATGCGAACGTGTAGGATCGTCAGATATAGTTGAAGTTTTCTGTGTCAATAAACATTTTTTCTTCTTCTTTCTTTTCTAGAAACCGATGGATGTCTACATATAAGTATGTATGTCATGTAGGTAACTTAATTTTAAAAGTAGGTAGAAAATAAACAGTTCATAATTTAAGTTAAGTTTCAATCGAAGACATCCATCGTATTCTTGCGGGATACAGTATTTTAATGCGTCTCTTTAGAAAATTTCTAGCGCCATTTCCAACGTGCTATTTTGTAAAATACCTCTTGGTGCTTTCTTATAGCTCGATCCTCAGGGGTGCTATTCTCTAAAAGACTCGACGACGAACTCGTCGACGAAACTAGTGTGGTCCCCAGTGGATTTTCAACTTTATGCTGTAGATCACAACGTTGTAAATCTATTAAAGACAAACTGTTTCGGAACTCGTCGTAGAGACAGTTGGTCGTTAATGGATTTTCAACTAAATGGTCTAGAGCATAAAGTTCAAAATCCACTGGGGACCATACTAGTTTCGTCGACGAGTTCGTCGTCGAGTCTCAGCATCGGTAACCCTAACATTATCCCTTTCGCTTTAAGACTGATTCTGTGTGAATCAGCCTTAAAGCGAAAGGGAAAGTGAATTAGTGAAGCCACAGTTCGGCACAATCCCGGCCCCGTCCCGTATCAGTGATAAATTACTCTTTCATACATACTACATAAACTGTGTGACTTGACTGATATGTGAGGATTAACCTTTACTCGCTCCCGCTCATCCCTCGCACCTCAACACACTGTATGCAGTACACAGTACCTGTATGAATTAATGTACCGCATTACTATGTTACATTGAGTTAGTTATGTACCATTGACGAGCGCGTACAGGGTGTGAGAAATGTCAGATGTCATAATAAGACAAGAAAAAAAAACAAGACGTTTAAATCGCTAACAACAGCTGAAGCTTCGTCTTTGTCAGAATGCATAGAAAAGAGAGAGAAGCGTGATTGCACAATGCTTGTAATTTATTACAACATATTTAACAATTATCGATTTAATCAAAAATATGATTATGGTTGTTTTTTTTTTACGTTTACGTTTTAAATTTTAAAAATCTAATTTTTTTTTTTGTCTTACAAGCCCCCTTTTTAAAATTAATTTGGAAAGGTTTTAAAGCATATTGCCTAAGCGTCTGTGTAAGAAGAATTCAACTCATGCGCACTAGATATCTCTAACAAATATGATATGCACAGTAAAACATTAATTTGCATAATATTATTAATATTATATCTCGTATTTGCGTGCGTAATGTTGATTGTAGTTTTCCATTTTCTAGAGCAAAATTGTCTTTGGTTTTGTGACTAAAGCTTGCTACAGTTACCGGCACGTAAGTTGGCAAGAGTTTTTGTAGTTTGCGCACGCACAATTTCATACATTTTTATATGCGCGAACTTCCCCCACTACGAAAATCTCTTGCCAAGTTACGTGCCGGTACTAATACTCCGTTGTTTGTTAAGTTACCTTTGTATTTTTTTGGTGGTTTCCCGCGTTAATCCCAGCATAATTCTACCTACGTTTTGGGACGAAAAACCAGCTTCAACTTTCTGACTAACCGACCGACTCCTTGAAAAAATCGAAATCGAATCGAAATTTGCTTTGGTATACCATTCAAGATGGATGTTTGTTACTCGATCACGCCAGAACGGCTGAACGGATCTGGATGAAACTTGGCACTGTAGTTTGGAATGGCAAAGAGACTTTATCCCGAAAAAATAGTTCCCGTGAGATAATATTTCAATTTTGCTATCAATTTTAATTTAGTATAATAATAAAAAAAACAATTAAATTTTAAATACCCGAGACAGCTTTAAGAGATGACCAGTCCCAATTGATGGCCATCCTGACAGAAACCTTATTTTAAAACATCATACTGTAAATCTTAACCCGACCAAATAAGGAGTGTCACGTATGTTTATTGTAAAGTGTTACACGGAGGTTATCAATCATTTTTGGATGGCTGTCGTGCGGTGACGGCACTCTTTAGTCGCCTCATTTGCTGAGGATACTCCTAATTCGTCCAAATGTGGCTTCAGGGCAAGATCTTCCCTCTTTTCCTTCAAATTCCCTCCACGCTATGCCTCATCTAGCCAGTTCCAGAGGAAGCCATCCAAGGCGTCCAGTCATCTTCTCCTAGGTCTGCCGCGACCCCGTCTCACTGCATCAGGGCTCCATATTTGTGATATGCGGGCCCATCGCTTAGCACCCGACAGACACGGCCTGCCCAGTCCCATTTCAGTCTTGCAGCTTTTTGAGCTACGTTGAGAATTTGCGTTTTGGAATTTTAAGATTGATATTCTTCTTCCATGTCAGAGGCCCTTGAGGCGGTTTAGAAACTCTGACACTAGGGTGTGTAGGGTCTTAAGACCTTACTGCCCACACGATAAAGAAGAAGTAAACTTAAAAAGAGTACAAAACTGAGCTAACATTTGGTTCAGTTAAAAAAGAAGATTTCGTTTTGCTCTATCAGGCACGGAATCCTAAAAACTGATTGTTTCGTCTGCCTTTCACAAATGTTTATTTATTTTTTCAATTAATAAATGTCAAGTGCGTAATTAAATATAACCGTAATTAAATTAAATAAATTGTCGTGTAATTGAATTGTTATCAACCGAGCTTCGAACCCGCTATCTCTTGTTTACGAGTGACACTTGACTTTGTATTGTTTTGTAATTACAATGTGCTTACTAATTATTTAATCTGCGTTTTATCTTTTGCTGGGTTAGATTATGGCTGAAAAAATTGCCTTAAGAGTTAAATGTTTAATTAATATACTATAACATAATATAATATCACGCCTGAAATCCCCAAAGGGTTAGGCAAAGGTGTATCCATTAGTACACCCACATTTGGCCAGTTATGTTTAAGTTCCATGTAAAAGGAGGCCATCAACCGGCCACAAATCCAGACTCCGTGGCTGCTACTGAGAAATTCCTGATGGAAAACCCCAATAACACTGCCCGACCTGGGAATCGAACCCATTTTAAGACCTCATGCTGAGTAGTCACGCCTTGCGACACCGACATTTACGCAGATGAAATCGCGGGGAAAATATAGTTTTTAGTATAAATAGGGGGCATTAAATGGTAAATAATTACTTCGCAAAATATAGCTTTATCTGCCTCAATCTTCCACAAAGAAAGGAACTTCGATACCTCTTATCTCTATGACACTTGACTCTGACTCCTGACCCTAGTCTATGCGTAGTCAGGTTATCAGGGACGCGTAACTCGAGCTGTAATTATGATTTATGACCTGATAGCGTCTACTTCGTTATTGTTTAACAAAGAGGTGATTAGTAGTGCCAGAATATCTGAGAGTAAATGAGCTAAATTAGACTAGAATACTGTATTAATATGGCGACACTTTTCGCCGCATCGCAAAAATTTGCCATGAACAACGTACCGCGCATTTTGGCGATTTGATATCAGGAATTTCTCAGTAGCAGCTTGGAATTGTTCTCGGCTTAGGCTTGCTGTCTATTACATGGGGCTTAAACATCATTGGCGAAATGTGGGAGTGCCACTATTGGTGCCCTCAAATTTTGGTATATGAGTACCACCTCTGCTTTACCCCTCGAAAAAAATTGTTAGGGAGATGCTTTCTCTGTTCAAAATAACAGATAAAAGATTTGATTAGAAAGTCAAACCTTTCATCTAGGGTTTGTGGATGTAGTTATTTTAATCTAGGTACCAATTATAAAAGTTACCAGATTTTTTGACTGAAGATTTACTGATCAAACAATCTACCCAGACAGTTAAGCATCTGGAGAAACGGGCGGTTTTCAAGTTGGTTTGTCTGAGAACCCTGATTATATTAGCATAAAATGTCGAGGCTAGGGATTTATAGCAATATTTCCAAATGCTAAAAGATTTATGTGAAAAATCTGAACTTCATTATCCTTCACAAGATATTGAGATGATCGGCAGGCTGCGGTGAACTTTTGGGCTCATTAGTGATCATGATCAATACTCCAATTCGAATTTCCAGCCCGAATACTTTTAATTTATTCCATATCGCGGCGGCCTCAAAAACTAACCTAGGTCATTACGCCGCTGTACCAAGAATTTGTAGGTTTTTTGTCTGTTTTAAGATTTTTTTTAATAAAATTACTTTTTAATCTAGTCGTGATTAGGGAAGGAGTACACCTACATAATACCTTTTGTGGACTATTTTACGTATCATGATTTGTGTAACATACCTACTATCTTTTGTTGGAGATTCTAAATAAATCTGAATAAATAAAAATGAATGACTAAATGTGTTGCTAAGCGCAAAATTCGTAAACGGCTGGACCGATTTGGCTGATTCTTTTTTTTTTGCTATATTTGTTACAGGATGTAACAAGGGCAAGGTTTTTATTAAAAAAAATTGGAAACTCCACCGGATTAGTCGAAAATCTGCACCCGTGCGAAGCTGGGACGGTTCGCTAGTATAAGTATAATAAATGTCAACCAAAACGACAATTTTAATACGACAAAGTAGCAATGTAGCGAATTGTCACCAGATCCGACGAAAAAAATATATTTTCCATTCCTTCCAGTCTTTTTACATCTTCATTAAAAACGCGTTCATGAAATAAATTAATCAAAATGAAATAAAATTTCGAAATTCGACCGCGTCGCGATTGGCGAGCGCGCTGTCCAATAGGGGCTCGGCGCACGCGCAGCTGAGCAAATACACGTATTATACGATATGAATTAGGTTGTAATGACGCGAGAATTATACGTGGTTTAAGTATTTTGTTTTGTTGAGGTTTTTTTTTATTATTTCTTGTAGACTAGAATAGTTTTATTTGATCACCAAAGCGCTTTAAAAACTTGTTGACTAAGTACCAGTGTTTATTAAAATTCTCAAAATAACATAACATCACGCCTGTAATCCCCGAAGGGTTAGGCAGAGGTGTACCCATTAGTACACCCACATTTCGCCAGTTATGTAGTGTGTGTTGTTATTAAAATTCTCCTACTGTAGTTAATGTAAGTCTGAAATCGCCAATCCTTGTTCAGACGTTTAGGTTAATCTCCGGAACCACTGAACCAATTTGCATGTTTTTCTTCTTTTTTCTATTGTCACCTGGGCGAAGCCACTGGCAGTATGTTTGTGTGCCCCGTTTATATCGCTTTTTAATAATGTGCATCATACAACATTAACTGTTATTTTAGTTTAATTTTTATGTCTCTCTAGCTTTTTAAATATTTTATAGTAATCTGAGGAAAACTTCAAACTTCAAATATTTATTGCGATCATGAGTAGTTAAATAGAGTGTTATAAAAGGTAAAAGTACATACATGATACCCTGTAAAACGTAGTGGGTAACATATTTATCATACTTTAGTGCACGCAAGCCTTAAAATAAATAATAAAATTAATAAAAAATAAAATAAAATAAAAATCCTTTAGCAAGCGTAGCTATTCATCCTCGTGCCTTCTCTGTATCAGAAGAGGCCTTTACCCTGCAGTGGAACAGTTATAAGCTGCTATTATTTAAGAGTTACCCTACTAATAATATATTATACCCTTTTGTATAATATATTATTAATTAACGCGTGGATATACCTACATTTGAAGTAGTTATCATTTAAAAACAGATCAATGACAAAACGGTAACTGTATCCCGATGATTGGGCGTCCCCTTTCTGATAAAATTGTTTGTTTTGATCGATGACTAGGACCTTGTCATCAGGCGGTTGAGTGGGTCAACTATTTACTTGTCATTGATTAACTGTGCTCTGTTAATGTGTTTAATAAAGTAGGTACATAAAGACTACACAAATAACACTGCCTAGTTGGTCTAAAAGGTTGCAAAGCGCGACTGCTGAGCATGAGGTCTTCGATTCCCACTTCGGGCAAAGTGTTATTGGGTTTTTCCATCAGGAATTTCTCAGTAGCAGCCACGGAGTCTGGATTTGTGGCCGGTTGATGGCAATAGGCTCGCACCCTATTACATGGGGCCAGTGGGACTTAAACATAACTGACGAAATGTGGGTGTACACCTAGCTCTGCCTATCTGACCTCCATAATTACCTGGGTAATACGATACCCCTTGGTAAGGTTGGGTGTCTGACTTTCGTGCTTCTGATGACCCATAACTATTGGCGAAGATCCACAGTATAATAGCCAGGACCAACGGCTTAACGTGCTTTACGAGGCACGGAGGAGTCTTGGTGTGTAAAGGTGGTCACCCATCCAAGGACCGACCCCGGCAAGCGTAGCTTTACCTGATGGATTGACCCGTGACGCTGTTATTACTTAGCCAAGAGCACCTCACTAACAAATTAATAGCATCATAAATAAAAAACTGCAGTTTACAGCAGGAGTTCAATCTAATGAGTGGTTACTTATTATACGATAACTAACAAGCATCTAGCTAATATATTATGAAAACGTCAAACGTTTTTTCCACATGACAATTAAGTCTGATCTCCCGATACGGTGAACGCCACTTGTTTTCACACATACGATTAATTACGTCTAAATCTAAGGTCTCACTGTTGTTGGGTTCTGTTTTAAACCTGTTAGGATCAATTAAAATCTAACGATTGATTTGTTGACTTAAACATGATTGATTCTGTAACTTGAACAGACAATTTGTTTGTCCAGAGTTAGACAATCAGGTTTTTAGAGATTTCGAAGTTTATTATTCCAAGGATTGTCATCTTATACTCGTATTATGTTATTCATTTTCATGAGGCCTAAACTAAGGTACACCTTATAGCATCAGTTGTCTACCATTAAAAAACCCGTCAAAATCGGTCCAGCCGTTTGGGCGATTTGCACACTTTAATTAACGGATTTGCACACGGAATAAACAAACAGGCAGCAATTTAAAAAATTGTTGTCTTAGTAAACATTCATGTTAATTTTGTAAAAAAAAAATACTATTATTTTGACCTTACAAAGAGACAATTCAATTTAATTTACTTGTGTTGATTTAACTTGAAGTATTTCTTTTAATATTTTTGTCTACTCAATTTTTTTGTTACTCAACTTATTTATTAGTAAATTTAAAAGAACAAATTGAAATAAACCATACCGTTTTTGAACAAAAACATTTTCTGCATTCATTGTCAACTTTATTTCCACTTAAATAAGGCTTAAAACTGTAAAAAAGGACAAAATAATTAGTATCACCAACGCGGCCTTTCGCGCTTAGCTACATGATGCGCTCGCGTCGTTTTTTTATCGCATTAACACAGATCTTTGGCTTGTAACTAATACTTATTTACTTTGTCCTACTGTTTTATGGCAAATTAAAGTTAATTTATGATGGGAATTTAAGAAAATACTGTATTTAACGGTGCTTGTTAGCTTTACCACGGTTTGAGTTCGTAAAGTAGGTACAGTAGTGGTCATAAGTGCAGTAGCATGCTAAGGTTTAAATTGCTGTGAACACGGGGTACAGGCCATACCTACATCTGTGTGTATAAGTGATGTATTCAAAGTCAAATCATTTATTTAATTAGGCCATTATAAGGCACTTTTGACCGTAATAACACAGCACACGACGTTGAAAGGTCGTAAGTTTAACCTTTGACTGGTGACATGGTTTCTGTGTAACCTAACTAGTGACATGCGGTCTGAGGGGCCGCTGCCGTATCTGGTCTATAGCACAGAGATTAGGTAGGGTAGCTTACCGCAGTTTTTAAAAATAGTTTAATAACATATGAAAGGATAAAATACAATGAACCAATAAACTCTAAATATATTTTTAATTAAGGACTTGCTAGTACAATGTATGTAGTCTCCTTTAAAAAAATTAGACGTGAGATCAACAATTACAAACAAAAAATATTAAATCAACGTAGTTTTATAAAAAAAATACAATTTTTCCATAAGGTTAACATATGTACCAATAAAAATAAAAATAAAATTCTAATCACAGATATCATTTTGCAAAACTGGCAATGGTCAAACTTAGCTTATTTTTATTAGCAGTCAGGGCATAATTGTATCGCACACTGTAAGCACACATGCTTTTTACACGAATGGCATTGGTAATTAGATTCGCGATTTAGTTCCTGAATTGGTTCTTCATCTTCAGAAGCACTTTCTTCGGTTTCCGAGTCATGTTTTCGGGAATATTTTCGGCTTCCAATCCACTTGAGTTTCCTGTGCCAGCCAATCTTCAATTTGAAAATTTTCAAGCCGTTTCTAGTGCTTGGCACTACATTCCTGACTTCCGACTCACTACGCTTCTTATTTGGAGGTTCAGAATTATTCTTTAAAAGTAATAACCATAAAAATACAAAAAATATATGTATCAAAATAACGTTAAAAAGGTACGTAAGTAGTGACATAGGGTCTGAGAGACCGCTGCCGAACTTTATATCGATGTAACTTACCGATTTGGGACTATACAACGTAATTTTCTTTCTCTACTGCGTGGACGCAACTAAAAGCGAAGCTACTCAGGCGGTAAAACAAAGAAAGCGCGGGGAAGGGGGTGAAATGAAGTTTCGCCAACGCCGCTCGGCCTGTGAGACCGCTTGTCACCAGTTAAAGGTTAACCAAAGTGTCAATCGATTTGCTTTGTAGATTGCTACTCCACTTATGACCGCTACTGTACATTTACAACCGGAGAAGCCGCGGGTTTTCGAAAGCTTATACGAATCTGTTGTGAAAATAAAGCTTTGCATTTGTTATTAAATAAAATTAACTACGTAAAAAGCTTTATTTCAAACTAGCTTTTGCCAGTCACTTCTTCCTTATAAATGTCGGTAATCGCGGACGCAGACGAAGTCGCGGAGCAAAAAGTAACGTGTCCTTTTTTGGGGGTCAAACTTACCCCGTACAAAATTGTATCAACATCGGTTCTGTGTTTTAGTCGTGAAAGTCAATGTCAAAATCAAAACATTTATTTCAATTAGACTATTTACAGGCACTTTTGAATTGTCAAGCAAGAAATCGGTGAGTTAGTCAGAAAGTTGAAGCTAGTTTCTTGTTGGAAAAAGCTATGCTACCAAAAGGAAGTCTGCACGATTCGGAATCAAACATTTTTTTTGTAAGTTTGTAAACCTACCACTCCTACCACCTACTAAACGGGGTAACTGCGTTTTGTGGTGTTTCTTGCTCGTTCTTCTCCATAGAGTCCTACCTACGTTTTGGAACGAGCAACTAGCTTCAACTTTTTAACCGACTTCAAAAAAAGGAGGAGGTTATGAATTCGACTTTTTTTTATGTTTGTTAACTCCTAACTTGCGACTGGGTGAACCGATTTTCATGATTCTTTTTTTATTTGAAAGCTGGTGCTTCCCGTGTGGTCCCATTGTCACCATTTTAATATCTGATGATAAACTTCGGAGATATAGAATGGAACTCCTCACAGAATCACAGCAGCAATATCGTAACAAGTGAAATTGCTTTGTTATACGTGTAGTCGATGACTGACTGAAGAAAAAGGGGGGGGGGGGTACGTCAACCCCCCTCCTACCAGTTTCCAAAATTAAATATATCGTGTGAGGTATTGTTTGAAAGGGCTTTTTGTAAGGATTTCAAACATTATTACACAAGCACTAAAATCTTTTTTGACTAACTCACCGACTCCTTGACAATTCAAAAGTGCCTGTAAATGGTATAATTTGAAAATGATTTTGATTTGATTCGAAAATATGTAAATTCAAAATCAAATTATTTTGACATATGGTCACATTGAGCAACCACTACCATTAAGTAACATAACAATAGCGAGAACCACTTCCAAATCTCACTCACTCGTAAAGATAGAAGCACTATTTAAAACGGGACCATAGACAAATAGATAGATCCACTAAAAAAGCACGCACTCTCCCTGTTTGTGGCTCAAATATTGACTACCCTCTGACCGGTATTTACCCTCGGTACATAAGAGGGTTTAATTGCACCCTCTGCTCTATTTATTTAAAGACTTGATGATTTTTTTATACTTAGATTCTTGTTGTGGTTGTGTTTTGTTTTTTTGGTAGATCTTGGTTTCCATAAGTCAAAGTCAAAGTGTTTATTGCGAGCTATGTTAGTGTTATTATGTTCTGTTGGTACTTATCATAAATTAACATTGATTAACTATGATTATGATATTAATAGAATTTAATCTACCTATTTAATCTAAAGGTAAAGTTTGTGATGTTGCAGGGGGGTAATATCTGAACCGATTTTGAAAATTCGTTATCACTGAGTGCTATAGGCTTTATTTTATTATCAAAAATTAGGGACCCATAAGAAAAATCAAGACTTCGTCCGCCAGTTAAGTAAACCTAGTTTTATGCTAAATTATATGTTTACAAAATCAAGCTTGCTTAATGAAATAAAATATAAATAAAAAAATATTTTTAAAAACAAGCTTTTATTTAAATGAAAACGTAACCTAAAAAAAAGAAAATATAATGCGAACTAAAAATAAAAAAATAAATTTAAGTGACTAAATGATGTATATGAATATAAATCTTTTCAAAATGTAAAAAATATATAAATTTTAAAAGCTAAAAAAAAGAAAATATAATGCGAACTAAAAATAAAAAAATAAATTTAAGTGACTAAATGATGTATATGAATTATGAATATAAATCTTTTCAAAATGTAAAAAATATATAAATTTTAAAAGCTTGAGGCACTGATGTACGCTCTCAGTTATACAGGTGTACTGCACAATCAGTGCCTCAAGCTTTTAAAATTTATATATTTTTTACATTTTGAAAAGATTTATATTCATATGTACATCATTTAGTCACTTAAATTTATTTTTTTATTTTTAGTTCGCATTATATTTTCTTTTTTTTAGGTTACATTTTCATTTAAATAAAAGCTTGTTTTTAAAAATATTTTTTTATTTATATTTTATTTTCTACTTTTTAGTCTTTTGAAATCTTGCAATCAATATAAGATTTAGCATTAGTCAAGATTAACTTAGCCACGAGGAAATTTGCGAGCTATGTGCTATATTCCAGGTCCATTATCAGGTCAGCTCCATGTCATAACAATATTGCATTGTTATATAAGACGTCTGCCATTTTGAATTAAGAATGACGTGATTTTACTTATTATGCTTCGCTCACCAAGCCCTTCCATTTGATATCCATATCATAGCGGGTTACTACGGAAATTATAAATCGCCATTTTGTGACGTCCGCCATATTGGATATGCAATGACGTCACTTTAGTTATTGTGTTTCGCTAACCAAGCCCTTTTATTGGAAACCCATATCGTAAGGGCTACTGTTGAAATTATAAATCGCCATTTTAGACGTCCGCCATATTGGATTTAGAATGACATCACTTTACTTTTTGTATTTTGCTCATTTTCCGTCTCCTAGACAGGTTGCAAACCAATGCTATTGACGCCCATCTCACCAAATTACACAAGTCATGATATACCTCTTATGCCTGTTATTACGGTTGACCGTTGAGGAGTTCCAGGGTTTAGAGCCAACCCTGGATGTGGCATCAATTTCATGGTGAACTCACCAACTGTCTATCATATCCGAACGGGTATGCAAAATGTCAAGTCCCTACTGCCGACCGTTGAGGAATTCTCTGGTTTGGAGCCAATTCTGAAGGTGGCAGCAATTTCATGGTGGACCCACTAACATCACCCAATGTCTTCCCAATGGGTGTGCAAAATTTCATGTCCCTACTGTTAACCGTTGAGGAGTTCCCTCGTCTGGAGCCAATCTTGGCAGCAGCATTACGTCATGTTTATCATAAACATGCATTGTCATTGGGACTGGACCAGTATGTAGAATTTCATATCCCTGCTATTAACCGTTGAAGAGTTCCCTCGTCTGGAGCCAATCCTGGCAGCAGCATCGTCATGCTTATCATAAACATGCATTGTCATTAGGATTACACCAGTATGTAAAATACAAAATTTCATGTCCCTACTGTTAACCGTTGAGGAGTTCCCTCGTCTGGAGCCAATCCTGGCAGCAGCATCACGTCATGCTTATCATAAACATGCATGATCATTGGGACTGGACCAGTATGTAAAATACAAAATTTCATGTCCCTACTGTTAACCGTTGAGGAGTTCCCTCGTCTGGAGCCAATCTTGGCAGCAGCATCACGTCATGCTTATCATAAACATGCATTGTTATTGGGACTGGACTAATATATGTATAAAATTTCATGTCCCTACTGTTAACCGTTAAGGAGTTCCCTCGTCTGGAGCCAGTCCTGGCAGCAGCATCACGTCATGCTTATCATAAACATGCATTGTCATTGGGACTGGACCAGTATGTAAAATTTCATGTCCCTACTGTTAACCGTTGAGGAGTTTCCTCGTCTGGAGCCAATCCTGGCAGCAGCATCACGTCATGCTTATCATAAACATGCATGATCATTGGGACTGGACCAGTATGTAAAATACAAAATTTTATGTCCCTACCGTTAACCGTTGAGGAGTTCCCTCGTCTGGAGCCAATCTTGGCAGCAGCATCACGTCATGCTTATCATAAACATGCATTGTTATTGGGACTGGACTAATATGTAAAATTTCATGTCCCTACTGTTAACCGTTGAGGAGTTCCCTCGTCTGGAGCCAGTCCTGGCAGCAGCATCACGTCATGCTTATCATAAACATGCATTGTTATTGGGACTGGACCAATATATAAAATTTCATGTCCCTACTGTTAACCGTTAAGGAGTACCCTCGTCTGGAGCCAATCCTGGCAGCAGCATCACGTCATGCTTATCATAAACATGCATTGTCATGGGGACTGGACCAGTATGCAAAATTTCAGCTCAATCGGATAACAACAAATGGTCGAAAAATGGTTTGTAAATTTTGAAAGGACAACTTATTTACATACATGTATACATACTTACTTACATACGAACAGTGCAAGCTAAATAAAAGCTTGTAAAAACGAAAACACTTATTGATTGAACCCTTTCAAAAACATCTTTTCGTGTCATCGTTTTGTTCCTAACAACAAGATTATGAAGTTACAAACTTACAATTCCAAAAGTACAGTGGTGTTGAAGAGTGTACTAGAAAAGCCACTCTAAAATCCCCCCACTATAAAAATCATAGCTTTCAATAACACTTTTTCTCGTCACAGTACTGCCGAACAAAAGTGCACATAATCCGAGCATCGTTCTTATCGAGTAGGTACACTGGAGTACGAAAGCGTTAAATTTTACCGATTAATCATATTAGACGCGGGAGGGTACCTCGTTGTGCTTCGTATTCATAGTCCAACTCCCGACTAAACGCATAGTAGGGATTCCGGCTCCCGACTTTTATTTATAATTGTTGTCACTTTACAAATGTTATCGCATTTGACAGCTACGTAAAAGCAGCATTTCAAAAAAAGCTTTTAAAAGCTACTAAATTATTCTTGACAAATTAATTTGATTTGTAAATAATTGTGTCGTAGTCGGGAGTAGGGCCAACACGAAGTTGTGTTTTTTAAAATCGGTTTAAAATAAATCAAATTAACATTTAAAAGAAATAGAGCTCAAACCTACTTATTAAATAAAGATTATTAACGTTATTCTAATCAATCATTACTTTTAATTACGGTAAGTTGACATCATTGATTCTTATTTGTACTTATGTTTACTTACCTACCAATTATAATAAATTATACTCAAGTCTACACTCCATAAATTCTTTACTAAGTCACTGTATTTCCTCAAGTCCTATATCATCGTATAAATAGTTGTCATTCCTTTCATGATTGTAACATCACGCCTGTTTTTGCCGGAGGGGTAGGCAGTGATATGTGGTAAGCCGAGACTATGCCAGCTATAACTAACCGTTACACCGAAAACTAATACAGATCATGGGCCACTAAGATTTTTCTGATAGAAAAACTCAATAACAGTTTGTCTGATCTGCGTTTGCGACCATTACAGTAACGACGTTGTACTTTTCATTAATATTCATACAAATACTAGCTTTCGCCTGCGACTTCCTCCGCGTCAAAGTTAATATATTATCCGGGATACAGCCTATGTGCTATTCTAGACCATAATCTATCTCTGTGCCAAACATCCGTCCAAACTTTTGCATTTAAAATGTTAGTATTTTTCTGTTTCAATCCCCCACTAAGAATACGGCACTGTGCACCCTCAATCGCTCCAGTTCACGGTCGACAATATTTGTTACATTAACGACAAAAACATGCCGACTGTACTTCAAGGGGACACCGACTTTTTACCATTGCCCCTGTCGCTGTTAGATATGAGCGCCGATGGCCAATTTCACGGCGGCGGCGTGGCCTGGTAATTTCCACAGCGGCGGCGGCGTCGCGGCGGCGTGGCGTGGCCGTCCGTGGGCCTTAGTTTTTTTTTATCAGTGACAGATTTTTAAAAATAACAAAGAAAACCATATTGTTGTTAGGTACCAAAAAAAGCTTTTTTCTTATTTGTTAATTACAATTTTGCAGTCTTCTAAAATCTAAATAGATTTTTCATTGGGGTCACATAAATATTTTTTATTTTCCTTTTATAAACATCAATAGTAAGTAGTCGAAGTTGCTGCCATCGTTAACACCACACAATAATACACGTTTACTCGGTAAAATATTCAACTCGATTGCGTGAGCTACGAGTGTGGCGAAGCGACTAGCGAACTAAAGGCTCCTACACACAGTGCCGGCGGCAGGGCCGCCGGCTTTTGCTGCAGAAACTAGCACAAAGCCGCGTGCACCATTTCAGCGTCACAGCGCACCACGAGCATCATTTCAGTTTTGTCCATAGCGAACTGTCCTTGCAACCCGCGCGGCACGCGCGTCCATGCCAGCGGCTCCTTTGTGCGGCTTTGTAAGCCGCCGCGCACCGCGGCGTTGCCGGCGGCCATGCCGCCGGCACTGTGTAGGAGCCTATTAATGCGGTCGGCCGCGCGTGCGAGCGAGAAAGCAAGTTGCGACTCGTCGCGACGGCGCGCCGCGTCCTGCGCTCGGCGACGACGCGTCGACATGAACTCACGGCGACGGCGGCGCGCCGGCGCGGCGCTCATATCTAGTCGCTGTACGAGGTAATGATAGAAGTTTTACTAAACTGAATTTTATAATACTTTTTTATTAAAGTTAGATATTGAAGTACCTATAAATTTAAATTTCGTAACTGTTTTCTTCTTGAGTGTACTTTAACATAATACTTACTAATAATTAAAGAGCTGGTGAGAATTTTTTTTTTAAATCTATACTAATATTATAAAGAAGTAAAATTATTTGTTTGTTTGTAATCTCTAGAAGTACTGGTCCGATTACAAAAAAAAAAATTACTAATAGAAAGCTGCCCTATTACCAAGTGTCATAGGATATGGTTTATGGTACCCATACTTACCTTCCTTGCGAACGTAGTCGGGGGCGAAAGCTAGTTACCTATTATTTAATAATCTTACCATTTTTTTTTTTCAAGTAATCCTTATAAATTATCTATTACCCAATGCATGTCACGCGTCACGCAATGACAAACGCACTCGAAGCGTGCACGTGTGCTATCGCGCTGCACGTTGATTTGCGTGCAATTAAGTGTATTGCTACTTACTTATGATTTTTTTTTATTTTTAAATACATGACATCACGCCTGTAATCCCCGAAAGATTAGTCAGAGGTGTAACCATTAGCACATCCACATTTCGCCAGTTATGTTTTAAGTCTCATCAAGTCTCATGTAATAGGGGGCGAGCCTGTCGGCAACCGGGCACAAACTCAGACTCCGAGGCTACTGAGAAATCCCTAATGGATTCCCAATAACACTTTTGCTTGACCTGAGAATTCAACCCAGTACCCCATGCCCAGCAGTTGCACTTGCGATCACGAGACAAACAGGGAAGTTAAAAAAAAAGTCCAAGAAGATTTTTACAAAATTCAATTTTAGGAAATTACCCGCTTGTATTTTTTTCCAACTACCCTCACGCTACACAAACTGTAATATCATTACCCTCCAAGTAATAAATAAAGGGGTTGCTTGTAATAAACCAGATTTTTCCTGACCAATCCACCGTGAAACTATGGGGATGAGTTACGACCTCTATACAGATTCATATCTGTCCATAGGGGATGATTTAGGGATGAGGGGTTGAATATCGTGTAGTTATTGACTAGTGGTTGTTTATTTTTTAATTGCTGTGATTTATAAGGGTTAATGTTATGTTGTAAGAGACCTCGAAAGTAGCAGCCTCGGAGTCTGGATTTGTGCCTGGTTGAAGGCAATAGGCTCGCCTCCTACATGGGACTTAAACATTAACCTCTTTGTAATATTAGTATGGATTTAGTATCAATAATTGAAACATTAAACAATTCTGTTTCATACGATATCAAAGCTAAATACCGTTTAATTAAGTTACAATTTACTTTGATGTAAAACAATTAGTTTTCAAAGCTAATATGAAAATTACATTTACTAAGTATTCACAATTACACGTGGTACCTAATTAGTAGCATCACTTTGTTCGCGTTTGGGGTCGTTTTATACTCAAACGGCACATTCGGTTCGGCATCTTACTATTATAAACGTTTAGATGGATGTTTGTCACTCAATTACGCCAGAACGGATGACCGGATCTGGATGTAATTTGGCACAGAGATAGATTATAGTCTGAATTTCTGGAATAGCTCCTATGCTACTTTTTATTCCTGGAATAGTTGACGGTTCTCGTGGGATAATATATCAAGTTTGTCGCGACTTTGTTAATTTCTCTATACAACCTGTAACGGAAAGGGTATATATGTACATACAAAGAGTAAGGCTTCTTTGAATGATAACTAACGATATGGCAAGGGTTTCAGCTCTATATAAAATACTCTAAGAATTGATACCAAATTCTCGGTTTCATATGTATCTTAAATTTAAATCATAACAAACGTGTCAAACCGCACTACGTGGGTCAAAAACTTTCCACGTTACTTGCCTAATATCACGATAAATCTCTTCCGTAATTCCGCATAGTAGCCTACTGCAGGCGGTGTTCTTTGTTGATCATAATTTCCAAAGAGATAGGATTAAAAACCCTTGCTATATCGTTTGTTATCATCCAAAGAAGCCTTGCTCTTGGTATTTATATACCCTTTCCGTTACACGTTGCATAGTATAATAAAACAAAATCGCTTCCCGCCGTCTGTATGCTAAACTACGCAACGGATTTTAATGCGGTTTTTCATCAATATACAATATGTCGTTTTGCATCCTCGTCAAAATTTAGGAGGTTGTCATAAAAGTCATAAATAATCAATTAAAATTACGAGACCTGAATAATAATAATAACACCCTTTTTTATTAGTTGTTAAAATTTAATCGTATTTCAGAATAATCCATAACTTGAAATTGGAGAATCACTCTCTGCGCTTTAGCGCCAATTGTCTCCGTGTGCGTGAGTGTATGTGAGTCCCTTAGATTGTCGTGAGTATCTACGGTCAGCTGATTAATAAAACGTTAGTTTTGCTTATTACGTTTTATTGCAAATTGCAGATTTTATTAACCTTAGATGTTAATTAATAACACTTGTTTTTATTATTAAGATCTAAGAATACGTACTAGGATTTATCTACTTATCTACGTTATCAGCTGATTGATAAAATGTTAGTATTGCCATTTTGCTTTATTCTGTTTTATTGCAAATCTACCGATTTTGCTAAGAATACATACCTACTAGGATTTAGGTACAACCTGAGACGTTTTGCTAGGCTGTGGCACATTTATTTGTTGTGAGCGCGGGATTTAGGATAAGTACTTGCTGCCAGCGGCGGCGCGGCGGCGGGACGCTCTTGGCGCATTGTAGGTAAATTCATGATTTATGAGTACCTAATTATTAGTAATGATTTTGTTTTTATTTGTAGATTAAATTGGTTGATTTTAAATTTCCCTTCCTACTTTAACGGGCTGAGGACCGACAAAAATACCTACCTTAGTAGGTATTTTTGTGTGCTTGCCCGTGGCTCTCGCTGGAAGTACTCCAGGATATCTTCCTGCAAGGCGACAGGCAGACCTTCACTGCCGCGAGCTTGAGCATGTCGGGGTACGTCAAACTGCCGAAAATCCCGCAGTCTCTGTGTAGCAGACAGCATAACGCTCTGCGTTGGCGGTTCCCTATTGGGAAACCGTTCTGCGAACATCCGGATGGCTCCACTGATGGCATCACAATCACATAATTCACGTATACGACGGAGGTAAGGAGCGAAATTTGCGATACACTCACGGCCGGCGGCGAAATCACTTGAACTAATTTAATAATTTTTTTGCTTTGCGCCGCCGCCGGGCGCCCGGGCGCGGGAGTGGGGCACCACAGGGAGAGGGGTGCGCGGGCGGCGTCTATTGTGTTGTGGTTTTATCGTTTGCGATTCTTTGTGTGTGTGCGCGCGGTCAGCGATCCTAAACCTAGTCTTAAGATGGGCCGCATTTTCACCGGGGTGGTTTACTGATTTCCGTAAATAAGAAAACATTAAAAAAAAAACACCTACCTATTTTATTATTGATTCGGGTCTAGAATCACTAGCATAGTTACCTCCTTGAATTTGACGAGGATGCAAAACGACACATTGTATAAGAGTGATTCAAGAGTAAGGTTTATGTATCTACATTGCACCCGTGCGAAGCCGGAGCAGATCGCTAGTATTAATATAATTTTACTGCCAAAAACGTTTTGTGAGAGAAAAAAAAAATAAGAATGCTTATAAAAAAAAATGATGAAAATGAATCTCACAAGAACAAATAAATCCCATCAAAAACCCTTTTTTAAATAGGTAAGCAAAGTGGCGGGAAAAAGCTAATTTAACATGACATATTGACAATTATGCGCGCCAACAAATTGACCGCAGTCACGTGCCGGTCGCGCGCCATTTTAAGTGTTCATATGTCACTACAATTTACTAAACATCCCTCATTTTGAGGGTAGTTTGTTTTTTTTAGATGCAGTGTGAATTTTTAATCACGTTTGTTAAATAATATGTTTAAAATGATCCTTTTAAGGATGAATGATGCCCTGGGGGGTAGTTCTACTAACTTTATGGAACGATCACAATATCATCTCAGCCAGCAACCTCGACGACCGGTGCAACGCCTCTGACGAAGCAATAAATATGGCGAGTTGGCGACCTACTGGGCCCAAATGTTAGTTTAAATATCATAGGTGTATTATCAATATACACATGTATAGAAGAACCCAAGGCAGAAACTTTCAGTGCCTGCCAGGGTTGCGGAATTTGTTTTAAAGAGTCACTGCGGCTCTGAAACGCGAAGGGCATTAGGAGGAACTCGGATGGGTTTTAGTCAGTAAGAGTCTGACACTCCCTTCCGCTCCGCCCAGAGCGAAAGAAGGCATTTGGTGTTTCCCACTCTTAAAAAAAAGGCAGAATCTTTAAAACCTACACCATGATCGTATTTCATACAAATTCCATTAACTGGGTAGATAGGGAATCTCAGTAGCAGCCTCGGAGTCTGGATTTGTGCCCGGTTGATGGCAATAGGCTCGCCTCCTTAAACATAACTGGCGAAATGTGGGTGTACTAATAAGTACATCTCTGCCTAAACCTTCGGGGATTACAGGCGTGATGTTATGTGTCCATTAACTCCCCGTCCCCGTCAAAACAATGTTTTCTTTCTGATTTACATCAAAGGCATCATTTAACGAAAACCATAATTATCCACAATAGCATGGCTGTATTAAGCGTTCAATTGCACAGTTTATAATATATTATCCATTTAACTGATACTCTTCATCAAATATTCCAACTTCAGTTTGCACGCAAAAGGAAATACTAACCACAGCGTTGACTACCCTCAAATTACAGGTCGAGTCTTTTGTTCAAAGCTAGAATATGCACTTTGTAATGTTTTCTAAGAACGCCCTTATTTAGATAATAATAAGGCACTGTTATTATGTACTAAACCAGGGACGGGCAAGTACCTATGTGGCTTTTTCTATAACATTATCTACTTTCTAAGTTTACTTTGGACTTCACTGACATCGGTGAAGGAATGTGTCGTGAGGGAACCTGGACTTATAATAATTGGCTGAAATCGCCAATCCGCCTTGAGCAAGCGTGGTTATCAATGCTTGTGCCTTCTCTGTATGAGAAGAGGCTGTGCCCTGCAGTGGGAAAATAATAATAGGCAGATATCATTATTTATTAAAAGAAATAGTAGCCCACCGGTATCGGGAACAGGGTCCAAGCTACCGGCGGTCAGGGCTTCTGTGAGAGAAATCTCCGGACAATACTTTATTATTGTGTTAAGAGATGATGGTATTAATTAATCCAATCAAAGTCAAAGCATAACATATTTCAATTAGATTATTTTAGGCACTATTGAATTTTCAAGAACACATACACATAAACTCACGCTTTTTTACCATAGGCAGAAACCATAGAACGCTACATGCTACGATTCTTATATGCTCCTTTTGCCTCATCCACGTTCATACATCTCGTCATACAAGCACAAGCAAGGGAATCTGTCAATTAGTCAGAAAGTCAAGAAGTCGAAGCTAGTTGCTTGTTCCAAAAACGTTGGTAGACCTCGATTGAGAAGAACGAGCAAGAAACTCCACGGACACTCTTTTTATTTAAGTCTTTCAATTTAGTGCTTTATTACTAGGTTGACACAGCATTTAATTCTGGATAAGTTCTTATATAAAATAATTAGCGTGTCGTCATCGTCACCAAGTCACACTACCCTCGGTACAGTTCGGTACCATGTAATTTGTAACAGCGAAACACAGCACCCCTCGTGTAAGACGAGCGGAAAGTTGGCGCGAGTGGCGGTGACAATGGTGCGAGATGTTATTTTATGGTCACTTTTACTGAAATGGTTAAGGGGAGTTTACTGACTGTGGCCTTTATGCAAATGTATTCTAGTCATATTTTGGTCAATAAGTAATTAAAGATGAAGACATTTTGCAGGTAGGATAGGGGCAGTAATGTCTAGGCTTGTGATGTTAGTTTCCTTGTCGATTTTAAGTTACTTATTTAGTAATTTTTTTATCCACTAAGGAACGGAGGCGTTTGGGTGAGAAGTTGTTTGTTTGTTTGAACAAACGAATGTGTCCCCTTTTATTATTACAAAACTTATGCAGCTTATCATAAAGTGTTGAATCAAAGTAATCGGTATTTGGGCGACGCCGGCGCATATTGTTTAATCCTTATTAATTATAGTAGACGTAGATGGTAGTCGATGGCTTCAAGTCATCTTGCAAACAAGCTTGCTCATCTTTTATATACCCCAGATTTGAAAATAAAGACCTGTTTTTATTCTACTTCGTTATATTTAATCCACATAAGATTAACATACTCCCCTATCTCTAAAACGATCGATATAACAAAAAAAAGCCCTCGAATCGTAACTAACAATCAGAGCTCTGGTCCTGCCTACCCCTGTTCGTTCACTGTATAATTTGGATTAAGCATTCGCTTTGTAACGTGGGGTCCTATTGTGTAGGTGAAATTACGTCACGCGTTTGACGTTAGGTGACAGCTTTTCAAAATGATAGTGTTAGAAAAATATGTGGGGTATAGAAAAAAATAAATTGTTCTTTAGTTCTGCCAAAGAACTGCAGGTCTTACTGAAAGCTTAGGCGCTTAGGATTTTTTTACTTCGGCCGCATGATTTTGGCCGCAGGTCCCTAATGTTTTTAGTATAAAATATTACATGTAGCACTCCAGAATAACGTAGCTTCTTATTAGCGAATGAATTTTCAGAATCGGACCAGTATTTACGGAGATTTCGTTAAAAAAAATCTTTATAATATTAGTATAGATATTTTCTTCAAAAATTAAATAACACTTAGGAGGCAGATAATTGCTATATGCCTCGAAATCGACAAGTATCATAAGCATAGAAATCTTTTCTTGCACAATGCCTTATTTTGTATATGTAGAGTACCCTTAGTATTCTACCGTTCTACGTCGACGAGTAGTCGATCATCTCACAGCCAAAGTCAAAATCAAAACATTTATTTCAGTTAGACCATAAACAAGCACTTTTTAACAGGGAATTGTCAGGGAGTTGGTCAGTTAGTCAGAAAGTTGAAGCTAGTTGCTCGTTCCAAAACGTAGGTACGTAAGAACGAGTAAGAAACTCCAAGGGCATTTTTTTCAATTAGGTTTTTGCAAAATCCTCGTTACAATATTCAGCGAATATGCCCAAAAGTATCTAAAACAGTTTCCACATTATTCTCCTAACACAAGTAGGTACAGTCATCGCCACAAACCTCTCATTACTCCCAAAAGCTTAACTCTAAATAAACAAAGGATGATGATCGCCATAACTGTAATTAATGAGTTTTGTTTAATAAATATCTACCCTCATTGTAGGCGTTAACGCTCCACAATTATAGAATTAATTTGAATAATTCTGAACAACGCTTTTGCTTAATTTTGAGGGTAGATGGAAACAGACGTTTGTTTTGAATTCTATTTTTGAATGTTTAGTTCGTTACAAAAAAGCAGCTCCCTGTAGTTAATAAGACTACGTACAATAAAAAAGTTTAAAGTACTGTTACAACTATAAGCACATTTAGTAAATACTAGCTTCTGCACGCGTCTTCATCCGCGTCAAAGTTAATATAATTATAATCCCTCGGGAACCGTATATTTTTTCGGAATAAAAAGTAATCTATACCTATATGGTATTCCACACTATTATCTAGATATTTGCAAAATCTTATCCAGATCAGTTTAGCCGTTCTGGCGTGATTGAGTAACAAACATCAATACATCCAAATCACATTTATAGAGTTAGTTCAAGTTTTGCTCAATTTACAATTATTTTTAATGTGTTGGTTCTGAATGCCAATTCTACTAAATAACGTTCAAAATCTAGTCGCAATCTCATCTCAGAAACAGTCCAAGTCAAAAAATGTATGAATTGCACACCAAAAGTGTCTGGAATGGTTAAAATTAAAACTTTTGTATGACGACTGTTTTGTTTTAACTGCAAGCTTTGATATTATAGATAAATAATAAACCCTCGCCGTATTATTCAATAACTCTATAGCTTAACCCTTTTTTAACCGACTGACAATATGAACTCGGAGCCCCATTTGACCAAGTTTACAAAAGATTTTTAATGGGTTTATCAAAATGGTACGATTTTTAATTCGGATTTTATTGTGTGAGGCTTAGGAAGAGTTTTTATTATTATAATGGTATTGTTGTTTCGAGTAAGTAATACTATTATAATGCCACATTTTATATTGCTTTCCGAACTATTAATTTTCAATAAGCTAAAAAAATATTTAATTTTTGCGGTCCCATGTTGGGCGCCAATTCGTGTCATGAGTGCTAAAAGAATTAAGTTGATTTATTTTCTGTGATACTAGCAAAACGTCCCGGCTTCGCACGGGTGCAATGTAGATACTAACTGTATGTATAAACCTTCCTGTTGATTCACTCATATCCATTGATGAAAATAGCATAAAAATCCGTGGCGTAGTTTTAAAGATCTAAGCGTCAAGTGACTTTGCTTTTTGCTATGTAGAGAAATATATTTTATATTAATTTTACTGCAGTTGTCTTTCTTTTCCTCAATCATATTGATAAAAAAAATATTAAGAAGGCCCATGTTGGGCGCCAAAATATGGGATTTAGTTTCTAACAAGTTTTAGCGTTTTAACACAAACTTTACTTCATTTTCGTTTATAATCTTTCGGCTTTACTTATAATAATGCATACTAACTTTTACCCACGACTTCGTCCGCGTAAATTTTCGGATTATTCCGATCTGTCACCCCGCTTTGTCCCCTTAGGGGGACAGATCGGAAAAAAAAGTTTGATCTGTCCCCCTGTTAGCAATGAGGGGACAGTTCGAACTTTATTCACTCCTTAACGGTTTCATCTGTCCCCCTATCACTGATAGGGGGACAGATAAAACTTTTTATTCCTGTTTGTCCCCCACAGAATTTAAATTAATTCTTAAAAGTAATGTCAAATCAGAAGACTGATTGTACGATACGTACTGTGATTTATGGGACTGTGGCTGATTAATAGAAAAACAAAAGAAATATTTGAAACTTTTTAAATACAGATGATTATAAACCTAAACCACTAGTCTTTAATTTAATGTAATGTTGCAGTATATGTGGCATTAATTTTAAGAATTAATATATTAAATTCTGTGGGGGACAAACAGGAATAAAAAGTTTTATCTGTCCCCCTATCAGTGATAGGGGGACAGATGAAACCGTTAAGGAGTGAATAAAGTTCGAACTGTCCCCTCATTGCTAACAGGGGGACAGATCAAACTTTTTTTTCCGATCTGTCCCCCTAAGGGGACAAAGCGGGGTGACAGATCGGAATAATCCAAATTTTCAAGGACAACAGCTTTCTATTAGCGAAAGAATTTTCAGAATCAAACCAGAAACATACGAGTAGGAGATGTATTTATTTAAACTGTATGCAACAAAAGTACAAAGGCGGACTTAATGCTTTAAGATTATCGAGTTCAAACGAAAAAGCTGACACTTCAAGTTATATTAGTAATAATGTTATACTACTCATGAATCTGAACAACTTTCACTTCCGAACCAACCCTTTATATGATTAATCTGGAAAAAATGGCATAACACGTGAAATGAAACACTTCATATGATTGTTCGAGGGATGCAAGCAGAGCTACCGGAATATATTGATTGACACAGTATATTTAAAATGTGCAGATAAATAATGTGCATACCAATTATCTTTTACAGTCACAGAAAAGGCGGGATACCAATCGCCATATGGGGGCATGGACAATGGAATGGTGAGTGTTTTTTTTTTAATCTTTTATGCAAAAGTAACATTATTTGTGTGTTGTTTTTTTTTTTAATTCTTTAATTTGTATAATTTAAGATTGTTTTCTTGTTATTGTGTAATTTTAGGTTCCGTTCAAAATCAACATTTTTTTTTTTACGTTAATTAGTTTAAGATTTAATAATTTAGATGTGGTAATTAATCATGATACTTTTAAAGGTATATGCATAGTAATAATTTAAATAAACTTTTTAAGCACACACTCTTTAAGCTTGCTAATTATTTTGAATCTTATTTACAGTGATTTAAAAGAATTGACACACTCGAAACATTGTTTAAAAGTAGTTGCAAGTTATCTGCCTGTATACCTAATAGCTTGTTCGACTGTACTACCCAATTGTTTCAGACTGGTTCATAAAACCACATGCTTGACTTGTGCAGGCGCATTTTTATTGTTGTACTTATCTTATCCCAATGTTAGAATTCAAGCAAAAACTTAGGCTGTGCCAGCTGCTTCATCTCAATTAAAAACGAGTGAGTTGAATATGTACTTGTGGTTGCCTTAGGCCTTAGGCTACAGCCTAGGTATACTGGGGTACCAACTTTGTGGTTTCAAAACCAAAAAACACCATACTAATTTAGTTTTTTTTTAATTTTAATATGGGTTTCCTCTTAACTCTAGTGTAGGTCAGAGGTGACAGAGACAAAGTCTACGATGGAGTAAGCGTACCCAGAAGAAGCCTGTTCTCTCTGACTTTTAAGGGGCGTCTCCACAAGCGAGCAAATCGCGGCGATATTATCGTCGTACCACGTATTTCTATACACTCTCTTATAACGTGTCTACACACGGCGATGGTATCGCGGCGATCCGACAATTGGAAGTGTGTGATTCTCTCGCTCGTGGAGACGGGCCCCTAAGAGATTAGGGTCGAATGCTTTCGGAAATACAGACGCATTACAGAATTACACTTTAGGTACCAGTAGCGTTATTCTGCAAAAAGCTCCAGCGTAAATTACCAAGTCGTAAGAAGAGGAGGTGAGCTATCAGTCTCTTTCATCAGCGGGTATATTCTGTAAATATCTCCTTTAGTAAATCTAGGTAAAGTGAGTTTGAGGTGAGCGTTCTATCCCCAGTATTACGTGGCATGACAGCTCATCTGAAACTCGCTTCACTTAAAACAGAAGGGGATGTTTACAGAATATACCAGCTATTGTCGGTTTTATTAGGAACCAACCAATCTTGTTTTGGAGAATTCATTTTGTGATTTAAATAGAAGAAACAAAAAAGTTGTAAACAGTTTCCGTAATAGTTGACAGTGAAAGATACCCGTATTCAAAATAAGGCAAACCGGAATAACATTTAATTACTTAATCAAGATTTTTATAGATAAGCACGCAAAATTAATTGGCTAATTAGTCGAATCTGTAGAATGTTTATAGAGTAAGGTTTTAGAAGGTTTATAAACTTTTCAACCATTAAACATCCATACAAATATATAAAAATAGAAGTGTATGATTGCAATGTTAAAATAACAGCTCACAAAATGTTAATATGAATGATTTCTAGTAAACAAAAAATTTTTTTGGCTGACTGTCTTTTTGTTCTGTTAATCTCTTAAAAGGCTCGACCAATTTTGAAGTGATTTTCACTGGCAGATAGCTGATGTTTTAAGTAGTTATTTAGGCTTAGTTTAAAAAAAAGAATTAGGGTATCGCGCAAAAGAACTGCGTGATAACCGACTTTCACGCGAACGAAGTCGCGGTCTCAAGCTAGTGCTAAATAAAGCAGAAATAAACTATCCCAAAAAAAAACTAACAAAGATATAATATTTATAACTTCACATTTCACATACGTCAGCAAAAAAAGGATACAAATGCAAATCCAAGATATGGAGGTTACGCTACGGCTACATGTTTTGCTGACCGTACAGCAAAAAGGGCTGCGCAGGAATCGAATAAATCAGATTCGTGAACAATTCAGGGTATATTTATATTTGGGGTTGCAGAAAATGCTCCATTTTGTTGAGGGTAGTTTTAGAAAAGACTTGTTTTGATTTGCGGAGTAGATTTTTTTCTGATTGTTTTGATTGACTGGACTTATTGTTTGGTTAGCTTAATGAAATAAGCATCTAGCTAGGAAAACAGGGAATCACCCAACAATGTGTCTATGCGACATGCTTTGTTTTGTTTTTTAATACTAGCTTTTGCCCGCGACTGCGACTGCGTAGACTTTAAAATAAAGTCCTAAATTATTATTAAATATTTGGGTACTTTAAAAAGATCGTATTTAATTTTTTTTAAACCTTTAAGATGGCTCCTTTGCTAAGATGGCCGCAGCCAGTGACAGCAATAGACTCTTCTTCACAGATATTCAATGTATAACTCCCCAATTTAACAATACATTATATTATAATAATGATATACAAATTAATTCTCGTACGACAGCTTGCTAATTATAATAAACACATCTTTAGTCATTTGTATTTTTATGTATTGTTTTTATGGATTATTGAGTGAATGGAGTGCTCAGAAAAAAATAATATCTTTATTGCAACAAGAGGTCCCCGTCACTTGTGTACAATAGTCTAGCATTGTGCGCCATTGATCAGTCCAATTGGATGTGGTAATAAGAAAACACAAACATATATGTAACTTAACACTTAACTAATAACTTAACGATCACTAAAAGTCTAACAAAAAATTCAAATACAATGGCATAAGAAAAAATCCCATCGCATCGCATCTGCATCGCTATCAACTGTAAACGTACCCAAGAGGCTGGTGGCATTGCCACGTTGCATAGTAATGCTTAGCCTCTGACCAAGGTAAAAGCCAGCCGTTGTGTTCCGGGAAGTGTCAACCAACATTAAGCAGTAAGCTGTCTAAGTACCTTTTAGCATTAAGTAGCCAGAATAACCTGTTTGCCACATATTTTGGATAACCGATAAACGTTTTTAAATGTATTTACCTTAAAAAGTAGGTAATAAACAGTTCTTTAATTAAGTTAAATAAGAAAGTTTCTAAGAAAACCCTGCCTACCTATCTCTTTTATTAACTGTACATAATATGTGAGTCTATAATGTTCGTAATCTCACCCACGATACATTCAAAATTACTAGTATGAGCCTATGAGGCAAAGTTTTTCTTAATAAAATAACCCACATTTAATACAAGTCCCCGATAAACAATTACAGTATTTCTTCATCATTGCCGTTTTCGAGTTATCCATTCGCTACTTACTCCGCGACAGTTTCACCGAACCGGTCCGTCTGAATTGTCCGGACAAACGGACAGGTGGTCCGAAGATGTTACCTACTGTGACGTAGACAGGGAAAACTTGTATTCTGCTTAGATATAATTAAATTAACATGAGGCCGGTTTAGATCGCCGTGAACAGCGCACTGGACTACAACAGACAAGCTTGCTCTAGTTTTTAATCTAAAATGGTAGCCTATTATTACAATACTCCAGGGCAAAGGCCTTTCCCACGCATCACCACGCTTGCTCAAGGCGGATTGGCAATTTCAGGCTTATATTAATTGTAATTTTCTCGCCTCCTATTACATGGGACTTAAACATAACTAAGACCGGAATGGTTGGCGCTCTTTGGGGGAGGCATAGATTCAGCAGGCCAGGCCAGGCCATAGGCTGATGTGATGATGATGATGAAACATAACTGGCTAAATGTGGGTGTACTAACAAGTACACCTCTGCCTAACACTTCGTGGATTATAGGTGTCATGTTATACTATGTTATTCGTTACATAGTGATCCCTTTTTTGCACACGTGAGGTGAAAACTTAACTCGACCAGGTTGTATGTAGTTAGTAAGAGCCTAACAGAGGCTTTGTTCTAAGACGGAGACAAATAAGATTTAGAGTGCTACTCTCTCCACTTACTAGAACTACAATTCAGTAATTCCTTTACAAAAAATGGCCCCAAAATTAGCGTGACCTATGTCGAAAGGTCACGATTAAAAAAAAATGAAGGTCTTCTAAGACGTTTCTATAATTCTAGACGTGTCGTCTGTCGTGCTTCATTATAAAACACAAGAAACTAGCTTAACAACGCTATTGTCTAAATGTCGAGGCCGAATGGATCAGCTAGCTAGACTGCTGGACGACAGGTCGGGAGCTGAAAGTTAGTTTTGTAAGTGATCAATAGATGGCGTTGATTTCAATAAACACTTAAGCTTTCAAGGGATCGCATGGAAGTCAAAAATCCCCTTAATTGGCTAGTTGACCCCGTTAACCATTAATTTCAAGATATAACTTCTTAAAGGAAAAAGGCAATAGGCTCGCCCCCTATAACATAAGACTTAAACATAACTGGCGAAATGTGGGTGTATTAATGGGTACACCTCTGCCTAACCCCTCGGGGATTACAGGCGTGATGTTATGTAACTTCTCAAAAACAAAAAAAAACTTTCAGCAGAAACCCGAATAATTTTCAATGTAGGTACTGTAAAATTAGATTTTTCTGGTTTTGAAATCAATAAATAGTAAGTCATATGAGTCGGCTAGTGAGTGACGTCACAGTTCGATAGTGTCATACAAAATCTATGGGGTATCGCATTTTGACGATCCATAAAAGTATGTCAAATGATTGGTGATGAAAACAACCCAATTCGATCCTGTTGCAAAGTCCGTTCTTATGTGATTTCTCTTACATAGGTACAGTCAGCAAAACAGATAGGTATGCAGGGTCGTCAGATATAGTTGAAGTTTTCTAAGAAACCGATGAATGTCTTTGACTGAAACTTAACCTAAATAAAGAACTATTTATTATGTACGTATTTTTAAATTAAATTACATTCAAAAACACCCATCGGTTTCTAGAAAACTTCAACTATATCTGACGACCCTGCATACCTATCTGTTTTGCTAGCTGTACATAAACTAACTAGCAGCCAAAATTCAGCTTCTTATGTCAAAAAGTTTTCGAGATTTCGTGTTTAGTCTGTGAGTGTGTGAGTTACCTATCTTGTTTAAAATATAAAATTGCAAATAAAACAATTATACACATAAATATGATTTTTTCAATAACTTCTTAGTAAGGAACCCTCATCAAAAAAAAAAAAATACCTAAGTATAATAAAATGGCACACACAAGTATGACATACATATAATTAAAAGAATTTCACCTTGATGCTTACCCCCCGTTGCTTTACAGCGTGAATATACTCCTAATTAACATATCGGGCCATCTCAAACACTAATTAACGAAAGAGAAATATTAATGGCCACTTAAGACTAATAAAAATATTTTATTGATAGTTTTACATACATACATACATAAACTCACGCCTTTTTCGCATGGGGGTAGGCAGAAACCACAGAACGCCGCCTGCTACGATCCTTACATACTCTTTTCGCCTCATCTACGTTCATACATCTCGTCATACAAGCACGCCGGTTTCGAGTACTGCGCACCTGACCTTTCTGAAGAACCTCACCAATAAGGCAGTGTATGTCTTCCTAGGGCGACCCCTCCCTGCGTTGCCACTCACCTCTGCCATACAAATACCTTTTGTTAATCGTCTTTCACTCATCCTCTCAACATGACCGAACCATCTAAGCATACCCTTTTCTATCTTTGTCATTGATAGTTTTGTGGATTCTTAATTATATTTTTAAAGTACTAGCTGGTCCCTGCGACTTGGTACGCGGTTTTTTTTCACTCGTCTTTGATTAGGTACTGCTCCGCCCCTGTGGGTCGTAGCGTGGTGTTATAAATTTTCGAAAAAATTTGTTACCTACAGCAAAATTCGAACGATTTTAAGTTTTTTTATAGAAACGGAGATTTCAAATTATATTTTTTTTTATATACATTTTGAAAATGTTCTCTGATAACTTTTTAGACCTAAGATTCATTAAAATCGGTTCATTTATTTCGAATTAGGCAGAAGTGTACCCATCAGTACACCCACATTTCGCCAGTTATGTTTAAATCCCATAGAGGCAAGCCCTGCCATCATCAATGTAATTAAGTTACAAGCAAATCCGCGAGCACAGCTAGTTCTGTATAAGTAAGATGCTCGTGCTCCTTGTAAACACAGTTTGAACTCGGAACACCTGCTCGTGCGCAGCATTCTTTAACAGGTTAATGTGTTGTGGTCTGCTTATATTATTGTATGGGGTATAAGTAAGATGTACATGATACGTCATAACTATGACTCCTCTGGTCCTTGACGTGTATTTATATCTTGGGATCCTGAAATAGTTTTTTTGGGAACGGTTTTCCTTAGCCCGGCTTTCGGTAGTAGTCAACTGGTAGACATCAAAGTCAAAGTCAAAGTCAAAGTCAAATCATTTATTTCAATTAGGCCATTATAAGGCACTTTTGAACGTCAAGTACTAAAGAAAAAGGAATTGAATCTAGTTGCCCCTTCCAAAAGGTAGCTTTGTATGGAGAAGAATGGGCAAGAAACTCCATACGTACTCTTTTAAAATCAATGTTTACAATATTTGCATACAGAATCATATATATGGCACGTGAATGCTATGTACCTTATATAGAAACTACTAAATCATAACACTTAAAAAGTATTAAAAAAAAAAAACATGAATTTAAGGTAAAAAAGTTCAAATATACATAGTGTTCACGTGTTTACAAATATTGGAACTATAGACGACCACTCTTAACAACTCAACCAACATGAAATAGTGTGTGAGCCCGCGCAATCTATGACATACTTTAAAATAAATAAAATCAAATAAAAATAAAAACAAAATAAGTATTAAGAAAAATTAAAATTATTAAAAACAATAATAAGTTTGATTTTGTCTAGAATGTGTCATTGTCCTATGGAGCAGGACCAGCATGTTTCCAAGCATTCTTATCTTGATTATAATCCTCTAACTTGTAATATGCTTGTTTGCAAAGTGTACTTTTAATATATGCCTTGAATTTTCTTTCATTTAATGTTAATATATCATTAGGAATTTTATTGTAACATTTAACACAGTACCCCATAAAAGATGTTTTTACTTTAGACAATCTAAAATATGGTTGAGCTATTTTATCTTTATTTCTAGTATTAATATTATGTCTATCACTTATTTTCTTAAAGTGATTTATATTTTTCCTCACATACATAATATTTTCATAAATAAACTGGCAAGGCACTGTCATAATATTAATCTTTTTAAATAATTCCCTAAGCGACTCGCGACGAGGTAGATTATAAATGGCTCTGACAGCTCTCTTCTGTAAAATAAAAATGGATTCAATGTCAGCAGCTCGACCCCACAGTAGAATGCCATACGACATAATGCTATGAAAGTAGCTGAAGTAGACCAATCGCGCAGTTTCTATATCTGTCAACTGTCTTATCTTTCTAACAGCATAAGCTGCTGAGCTTAACCGTCCCGCAATTGATGTTATATGAGGTCCCCATTGTAACTTCTCGTCTAGCGTGATTCCTAGGAAAACCGTTTGATTAATAAATTCCAGTTTAGATCCATTCAATATGATGTCACATTCGCTACTTCTAACGTTTGGTAAACTGAATCTAATACATTTAGTTTTTTTTTCATTTAATACCAAATTATTTACTGTAAACCAGTTTTGGACCTGAATAATAGAGTTATTCACGTCGTCAAGAGTTTGTGACCGCCTGTCTATTTTAAAAATCAATGAGGTGTCATCTGCAAATAACACCATTCTCGGTTGATTTTGCAGTAATTGAGGTAAATCATTTATGTAGACTAGAAATAGAAATGGACCCAATATCGAACCTTGAGGAACGCCCATTGTCATTACAGACCCCAATGAGTTTACGCCGTTAACATGAACTTTAGCCTGTCTTCCCATCAGGTACGATCTTAGTAACTCAAGAGATGTTTTATTAATTCCGTAGTGCTCGAGTTTCAACAAAAGGGTATCATGGTTAACGCAATCGAACGCCTTTGAGAGGTCGCAAAAGATTCCAATGGCATCTTGGGCTTCCTCCCAGGCGTTAAAAATCGTCACGTAAGGAAAAGGCGTTATGTCCTTTCCAGGTGACTTTCTCTTTTTCTCTGCCTCTTTCTATTATAAACATGTATGAGTAACTAGGTTCGAGCAGCAAGCATTGTGCGCGGCCAGCAAGCATTGTGTAGGCTTGTGCCTATACTTACTAATATTATAAAGGCGAAAGTAACTGTCTGTCTGTTACGGTTTACAGGGTAAGTTTGAACCCCAAGAAAGGCATGGTGCTACTTTTTATTCCACGACTTCGTCTCCGTCCGCGATTACCGACATTTATGTGGATGAAGTCGCGGGAAAAAACTAGTACTTAATGTTATACTCTGTCTGTGTGTCTGTTACGCTTTCACAACTAAACCACTGAACCGATTGTGATGAAACTTGGTATGGTGTACATTCCAAACATTAAAAACGAAATAGGCCAATTTTGAATTCCCGACTTCGTCTACGTCCGAGAAAACCACCATTTACGCGGACGACGTCGCGGGAAAAAGCTTGTACTCCATAAATACAACACAACGTATCTATTTATAGCGACGGTGAAAGGCAATAAAAGGGGATGAAACTTGGGCGAGCGGGGGTATAAATACGAGGGGGGCGGGGAGGGGGAAGGGTAAGTTGCTTTTAATTCGCCGCATTGTCTTTGTTGCCTCTTAGTTTGAAGATGTACAGTCGTGTACAGAAGTGTTAGGGATGTTTTTTTTTTGTTTTTATAGGATTTTTAGTAACTGCCTAAAAAATATAGGCATGAAGCACTAAGCTGTTGCTTTATTACAACTAGTCTCTTCTACAAATAGATAATCCTTGTCTTAAAAATAATCTCATAATAAGATGACACCATAATATAACAATAAAAAAAACAATTTGTCATGTGATAATTAAAATATTATAAGGATTAGAAGACACATGTATGAAATAAATAACAGTTCATCAAGCTTATCAGGTTGCCTTTGAGGCGGTTTAGAAACTCTGACACTAGGGTGTATGAGGTCTCTCCGGCCACCATGAGATGGGGCCTGCTGGCGGCGGACTTGGGGGCAGTCCGTGGCCCGAACAGAGACAGGCCCGAGAGTAAGGCGCGCGTGGTGTTCCCCGCGCGCCTTGTTGGAGTCAGTGCGGCCAGTGAGCGACGGCCGCACCGGGTGACGGGACCCGCCTTGTGGCGGTAGCGGGTCAATACCTGCCGGGGTGCGGAAGAATGCTCTGAGCGCCCCCGTGCCCCGGCAAAAGGTAATTGGAGGAACACCGTGGGGTTTTAGTCGGTAAGAGTCCGACACACCCCTCCACCTTCCCCGAGGTGGAGGCAGTCCATGAGGATTTCCCCACGAAAAAAAAAAAGAGGGGTGTATGAGGTCGTAAGACCTTACTGCCCACACGATCAAGAAGAAAGAAGCTTATCAGGTAGAAAATAGGTTTCATAATGATTCTTAAATACTTTAACACCAAAAGTAAGATAAAAAAATAGAAATCGGAATCGGGTTTGCGGACAGCTAAAACTCACTACAAGTAAATTCAGGACTACTTTTACAGAATAAACCGGACTGATTTAAAAAAAAGTAAGTAAGTTACTTAATTAAAATCATTTTTCTTTTATTCACTTTTGTTTCTGTACGCGACAGTACTGTAAGACAGTCGACCGGCTATAAAAGTGAAGCGGCAACTCGGCCGAGTGGCTCGCGCTAGTACATATGTTAGTCGTGTGTGTGAGTACCTACGCTACCTACTACCTGATAGCCTCCGTTTAGTACTTTTGGAAGCTTTTAGTATTGCTAGCCGTTTCGAAAAGGTCTTTATAATAAATACCAACCTATTCTTGACAAAAAGAAATACAGAGAAATACGACTATTGATCACCACGCTTGCTCAAGACAGATCGGCGATTTTACTTCTTGTCCTGTTTTCCGAGGACATGACGTTCAAAATTGCCTTTTTTAAGTAAATTTTTTTTTTTATAAGAAGAAAAAAAAAAAAATTGACTTTGACTTTGACACCGATGTCAGAGATCATCATCATCTTGCTGCCTTTGTCCCATGTTACTTGAGGTCGGCGCAACACGTTTTTTTCCTCCATTCCGTCCTGTCAGCCGTCATGCTATCACTGACTCCCTTTTTACAAGCTTTTATTTTTACATATCATTCTTCACACAATCCATCCATCTTTTCTTTGGCCTTCCACTTCCTCTCCATCCATCCACACAGAAAGTTGAAGCTCGTTCCAAACAGTAGGTTTCGATGAACAAGTAATATAAGGAATAGTATACACACATAACATCACGCCTGTAATCCCCAAACGGTCAGACAGAGGCGCACACATTGACACACCCACATTTCGCCAGTTATGTTTAAGTCCCGTGTAATAAGGGGCGAGCCTATTGCCACCAATCGGGTAAGTAGTATATGCCATGGAGAAATAAATGCTTTGACTTTGAAGAACTAGTAAGAAACTCCATGAACACTAACAACAAGATACTTGACGTATACCATAGGTCCTCATCCCTATACAACACTCACAGTATCCGTTGCTAAGGGGCCGGACCTCCGTTACAATTACCAAGTTTTACAACCTCCAACCCCCCTCCCCCTCGCACCGTGAGATTAGTTGATAGTTGATGGCATCATATGGGAGTTATATCGTTAGGTGAACAAGGGTGAATGGTAATGTGTAATTGAATCAGAAGATGGTGTCTTTGGCGTGTGAAATCAGTTTTCACGAAGACAGTTTCAGATAATAGGAAAATTAATTTTCTGATTAAAGTAACTATTTCTCATAACAAGACAATCTTATTCGAATAATCTTTCTTATAAATTAGGCGTCACGTTATTTGTCCGGGATGGACTCCTAAACTACTTAACCGATTTTAATCAAATTTACACACCGTGTGCAGTTTGTTCCAACTTGAAAGATAGGATAGTTTTTATCTCAATTATTGGTCTTGGTTTTTGATTGCAAACCTAAGCCACAGTAACGCGTGGGCCAGTCAGCTAGTTATTTCATAGATATCTCTACAAAACTATTTCTCATTTAACCCAAAACAAAAAAAAAATAGAGCCAAATCGTAACCTAATACGATAATAAATTACGACACCTGGTCAATGATGAATACTTGTTTTTTTAGTTCTATAAGTTTGACAGTATTTAAGAAGACACTTTAAAAAAAAAACTGCCCCGTTGCCTATAGAACTGTACAAAATTCAAAAAATAATAAAACTTTACCGAAAGTTTCAAAATCGACGGTTTTCTTTAATAATTTCCAGAAATTAAGGTAATAAGGCAAGGAAAATGTTTTTTAAAACGTTGAAAGCTATCGGATTAGAGTGATGTAGGTAATCGATTTACCCATAACAAAGATAGGTCTTAGAAAACACAGGGTTACGGAAATTACATTTTCAGGCTAGAGAAAGATGTTATAGTTGTATAATTATGTCTATAGAGAAGACTTCTTTGAATTTAGCGCAGAAATAAGGGGAGCAATTTTAATAACTATAAAATAAAATTAAATAAAATCTTTTTATTTCAGACATTTTCGGCCTATAATATTGTTAGTAGAGCGACTTAAAAAACTATGTTAGGTACATTTACAATTTCATAATTTTACAATTAAGAACGATCTCAATCTCATCTGCTTCAATCTGTCAAAAATTATTTATTATTATTTATTTATTTATTTATTTACATCAACCTTACATCTACCATTACAGTTAAAATGACTCTAATTCTTCCAATTTCTTTTTTGACATTGATTATCGCTAAGATGAGATTGCGACTACATTTTGTACCTACGTTTTTACCTTAAACGCATTTCTCAATAACTCATTCTTTAATCTGCAACATACATACGGTCCCAGATCTTTCCTCAGCTACCTACAACCCAATATAACCACAAAACAGCACCGTTCACCCCCTATTTCTGCACCAGTACGGTGTGGCGGCCACCTCCTGCGCAGCATCGAACGGCCACCACCAGCCCGACAGACGCCACCACCACCACCACCAGCACCATCAACATGCAGACGTGCCACCACAATGGGTGAGACGGCCGTTGTTGTATTTGTGTTGTCGTTGTTTGCTTTCTGTTGTTGTTCTGTGTTTGTGTCGTTTAGCACTTTTTTGTTTTGTTGGCTTTTACACGTTCTGGTTGCTTTTCCAACAGGGTTTGCGGAGATGTGTAGCGAGGAAGTGTGTAGACCAATGCGATCGCTTAATATCCTATAGCTTGAGCTAAGCTAGCGCTGTAATTGGTTAGTTTTACACGCATCTCTCGCTGCGCATCTCTAGTGGAAACGCAGCCTTATTTTTTTGTGACAAAGCCGTAGATATTGTGTTGACCGGTGGTTCCCAAAGATGAGTTCCAAATTCGAGACTTACCTCTTGGTTTTCTTGAAGGAAAAGGGAGCATAACTGTATCAATAAAGGACTGGTCAGTGCCCATCCAAAATTCCCTTGGACCCATACTTTGGAATCTACCTGGTGTAAATATTTTGTTTTCTGGGGAGAAACTTTCAAAAAGCATCCTGGTCTTTGGGATAAGACCAGGGAAGATATTGTTTTAGACCTAGATGCAGTATCAGCATTTGTATTAATATCATCATCTTTGTCATTATCATCAATTTTTGTGTTGTCAATGTGTATTTTTTTTTTTATTTTTAAGCACTAGTATTTGCTTACACACCACCTCATGTTCGTCAACACTGTTTATTTTGTGTTTTGTTTTTTTTTTTTATTAGAAACACTATTCCTATGATTATGATTAGCACTGTGTGGCTTTGTGTTGTATTTGAGCACTTGTTCCAGATTTTTGATAACTGTGTGACAACATTGTACTTGAGGAGTAATTCCTGTGTTTTTAAGAACGGTCGCATTCATATCTCATTCTCTATCCGTCAAAAATGAGATTTAAACAATATTTTTGACATTGATTGTCACTGAGATGAGATTGCGACTTGATTTTGAACGTTTTTTATCCGGGATTTCCATTTATTTTTTCTGGAACGAAAATGATTGGCTTGCAAAATTAAATGCAAGTAAAGTAACCCGATTGGCTGTTGATAATTTAGATGACCAATCACAGCGGTTTACACGTGCTTTTTTGGGCGAATTTTTGTGTTAATTTTCGATTCAGAAACTGAAACTATTCATGTTCTTGCAGACAATTTTTAAATCAATCCATTTTGTAAAAAAAATGTGAGATGTTGTGCTTATTTAACACAAACATCATTATGTTGTATTTCAACATTTATAGTTTTATTTTTCAAAGGATAATTTTCTCTTTTTTATTAATTTAGGAGAAGGATTATAGTAAGTCTATTATAACATTGTTTATTTCATGTTTATATGGTAGACTAGTTCCGTGGATGTGTGTGTGTGTATGTGTAACTCGACACGTGTCCCACTTGTAGGTGTGTTTGTGCACTGTGACGCGTTGTCCAATAATGTCGATTCTTATTATTTTATCGAGCTAGCTTTGACGTAATAACTACATTATCTACTGCTTGTTTTTGAACTACACTTGTGTGTCACGTTTGTTTTAGTCTAAAATTAACGTGGTTTTAGGAATCTTCGTTTTATTTATTTCTAGCACTCTCCTTCCGCGACATCCTTCGTGTCATTTTTCTTACAAATCACTAATTAATTGAAAACAAAATATAGCATATAGAACTCAGTAATAACGTAGCTTCCAATTTGCGAAAGAATTTTCAATATCGGTCAAGTAGATCCAGAGATTACCCCCACAACCTCACAACTCAAAAATTACCTCTTTATTAGTATGGACTAGCTTTTGCACTTGACTTCGTTCGCGTGGACACACAAAACCTCTGAACCTATCCCGAAATCCGCATGCAAGTTTTTGTAAATGGCAGAGGCTGAATAAGTCAACAAACAGTAGGCAGTTTAGAAACTCTGACACAAGGGTGTGTGGGGTCGTAAGACCTTACTGCCCACACGATGAAGAAGAAAGAAGTCAAAATCAAAACGTTTATTGCAAACTAAGTGCAAAAAAAGAAAAAGCTAAAGCTAGTAATAAATCTTCATCAGGTCTCCATCCTTCTTGGGGAGGAAAGAAGGGGGGGGGGGAGGGGTAAACTTCCCTTTCCAAGGTCTTCAAATCCACGTGTCGAAATCTGAGTCACCGTTAACACAAAGTGCATTAATTAAACACTACTCTGCATATCACTAAATGTACGTGTTCTATCTGTGTCAAAAGTAATACGTTTGATGTTATTACTAAATCTTTGTTTTGTACCCTGTTCCGGTTAGTGAACGAGAGTGAGATTTGTGGAGTGCTTTGATGATTACTTTTTGCCCGCGACTTCGTCTGCTCAAATGACAATTTAGGTCTTTCTTTCTTTATCGTGTGAGCAGTAAGGTCTTACGACCCCACACACTCTAGTGTCAGAGTTTCTAAACCGCCTCAAGGGCCTCTGACATGGTTTGAGTGGAACAGTAAGTCCAGGTTTCTTCACGATGTTTTCCTTCACCGATGCCAGTGATGTCCAAGATAAACTTTAGAAAGTACATTGGTAGTAACGTTCATTTCTGCAGGAATGTATAATGCAGTTATGTTTAAGTCCCATGTTATAGAAGGCGAGCCTATTGCCATCAACCGGGCACAAATCCAGACTCCGAGGCTGCTACTATTCCTGATGGAAAAACCAATAACACTTTGCCCGACCTGGGAATCGAACCTAAGGCCCGCCATAGACGGACCGCATCTTGCAGTCGAGACCGACTGCTCTAGAGCGGTCGCGTTAAAGTCGTACACGACTGCAACACGACCGCATAATGCAGTCGACTACGACTGCTTGGAGCAGTTGTATTCGGCCGCAAAATAATACTGATGCGAGTTCATTTACAAGATGGATTTCGATGCATCTTGCATCTGCATCTTGCAGTCGCGCCGCCCGCCGCCGCTGCCGCTCTAGAGCAGTCGGTCTCGACTGCAAGATGCGACCCGTCTATGGGGGGCCTAAGACATCATGCTCAGCAGTCGCGCTTTGCGACCACTAGACCGGCCACCATGAGGCGGTCAATCGTCATTATATGTCTCCAATATTTTTTTAATTCAGCCTAAATTGTAGATTGTAATGATTAAAAACCTGTAAACACATATTCGTTAGTCTAGATACTATCTATATACTAATATTATAAAGGGGAAAGATTTGATTGTTTGTTTGCATTGAATAGGCTCCGAAACTACTGAACCGATTTGAAAAATTCTTTCACTGTTGGGAAGCTGCACTATCCCCGGGTGACATAGGCTATATTATATTTATATTTAGTAATTTAGTATCAGCATGTTGCACCCGTGCGAAGCCGGGGCGGGTCGCTAGTCTACAATAAAGTAACTTACTGAAGTTCTTACTCAACCCCAACCTTGAAAATAAATTGGAGAAATACCATATTTAAGCAACTTAAACTCGTAATCACTATCAGTACCTAATTATAGAAAAAGAAAAAATACATATAGGTCGTCTTCTTACCCAAAAACGTGATCCTACACTCCAAACGCAATCAATTTCATTGAAGTACCATATAATGCAATGTTTTGCAATGTCTGTCCGTGTGTCACTTGTTTCTTAACGTGTTTGACCACGTGACTTCGGACACGTGACCAAATGGAAATGTTTCTATTGGTCAGTCTAAGATTACGGTTTTATTTGGGCTTCCCTGTAAGATAGGCTGTCATCATCATCTGCCTAGCCTTTAACTATGTTGGGGTCGGCTTCCAGTCTAACCGGATGCAGCTGAGTACCAGTATTTTACATGAAGCGACTGCCTATCTGACCTCCACAACCCAGTAACTGCGTAATACCACTAGGTAAGACTGGTTGTCAGACTTTCAAGCTTCTGACGACTCGTAACGTACGACTGTCAAAGATCAACGTATGACAGCCGGGACCAACAACTTAAAAACGAAACGCTAAAGAACGAACGCGAGCGCTTAAGATAGGCTGTACAAAACGTTATTCAAATTGTTAGTGTGATTCTGAAGTACCAAGTAGATTCATCTTAAAGCATTAAGTAACTTCAGGTTATTATAACAATCCCTTTTACCTATTGGTCGCTCTGAAGACTAAATTCTACTAATTATAACTTTTAAACCTAGTCGCAATCTCACCTCGACGAGATTTTCGTCAGATTGAGACTAAAATTAGATTGCGATTGTCCCTTAAAGTTAGTAGAATTGCCCCTCGTTCTATCTCCTTGTGGAAATTAAGTTGGTCGCACTCCTACGTTGTTCTTTTCTTATTTATTTCATTCAAGACAGTTGCATTGTTTCTCCAGGACTCATCATTGCCTTGGCGCTTCTCTGTTGGTTGTCACTATTGATTCTTAGTTTCATTCATTCTTATTGGAACAATGAGTATTTTTCTAAAGGAGCGGTCGATAAACCTCAGATTTTTGGTTAAAAGGTCGATCAAATAAAATACTGTAACAAGTCAACCTCCTCAAACAGCGTCAAAAAAGCACAAATTATCACTAGCGGATATTTTCATAAAGAAGTCGACATACAGAAGCAACAACTTAATTAAATAGAATGTCCTTTAAGTTTCTTGCTCGTTCTTCTTACTAGAGAACCTGCCTACGTTTTGGAACAAACAACTAGCTTCAACTTCCTGACTAACTGACCGACCTCTTGATGATTCAAAAATGCCCGTGAATGATCTAGTTGGAATAGATGCTTTGACTTTGACTATAAAAGCAACAAGAATAATGTGATCAGGATTTTGAAAAAACTTATTTGAAGAGAGTTTCTTGCTCATTCTTCTCTATCGAGAACCTACCTATGTTTTGGAACGAGCTTCAACTTTCTGACTAACTGACCGACCCCTTGACAATTCAAAAATGCCAGTAAATGGCTTTACAAATTCGGTTTCTTTATCTAGTGTATATTGCCTATCTAGATACCAAGAAGCAGACCCTATTCCATTACGACCGCGTGGTCTGCTTATACCGTTAACAATAAACAGTGCTAGCGTCACATTTCTATAGAAGTAAAGATTATAATCTATATTATCCACCTATTTTTGTCATTTATACCTGTGGATATGGGCACGTACCATTTTTTAGTTACGCTAGGGATGGGATAGTGTCGATGAATTGTGAAGTTGTCATATCGATAATTTATTAATAGAAAGATGATTTTTGTTTGTTCCCTGGGCGTGTTCTACATTATAATTATTTACGAGTAGGTGCTTTAACATTAATTATAATACTAGCCCATTATTTCTCAATGCATAGCAAAGGCCTCTTCTCATTCAGAGAAGGCATGAGTATTGATCACCACACATGCTCAAGGCAGATTGGCGTCTTCGAAATACGGGTAGATTTTTTTTACGTTAGTTGGTTTGTTATGGCTGTACTACTCCCGAGATAACCCACCTGCACTATACATAGTATCACATTTATAGCATTAATTTAGAATCAAGTAAATTTCAATATCCACATCACATTATAATTAAATATTATAAATGCTAAAGTAACTGTCTGTCTGTTCATTACCTCATCACGTAAAAACCACTGAACGGATTATAATGGAATTTGATAATGTGGTAGCTTAGGACCTGGACAAGGACATAGGCTACATTTGAAGCCGCGACTTCGTCTGCATCTGAGATAACCACACGGGCGAAGTCGCGCGCAAAAGCCAGTCCAATATAAATATGTATAAATAAGTCTTGTTGAATGTAATGTAGTTCTTCTCCGTGTGTGGTCCATTATTTAAATTATTGACATAATGAGTGTTGATATATTTTTTGTTTAAACGAATGTGGTAATCAGAAAACAATTTCAACTACTTTTTGTCCCATCTCTTTGAATGGAATGTTGGCTTTTAATAAAGGATCAGTCTGGATGCAAAGGGGTTTATAGTAATCATAATGTTATCAGCCTATTATTGTCCCAATGCAGAGCAAACGCCTCTTCTCATACAGAGAAGGCACAAGCATTGATCACCACGCTTGCTCAAGGCAGATTGGCGATTTTATAGTAATCATGTAAAATTTAAATAAATACATAATTTAAAATGCACTACACTTTTTAGGACAGACGGGCCTCCTGTCCATCCGTCTGTCTGTCAGGGAACTGTAATAAATAAAGTTGAAATTTTCACTGAGTGTGATTGCCGCTATAATAACAAATAAAATAAAGTAAAAAATTAAACAAAATTGTGTGGGGGGCCACACAATTTTTGATTTTGTATGTAGTAGTAAATATTGTACTCACACTTGGCTGATTTTTAAGTACTGTATAGAAAACATCTTTCAGACAGACGCGATGGCGGTCAGTTTCACGTAATTGTACTATTTGACAGATATCAAATCGGTACAATTACGTCAAGGTGCCGTTTGAACTAGATTAAAAGAAAAAGACGTTTAATTTGATAGATGTCAATTTAGTACAATTACGTCAAAGTGACGTTAGAAGTAGATTAAAATAAAATAAAAAAACGTTCTATTTCACAGATGTCAATTCTGTACAATTACGTCTAAGCAATGTTTCTACTAGATTATAGTAAAAGACACGTCCGTGCTCTATATTTTTTAGACGACCGACCGACAATTGACAATCAATAAATGCAATGCAATTCCGTCAATTGAAACTTATACGATTTATCAATAAATAGGACACGTTAATAATAGTTTCATGACCCCGGCAAACATTCATAAGTATACGTGGTATAATTGATATTAATTCCGCCATTTTTGTTTTAAATCGTCTTCATAATATTCTCGACTAATATTACTGGACTGCCTCGTTGGCCTAGTGGTCGCAAAGCGCGACCGCTGAGCATGAAGTCTTGGGTTCGATTTCCAGGTCGGGCATAGTGTTATTCAGCTTTTTCATCAGGAATATCTCAGTGGCATCCGCGGAGTCTGGATTTGTGCCCGGTTATTGGCAATAGGCTCGCCCCCTATTACGTGGTACTTAAAAAACGTAACTGGCGAAATGTGGGTATATTCATGAGTACACCTCTGCCTAACCCTTTTGGGATTACAGGCGTAATATTATGTTACGACATGCCATTTTTTTATCTTTCGATATTATCCATCCATCGCCCTACTGGTTCCCATCCCTATTTCTCATAAAATCCCATTTCCCCCTACGCGGGGGTGTAGCGGGGAGGCGCGGTGTAAGGGCCCGACCGACCGACTCCTGCGCACCTGGCGCGTGCGACGCCAATCGCGTGCGCGCGCCTCGCACCCCGGCGTTATATCCACGTATGTTTGAGTATGAATGTATGAATGTATGTATGTATGAGTGTGTAGTACTAACTTAATGTTCTGTAGAATGGATGATAAGTTTATCTTGTAAGAAATTGAATGTTTGTGTTACAGAATATAAGGCGCCCGCCTGTTATACGTGAGGTTGCGGGTTCGATATCGGACACGTACAAATGTGACTTTTACAATTCATATTTACTTTCTAAGTTTATCTTGGACATTACTGACATCGGTAAAGGAAAATATTGTGAGATAACCTAGACTTAATGATACTATCTTTTGCCCTAAATGTTGGTTATTAGCGACCTACTCTTGTGTTTTCATACAAACTTTGAACCCCCGTTTCAAACCCTTAGGGGGTGAATTTTGGAAAATTCTTTCTTAGTGGACGTCTACTAAATCTAAACTACCTCCCTGCCAATTTTCATCTTAACACGTCAAGCGGTTTTTGATATTTCGTGGTGAGTGAGTGGACCTTTCGCTTTTATATACATACTAGCTTTTGCCCGCGACTTCGTCCGCGTATATGTCGGTTATCGCGGACGCAGACGAAGTCGAAGTCGAATAAAAAGTAGCCTATGTCCTTTGTTGGGGTTCACACTTACCCTGTACCAAACACACAAATCGGTTCAGTAGTTTAGGCGTGAAGAAAAGACAGACAGAAAGACAGACAGACAGACAGAGTTACTTTCGCATTTATAATATTAGTTAGGATTTAGAAAATAGATGTCTGTATTTGCCAATCCGCCTTAAGCAAGCGTGGTGATCAATGCTCATGCCTTCTCTGTATGAGAAGAGACCTTTGCCTTGCAGTGGGAGGATGGTAGGACGTGAATGACCTTTCGCTTTTATAATAATTACAATTTTTTTTTAATAGTTTAAAAAACTAAAAAACACGCTTTTAGCACGCACTAATTTTTTTCGTATCCCATTCAGCAAACTTTCATTTAATACCCATATCATGAGGCTGCATTTCAAATAGCCAATCCGCCATCTTGGTTGTCCACCATGTTGGATTTTAGTCACGTGACTATTTTTTTCGTATTTCTGACAGCAAACCCTTTCATTTGATACCCATATCATGGGGGTGGATTTCAAACAGCTAGTCCGCCATCTTGGGGAGGCCGCCATATTGGATTTGTAATGACGTTTGTTAGCTAGTCATGTATTGTCATCAGAACTCAGAGCGTGTGCAAAATTTCATCCTAATCGAAGACCGGGAAGTGGGTCAAATATTCCAAGATTCCAAGATTTTCTTACATACACACATCAAAAAAGTCTAGGGATCAACATCCCTAACATTTGTTAGGGATGTTGATCCCTAGACTTTTTTGATGTGTATACATACTTACAAGTGAAACTAATATAAGCGTGTTAAAAAGATGTCTGAATTCGCCAGTCCGCCTTGATCAAGTGTGGTGATCAATGCTCATGCCTTCTCTGTATCAGAAGCAACCTTTGTCTTGCAGTGCGACAATAATAGACAATAGTAGGACGTAGGGCGAAGAACTGATCTGATCTGCCTATCAATCCAATTACAAGTCTTCAATCATTTGTTTATTACACTGCTACATCCTGTGCCACAAAAAGGCAAAAAAAAACCTTGCCTAGCCATTGTATTCAGCGGTTATCTCAAGATTAAGGACAGGTGGCACTGGCGCCTGCGCAGCACTTTTATTTTACTTACGACTAATTGGTTCGCCATTCATATTAAAATCTAGTTTGAGTATTAATTAATACCGTTGTTATTTGTTTTTTGTTGTTTCAATTTGGCTTTTGAGTACTTGAGAATTTTCTTGTTTGATCTGTCAAGGAGTTGTTTTATTTGATTCAGCAAATTTTATCCTTCTGGGCTTTTTCCAATGAATATGAGGTCTGTGAGGACCGTCATTTCCTTCCATACATATATTTGGTCCTCCACTTACTGGGTGCAGTTACTGGGTTGTGGTAGCCAGTTTCTGGGTTGTGGAGGTCAGATAGGCAGTCGCTCCATGTAAAATACTGGTATTCAGCTGCATCCGGTTAGACTGGAAGCCGACCTCAACATAGTTGGAAAGGAGAACTAAATATATGTCATCATCTGCCTAGCCTGGCAGATGATGATGACATATATTTAGTTCTCCTTATTAGATCCATTCAAAAATTCAAGTATCTAAGAATCAGTCGTATAATACGCGCCACGAAAGATGAGACTTGGCAAGAGTCAGTATAACCGAACGTCCACCGCCGGCTAAACTAAGTTAGTTTAGCTTAGCTCGCATAGTTGAGCCAGTATTTAATTTCACGTAGCTTAGCTGGCATAGTTTGCGGTGGACGCACATGTATGAAAAACTGGCTCAACTATGCGAGCTAAGCTAAACTAACTTAGTTTAGCCGGCGGTGGACGTTCGGCTAATGGGAAGCTTGCGCAGGTATGAAACTAATGAGTTGATGCCACTAGATGACAAGATCACGTTGTATGCCATCAAAATCCAGGCGACCCTCAAAAACACCGTACTACACTGTCCCATAACTGTTTAACAAAAAAGCACATTACTCCCGCACCTAGCAGTACGAGCGAGATAGCGCTATCTAACCCGCGTTTGATAATACGAGTGAAAGAAATAGCGGGATGTGAGCGAGGGTGCGCATGCGACCCTTTGCGCTGCAGTGTAATGCACCGTGGTTATGGGGTGCAATGCATGGTGCATTTTATGGTGTTTTTGTAATGACCATGGCGATGTGCTTCTGGGGTTAGAATATGGAGTTTTATAGATAGTTCTTATTATAAACGCGAAAGTTTGTGAAGATGTAGGTATTGGATGGATGTTTGTTACTCTTTCATGCTTACATGACTGAAGTTCAGCACACATATTGGTAAATATTGTAGCACAAAGGATAATTCTTATCACTTTTGTGTTTACATAGGTTCATTTGGGACTTAAGTTTATTTCTGACTAGCGACCCGCCCCGGCTTCGCACGGGTGCAATGTAAATACATAAACCTTCTTCTTGAATCACTCTATCTATTAAAAAAAACCGCATCAAAATCTGTTGCGTAGTTTTAAAGATCTAAGCATACATAGGGACAGACAGACGGAAGCGACTTTGTTTTATACTATGTAGTAATAGTAAAGTCTACACAGACAACGTCGCGGGCAGAAGCTAGTCTTTTATAAATATAAGTTTCGACTTTCTACCACCAGTAAAATTTTTCATTTAAGTTAATTTGGTATTTAAAAATTAACTTTAATTTGTAAGACTCTTTACTCAAATTAGTTTTGTTTAGATATAATTTTGTTCGTTCTGAAAAGTTTAGAAGTAGACATGTACCGGGTAAGTGCCGGGTACCTGACAAAGAAAACGTCCTTACTGCAAGCGTGCTTGCAGCCTTCGCCTAGCAGCTCAGTATACAGCGAACGACTTTTCTCAGAGGCTGGCAATATTTACGAAACAAAAAGAAGCCGATTAGATCCACACAGAGCCGAAAAACTGGCGTTTCTACACCATAATTTACCCCTTATAAACTTTGATTATTAATGATTAGTTGATTTATTTTTGGTTATTGTTTCTTTAATAATAAATTCTTGTTCTGTTTCTGTCGATCATTAAACAACATATTCGATTTAAAAAGGTGTTATATTTTTATTCCCAACAAATTACCCGGCATGACCGGGTACCCGGTGCTATTACCCGGTACCCGGCCGGATCCTAAAAAAGTGCCGGGTCCACCGGGTACCGGGCCCAAACCGGGTACCCGGTACATGTCTATTTAGAAGATCTTTCATTATTCTGTTTTCTTATAGTTAGGATCTCCTTTTAAAATCGTTGTGCATCAAAATAATCGTATTATTTCACCCTTACTATTCAGAAATTTAATAATTAGCAGATTTCCATTTTAAAAACCATCAATACCACACTACAAGTACCAGTAACCCAATGATCTTTTAAGTCCTGGACATGACTCGCGAAACTCAGGTTATCTACCTGCGAACTCATAGACAGAGATAGCAATATACCACTGTACAGTGTGAGAGAGAGATGGACAACGCCCCCCATGCTGACAGATGTTCAGAAAGTATTCGCTTTGTATGCGGGAGAACGTTTTTTTTTGTGCGTGGGCGGTGTGTGAGCGTGTAGCGGGTGGATCCGCTTGTGGAGGTAGCGATTTTGTATTTGTTGTGTGTTTCTGATGGATTGGTTAGTGATGGCAAGGTAACTGCCTCGTTGGTGTCATTGTAGCAAGGGCGACTGTTGGGCGTAAGGTCCTGGGTTCGATTCCCAGGTCGGGCAAAAAGTTTTATTGGGTTTTTTCATTAGCAATTTCTCAGTACTAGCCCGGAGTTTGGAAGTTGATGGTGTGACACCCCCGTGTCTCTGAAAGCCGTTGGTGCTGCGCCTGATCTTTTGCCGGCTGTGTCGGATTGCCGTCCCATTGGACTATAAGAGTGAGGGAACAGATTGCACCTGTGTTTGCACCCACACTTGTGCACTATATTATATCCTGCGTACCTACTTGGGTAGTCTCCATAATTGACTTTATTTCTGTCACCTGATCACCTCTGACCTAAACTAAAGTCGAGAGCAAAACCATCTTATATTAAAAAAATATATTAGATCCTTAGTATATTTTGACCCAAGTCTCTTCCGCCATGTTTATGATCTCCGCTCTCACTCGCACCTCAGCCCACACTCTCTACCCATCACTTCCTGTAATCGTGGGAACTATCTCCTCACTATGACTCCGTGACATTCTACCATGCTGCTGTATTAGTGTTTATGGGTGAGCACGACCAGCTCACCCGCAACCAGGTACCCTGAGACAATGAGACTAGAACTCATGAGGACAAAGGTTTAAGTTGAGGATCGTATATATTATTTATTTAACTAAGGGCTGATGAATAACAGATTGACATATTTTCTGTACAAAAGCTGTCTAATCGCCATATTTATCGTAATCTGACGAATGAAACATTAGCCCTAAGACTAATCAGGCTAAGTAACTAGACTAATCGTACTTATTTATTTTTGTATTTATGTTTTATGGGCTTCAGCTGCCTGAAATAAAGGTTTATTGTTATTATTATAATTCTGAAATCGCCAATCCGCATTGAGCAAGCGTGGTGATCAATGCTCGTGCCTTCTCTGTATGAGAAGAGCCAGAAGTGGCCGTATAGCTTGTGCCCATAACATATAAAATGCAATCTGAAGTTTTCTTTCTCTTCCGAAATTCAAAGCTGATTCACAAATTGGCGCGATTTTATAACATTAATCTCTAGGATATGATTTTGAGCTAAAATTCAACAGGAAAAGAGTGAAAATTTGCATTATTGCATGCAACATGATAATCGGAATTATATCTTGCACACAACTTTCAACTCGATTCTTGTTGATTTTAAGTTCATTATCAATTAATCAACAAAAACTGCTCGAGCTTGTTGCTCTGCGTCGTTCGTGACGTCACATTTCGTCATCATGGGAAATATCTTCACAAATTGCTAGTTTATTGTCTATTTACATAACAAAACAATAGTAACAGATGTTTGGCGACTGTTACGGTTTATGGGTTTACACCTTCGAAATAAAAACAGAAGAATATGACAAGGTGAGTTTGTTTTAAAGTTTATTGAAGAAGCATTGTTTGGTTAGGTAATAGTCGTCTTTAAAAAAAAAATACAGGTATTGGTTTACTCGTAATTATCTACATCCACTAATATTATAAATGCGAAAGTAAGTTTGTTTGTTTGTTACCTTCTTACGCCTAAACCACTGAACTGATCACCCTGAAATTTTGCAACTACGTTGTCTGATGTACAGAAAAGGACATAGAGTACCTTTTATCCCGGAAAAAAAGTCTGTTCCCGCGGAAAACAACAATAACGTTCTGATGATAATAGATGACGCCACATGTCTTTCGAAAAAGACATGGACAAGTTAACTGGGACGAAGTCTCGGGCAAAAGCTAGTATATACAAATGAATCCCTATTTCCCTTAGTCACGGCATCACGCGTAAACGGCTGGACCAATTTCAGTAATCCTTTTTTTGTTGTGTTTGTTATTGTAAGCAGAAGGTTTTTATGAAAGAAAATTAAAAAAAAAAGAAGGAAAATGACGGTATGGAGTTTACTGGGTCAGCTAGTAAAACATATTTTTTCTGATAATGGTCCTTAATGGCATGTAATTAAGTCTATAATCTATACATATAATAAAATCGTAGCGAAGTCAAAACTATACATTTAATATTTTTGAAAAAGAGTAAATTGTTATGAGTTCGGGGAGTGATTCTAATAATGGCGAAAAAAATTTTGTCTGTTTGTCTGTATGTTTGTTAGAGCATCACGCGAATACTGCCGGATAGATTCTGTTAAAAATTTGTATGAATATTCCACATTGGCCAAATTAGTCTATAGGCTATAAATTATCACGCTATTTGCTTTGGGGGGTAAGCAATGTTTCATTATGACTATGCAGAAACAAACTTTGACGCGGACGAAGTCGCGGGCAGAAGCTATTTAAGTCTATTTTTATAACCTCGTAATGTTTTTGAATTGAACGGTCCAATTATTTTACTACCATCATCATAAATGGGAAAGTTCGGATGGATGGATGTTTGTAACTCAATCACGCCAGAACAGCTGAACGGATCTGGATGAAATTTAACACAGGTATAGATTTATAGTCTAGAATAGCACATAGGCTTTTTATCCCGGAAAAATGTACGATTCCCGTGGTATAATATATCGATACCTTTAGGCTCAAAGGGCGTAAACGCCATTTTGGCCAAAATGAGATTTTAATGCAGTCTTACTTAGTTTTTCGTCCTCTATCGAAATTCGATTTAAAACATCGATATTCGCAAAAAAATGGTGGATACAGCCATAATTTTTGGTTCGCTAAACATAGATTTTAGAACATGAGATGTATGAACGTGGACGAGGCGAAAGGAGTATGTAAGGATCGTAGCAGGTGGCGTTCTGTGGTTGCTGCCTACCCCCATGAGAAAAAGGCGTCAGTTTATGTATGTATGTATGTCATAGGACCAAACATACCATTACTTCATGTACTAAGGCATCATAGGCGCAAAGAACAAGCTGTTCCCAAAAAAAAATTGAAACTCAAATTCTCATTACCACAGCAAAAATATTAACTTCAAAAATCAAATATAGCCAGACGAAAAAAAAATAGAAGATTCGCCTATCAATACCTGTTCACGGACCATATGCTCAAATCTTAAGCTCGCCCCCATTGTTGCCAAGACCATAAAGAAAAAAAAAAGAATCTTCAAAACATCTGGCGCTCAACACCCTCTATACTGCTATACCCACCCCCGACATGAGACAGACGTATATGGAAACGCTGTAGTGCGAAAAAGACAGGGCTAACAAAGCGCCCTAGGATTGAAGAAAAAAAATCAAATGCGCCCGCGCCGTTCTCGTTCCGTTTCCGAATTCAAATTTTTGATTTTACGAAGATGGAACAGGCTTGTTATGTGAAAGTACATGTTTATTTTGATGATACTTTTAAGCTGATTATTTTTTAATGTACGAGTAAATTGTGCAGCTTGCCTAGCTGTCCTTCTGCCGGTCAAAGGTATCTTCTCATTCAGAGAAGGAGTAAGCTTTGCTGCGCTAGAGTCTTAAATGAATAAGACATATTTTTGTACTTATTGCAAGTTTTTGCAAACCATGGGGTATGCTTAGACAAGGTTTAATTAAATCATCGAGTCTGTCTTTAAATTTCGAACTTTTCGAGATATAAACTTTTTATAAAAAAAAACTGATTGTTTAAACTTAGTTAAAATAAACCTTATTTAATTTGTAATAAGGCGGATTAGATTTTGAATCCATAACACTCAAAGAATTTGTTTATTAATTCAAAGAATTTACTCCAAAATTTTTGTAAAATAAAATCACACTCTTCATCTTTATATGTCAGTACAAATTAGACCATTTACGTGATCTCCCAGTACACCACAATGCATATAATAATAACAGTATCAAGATATGTTGCGCCGGTAGAAAGCTGTACGACCAAGACAGGTTGGCTAACAAAAGAAATTCAATCAAAGCTAACAGCAATTTAGTACAATTAGGGTATCCATCTGACCTGAACACGCAATGTCTGCGAGAGCTATTAACATTCTTAACAAAACACAAAGGTAAAGATGTTGGTGGAAAAGGCTAGCCAAGAACTTAGGCCAGTCCCTTCTTCTCTCAAGCCTCCTACACACAGTGCCGGCGGCTTATAAAGCCGCACGCTTTGCCGCACAAACTAGCCGCCGGCGTGGCCGCACGGGTATGCCGGCGTACTTACCGCGCGGGTTGCAAGGACAGTTCGCTATAGACAAAACAACTGAAACGATGCTCCGCGGCTTTGTGAAAGTTTCTGCAGCACTTAGATTTTGCCCCCGACTTCATCCGTGTCATAGTTATTACTAGCTTGTGCCTGCGACTTCGTCCGCTTAAATGTCGGACCCCCGTTTGATCCCCTTAGGGGGAGAATTTTAGAAAATCTGTTCTTAGCGGACGTCTACTAACTATAATCTACATCCCTACCATGTTTCATCTTTATACGTTAAACGGTTTTCGATATTTCGCGATGAGTGAGTGAGTGATTTTCACTTTTATATATTTCGCCCCCTATTTATTACATGGGACTTAAACATAACTGGCGAAATGTGGGTGTACTAATGGGTACACTTCTGCCTAACCCTTCGAGGGTTACAGGCGTGATATTATTCTTCTTTATCGTGTGGGCAGTAAGGTCTTACGACCCCACACACCCTAGTGTCAGAGTTTCTAAACCGCCTCAAGGGCCTCTGACATGGTTTGAGTGGAACAGTAATAGGCTGGTATAAGTCCAGTTTTCTTCACGATGTTTCCCTTCACCGATGTCAGTGATGTCCAAGATAAACTCAAGATCGCCCGTGTGTAGACACCTTTATTGTTTCGTGTTAATCAACTTAATGAATGACCACTAATCTTTTACTTTTTATTCTTTCAGGTAAGTCCTCAATCGTTAATTCGCTAAGGTATGGTATCATTAAGTTTTAGTCGTTTAGATGCAGGCAGACGTATTGCAGTTCTACTGTTTGCACATCCGGTGGTGCTGTCTAAGTTATGAGAGGTAGCGGGTTTTATGTTAGACTACGCTGTCTGGAAATTTATTTATTTTTATTGGAAAAACTAACAGTAGTGTACTAAGTAGTAGTTCATCTAAAATCACTGAGAGAAAAGAATAGAACGACTTATCATTTGTCCTAATTGCCCAGAGGCCCAACAACCACGGTAGTGTTTTCCGAAGTTGACTTGACCGCGACTCATCTAACAAAAAGTCCCAAATTCAGGAGCTAAGCTGTATTAATGAAGGACTGTTCAAGGCCCATCCAATATGCGCTTGCGATGCACCAATGGGCGAGTACCCAGGGTGAATAGGAATGCAGGGGTGAATCGAGACAAAACTTTAAAAAGTATTTTATCGTTAAAATAATATAGTTTGTTGCCAAAAACGGCTTTTATGTTTTCACTAGATTATTAGCATAGAGCATAACAAATAATTTAGTTTCCTTGTTAGCAACAAACTAGGTATATTGTTTCAACGTAAAAACCTCTTGTATAGTTTCGTTTCTATTCTTCCCGTTTGTCTGTAGTTCCAAAACTTTGGGACCTACTTATTTATTGTCTTGTAGTTCGTATTACCGCCTCGCTGTTAACTATGATTTTTACATCATTTATGAATGGACCACTTGATTGCGCAGGCGTCGCTGAGTCTCCAAGTCTCCATTTAGCCTATGACAATATTTATCAGTGATTGGCAATAGACGCGAACAGATGTCCTGTGACTTAAGCGCTGGGTATGCTAACGTATCCGGTGGCTGCGACCAAGTTATAAGCAGAAGCGATGGCGGATGACGTGGTCTCGGCAATATAGCAGTGTACACTTACAGTCTCGGTAATTGATAATGAACTAAAATGTAAAAGGACTAGAGTTGAAAATTGCGTGCCGGACAATAAATGCGGTTTGGAATTATATTTTGCTCACAATTTTCAACTTTATTTCTGTTGCATTTTAGTTCATTATTAATGAATCAATAAAATTGCTTGATTATATTGCTGTTCTGTTATACTAAACTTTAGTCATCAAAAACTGAAGTGTTCAAATGTATTATTATATTATGTGTATAACCCATGTTAGTTATATTTTCAAATTTTTCGACTTTTAGACTAAAATAAATCCCCTTTTTTAATCACTTATTACACATTTACGTCGCGTACGCAAGTCCTAATCAAATCAAAGAAAAAATAATGTTATGTAACGGGATTTTTATTGTAATACCTTCATGTACAGTTAACTCTTTATATGTTCAAAATTGCCCTCCCCGCTATCGCTCACACCTTGCCCACCATTCCGATACACTGGCGCTCGGGGCGATAAAACGTCGTTTCGATTCCCCGTGCCGGAAATAGCCCCGGTCAAGAACCTGCGCGAAAAATTCGCTCACTCTGCGCGTACGCGTGTGCGCATCGTATGCATGTATGCGCGCTTTGTTGTTGCGCGGGAGTGGGTAAAAGTTGTCGTGAAGTGTGATAGGATAATTATATTTAGTTACTTATAGAAGAAAATGTTTTGTTGGAAACAGATATAAATCTTTTATACTGATATTATAATAAAACTGAAAAGGTTTTTTGGTTTCTTTAAGCGCGAATCTCTGGAACTACCAGTCAGATTGGAAAAAATCTTTGTATATGATAGCCAGATTACTGCTCAGCTCCCATGGGTCGCAGTGTGATGTTATACAGCCTATACTATTCCTCATTAATCTGGCTATCATATACAAAAATATTTTTCCCAATCCGACTAGCAGTTTCAAAGATTAGTGCGTTTAAACAAACTAACAGAAATCCTTTCAGCTTTATTATTAAAGTATAGATAGATAACTTCCTTTCTTTCCACGCAAAATTGCTTCCATGTTAACATTACCACATCGCATGCGCGTGCGCTTGATAGGATGCTTACAACACACACATGCAGTCTGCGCACGCGATCCGAATGAATGGCGTGATCTCTTTGTTTTTAGTGCAGCGCTTGAGTTGTTAGTTAACTTAAATTCAGCTTTAACCTTTCGTACAGAATGTTCTTTATGAAACTGCATCAAATAGCATCAGATATATGAATATCTATCTATGCATATAAAATGCTTTGTCCTAAATGACTGAGTGACTGACTGACAGATCCATACAGCCTAAACCGCTGATCGAAGAGATCTGAAACTGCCATACAAAATGTCAAATCAAATCATTTATTCATTTGCGAATATGAGACTATGACAGGGTTGCTAACTTTTTTAACAAGAAATAAAGTATATTCGGGTCTATGAAGAATATTAAACAGTATTTTAGAAAAATGAACAGTATTTTATTTATTTAGTGTTTTAAATACATATTTTTTAGAGTTTCTTGTACAACTTACTAATTTACAATCTTTTTTAAAAACTTCATACGCCTCATCACTATAATAATTACAACTGAAATTAAAATAAATGAGGAGCTCATTTTTTATTATATTAATAGATGCCCTATTTCTATCCTCCCGCCACTTAGCATTCATTACTGAAAAAACTCTTTCAGTAAATGCTGAGGTGGCGGGAAATGAGTGACAGTCTTGAATATTTGACATTAACAGATTCGTTCAGAAACTCAGTGTGATTTGTTTGTGGCTGCGCTGCACTGAGCAGTGAGCGCCCTCTGACTATATAAAAACAATACTTAGTAATGTGTTTGCATTATGATGCTGAAAACAAACAACAGTAAAAAAAGTATAATTTAGTGAAAAACAGTATAATACTGTTGAAAACAGTATAGTTGGCAACCCTAGACTATGGGTACAAAAAAAAAAGGTCTTAAAATATAACAATAATGTCCATTAGCCATATCCTACCATAAGGCATGCAAATTTACAATATACAGGTACAGATTTACGAAATTAGAATTTAAACAGAGTAACATTTTAAGAGTTTATCTTGTAAATATTCAGTGACTGAGTAATATGCTTGCTTGTTTAAATGTATATATAAGAATCGCGTTTTGACAGGTCATAAAAAGTACGCCACCAATGGCACGCGCATCATCGGTTAGCCATCTTTATCCTAGAAAATCCTATCAAAACCAACTTCTTTCCCTCCCTAACATTTGGTCAACAAACTGGTAAGCAACATGCTGTAATCAGAAGTAAACACGACATCCAAATATTAGCACTGACTCACATAGCACGTGTCGGATAAGATAGAGAACAGTATCAGGCATAACTTAACTATTGATAGTTAAGAAATCACTGAAAAGAATGACATTCATATTGCAAAAAAATAATAATAGCAGCCTCGGAGTCTTAAGGAGTTAGAGGAACTTAAACATAGCTGGCGAAATGTGGGTGTACTAGTAAGGAACACCTCTGCCATTACCTTGGGGCAAGGGTTACCTTGGGGGATGTTGTGGTATCTCATCAAACTTGAATTCCATATTCTTAGAAACTAACTGATTTTTTTATAGAAGAACTAGTTGGTCGCTGAGACTTCGTTTGAGTGGTTTTTTTTTACAGAAGCTACGTCTTTGGTTACTGCTCCGTTCCCTTGTGTCATAGCGTAATGTTATATAGCCTATACCATACTTCATGAGATTGGCTATCATATACAAAAGGAATTTTTACGATTCTTACGCCATCTCTATAGAATCCTACCACGTTTTAGAACTAGCAACTAGCTTCAACTTTCTGACCAACCGACTCCTTGATAATTCAAAAGTGCCTGTAAATGGTTAAAATAAACGCTTTGACTTCGACAAGAAAGCCAAAAAGCTAGAAAACTTTGATTGGGGTTTTCCATCAGGAGTTTTTCAGTAGCAGCTTCGGAATCAGGATTTGTGCCCGGTTGATGGCAATAGGCTCGCCCCCATTACATGGGACTTAAACATAACTGGCAGAATGTGAATGTGCTAATGGGTACACCTCTGTCTAACCCTTCGGGGATTACAAGCGTGATGTTATGTGTTTGACAAGAAAAATGGCCACCTAACAGGGAAAACTTTCAAATAAAAATGACACCTTGAACTTAAGCCGCGACTACCCAATATAATGTATAATGATGTTACATAACGATGTCACACGGCGGTGCGTGTAGAAACATAATATCCTGATAGCTCGCGATTGAATATAAATGTGCGCATTATAGTAGGTGAGCGAATATATTGCTTGACAATGATCATGATGCGGTACCACTGGTTCTCGGGCTTACAAGCGGAGAGAATTCTCGGCGAGTTGTCTAGCAAACATAAAAGGCAATAGCTTTTAACAGTTGTGAAAAGAAAATGCCATTCATTTTCTTTTTTATGTTATCCGCGGAAATAAATAGTTTTTCTTTCTTTCGGGGTCCTTCCCCCCAACTATTCCTAACTAGTTTTGGCACGCTACTTTGTTCGCGAGGAAGTCAAGTAGACCATAAAATATAGTCTACGTCTAATTCAATTACACCATTTACAGTTTTGAATTGTCAAGGAGGCGGTCCGTTAGTCAGGAAGTTGCATTTACCTAGTTACTCCTTCCAAAACGTAAGTAGGAGGTCTCTATGAAGAAGAACGAGCAAAAAAATATCAATCAGGTTTTTTCAATATCCTGGTTACATAATTCTTGTTGATTTTTTATTTGATAACAATGTAGATTAAGAAAAAAGAAAGTTATTTTATGGAGGTTAAGAGATGACACATCCGAACTGACAGCGCTCGTTTACAAACATGACCCTTGGATCAGCACCATACATCATCATCATCATCATAATTATCAGCCGTAGCACGTCCACTGCTAAACATAGGCCTGGCCTCCCTTACAGATTCCCAATAGAATACATTGATTGTCGGCACCATTGATTGATTGAAAATACTTTTGAGTTTGCAACTTAATATCCACTACATTATCTCATACAAATTCCACTCATCTCATTCCGAACACATAGTAGCGCGTCGGAGCACAAAATTCTCGGCGCAACGGTATCGATATGCAAATATTTCGACCAGGTGTCGCTCCTGACAGGCTGGCTAATTATACCGGTCACGTGGCGACGTCTTCGGCGGGTAGGCAGAGGTCTAGGGCATACACTTAGTGTCTCAATGTCAACCGAAGATGATTATACAAAAGGCAATCGTCACTGACTGGATGGATTGCGCTGAAATTTGGCACGCAGACAGTTATGACGTTGGCACACTTTAAGAAAGGATTTTCCATAACTCGCCCCCTAAAAAGATGAAAAGGTCCAAAGTTTCTATGAAGAAACAAGGTTAGATCGTCAATAACCGACATACATAACTTCACTGTCTGTAATCCCTGAAGTGTTAGGCAGAGTTGTACCCATTAGCACACCCACATTTCGCCAGTTATGTTTAAGTCTCATACAATAGGGGGCGAGCCTATTGCAACAAATTAAATTCTAAAATCTACATTCTTTCATCGTCCAAGCAGATGTTTCGAGACTTGATAATCAACTTGATTGAGATGTAGTGACGAGTTAACGCTAGGCTTCAAAACAATGCATCCGGTTAGGCACTAACCCTGTTTTGACCAGAGTATGCCTTGGTATGTCGTTGGATACTATAAAAGGTTTGGTGGAATTAAAAGGGTGGGGGGCGCGGTTGCTAGGGGACAATAGTATGGTAAATGAAGGATAGTATAGCTAGAAAAGGGGAGAATATAGCTACTGGAGATGTATGAAAGGAGAAGATATGCAGCACTGAATAGAACCCCGATTGACGGCTGGTTATTGAACGAAAAATTAATGTGCCAAATTGTGAAACGCATAAACTGCTGTGATTGGTTGTTCATAATGCAAGTAACCAATCACAGTACTTTGCGCGCTCATGTCATGCGTATTAGGTTAGTCTTCATTTTGATAGGTCGCCGTGACTGTCATCGGTCTGGAGAATATTATTGCTAGTGGCACCGATGTATATCACTGTGTGTGTTTGACTTTGTCAAAGTCAAAGTCAAAACATTTATTTAAATTAGACCATTTATTGAGATTTTCCATCAGGAATTTCTCAGTAACAGCTTCAGAGTCTGGATTTATGCCTAGTTGATGGCAATAGGCTCGCCCCCTATTACATGGGACTTAAACTTGACTGGCAAAATGTAGATTTTGCCAGTCAAGTTTAAGTCCTATGTAATAGGGGGCGAGCCTATTAAATTACCTACGTATGCCCAACCCTTCGGGGATTTACAGGCATGATGTTATGGAAATTATCAATTCAGTTTTAACACGGACTTCAAAAAAAGAGGAGGTTCTCAATTCAGCGGAAACCATTTTTTTGCATTTTGAATATGATGTTTTGTTTAGATGTCGTGTCTACGCATTCATCTGGCTGCAGAATTGCAAATATCTGTTATTGAATATAAAACATTGTCCAGATGCGCAGAAGATGACAAAAAAATAATCTAAATGCATTTATTTGGCCCCGTTTATTTAAATTTTTATTCGGCAACGCTGATTTACACTTTTATGCTATTTGTCTTGTAGTTTTTCTTGTGTTCTCGAGTGTCGACCTCATGATAGGAAATGTCGAGTTGGACAGGTTTACCGCATGCATTAGACTTATTAACGTTGCTTGGTGGATGTTTTGACATCGTTTTCTTCAATTTTAAGTAGGTACCTACTTTGTTTTTTTTTTCTAGAAAGATCTTAAGACGATTTTTTTTTCTTACTAATTGTTAGAAGACATGGTTGTCAAAAAAATAATCACTAAAATTTATTTATTTAATTTTTGAGAAGGAGGCCTTTGCCCGTGAGTGAGACAGAAAAGGCTGACAAAAGAGGTTTTGAGAATATCGCAGACATACATACTTACTTGGGGGAGGCCTACGTTCAGCAGTGGACAGCCACAGACTGATATGATGATGAAAATGATGATGATGACATACTTACATATATAGACTTTCTTGTCCATTCCTCTTCATACGAAACTACCTTTTGGAAGGGGCAACTAGATTCAATTATTTTTTGCTTGTATGACGTTCAAAAGTGCCTTTTAATAACCTTGTTAAAATGATTTGACTTTGGCTTCAGTCAAAATCTTATAATTTATGGGTTAAATACAGAACCTCCTTTTTTACGTTGGTTAATGAGCAAACCTGTAAAAGAGTAAATTTTATGTTACAATATTAATTCTACTATATTAAAAACTTCCATTCAAAAACTTAGCACTCTGTTGACTCCCTCAAACTTAACAAGCGCGATAAACCATAAGTGAAACTAAATAAAAGCCGCATCCGCACATAACACGGTGATTGGTTGGGGCGGCAGGTGCGCTAACTGAATCCTGTTTCCTACGTACGAGTTGCGCGGGAGTGGATTAAGACGCGGCAACGTTTTACATGTTATTGTTAGTCGGGTTTAGGGGGAAGGTGGACGTGTTGGTACTATTGTCGAAGTTGGTTTAATTAAATGTAGAATTTTATTTATAAAAGAAGATTTAAAATATTTATTCAAATTCATTTTTTAACCAGACTTACCAAGGGGTATCGTAATACCCAGTTACTGGGTTGTGGAGGTCAGATAGGCAGTCGCTCCATGTAAAATACTGGTACTCAACTGCATCCGGTTAGACTGGAAGCCGACCCCAACATATACACATCAAAAAAGTCTAGGGATCAACATCCCTAACAAATGTTAGGGATGTTGATCCCTAGACTTTTTTGATGTGTGTAGTTGGGAAAAGGCTAGGCAGATGATGATGATTCAAATTCATTTAAGTATTAATTTTCTGAACACAGGGTACGCAGAGTCGCAGAGGTGTACCCATTAGTACACCCACATTTCGCCAGTTATGTTTAAGTACCATGTAATTGGCAATAGGCTCGCCTCTACACACATACATTATAACATCACGCCTGTAATCCCCGAAGGGTTAGGCAGAGGTGTACCCATTAGTACACCCACATTTTGCCAGTTATCCGCCTTGAGCAAGCGTGGTGATCAATGCTCGTGCCTTCTCTGTATGAGAAGAGGCCTTTGCCTACTGTGAGATAATAATAGGCTTTTTAATGCTGCCCTAATATTTTTTATTGAAACCGACCTACACTGACCTTATTGGTGAGGTTCTTCAGAAAGGTCAGGTGCGCAGTACTCGTAACCGGCGTGCTTGTATGACGAGATTTATGAACGTGGATGAGGCGAAAGGAGTAAGGATCGTAGCTGGTAGCGTTCTGTGGTTTCTGTCTACCCCCATGGGAAAAAAGCGTGAGTTTACGTATGTGTATGTATCACTATATCATCCATAAACAATACAGTACATACAATTTAATATATCATTTTCGTCTCATGGGCACCACATAATCATGTTAGTACTTCACATTCTTATTGAAATGATGCACAGAAATTAACTGCCTAATACGAACGTTAAAATAGTCTTTATCGTAATTAGAATAAGGTCGATTTTAGATTGATTCCAATTTTTTTAATTTTAAATCGCAACGAAAGAATTCAACCCTTTATCCAGTGGAATTTAATTTTGATTGGTTCCGTAGTAAAATTTTGTTATGAGTATGCGGGTATGAGTACGCAGTACGATGCCGAATAATACCCTTAAAGATCGGACAGGGTTTTTATTACAGGCTGTATATTTTCGCCATAAGTACATAATAAAGTTTAGAATTTAATAAATATTTGCATAATTAACACATGACTTAGCATCACGCCTGCAATCTCCGAAGGGTTAGACAGAGGCATACCTACTCATTAGTACACCCACATTTGGCCAGTTATGTTCAAGCCCCATGCAATAGGGGGGCGAGCCTATTGCTATCAACCGGACACAAATTCAGACTCCGAGGTTGTTACTCAAAAATTCCTGATGAAAAAGATCAATAGCACCTTGCCCGACTTGGGAATCGAACCCGAGACCTCATGCTCGGCATAAATTATAATTATAAATAGTAGTAAGATTTAAAATGACAACTCCCTATGCCTAAGATGTAATTTAATGATATACAGGGTCACAAAAACAGACAAATCATTTTGCTTAAAATATAATGTTGTAATAACGTAAGTTACTAAATACAGGGTGGCTATCCAAACCACCCCCATGTATGTTCTATTTTTTTTCCACTGTCGGGTGTCACCCCGTGGTGGCACCCGGTGACTAGAATGACCAGCATTTCAAAAAAGTGTCAATCTTACAATACTATCTAGCTACCAGTAAACCCCACGGGTCCCCAACATGGTAATCCCATGAAAGGCGAGGTTGAACGACCGTGACACAAAAAGATGTGAGGGGTCCGTTTGAATAGCGAATAGTATTGAGGACCCCTTGCGCGCGCGCCGCTATAGCGGACGAGCTTTGGTAGATATGTTTTAGTAGTCTCGAATGTAAAGAGGATCATTTTAGAAGGATTTTCAAGGCAGTTGACCTTATACGAAGGTCTTCTGGAAGGTCTCCTGGAAAAATATACGGTTCCCGTGGAATAATAAATGTCAACTTTGTCGCGGACGAAGTAGCGGGCAGAAGCTAGTTTATAATATTAGTAGGATAGATTGTCGTGATGGCCAAGCGGTTAAGGCGCCCGCGTCTCATGCGTGAGTTTGTGGGTTCGAATCCGGGCAAGTACCAATGTGACTTTTTCAATTCATATGTACTTTTTAAAGTTTATCTTGGACATCACTGGCATCGGTAAAAGAAAACATCGTGAGGAAACCTGGACTTACTGTTCCACTCAAACCATGTCAGAGGCTCTTGAGGCGGTTTAGATACTCTGACACTAGAGTGTGTGGGGTCGTAAGACCTTACTGCCCACACGATAAAGAAAGAAGTAGAATTTTTTTTTTTTGTGGACCTGTCACCTACTCGTACATGATACAACATGCCAATCAATTTTAGACTTTTAATACAAGATAAAATTCCACTATGTTCATCCTAGTAAACCCAGGGGCGGAGCAGTACTTAACCAAAAATGTAACATAGGTACAGTTAACAAAAGAGATAGGTATTAGGTATGCAGGGTCGTCAGATATAGTTTAAGTTTTCTTAGAAACCGATGAATGTCTTCAATTGATACTTAACTTAAGTAATGAACTGTTTACTATATACTTTTTAAATTGAATTACAAGACATCCATTGGTTTTAAAGAAAACTTCAACTATTTCTGATGAACCTGTCTCTTCTATTGACTGTACGGTCGGGGTCATAAGTGGAGTAGCAATTTACAAAGCAAATCGATTGACGCTTTTGTTAAACTTACGACCTTTCTACGTCGTGTGCGAATTTTGAGGTGTACGTAGGTAGTGTGTTTTTACGTTCAAAAGTGCCTTATAATGGCCTAATTAAATATATGATTAGACTTTGACTTTATCTTTGAATACATCACTTATACACACAGATGTAGGTACGGCCTGTACCCCGTGTTCACAGCAATTCAAACCTTAGCATGCTACTACTACTGCCGGGGTTGCGGGACGTCTTAACGGGATACCGTGGCCCCGAAACGTAAAGGGCAACAGAAGGAACAGGGTGGTTTTTTAGTCAGTAAAAGTCTGACAGTCCCTTCCGCCCCACCCAGGGCGGAAGGAGTCATTTGATGATTTTTACCACCTAAAAAGAAAAAAAGCATGCTACTACACTTATGACCCCGACCGTACCTCTGGTCGTGGTCGTGGCTGTCTAGTGCGCGAGGTGTCATAACGCGGGTAGAAAAACCACACGGACGAAGTCGCGAGCAAAAGCTAGTCTATCATAACACTTAACAAATCGCCCTGTCTTTCACTTCCTTTCCCAAAACTTTCCTCATAAATACGATCTGAATCGCAATTAATCTGTCAAACACAAAGTAAAGTAACTGCCCCCATTTAAAAACCTCAACTTTCCAACAAAAACACCCTTAAAATTCCTTTAATCGTAAACCCGAAGGCACCCGGAGCGCTCCGAAGACGCCCGAACGCGAACATCTGTCGCGGCGCGTGCGTCGATCCGAACCTGTATGTCCGAAGATTTGTACAGGTGGTGCGTGGGGTAGAAAAGTGGGGGAATATGTATGAAAGAATAAAATTTATATATGTATGTTTGTATGTGTCGATGACCTTAGTAAATTGTAGGGGCATTTGTGATAAGATATTTTTATGAAGGTATTGAAGGCTGATTGTTTGATTTTGCCCTATCGCTGGAGTTTCACTTGAAGGTTGCCTTAAAGTGGTTGACCCGCTTATAACAGCTTGATTCAGGTTAAAAAACTGTACCTAAGCTGCTTTTATACGATTTCGGCATAATAATATACAAAAAGATTGGCCACGTGGTACATCTACGTATAAACAACATAACATCACGCCTGTTATCCCAGAAGGATTAGGCAGAGATGTACCCATTAGTACAGCCACATTTCGCCAGTTATGTTTAAGTCCCATGTAATAGGGGCGAGCCTATCTAAGTATAAATAAAAATGATAATACCGGCCTATTATTTTTCCACTGCAAGACAAAGGCCCTGTTCTCGTAAAGAAAGGCACGAGCATTGATCACCACGCTTGCTAAAGGCGGATTGGCGATTTCAGACCATATTAATTACTAGCAGGCGGATGTAGTCATGATGATGATGAGATAGATAGAGGGTTCCCAACCCTCCCGGATTGTCCGGGAGACTCCGGTAATAATGGTTAACCGCCCGGCCTCCCTGGGTGCAATAGTTTCTCCGGTTTTTCTAACATTAAAGCTAATTTAGATGATGCGAGAAATATCGTGCAAGTTGTGGTACATTACCGTCGATGATCGGTCACTTATGACACGACAGCCGCGCGGTCCCGCAATGTACGGCAAATCGCGCGTCTAAATAAGTCGTATCGTTTTCGAAGATCTATGTCGATTGGAATAATAAAAAAAAAATGTGGTAAAAAGCCGTCAAATATTAGATGCTGCTCCAAAAAAATCTGATGCTGGTCTATATCTTAAAATTCTCCCGGGTTGGTCCTTTCTAGAGCTGGCAACCCTTAGATAGATGATGTCAAAGTACACGTAGCCTATGTGCTATTCTAGACTAAGTATAGTCCGTGTTTTTAAACAATGCGTTCTGAGGTTCTGACAAGTGAATTAAAACTGCATGGAAGTTTCAGATTAACTAAAATTGACAGGTCTAATTTATTTCCGCCCCTTTCTTGTTTTATTGGACAGAAAAAGATAGATATAGTCCAATTCTAGTTAGTTTGTGAACAAGGGAATCGGCACCATTATTTCTCTTCCGGCACATACAAGCCATAACAGTTTACTGATAAATATAAAACTAAGTTAGTATCGTGCATGTTTCAGCATTTCCTTTGAAATTGTCTGATTATAGACTGGCGACGATTTGATAAACTATAGGCTTTGCCTGTAAACTTGAGTACGTGCGGTGCTCAAAGATTTGCTGGTTTTATTTGTTAATAATGCCATAAACCAATCTTTGTCTGCCTGGCGCCTGCCGTGTTATCTCTTCACCACCTTTGGTTGACTGATAGAGAATGCCTAAGGAATTAAGGCCGCCTTTGTAACAGAACGTCACGCCTGCAATCTCCGAAGGGTTAGGCAGAGTGTACCCATTAGTACACCCACATTTCACCAGTTATGTTTAAGTCCCATGTAATAGGGGGCGAGCCTATTGCCATCAACCGGGCACAAATCTAGACTCCGAGGCTGCTACTGAGAAATTCTTGATCGTAAAACCCAATAACACTTTACCCGACCTGGGAATCGAACCCATGACCTCATGCTCAGCAGACGCGCTTTGAGACCACTATATCAACGACGCAGTCCATAAAAGCAATATTGTATGAAAACCAGAAAAGAGCGTCCGTGAAGTTTTTTGCTCGTTCTTCTTCATAGAGGCCTACCTATGTTTTGGAACGAGCAACTAGCATCAACTTTCTGACCGACTATACTTGAGCATTCAAAAGTGCCTGCAAATGGTTTAACTGAAATACATACTTTGACTTTGAATTCAGAAGGTTCTTTTTCTGATGCCGTATAAATACTTTTTTTTGTTTCGTAGTTTGAACACCAGTGCGCTTCAATGATGGACATGTATAATAGATAATTAATAGGTAGCACTACTGCTGCTGGCCTTGATGCACCTATAAACTTTAACCTGACATGCTAGCTTTTATAAGGGTAGTTTATTTTGCTATAGTTTTTATTGAAATTCCTTCAAGAAACTTTTCTTTTCAACTAATTATACTACTTTTATACTGTGGAATGGTCATCGTGACAAGCTTTTACCATGGACTCAGTCAATCAATCAATCAAAATTAAAAAACGAATCATCTGTTTCATACACAGGAACGCATACATGTATGAATATACAGGGTCATTAAAAATTTACCCGGAACCTGAAAAGGGGTCATTGTACTCATCATTATGAACAACTTTTACTATGGGACAAACCGTGAAATCATTAAAAAAAAATCAGCTGTTCCCTACAAAAATGCTATACCTACAACACGATCGTAATGTATGAAACAGCTGATTTTTTTTCATGATTCAAGGTTGGGCCCTTAGTAAAAGTTGTTCTTAATGATGAGTACAATGACCCCTTTTCAGGTTTCGGGTAAATTTTTAATTACCCTGTATTATGTATACCCATATACAAGAAGAAAGAAAATTGTCTGTCCCATACATTTTTATTGTATTGTAGTGCAATTTTGCAGGAGACAATTAGTTTTTCTTTTTATATTCTATTCCATAATAAAAGTTGTTTATACTGAGTACTTTCACACCCGGAAAAAGTACTTACTGCTATTATAAACGCGAAAGTTTGCATCAATGGATGTTTGTTGCTCAATCACGCCAGAAAGGCTGAACGGATCTGGATGTAATTTGGCACAGGTATAGATTACAGTCTAGAATAACACAGGTTTTTTTTGTTCCGCAAAAATGTACGGTTCTCGTGGAATAAATCAACTTTGAGTCGCAAACAGAATATGGAGATGCAGAATACGGGGGTCTCCTTTTGGGGTTCTGTGTCTAAAAGTAATAAATTATTTTGTAGAACTCATCGTCCGTCTTAAGCCCAAAATATTCAAATCACCATCACATAGTCAAGATATAAAAGCACATCACGCAATTCACATAATCACTTACCGCCCAACATCGGCCGCATTACACTCCTCAATTTGACTTCATCCCCAGTCATTATATTATCTAAATCGCTCCGTACATCACGGCTCACAATGGGGTCTGTGCACCCCTCCCTTTCCCCCCCTCTCGCCCCCTGTGACGTCACAGGAGCCCCGTCGCAAGCACGCGTAGAATATCACGCTAGATTTATTGGCGTGAAGCTTGATTCAGTTAGTTGTTGTGCGAGTGATGGACATGACTTTGTGGGGAAAAGGTTGAGATAGTAATAATAATAACATCACGCCTGTAATCCCCGAAGGGTAAGGCATGTACCCATTAGTACACCTACATTTCGACAGTTATGTTTAAGTCCCATGTAATTGGGGGCGAGCCTGTTGCCATCAACCGGGCACAAATCCAGACTCCGAGGCTGCTACTGAGAAATTCCTGATGGAAAAACCTAATAACACTTTGCCTGACCTGGGAATCGTATGTTGTTGTTGTTGTTTTATATGTATTATTATTATATTTATTACACACACAAATGCAGATCTGCATTTTGCAAACTTATTCCGTTTCGGATACCCTAAACAGGTATAACACGTTTATGCACCTTTTTAAATAAACTAACTGTTAACTATTGAACCCAGCAAGCTATCAAGACTTGGGTCTCTCCCTCCTCCATTACAATACAAGACAAACCGACACTGTTCCTACAAGACCCCACTAATTGAATTCCGATCGGCAAAGGAGGCAATCAAAGAACTAAATATCACGATGCATCGTTAATTTTGTGGCGGGTTCACACTGATTTAGCTACTGTCTTTACTTGACTGTTTTGTTTAGGGTTACCATCTGTGAAATCTATGCTTGACTTTTCAAGTAAAAGAATACCTAATTTTCACGAAGGTCATAAGGATTCTTGTTTATACGTACGCTTGTATCTACATTGTACACGTGCGAATCCGCGACAGGTCGCTAGTTTAGTAAAACAACGGTAAGGTAAGGTCTTACGACACGCTAGTGTCAGTGTTCCTAAACCGCCTCAAGGGCCTCTGACATGGTTGGTGTGGGACAGTAATAGGCTGGTATAAGTCCAGGTTTCCTCATGATGTTTTACTTCACCGATGTCAGTGATGTCCAAGATAAACTTTAGAAAGAAAGAAGGGAAGGGTGTAGGAAGGTCGGAAGGTAAGGTTAGGTTAGGGTGGAAGGGAAGGAACTGCCTCGTTGTTCTAGTGGTGACAGACAGACAGACGGACGGACAGTGGAACCTTAAAAAACCGTCAAAATGAAGAACAAAAATAGATCAAACTGATCAAGTCTAAACCCACCTTTTCTTCCATATCGTGGAATCGCTAATAAAGTTGGAATAGCCACGTAATTGTTAACTGAATGTTTAATTTGAGTAGCTGAAGGGGCTACCATCTAGACCAATGACCTGCCTGGCTGTCCTATATTATTAGCATTTGAATTTTTAATGGCTGGTGGTGGTGGAGTGGATGGTGGAAGGTGGTGATGCACTGAAGGGACAGGGCTTGTGCACCAGTGTTAGTGCAGTTGGTCATGAGGTCTTGGGTGCGATTCCCAGGTCGGGTAGTGTTATTGGTTGTTTCTATTAGGAATTTCTCAGTAGCAGTCTCGGAGTCTGGATTTGTGCCCGGTTGATGGCAATAGGCTCGCCCCCTATTACATAGGAGTCAAATGTAACTGGCGAAATATGGGTGAGCTAATGGGGTACAGTTACTTTGAGGATTACAAGGGTGATGATATGTGTGTAAACTAATGTTTTAAAACTGAAGAGTTTGCTTAAACGTGCTAATCTCCTGAAATACTAATCCGTAATAGGTATCCGTATTGGCAAGATCACTTGAAAGGGACATAACGTCTTTCCATCACGTGACATTTGCTCCCAGATTTTTTACTGCAAGCCGCGTTATGGAACTTCGGTCCAATAAAAGAAAAAATAACTAAAAATACTTCGAAGATCAAGCTTTTATCAAAAGTTAAACCACTCTAATCTCATTAATGACCAATTATACAAAAACAAAGAGCAGTCATGTAATAGCACAGTAAATGAAAAGTAGTAAAAGTCGCAGCACGAAGCAGTAGCAGTTCAGAACTAAGTTTCAACACTTAACAAGTTCAATCGATGTTACCCAACTACGGTTTCAGATGGTGGTATTACGTGTGCTGATGGAGATTGACGCCATTAAAAGTCGAAGTCAAAAACATTTCCCATCTGCGTAAATCTTGGTTAACGCGAACATAGAAAAAACACCGCTGAATGAATAGTATGCCTATGTACTTTCTTAGGACATAACATAAACATCACGCCGGCAATCCTCGAAGGGTTAGGCAGAGGTGTACCCATCAGTACACCCACATTTCGCCAGTTATGATTTAGTCCTCTGTAATAAGGTGCGAGCTTATTACCAACAACTGGGCACAAATCCAGACTCCAAGGCTGCTACTGAGAAATTCCTGATAGAAAAAATCATGAGGTCTCGGGTTCGATCCCTCGGTCGGGCAAAGTGTTATTAGGTTTTTCCATTAAGAATTTCTCAGTAGCAGCTTCGGAGTCTGAATTTATGCCCGGTTGATGGCAATAGGCTCGCCCCACACAACATGGGATTTAAACATAACTGCTTATTGGTACACCTCTGCCGAACCCTACGGGGTTTACAGGCGTGATATTATGTTTTTTTTTTTCAAAATTCATCATCGCTGAGATGACGTGTTTTTAACCCTTTGACCGCCACGTCAACAACGAAAATCTGTGTTCTCTACGCCAAGCGACAAATTCCTTCTTTCATACCTACAAAATAATAGGCACGGCAAACATATTTTTGTATGTTTATTTTGAACTGTAAAATAGTCTTATTTTCGACGTGCCATGCCGTCTGTGGCGTCGTAAGCACTTTTTGATTTTACGTCCATAGACGTCCCTGGCGGTCAAAAGGTTAATAACGGAAATTGGCCGTCAGAAACCAAAATGAGTCGCCTATTCTTCTAGAAATAACTTTAAGTCCAGTTTTTAACCCTATTATGTATACACATATTTGGTCATAAGTTTCATTCATAATCTTTGGTTGTATTTAAATGTTGACGTATCCGCCGTAAATTAAAACACACTCATATTTATGCGTAGGAGTCATCTGTTGGTCAAGCTACGCCTACAGACAGTGAAATTGTAGGTATTTCATTAACTGAGTAGGCCATTGAGATATCTGCAAAAGTATTTACTGACTTGTAATTATTTAGCGTAATTCTTTTCAGACAAAATGTAGCAGTAACCGTATTTTATCCGGTTAGGCTTCCAGTTTAACCGGATGCAGCTTAATACCAGTATTTTACCTGGAACGACTGCCTATCTGACTTCCACAACCCAGTAACGGGTAATACGGTACCCGTTGGTAAGACTGGTTGTCAGATTTTCGGGCTTCTGACGAACCGTAACGACTGTCAAAGATCCGCGTATGACAGCCGGGACCAACGGCTTAAAGTGCTTTCCGAGGCACGAAGGAGTCTCGGTGTGTAAAGATGGTGACCAATCCACGGACCAACCCCGGCAAGCGTAGCTTAACCTGATGCATCTCATGCTAACCATTACTTGCCATCATGGTACCTAATTAGGTACCAAGGGTAGCTTCGCATGTTACAAAGTTGGTACGCGCAAGTTTTCAAGTCGGTGAGCCCTATGCAACATGGTGGCTCCTGCATTTTTTATGACATTACCTTGTATTCACGACGCATAGGTAGTAACAGGTTACATAAAGCACGTAACATCACGCCTGTAATCCCCGAATGGTTAGGCAGAGGTGTACCCATTAGTACACCCACATTCCGCCAGTTATAATTTCAAGTCCTATGTAATAGGGGGCGAGCCCATTGCCATCAACCGGGCACAAATCCGATTCTGGGGCTGCTAATGAAAAAATCCTGATGGAAAAATCCAGCAATACTTTTCCCGACCTGGAAATCGTAAACAAGACCTAATGCTCATCAGTCTCGCTTTGCGACCACTAGACTAAAGGTTCGTTTACACATGCTTTAACCCGGGGAGCGCATTGTTGGGTCAAATTGACCCACGCCATTTTGAATCGTGTGTTATTTTTAGAATTTTAGTGCGATGTCGCCGTACTTCTCAGTAGCTGGAGCAAACATTCTCCCCTATTCGTTTGTTACCGCTATTCAGTCGGGTCGCAACTACACCGGGAGATACACGAGGCCAAACGACTAAAAAGGTAAATATGACCCAACCATACACTCGATGTCGTTATTTTGCGCCAATTATTCAGCTTTTTTTATTGTTTATCATTTTATTTTTAGGTTTATTTTCAAAATGAATCGGGAAGAACTCGAGCGACAGCGGATTTTAGCCATATTACAATTTAAAAGATTTATGTTTTGTTAACTTTTGAGTGCTATAAGACAGAAGATGTCATTTTTGTTGATTTTTCGTACTACTTTATTTGAATTTACATTAAACACGTATTTCATGATGAATTCGTTTATTTTTATCTGAAACCTTTTCAGTGTTAGTGACATAATGAAATTACAGTAACAGTTTTATAAAATATCTCGTATATTGGAAAAACATTCATGTTTTCAATCGGGTCATCTCGACCCAACCCTACACTCGGTGTAACACTTTTTCACCATGCGCACCCCGGGTTAAACTAGCATGCTAAAAGAGCATGCTTATGAGCATGCTTCATTCGAGCATGCTTATGAATAGTTTACATTTGCTAGCGTTTGCTAGCAATAAGCATGCTCTCTCACTCTCAGTTCTAACAAACTCTTGGACAAAAAAAATCGAACGACCTTGATTTTTGAGCATGCTCAAAATTAGCATGCTCATTATTAGCAAATGGTTTCGATACACATGCTACTAAGTAGCATTTGCTTAAAAGTAGCATGCTCTCGTGCTTTAGCATGCTAGTTTAAAGCATGTGTATCAGTACCTTTACGAGGCAGTTAGTTTATTTCAAAGTTACTTAAATTCTAATTTTACAATTAAATGAAAATTAATCGGGATTTCAGGGCTAAAAATAAAGTGGTTTTTAGAGAAGTTATATCTTGGAATTATTACATAATAATAATAACCCCTACCCCCCCCCCTACCCTGCCCTACTATTAATTATCCCACTGCAGGGCAAAGGCCTCTTCTCGTACTGAGAAGACACGAGCGTCATTATATAAATAAACCTTATTATACTTATATGCCTTGCATCATTCATTGTTGTACTTGGTTTACCATTCCAGATAAAAGATTAGTCTCAACTTAGCTTGGTTTGACCTACTTCAAAATTAACGTTTACGTATTAAATATACTTATTATTTGACGTCAGCATACTTTATCAATGTATGGAGAAATAATAATGTTGTAAACAAAAACCATATAATATTGTAATCACAATCAACATCTACAAGATTCACTCACAAAATAATCCTACATACAAAACTTTTTCTTACATTATCCTCTGTAATCATAAAGCTCCCTTACTCCTTGCACTATCTCTTTCTAATATCCCCGTCTCTGTCTACAAAGCGGGGGGAGAGATCTGGCAACGTCGCGCCGTGACTCAAGCGTGTAAAACCCGATGAAGTTCAGAAGTCATTCAGTCGTTGTACGCTGCTCACGTTTGAGAAACTTTGTAATTTGTTCGCGTTATCTTTATATAGACAATAGACGTGTAATGGCTAATAATCCACTTAGAACAATTTTATATTGTAAACAATTTTGTTGGACGAGATTCTTTTGTAAGCATCGTACGGATTATGTGTCTATAGTTGTGGTTCTGTTTAGTCTTTTTTTGTGTTAGTGGGCGTGATAGTGTTTGGATGTAAACACGAGCATTGTTTTCCTTACGCATGCAGTATCATGGCCTCTAAAATCTTCCACTTCTTAAAGTATTTCTTCCAATGAATGGTCACTGGCCCATTTGTAAAGACCCACCTCTTACGCTGCGGGGTCGAAACCGAGCAGGCACCGTTGTGACTTCTTCAATTTATATGCACTTTCCAAGTGTATCTAGGACATCACTGATGTCGGTTAAGGAAAACATTGTGAGGAAACCTGGACTTATACTGAGTCTGAAATCGCCAATCCGCCTTGGGCAAGCGTGGTGATCTATGCTCGTGCCTTCTCTCCATGAGAAGAGGCGTTTGCCCTGCAGTGGGACAGTAATAGGCTGGTATCATTATAATTATGGTCAATGGATCTCGGCCGGATCCCAATTTTGTCGGGAGTACGCTATTGCACATTACCTTGACCTAATCCCATATATCCATTACTTACCGTCCTTAATTGCTAAAACAGATCCTCTTGTATCTTCACTAATATCAAAGCATTAGTTTTCTCAGCATAAGTTCTTCCTTCCTTCAGGATCAAAGGGATTCCAAAGAGGTACGACTGGTAAACCTAACTATCAGTTTTTGTAACTAATCGTTATTCGTATATTTAGTCGTGTTATACGACATTCATTATACATGAATGTTGAACGCTTTTTTTTTGGAACAAGTCCGCCACACCATTTGCAGCCACTGCATCTCCTGAAAGCCAGAATCAACCGTTGCGGGATTCGAAACAGTTAAATCATTCAACTGTCTCGGATCCCGTAACGAAATCAATCTCAGCAGAAACATATTTACATAAACTCACGCCTTTTTCCCATAGAGGTAGGCAGTAATCACAGAACGCCACCTACTACGATCCTTACATACTTCTTTCGCCTCGTCCATGTTCATACATCTCGTCATACAAGCACACCGGTTACGAGTACTGTGCACCCGACCTTTCTGAAGAACCTCACCAATAAGCAGAAACAGTAGAGGAACGCGAAAAATAAAAATGGCGGTGAACGTTTGTTAATCTTAGCAATACGGAACAAAGCCTTATCAATAAAAATAAAATCCGCAGAGCAGAATAGTGTTGACGAAACTATGTAGGTACTGTTGATACGTTATCGACAAATACGAATAATTACAAATATCTGTGTGATAGCACCAGTGATGTCAGCAACGCTATCTATTCGGATAGTGATTATGTTTTATTTAATTTTGTTTTGATGAATATTATCAAAATATAGCGGAACAGGATTTTGGATATAGTCTGATATTTATTTCAATCTAAATTGTATATTACTTTATGACAATTAACCTAAATACAACACTTATAATAAATAGTAATATAATTACATTACAAAGTATGTATGTACAATTTATTTATTTATTCGACTGCCTCGTTGGTCTAGTGATCGCAAAGCGCGATAGCTGAGGTCTTGGGTTCGATTCACAGGTCCAACAAAGTGTTATTAGGTTTTTCCATCAGGAATTTCTCAGTAGCAGCTTTGGAGTCTGCATTTGTGCCCGGTCGATAGATAGGCTCGCCCCCTAATTACATGGAACTTAATCATCATAACGGGCGAAAAGTGGGTGTACTAATGGGCACACCTCTGCTTAACCCTTCGGGATTACAGGCGTGATGGTTCGTCTTGGACATTGCTGATATCGGTGAAGGAAAACATCGTGAGGAAACCTGGACTTATACCAGCCTATTACTGTCCCACTCAAACCATGTCAGAGGCCCTTGAGGCGGTTTAGAAACTCTGACACTAGGGTGTGTGGGGTCGTAAAACCTTATTGCCCACACAATAAAGAAGACGGCGTGATGATGTTATGTAATTTAACTACTTAGCTTTGACGCGGACGAAGTCGCAGGCGAAAGCTACAGATAAATGTTGCTATTCAAAAAAATCTAACAAGAATTTTGACAGCAAATCGACCCAAACATGAAATTATTACGTAGCATTGACAATCACAGTCTAGGTAACAACGGTATAAAAGAGTAACATTTACATTAACTCCTGTCTATGATATGTTAGTGGCACGTAGAGGGGGTCCCTCGTCAGCCCGGCTCTGTCACCGACGTGTGACACGCTGTGACGTAATGTTCTAGAGAAAAACGCGAAAAGGTAGATTTACACTCAATTGAAATATGTGTTACAGGTGTTATGAAGTGGGATTTGAATGTGAAGTGAGGAAGGGAATAAGGATTCTGATCTTTCTCGAAAGTAATCTATTTATACTTATATTATAAATGCAAAAGTAACTGTCTGTCCGTCTGTCTGTGTGTTACGCTGGTTATGCACCTAAACTACTGAACCGATAACTATCTATCTATATAAATAAAAATGTGTTGCTAAGGACAAAACTCGGGAATGACTGGACCAATTTAGGTGTTTCTTTTATTGTTATATTTGTAATTTCCCGGACAAGGTTCATACAGAAGAATTTTTTTAGAAAGTCCACCAGAAATGTTGAATATTTCCACCCGTGGTTCGCTAGTAGTCAATATTGTCTAAACTTGAACAAGCATACAAAGTAAAAATTGTTATCAATTTAATCATGCACAACACTGAGGGAAGTCCACGAATGGGGGAGGACTATGCCCAGAAGTGGGACAGAGAAGTCTAGCAAAAAAATCGAATTGTATTACAAGATTTAAATAATATGTATCGATTTCATACGGGAATCCCTAAACACCCAAGTTTACAAGCAAGATGCTTCAGCAGTGCGTCATTTTAATCGTTATGCGTATTGTCTTTCCTATCTTAATAACGTTTTTTTATCATTGCATTACTATATCTATCAGCTGAAAGCGGCTAAATAACAATACTATATTAACATTTTGAACTTTATTGTTACTGACCGTTTATGACTTTATACAGATACACGTGCAAACAACTAATTTGGATACCAAGAAACCTTGCTTTAAAAGTAATAAGAAATTGGATAAGGAAAAATGTTATCTAAATACTTATTTCAGTTGCATCATGGTGACTTTCAAAGTCACTTGGACTTTAAAAATTGGTGTTTTATAGAGAGGAAAACCCAGAGCAAACTTAAGGACCTGAAAAATCCGGGGTCGCGGGGCGTCTTAACAGGATACCGTGGCCCCGGAACGCAAAGGGCAACAGAAGGAACAGGGTAGCTTTTTAGTCAATAAAAGTCTGTCAAAAATCATTAAATGAGTCCTTCCGCCCTGGGTGGTGCGAAAGGACTCATTTGATGATTTTTACCACCCCAAAAAAATAGCTTTTTAATCCACGGAAAACTGGAATTATCCATTTTAATAAACAGCGCAGGCCTGGTTATCGTGGCTGTCTTTAGGGAAGGCCTATGTCCAGCTGTGGACGTCGTTCAGCTAATATGATGATAATGATGATGAACGTAAAGAATAATAACTTCACCTGTATGTATTTTGTTACGAAATAAATTGCTTATCATTTACACATACCTTCATTAACTCACGCCTTTTTCCCATGGGTAGGCAGAATCCACAGAACTCCACCTGCTACGATCCTTACATACTCCTTTCGCGTCATCCACGTTCATACATCATCACGTCATCATACGTTCTTATCATTTACTGTCTTCCTCAAAAATACCATTATCAAACTAACGTCATTTTAGTTCTTAAAAGTGGTCAATAGGCAATAAAAAACCATAGGAAAACTAGACTTAAAACAAAAAGTTAATATCGGAAAAGTACCCAAAGACAAATTCGTTTGTTTATTTATCGTCTGGATACCAGAGAGCGGATTAAACGAGTATCTAATTCCATCAGTTTTATTGTCTGTGGAACAACTATAAACTTAGCTTATTTATGTTTGATGACCTAGTGATGGGATTTCACTTCTTAGGAAAGCATTTTAGATATTTTTTTAGTTTTTCTTTTAATAAAAATTCTGTTTATGTTATTTTTTTTTCTTTTAAAAATGTAGTTCTGCATTTTGTACTAATTTGGATAAGCCCTGGCGAAGCATTGGCGGTAATTCTTCTTGTTGGGATTGGCATAGAGATTTTGTCAACTCGACAGACAAAAGCATCATTCTGTCTAATAATAGCATTCTATTATTATTTTGATTTGATTGTGTATAAAATGATTAAAATACCAGTTGAAAAACCATTCTGTAATATCTCACCGAATATAACTTATTATACAAGCTATTGTAGCAGTCGATGTAATTAAGTATTATTTCAAAACTACTGTCCCCGAACTAATCCCTCCCATTTCCTTTGCTGTGCCTGACAGGGTTTACCATTGTACAATTAACAATTAATGTTGAAATATTGTGTACTAATTCATCTGATTGGAATACAAAAAGGTATCAACGTGGTAGCCATGAAGAGAGGCTTTCAATGTTGATACATCTTTGGAAATTGATGGCCCAAAGGTCAAGTTAAGTTTAACTTAAACATCTCTGACATCGGTGAAGAAAAACATGGTGAGGAAACCTGGACTTACTGTTCCACTCAAACCATGTCAGAGGCATGTTGAAGCGGTTTAGAAACTGACACTAGGATGTGTGGGGTCGCAAGACCATACTGCCCACACAATAAAGAAGAAAGTTTGGAAATTCTTCAGATTTCATAAGTACTGACAAGGCTGCTTCCTTTGCCTTACCAGCAGCACTAGTCTGCATGCTGAGCCCATATCATAAAATTCTCAGTTTCCACAAAATCCTTGACCAAAAACATGACTTCTAACAATGATTTCACTGAATCACTTCGATTTGGTGATAGGCAAATCTTAAGTCCTTTTATCTTGTAATTTTTTCTCTATCTAATACGGTCGATGATGTTATTAATCCAATTGTTTTTATCGGGGAAGTTAGCAACTGTTATCTTTTAGTGTAATGCCGTACTTTTAATCCTGTTTTAGTTTTTAAACTGATTGGTGGAAAATCTGTAGGTATACGTGACTGTGTGTCTAAAGATAAGTGTTCATCAATGGTTTTACTTATTAATGAAGCATTATCATAGGGATGTGGTGTTTGATGTAGGTATGTTACATTTTATCGATGTCCTGCGTGCTGTCGGTGGATTTAGCTCTAATCTCTTACTTTGTTAGCTAGTTTTTAACTTTATTGAGCATATAGTACATCAGAAATGAGGAGATCCGCTGTGAAAACTGCGAAACTCAAGTGGCAATGGGCAGGGCACATAGCTCGTAGAGCAGACTGCCATTGGGGTCGTAGGGCTCTCGAGTGGCGACCACGTACCGGAAGGCGCAGTGTGGGAAGGCCCCCCATAAAGTGGACTGACGACCTGGTGAAGGTCGCGGGAAACCGCTGGATGCGAGCAGCGCAGGACCGGTGGTTGTGGTTATCTTCAGGGGATGCCTATGTCCAGCAGTGATCATTCAGGTGATATGATGATTATGTGGATACTTTCGTCTCCTATAAGTGAAGGAGTAGGTTCACCCGCGATCGTTTGTTGATCGTTACTTGTATGTTATGTGTATATCTTTTGATGGAGATCCTAAAGTAATAAATCAATCTCTCATAATTCCAGCTATAGTTCAGCTTTTTATTCTTCAGCAAGATCCTCTTCTGACACTAAAAAGGAACGACCATTGATCATAAAACGACTGTTGTAACCCTATAGTCTCCTCAAACGATATCAACTCGCATAGAAAGTAATGGGCTGGCAATATTCAATAGACCTACATTCTACAACTACACAGCAATATAACCCATCAAGTTTGTTAACTAAACTTATTGTTATAACTACTTTCGTTAACAAGTTACGAAATACTACTAACTTATTCAAAGAAAACTGTTTCTGACTTTGAAACTTCCATAACTTTTAAACTACTATGGAACAACTTGAAAAAATTATAAAAAGAACTAATTTTTAATGAACGAAACCGTTTTTCGAGTTCGAAATTTGAAAAAAAGTACTCTTGTAAAGTTGTGCTCGGAAACTTTAACCTCATTTATTGTTACGTTCGCGCCGCCCCGCGCCCCCCTGGAGAATTGGCAACGTCGCTTTTTGTAGCGGGTTGCTAGAGCGCTGTGAGCTTTCGCTGCTATATTGTGGGGAGATTTGAGTTAAATTGTGATGATATGAGTTTTGTGGAGAAAATGTGTTTTTGTAAAATAGGAATAGATGTTCAATGTGACTTTATGGTAGTTTGGTTTGGTAATGTAGTAACTAAATTGAGGCGAACAAAGTTTGTATTCGATCGAATTGATCATAATCCAAATCAAGTATATGAACTTTTTGCCTTGACGATTTCACCTTAAAGTTGTGAGGTGTTACTTTTAAAGGTTTTTCCCGAGTTCCTCCTACTATTCTTTTGTTTATACATGTCTTGTAATATTGTATTGTAACTCGCTATACATACTTAAGTCTCATTTCACCACAAAATCATCAACATACCTCAAAAACATATTTAAAAAAAAATTACTGCGAACAAAACTCTTGCCCTATCAGGGAAGTTTACAACTCGTCGATGGCAACACTGCCAGCTAAGTGAGCGGCAAGCGGCCATGGCGATTCAGTAGTAGCGCTGCCGCCTCGCCGCTTGGACGTACGGCGCCCCGCGACGAAACACGTACAAAGTTTGTGTGATGTAACAAAGTGGCTGTGTTATCTAGTGTTGACGTTAGTGCTAGCATTGTCTCGTGTGTTTACGTTTACATATGATTGTTCTGCCCTCGGTAAGAGCGCGATAGTGCTATTTTTTCTTCTTCTACAATTTCCTCCCTGTTTTTCGTCGTGGCGTGCGGATCTAAGATTCGAAATTTGAATTGTGATTGTTTTTTTTTTTTGTTAAATTGTAGTGCTGTATGGGTGTTGCGAATTTTGGAATTTATCGGTGACAAAGGAGTTCTTTTTGTTCGATTTTTGAAAGTCTGCCATAGAGGAATGGTGCGTTCTTTTTTGTTATTTTCTTCTGTGGATTGCCATAAAAGTGATTGAATGAATTTGTTTAAATGATGAATTACAAATGGAGTGGAGTTGGTAAAGTTTTTTTCTAATTATTTTAAATCTGTATAAGTTTGACAGTGTGATTATTATTTCAAAGAAAACTTTTCTAAATAGTTTAAAAAGCCAATCTAAGTTTAGTCCACTAAAGTTTTAAGTTGTTCAACGAGTCTAGCTGTATCATCTGAGATAGATACTTGAAAATCTTTATCTTTAAGTACAATATTAAGATTATTATGGAGTAGGCTTACATCTCTTTGTTTTTTTTTTAATCGAAACTATTTGCGTTTTTTTCTTGTGTACTGATTATGAATTGATAACGTTCTCATAAAAGAGAGGAATGAAAGCTGGACCTCACCTCGAACTGACTTCATCTAAATTCACCGAGTGAGATTGTTTTTAAATCAACTGGATTTCCGATAAAAGCGTATGCACGTAGTGCACCCTGCACTAATAATATAATCCTTTCGAATGTAACTCTGTCTGTTATGCTTTTACGACTAAACCACTGAACCGATTTTGATGAAAGGTGCGGAGTACCTAGTGCAAAAGAATTTATACTCAACCTATAATCAATAATTTATAACATTAGAAAAATAACGTTACAACCGTTATAACAAATGGCTCCGTCGAAGCTTCGTCGGAGTCTGGATTTGTGCCCGGTTGATGGCAATAGGCTCGCCCCTATTACGTGGGACTTAAACATAACTGGCGACATGTGGGTGTATTAATGGGTACACCTCTGCCTAACCCTTCGGGGTTACAGGCGTGAATGTGAGCTACGTATAAGCTCCGTTATTCAAACAGGTAAAAACAGAGATCTTACACTTAGGAAAGACGCAAGATCGCCGTCTTTAGAATAACTAGAGTAAGGTAAAAAGAAGCGTTATGTTATACAAAATGACATAATTGTTATTGTTTAAACGTTAGTCACTCAGTTGGAAGGTCGCGCGTGCATCGTCAGGGTTAAGCGATGACGCGGCAGAACGCGCGAGCGAATATCCCATACCCAATACTCAATATCTTTATTGCTTGTCCATAAGTATACTTAGGTGGTAACTTCTATAATTGAGATCGTTATGGACCCTGTAGGGCACAGCAAAAGGATAGGAGAGAGGAAGCCCGGTTTAAAGAGATCATTAATATACCAAAGGCCCAAAGGCCTGTCGCGGAACACCGCGGTGGGATTTAGCCGGTCTTTCTTTATCGTGTGGGTAGTAAGGTCTTACGACCCCACACACCCTAGTGTCAGAGTTTCTAAACCGCTTCAAGGGCCTCTGACATACACACATCAAAAGTGTCTAGGGATCAACATCCCTAATCAATGCTAGGGATGTTGATCCCTAGACACTTTTGATGTGTATAGTTTGAGTGGGACAGTAATAGGCTGGTATAAGTGCAGGTTTCCTCACGATGTTCTCCTTCACCCACCACCACCCCACTGACCTACACTGACCTTATTGGTGAGGTTCTTCAGAAAGGTCAGGTGCGCAGTACTCGTAACCGGCGTGCTTGTATGACTAGATGTATGAACGTAGATGAGGCGAAAGGAGTATGTAAGGATCATAGCAGGTGGCGTTCTGTGGTTTCTGCCTACATCCATGGGAATAAAAAGCTTTTTTACAAAAAAAGACAACCGCCTTCAAAAACTACAAAATAAAAAATAACTTTAGTTTGGAAGTCGGCGGCTTTGGTTTTGTTTTTTGTTATGAAAGTATTGGGAAAACGGGTAACGACTTGGGAATCTAACCCAAGACCTCATGTTTAGCATTCGCGACCACGAGAACAACGATACAGTCTACTGGGAATAACTCATGTAATAAACATACATACCGGTCAAAATCATAACCCTCCTTTTGGCATTGCCGTAGTCGGGTAAAAATAGACTCAAAACAAAGAGCTGGCGTAATATAAATACCGCTATTTCCAATACAAGTACTATCTGCAACTTACAAATTTCACCCCCATTACCATTGCAGCCCTTACCTACCGTAACCGCTACCTCCACACCCCCCCAGCTCTAATTACTTGCCTATAATGCTAGAAAATTACTGTTCAGTGACAATTTTCCAGCGCTCCACCAATCATAAAACGTCACGTCACTTTTTCAATTGAATATTTTATGAGAATATTGCGAATAAAATCGATGACTCTATATTGTATAAATGGCATAATTATAAGTATAGTGTTGGCTGGTTTGCATTTAGGGTTCCGTACTTAAAGGGTAGACCCTATTACTAAGGTAAGATTCAGACCAACCGGCTCGTATCGGCCCGGCCCGGACGGCATTTTACAATGCGGTAAAGAACATTGAAATGTATCAACAGTAATTATAGTTCATATTTGCATGCAACTTTACCTCCGTCGATCGCGTCCGTCGGAGCCGTACGCATCCGTACGCATGCGTACGGATCCGTTCGGCTGCCGCGGTATGCGTACGGCTCCGTACGGCTCCGATCGGCTCCGTCCGGCTCCGTACGGCGCTGACGGCATCCAATCGGCTGCCGTCGGGTCCGTTCAGAGCCGGTCGGCCGTGCGTACGGATCCGTTCGGCTGCCGCGGCATGCGTACGGATGCGTACGGCTGCCGCGGCATGCGTACGGATGCGTACGGTTGGTCTGAATCTTACCTTAGACTCCGCAGTCCGTCCGTCTGTCACCAGGCTTTATCTCATGAACTGTGATAGTTTGACAGTTGCAATTTTCACAAATGATGTATTTCTATTGCCCCTATAACAACAAATACTTACTAAAAAAATCTGAATAAATTGAATATTTTTAGAGGGCTCCCATACGACGTAAGTGTTTTTTTTTTTTGCTCGTTTTTAAATTTTTTCGTTTTCGTTTTGACTGCTTCGTTGGTCTAGTGGTCGCAAAGCGCGACTGCTGAGCATGAGGTCTTGGGTTCGATTTCCTGGTCAGGCAAAGTGTTATTGGGTTTTTCCATCAGGAATTTCTCAGTAGCAGCTTCGGAGTCTGGATTTGTACCTGGTTGATGGCAATAGACTCGCCCCCTATTACATGGGACTTAAAAGTAACAGGCAAAATGTGGGTGTACTAATGGGTACACCTCTGCCTTATCCTTCGGGTATTACAGGCGTGATGTTATGTTGTTGTCGTTTGTATAGATAATGGTACGGAACCCCTTGTACCCCGACTCACACTTGGGCTGTTTTTATAAAATAAGTGTTAGGTGTGGATGAAACGAGGTCGGAGGTGAAGTAATAGGTCTTCATTGATACATAATGACTATAATTTTATGCCTCTACGGGTCGATACATAGGTATATGGGGCGCATACTAGACAGTCGACCTCTCTGCCAACTGACGCCGACTCAATTCAGTTTTCGCGACGAAAAGAATAGTCACCGTTACCACAGTGGCTAACGAGTTGACTGCAGCTCTGCGTGTCGCGGGCTTGATTCCCGTACGGAACAAATATTTGTAGGAGTACATTTGAAGAAACGTTGCCCTAATCCTTTCTACACGTTCTCCTGTATCGTAGGCTACAAACATATAAACTCACATAATATACAAACAGCCAGACCCGGAACAACTATCTGTAGATACATATTTGTAATGCGCGGGAATCGAACACGAGACATGCAGCACGGCAACCAATAGCTTAGCCACTGCAGCAAAATATAAGATTATTTTTTAAGAGTAGGTATATATTTCCCACTTTTTACAGGCACTTTTGAATGGTCAAGGAGTCGTTCAGTTAGTCAGAAAGTTGAAGCTAGTTGCTCGTTCCAAAACGTAGGTAGGCCTCTATGGAGAAGAACGAGCAAGTATGATCTGTTACAATCTCAATCACATAACATAAAATCACGCATGTTGTAATCCCCACAGGGTTAGGCAGAGGTGTACCCATTACCTAGTACACCCACATTTCGCCAGTTAAGTTTCAGTCCCATGTAATAGGGGCGAGCCTATTGCCATAAACCAGACATTGATCCAGACTTCGAGGCTGCTATTGAGAAATTCCTGATGGAAAATCCCAATAACACTTTGCCCGACCTGGGAATCGAACCCTCGTGCTGAGCAATCGCGCTTTGCGACCACTAAACCAACGAGGCAATCTCGTTCACACTTCCTCATTTGCCCTCGGGGCCTCCTTGTCTCTAAGCGAACTCGTATCTACCGAATACGAGGCACTAACGATGTCATCAATATTCAGAACGCGTCCCATCGTCCGTCGAACTATGTCGATCATCGAGCGGACATTATAAAAATATTGATAGTACACTCCGTGCTTCCATCTGAGAGGTTGTTGAGGGCAATCAACATGCAGCTTGGCTTTATTGAGTGAGTGTTTATATCTGAATGAATCCAAGATAATGTCATTAAAGCAGCAATTATTTTTGACAAGCTTCTGCCCGCAACTTCGTCCTTATTCTTCTTCTTCTTCTTCTTCTTTATCGTGTGGGCAGTAAGATCTGGTCCCCACAGACACCTGTCTTGACCCCACACACCCTAGTGTCAGAGTTTCTAAACCGCCTCAAGGGCCTCTGGTCCTTATTAAAGTTGATATATTATCCGAATTTTTTCGTGTTTTTTTTAGGTAAATTAGCCAGCTAATATGTTACCCATTACTGACATCAATCGGTGCCTCGGAAAGCACGTTAAGCCGTTGGTCCCGGCTGTCATACGTGGATCTTTGACAGTCGTTACGAGTCGTCAGAAGCCCGAAAGTCTGACAACCAGTCTGACCAAGAGGTATCGTATTACCCAGTTACTGGGTTGTGGAGGTCAGATAGGCAGTCGCTCCATGTAAAATACTGGTACTCAGCTGCATGCGGTTAGACTGGAAGCCGACCCCAACATAGTTGGGAAAAGGCTAGGCAGATGATGAGTCAACCCATATGTTATTCCAGACTATAATCTATCTAAATCTTATCTAAATTTCATCCAGATTCGTTCCGCCGTTCTGGCTTGAACGAGTAACAAACATCAATCTAAACTTTCGCATATAATAGTAGTAAGTTATTTTTTAATGATTCAGAAACTTTACTCTCTAAAATATCATCACACCTGTAATCTTCGAAGGGTTGGGCAAATGTGTACCAATTAGTACACCCACATTTCGCCAGTTATGTTTTTTAAGTCCCATAGGGGACGGGACGAGCCTATTGCCATCAACCGGGCACAAATCCAGACTCCGAGGCTGCTACGGAAAAGCTCAATAATACTTTGCCCGTCCTGGGAATCGAACCCAAAACCTCGTCCTGGGATAAAGTTCAGCTTTGTAAAAAATTGTGACCCTGTCTTTATATCACGTCAAAGACATCAAACGACAAGTAACTTTGTCATCTCGATATAGTCACACGCCCTAAACAATAGCTTCGGCTACAATCTATAAAAGTTCAACCGGATGTGAAAGCTAAAGGAAGTAGTTCCCGGCACGAGTGTCACGTTACCGGGGTCCGGGAGTCGAACCTGACACCTTCGATGGAGTGCTAACTCATGCCGCCGATGGTGTTAAAGCAAATATCTCTTGCAGAAAATATATTTTTATAACACGTTGCCCCACTACCACTACCACCGTTAGTTTTTTTTTAATTGTTTTTCTTGTATCGTGGCTGCGTTTACAAACATAAACTCACAAACAGACACGGAACTAATAACACTACAAAATTCTGAGCTTTTTCTTATCCAGAGTGTAATTTTTAACTTTATTTCGTAGGTTCGTACCTTGTGTTATAAAGAAATATTAAACACAATATTTGACAAATTCCCTTTGGATTCACACTATAATTCCCTGTGTTATGGGACCTTTGGGATTAATGACAAGAAGGTATATTATGAATATGTCGTCTGCACATATGTCATGTAGGTATGGGTTTAATATAATATAAAGGTAGCATAAACGATATTGTGCACTATCTTCATATTGTATATCCATAATTCTTCTGTTTGTGTGTATTCCACTGAACTGTTACTAAACAGCCAGATCGATTTTGATTAAACTTTTTGAGTTGGTTCCCGGATGGTTTAGATTCACGATTGAAGTCGGTAAGTGGCGCTGCGATCGCCAACGTTCGAGCCGGACGTCTCTATGTTTATATCTCTCTCTCTCTCTCTATTTTTTTTAAGTTTTTTAGGCTGATAATTCATTATACCTAGTTAGGAATTTAAATACAATATTTTTTACCAATTTCTTAGCATGATTACAAAAGTATGACAATTAATGCATGCCGTATAGGCAGAATGTACAAGGATTCGATAATACTTAATCTGTAACATCTCATTTCATTCATTTTTTACTCACTAAATTAGTTTCAAATCATAACAAAAAAATATCCATATCTCCAGTACATCATCATAAACCAGCTAGAACAGTACAAGTCTATCGACAATCGAAGGTGCTATCACGAATGTATCAGCATACATTACTGGTACATCCGCGCTACGTCAGCCGGCGGCGCGCGGTCTGCGCACACGCATACCAGTCTAACGCGTAATTTTATGCGCAGTACTTTTGACAGGGAAAACTTGTACCTACATAGATAGTAATTATGTCAAGTGATTCTGTGATGCGTAGTAAGGTTATCAGAGGTCTGGCTTCATTACTGTCACAGCTAATGTTGGAAGTGTCATCGTATTTGTACCTAATGGCGATTGGGTATAAGGGTGGTATTACACTTATCAAATATACACATCAAAAGTGGGATCAAGATGTATTTGGTAATAATAATATATTGATCCCTAGACACTTTTGATGTGTGTATCTTTGTCCAATTATGATGTTCAATATTTGATCAAATTTCTTTGAAGGACGCTCATTACACTTGTCCAATATCTGTGGCCAATATTTTGCGTAGTGTTAAGAAAATGGAGGGACATGGAACATGGAGGAAGAAGAATCGTCCACGATATCGTTTGCAGCCATTTTTACACGACTGCCCCAAAAAAAGGAGTGTTATGTGTTCAGGGTTAATGTATGTATGTATGTATGTATGTATGTGAGTTTCTTTATTCCACCATAACTTTTAAACGCCTGAACCGATTTAGATGTATGGGGTATCGTTACAATCCTTGCATCGTTCCGAGTAACATAGGCTAGTTAAAAATAAAAAGAAACCGGTGTGGTCACTTTAAAACGTAAATTAATACCAGCCTAAATTTATTTTTTTAATGAATCTGGTCGTTTCTATGTTTATCGTCTAGAATTTGACAAGTAGATTTAAAAAAATATATAACACTGTAAATAAAAAACGTCGTAAAAAAAAAACTGACGAGTAAACAAAGTACAAATATGTGCAATTTTTGCAGTCGTGTTTTTTAATTTTTAAATTATAGTAGCTTGTTAATTAAATGTCATTAATATTTGATCAAATATCGGTGTTGCCAATACATTTGATGAAGTCGTCCAATCTTTGATCAAATGTACATTGGACCAAGATATTTGATAAATGTAATACCACCCTTAGATAGTATAATTAACCAATAATTTCAAGACACAAGTACTTTAAAAAAAAACATTTTATATTAGCCCTGAAAACCCGATTAATTATTATTATTTGTTTTAATTGTCTTGACCTGTAATTGTATTGTATTGTATTTTGAATTGTATTTGTATTAGTTTACTTTTATAATTGGTCCGTGTTGGCATTTAAATTCAATAAATAATTAGTTAACAATATATAATGTTTGTTATGTTTGTAATTATCATTTAACTGAAAAAATAGATTTTTGTTGCTCTGAAATCAATTTCCTTTTGCCATACAAAATATATGGAGGAATCGCGTTCAGCACATGAAAAGTACGTCAGTTGATTGGTATGGTGTCAAATATGTACCCAATTATGTTACACTAGCTTCTGCCTACGACTTCGTTTGTGTAGACTTTAGAATTAGGCCAAAGTCCTAAATTATCCCATGGAAACAAAGAACAGAAGGAATATTAAAATGTGTTAAGCTAGATCAATATACCTAAATCCGTTAATCCGTTTATGCGTGAAAGAGATCTATTCATCTGTGTAAAGTTTACAAACATTCGCGTTTATACTAGGTAGTAGTCATCATCAGCATTATCATCTATCAGTTGAACGACGTCCTGCTGGACTAGACTATACAACCTGAATTTTAAGTCGTTGTACTAATCCATACAATAATGTACTACATTACGATCAAATTGTATGGATCAGCTGTTTTTTTTTTCACATTTCGTACTATGTCCCTTAATAAAAGTTGTTCATATTCATGAGTACATTCACCCCCTGAAAGATTTACAACGAATTAAAATTCACTGTGTATAAGCTTCATGTAGAGATAGCCACAAATTCAATCTGCAATGGATTACTCTTGAACAAAACTTAAATCATGATTTGACTGCGGTACTGCAATTCTATAAACTTGCGGCACGGAAAAACGGTCAGACATTTTAATTTGCGCTTGATGTTGACTAAGCATATCGATACCCGAAATATGAAATAACGTTAGGGACATTTAGGCGAAAATCTCATTTTCGACCAAATGTGAGGGACATTAGGTCAAAAATGAGATTTTCGCCTAAATGTCCCTTAGTTATTTCATATTTCCAGTATCCATATTTTACGGCCTGAAATACATAATGTATTTGGTTCTCAATCTTGGGATCGATCTTTGTCTGTATTCAATCCAAGCGGTAGCCAAGGATTACGGATCAAGATTGGCTCTTCTCTTCCTCACAAGCAGAATACGAAATGAACTTATTACTTTACAAAGCTTTGAAGCTTGCACAATGCAATCCAAACTAAAAGTACGTTCGATTTTAGAAAAGCTACCAAAAATATTCGGTAAGCGGGTCAAAATAATCGTAAAGTTAGGTGCGCCCGCGCCGACCGGTCTGCTGAACGGGCAGGTGTTGTTCGTTCGTATGCTCGCTCACATGTAACGGTGGTAGAGTTGCTTTAGGAAAATTTAAGGTGAACAAATTAATCGTTTAAAATACTAGCTATTACCCGCAACATCGTCCGCGTAAATGTCAGTTAATCACGGACGCAGACGAAGTCGCGGAATAAAAAGTAGCCTATGTCCTTTTTTGAGGTTCAAACTTATCCCGTACCAAATTTCATCGAAATCGGTTCAGTGGTTTAGTTATGAAAGCGTTACAGACAGATACAGTTATTTTCGTGTAGTGTTGATTGACGTCCTAATTTCTTTACGTTATATTATTGTAATTGTAAACTAAGGCGTCACAAAACTGTCAGTAAAACCAAGTCCCTTCTCCTTTTCTACTGCTACAGCATTTTAACTCACAAAGAGACAGCGGGAAGTGGGATAAATAGATTTTCAAGTAATTCCTTTCAGCCTTTTCAAAACCCTTCCAATTTCAAAATGAGGCCAGTAACTTCTTTCAAAAATTCTCATTCCCCTACAATTAGTACCAAAAGACCAGGCTGCTTTAATTTAAGAAATCGGTCCTTTTGTACGAACGCAACAGGTGTGTTTTCAATATACACTAATAGTTGGTAATTATTACATTAAGTATGTATTTGGGCATTCAGAGCTTTTAACTTAAATGTAGGTAAGGGTTTGAAGATATTTTCTTAAATTGCTAAGTCTTATAGCCACTGCCACAAAGGACTTTCCTTGTTCCAGCATTCAGTTTTCTAAATAAATCTGCAAGCTTGACATGTCTAATTCGGCCTTATTTGTAACTGCATAAAGCAACTTTCTCTATGCCAATAGAAGCCCTACTACGTACCGAAAGACCAAAAACTAAATCACCCTTATTCAATAAAACAGAACCGGTGGAATGTGGGTGTCCGTGGGGTGAACACTACACATATTCGTGGAAAAAAAAAGTGTTGAAATGTATTTTATTTTTTAATAATTCTACCCTCTCAATGTCAAGACACGTCAGTGTGAACGTAGCCATCGAAGGAGCTCCACGTCACACCAACCATCATGTGTTTCAGAAATACCTATAATTGCTATGTACGTTTTGGACATACCCTGTTGCTAGAATAATATAAATAAAGGGTGTTGGTGATGACGACTTTTTTTTCTTTGCATAATGAATGAAGATTTCTTTTCCGTATTATAGAGGGGGGGGATATAGTTATTTTATTATTGTCTTTCGATATGTGGTAGTTAATGGGGTTAGTTCATCAAGTTAGTTCAGTAAGTTTTAATACTTCTAAGTTTATCTTGGACATCACTGACATCGATGTAGGAAAACATCATAAGGAACGCTGGACATGAAATATTAGTCAGAAATCACCAATCCGCCTTAAGCATGCGTGGTGATCAATGCTCGTGCCTTTTCTTTATAAGAAGACGCCTTAGCTCTGCAGTGAGACAATAATAGTTATTTTTTCTTTTGATTCGTTTAACAGCTCGTTATTTTAAAGCTAACACGCTTGTTACAATACAGGAGCCATTCCGTCGTATTCATAGTAAACACACTTCTACAAGACTGGTATGTGAGTGGCACACCACATCGGCACCACGTGACAGGTGGCCGGGTCGGCAGATGTGTGAGGTCAAGGTCGCGGGTTCGGTGCCCGGAGCGATACGTTTTTATTGCATTTTTTGAAATACTGTCTGTACTGTTATTTTTTAGTTTGTTTTAGTGTAGGTATGTTGGCTGGTCGATTAAAATATTGGTCCTTTTGTTCTTAGGTCTCTGTTAAAGGTTCTTATTAACTTCAACCATTATTTTTGTAGAGTAGCTTTGATTGGTGATCAGCAGGCTAATTTCTTACTATTTTTCAAGAGAATCTTGCCGAAAACTTTAAACAACTAGACCCTGACCAGTAGGTCATACAAATATTAATTCCGTGCGGGAATCGCAACCGCGATACGCAGCGCAGCCACTCAGCTCAGCCACTGCGCCAACCATGTCGCTTGGCTCGTTCTGGCCGAATTAAGCTCAATTAACTATTGCAAATTACCGAAATAAATGTCATTATTTACTTAATTTAGCAACTAACAGACGTCATCTTCAATCCATAGTAATATTAATTCATTCATAGAAACTGTAAAAAGAAATACTAATAATACTTTCCTCAACTACCAACGTCATCTTGAAGGGGTTGAATGACGTAATACTTACGCTTGGGGTGCTAGACGTAACGAGGACGAGGAGGGGCGAATGAGGATACTGATGAAAAAGTAATTGTTTTAGAATTGGAATTATTTTTGTGTCCGTTTGAATAGACGTAGGGAAATTACGGGTTATCAACGTGACTAACTTTGACTTTGCCCGCTTGGAAGTTAAATCAGTTCTTTGCTGACGTCTTCTATCTAGCTAAAACCTATCTGCCAAATTTTTGCTTCTTAAGTCAAGTAGTTTCGAGATTTTAAGTTTAGTCAGTGAGTGCCCGCGTGCAAGACAAATATACCGTAAAATATACCTATCCTATGGCACTCGGTAATAGTGTAGCTTTCTATCACAGAAAGATTTTCTGTAATAGGACCAGTACTTCCAGAGATTACCTCTTACAAACAAAAATATAAACTTTTACCCTTTATAATATCAGCCAAAAAAATGAGACTTAACAGACTATAAATATCTTTTGGATTCTAAGGAGATTAGGAAATACAATTTTCACGTTATAACGACTGGTAAGCTTCTGAACAAATCAAGAATCAAAGGACTGCGTTAAATTCGGGCGTTTAGTGAACTGTTCCATTTATTAAAAAGGCCTATGCGCATAAAAATTGCACTACCATTTTGTTCGTACCCAAAGACCAGAATCTTATAAACAACAGCCACCCTCATGATAAGCCCGTATTTCGCGACAACATGACACCTTCGCACACAATAGGATGTACCTACACAATGTGAGTACGTGGGAATCAGCTGATCGGTTCGGTGTCGGGTTGCCTACCACGGTGGCGACCACCCGCAACTGCAAGCGAAGGGTTACGTGCACAATTGTGTAGCAGTTAGCACGCAGCGGGTTAGGTGGTCAGATTCCTGTACATGTGTTAGGGTTCTAGGTGGAAGGGTAAGTTTATATTTTTAGTTAGAAATTGCCCGTCCATACGAAGCGATCTTATGAAAGGGGCAACTAGATACTTTTATTTTTCTTATGTGATAACTTTTAATATTTTAAATGAACTAAAAGATTTGACTTTGACTTTGAAAACGAACCAACTCATAATCTCTCAATAATTAAGTCATAATGTACTAAATCCGTAACTTTATTATTACCCAGGAGTAACAGTTAAAGTTACGTCCCAAACTTATGATTAGATTAGACTATACTGCAAGCAGAAGCTAGTTAGCGATAAAACAGAACTAACCCCAAATCTAAACCGTCTCAATTAACAATACGGTCGTACACTGACCGGTTACCTCGAGATTCCAAGACCTACTTCTCGTTGCGTGTTGGCGTATGCTATGTAAATACCATGAGTCCATGAAGCCATACACTAAACAAAAAATCTGTCATCTGGTACCTCATAATCATTCCTTAGTAGGTGAAGAAACCTTAAATAGTATTAAATCAGCTGTGTTATTGTGAACAAAAACTCCATCTTATGGCTTGTAATTACGTGTAGATTGTTCTCTGGAATTGGGCGCAAAAAAGCTGAATGCGTATCACTTTTGAGGTTTCTGACCTGAGAAATGAACTTTTTTGAGTTAAAAATGTGTTGTTAAGTTTTTCTGGTGCACAGAAAGCTGTTAGGGTGAAATTTCAACTGTTAGTTGTTACACGCCGCCCGCGAGCCGTCACCCTTTTCGTCTCGTCGTTATGCACAACCCTATCCCCTATCTATAACATAGCTGTAAGGTTTCTAAATAATAATAAATAAATAAAATGTACGCACATGATTGAAAGATCTTACTTAAATGGCAAATTATTAGCTGTATCGCAGCCTTTCTGTTATAATGACCCATGACTGTTATTCCGTAAAAATCTCCCTCAAGTGTCAACTAAAGTCAAACCGGTCTATTCTGCAAAATTCTTATATATTCTTATATTGTTCTTCAAAGCTGTAAAAGTGTAGCTCACCTGAAGCTCAATTGATCTAAATTCACTTTTTATGTAAAATATTAATAATAAAAAAAATGTCTGCTTATCGATGACACCTGGGTGTGAATCCAATGTCAAAATGTCATCTTCATTAAGATAATGATAATTTTATCAATACTTTTAATCAAATTAGCATTAAGAGTTATCAAAGTGGTAGTACCTACATTTTAAAACAGTTTTAAAATCCTCTAGGTGACCTGACAATCTAGTATTAGGCTAAACTCACGCGCGGATCCGCTGAATAGAGCATTTAGTTCTCCAGAATCGTAAAAATTCGTCGGATGATAAGCGAACAGTTTTGTACTTCCAGCAATGCACATGAAGTTTACTATGCGATTTGCAATAAAATTGTATTACGACGAATTGCACGTCGGGGTGAATTGAACCTTTCAAATCAGCAAGAGCACTGCTATACGTAGTGCTTTTTATACAAAATCGCGCCAAAATCATCATGCATCACTATCAATCGGTGATCGATGAAGTGACAATCAACATCGAACAACAATAACAACAATGACCACACCTTGCCACTTTGATATACCGAAACATTCAATGCACTTGTCAAAAAATATGACAATTGGCGAACCCTTTCATAAAAGTTAAAACCAAAACTTACCTGGTCCTTTCATCCGAGTGAAAGAAGAAGGGTCACGATCCATACAAAATTTACCCAGGCCCGGCGCAAACGAAACCTATCTTGGTTTTTGCATTATGTTATATACATCAATTATCAGTAATATTTTTTTTTAATTTCAGTGGCTAACTTAGTTAAAATTGCCCTTGTAAAAGGATTCGTTCGACAAATAATTTTTCTGGATATGAAACAATACTTTTTGTTTATTCATTAACCGAATTAAGAAAAGGAGGATGTTCTCAATTCGTGGAAATCTTTTTTTTTATTTTGTATTGTTTTTTTTTAGGTATGTTCCCCGATTACTCGATGACGCCTGAACCGATTTGGAAAATTCTTTTTTTAATTGTAAGAATATACTTTTAAGGTGGTTCCGTAGAAATATTGTCATGATCTGATAATGAACTTTGGAGATGTGGAATGGAACTCCTCATAGGATCATAGCAGAACTGTCGTAACAAGTAAAATTGCTTTGTTTATACGTGTAGTCGATGACTGACTGAAAGAAGAGGGGTGAAGTCGACCCCTCCCCCTCTTCCTTTCCAAAATCAAATGTATCGTGAGAGGTATTGTTTGAAAGAGCATTTTGTAAGGATTTCAAATATTAACGATAAGTAATATTGCATTAAAAAAATAAAAATAAAAAACTTTTTCGCAAAAAAGACAACCAAAAACTACAGCGTAAAAAATAACTTTAGTTCTGGAAATCGGTGGCAGTACATAACAACAAGCAAAACCATAGCCCCCGAAAAAAGCTTTTGCTAAACAACTTAAAAAAAGTTAGTAGGTATATGTTCGACTACGTTTTTTTTTTTAAATTATTTATATTTACCGATTGCTCCGCCAGTTGTCGACCAATTTTCAACATACACTCCTGTAGTCACATATTTAAGATAATTGCTGACTAATCTATCCGTGGTCAAATAATCATGGTCTTCGAAGATAACTCATGAAACTTGATCGATTTAAATAACCTGAGCGTGTGCGGCCAGCCTACGGTACTGCGCTGACGTTTTTTCAACCAACATCAACTAGGAATTCGTTTTTGATAAAACATTTTCACAAAAATAGTTGCTTTTTTTTAAGTTGTTATTTTTCACTTTTTATTGCCTACCTACTTTCCTCGATGTACCCCCTCCCCCTCTTCCTTCAGTCAGTCATCGACTACACGTATAACAAAGCAATTTTACTTGTTACGACAGTTCTGCTATAATCCTATGAGGAGTTCCGTTCCATATCTCCGAAGTTCATTATCAGATCATGACAATATTTCTATGGGATCAATTTTGAAGCATACATTCTTTCTAACAAAAAAGAATTTTCAAAATCGGTTCACAATTGACCGAGAAATCGCGTTAAAAACAAACAAAAACAAAAAAAAAAACAGCAACATACAGTCGAATTGAGAACCTCCTTTTTTGAAGTCGGTTGAAAAGGTTTTAGGCCTAGGTTTTAAGCTCGAAAGTCTGATTACCAGTCTTAACAATGGGTATCGTATTACTCAGTTACTGAGTTGTGGAGCTCAGATGGACAGTCGCTCCATGTAAAATACTGATATTCAGCTACATTCGGTTAGACTGGAAGCCTAACGGCGACCCCAACATAGTCGGGAAATGGCTAGGCAGATGTTGAGGTAAATAATAATATTAAACCTTACGAAGACAGTTTCAGTAGGTTAGCCACGGAAATCGAAAAAAAAAAAAACATATTCTTGAAGTGCATTCAATAACTAAACAACTGAGATTAGTTTCGTTTGCGCCGGGCCTGGGTCACAAAAGACCCTTCTTCTTTCACCGACCTTCCTTTGGTCTTTTGGTCCGTTCCCAGGGGATTTGAAGCAAGGTGTTAATACATTTCTATGGGATCAACACCGCGTGTAAATTGTATTTTTTTCGTATTTGGTCTCCTGTGTCTATGGCGGTTTTGCGGTTAGATTAGTTCTTTAGGGTGGTCGATTTCAAGTGTTGCAAATTAGCGAAAATTTAGTCATGTTGAAAATTGCGTTTTTATTTGGTTTGCAGTTTTTTTAGTAATTTTGGAAGGAAATTGTTTTTTTTTGGATGGCTGTTTCGATTTTTGTGTGAAGATTATGAATATAATGTAATGGAGAATTATGTCTGATTGTATGTTTTAGTGGAAGGAATGAATTAAGGTAAATTCAAAATGTTTGATTCAACACAGGTTTTATCAATGATCAACGATCCACACGACTTGACGCCAAGCCTCAACAAATATTCTAACTTATATTTTATTTACATAGTTCTACAAAAACAATTAAACAAAACCGAAAATTAAACCCTAACAAGTGGCAACAAAACCAGAACAGTGACACAAACAAAACGAAGTGATGCGTCCAAACAAATGCAAGAAAGTCAAATTCAAATGATTCCATGACGACAATGGCTCTCCGGCATGACGTCACTAACATGGAGTCTACATTCACACTCCCCGCTGAACCTCCACCGATTGCCGAAATCATCTACGAACCACGGACTGACTTAGCAACAGAGTATTTCAATACATTCAATCAAATATGTGAAAATTACCGCAGTGACTCCGATGTTAATCTTCGGCAAACCTCGGACAGTCTTCGGTTATCCTCGGAGATCCTCGACGGTGTTCGGTCGGAATATGTTAGTACAGACTTTAACGGTAAAGACTATGAGTTGAACGCGCAGAAAGTGTTTTTGAGTGGAAAGGAGGAGCATATATTCCAGTTCGGACAGCCTGATGCCTCGGCACTGTTGAGGCATAGGGCGAGGAGAAGATTTAATGAGGAGCATGGCTTGCAGCCTCCGGCGACTACTACTAGTCAAGAGAGTGGGGTAAGTTCGAAGATATCTCAACATAAAGTTCTTTTATCTACTCTCTTTGAGCAGACTCTTCTTTGTCAAAAACGTTTCAATGTTTTTAGAGCAGTGCATAGTCTGGGCTTTCCAAACTCCAGACTTTCTACTAAGAGATAGGTCTAGAATAACACCAGATGAAAGCTACTGAAAATATAACATCATTAATGAAAATTAATTACGTCAATCTAATTGCATATGCTATATCTGTGACAATATTGTTGGTAAATAGGTGGTTTTGGTGGATGACGTGATGAAAGAGATAATTACAATAATAATACCAGGCCATTATTGTCCCACTGTCAGGCAAAGGCCTCTTCTCATACAGAAAAGATAGAATAATTGATCACCACGCTTGTCCAAGGCGGATTTGCGATTCCATACTAAAATTAACAAAGTCACATTAGTAATTGCCAACGGGATAAAGATGATGCTACCGCCAAAGATATAAGATTTAAATTGTTCCTTTTCCCAATACTAAGCAACATGTTTAAAAGAAGGAAATAGGTCTTGCGTCTGCCAGCAGCTACATTGTACCACCATTTCTAGCTTCTTGGCACTAAGAATAACACAAAAAGAAAATTTAGCAGCAATTACTCACCGTGTCGTACATATTTCAGTATCCATCATCGTCTTAGCTCAAAACATGCGCAAGCGCTTACTAGCTCTAGTACTATTAGATAATCGTACTTCTGCCCACGCTGTTTAAAATTAGTAGCAGTCAATTATACCAGTCACAAACACACAAACAGTGCTGTAAATAAATGAAATAATATTGTGTATGCTTAGATTTTGAGCGATTGATGCTGCGAAGTAGTGTTGCTGTACAAACTATTGTAAACCTCATTTATTTAAAAAGACGTATGTAGTTTCTTGCCCATTCTTCTCCATACGAACTACCTTTGGGAAAGGGCAACTATAGCTAAACCATTTAGTTGAGTCCTCGGAGAGTAAGGGAGAGGTGCGGGCGGCGAGCGCTCGTAGCGTGATATTCAAGAGGCGAAATGTGCACTGGACAGTTCTTAAGACATGTGACGCGACAGTGGTTAATGGTGAGCAGTATCAGCAGGCGAGGACTCAATAAGAAAAATGATTATTGATTTCTTGTAAAATGAAGTTGAAAAATGTCTTTAATGGTCTAATAAATAAAAATATTCGACTTTGAGAAGAAACAAACATCCTAAGATGACTTCTAACATCCAAAATGGAGGCCTACAATTAGTATTTTTTGTTCAACGCCATTCAGTAACTCAATATCCTTTAGACGCCACTTTTGACATTGCTTAATGGATTTCTGATATGTGATACGCGACAGCCATCTTGAATCGTCAATACATTGTGCACGCCCCTTAGGGCGGTAAATTATTTAAGAAAGTCTGTACAAAAAATTGGATAAAAAATTGCATCTGTCGTGTGCGTCAAAGTCAAATGAAATACATTTTTTATGTTATTCTTATTGTCTCGTTGTAGGGCAAGGCCCTCTTCTGATACAGAGAAGGCACGAGCATTGATCACCCGATTGCTCAAGGCGGATTGGCAATTTCAGACTTATATTAATTATGTCCAACTTTAGATACTTACTATGTTTTTCTTCACTGATGTCTGTAATGTTAGAAATAAACTTAAAAAAATATTTGAGACACATCTTTTTAATTAAATATCTACATTTCAAAAGTGTATTGTAAATACCCGTGGACACATAAAACGTTAGTAGCAGGCGCTGGAACAAGGACCAAAAAAAATGGTCCTAAGAAATATAAAATGTTTGGTCCTTATCCATTTTTTATTAAAATATGTAGCTCTATCTGTCCAGACTTCGTGTTTGTAGGCTTTTGTCAGCTATGTAAGCATGAAAGAGTACTAAACATCCATCTATCTTCAGAAACTTTCGCATTTAAAATAGTAGTACCTAGCATTATAATTGGATCCAGCTTATTCGCTTCCAAACTCGATACGCGTACAATACGTATGAATCCCGCCACAATGCACTTAGCCAGCCACCCAGCGTGGATTATCCGAATCAAATGATGACTCATTAAAAACATATCTAAGAGTATAAAGTCTACTCTAAATCTGTTCCCGTTCTTATAATGAAAAATGATTTCATATGAATTACGTAGTGATATTGGAATGTAAGTTATGGGCGGTCGCGTTTTATGAACCTTAGACGAAGGCCATGCAATGCTCCTAGTATTGTCGCTTTGTAGATAAAATCAACTTAATAAAGCTAATTTATGTCAGTACCTTTAATAAACTAAATACATACAAATATACATACCTACGAAACAGTTTATATATAGCAAAAAGACCCAACTACTTTTGATTATAGATTTTTATTTAAACAACATAAAGCTTTCGGCACCCGTATCATTTCTAACATGACATATCTACATAGTAGTAGTAGTCTGTCCCTCTGCACGCTTAGATCTTTTAAACTACGCAACTGATTTCGCGGTGCGGTTTTCATCAATAGATAGAGTGATTCAAAAGGAAGGTTATACGTATAATGTAATATTGTTTTGTGTTAATTGGTTTGAAAAATGATTGTTCAAGATTAGCTGAGAGCTTTCATTGAAAAGACTTACTTTCTTTGAAATCTATTTATATAAAAACTAGCACTCTCCCCGCGACTTCGTTCGCGTGATTTTTCTTACGGATTCCTAATTTTTTTTAAATAAAATATAGCCTATAGCACTCAGTGATAACATAGCTTCCAATTTGTGAAAGAATTTTCAAAATCGGTTCAGTAGATCCAGAGATTACCCCCTACATACAAACTTACAAACTTACAAACATACAAACTTACAAACAAATGTTACCTCTTTATAATATTAGTATAGATGAATCCCTGTTTCCCTTGGTCACGGCATCACGCGTAAACGGCTAGACCGATTTCACTTTTTTGAAGTGAAAACTTCTTTAGCGGCGTTGAGCACTTTTCTGTAATGGGTATAAAATCTTAAACTCGCGTCAGGACACGTGCGCGTCAGGACACGTGACCTGATCGAAAAAGTGAAAACTGTTTCGTTTAGACAGCGCAGGGCGCTTGCGCGAATGTTCGTGTATGTTAAACGTAAACGTAAACGTAAACGTTAATAATCAAGTTTTCACTTCTGCCGGCACTCCCGGAGTGCAACCCGTTTTTTTTTTGTTGTGTTTGTTATTGTCAGGAGAAGGTTCTTATGAAAAAAAAAAAGGGTAGGGGTAGGGTAGGGTAGAGGTAGGGGTATCGGTAGGATAGAGGTAGGATACCACGCGAACGAAGTCGTGGCGGGTCAGCTAGTATATTATAAACTGCCAACATATTAGTATCTACATTGCACCCGTGCGAAATCGGGGCGAGTCGCTAGTTTCGTATAAACCGCTCATAGCTCACAACTTACCCCACAAACCCCAGTACACACAGCAGGAAGCTCGCGACGATGTGGGAACAATGATTTAACATTGACTCATCGTCTGCACTGTTAATTAATAAGTTTATTTTTACAAGTTATCTTAGTAATGCGGATGTAAAGGGATTCACTGGGCGTACACTATGTGAGTGCATTGTGACTTATGATCTGTAATCGTAGTAATAAATGGTTTATTTTGTGGAGCAAGGCGTAAATGCTTTTGCTTTTGCTGGAACATAGTTTAAAATGCAATAACTAACAAACTTCTGAACTGGTTTTATAATGACACGGTGAGTCTATAAAAGCTCACCCTTCCTAATCAGAGGCTCAATTCAAAAATGTAAGTAAAATAGAGGTTTTTTTGACAGATTGAGACTAAGATTGGAATGCGAACGTTCCTAAAAGTGCCCGTTACTAGAATTGCCCCCCTATTCTTTATCGTGTAAATATTTTAATACCTGAATGCAGAAATAAGGCATTTTTTACCCAACTGCGCCGGAAGAAGGGTTGTGGTTTTCTTGTGTATGTATCAGATGCCTAAACATACATTTAAAAGTCTAAATACGAGTGTTTGAGGTATATTTACTGGAATTCTGATTAATTATCATACGATTCGTATAAGATTCGAAGACCTTCAAAACTTAATATTGTTTTGTGGTCGGACTCATTCTTGTGCGACTCGCACTAGTTTCGTAATGCGCCAGCGCATAAAGAAACGTCCTAAACTCCACCCTGTAAGGGAATGTGAAAGTACCATTCGCGTCCCAAGTCCTAATAGACGCGTGGCTCCGGTCCAACATTCTTATTAAACCGATGCATTATTAATTACCCGAGAACAGTTAGCTGCGGACCTAAGGACCATTGTGTTTGCGTACGGTACTTTGGAGACGCGAAGTTTCCTTAAGGATATTCTTCTTATTAAATAAAACTAGCCTTCTACCCGCGACTTCGTTTGCGTGATTTTTCTTACGGATCCCTAATTTTTTGATGATAAAATATAGTATAGCCTATGTCATCCAGGGATAGTGTAGCTTCCCAACAGTGTAAGAATATTTCAAATCAGTTCAGTAGTTTCGGAGCCTATTCAAAGCAAACAAATAAACAATCAAATCATTACTCTTTATAATATTAGAGACTAAGGACCCGCACCGACTTCGCACGGGTGCAATGTAGATAATATATGAATCTTTCTCTTGAATCAGTCATTGATGAACGCATTCAAATCCGTTGCGTAGTTTAAAAGATTAAAGCGTACAGAGGGCGGGAACATACCAATTGCAATCATTACGATATTTTTTTTGTTCTGGGCTATACCTAGGAACCTTCCGGTTCCGGCCACGGCAACGGCACGGTTGGCGCAGTGGCTGAACGATTGGCTGCTGCGCTGCGTATCGCGGATTCGATTCTCGCTCAATGTAAGGCTGATTTAGACGGTACGAGAAATTTCGTGCAAGTTGTTATACATTTACGTCAATGATCAGTCACTTTTGACATGACAGCCGCGCGGTCCCGCAATGTACGTCAAATCGCACGATATTTCTTGCATCGTCTAAATGAGGCTTTAGTTTGATGGGCATTATGTGTAGTAAACGGCTATGTGCTATGTTTACAAGCTTTTATTTAGCTTGCACTGTCCGTATGTAAGTTGTCCTTTCGAATTTTGCAAACCATTTTCGACCATTTGGTATCCGATTGAGCTGAAATTTTGCATACACCTTTAGTTCTAATGACAATACGATGTCCAATACTCAATATTGTAATAATTTTAAAATAAAGCTTGTTTTTTTTATATTTTTTGATTAGTTTTTTACACCTCGATATGCTCAAACTTTCTGCCATACTAAAATGAGGTAGGTTCGTCGGCTCCGTATTCTTGGCACATTACCATAACCAAGACACCTGGTTTCACCTCTTTGTTGGCTATCTACTCTACCACAACATCTCCATAACAGTCAGCGTACACCATAATCGTCACGTTAACAATAGACGCAAGTGTGCGCTGGACCATATTTGTAACATTGCGAGATGTCGAAAGCTCGTGTCGAGTGTAATTGCGATTTGTGTAGTCTTGTATGTGGGGCCGACTTTATTGGTACACTACATTTTAATTTATGTTTGTAGGTACTAAGTACTTGTAAAATATAGAAATCATAGACATAAAAAATATTATACAGGGTGTCGTAATGCCCCAGTCGTTAAAGCGGCCGCCTCTCATGCATGAGGTTGTGGGTTCGAATCCGGGCAAGTACGAATGTGACTTTTTCAATTCATATGTACTTTCTAAAGTTTATCTTGGACATCACTGACATCGGTGAAGAAAAACATCGTGAGGAAACCTAGACTTGTAATTAATATAAGTCTGAAATCACCAATCCGCCTCGAGCAAGCGTGGTGATCAATGCTCATGCCTTCTCTGAATGAGAAGAGGCCTTTGAACACTCCCGACTAATTCACCTTTCAAACAAAAAAAAAAACAAATTCAAAATCGGTTCATCCGTTCTGGAGCTACGATGCCACGTACAGACACACACACAGACACGTCAAACTGATAACACCCCGTCGCTTTTGAGAGTACATCCCGGAGATCGTCAAAGAAGATTACGAGTTCTGTCTGAATCACACATCGCAGATTTTTGCGTGCCGGCGCCGGCGCATCGCTTTTATTATGTGAGTCGACCCTAAACAATTATCGCAATCACGAAGCTTTCTCATCTGTCGCAACTGCACAGATATGGCGTACACTTGCGACCTATTGTGGCGCTCGCTGATATGGTGTGCGCACTGTTGGATAGACCGGTCTCGTGCCAGGTGGTTTGCTAGTATGTGGTCATAGTAATACATAACATAACGCCTGTAATCCCCAAAGGGTTAGGCAGAGTACACCCACATTTCGCCAGTTATGTTCAAGATCATACATGGCACGTGAATGCAATGTACCTTATATATAGAAACTACTAAATCTTAACACTTAAAAAGTATTACAAATCAAGAATTTAAGGTTAAAAATGTTCAAATATACATAGTGTTTACGTGTGTCAAGCTAACAGAGCTGGGGAGCAGCATCGTGTGTAATATTACACGAACCATTTGGAGCCAGTTTTGACCCCCTCATAACTCAGAAACTTTTTTACATAAACATGACATAATTATTAACGGTGAGGCGGACGAAGTCGCGGGCAGAAGCTTGTTAATCAATAAAAAATACTCGAGCAATACTTTGGCCGCACTAACCGTATTACCTTGAAATATTTCCCTAATAATAAACATATAATTCCGAATATAGAGCGAGTTCCAATAAGCGTATATTAGTCAGTATAATCAGTGATTTATTTGAAGTCGCGGTCAGTGACTAAGTGCTGAAGCGAACAATGGTAATAGGGGGGAGGGGGGGGTCTTAGGGTTACACCAAAAACGGGTACTGTCTTATCTAAGTAAACTAGGTAATAACCCCTTGTTCGCTTGGAAACTGATTCAGTTCGCTGTCAAAATATGCCAATCCGTTAACCAAGCTGAATCAGTCTGCTTCTCGGAGTTGAATTGTCAGTGTGACAGATGTCAAAAACGTCATATTTTCTAACGTCAGTTGACCTCTTAAATAAAATTGAATTGTCTGTTTGTAATATCATGGTAACAACTTTTTTACGAAATACTTAAATTTTGAATGTGTACACGTGAAACTTACATGAAAAAGTTTTTTATTTTTTGTTTATCTAGTTTGTTTCGACTAAGGGCGCGTTCACATAGAACGTCCGATTTTACAGGATCCGTTTTAACTGATCCGTCGCTACTGGAGGTAATATTCACACAGCATTTACAGGACCGATTTTAACTGATTCGTCGCTACTGGATGTCGGATCCGTATTTTTTACTCGATGCGCAATACTGTATTCTGTGTGAACTCGCTCATACAACTACATACGCTAATAACATATACGTTTAAACGGACCAGTAAAACGGACGTTCTATGTGAACGCGCCGTAATCGCCAAAACGGCTAGGCCGATGTTGACGGGACTTCCAGTGACAGACGACTGACATTTATGCTTACGACTGCGCATGAGCTAATAATCTATACTAATATTATAAACCGGAAAAACAAAGACTGCTGTTTGACTGCCTCGTTGGTCTAGTGGTAGCAAAGCGTAAGTGCTGACCATGAGGTCTTGGATTCGATTCCCAGGTCGGGCGAAGTGTTATTGGGTTTTTCCATCAGGACTTTTTCAATAGCAGCTTCGTAGTCTGCATTTGTGCCCGGTTGAAGGCAATAGTCTCGCCCCCTTTTACATGGGACTTAAACATAACTGGCGAAATGTGGGTGTACTAATGGGGACACCTCTGCCTAACCCTTCGGGGATTACAGGCGTGATGTTATGTTACGCAAAACTGCACCTTATAGACACAGCTACTCATGAATGTTTCAATAGATTCACTTTGAATTTCTGATTGATGTGTACCTCTCAATCTGTCAAATAAATTAATATGTAATACTGCATCACATACATTTTTAAAGTGAACACAGGTTGAATTGCGAAACGTTTGTTCAATTCCAGTTCAATCATGAATAAATAATATTATATTATGCTTTAGTTCAGGGGTTCCGAAACTTATTTTGTCTACTGCCCACTTTGAGAACAAATTATTTTCTAGCGCCCCCATTTTTTCACCTACTTAAAAACCACCTAGTAGATGATATCACAAATCGCTCCCCAAGCCTCTACACAACGCCCCGATTTTTTTTCTGGGTCTCTTGATCGCCCCCCTTTAGGCCTGCAGCACCCACAAGGGGGCGTTATCGCCTATTTGGGAAAGGCTGCTTTAGTTTAAGCGGATTGTACTGACAGCGTGGCCCATGCAAAAGTAGTCTAGTCTATTTTGGTCAGTCTATAATAATAGATAAATACAAATGAAGAGTACAAAATAAATATGAATGTTAAGGGTTGGACCTCATCTGGCAGCACGGAATCGCCTTTTTCCGTCGCCCTTTTCTCGTCGCTCTTTCTGTCGCTTAGAACTGCCATTTGCTAGGCGGAGACAGAAAGCATAATGCGATCGCCTCGAGGATTCCGCCGCGTGCTATCGCATTATGCTTTCTGTCTCCGCCTAGCAAATGGCAGTTCTAAGCGACAGAAAGAGAAAGGGCGACGGAAAAGGCGATTCCGTGCTGCCAGATGAGGTCCAACCCTAACACGGTATAAAATACTTCTTTAAGTTATTGTCTGTCTGTCTGTCCCGCCTTATCTCCGGAACTCCTGGTCTAATTTTGGATTTTGAGTTTAGTTGTTTGTTGACAAATATATGGCCAGACTACTGTTGCATAATACACTGTCGTATTTTTTTTTAAACTTGGAAAACCTTGCCAGTACATTATTCTAACTGACACTGACAGTTGAGAACCTACGTATATGACGTCATATACAGGCACAAGAGAAAACTGCATACAAAAATATTGTCCTTTTCTATCATACATATCATACATCATTAACCTGCCATCTCTCTCTTCCACAGTACGGCAGCGATGAGTTCGGGCACGACTCTCCAAGCCGGTACGCGTCTCCGAAGGGCGCAGGCGCCGGCGCACCCTACCAGGAGGCGTACTACGCGGGGGGTGAGTGGGGCGCGGCCTACTACCAGCCGCCGCCTGCCTACCAGCACGACCCCTATGCTACGTCGCCAGGTAAGATGGGAGAACTCCGCACCTTGCTAGATAGAACAGACTGTGACTAGGAGCAGACCTTCAAGTTATCTACCAGTTTGTATTGGTGTGTTCTGGTTTAAAGAATGACTGTGTAAGTATTTATGTAGTATCAATTCAAAAATGCCTGTAAATGGTCTAATTGAAATAAATGTTTTGACTTTGATAAACTTATAACTCGTTAGTATCTGGAGCTGGTTGACTGCCCCGTTAGTCTCGATCCTGCTAAGCTTGGGATCCTTGCTTCGTTATTCAGGTAGGACAGTGTTATTGGGTCTTTCGTCAGAAATTTCTCTTTAGCTGCCTGAAGTTTGCAATGAAATCCTCGTGCCTCCGAAGCTGGTAAAGTTTTTGGCCTGATTGCCGTCCCATTAGCATCTCTGTTTGCGCACAACCTTGTGCACTATAGTTGTTATATTCTCAATGGATGAGCCACCGTGACCAACATAGTCTTGGGATAGTAACACATTCAACAAAACCCTTGGGCCATCGTTCCCACCCTACCAAGATCCAGTTCAACCATTCGATTTATCTGTCACCGACAAAATTTTACAAGGTTCTAACAGAAGCTTCTTTCTCTACCATGTTCTCCTCATGTTCCAGGTATAGCGGGCGCTCCAGTGGGCGAGGCGGGGGGCGGCGGGGCGGAGCTCCCCCTGCCGCCAATGTCCTCGTTCAGAGCCGCGGCGCCGCACCACTCGCCCACAGACCCCATGCTCGTCGCCAAGCCACCTTTACAACCTGTGAGTCCAAAGAATTTAGTAGATAAGTCTACACTGCGATTACAGACCTTATTCCAAATTTCTTTAAGATTAAAACACCTTATCTACCACCATAATTAAGATCACTCTTTAGAGGTATAAGGACCAGGGTGAACTTTCGCACCCTCCATTGAAAAGCAAGATCAGACGGGTGTTGTGTCTGGTGGACTACTGTCCGACGGTAACAAGCTTTTGCACAACTTTCGTTAAGGGGTCTATGGGAACCACTGATAAAATAGAATTACAAAAAACTTAAAAATCAAGCTTTCGTAGTGTAATGTTACTAAATTATGTTTTCTACTCTTCAAGCCCTTTCATTTGATACCCATATCAGGGGGATTGAGAAAAATATGTAATCCGCCATCTTGGAACGGCGGCCATATTGAAATTATTAGGATATTGAGTATTAGACATTGTATTGTCACCAGAACTAAAGGTGTATACACAGCTCAATCAGATACCAACAAATGGTCGAAAAATGGTTTGCAAATGAAAGGAAAACTTACATACAGTGCAAGCTAAATAAAAGCTTGTAAAAAGTACGAGTTACTGGTTCCTCAAACCATCACATTCACCCTCCTCCCCCCAGATGTACGGCGGCTCGGCCAGCACTCCCACAGTAGGCGCGGCGGAGGCCGGGAGCCTCTCCTCGTACGGCTCGTCCCCCTCCACCCCGGTGCACTCCCCCCCGCCGCTGCACGCGCGCCTATACCCGCCGCTCAAGCACTCACCTGCGCACGCACACCCGCACGCCGCGCATCACCACCACCATCATAATGGACAGGTAAGATGACGTTGCAAGGGGATGTTCAGCTAGTATTATCAGATTATGGTATCTGAAGCAGAATGCTCAGAGCGATCCTCGTGCCCCGGTCAAGGGTAATTGGGGGACCACCGTTTTAATCGGCAGGAGTCCAACGCTCCCCTCCGCCTTCCCCAAAGAGGAGGCAGTCCATGAGGATTTCCCCAAGAAAAAAAATGGTATCTAAGGCTATGCTTAGCTTCTACATTTAGAATTTTATATTAAGGGAGTACCCATGTGTATAATATACCTTGTTCCTGATCTCTTCCAGCAATCAAACTGGGTATCGTCAGGCGTGTCGTCGCCACCGTCCGCGTCGACGCCGCACGCGCCGCTCGCGCCTGCGCCCGTGCTGCCCAACGGACACCACCAGCCCATGGCCGTGTTCCAGCCGACGGGCATGGTGAGTGTACGTGTTTACTACCTTATTACCCAACTTACTGTAGTCAACTACGTGGCGTGCGGTTGTTGTGGGAATGTGAGCTTTAAGAGGTTCGTTATAGAGTGTGTTTTTGAAGGAACATTGCCGCTAAGGAGTAAAGCGTTGAGGTGAATTTAGAATTAGTCTAGAAATAATAAACGTAGAGTATTTTAGGAAGTTCCGTAAAAAATGTTTAAGCAATGTTTTGCAACAATGGGGAGGAACACTAACTTTTTATCACGAAAGAGGGCGTATTGATCGACTGTACCGTGTTTTGACGTAACAACTGTCAAATCGTATGGATATTTGTTTTTATTAAAGTTTGTCGTTCCTATTCTTAATAATTTGTGCAGAAATGCCTCAATGTAGTGCATTAAATTGTAAAAATAGGGGAGTCCATTATATCCGAAATAAAAAAAATAAATAAAATAAAAAAGTCAGCACCAAAGTTCTGGTTCCGATCGTACGATTATTCCAATCTACAAAAAGAACACTGAACAGAAAAGTTACCGAAGTACTTCAAGAAAACAGAAAAAAAGCTCTGAATCAAATCATAACCTTAAATATTTTATGTGTTTACTTTTCAATCAATTGAGCCTTTTTGCCAGCAGTTGACGCGTTTTTTTTTCGAAGCTCAACTTTAAGTTGAGGAATCGTCATAAACGAGTACATTATAATCAAAATATCACTTTTAAATAGCGAAAATAGCAACCACACTCCTATCACGGAAAATAAACAAGGTACAGTTGATCGCAGCGCCATCTACGATTATCTTTGAGTGTGGCTCCCCATTGTGTAATATTGTTTTCCAGCAATGTTTGATGTTGCCTGATGTTGTCTTGTTTACAGTAAATACATTATTATGTTGCCAGCAACATTGTTTCCGCAACACAAAACATGTTCATGGAACAACATTGCGCACACATTAGTAGCCAATCTTCGGTATAGAATCTAGATAATTTGATTAATTAGCTGTTTCATACATTTTACAATATGTATGGAACTGATGATTATACCGTGTATGTACAAAACAATCAAAATTAAGAATTATAGCTATATAGCCAAAGTTCACATTACCACGACAACAATAACTTCACCATGTGAATATAATATGTACTAGAACTAATTGGATACATTTGCTTGTCACCATTCTTTAGCCAGCATTTTACACTAGCCCCCCCTCGAAAACTATGGAGTTGAAGGAAGTACGACTAGTATTATAATATACTTAGTATTAAAGCTGAGACATTGCAATGTGCACCCTAAGCGATCAAGCATAGAGACTAATTTTAATTAAATATTTCATACATATTTTGTTTACATATTTGACAAGGTTTGTGTACAACTATACTCTGTTCAATAATACATTAGCAAAATAACATTACAATGCTTTTGTTATCTACACAAAATGCTTTGTCCTGACTGACTGACGGATCAACGCACAGCCTAAACTGCTGATCGCAGAGACCTGAAACTTGGAGGGTGTGTTTTTTGTATGACGTAGGCATCAGATAAGAAAGGATTTTACAAAATTCACCCCCTAAGGGGATGAAACAGGGGTTCAAAGTTTGTATGAAGAAATCATCTTTGACGCGGACGAAATCGCGGGCAGAAGCTAGTTTCACAAGAAATATAGACTATTACTAGCCATTTTAAATTAAAAAAACCACTAAAATGCAGTTATTTCAACAATTTATCACAATAACTACGATTATTTGACCGTTACTTTACTAATGCTACAATAAATGGAGTATAGTCTTTGCAACTTGTTTAAAAACACACACAAAACATGTTTCAAAACATGTTTTATTGGTGTAAACAATCCTTTGTCAAGGATATTTAAAACAACGATATTATGCTTTTAGGGTATACATTGCAGTGTCTGCATGCTTATTTAAAGCAAATGTTGAAAATTAGTCATTTGACATACTTACCACTGGTTTTTGGAAGCTTGGAACTGTCAAATGTCATACTACTGTCAATATAACTTGCCTAAACCGCTAAATTGAGTCCACGTCCCAACTACTACCGGCGAGTAGGACGAGAACGGGGACCTCGAGAGGTGCGGGCGGCGGGCGCTCGTGGCGTTATACACAAGAGGCGAAATATGCACTGGATAGTTCTTAAGATATGTGACGTTATAGTGGTATATTTTATTTATTGAGGACTCAATGAAGTGGTTTAGCTAAAGTTGTTCTTCTGTCAACTAATCAAAATGTCGGCAGTAGATTTACTGATTAAAGATTTGACCAAGCTTTCAAAAAAACTGTGGAATTTTAATGGACTTTTTTTTCCAAGCATGTGGTCCCTTTTCGCATGAATGTAACTAATTTTACGATTTTCCCTATAATTTTGATATTTGAATTGTTTTATTTTTTTCTTGGATTTTCTTTTCTGTTTTTTTTTTCTGAATTAATATTTTTCGAAATGTATTACGAAGTTTATGGGAATGTTGTCTCATTCAAAATTGGTTTTGGCAAATTCAATAGGTACCTTTTAAAAAAAAATTTTGAGGCTGATTTAAAAAAAAAAAAAAAATTTGCACTCCGGGAGTGCCGGCAGAAGTGAAAACTTGATTATTAACGTTGAGCATGTTTGATATTTTGGAATGGTTAGGGAATAATTTTGCACCAATTGCTTTATCAGTATAAAAGTACTATCATTTATGTGGTAGAATACAATATTCATTTATTGCGCTATCGTACACAAACATGACAATTTATATTACATTAAAAATTTAACTTTAAAACTATTACAATTATCATTCGCGCAAGCGCCCTGCGCTGTCTAAACGAAACAGTAGGCCCAGGCATACATTTTCGCCGCGCCGTAGAGAGGGGATAGCTGTCTACTCTCCATCCGTCTTACGCTTTTTCGATCAGGTCACGTGTCCTGACGCGCGTGGTCACGTGTCCTGACGCGAGTTTAAGATTTTATACCATTACAGAAAAAGTGCTTAACGCCGCTAAAGAAGTTTTCACTTCAAAAATGTGTAAATTTTAAAACGGCATGTTTGGCGCAGTGGCTAAGCGATTGGCTGCTGTGCTGCGTGTCGTGGGTTCGATTCCTGCACGGGACAATTATTTGTATGACCTTCATATAGTTGTTCCGGGTCTGGCTGTTTGTGTATGTCAGTTTATATCTTTGTTAAAGCAGGGCGAACATAAAAAAAAAAATAATAATAATAATGACAACACATACATAAGGTCGTAATACATTTTCTGTGTACATTTTTTTGTGTTTTATGTTGTGTTTAATAGTCAGCGAGAAGTGAGGACTCGCCATAGACCCTTTCTTTATGTTTTAGTATTATTGATGTGTAGTTTCGTAGTATACAGGGTGACTTTTTAATTGACTACGCATCTTTTAGGGGGTGAAAGCACTTATGAATACGAACAACTTTTACTACGGGACCAAACCTGAAATGTTAAAAAAAAATCTGCTGTTCCATATATTTTTTGTATGAAATAGCTGTTTTTTTTTTACATATTCATATACTTGGTCCCATAATAAAAATTGTATGTATTTTATTAGTACTTTCAACCCCCTGAGAGGGGCGAAATTAATTATAAGTCAGCTTGCATTAAAAAAAAATTATTGTTGCATTAGTAGATTTTTGTCGATTGGCTGTTGAATGAATAGTTTTTTTTTTAACTTTTATATAAATAGTATCAAAACCGTTTTGTAGAAATAATCATTCCGTGAGAAATTTTTTTTTGTTTTTCATTGCTGAACTCGTTAATAACATTTTATCTACCCGCGCCTTCCTGTCCCATATTTCGCTCTCGAGTCATACCTAACATCTTATAACATTTCTATCCGTCCCACAAACAATTTATTTCCTCACTGCAAACCGCGTTTTTCGTCCCCATAATCGGGTCTTTCAACCCCATAATCACGTCTTTCGACCCAATAATTGCGTTTTTCTATGCCGTACTGTTAAAGCGTCTTTCCACCCCATAACCGCGATTTTCAACCCTATAACCGCGACTTTCAACCCCATAATCGCGTCGTTCAACCCCAAAATCGCGACTTTCAACCCCATAACATCGTCTTTCAACCCCATAACCGCGTATTTCCCTACCATACCGCAAGTCTATGCGTGTCCCCGCTGCTCGCTGTAACGTAAGCTTGGTTAGGGCGCGCCGGCCGAGCAGCGCCAGCTGGACGAAGCCATGGTCTTCCTGAGGGATCACTCCGACTGTGTGAGTATCATTGTGTTGTTTGACAGGGGTTATATGCTGTAGATTATGTGATGGGGGGGATGAAAGACTTCGTTAAATAATAAACATGGCCTGCTGAAATCATAACCCCTCCTTTTGCCTTTAGTTGGCTAATAATGTTGGTTTATCTACAGCATATAAACTCCAGTTATTCTTGTACATCAAAGTATTTAGTGTTAATGTCTGAATTTAGAAAGAGAATAATTTGGGGGCACAAAAATAAATATTTTAATATCTTCGTATTGGCATGACTTGGATCTTAAATCCCACGGTCGCCTCATCTACATCATTTACGCATGGTTGAAATTATGAGAATATAAAGAGAAATATGTTGTTATGATATGAGGATTGCATACTTGCTAGCTTCAATGCTGGGTCCTTTTTCAGGCGTCAGGTTTAAAAGGCACCTTATTATCTTACGTGCAAGTGAGTCAAACTATTTAAAGTTTTCGACCGCGCGGTCGGACGGTGTATGTGTGAAAGGTTCAGCGGATTTCATGGAGGCCTTTGCGACATGAGATCCGCTTCACCGCCAACCGCGGCGGTGTGCGGTGGTATGTGTTAATCGCCTTAGAGTCCCTTAGACAATGGACGAATAGAATATCTCATATCGCGAGCTTTACTTCAGACATTAACACTAAGTATAACATTGTAAATATGTATGTAACTATGTATATAGAAGTTATGTGGCATGGGTTGATGCTGTATGTCCTTTTATTTGCGTTTGTATGTGATCCTTTGGTTTTTATATACGTCTTATCAAGTGTTAACGATCGCGATGGTTATAATTGGGTACTTGATGCTACTAATCAATTGACATACTTATTACGAACTGTCAAAATGTGATTTGTCATACATTTTGTATGACAATAGTAAAGAGTGACGTCACTTATTTTCCAACTCAATTGATTAACTATTTTTAGGGTTTCAAAGCAACTAAAATTGTAATTTTACTGTTGATTGAAAATTTATCAGGTTTTTAGGACTAAAATAAAGTGTTATTTCTTTCAAGAAGTTGTGTCTTTGAATTATTGTTTAATGGTGAATGGTGTCAAATACTTAATTATAAATTGTCTCATTAGGAAATAATTCAGTCATAATACTTATGTGGTATTTCATTTTATTTCAAAATTCAACAGTGTTAGTAATCTCACGTGTATTAAGTAATAAAACTAAATAAAAGAAAAAATAATACAATAGGCTAGTTGACACCACCAATCAATTGACGTACTTTTTATGACCTGCCAAAAGTTTAAATCGCGACTCTCCCAAAGATTTTGTATGGCAAAAGACTACTGTGACGTCACTTTTGTGCCGACTCGTGTGCCGAGTAACTTATCTATTAATTTGAAACCAAGTTTTACAGATAATTGAAAAAACATTAATTTTCGGGGCTTAAATAAAGTGTTTCTTTAGAAAAGTTATGTCTTAGAATTATTGGTAAAGGTAGAAACAAACTTATAACACGCTACGCCACGCCACGGCATTCAAGCGTTCTCATTGGCCACATTTCATCTCGTGAAACTACTCTTTGTCTTTTGGCCAATAAGCACGCGTGGGATGGCGTAGCGTGTTATAAGTCTGTCTCGCCCTTTAATGTTGTCAACTACCCAATTTAATTTTCACATATATATATTTCGATCACTGAAACGATTCAACATTTACAATAACATATGAGTATAGGTGAGTAGTAGTGCTAACACGGTACCATTGCTGGACGCAGGGCGCGCGCATGGAGGAGCGCCTGGACGACGCCATCAACGTGCTGCGCAACCACGCGGAGGCGCCCGAGCTGTACCCGCAGGACCTGCACCACCCGCACCACGCGCACCAGGCGCCGCCGGGTACGTAGCGCTAACTTATCATAATAATCATTATCATATCAGCCGTAGGGCCCGTAGGATATCCACTGCTGAACACATACATAGGCCTCCCCTATAGATTTCCAATAGGACCGGATGGTAGCGGCTTGCATCCAGCGCGATCCTGCGGTCCTCATCAGATCGTCTGTCCGTCTTGTGGGTATATTAGCCAATTACTGTCTCACTGCAGGAAAAAGGCCTTCTTCTCATACAGAGAAGGCACGAGCAATAATCACCACGAAGGCGGATTGGCGTTTTTAGATTTACTTTTGGAAATGAATGAACCGATTTCAATAAAATTTGGTCTCAAAAGTTAGTCGAGATCATTATGCGTAGAAAGTTTCATTAAAATTGGTTGTGTATTGGTTGCAGTCCCCCGGCTGGGCGGAGCGCTGGGCGCGCTGCACGCGGAGCCCCCGGTCAAGATGGAGCGCCACGTGCTGCCCAACACCAGTCAGTACATTCTATATTATTTTATCACTCAAAACAGGTATTTGTCTATTGGAGAATCAAGGTGTAAAGGTCACTTAACCTGCCAGGGTTGCGGAATTTGGTCGAAGGGTCACTAGGGCATTAGGAGGAACACGGATGGGTTTGAGTCAGTGAGTCTGACACTCCGTTCCGCTCTGTTTGATGGTTTCCAATCTTAAGAAAAAGAGTTGGTAAAGACACAAACTGGACTAGGCATTCAGATTGTATTGAGAATGGCAAAAGGCGACTTAAGTGTATAGCGACCCTAATTATATTCCTTCGATGAAGAAGAAATATTGTGTACTAAACCATCTAATTAATGGGTTCGATTCCCATTTCGAGCAAAGCTATATTGTGATTTCCCACCGGGTTTTTCTTCAGTAGCAACCCCCGAGTCTGAAGGTTTCGTGTATTATTATTTGTTATTTTGAAAGAATTTACAATAAGTTTGGACTCGTTAATCTCCGGAACTACTGGACCGATTCTAAAAAACTTGCGCCAATAAGAAGCTACGTAATTAGTAAAAGACGCGAGAAAAAGCAGCAATGAAAAATAAGCTTCCAATAAAACTGCCTACCCATTCGAAGAGTGCAGGCTTTTTGTTTTAATTATTTATCCAACAATACTTATATCCCTGTTCACCCCATTCCAGAGAAGCGTAAAGAGCCCCCGGACTCTGGCGTGGAATCAAAGCCGTCATCGTCGGGCTCTGCCGACGCGCTCGCCAACAAGCCGCCCAACTCCAAGCGCTCCAGACGATAGTGAGTCTTATTGCTAATTTTATCTTCTTATTTGTGGCTTTATTTTGATTTTTGCTGTAAGAACGAAAGTTGCGTGACTGTAGAGATAAACTACTATAACATGGCGCGCCCCTTCATAATACTATTTCAATGTGTGTGATCACATCCTTGCGAAAGAGTTTCTATGTCGTTGTAAGTATTCGTGTTCAGTAGCAGGCCGGCAGATTTGTTGGTCAACTAATCATAACTAGCAAGACCGCGCAAGACAACGCACGTGTCATTTTCATAGAGTATGTCAGTGAAGCACCATACTAATAATGATGAGTGATCAATGACGCCGCTAGTCGAGCAACAAATCGCTGATTTGTTTTTGTTTCTAGAGCCGTCTCAGTACGCAGACGCACACATGCGTTGTGAGTCTTGTAAATACTATCACAAATGCTTTCAAACGTTTTTAATTTAATTTTGGAGGGCGCGCGCCATATTATAGTAGTTCATCTATAGTGAAATTTACGAAATAGAAAATTTACAAAAACAAAAAACTTATAGCAAAATTTTTTGACAAATTTTACCTCATCTTAAAATGTTAATTTTTTGAGATATTTTACCTCATCTTAAAATGTTACTTACGTCCTTCATAATTTGGTTGTAATTGCTATTACTACGAATTACTACTTATAATTATGTTCTTTCAATTCAAAATTCGCTCGTAATTGCATATTTTTTTAGTGTATTACATTAATTTAAGATTGTTCTAACATTTGAGATGTACTCGCATCACTTATTTTAGACTAATCTACAATTAATCTAATTTTACGCTTGTCAAATACAAGGCGAATGCAGACGACTCGTAAAAAAAACAGAAAAAAATAAATTCTTAATCAATCTTTCTTTCAAAAAGATATTTAGAAGCTACATAGGGTGACTTTTAATTCAGTGCGCGTGTGTCAAGGTGTGACAGTACTCATGAATATAAACAACTAGCGTCCCGCCCCGGCTTCGCACGGGTGCAATGTAGATACATAAACCTTCCTCTTGAATCACTCTATCTATTAATGAAAACCGCATTGAAATCCGTTGCGTAGTTTAAAAGATCAAGATTTAAAAGATTTAAGAAAATCGCTTCGCGCCGTCTGTACGCGAAGCGATTTTTATGAGGTCAAAATAAATCAGCTGTTCCCTACATTTTGATTGCGTTTAATTCTCTGCCACTTTTATTTTCATATTTCATATATCACATCTGACGTATGATATCGTCTTTAGTATGGTCGACGCATCGGTTATGGGTGTATGGTTGGATGTTTTATTTATTATCTATTTGACTGTTTCTGCGTTACGCGACTGACGATACGCGGCGTATCTTCCGTCAGATGTGAACCGATCCAAAGTAGAAATCGTTCATATTCATGAGTACTTTGATTCTCTAAAATTTTCGTAGAAAATTAAAAGTCACCCTGTATACATCTTATTTATTATATCTAAAAAAAATCTTGACTGTCTGCAATATGTATTTGACTAGTTTCTTTACACAAATCGAATTAATGGCCTGTCCATTAACCCGATTTCCACCCCCCAAGTAGGGAAAGTCTAACAAATCGATAATAAGTGATACGCGTACCTCTCAAAGCTCGACAAACCCTGCCATGCCCAGCTGCTCGTCGGCCGACGAGGACGACCTGGACCCCGACACCAAGGCGGCGCGCGAGAGGGAGAGGAGGCAGGCCAACAATGTTAGAGAGAGGTGCGGCACGTAGGAGGGGGGAGGGGGAGAGGAGGGAGACGGCTGTCGCTTTGTACAGGAACGAGCCCTCCTTATTAGGGGGTAAAAATTAAAAAGGGGTGGGAGACTCGATCAGTGTTTTTTGTGCTCCTGTACAAATTGACAACACATCTCTTTCTTATTAAGGATTTTTTTAGGTATCAGTTCCAAAATTAGACTATTTAAAAAGTGTGATGATTTTTTTTAATTTTTGGAACTGGTACTTTCTGGTTAAAACACAAAACTGCGAGGTGTCGTCACGTCAACGACAGCCTGCGCGTGCGCAGCTCGTCGCTGCTGTTGCTGCACACTTAGTTGAGTCGCAGTTCTGTGTTCTAGCCCTAAAGGCACTCATATATATGCCATTATAATTGTCTCTTTTATTATCTATACTATAATTCAGTTTCTCATGTTGCGAGCTAACCGTGGTAAACAACCTTCCCTCATGATTAGGGCTGCCAACACTTAAATTTCTGACGTTTGACAAAATCTTCAAAAACCCCAGACATTTGGGTGAATTTGTTTTTTTTTTGTTCCGGACAACCCTGAAATAATATTTAAAAAAATACGTAGCTTACAGTTTTTTTTTTTCTTTTTTTTAATATAATCGGGATTCCCGGAATTGTAAAGCCCCCTAGGAAAAACTAGGACAAATCTGGAGAATCCCAGACGGATGGTAGCCCTACTCATGATTTCTCCTAGATGTTCATCACTTTGTTCACCTTTACTTTAGCACTGTTTATTCGGTAACTTTACCAACTTCTAACCGTTTACCATGGTTACTTTATCGAAAATATCTGGAAATTTTAACGGCCCTAGTACTAATTTTACGCGAAATTAATTTACTTCCTACTTATAGTAAAACATATAAAAAATGAATACTATTTATTCCCGCGAACGTGACAAACGACATAAATAAATATGTATTTTTTAAAAGAGTAAATGGAATTTCTTTCCCGGTATTCTTCCATTCAATCAGGAATTTCTCGCGCTTCTCTTTCTTTTCTATGCGGTCTGACAGTGACAGCGATTTAATTGTTATCAATATCTAGAAGTGACATTTGACTAGAAATAAAACTCAGAGTACGGTCAGAATTTTCCAGATATTTCTTTTCAAACACACCCTACACACCTCACGATATATACAGGGTGTAAAAAGACACGTCACGTAGCCGTTAAGCACGCATAGTGCCCATCAAACTGAGTAACGTTGAAGAAACATTCATGCTGGGAAACGACTTGTTTTTAATGTGAAAAATCACTATTTATGGTTACTTTGACTTTCAATATCTCCATTACTAGTTTCCAGGTATAGTCTAGAACAGGGGTCGGCCACCTGCGGCTCTTTAAATGTTACGTTGTGGCTCTCCGGTTCCATACGTAAAAATAAATTATTTTACCATCAAAACTCTTCACATCGTGCATCCTATCCATAATGAAATACTGTAATAATAGTATGACTTTTTTTTGGGGTGGTAAAAATCGTCAAATGAGTCCTACCGCCCTGGGTGAATATAGTATGACTGAGATATACTTCCATTCGCGTCTCACCCCAACCGCCTCCGTCGAGCGACGGTTATTCGTTTTTTTGTGGCTCTTTAAAACCTATGATTTTTTGTAAATTGTAACTTATGTCTCTTCTGTCTCAAAAGGTTGCCGACCCCTGGTCTAGAAAATAATGATCACATTGATGGCAAGAACATATTACTTTTGGCTTCGTTATATGTTTGTTTACACCCTGTATATTTCATATTCTCTGTACATAATATACTAACACTGTGTTATAGTTTCAGCCGCACATCATTCTAACAGGGTCACAGTGTGTACAATGTCCTCTATTTTATACCTTATGCTCTTTTATATAAAGCTCATTTCTGTGTGGTACTCCTAGGTAGGTGAAAGGTAAGTCGTAGATGAATCTTTTCTTTGTTATTTTTGCAGATTATTTTATAATTAGTGGAATTTTAGGAGTGAAAATATTGGTTGTGTTTTTTCCAGGCAAAATTATCATTAGAATAAAGTAGTATTTTACATTACAAAGCAAACTACATCAATATCAAAAACAACAAATAAAAATACAAAAATCTCATAAGCCTTTTTTTTACCGTAGTCAGGTAAAAATAAAAATTAATAAAGAATAATATCAAACATTTTCTTAGTGGGTATTCTGCATTATTCCACAAACTTGGTACTGAACAAATTGATAGAAAGTTTACTCGTCTCGTCTTGATTATGGATCTAATATTCGAATGCATATTTACCTAAACAAATTTTTGTTAGGATAGCATGGATACTACTTCTAGAAATAATTGATTTGAAAAAAAATATCCCGAGTTTACGATAGCGCAAACAAATTAAATTCTTCCTTTTAAAAATTATGGTTACCTACCAAGATAAATTAAGGAATGTGTATCTAATGATTGACGCAATCTCTAGAGTTCCAGACACTTAAGCCTGGGATACACTAGGGGGCAAATGAAGAAACATGTTGCGGAACATGTCCCTCAACAACTACGTGAAGTGTCCCGCGACAATTGTCATGGAACATTTTGCTGGCTACACTAGTCAGTGTTTATAGAAATGGAGCAAGCAACATGCCCCGCGTCACGTACAATGTTGGGGGGCATGTTGCGGGACAATGTGCAACGTTGCAGCGTCACGTAGATTGAGTGTTGCGCGTCATGTTGCGGGACAAAATGTTCCCTAGTGTATCCGGGGCTTTAATCTCTAGAATGTTGCGTATACTGAGCGTATGTACCTATGTTCATATGCTCCCGCGAACAAAATGCCGACACTGTACGGGTATTCCCAAACAGTCAGTTTACTAATTTGGTCAATCCCGGACAATCGCAAAATTGCGGGATTTATTCGGTACAAAATTCCATTCCATATTAAGCCAACACCTAAAGTTTAGGTAAATATGCGTCCAATTATCTGATCCCAGGTCATCACACAAAAAATCCAGTACCAATGACTGATGTTCTAGGCTCTTCATCATTACTTCTATCATCTAGGAACATTAACAAATCATTGAAATCATCCGCTTATTAATATCAGCTGTAGGGACTCAGCTTGGACACTTGAAGAAGGCACTTGAGCTTTGAATGCGTGTACGCACCTTTGACACAAGTCGTGCTTTTCTTTGCCGGGTAGTCGAAATTGGGTATAATTTTTTTTTTGACGACAGAGCGTGGCAGTCAATGATTGCGATCTCCTAAATAAATAAAATAAATAAATATCTTGGGACAACTCAAATGTATGTTTATAGCTCCTCGTGACGGGGACGATAGACCATCAGTATTGGAATTTATCAAAAAACAAATCGGCTGTTCATGTAGATATTGCACTTTTGTATGGAACCACAGATTTTTTAAAGTCAAAGTCAAAAATATTTATTTGCGTTAAATGTGGTATGTACAAAGATGGTAAAACTCTGGAGTTTAGAATCATGTTCTGAAGGCACGGTAAAAGTGTATACCTACATCCCGTAGAAAAACCTATTTGAAAAGAGTCTCCGTGCAGTTTCTTGCTCGTTCTTCTCCATAGAGACCTACCTACATTTTGGAACAAGCAATTTGATTCAACTTTCTGACTAACTGACCAACTCCTTGACAATTCAAAAGGACTTTGACTTATTGGCAATAGGCTCGCCCTCTTTTACATGGGACTTCAAAATAACTGGCGAGATGTGACTAATGGGTACAACTCTACCTAACCCTTCGGGGATTACAGGCGTGATATTATGTTATGACTTTGACTTATAGCCAACGCGACGTGTAGTTAACATCGTCACCTAACTGTATTTATTAAATTTAAGTCACGCCACGAAAAGCTCAAGTGCATTGGTCATTCACAATAGATATAAGTACGCTAGCTGTAAGTGAACAGGGGGTCGGCAGTGCTCTCTCGCGCGCCGCCTTCGCCGAGGGGAACCGTGGCAGGTTATGTGTCTTATATTATTAATAGTTAATTAGATTTGAGGGCTGTTTGCTACGGTGGTTGGAAATGTTGGAAATCATTGAGTTTTGTGTCTTATCTCCTGGGTGTAAAGGTCATTTTTACTTAACTTATTTTTGTTATTGCCACGATAAAAATATCTACTATTTTAGTAGTTTATTTAGTTTAATCATCGTAGTATGCTGATAAAGCATAGTACAAAAAAGATGATTAAATATTTGCGGCACAATAAAGCCCCTAATTTATTTCTCGTAATTCATACTATAATATTATAAATGCGAAAGTAACTCTGTCTGTCGGTTAAGCTTTCATGACTAAACCACTGAACCGATTTTGATGAATTTTGATACGGAATAAAGTTGAGCCCTAAGAAAGTCGTGGGCAAAAGCTAGTTAAGACCAAGTTCTATCTATCCCCCCCCCTTCACCCCGGTCTGCTCGCACTCATTTCCAACGTGTCCAACCATTAGCGACATACAAACATACAAGCACACGATCTAACCCATATATCTGGGCACCAGTTGCTCGTCGGCGGACGAGGGGGACGACGAGGCGGACCCGCAGGCGAAGGCGATGCGGGAGAAAGAGAGGCGGCAGGCCAACAACGCGAGGGAGAGGTAAGAGAGGGATGGAGATAGAGGTAGACGTGATAAAGGGGAGTTTGGTGCGGGTGGAAGTTAATTTCAGTATTGTATTTAGAGATTCGCGTCTGCCAAGATTATACATGGCTCTAACAGCCCTCTTTTGCAGAATAAAGATAAAATTCATATCTGCAGCCCGTCCCCAAAGCAAAATACCGTAAGACATGATGCTATGAAAGTAGCTAAAATAGACTAGTCTCGCGGTATCCACGTCTGTTAACTGTCAGATTTTTCTGACAGCGTAAGCGGTTGTACTTAACCGCCCTGCAAGAAATTGTAAGTGGGGACCCCACTGCAGCTTTGAATCGAGCGCAATCCCTAGGAAAACTGTCTTTTCGACAAATATTTGTCCTTAATCAATGCAACGTTACATTCACTACTTCTAACATACGGTAATGCGAATCTTATAAGAGCTTTATCCAGAAAATTACGACAAAAATGAAATCTGCCAAATCGGTCCAGTTGTTCTCGAGTTTTGAGCTTAGCAACACATGTAGCCATTCATTTTTATTTATTGCAGATAGAAGATAATATTCTACTGTAATTTAACTTACCTTTTGTATTAAATAAACTAATTTTATTTCAGGAATTTTACACACTGTGACCCAAGAATATGATATCATGCTTTTTAATTATAGCGCCATATTGTTTTTACATCAATTGAATAGTTACATCACAATACTAAACAACATTATTCTTTGTTCACTAAAAATCTGTAAAAGGGGTTATTGTACTCATCATTATGTACAACTTTTACCACGGAACCAAATCGGAAATTGCGAAAAAAAAATCTGTTGCTCCATACATTTTGCCCAGTTTTGAGAACAAAAAATGTATTGATGGGCTGTCATTTTTTTTTCGGAAATCAAAGAATAACGTTGTATAGAGCTTGTCTTTTTACTGGGACAAAAAGGTCTTAGTTAGTCAGCGCAGATAGAGAAGTAATATACTCTAACAGCTTTTCTTAATTAGTGGATAATGATCTCAACAACAATAGGAACAGAGTCGAAAATTGCGTAATTACGTGCGATATTAGAAATGCCGCACGAAATCTTGCAAACAATTTTCAATTCTATCTGTAAAGTGTTTAAGTTCATTATCAATTAACAAATAAAAACTGCTCTGTTTTCGCTGACTCTTTACGTACTTATTATACTACTCAATTGGTAGGACCCTTAAATTATAACCTATCTTTTAAAAACACCCACAGGATAAGAATACGAGACATAAACGAAGCTTTGAAAGAACTTGGCCGGATGTGCATGACCCACCTGAAGAGTGACAAGCCACAGACCAAGCTCGGCATCCTCAATATGGCCGTCGAGGTCATAATGACGTTAGAGCAGCAAGTCAGAGGTCAGTATTCATGAGGTTACTTTATAACATCTATAAACTAGTACAAACATAAAGTCTGCTTCGTTGGTGCAAAGTGTTATTGGGTTTTTCCATCAGGAATTTCTCAGTAGCAGCCTCGGAGTCTGGATTTGTGCCCGGTTGATGGCAATAGGCTCACCCCCTATTACATGGGTCTTAATCATAACTGCTTAAATGTGGCTGTACTAATGGGTACACCTCTGCCTACGCCTTCGGGGATTACAGGCGTGATGTTATGTATGTGTAAACTATGTTGTGTACATTGTGCATTAAAATAAATAAATATGTAGTACAATCATACAAGGTGCAGTGTTTCATCCTCGTCAAGTTTCAGGCGGTTGTCATAAAATACATAAATAAATAATGTAATAAAATTACTACGCAACAGGGCGATTAGGTATGTTCTTTAAAGACCAGAATCACCCTGTTGCGTATGTGGTAGGCAGTGTCACACGACTGTGTGCGTGTGGGTTCATCGCCTGCCTGCCTAAACCCAGCGGCTGAATTCAAAGACGTAACTTAACGCGAATGAAACTGCGCCGTATAGCTATATGTATATTACTAGCTGCTGCCCGCGACTTCGTCTGCGCGAATTATAGCCTATATGTTGCCCAGACTTAATACCTATACAACAAAAAAAAATCATTCAAATCCGTCCAGTACTTTTTGAGTTTATCCCGGAATTCCCGGACATACATACAGACAAACAGACAAAAATTCTAAAAACTATATTTTTGGCTTCGGTATCGATTGTAGATCACACCCCAAGTATTCTTTAAAATAATATTCAATGTACAGTTTTGACTTTCCTACCAATTTATTAATGTATGTTATAAAGTGTGTGTTTGTTTCCAGAACGCAATCTAAACCCCAAGGCGGCGTGCCTGAAGCGTCGCGAGGAGGAGAAGGCGGAGGAGGCGCCCAAGCTGCTGCCCGCGCCGCTGCAGCACTACCAGCCCATGCCGGTCAGTCACGCGCCACACCTGCACTTCATAGCGTTCCGTACCCACAGGGCCCATACGGAGCCCTCTTGCTTTGTTTCAGGGCTATCCTTAAATTGCGTTACACGTTAAGGGGAGGGGAGGGATCAACAAAATGTCACGTTGTGTAACAAGGGGTGGGAGGTGCCTTAAACGTCGTGACGTCACATGACAACATTTAAAGTACTGAAACACGAATCTTTTACTGTACAGAAAAATTAAAAAACATTACCTTCCTTAATATTTTAAATCAAAGTGTGTCCCATCACGGGTGGGGGTCTGCTAAATGTGATCACCTGTGACTAAGACGGGGGAGGGATGAAAAAAAAATCATAAAACTCGTATGACATAATTTATGGATGGCGCCTAAAAGACACACTATGGCTGCTATCATGGGCGTACCCAGCTTCTGGCGTAGGAGGGGGCAAGTCAGATTTTTTAGGTCGGATCGTCCGCGGCTGTTGTGTCATACACACTACACAAACACACCTACATGAATTATTAGGTGTATGTAGTGTAGTGTGAAATAAAATGTGTGAAATAAAACAATAACATGTCAAATAAAATAAATGCTAGTCGCTCGCAAGTCCTCATCGAAGATTACCGAATACAGCCGACCGGGCCGAGCGTTCGAACGCTCGGCTAGATTCGGTAATGTACGTCCGCCATCGTCGCGCGCGGTTGTTTGGCAATTGCATCGTGCATTTTGTCAGTGTCTACTGCGCGGTTTATTTAAAAGTTAGAGCATAAGGACCCGTTTACACTTTAATTAGTAATTAGGCGAGTTCATACATGTTCTGCGAGATTTCCAAGGGGGGGCAGCTGCCCTCCCCTGCCCCCCCCCCTGGGTACGCCCATGGCTGCTATAATAAACGACATGGGCTGTTGGCATGATTGGCTGCTGCTCTGCGGGTCGCGGGTTCAATTCCCATACGGAACAAGTATATATAGTTTGTTTCGGTCTTAGTTTTATACAGGAGATTTTTTTAGTGTAAACATACAGTTGTTTGTTTCGTGATACACAGCTCAACAACTAGTCGCTCAGCCACTCCGGCAACTGTGACGTCATTACTATTACGTTCTGTCAAATCATTCATCCATCATTTGCAGGGCATGGGCCAGTTACCCGGTCAGCCGCCCACAGGCCCGCCGCAGCAATAGCGACGCGCCGCGCCCTAGCTACGCACTGCGACATCACAAGCGACTGAATAGTTGCCCGGTGGCGCCACACTCGCGCCACAGTTGCGCCACACTCGCCGGCGACTGCGACGGATGTGTACAAGGATATTATTTTTGTTAACGGTGCGTGTGTATGTGGTTTATTGAGAAATTTTTGAGTTATTTGAGTAGCAAATGTCCAAGAGAAGATTTTTTTTTCTATAATTTTGTCTTTTTTTTTGAATAAGTTAAATTGTGTAGGCAGAAATATGGGTTTGTATTTTTATTTATTATGGTTTTTGTTGTAAATTGAAGTTAAAAATTGAATATTTATGAAAATTACTGATTTTTTGCTTTCTACAAAAAATATACAGGTTGTTATTTTAACCAATTAATGGTAAAGTTACGTAATAACAATGATTTTTAATAATTACTGTACAAAAAGATCTGAATCGTGCATGGGATTGAATTATGCATGATAATCGACATATTTAATTAATTATAGTAACTTTTAAAATAACATTCTGTATATTTTAACACTTTAAAACCTTTTTTTTTCTCCATTTTTGCATTTGTTACTCGATTTTTGCAAGAAAAAATATTTTGATTTAATTTTTTTTTTTATAAATTCACATGCACACGTAAACCAAAATCGTTGCATTTTATTTCTCTTATTATTTTTAAATAAAAAGCCCGTTGAACGGGAGCGGGACACTGTCTTCCCAAATGGAGGGATGCCATAAGTAAAAGTTTACATTTTACTTAATTGTAAGTTTATTTTTTATTATAAGTACACACTTTACTAGCAGATTTTTAATGAAAATCAACGTTTTTTTAAGTGCCCAGTGACTGTTGGGTTTGGTTTGTAAATTACTAATTCTTTTTTAAATTTTTTTGCTCTTTTTCTAAAAACATATTTTTAACACTATTTTTTTCTAACTTTTGCAAATGGGTCTTTTGTCTTTTCTTCAATTTCGGGTGACTTTTGATCTGTTTGTTAACAAAATCTTCCTTTTTTTTATTATAAAAATGATGTGTATTCCTAATTCACGAATTTCAAACAAAATAACGAATTTATAAACATGAATATTTAAATTATTTGAAGACTTTCTCTACGACTTCTTCCGGCAGTGACATCACTAACCATTTTGTATCTTTACCTACCCATCGTATACTCCAGCATCGCTAGAGTCCGCCTTAAACAATGGGTACTAAATACTGCCGCATGACGTCACAACAAACGTCATTGGTAACTTACACTCCAAACTCAACTAAAAACTCCACATCGGACGAGAGTTCCAAAGAATTATTTAAATAAACTAAAAAAAAATGATAACCAGCAGTGCGTAGTGACTTATATTTCGGACTCTGTAGTATATAAGTGTGTATATTACTAGAATATAGAAAATAGTTTTATAAACAAAAGTAACATCAGGACGGAAGAGAAGTTTTTTTTATGTCTTAGATCCAAAGACATAATCCATGTAAAATATTAACTTAGTATATGTATAGGTATATGATAGGTATAAAGAAATGAGAAAAAATGAAGATATTTTTAATTACGATTTTTTTTTCTCTATGTCACTGCCATAGACACCACTTCACCGCTTTATGCTGAGTTTAAGAAGCTAGACAATAAAACAGTATGTTGTTTTGTGATCCTTTCTCATAAACAAGTGGTGTGTATTGTACTGTTGTTTTTTTTTTGTAAATTTGTAGAATTATGATTTTCAAAATGAAAGTAAATGATTGTGCTTGAAATAATTAAATACTTATGAAAATACATAGTAATTATTGTAATATAAAAATATGATTTTTTAGGAGGGAAAATAAAAATCTACAAATTTACAAAAAAAAAGTATACAAGTTGTAAAAAAATATGGCTGCTAACTTAAGAAAAGTACTTAAGTAACACTTTTGTACCAACACTCCAGTGAATCGTAACGTTGACACTATATCTGTTTTTTGACACTATTTGCCACTTTGCGCGGTCTACAAGATCTACGAGCTAGACGTAGTATTATTTTTTATTACTTATAAATAATAATTTTCTTTTTTTTTAGAATATATTCGGTAGCTATTCGCCTTGAGATCGTAAAGTACTTATACAGTTTTTTGTGTAAGTTTATTTTATTATACTTCTTTTTTGTTTTTATATATTTGTCATTTGCTATTTTTTCTTGGACAGAGAGAGAAGGGTAGGATTGCATATTACGTAATGAAAGTATAGCAAATGACATCGATTTAATTCCGTTAAAAAGATGTAATGTTTTTAAAAGTTTACAGTCTTGCGACTGTCGCGAATTTGTCTTGCCATTGTAAAAGACGCATTTTAATTGATCGCCTGCATAGAATTCAGATATCATTAGGATAGTAACCGAAATGGCGACTTCAAAAATCAGAATCTGTATTTACTTAAATATAGAAAAATCTAATTTACAAAAAAACACAACGCGCACAATAAAAAAGGACCGTCACAATCGCAAGCCTGTAAAATAAAATCGCATAATTGATTACACCCTGTATATATTTAATTAAAAGAATATATTTACCTTATCCGCTCAATGATTTAGATAACAACTCGATTTCTGACAAATATTTTTGGAAAAAATAAATTATTATTGTTATTATTTTACATGACATTTTTTTATTTTTTGTAAACCACTATGATACGTACTGTCAGTTACTTTAGTAATGCGTTTAGTATAGTATCTTTAGTTGTTTTCACTGTACAAGTCGAGTTGTGACGATTTTTTGTAGGGAATTGGGAAATGTGACATGTTGTAATGAAAAAATAATAATACAGAATTAATTAATAATGTAACCTATAAAAAAAGAAACTAAAATTAAACGGCACGAAAAAATTCCTTCGCATCGCCAAATTATTATTATTTTCTTACCAAACTAACGTTCATGTTTAGCTAGCGATCCGCCCCGGCTTTGGACGAGTGCAATAAAGATAGTTATTATACGTCTAAAAATCATCTTGAATCATCAATCATCTATTGATGAAAATTCCATTTAAATCCATTTAAAGACTGCGGGAAGCGACTTTGTTTTGTACTATGTGGAGATACAAGATAATCATTTCCAATAACCTACAAAATATTCGAAGTTTTACAATAAGATTGTATTTGAATCAGTGTTGAAATTCGGGAGTCGACACTGTATTCAATCGTTATGTTATTGTCGAACTGTCCGACTAAGTCTATCCATTTTTAGTTGATAATCTAAATGGTACTCTGTATTATATAGGTTTAAGGTTGATTTCCCCTTGAATCATTGATGATTATGAATCCTGTATATTTTGAGGAAGCCGTGTCAATTATAATTTTCTAAAAAATGATCTTCCTTTAATACTATAAAGTATTTTGATTATTATTTTCTCAATATTAGAGAAAATGTTCAGATATTTTGGGAAAATTATAATTTTGATGGTGCTTTAAATACTTAATTGATTATTCCAAACACAATTATTATGCTTTAATATTATGAAATCAATCACTGACTGTGTAATGTGTTAAAAGATTTTTTAATGCTGGTCATACTTACGTACATTTTGGCGGGAAGATATCTCGCTTTTAATAAATTAATAGATAATTCTTGACAACACATAATTTTTACGGCACCATTTTTTTTATTAAACAACGTCTTCACACAATTAAACTTGCTACAAGCTACACCACATTTTTATATAGTTAAATTTTTAAGATATTGTTCGATAAATAATTTGTTGTCAAGAATATTTCAAAAAGGAATAACTGCACATGTGAAAATTGTCGTCAATAGAACTCTATAATTACAAATATTGTTAAACCAGTAAAGATTTTATTTGAGAAATGTGTATTATAACTTAGTTTTGCTTGAACGTCTAACTTGGATTTTTCTCCTATCGTTCAGACAGCAAGGGTATTTAGGACTTGTATTATTTATCTAATAAAAATGTTTGTGCCAATAAAACGTAAATACACAAACGTTACACTGGCTCTTTAAACTAAGCATCAAAACAAAATTATAATTGGCTGTTTTTTATTTTTAGTTGATCTAAAATCGCAACAGCCCACATGATGATTTCACTTCTAATCAGATAGAGAAGGGAGCCGTCTCTATTGCTCGGTTTCCCAAACGAAAATCAACTCAAAATTAATTTAAAAAATTGTTAAGCGATAACTTTACTCTGATTGGTTGTTGATAATTTATTCAACCAATTGCGTCGACTTGCGCGCGCTTATAAATTTTTGACTTGTTCTTTTGTTTTCTAATAACAAAACTAAGTTATAAAAATTTTCTTGATATTGAAATTGACCTGTATTCAGCAAATTCACGCAAATGATTACAAAGTTCAAAATATCTTTTTAGTATTCTACATTTAGTTGTAAGTCTTACTATCGCCCCTTTTAGTTTAGTTTAGTTGATTCCTCTTCCATTTAGCGATAATTAAGTTTTTTTTTTATTATTATTAATTATCTATAATTTGTTGTCTATGCGTACTATGTAGGTCTATTTTAAGATTTTTTTAATATGTACGCATTCGCCTTGTAATTTATTCGCAATTGATGCTCAGTGCCCTATGAATGGTCAAATAAAACGCCGGTTATATACTATCCTGGAGATTGTGTACAAAAAGAGGCTTTTTTGTTATTATTTTTTGTTTTTGTCAATGGCAACCCAGCAGCCTATGTAACATAGAGCATTTGTGTTTTTCTTTTCCTGTTCAAATGCATAGATTAAAATATAACTACAAGAAAGGTCTAATTATAAAAATGAATAATATTAATTAAATATAAATGTGCCATTCATTTTGCTAATTTTGTGTTTTATTTTACCTGTGTCTGTGTCGATTTTATAGGCAGATATGAACAATTACGATGATATAAAATAAGTTTTGAATACTGGCTACCTGCTACGATCCTTACATACTCCTTCCGCCTCATCCACTTAAACATCTCGTCATACAAGCAGGCCGGTTACGAGTACTGCGCACCTGACCTTTCTAAAGTACCTCACCAATAAGGTCAGTGATTGTTGTAGGAATAAAAAAAAACGACAATTAAAATAAGTGTAGGTATTTATTTAAATTGAGCTCCATTACAAGTGCTTGAGCAAGTACAGTGACAATCTTCCTGGCTTTACACAGCCACACTGTAATACATACCGCATGAAGATAACGTAAAATATACCTAAGTATTGTACGCTGAGAGTTGATAATTCCACACTTCCATAGTAGTTTTAAACATGACGTTTATTAGTAAAATATATAGTCAATATCAGACCCGAAGGGTGAATCCGTTTCTTTTTCAATATCAATTTACATACATAGGTACTTATGTATTTACAAAGTTAGGAAGCCGAGTGTGACTTTGTTTGAAACAGTTAACAAAATACTTTCAGTCGGGTAAAAAGCAAATCATAAACTTTAGATATCTATTATTTGTAGTAATTTTTCTAGGCACATCGTCTTCACATTCATAATAATATTTTAATTGTACCTTCCTATAACTTATTGTAAAACATTAAAAGAAAACAAGTATGTATGGAGTAAAACGGTACTTTTTTTATCTTCTCGTAAATTACACGCAAAATTGGCTTTGAATGATTGAATTGAAATAAATTATTTGATTTTGACAATAATATATAGTTTTCCTTGTTTGCTGCAGCTATACTAATAAAAACTCACACAGAAAATGAAGTATACTTTTAAATGTGCCACACACGACCTCAATAAGTCCACATGATATCGTCCAAAACACATTATAGCTACTAAACTGATAGCCCGGTCGTGTTGCCCAATCTTCTCCTGCCCGCTTATCGCCTGTCCGTCTTGCCCACACCTCGCTTGCCCGAGAACAGATGTTTGGGCATCTTGGTGCCAATAAACCTGTCGGCCTCTCCTTTGAGACCCATGCGCTTGGTCTTTTTCGCGATGGCAACGTGGGCCATTTTCTTTGCCTTTTGCTGCATCTGTAATTGGACAAATTGAAGATTAAAATCTAGAATAACAAGTTCTTAAGTCCTAATTTAGCTAGCTTTTTGCCCGCGACGTTGTCCGCGTGGACATCAAGTATGCTATTAAAACATACATATCATAACTTTAAAATGTGTCATCTACCTTATTGTATAAAAGTTTGTATTTGCCATGGGTAATGCGCGTCAGAGTACAGGCACTGCGCGCGACCTTATGACAAACTGTTCTTTAGGCGCGCTTTGACTGACGCACTGTATTGACAACTGTGCTCAGCTTCGAACGAGCCACAACACATAGTTTTACAGCAGAATATGGAGATTTAAAATGATCTCATATATTCTGAAATTCCTTTAGTAACATTACGCCTGTAATCTCCGAAGGGTTAGGCAGAGGTGTACCCATTAGTACAAAAACCCAATAACACTTGGATACACGAATTTCTCAGTAGCAGCCTTGGAGTCTGGATTTGTGCCCGGTTGATAGCAATAGGCTCGCCCCCTATTAAATGGAACTTAAACATAACCGTCGAAATGTGGCGAACCTTTCGGGGAATACAGGCGTGATGTTATGTTACTTATTGACCAAAATATGACTAGACGACTAAAGTAAGTACTCTAGTCATACATAAGTACATAGTATACATAAGTATGTATGGTGTGCGCTGTTGAAAAAATCCTGTATTTCCATCCCAATATCAAAGCTGTATTACAGCACGTATACTTACAACAGCATTTCCAACGCCGGTGGTGTCCCTGGCGGGCCTGCTCACGGAGCGCCCGCGCTCGTCTGCGCGTGCGCGCTTGGCTGCGGGAGCGGACATGGAGCGCGAGCGAGAGCGCGTGCGCGTGAAGTGAGCCTCTTTCGTCTCCGACATGTCCACGCCTGAACGGAGAAATAAAGTGTTATTTTGTTGAACGGAAAAATGATTGTACACTTTGAAATATGTAAGGTCCACATAAAATATCTGAAAGACATTTATTTTGACATAATAAAACATACAAAAAAATTATTCAATTTTTTGTTTGAACACGCTTATCTTAAAAATTACTGATCCGATTCTGAAAATTCTTTTAATAGGCTGTATTTATTTTCCAAACAATTTGGGATTCTTAAATAATAATATTAAAAATATAGTTAATGTTACTAATTCCAGAAATATTGTTGAAACAAAAACACTCAAAAATAGTATAATAAGTAACAAGTTTTGCAGTTTTGCGTAGATGAGGCGAAAGGAGTATGTAAGGGTCGTAGCAGGTGGCGTTCTGTGGTTTCTGCCTACCCCCATGGGAAAAAGGCGTGAGTTTATGTATGTGTATGTATGTATGTAAGTTTTGCAAAACATGTAAAAACATAATTAGACAGTAAATTCATTTGTAGTTATCATGGGTAATGCGCGTCAGGACACGAGTGCTGCGCGCGACCATATGACAACACGTCGCTGTGGGCCGCGCTGTGACTGACGCACGACATGGAGGGGCCGGCGCAGCTTCGAACGGGCCAAGATATCGTCCAATCGGATGCAGGGTGCTCCTAGGACCATCCAAGGTCTCAGTCTGTGAGCCCAGTGTAGTAGAATGATGCACGTACCGAGTTTCTCCATCTCCCCGCGCAGCTTGGAGGCGGAGCGCGTGTGCTGGCGCGCGCGGCTGGTGCGCGGCATGACAGGCTTGGTGGACTGCTTCACCAGCCGCGACGAGTCCTTCAGCACCGCCTTCTTGTTGCTGCAAACATACATTTACTGTTATTGCCCAAAATTGCTCAGTATTGCAGAGACGAAATATTTAACCTTTTCACCGCCAGCGAACACAGAACGCGATGCCTCGCCCAGCGCCAAGCTATATGATAATAGGTAAAATGAAGAGCTTCTAATGAAGTCGTGGCGCTGGTGGCACGAAAATCCGGAACTTCTATTGAAGTCCGTGGCGGTGAAAAGGTTAATTATAATAAGGTCACGCCTGTAATCCCTGAAGATTTAGGCAAAGGTGTACCCATGTAATAAGGACACTATGAATCATTTATGCGTTGTCAAAACGATTTTGTACGGCAATGGTACACTGTGACGTCACTTATTTGTTAACTACATAATATTCATTATTGATAGTCAATAATATAGTCAATCGTCTAAATGTGAAAACTTGTAATTGCCCTTAATTTTAGTTAACTGTTTATCAATTTTCTGTAAGTTTTCGTAAGGAAATAAAATAAAGTAAAATATCAAAGCTATTAAAAATCTAACTTTGAATCTATTCTAAACATAAGTTTTGTTTTTTTTTTATAGATAGTAATGCAACATGTTTTACAAATTAATTTAGTTAGGATTGGGTCGTTTTGCAAACACTAAACTAGATTGCCCGTGACAACAATTATTGCAAAACGTGTAAAAAATTAGACAGTAAATTCAACTGTAGTTGTCATGGGTAATGCGCGTCAGGACACGAGTGCTGCGCGCGACCATATGACAACACGTTGCTGTGGGCCGCGCTGTGACTGACGCACGACATGAATGCTCGTGCGCAGCTTCGAACGGGCCTAGATATCTCTATAATAACATGACGCGCTCTTCCACAATTCAAAACGTTTGAAAGTATTTGTAAAAGTATGTACAAGACTCACAACGCACGTGTGCATACCGAGACGGCTCTCGAAACAAAAACAAATCAGCGATTTGTTGCTCGACTAGCGGCATCATTAATCACTCATTATTACAAGTATGGCGCTGCACTGACATACTCTATGAAAATGACCCATGCGTTGTCTTGCGCGGTTGGCTATTTATGATTAGTTGACCAACAAATACTGCTACTGTACAATAGCATGCTATTGAAGACGATTACTCACAACTACATACAAACTCTTTCATACGAATGTGACTAACTACACACATTGAAATGGTAATATGGAGGGGACCGCCAAGTTATAGTAGTTTATCTCGGTAAGAATAAAGGCTACTTTATAATCACCACCTTCGTCTAGGTCCACGATAGGTAAGATTCAGACCAACCGGCTCGCATCGGGCCGGGCCGGGCGGCATTTTACAATGCACTAAAGAACATTGAAATGTATCAACAGTAATTATAGTTCATATTTGCATGCAACTTTACCTCCGTCGGAGCCGTACGGATCCGTTCGGCTGCCACGGCATGCGTACGGCTCCGTCCGGCTCCGACCGGCTCCGTACGGCGCCGTGAGCAGCACTTCTGGGCGCTTGGAGTGCGTACGGACGCGATCGGCTGCCGCGGCATGCGTACGGATCCGTTCGGCTGCCGCGGCATGCGTACGGATGCGTACGGCTGCCGCGGCATGCGTACGGATGCGTACGGCTGCCGTGGCATGCGTACGGATCCGTTCGGCTGCCGCGGCATGCGTACGGATGCGTACGGCTGCCGCGGCATGCGTACGGATGCGTACGGCTGCCGCGGCATGCGTACGGATGCGTACGGCTGCCGCGGCATGCGTACGGATGCGTACGGCTGCCGCGGCATGCGTACAGATCCGTTCGCATGCGTACGGATCCGTTCCGTTGCTGTCCGATCCGAGCCGGTTGGTCTGAATCTTACCTTAGCGAACATTTATGCAGACACAGTCGCGGGCAACAGTTAGTAAAACTATAACATACCGTATCTGTCGCGCCAACTCTCTGATCTCCTTCATGGTCTCGTCCAGCTCTATCTTGGGCACGGCGTACATGCCTCCCTCCATACGAAGCTCCTCCTCCTTCTCTAAGTCAGCCAGTTTCTGGAAATCAAAAGTATACTTTTGTAAAAAAAATGTCTTTGGATTGACTGTCTGTCTTTTCCTGGTGTATGACGGAGGGGGGGGGGGGGGGGGGCAGCTATATACCAACTAGCTTTTGCACACGACTTCGTCTGCGTAAATGTCGGGTATCGCGGACGCAGACGAAGTAGCGGAATAAAAAGTAGGCTATGTTCTCTCTTGGGGTTCAAACTTACCCCATACTAAAAATCGGTTTAGTGGTTGTAGTTGTGAAAGCATAACAGATAGACAGTTACTTTCGCATTTATAATATTAGTATGGTTGCCTCATTGATTTAGTAGATTTAAATGAATTTAAGTACAGTAGCGCTCATAAGTGCAGTAGCATGCTTTTCATCAAATGAGTCCTTCCGTCCTGGGCGGGGCGGAAGGGACTGTCAGACTTTTACTGACTAAAAAACCACCCTGTTCCTTCTGTTGCCCTTTACGTTCCGGGGCCACGGTATCCTGTTAAGACGTCCCGCAACCCCGGCAGGCGTTTGGCCCCTATTGGGGCCCCGTCCCTGTGCTGACAGCTCTTTGAGGCGCGCGCGAACAGAACGCGCCGTCGACCCGGGCATGGTCCTTGATCGGACGGCGAGCTACCCATTACTCGCCGTCGGCAAGCCCGCGCCTACAGTGGCCGGATGTCGCCTCGCGACGTCCGACGCCCTGGGCGTCTCCCGCGGCGGCTGGGGCGTGAGGTGGAGGGTGTTGTTCTCTCCCTCACGCGGCCCGCCTCCTCCTTCGCTAGCATTACTGCTTCGCAGAAGGAGGTGACTGCATCCCATTCCCTCTCGCCCCGGAGCATGGCCTGAACCAGGCCCGGGCGCGAGAGGTCGCCGCCGCCTATCGCCTCCGTGAGGACACGGCGGTGCTCTGCCCAAGCGGGGCAGACCTGCACCGTATGCTCCACCGTGTCCTCCGGGCGGTCCACACAGTGGTGACACCCGGGCGTTTCCTCCCGTGCAATCCGACACAGGAACCTCCCGAAACAACCGTGTCCGGTGAGGACCTGCGTCAGCCGGAAGGTGAGGACGCCGTGGGCAGTAGCATGCTAAGGTTTGAATTGAACACGGGGTACAGGCCATACCTACATCTGTGTGTATAAGTGATGTATTCAAAGTCAAATCATTTATTTAATTAGGCCATTATAAGGCACTTTTGAACGTAATAATACAGTACCTACGTACACCTCAAAATTCGCACACGACGTCGAAAGGTCGTAAGTTTAACCAAAGTGTCAATCGATTTGCTATGTAGATTGCTACTCTACTTATGACCGCTACTGTACATATTGGACGTCACTGATAGACACCCCACTATATCCCACACTCTCTCTACGACTCACGTCAAATATCTCAGGATCGATATAGTCGGCGATGTTGTGTCCCTCCCAGAACTCCGGGATGGGGTCGTGGCGCTCCTCCTCCGGGATCTCCGCGTAGTTCTTCTGGAGATCTGTTGACCATATATTGGGTTATAAGGGGTGAAAAAAAGATACATCATCAACGAAGGATTGAGCCTATCCTCATGAAATCTTGGGATCAATTCCCAGGTCGGGCAAAGTGTAAAGCTTGATTCACACATATCAGTGTCCCGCACAGTTCCAGCACCGTTCCGTATTAGTAATAATTATTCTTTCATTCATTTTCTATGACCGCGCCGGACTGAGAGCACTGTTTCGTCACTGACACTGACAAGGGTGAACGCGTTCATCGAGAATGTATGAAAGCATAATTATTATTGATAACGTGCCGGAATTGTGACTTCACTGATATGTGTGAATAGAGCTTTATTGGGCTTTTCAATCAGGCATTTCTCAGTAGCAGCCTCGAAGTCTGGATTAGTGCCCGGTTGATGGCAATAGGGCACGCTTCCTATTACATGGGACTTAGACATAACTGGCGACATGTGGGTGTACTAATTTTGTTTTATTTTATTTTACAGGCGTGTTATTATGTGTGAGCTTATCCTAATGATTGCTGGAAAGCTATATTTCAACTTTTAATTCCATTTAGTAACTTGACAGTTCAAAGAAAAATAATGTTACCATACTACAACTAATAGTGTTGGGGTAGTGAACGATTTTGCGTAAGGAACGAATGATAAGAATGGTTTAATACCAAGTTAAGTACATTATTTAAGTTCATTCAATTTCGTTCATTCTTACACCACCTCACTATCTTTTTTTTTGTCAAAACTTGGTAACCCTTTATCTGTCAAGTTACTGAATAGAATTAAAAGTCCAAATATACTTTGTGTTTGGTGTGTAAAATCACTGTTTATAATAGTGGATACGAGTGCATGCAACAGTACAGCAGTTCTGGAGGTCACTCACCGAGCACATAATCGTCTCCCTCTTCCACCTCGATGTCTCTCTCCAGTTTCCTCTTCCTCGCTAGCTTGTCGGCTTGCTGCTGCTTCTTGAGCGCCACAGAGGGGGGGATGACAGGGGGGCGCGCCTTGCCGTCGCGCGGGGAGGGCACCGCCACGTGCAGGCGGTTGAGGATGCCGTCCACCTAAGACAACATTTTATTTATTGGAAATACATACTTCTTTTCTGTTTTTTTATAGTTTACAGTACATACTACATAAACTCACGACTTTTTCCCGTGGGGGTAGACAGAAACCACAGAACGCCACGCCACGCCATCCTTACATACTCCTTTCGCCTCATCCACGTTCATACATCTCGTCATACAAGCACGCCGGTTACGAGTACTCCGCACCTGACCTTTCTGAAGAACCTCACCAATAAGGTCAGTGTAGGTCTTCCTAGGGCATCCCCCCCTGCGTTGCCACTCACATCTGGCATATATCTTTTGTTAATCGTCCTTCACTCATCCTCACACACACTACTTACTTTTGGCAACATGAGCTGCCAAAACTCGATTCCCCCCATAGATTTTGTATGGCAATAGCAATCTAATGACGTCAATTATTTACCAACTCAATTGAATTTGTATTTATTGCTTTCAAAGCAACCAGTTTTAGTGATTTCACCCTAAAAGTGATCTCTCTTTTAGGGTGACCATCAAACGACCATCAGATGACCATTGAACGTTAATTAATTTTTAATCGCTAATGTGCAGCATACCTTCTTCGTCCTCATCTTCTCGGTGACGCGGTGTCCCAGCAGCCTCTCGCAGGCCTCTATCTTGAGCTCCTGCACGCCCTCGTCCGTCATGGTGGACATGCGCATCACAGGCACCACGGACAGGTCCGAGTTGGGGTCCGCGCTGGGGACCAAAGGCAAAGCATTTATATTAATGAAACCATTTGTTTATGCGTCTCGCCTCGTCTTCGCACGGGTGAAATTTAGATACATAAACCTTCCTCTTGAATTACTCTACCTATTGATAAAAACCGCATTAGAATCCGTTGCGCAGTTTAATAGGTCTAGCGTACAGACGGCGGAAAGCTACTTTGCTTTATACGACAGACGTCCTTATCAGAGCCACCCTGAATGTGTCGTGATAGTAGTACTGTAGTGCTTACCATCGGGGTATAAGTACTACATCAGGGTGTAAGTACTTACCATCGCGGTGTAAGTACTTACCATCGCGGTGTAAGTACTTATCATCGGGTCGTAAGTACTTACCGTCTTGTAAATACTTTCAAACGTTTTGAATTGTAGAGGGGCGCGCCATGTTATTGTAGTTTATCTCTAAACATACTTGACCAGGTTCCCCTTGGTGCAGGTCTGCACGAGCTGTTCCACCAGCTCCTTCTTCCCGGGAGGCAGGTCCTCCGGCCGCACCACGTCCATCTTGTTCAGCACCACGATCAGGGGCTTGTTGCTGAATAACGGCTTTATGCTCTCGAATAGCGATATCTGGAGGAAAGACGATTTAATATTAGTTCATAGAGGTATAAGGATCGATAGAGATAAACTACAACCACATGGCGCGCCCCTCCACAACTCAAAACGTTTGAAAGTATTTACAAGACTCACAACGCATGTGTGCGTACTGAGACGGCTCTCGAAACCAAAACAAATCAGCAATTTGTTGCTCGACTAGCGGCGTCAATAATAACTCATTATTATTAGTATGGCGCTGCAGTGACATACTCTATAAAAATTACACGTGCATTGTCTTGCGCGGTCGGCTAGTTTATGATTAGTTGACCAACAAATCTGCCGGCCTGCTACTACAGATGAATTCTTACAACTACATACAAACTCTTTCATAAGTATGTGACTACACACATTGAAATAGTAATATGGAGGGGCGCGCCATGTTATAGTAGTTTATCTCTACATCAGGTTAAGCTACGCTTGCCGAGGTTGGTCCGTGGATGGGCCACTATCTTTACACTCCTCGGAAAGCACGTTAAGCCGTTGGTCTCGGCTGTGGATCTTTGACAGTAGTTACGGGTCTTTAGAAGCTCGAAAGTCTGACAACCAGTCTTACCAAGGGATATCGTATTACCCGTTACTGGGTTGTGGAGGTCAGATAGGCAGTCGCTCCACGTAAAATACTGGTATTCAGCTACAATTGGTTAGACTGGAAGCCAACCCCAACATAGTTGGGCTAGTAGAATCGGCACCAGTATGTATCTTTTAACATCTCATATCTATATTAATATTACGATTTATCTATATTAATATTAAGAGGTAACATTTGTTTGTAAGTTTGTATGTAGGGGGTAATCTCTGGATCTACGGAACCGATTTTGAAAATTCTTACACAAATTGGAAGCTACGTAATCACCGAGTGCTATATTTTGTTATCAAAAAATTAGGGATCCGTAAGAAAAATCACGTGAACGAAGTCGCGCGGAGAGTGCTAGTATTAAATATAGTTACTTGTTCCTCTATACTGTGCCCACACTGCTCGGACGGGTCGATGAAATACAAGATGGCCGCCCGGAGATGCGCCAGCGCAGTGACGGCTTGCATCTCTATCACGTTGCGCTCCTCTAACGGGTGGTCTAGGATACCCGGCGTGTCTATGACCTGGAAATATGTACAATTAAATTTATATTCAAAGTATTGGTATAGTTTAAATGTTTAAAGTAATTTTACAAGGAGAATTTATTATTAGTTTGTTTGTTAAAGGTATGAAAAGTTACATAACATCACGCCTGTAATCCCCGAAAGGTTAGGCAGAGGTGTACCCATTAGTACACCCACATTTCGCCAGTCGATTATTTTTGTTTATACAATGTGTCGTTTTGCATCCTCGTCAAATTCAAGGAGGTAACTATGCTAGTGATTCTAGACCCGAATCAATAATAAAATAGGTAGGTGTTTTTTTTTAATGTTTTCTTATTTACGGAAATCAGTAAACCACCCCGGTGAAAATGCGGCCCATCTTAAGACTAGGTTTAGGATCGCTGACCGCGCGCACACACACAAAGAATCGCAAACGATAAAACCACAACACAATAGACGCCGCCCGCGCACATCTCTCCCTGTGGTGCCCCACTCCCGCGCCCGGGCGCCCGGCGCAAAGCAAAAAAATTATTAAATTAGTTCAAGTGATTTCGCCGCCGGCCGTGAGTGTATCGCAAATTTCGCTCCTTAGGTGTGCTTCGGTCGTATACGTGAATTATGTGATTGTGATGCCATCAGTGGAGCCATCCGGATGTTCGCAGAACGGTTTCCCAATAGGGAACCGCCAACGCAGAGCGTTATGCTGTCTGCTACACAGAGACTGCGGGATTTTCGGCAGTTTGACGTACCCCGACATGCTCAAGCTCGCGGCAGTGAAGGTCTGCCTGTCGCCTTGCAGGAAGATATCCTGGAGTACTTCCAGCGAGAGCCACAGGCAAGCACACAAAAATACCTACTAAGGTAGGTATTTTTGTCGGTCCTCAGCCCGTTAAAGTAGGAAGGGAAATTTAAAATCAACAATCTACAAATAAAAACAAAATCATTACTAATAATTAGGTACTCATAAATCATGAATTTACCTACAATGCGCCAAGAGCGTCCCGCCGCCGCCGCCGCCGCCGGCAGCAAGTACCTAACCTAAATCCCGCGCTCACAACAAATAAATGTGCCACAGCCTAGCAAAACGTCTCAGGTTGTACCTAAATCCTAGTAGGTATGTATTCTTAGCAAAATCGGTAGATTTGCAATAAAACAGAATAAAGCAAAATGGCAAAACTAACATTTTATCAATCAGCTGATAACGTAGGTAAGTAGATAAATCCTAGTACGTATTCTTAGATCTTAATAATAAAAACATGTATTATTAAGACCTAAGGTTAACAAAATCTGTAGATTTGCAATAAAACGTAATAATAATAATTCAAAACTAACATTTTATCTATCAGCTGATAACGTAGACCCAGGTAGATAAATCGTAGTACGTATTCTTAGATCTTAATAATAAAAACAAGTGTTATTAATTAACATCTAAGGTTAATAAAATCTGCAATTTGCAATAAAACGTAATAAGCAAAACTAACGTTTTATCAATCAGCTGATAACGTGGATAAGTAGATAAATCCTAGTACGTACGTATTCTTAGATCTTAATAATAAAAACAAGTGTTATTAATTAACATCTAAGGTTAATAAAATCTGCAATTTGCAATAAAACGTAATAAGCAAAACTAACGTTTTATTAATCAGCTGACCGTAGATACTCACGACAATCTAAGGGTCGTGAACTTTTCTTGGACGCGCATAGCATACCTACGCATGTGATACACTCACGCACACAGAGACAATTGGCGCTAAAGCGCAGAGAGTGATTCTCCAATTTCAAGTTATGGATTATTCTGAAATACGATTTTTTAACAACTAATAAAAAAGGGTGTTATTATTATTGTTCAGGTCTCGTAATTTTAATTGATTATTTATGACTTTTATGACAACCTCCTGAATTTTGACGAGGATGCAAAACGACATATTGTATAGTCGGGAGGGGGGGGGGGGGGGGGATTAATAAACAATTATGTAATAAAGTGAATACAAAGGCTCTCATGGTTACATACCACAAAACACTAACAGCGCCGGGGGAAAGAACCCCCCAATCACTCGAGGGGGCGGGAAACCTAACCCTCGATTCCTTCTTTTAGAGACCGCGACCCCCGAGGGGCACGTACCCTCGGTACCGACTCCTCGTGCCCCCTTGTCGGGGCTCCGAGACGACTCACAACATACAAACTGACCTGCCATCTCAGATACTTGTAGTCAGTGTGTCCTACGTACAAGCTCTTGGTGGTGAACGCGTACGGCTGCACCTCCACGTCTGCGCGCGTTATCTGGTGACACACAAGGGAGATAAAAATACATATTGATATTAATATACATAAACAGCTGTTCCCTACAAAAATGTACTACCTACAACACGATTAACCGCTCAAGGCTCGGCTGTCATACTGATATGACAGAACAATAGATAATCAATTGTGTCTCATTACGTGGGACTTGAGTAATTAAACTGTATGGAACAGCTGATTAGTTACAATGTTCTTAAAACAACCATATCCACTACTGCCGTGGGTAGTAGTTATACCCAAGGGATATCCCGGGGGAATTTGACAACGACACAAGCTCACTGAGCATCTTTGGAAGACCGCTACCGGCTCCGGTAGCGAATACCGCTTTTTCATCATCAAATGAGTCCTACCGCCCTGGGTGGGGCGGAAGGGACTGTCAGACTTTTACTGACTAAAAAACCACCCTGTTCCTTCTGTTGCCCTTTACGTTCCGGGGCCACGGTATCCTGTTAAGACGTCCCGCAACCCCGGGGCGAATACCGCTGTGGTTTGAACAACGCATCATTCACATACCCATTGGGTACCTGTAGGGTATACCGCTAAGATTTGAATAGGCCATAACTAGGGACTTGTCAGTGCATTATGTTATAAGCAATAACCTACCTTATTGATGAAGCTGGACTTGCCAACATTAGGGAACCCACAGATGATGATGGTGCGCGTGTACGGGTCGATAGACGGCAGACGAGCTAAATGTTGACGGACCTGCAAGCAAACAACATGATATCATAATGCCGCCTTCTCCATGGAGACACACTATTCATTGTTGGTTGAGATGTTGAGTCCCTTCCAAAAGAAGGGACAACTAGATTTAATTCCTATTTCTTTTGTATATGATGCTCAAAAGAGCCTTGTAATGGGCTAATTGAAATAAATGATTTGACTTTGACTTTCAACTACTATTCTTGACAGTCAAAGAGTTGGCAACTCCATTGTCGACATACACCGGTGCACCTTAACATTCACTTATTTTAGCCACTCACAGGACAAGTGTGTCAACTGACCTGTTCTAAGTACGTGAGGTTGGCAGCCTGCCTCTTCATGATGGTGGCCATGCGGCCGAGCGCCGCCCTCTTCAGCTGCTTGCATCGGTACAGCGAGTCTCCGTACTTCAGTAGACGGACATAGTCTTTTGCTACGCTGTGAAAATATTCATTTTGTTAGGGCTGATTTTTCAATAACCAGATAACTTATACCGAAATAATAAATATGTTACACGTTGACAAGAATAGCCTCCATGCAGTGGTGTAGCGTGGGTCTTCGGTGCCTGGGGCTGGCCGGAATTATGGCCCCCTAATGTTATGACTGACTTACCGGTATGACAGAACAATAGAAAATCAATTGTGTCTCATTACGTGGGACTTGAGTAATTAAAGTTTAAATATTCTTGGATTTGCTAGACACTGTAACATTGCGGGGCGCGATTTAGAGTTTTTTTTTTCCAACTGAAAAAATCGTGGCCCTTGCCGTCGCCCGCTCCCACCTGGGGCCATGCCCCCCCCTCCTGCCTCCCCCAAGCTCCGCCACTGCCTCCATGATCATAATTGGGCTGGGTGTGTGTAAGTTTTACTAGCGACTCGTCCCAGCTTCGCACGGGTGCAATGTAGATACATAAAAATTCCTCTTGAATTACTTTATCTATTAAGAAAAACCACATCAAAATCTGTTGCGTAGTTTTAAAGATCAAAGCATACAAAGGAACAGACAGCGGGAAGTGACTTTGTTTTATACTAAGTAATGACTTTAAAATGACGATACTCACGTGTCAATGAGATGTCTGGCTGTGTTCAGTTGACCGAGTCCAAGCTTGTAATGATCCTTGTCGTACAGTACGTTCATAAGATCTGCATAGAACGGATGCACATCATCTAGTTTGGGGAATTCCTGTTCAATGGACAAACGTGATATAGTTTTATAAAGCTGAGTTTATACTTCGGTTTCATACATTACTTGGTTGCTCCACACCATGAGGGGCAGTACTTATGTGATCAGTCCTCTACTAATTACTAAATGTATAAAACCGATAGCTTTCCCATGTGTGGCGACACGCGGGGCAGGTTAAGTATAAATGCAGCATAATAGTGTTAACAGGATATTGGTAGAATTTTATCACATTGTGTGTAACAATATATTTTTTGCCTTTTTCTTACAAACTATTTAGACATAGATCATACTTCTAACTGCCAGTGCAGACACCGCTGCAGCATAATGAAAAGTTTTCATTGATAATTTTATTGACTAGTGCCCTGCCCTGGCTTTGCATAGCCCTTTCACTTGAATCACTCTATCTTAATATCTCTATCTTCTTTAAGAAAGAGTCTACCAGATCTATCAACAAGATATTATGAACCCACTGAGACACTAAAAGATGAAATTCGAGACCTGAAAGAGAAATTGCAACAAGCCCAGAATAAAATCAACATCTTGAAACTTGAAAATAGTGCATTAAAATCACAAACAATAGAACAGCAAAATATAATTGCACAATACAAAACAACTCAAATAACTTCGACACCAAAAAATGCCGAGCAATATGAACGAACATCAATCGCTCCTAGAAAAAAATGTTTACAGGATTCACCTCACAATAAAACCCTCCTAAATATATCCAAGCAAGATAATTTGGTAAGGATTCCTATCACAAACTCGGACAACAGAGCTGCCAAGCTGAATTCAACACGCCAAGAAGACCTAGATGGCGCTGATGTAACGCAGAATATTCCTAGCACCCACTCGCAAGCTACTATCTCCGTCGCCGCTGATGCAAAACTAATTTCAAGACGCGGTGATCACCTAGATGGCGCTAGTGTGTATCATAATAAGAAATCGATCTTACTGAATAGCCCAATAGATGTCAGTATGTGCTCTACCATTTCGGATCGAAAACCGAAAATCCAAATATTAGGTGGTCAACAATGCTCCGATTTAGCATCGGCACTAATTCACTCTAGAAGCGATACTATTTACCAAAAATACTGCATTACTGCATATCATCGACATTAAAGCCTTATGCGACTACTGAGGATATCTTGTCACAAAAGTACGAGTTAGATGACTGTAAAAACAACTTTTTAGTTTTGTGTGTTGGTGAAAATGACAGTAATCCGAACAAAATAATAATAGAATTAGCGTCCTTATTGAAATGTATTAAAAACACAAATGTTATTATTTTAAACGTGTTGCACAATAGGCATTTGAATGAAATATTATTAAATAGTCTACTAAAAAACATGTCGCAAAACTTTGTAAATTGTACCTTTCTAGAAATTGACAGACACTTTTATAGCAGGAAACGTTTCTTATTAGAAACTTGCAAAAATATTAATTTGTTAGTAGACACAATCTTTTATAAACATAGCTTTTTAACATGTAAAAAAGTGCCGATTGATTTAAATACTGAAAACAAAATTAGCAAAACTTCTACAGACACTACTCCAAACAATATCCAAAGAGCTATTCCAATTAAAGGTACAATTCCTTATTATTTTCCTAAAATTAATATGAATATGACCCCAAACAAAACATTTTTTCGAGGCCACACCATGTAACAATCGTAAACAGGTTTTTCGAAATAATAAAGACAGCAAAAATATATTTTCAGTACTTCATCAAAACATTGCAGGAGCCTTAAATAAGCTGCAATATATTGATATTACTATTAATGAGATGTGTGAGTCTGATTTAGATATAGGGGTTATATGTCTTAGCGAACACTTTGTTTTAAGAGGGGATGAAAAGTACCTTACAGTAAATAATTTCTATGTTGGTGCTATATACTCGCGGCCTGATCAACGGCGAGGTGGTACATGCATACTGTGTAAAAACTATATCCAAAGTATCGAATTAAAAGAAATAAATGAATTCTGCATCGAAAAGCATTTCGAGATCTGTGGACTAGAGATCAAATCAGTACAAGTGATCATATTATGTATTTATAGAACACCTTCATCCAATGTGGATATATTTTTTGAAAACTTGAACAAGACCCTACGAAAACTGCAATATAAAAAAAGTAAAATAATAATAGCCGGTGATTTTAATATAAACCTTCTATGTAATGATAGTAATAGTACAAAATTCAAAGATCTTCTCTCTAATTATGGTATGCGGTGTCACATCAAAGAGCCCACCAGGTTAAACACTTGTATTGACAACATCATCAGTAATGTTCCAAATATAGTAGGTTCTACACATAATGTTTATCTATCTGATCATAACACAGCACAGGTTGTGAAATTTGAATACGATCAAAAACCTATATCAAGTTATTACTTTATGACCATGAACGACCTGAGTAAAGATAACGTCAACAAATTCATCGAACATATCAGCAACCTATCTTTTTCCGAAGTCTATAATATTTCCGATACAAATAGTGCTTTTAATAACTTTCATGACACTTTATCTTTGTTTTATAAATTATGTTTCCCCGTCATAAAGGTAAAAAAACAGTTTAAATATGGTACATTAAAATGGATTACAAAAGGAGTTAAAATGAGTAGTCACACCAAACGTACATTAAGATATAAATACTATCAAAACAAAACAAGTGAAAATAAAACTAAATTTAAGGTTTACTCCAATATATTAAGGAAATGTATTCATAACTTACAATCCTTATGTAACCTAAAGCACATTGCCTACTCAAAAAATAAGGGTAAAGCTTCATGGGATATTGTTAAACGTTGCACACGTAACGAAAGATCTCGTGAATATATTAATGATATTATTGACAACGATGTCACAGTAACATCAGGCCCGGATATAGCAAATAAATTTAATAATTTCTTTATTGATATTGTTGAAAATAGCGCTACCTCGCAAAACACCCCTATTGTTACTAACCCCGATATTAAAGGTAATGATAATAGCATTTTTCTAAATCCTTGTAGTCCCTCTGAAATTTTCAGCATATTAAAAACATTAAAAAACACAAAGTCAGCCGGTTACGATGATATAACTACAGACCTTCTCAAACAAATATCTCCTTTTATCGCTGAACCTCTGTCATATATTATCAATTTATCTTTAGAACAAGGCTGCTTTCCGGATAAATTAAAAATGTCTGTTATAAAACCATTGCATAAAAAAGGCTCAAAAACTGACAAAAATAATTACCGTCCTATCGCTCTGATTCCGATTTTATCAAAGGTCTTTGAAAGGGTTATGTATAAAAGAATTCTCTCTTTCTTGGAAAAATATAATATGCTGGCAAAAGAGCAATACGGTTTTAGGAAAAGTAAATCTACATCATTAGCAGCTTTTCATTTAATCAAATCAGTTTTAAATAATATTAACTCCAAAATTACAATTTCAGCTTTGTTCTTAGACCTGAGCAAAGCTTTCGATTTTGTAAAACATTCCATTCTAATTAATAAATTAAGTATAATTGGTATTCGGGGCCCGGCTTTAGAGTGGTTTAAAACCTATCTTTCTAACAGAACGCAGATAACAAGAATCACTAAATTCGATGACAAAAACAATTGCGTCACGAACTTTGACTCTGTTCCTCGATACAATTACTTTGGTGTTCCACAGGGAAGCATTTTGGGGCCACTGTTATTCCTTGTATATGTCAATGACCTTCCGCAAGCTATAGACCAAGACTGTGTCCTGTTTGCTGATGACACAACAGTTATCATAGATTGTAAAAATAACGAATCACATGAGTCTACAATAAATAAAACCTTAAATAAAATAATTACATGGTTAGAAACAAACGCTTTAAAAATCAATGTAGAGAAAACCAAAATATTAAACTTTAAAACGCAGAAAAGTAAATATATCCAACTTAACATAGCCCACAAAGATCAAGCAGTTCAACAAATTAATAAAACAAAATTCCTAGGTATTACAATCGATGAACATTTCACCTGGAAGGATCACATCGATGAACTTAGCACAAAAATAAATAGATTCGATTTCGCCCTTAAAAAAGTCAAAGATGAGACCACCAGACAGACTGCTTTGATGGTATACCATGCCTATGTTTGCTCCATCATCAGGTATGGCATCATTCTCTGGGGGAACTCTTCTGAGGTAACAAGAGTTCTGTTGGCACAAAAAAAATGCCTACGCTCAATCTTCAACATGAACTGGACTGATTCTTGCAGACCAGTATTTAAGTCACACAACCTTCTTACAGTTCCTAGTATGTATATATATGAAATCGCAAAATTTGTCAAAACTAATTTTTCACTTTTTGAACCCAAAAACAATAAAAATAAACGCACAGTTGCACAGTTTCTATTAAAAATGCCGGTACCTAGGATTGAACTATACAGACGTAATTGTATTTATATGGCTCCTCTCATCTTTAACTCTTTACCAAATAATATTACTGACCTACCTTATAAAAAATTTTGCATAGTTTTAAAAAAATGGCTTGTTTCACACAGTTTTTATTCAGTAGCTGAATTTTTAAAAAAATCTAATTGTAAATCATATCACTACCGTAATGCACTATAACTATTTATATACAGGGTGTCCCAGAACTCAACGTCAAGCCGAAACAGGGTGACAGGATTGATCATAACCATCACGAGAAAAATCTGAAAAAAAATCTATCCCATGCAGTTTGAAAATTATGGGCATTTTAAGAAAAACCTAGAAATTTGATCAAACTGTACCATTTTTCGGTTATTGTGGTTATTCTTTTTTATTTTTGTGCATTTGAACTTTGGAAACGTAATCCTAAATAACATTTCTAGAATCCCAATAAAAAATAATGACACAATTGCCTCAAGTTTCCGAGAATTGAGACTATTTGTTAAACTACGAATTTAAAATTTTCAAGATTCGTCGACTTTGACAGGCCCTCCTTTAAAAAAAATGTACTAGAGTGCCTTGGCAAGTGGCATTAAAAGTTGGCGCATTTAATCAGAATTCTAAAATGGTACAATACTTGTTAGTTCCATACAATAAAAAAGAGTAAACAAATTAAAACCTCAAGTAACCCGATTTTTGCTATCTCAGTTAAAATGTTTTTGATTCGCACAAGCTCTAGGTAGGGTCTTAATTTTAAGGAAAAATGATGAGAGAGATGGATAGTGGGTATGTTTGCCATGAATGAGCGAGACAGATAGTGACGCCACTTTTACCAAAATGAAAAAAAGTTAGTAAAATAATGAAAAATCTTGATCTAGTTTAATTTAGGTTTGTTGGAATAAAAGTCAGATAGAGAAATAACATTTTTTATTACAATAAATGTTCAAATTGTTTACCATCAGCCTCAATACAAGCCCTACATCTTCTTCTAAACTAGATCAAGATTTTTCATTATTTTACTAATTTTTTTTTCACTTTGGTAAAAGTGGTGTCACTATCTGTCTCGCTCACTCATGGCAAACATACCCACTATCCATCTCTCTCATCATTTTGCCTTAAAATTAAGAACCTACCTAAAGCTTGTGCGAATCAAAAACATTTTAACTGAGATAGCAAAAATCGGGTTACTTGAGGTTTTAATTTTTTTACTCTTTTTTATTGTATGGAACTAATAAGTATTGTACCATTTTAGAATTCTGATTAAATGCGCCAACTTTTAATGCCACTTGCCAAGGCACTCTAGTACATTTTTTTTAAAGGAGGGCCTGTCAAAGTCGACGAATCTTGAAAATTTTAAATTCGTAGTTTAACAAATAGTCGGAAACTTGAGGCAATTGTGTCATTATTTTTTATTGGGATTCTAGAAATGTTATTTAGGATTACGTTTCCAAAGTTCAAATGAACAAAAATAAAAAAGAATAACCACAATAACCGAAAAATGGTACAGTTTGATCAAATTTCTAGGTTTTTCTTAAAATGCCCATAATTTTCAAACTGCATGGGATAGATTTTTTTTCAGATTTTTCTCGTGATGGTTATGATCAATCCTGTCACCCCGTTTCGGCTTGACGTTGAGTTATGGGACACCCTGTATATAACGAATTGGTCGTTACTTAGGTACTATTTTATGTTATGTTTGTGAACTAATTTTGTATATTTTATTTTAAGTTTTAAATTGTATGTTGAGTGATATTTAACAGCAAAATATAATTTCTTTTAGATTTAATTAACCTAAAAGTTGTATTTTATGTAGTTACCAAATGTGTAACCTAATACCTACTTTAATAATGTTTGCATGCCATTTTCATGGCGAAATGTGCTTGAACTTTTATTTATATTTACCATCTTTGTACATGACATTACCACATTTAACGCAAATAAATAATTTTGACTTTGACTTTGATCTATTAAAATCCGATGCATTTTTGTTGTTGCATAATTTTATTCAAAAGTCCCCTTGATTACAAAACTTACAACAAATTAGTATGAAATGATGTGTTATTGTACCTAACTTTAAGAAAGTATTTGCATGCCAACAATATTGCGCAATAGATGAAATCTTACTGATATCTTTCAGATTGAATAGAATAGAATGAAGATTATTTTTATTTACATGAAATATGGTACATAAAAAGTCTAAAATACATTCATAATTTATTCATAGTTTAACATTTTTGTTTAATAACTAATCATATTCGTAATTATTTATTACAGTAAGCGTTGAATATAAACTATTTAATATATTAATCAATTTTAATTTTAATCGACTTTTTAAAATTTATCTAGACTAAAAATCATGATTATTTACCTGAATAATCCTAGAAAGTCGATCATGGAAGTTCTGTTGCGTAAATTTCACTTTTCTCATATAAAACCCACGAATCCTCGATATTTTGTAATGTTTGTGTACCACTGTGGGAGTCTTCCTTTGTGTTTTAGACAATATTATATCTATAAAGTCCTGAAATAAAAAAATTGCAATAATATGTGAGGTTAAACCACATGATACAAAATATCGTAAACATTGGCAGCGACAATTTAGTTTTAATTATTTACCTTTGCTGTAGGGACTACAGCGATTTTCTTGAAGTTGTATAAACTCATTTTTGCTTATTTTATAACACTTATTAATAAAAAAGAGCTCCGCATGAGCTCAACACGTAATCACGTGTTTTTAAAAGAAAAATCAAATCAATGGAATGCTTAGACTATGGAATAAAGAGGACTGGGCATAAACATCCTTATGACAGTACTCGCTGCGGCCGGTCGCCATTTATTGTCATAGCCAACAACAAGTACATCAGCTGTCATCGCGACTTGTTTGTTTCAGTGTTTTAAAGAAAATTTTGTATTAATAAGCGAAAATTGTGCTTGTTTATAGTGTAAGAACTTGCATAATACTGCGTCTATTATGGGTAGGTGCAGTGTGTCAGGCTGCCGCATGAAAGGCAACAAAAAACATCCCATTATAACGTTGCACAGGTTAGTAACCTAATTCATTCAAAATATCTTGTTTTTTCTATTATTTTGAAAGATTTTGCTATTTGTAAGGAAGTTTATAAAGACAAACTTCCTTTTCTGTAATCATTTACTGTTTTACTATTAAAATTAATGATTTTTAAGAAAATCATTCGTCAATCATAAATAGAGTTTCGGTTACACATTTTCAGTATATCGATATCGACAGGTGAATAATAATTAAACATGATTTCTTTTTTTATGATTTTAGATTGCCAGCATGTAAAGAAAGAAGAGAACAGTGGCTGGATATACTTGGGATTGAAAATTCAAATACTTCGCCACAGTGATTCTGGCCGCAGTTTCGGTCGCATACTACGCCCACAGGAAAAAGCTAGCAATGTTCACAGTTTTATTCGTGATCGCCGCGGTGGCAACTGGGAATAAATGGGATAAACATATCATAGTACAATGAGTTTTATTTTGAACAATACGTATGTACAAGTACAAAATATAGAGGATGATAATTTTATTGCAGTAATTCATTATCCATGTGCCCTGCCATATAAAATGACACTCTGAGCGTGTGCGTTTTAATGCTCGCATTAATTACCACGTAAATAAAACTGAAGAAAGCTAAAAGAAACTCATTTTCGAAAATTTTTGAATTCTCTAAACACCGTGCAATTCAACTATCGATAATAAAATGCGCGCAGCTCTACGGCAAGCCGCCATCTTTGTGCCAGACTCACATTAGGTATGCACGTTTTTTTCGTAGGTATGTCATGTCTACTCTTTTTCCATAGTCTAAGATGGAATGACGGATCAAAGAAAAGTCAACGTCAAAAATTAACGTTTTGTTGCTATAACGTGGCTAGTTTTGATTTGACACTGACAGGATAATTTTTAAAATGCATGTAAAATTAATTATAAGCTTGATTTATTTTTATTTTTATTATAAGCAGATAAATGGTTTACACAAAATGTTAACAGAACTATGGAAAATGATTTAACTGTCTATTCATTCAAAACATAAATCAATATGTTTTAGCATTTTGCAAAACGTAGTAAAAAACGCTAACAAAGTAATAAGTGTTCAGTGTTGCTAATAAAATTTTAAAACTTACGATTTGCTTAGTTTGCTTTTAGCGTTTTGATTTATTGATTTTTACTGCAGTAAGTACTTTTATTGCTTAAAATTTTGTTAAAAAATAGCTTCATGATTTGATTTGATTTCCATTTGTTTGATATAAATAATTACGTATTAAAACGAAATGCTTTTTATTGATTTCTCGGTTTCCCAAAAAAAAACGAACACTTTCACAATATTTTTTTCATTGGTAATAAGTTTGTTAAACGTCAAAGTTCCAAAAAGTAATGGCAAAGAGGTTATGCTGGATTTATAAGAAAATAATGCCGGATTTCCATTGGAACTAATAAAATAGCAAAAAAATAGCTATTACAAATTATTTTGCATTTCAAACTTTACAAGCCCCTACAATACTGTGAATAACATATTGTAAGTAAAATATTGCATCACTTTTCATTTGTTTTTCACATTTCATTGAAAAAAATAGTAATAAAATTCGTGAAACTTCTGACAGTAACAGCTTATAGCATCTTTCTGTCCTATATATTTGCTTTTAGCCAACCGGTTGGTGGTCCCCATGTTATCGTAAATAATTATTAAAGATACATCTACTGTTTTACATAAGGATTGCTACACACTAGCACATTTTCACCCTTTTTATTTTAAACGTCGAAATTGCCCCTCGAAACCATCACAGCATTTATTTAATAAATACTTCATAAAAATAGTGAGTGGTGTATGTGCATTGCAGGACAATTTTGGAAGAAAAGAACCAAATCAAAAATGTATTCAAGACTATGCAACTTCAGCCCCAGTGTGAAACATCGGCTGTTATCATGCAGCAAAGTGCACTACAACAACATTCTTAAAAAGAAGGACGTAAATTCAAAAGCCCTGCAGCCAGGAAAAACTATTCACGGCTTCTACGTAACCGAAGTAGAACCAATCAAAGAATATAACATGACAGCTTACCATCTAGTACACGAACAGACTAAAGCAGAGTATCTGCATTTAGAAAGAGACGATTCTAATAATGTATTTTCAGTAGGTTTTCGCACAACTCCATTAGATTCTATGGGAACACCACATATCTTGGAACACACAGTTCTTTGTGGCTCTGAGAAGTATCCAGTCAGAGACCCATTCTTCAAAATGTTGAACCGATCACTGGCAACATTTATGAATGCATTGACAGGCCCAGACTACACATTCTACCCATTCTCGTCTCAAAATGAGACTGACTACAGGAATCTGCAGAGAGTATACCTAGATGCTGTATTTAAACCCAATTTATCTAGATTAGACTTCTTACAAGAAGGCTGGAGGCTAGAACATACAAATGTGGAAGACTGCAACACTCCGCTTACATTTAAAGGTGTTGTTTACAATGAAATGAAAGGTGCCTTCTCGGAAACAAGTTCCTTGTTTGGCCAGAAGTTCATTAATGCTATCTTACCCAAGGGGACCTATGGCTTTGTCTCTGGTGGAGACCCATTACACATTCCACAACTCACTCATAAGCATTTAAGGAATTTCCATTCAACTTACTATCATCCAAGTAACTCTAGACTTTATTCATATGGCAACTTTCCTTTGGAAGCTAATCTAAAGTTTATTAATGAGGCTTATTTGAGTCAGTATACATATTTGGATCCAAAACACTCAATAGTTGAAAGCCAGCCTCGATGGGAAAAACCTCAAAGAAGCAATATAACATGCAGACTTGATCAATATGGAGTTCCAATCGAAAAACAAAACCAAATTGCTATAGGATATGTTATGGCTGATATTACAAACAATTATGAGACCTTTATGATGATGGCATTAAGTGAGCTCTTAATTATAGGTCCAAATTCAGCTTTCTACAAAACTTTGATTGAGAAGAACATATCGGGAGGGTATAACTCACTAACCGGGTACGACAACCAAATCAGAGATTCATTGTTTGTAGTGGGTTTAAGAGATGTCGAGAAAGCAAAGTTTGAGATGGTAGAATCCATAGTCAAAAAGACAATTGAAGACATTTATGTCAACGGTTTTGAAAAAGACCATATTCAGAGTGTACTCCATGGTTTTGAGCTATCAGTCAAGCATAAGTCTCCGAAGTTCGGGCTCAATCTACTCTTTAATCTGATGCCATTGTGGATCCATAATGGCTCAATAATAAATTCTATGAAAGTCAATGATTTGTTGGAGCTGTTAAAAAAGAACCTGATGAATGATCAATATGTAAAAAATGTTATTGAAAAATATTTCATTCATAACAACCACAAACTAACCATGACTATGGTACCAGATCCTCAGTTCGATGATGCATTTAATGAGGCTGAAGCGACATTGTTAAGATTCAAAGTAAACAATCTGTCAGCTAGTCAGTTGGAGACAATATATAAAGAAGGATTAGAACTCTCTAAAGTACAGAAGGAAGTACAGAATATAGATATTCTACCTTGCCTGAAGCTTGAAGATATCACTCTTAACAAGACAGCTCCTCCTTTAAAGCATACCGTTGCAGAAATCATTCCATTACAGATGTGTGAGGCTAACACTAATGGAGTCACGTACTTCAAAGGAGTTGTCGGTACTGATTGTTTGACCGACCAAGAGAGGCAGCTGCTGCCGTTCTTCGAATATGTAATCAACAAGTTTGACACCAAAAATTACAATTATCGAGACTTTGATAAGTTTATAAGCAAATCCACATCTGGAGTAAGCTTTATCTCCCATATCACGGAACATATTGATCAGCCTGGCCAGTATGAACAGGGAATATTAATTAGCAGCCACTGTTTAGACGAAAACTTGTCAAAAATGATGGATATATGGACTGAAATCTTTAAGAAACCGGATTTTAACAACACCGATAGAATGAAAATGCTCTTAACCAGCTATTGCTCATCACTAACCAGTGGCATAGTCGACAGTGGACACACTTACGCTATGCAGGCGGCCCGGGCTTTGATAACCTCTGTTGACGACTGCAAAGAGAACCTGATGGGTCTCCAACACATAATTAATATGCAAGACATTCAGAAAAATTACAAAGTGGCAGATATCCAGACTGTCATTGGAACGATAGCAAACAAAGTTTTAAAAGGAAATAACTTAAGAACAGCTTTCCATTACTCTAACACCAACAAGGACATTCAAGACCACATAAATCAATTTTGTAAAGAACTGTGCAGGAATGTGGAACAAAAAGAGGAAAATAGAATCAACTGGACGGAAGATAAGAAAGTATTACACTCAAATCGGGGCGTGCATATTGTTATGAACGTCCCAGTCAACTTTTGCGCTAAAGCCATTTGCACAGTGCCCTACACCGACCCTGATTACTCTAAATTACGAGTGCTCTCAAGGTTCCTAACTTCAAAGTATTTGCACCCTATTGTCAGGGAGCAAAATGGGGCGTACGGGGGTGGAGCGCTGTTAACCTTAGATGGAGTATTTAACTATTATTCTTACAGGGATCCCAATTCCACAGTCACTATGAACATATTCGATGAAACGGCCGTTTGGTTATCCCAAAACGCGAAACTCGTTGATGATCAAAATCTATTCGAGGCCAAACTATCTATTTTGCAGCAAATGGATCAGCCTATCGCCGAATACATGAAAGGAGTCGATCTATTTTTGTATGGATTGTCCTACGATGTTTGGAAGACACAGAGAGAGAGGGTCCTGGCTGTGAAAAAGGAGGATTTGTTGGAAGTGTGCCAGAAATATTTGGGTGTTGACAAATTGTGCGGTAAATGCGTCATCGGCGAAGGGTCGCAAGACCTGAAATTGGGAAAGGAAGTTTGGGAAACAATAAGTGGACCTCAACAATAAATTGAGGGAGCTTTTTGTGGCAGCTCTGATCAAATGACAAATGTAGGTAGTTCATATTTTCTAGATCTAATGTAATGATCTTTGATTGAAAATACTGATTTTTAGCCTTACTGGCTGCCGGGTTAAACCAAAGAGTATATAAAGACCACGTTTTTTGTTATACTGCGGTTTGAATGCGATTCTGACTTGAATCACTAAGCAAATACTCTTCCTAAGGCTTTTTGAAATTTATGCGTTTGGCGCCGGACAGTTGACACGTCGAGAGCGCTGTGATACACTCGTACTGCGCACGAAACACGGGAGGACGACATACGTCACATTTCAACTATAAAGCGGGCCGCAGACGTCCGGTTTCAGATTCAGGTTTCCGAATCAGGAGGCGTGTATGTACATACACACACATGCATAAAATACACACACATGTAAAAAACAAATGAATGTATGTGTAATTTATGCATGTGTGTGCATGTACATACACGCCTCCTGTTTATGCATGTGTGTGCATGTACATACACGCCTCCTGATTCGGAAACCTGATCGCAAACCGGACGTTTGCGCCCGGCTTAAGAAAGGACACAACCGTCCGTATGCAGTCCGAAACCTGCACTGCGCCGCAGCACCAAACGCGTAAATTGAAAGAGCCCTTAGCGAGTTTTTCTTTGCCTTCAAAGTGTCATAAACGCAGAGATCATTCCAAAAAAAAAATAGAAAATAAAGAACAGGTGTGACGACCAGCAAAAAAGTACTACCTAAAAATATGTTCAAACTCTACTAACGTTTAGAATGAGTACTCAAGTAAGTACCTAAAATGTTTATTTGAATTTTGTCGTTGTTAAATGCGAGACATTTTAAAAATATAATGTAATTGTCGTAGTTATTTATTACCGAGTATGTGATGTTGATAGGTACTGTTGTTAATAAATATTATTTTTAGATTCGAACTGCGTTTTATTTTAATATTTTTTAAGTTAAGATGACGCGCAGGGCGCTGTGTTCTCTTCATCTCAATCTTGTTGTTCGATGTGACGCGCCGATGCGTCATTGGCCTCCCGTAAACGTAAAGGCGGGTCTACGCTAGACGAACCGAGCACGAGCGAAGCACAAGCGAAGCCGTTCGCGGCGTCAAGTGGTGTTCGAGGCTTGTAAGTCGGTCCACACTAGACGAATTGTGTTCGGCTCGTGCTCCGCTCGTGCTTGGCTCTCCTAGTTATGACGCGCCTAGGGCGTCATTGTCCATGAGTCGGTTAAGGTAAACACTACAGCTTCTTATGCGGTTGTAATAGGAGCGATATTGCAACAAAAAAGTATATTCTGATGTGCTGGCGACTGCGCCTTTATTACATGTCTCTTGAAATAAATTATTTGACTTGGATATAGTTACTTGTGCAAGTATATCGTAATGTGGCTACTACCTATTTACTGACGACGCGCTATATACAAAAGTAGTTATTATTTTGGTCATTAGAGGTCTCCTTTTCGTTTATTATTTTTTCTCTATGAGCACTCGCGTGCACGGCAAGCCCAAAAGTTTTTACAGATCGCCTAGTTTATAAATGGTATGTAATGTAATGCGCCTTCAGCTTAGGTACAATGTGATAGGATAGGGCCTAGGCCTTCAACCTTAATATGTCCAAGAGACCTTATCGCAGAATTTTTTAGATTAGCTATGTATAATTATTGAATTTGTACCTGTACAAATTACATATAGTAAAATATTTTTCTTTTTTTAAAGTAAGTATGGAATTTCTTTTCCATTCTTCTTCGAATTATTTGACGACTTTACTCATCGAAATCTTTCTTTCTCATTAGGTAAAATGTCCCTGCCGCAAAATTTCGATAATCCTGAGGAATATTTTGAAAATTGCTTAAAATTCTTTGAAGAATATCAGTATTTATTCATTTACCCGAACACAGATGTACTAATACACGACATTCTGGACAAAATCACTATAAAAGATGAAGGAATTGATATTTTTAATAAAGAATTCGATTTGGGCGACATAAGTGATGAATTTTTAAGCACTTTTTTCACAAAACTAAAAAGGTTTCAAATCTTCTATAATGATATTCAAGAAGATTTGTCGGAGAACAATATAAATATGCCCGTTAGTCCTAAGAAAAAACATGAGATATTATATCTAGCTAAGGAAATAAAAGAAGTATGTGAAAATGTTGGCTGTGAAGTCGTTGTAGACTTTGGATCTGGATTGGTAAGGAATTTCTCGTCTTTCTTATTCACTTACATAATAATTAAACAAACATCTTTTATTCATGGTGTTAGGCGGGTAGTTTAGAAAACCACATGAGGCTAAACGTTATGTGCACTGATGTACCGTCAGTCAGACGAATAATTTATTAGTCATGGGTGGGTATCATTTCTATGAGTTACATACCGATGCCGAATTTACGTGAAAATGAAAATCCAAAATGGCTACCTTAATACGGGGTGGCAGGAAAAAAATAATTTAATCGATGAAATAATGTGTCTTGCCAACAAGGACATTAAATAAATTATAATTCAGTAAATTATAGCCCTTTTGGTAAGAAACTACAATATTTCACGTTACAATTATTGCTTTTAAAGTTTTGTCCCAATTTAACTCTATTATTCACCCCGTTTTACGACCCTATCTACAATACGGCCGATGTATCTTGGCGGTTCTGAAGTTAGCCGTAGGCTGCGCAGTAGACAATTTCATTCTTAAAAGATTCATTGCGCAGCTAAACAGCTAATTTCAGAACCGCCAAGATACGTCGGCCGTACTATACTCCCCTGTAGTACAAGGGAATAGAATTTAATAATCTAACATTCTAACCGTTTTTCATGTTTTTTCCAGGGCTACTTGGATCAACTTTTATTTGAAACAACAAACTACAAAATATTAGGAATTGAATGTAATGAAAGTCATTACGTTGGCGCCAAAATACGACAACGGAAATACCATGCAAACTCCACAGATAACGTAAAATATATAAAACATACCGTATCAGAAAATTCTAATGAAAATATTCAAAGATATTTGCACGATAAGTTTCAAAATCATAGGGAGTTTTGCATAACTGGGCTCCATGCTTGCGCCGATTTGACTATAGACGCCATCAACTTATTTTTAAAGATGGCTGATACGAAAGCGATGGTAATAATGCCTTGTTGCTACCACAAAATGGTCGGCGATGGTAGAGTTTTTAAAAACTTTCCTTTAAGTAATTGTCTGAAAGGTACTTTTGGAAGATTTAAAGGGGAAGAGTATATAAGGGTGCCCTTTTTAAGACTGGCTGCTCAACCGCCATCTATGAACGATAAGTTGGAAGATTTAGTTTTCAATTTATTGTCAAGAGCTGTGCTGCAGACATTTGCGTTTAGACGTAAGTATGATGATGATTGTTTTCAGTACTTACTGCTTTTTAATAACTTATAATAAAAAGCTTTATGAAGCTTAGCTTGGCACATACAAAAAGAATCTTAAACATGCGCCCGCGTCCAACCGCTCGCTCGCAGGCCTCGTCATGATCGCGCGTGCCGTTGAGGTGGACGCATGCCTTTACCAAGGGTTTCCACAATAGTCTATAACTATACATACACAAAACGCCGTACCTATTTAACTTTTGACTTTTTTACAGACAATTGCAAACTAAAAAGAAATAAACGAAAAGCTGTAAAAACTAAAAACATGGGTAACAATTTTGAAATGTACATACAAGATGCAGCCACTAACGGATTTACTTTGATCAAAAATGAATCTTTTTGTACAGAAAATAGAGTCGAGTATCCTACATTTTTACTAGAAGAACTTAGGACATCGTGGAACCAGTTAACTCAATTGACGTTTAAAAAGGCGGGAATTTTTATTTTGTTGCAAAGTTATTTGCAACCTATAGTTGAGAATTTTATTTTATATGACAGACTGGTTTATTTACATGAAAGAGGCGTAAAACATTGTGAATTCAAAAAAATATTAAACGTTAAAACATCGCCCCGTTGTTTAGCTCTAATAGCATATAAATAAATGTAGATAAAAATACATAAATTCGTTTAATTTCGCTTGCTTTTGTACTTGATGTAATTTTTTTTTAATGGTATTCCCATTATGTCCTTTTTTTTTGCTTTTAACTGCGACTTAAATAAAAACGTGTCGCGAGACCCTGAAAACTAAAAATGAAAGTAGAAATACCTAATAACTATGAAAAGAGGCAGGCTGTAGCGAACCACAAATTCACTCTCCCGCTGCGGTTGCGCCTTGCGCGGTCCAGCCAGTGAGATGTATTGAGATGACTTTTAAAGGTACCTAAGCGTCCACTTGTCGGTATCGGACGGATCGCACGCAACGGATCGTAGTATTCTTTGTATAGAAACTCATATAAGTGCGTCCACCTGTCTGCACCGTACGCATCGCACATCGGCAATGCCGACACTGCTCCGAGAGGCAACTTTTGCGATGCGTGCCGATGACGTCATACGGAATGCCGACTAGTGGACGCACCCCGCGCGCTCGCTGTTGTTGTTCTTCATCGCTTTTCTCCATTCTCACAGTGTCCACACGTGCGCTCACTACGAAAATCCGTATGAACTGGCATCGTCAATCCGAATGATGGTACTCACCGTCAGTAATCCGTACGCTGCCGAAATAGTGGACGCACTGTGAAAAATTTATCCGTTTGATGCGATCCGTCCGATGCGTACGATACCGACAAGTGGACGCTTACCTTAAGAATATATTTTTTTTAATCCAAGATTATAAACCCTTGTTCTTTGTTTTATAGTAACGTCTCTCATATGAAAAATAAATAAATATTTTGTGCTTCAACTCCACATTATTATTAATAGTAAGTAATAAATTAAAAAATAGTTTTAAACTTTCTGCGTGTAACACGCTTTTTATTACTAACAGCCAACAGGCAAGCAGTCAAGCAATAGCTTGGCTGTCAACATCTGTCATCATGACGCGTAAGTATCGAATCTAATCCAAAAAATAATTTATTCGAATAATTCATGCGTGCTAATTAGACGCTATGTATGGATAAGTAAAAAGTATACTTCCATGTATTTATTCTTATTGCGGTGGCTTGTTGATTGTGATTCAATTTTACAAATTACTGACTCTGGATACAAGATTTCACGAGGTACGACAACCACACAAAGTTAAACAGAAACTTATAAGTAACAAGTTCTTAACTTTTCCATGAATTAAGAGGATTGAAAATCAGTTCAATTGCCCAGCTTGACATCAACATGGACAACAATTTAGGTGATTACTGTCGCCTCTGCGCTGATTTGAAACAAACTAGTGACCTTAGCAACATGGAAACCAATACAGAAAAATGCCAAGAAATCGTCAATAAGTTAAGGCGATTTAATATACATGTAGATTTTAATAATAAGTTGCCTAAAACTGTGTGTTTAGAATGTATTAACTCTTTGGAACGCGCGTATGACTTTGTGACGACTGTGCACCTTGCACAAGAGGCTTTTGAAGACTATGATAGTTCGCCTAAGAATGATGAGGCTGGTTCGGAAGATCAAACTATAGGTGATAGCAATAAAGATGAGGTTAGCAGTAGTGAAACTGAAAAAACTGCCCTTAATAAAGAAACTGAAGCAACTGGTAAAGATGAAATTAAAAACGACGCTATAACTGAACAAGAAGAAGAGAATTCTACATCCAAATCGAAAAAAGAAATAGAGACATCTAAAAAAGGAATGAATACTACAAGAAAAAGAATAGCTAAATCAAAACCTATAGCGTTAGAAAAAGTAACCGCACGTAAACATAGAAAAAAACCTAAAATTTCAACGAATGTAGACTTAGACACATGGTATGACTATAATTGGCTATGCGCTTACTGCGATAAGTACTTCCTGACTCCTAGCGAATTAAAAATCCATTCCATGCAATACCACAACGCTTGTAATCCGTATAGATGCTTTGACTGCAGAGGGCGAGGACTGCATATGGATAACTTTGTAACACACATATCTAAACACCGCCCAGTTCTGACACGCATTTGCTATAAGTGCAACTTAAAATGTGGAACTTTAAAAGAAATGAAGACTCACAAAACTACACATTGGGATACTGATTACGTTTGTATCGGATGCAACACATATTTTTATAACCAAGATGATTTAGATGAACATACGAAAGCATTTTACAAGAACTCACAAGCAGCAAGTTCAGCGGCAGTCAAGGAAAATGACAGCCTAAAATGTGTCTTATGTAAAAAGACATCAAAGTCTAGAGCTCTACTCAACAGGCACTTGTTAATACATACGGAAAGAAAACGGGGCCACGTTTGTGAAACGTGTGGTGACAGCTTTTACAATAGGAAAGAATTGAATCAACATGTAACTGTACATTCTAATTCAAGACCGTACAAGTGTGAAATCTGTAAATTCACATTTAAGATAAAATATGACCTCAAAAAGCATGCTGCTGTACATTTTGGACCTAAACGGTTTGCTTGTGAGCAATGCGGCAAATGTTTTCGGTTATGTAAAGAGTTAGTGGTCCACAGTGCAATCCACAAGGACACAAGACCGTACAAGTGCTCACATTGCAGCAATAGTTTCCGTTTCAGACATCTAATGATACAACATTTACGTTTGCACTCTGGTGTTAGACCGTATTCTTGTGACATTTGTCCACTAACATTTAGGAACTGGTCAAATTTCAACAAACATACAAGAGATGTGCATGGTGTGGATCACTCAAAGAGAAAGCATACATCTGATGGACTTTACGCTGTAGATCCGGAAACTAATGAGGTTATATATCCCGATATGGACAAAGTACTTGAATGGAAGAAAAAAATATTGGAAGACAGAAGGAAAGGCAGACCAAAGAGAAAAGCTAAGGAGAGTAAGACTGTAACGGAGCCTGATAAGAAAAGTGAAGGTTGAAGTATTTTAACATTTAGGTATATTGTGTGGTCAAGAATTTTTGCGAATGGAGGTATAACTAAAGAAATAAAAGTCCTGGTGCAGCGTTTTCGGCCCTGCCCTACCCTACCACAGCTACATTATGATGAAGCATTGTATACTTGTACATATTTTATTTTGTAAATTCCACGCAAACAGTCAAGAGCTCTGAATACAGGATTTATAAAAATAACTTTGTATTGTGTGTCTAAAAGTACAAAGGTTTAAGGCGGATACAGAATAATACAGATATTGCGAGGCATGCGCCGCGCACGCCTTGCAACGCACGCACGCCTCCATAAAAGTTTACTTCGAATAAAAATAAAACTGGCGCACGCTCAGGCAGGTTGAATGAACGTCCACACAATGCGAAGCATGAGATGAGCGCAGTGCGCTGCGCATGGCTCGCAATGTCTGTACGCGCCTTTACAAAATACATATTCTGAACTTTATATAGGGTTGCCATTCCTGCGGGATTCCCCGGACTTGTCCTAATTTATATTGCGTCCGGTTGGAGATTTCACAAAACCTTTTATGTCGGTGAAATCCCGATTTTAATTGAAAGAAAATCAATAAAATTATGAAAATGTAAACGATTCTCAGGGGCGCCCGGGATTAAAGGACAATGCTCAAAAATGTATGGACCAAAAACCCGGAATCGATTAAAACGATTTATGTGTGGCTAGGTATAGTGAACATACTATATCCCAAATTCAATATTTGTTTTCGATTAAACAATCACCAAGTACTAAAAAAAAAATCGTAACTAATTGACTTTAGTCTTAAAAATCCATGATATTTAGAGCGGCATTGTGCGTAATATTGAGAGAGATTTGAGAGTAAAGTACATTATACATGTTTACTGATTACATGAAACATTATTTGCATATATATATATTTATATATATTATATATCTAAAAAAACACTACACAGCTAGGTTTTTTGAAAGTTATGTAATAGTGTCTTGATATATATAATATATATGTATATTATATAAATAATATATATATTTTAAAAAAAACCTATGTACTGAATTCTGTAAAACTACTGTAGTAGCGTCATATCAGGTGAGATATGATCTTTTTTAAATAAAAAAGAGCTCATATATACCTATGGTAATTCATTGGAATTATAAGGCTATTAACCTAATAAATGAAAAAAACTTACGAAGGACTGCGTGGGGGACAGGGTCGGTCAAGGTTTTGCTACCTGGATAACAATGGCGCGCATAGATAAAACATCTTCTATCTCTTTCTTTCTCGCAAATTGTAATTCCTTATCTGTATTCCCCATCTCTTTCATGAGTGAGTGAGAAACTAACATAATAACAAAACAATGAACCTGTTATTAACGCACTCCGCTATAATTATTGTTATATGCTACTGGCCTGTTCGGTTATAGTTTTATGCGAAACAAATTGCATATTTGCGACCTCTGATATATGGTCTATCTTCTTGTACATAAATTATTTTAATCGACTCCGGGTTTTTTTTGGGCATCCTCCTTTCACCCAAATGTTTCGGGTTGATGGCAGCCATACCTCTACATTACTGAAACTATTTAGATCTATTTAACTATAGTATTCATTGATCTCTAAGGCTATAATCAGTCGTTATAAATCCTCTGGATTACTCTCCTTTTGTCTATTAAGGACACCCAATTTTTTAACCGACTTCAAAAAAAGGAGGAGGTTCTCAATTCGGCCGGTATTTTTAAATAGTTATATTCAAACTGTTGTGTTCAGTCAACAAAAGAGATAGGTATGCAGGGTCGTCAGATTTAGTTGTAGTTTTCTTGGAAACCGATGGATGTTTTCTATGTAATTTAATTTAAAAAGTAGATAATAAACAGTTCATTAATTAAGTTTCAATCGAAGACATCCATCGGTTTCTAAGAAAACTTCAACAGTTGAAATTTTTTATATAGTTACTATATCTGACGACCCTGGATACCTATCCGTTTTATTGACTGTACTTATTCATCCAATAAAAGAATATAATTATGATGTACTGTAGATCGTCTAATAAAAGTACTGGTAAAATGATATGGTGTTTAATTTTTTAAAGAACATGCCTAAATTACTAAGGATAACGAGTTATTTTGCATCTGTAGCAACGGCGCGGGCAGTAAGGATAAAGCAAGGTGATTGATCAATTTTGAGGTGATGAATGTGAAGCAATGGGACATAAAAAAAAAGCATGTAAGCAAAAATAGTTTGGAAAAATGAGGGCGCCACTATCACTTTAAATTAATGGTCAATAAGCAAATTATATTGAAACAAATTTTAATACTGCCGAACGCTCTCTTTATCTAGATCTAGATGTGAATGTGACGATTGTAACAGCACTAACCATATTTTATTAATGGAATGTTTTTTAATATTTTCAATTTTTTATATAAATAAAATGGGCCTTTGTGTAACTGAGTTCTTATATTTTCCACATAATTATGCTGAACGTCGCCTACATTTTTAGACATCGATAAAAGTGAAAAGATGTACAACAACGTAAACAGTGCTGCCACTCCTTAGGTGGTATTAGTTCTTTGTAACACCCATAGAGTAAAGTAATATATCGGTTATAGAGAGCCCACTCGCCGACTTTTTTGTAGACCGCAAATGTCAATTGATCAGCAAAATAGCGCCATCTATTAACGCCATCCGCAAACTTTTACGTATGTGTGTGTGAAGGTACTACTGCATGTATGCATGTGTGTGTGTGTAGGTACAGTGAGTTCAGTCCTCTCCACCAAAATATACTCAATATGCAGTAGCAGTAAGTTATAGCAATTAGCTAACACACCTTTGAATAAATGGTTGATATTTATAAGAATACGTATCGATAGAATTTTATAATTATTTACTCATATAAAAAAAATAGGTTTAAAATTCTATCGATTCGTATCCTCTCTCTCAACCATTTATGCAAAGGTGGATCAGCTAATTGCTATAACTTACTGCTACTGCATATTGCGTATATTTTGGTGGAGAGGACTGAACTCAACGTGGATCGGCGGATTAATTTCACGAAGAAAAACACAAAAATAGAACGAAAACTACAGACATGCGCATACGCAAGGAGCAGTCGCCATTTTGTGACTTATTTAATCAACCAAATCCAATTTGCTGTGTTGCTAGTAATTGTAATAGTAAGGCATTTTTTATAATATAAACAAATATTTGCAATTAATAGATAAGAACATATTTGCAATTATAAATAAAATCTCTAAATACAGTTATAAAACTACTATAATTAATTTATATTATTAACCACAATTTAGAATTCATCGATAGTGTCGCCATCTATGGTGACAATAAGTAACTATTATAATTTGTTTTCGGATGGCGATATCAGATGTCGCATTTTTAAAAAAAAGCCTATATATCGGTCACTGTATGGGAGTGTCCTCCCCCTGGTAACACCGTTTTAGATTTCTCGCTATGGTTGGTCTTTGGTCTGCTACCTATTCTACCTATACCGGAACAGTCCATTCTGTCAATGCTGTCAACTGTCATCAGTGTCAGTCAACTGTCAACAAATGTGCATACTGAGCTATAATCGACTTTATTAATTTTTAACTTTCTATTAGACAAAGTATCTGAATAATCTTTCTGAGTTTAATGGTCAACATAATACCTACGCGATATTAATAAAATTGTTGGGGTATCTTCCCCAAAAGCAGTAGAAGAGGAGTTGAAATAAACTGAACTTGGGTCATCTCTGTTCTGTAATTCTGTATTGTTCAGATTCCTGACTTCACTCGCTTCAAGTCACTTGGCCTTCGTCACTCATGTTTCCGCAGTAACAACCTGTAAAAATCTGCTGCATGACATAAAATATATTCCAAAATGAATAATACGGAAAACGTGCACTGTCGCCTTTGTGCAAAGTTAAAACCTCTGAATGAACTAACAAATCTTCAGACTGACGAGGAAACGTGCCACAAAGTCGTCACTAAACTGTCAAGGTTTAATATAGTAATGGATTCCCAGGAGAATATATTGCCAAAGACAGTTTGTTTAATGTGTTTAAATTCTCTAGAACAAGCCTTTACTTTTGTAACTGCAGTTGAACAAGCCCAGACATTACTAAGCGATTATATTCTAATACAAATAAGAAGTGTAAAAAATGACACTTACGGTGAAGACACGTTTTATGAGCGATCAGACAATGAAACAGTTAACATTAAAGTTGAAAACAGGCGTGACCCGATGGATTTAAACGATGATAGCTCAAATGAAAACACAGAAGAATTTAATGTTGATATTAAGAACACCGCACAACCGTCTACCGTTACTGAAGTAAAGATTAATATAAAAAATGAAAGTGATGAATATGCTGATATAAATAATGTTGAAGATAATAAAAATATAGTTGACTGCAGTGAGAATCATGGTATCAATGTCCAAAAAAATGATTTTGTAATCAAAGGTAATTTTTTTTCTGAATTTAAGGAAGTTCCCGTAACATTTTCACTGGAAAAAGAACACAATTCTAAACCAATTCTTCCATTGGACAATATTGTATATTGTACTGATCATGTAGATAAACAAAGTCATAGTACTGCCGGCACTTACGCTTTGGGTACAGATGCACAACGTATAGAACCTATGGCAGTTCCAACTCCACCCAAAGTTGTGGATACTACATTATATTCTGAAGAGTACATGAATAAACAAATAAATCGATTGAGTGTAATACCCGTGCAAAGCCTAAAAATGACATGGATGGATTATGAATGGAAGTGTTCGTTTTGTGGAACACTTTTCTCTAATATTGAAGAGCTACAAACGCACTCCATGAGGTACCACAACTCCTGTAATTCCTACCAATGTACCGATTGTAAAATCAAAAAGCAGCGCCTCAATGCTTTCATCAAGCATGTCAGATCACACAGAAAGTACTTACATTATTCTTGTTATAAATGCTTTGAAAAATTTCCTAAAATGATGGACACCTTACAGCATAAAGCGAAAGTCCACGAGAACTCAAAGTTCATTTGCTTGGGATGCAACACTCCTTTCCCTAGTAACGCAGAATTAGATGAACATGTCAACAAATATTACAATATTCTTTGGAGAAAAAAAACATTTATCTTTAATGAAAATCTAACATGCAGTACATGCAGTAAGGTCTGTGCAAATGTTACCGCCTTGAGAAATCATTTAAATACGCACAAAGAGAAGAAACGAGACCGGCTATGTGATCGATGTGGCAAATGCTTTGATAGTGATCCAACTTTAAGAGTTCACATGGATACACATACTGAAAGGGTTTTATATCATTGTGAAATTTGTAAAACCACATTTAAGACCGTGTACTCGCTACGTTACCACGCTAGCATTCATTCTGGGATCAAACCGTTTGCCTGTGACGTCTGCAGTAAACGTTTTAGGAACAAACAGCAGATCCACAGTCATATGAGACACCATACAGACTATTTTCCTATTACTTGTACAGTCTGTGGCAAGAAGTTTCGTACAGATCTGCGTCTACAGAACCATATGCTGCAGCATACAGGAGAGAAACCGTTTTCATGTGACATTTGTCCGAGAGACTTTACAAACTTGTCCAACCGTAACAAGCATATGAGACGTAAACATGGTATTGAGATGGCGAAGAGGAGGCAGCCTATTATAAAACAGCAAACGGCTGATGACCTGACCTCTGACCTGTCCTCTGACTTAGCTACAGGAGAAGCTATATTTGCTGATCTAGACAAAATGAATGAATGGAAAAATAAAGCTATAGAACATCAAAGAAGTAAAAAGGCAAACAACAGGGCTAAAAAAACTAAAGTGATTGACAAAGAATGCAATGAAAATTGATCTTTATTACTTAGGCATAACTAGGTATATTTTAAGGCAAGTACATCCGTTGAGACTACTAACCCAGCCCACAGTATGGACGAATCTGAAACTTTAGTCAGTATGACAAAAAAAAAAAAAACTAGTGGACCCGGCAAATTTCGTCCTGCCCGGAAAAGCAGTGCCACATTAAATATGATACATACCGATAGTAGCGCCACCTACCGGGTCCAATTGTGTTTTCAAACCATCCAGGAACCTATTGAAATAGCCACACAAAATTTCACCTAAATCGGTCCAGCCGTTTAGAAGTTAGGTGAAACACGTACAGAAGTATTATAATTATAATATTAAGATAAGTTTCAAGTAGCGTTGTAAGTTGTAACGAAGGCGGATGCGGAGTTGACGGGCCTTGATTCCGCGGTTGCGGAGGTTAACGGAGTAACGGAGGCGGAGGTAGAAGTGAATTGGAAAAAATATTAATTCATGTAATTTATATATTAATTGTCGTCGTCAATACTAGTTTTAAAGTTACAGAACATCTGTATTTTATTTTTTGTCGTTGTACACGTAATAAATAAAACTTTATTATTTACAACAAAGTTGTTTTCTTGTGCCTATAGCTCTTGAAATGATAGACTTCTAGCTTTTAGCCGTGTAAAACGACGGTTAACGCGGACGCAGACGAAGTCGCGGAACCAAAAGTAGCCTATGTCCTTTGTTGAGGTTCACACTTACCCTGTACCAAATTTCACACAAATTGGTTCAGTAGTTTAGTCGTGAAAGCGTAACAGACAGACAGACAAATAAGGTTACTTTTGCATTTATAATATTACTAGCTTTTGCCCGCGACTACGTCCGCGTGGAACTTGTTTATATCGTACTTGCATACAAACTTCCTCCCCCCTTTTCACCGCCATAGGGGGTGATTTCCGGGATGAAAACTATCCTATGTCCTTCCTCGGATCTTAAACTATCTCCATGCCAGATTTCATCAAAATCGATTCAGCGGTTTAAGCGTGAAGAGGTAACAGACAGACAGACACACTTTCGCATTTATAATATTAGTATGGACTAACTTTTGCCCGCGACTTCGTCTGCGTAAATTTCGGTTATCGCAGACGCAGATGGTTACGGAAGAAGTAGACCATGTAGGCTCACCCCCTATGACATGGGACTTAAAAATAACTGGCGAAATGTGGTTGTACTAATAGGTACACCTCTGCCTAACCCTTTGGGGATTACAGGCGTGATGTTATGTATGTAGACCATGTCCTTTCAATTATTTAATTCAATCGTGATTCGAAAGACACGTGGCGCCATCTATTATAATAAGAACGTTTTGTAGTTTTCCTCGGGAATAGTACATTTCTCTCGAGATGAAAGGCACCCTATGATCGTTTCTGTATACCTAACAACGTATATGCAAAATTTTAGGATCATCGGTTTTGTGGTTTAGGTGTAAAAAGGTAACAAACAACAAGGTAACAGACGGCACGGTTGGTACCTACATTGGCTGAACGATTGGCTGCTGTGCTGCGTGTAGCGGGTTTGATTCACGCGCAGAAAAAAAAATGGTCTACAGGCAGTTGTTCCGGGTTTCGCTGTTTCTTTTGGTGTATGTACGTACGTTTATGTTTGTAAACGCACCGTTTCTCGTGATACAGGAGAAATTTCTAGTAGGGCAGTGTTTTAGTTAAAAAAAAAACAATCCGTAGGGACGACACATGTGTTTGCACAAACTTGTGTATTTAACTCCAGCGTAAAATGTGTCCAGAAGAATGACAAACAAGAATAATTCTTTGACCCTGCTAATAGTCGAATTTAAATTACAGCAATCAAAAAGAGATGTAGTATTATAACTTATCATTTATTCAGTAAACAAAATCTCAGTAAATCATTATAACTTATACATCTACAAAATTCTATTTCATACTTAAAAACAAAATTATCAATTAATAACTCATAGCACCCACAAAAAAAAACTAAATGTAGGTAATTGAAAAATAAAAAAAATATTGTAAATGTAATTTTTTAAAAAATGTAAACATAGGTAATTGAATAATAAATAAAGTACATATTTTTTTTATAATTAATGGTATTACAATTGGAAGTTTAAAATTATGGATACAAATGTAACATACAGACAAACATATGTGTCCATAATGGTGCCGTCACAGAATAATAGTACAGATCAGCTCAAAACAACAAGCAAAAAGGTACACTCACACACTACCTACTAACTAGGCCGATTGCCAGGCATTAGTGTAAAAGATGTCTATGTGAACCTGTGTGGTTATCATTGAATGGAGCCGACCAATATACAGTGTTGTTTTCAACCTCTAAAGCACACTCAAACATTTTATTGTACTACGGAGACATTTACGTTCATCAATATAACCTATTTTCTGCACATATTCTCAGTCCACCTTCACATTATTATCTTTTCTTAAAATTTTGTTTTTAAATTCAGTTATTTTGTCCTCAGCGGGCACAATAACCTCTCCAGTTACCGGGTCGATAGGGTACGTCCCATCAGGAGTGCGTTTTTTCTTCGCCATGTCCGTTGCGTGTCTACGTTTCATATGCTTGTTATAATTCGACCAGTTTGTGAAGTCACGTTGGCAAAGAGCACAAGAATAAGGTTTTACTCCAGTGTGTTGGCGCAGATGTTGATTTAGTATTGTTTTAAAACGGAATCCTTTGTTGCAATAGGAGCAAACGTGAGGATGTGAGTCCGTGTGGATTATAGCGTGATTAGTAAGTTGACGTTTAAGTCGAAAGCGTCTGCCGCATTGGTCGCAAGCAAACGGTTTACCTCCGTCATGAATAGCGATATGGAGGCGTAAACGTCTTGAAGTTTTAAAGGAAGATTTGCAGATTTCACACTGGAATGGCCGCAAGTCAGTATGCTGGACCATATGTCCTGCTAAAGACCCTTTCTGGAAGAAACATTTGCCACAAACTTCACATGTGTGGTCTTTTTTTCGGTCCGTATGTATTAATAAGTGAGTGCTCAAACTAGTTTTAGTTTTGCAAATCTTTTTGCATATAGGGCATATCAAACTATCATTTTGCAATTGCACTGGCGGACGAGGTTTTCTAGCGCGTGTTCCTCTGAAATATGTGATAGTATGATTACTTAATTCCTCTTGACTATCAAAGCTCATATTGCATCCGAAACAAACAATATTTGTTGTTTTGTGAGTTTCTCTGTGTTTGTTCGCTGCTATCACTGAACCGAATACCTTGAAGCATTTATAGCAGGAGAATCGTAAGAACCGTTTGTGCTTTCTCACGTGTAAAATAAAACTGTCAAGACGTAACTTCCTCATTTTACATTCCGTGCATCGGTATGGGTTACAGGTGCTGTGGTATTGCATAGAATGAGCACGTAGCTCGTCTACCGATGGAAACTGAGTTTCGCAGTAAGTACATAGCCAGTTAAAGCTCCTCCAAGTCAGTTTCAACTGTGATAACTGTGAAACGTTCGAATTATTGCAGTTATTCTGAGCCTTCTTGGTTACTGTAGACACCTTTTTATTTTTCGGTTTTAGTAATTTAGATGTAGAACCTTTTTTGTCAGATTCAACTTTTATGTTTAGAATCTGTTCATCACTGTCGTAACTAGCTGGAGACTCGTAAACAAAGTCGTCATCAGAAAGATTTTTTTCTTTTTTTATCTGTTTTGTTAAAATGAAATCGTTTAAGGTTGATTGGGCTTTTTCCACACCAGTAACAAAGTCGAATGCACGGTGTAGTGAGTTAATACATGAGTAACAGGCCATTTTCGGCAAAATATTGTCATTGAAATTCATTTGAACATTGAAACGACTCAATTTTGTAATTATCTCTCGACACTTTTCTTCGTCGGATTCCAAGTCAAAGAGTTTGGCGTGCGGCATCAAGTCGGCGCAAAGGCGACAGTAATCATTTCCGCTTGTACTCATGTTGGAGTATCGAGGTGATTGTTATTGTGCAGAGATCGACATTTTTCAGACTATCGAAAACACAAAGAATTTACCGTCTTAGCGTTTCGTACTTTTCGTAGGAACTTGAGTACCTATTTTGTTTGACATTGACAGAAAGATGAGATTGGATTTTTGGACGACATAATGTATAGTGTTGTTCTTCCACTGTACACGGATTAGTAAAATAAAACATTGTAGGGTTGGGCTCAACCAAAAAGAAATAAAAATAATAATATTATTATTGTGCTTTTTCTACATTAGTTTAATAATAAATTCTTTCATAATTAACTAATATACCTATCTAATCGAATTTAATAATAAATGGTTAAATGAGTCAATACGCGCAAAACCAATTCGGCAGGCCCGATTTGGCAGGTCTTTTATTGTTATTTTCGTAATATCCCGGATTCCCGGACAAGGTTTTTATGTACTGGTGCGAAGCTGGGTCGAACTTAGCTGCCTGAAAAAGAAGTAAAGACACTAGGCTTTATAAAATGACATTGGTTTCATCACTGTTCGACAATGTGGAAAACTGGGTCCGGGTTTATAAAAAACCGTTTAGCTCTTAAACTACAAAAAATCGCAGAACATACATGGGATGATTTAGGAAGGCGTGATAAAGAGATGCTTCCAAAATTTTTGCCTTTTTTGCCTTTCCTTCCAAAAAATTGTTTTTAGTATCATCAGAAAACCGTAATCGTTGCACCTTGGTTGCACCACTAATTGCATAGACAAGGAAAATCACTTTTTTTTTTTTTAACTGTCGGATGCAGATAACTGGCTTTGAAGTTCATTGCATAGGTAGGTGGTTCAAGTATTTCAAAAAATTGTACTTTTGGGTGCATGCACAATAAAGGGGTCGTAACAGTATTTAAAGTTTAGTTATAACATTTAAAACTAGATTTTGTAAAAAAAAAGTGCCATAAAGTTGGAACTTTGAATATCTCCGTAATTAGAACTTTCCCAGGTATGGTCTAAGTAAAAAATTTGATCTATATATAATTTTCCTATTCATAAATGAGCGACTCTATCATCTTGAAACAGCAAATCCTAATAACACTACTCAAATCAAATCAATGTACGCTGCGCAGTAGCATGATAACCATTTTCAAATCCTTTGGGATGAAGTCACACATGATTGTATTACATCATTCTCGTAGATTTGAAAAAATGAATACATCTACTGCAAATTATATGCATTCATCTGTGTGCTCTGAATGCAAACACAAAACTGTATACCTAATCAGTCAGCCATACAGTGATGATCCCTGACAAACTACTCGTTTATTTGCGGACAACGCGCAACGCAATGTCTGTTGATCACGCAACGTTCACGGTCACGTGGTTGACACGCGGTATCCAATCTTGGACCACCTGACGACAACGAGTGGATAGGTACCGAGCGACGAGGTGGTGCTGGTCGATGCCGGGTGGATGTAATGAGCTATGACCTTGGGGTCCCTCACATTAGGCGTGCGCGAATGGAGCGCGAATAGGCGTGGGGGACGCCTAATGCTCAAATGGGTTTTTTTTTGTAAAAACACTGCATCAGGAAAGTACGTAAAGAAAAATCTCGTATAATATACTAAAACTTTTATGATAATACTAAAAAATCGTGTGCGTTACCTACTTTAAAAATATAATATTGCATTTTCGTCTGAAGCTGTGTGCAACTTAAATTACGGTTATTGTACATACAAACTATAACATAAATATATCACTATTATTGACAATTTCTAAATAAATATGAAATTGATTATTTGTAAAATATTAAATAAAAATATACAACTTCTGTTAATATTATGCGATTCAAATGAGAATGAGATTTGTCCGTATTGACGACTTAACTGCTTTCGCCAGTAAAGGTGCAAACACACTGCAATTGATCAATGAAATCCATTGATAGGACAACTGATTAGCATATTGCATGCATGTTAGTTAAAAGGCCGCTGCATACGTGACGGGTTTTTATCCGGACGGGACGTGACGGGAAGTTTTGGAAACATCGTTGCATACAAAATGTATCCAAATACGTATATGTCACGGGAACATGGACGGGACGGGAACGTGGATGGGAAAAATCTCGTCGGCGACGATGTTTATCACGTCCCCGTTTAGCAATAGCAATTAAAGCCAATTCTTGAATTGAAAAATCCATCTTTCTTTGTTCACAACACTAGCACGTTAGATACGAATCAATGTCACGTTGCGTATGCGTTTGCACCACGTTCCCGTTTTGAACGAGGCAATCACGTGCCCGTCCCGCTCACGTCCCGTCCGGAGTATTTACCCGTCACGTATGCAGCGGCCTTAAATAGCGTCGTTCCTTTGACGTCGACCGATTAAGGGTCAGTTCACACCGAGACGCGACGCGACGCGACGCTGCGTGCACACTTTAAAAGAGCGACTCAAAATATAACTTTATTTTCTACACGAAAAGATACACATTTCATTGTAAGAATTTAGAATACGTTACAGCACGCAGCACTACGTCGCGATGCGTCGCTCTACGCCGCGCTGCGCCGCGCGGCGCCGCGAGACGCATCGCGACGCAGCGGTGAATCGCCGGTACGCCCGCACAGAATGACGTGCAAGAGCGGCGACGTTGCGATGCGTCTCGCGGCGGCGAGCGGCGCAGCGCGAAGTCACTGGCCTCTTCAAGTATCTTCACGTTGCGTCGCGTCGCGTCGCGTCTCGGTGTGAACTGACCCTAACACAACCACAACCTAAGCTACTCAAATCTATCTATACTAATAAAGTTTAAGAGATTTTTGTTTGTTTGTTTAAGATATTACTGATAATGAATAAAAGTTGATACCGATTGATAACAACGTGCTTGCGTCTTTACTAAGTTTTATATGGAATGTGCACTTATTCGAGAAAAGCTGTGACAAAACCTGGCATGATCTACTCTCGTTTGAATCGCATAGTACATTTAAATATAGAAAAAAATAATCATGTAACTCATTACATCAGTATATACACGTCAATTGTAAAAAAATGACGTTATTGTAAAATATTGCATTTGTATTATGGAAACTGATTGTCCTAGATTCCCGAATCGTCGGATTTAAGTAAGGTACCTTTTGTACTATACGCGTCACGAAAGATGAGACTTGTGTTGGAAATAACTTAATTACAACAATGATGTTGGCATGTGCCTAATACACATCATGGAGTTCATATGTGTCCCAGTATAAACTCTGCTGATATAGAATAAGTTTTCTAGACAGATGTCATATTCATATAACGTGCTTGTACTTCTGATCGTTTTCCTGTGCGGATGCACAATATATTTTGGAGTCTAATTGGTATTTTATTGAGTAGTCCACGGAATTTCCAACAACTTGGCACACCACACAAACTTTATTATTTCGTTATAAATATTAAATTATTGTTAAGAATTTTAATCGAAATGTCATCGAAAATTCCCTAAATACATACAAGAATTATGGATAACTATTTCGTACATCTATACCTGCGCAAGTTCCCTATTACTGACGCTTGTCAAGTCTCATCTTTCGTGGCGCGTATTGTACCTGATATCTGGAAAATAGCCCTCAATTATTACCACTCAGTAGGCCTAACACAAGTGCGCCAACGAAAAAGTATTCGATTCCAGACTGAAAATCGTCTAAAGTAATAGGAAATCGACTATTCCAATTGTATGACCGGTACTTGAAACCATTAACCAATAATTTGCAAGACTTATTAACTTCTGTAAAAAACACATTGTTTTAGCCCTGAAATTCGATTAATTTTCAATTTACTTATTGCAAAATTTGATTTTAAGTTGCTTTTAATTAATCATGAAATAGTTAATCAATTGAGTAGGCAAATAAAGAGACTTCAGAATTGGTTAATGCCATACAAGATCTTGAGGGGAATAGCGTTGGTGTCTAGTACAATAAGTTGTATGCGAAGACAGTGTCTGTGGTACGCTTGCTTACCAATCTAATTTGGAATTAATTCAGTACTGAATAAAGTTCTTGTTTCCAAGCAAAATCTGTCGTAAACTAGCGTTATTTGCGTTTTATTGCAACTTTTACCGTATTGCAAAATGGACCCTGTCAATTAAGTATTGAGTTCATTTTAGCTCAGCAACCTAGCCAAATCCATAGATATACACTGGTAAACTGCATTTTAAACTTTCACAACTTTAGCTAAATACCCTCTTCCTTTATAGCTTTCTTCTTGCCCCTCTTTCCTGGAATCATGATCTTAGTCTTCCATTCCTCAGTGCCAACTGGATCCTGAACCTGTATGATCTGTCCTGTCTCCGGATTAATAGGAAACACACCTTCAGGGGTAATCTTTTTCTTCGAAGTATCCGTATTATGTCTCCGTTTCATATGCTTGTTATAATTAGACCAGTTTGTGAACTCCATACCACAATGTTGGCAAGAATACGGTTTAGCTCCAGTGTGTTGACGTTCATGGTTCTTTAAAATCTGCTTAAATCTAAAGGCTTTATTGCAATAAGAGCAGACGTAAGGCATGGAGTCTGTATGTATAATTTTGTGAGCGTTCAACTGATACTGTAACCGGAAGCATCTTCCGCATTGCTCACACGAATAGGGTTTAATTCCAGAATGCATTTCAACATGTCGTCTCAACATATTCGGGTACAAAAAAGACTTATTACATATCCTACAAACGTGTGGACGGTTCTTGTCGTGTGAGAGGATGTGTGATGTGAGCGTACCTTTATTGTAGAACATTTTGCCGCAGCGGTCGCAGGTATAGTTTCTTTTGCGGTCTATAGTGTGTAGCTTCATGTGGTCTCGAAGACTGTTAGGATTTTTGTATACTTTCTTACATAAGTCACAAGTCAGGTCCTCTATAGTGATGGGAGTCCCAGGTTTTCGTCTCGGCCTTCGTTTTTGTTTCGTTATGTTGTAATCCTGTAAGTGCATCTTAAGAGAGTCCTCGTTTTTAAGTATTTCGCCGCAAAGAGGGCAGGGTATCTGTGATTTTTGGAAGTGATGCTTGAGGTGGGAGCTCATGTTATCGGTTTTTTGTAGCGCTAAGTCGCAGTAGTAGCAGTGGTTTCTGGAAATGAGAAAAAGTTTTTCTTAAGCAAAGATTGATTTTTTTAATGTATTATTTATTGCTCTTATAAAATAACAATAGTACTTAAAGTTCAAATCTTTTGGGGTTGCTATACACTTAAAACGAGAATGTTGAACCAAATAGGCTGCTATTTGGTTCAACATTCTCGATAAAACCGTTGATAACGTTGTATTGAAAATGCCGAACCGAATGCGCTGACCAGCTGTAGTGAATAGCGACCCTTACTAAAAAAAATTGGATTTCATAGCTTTCTGAAGTATAATGATTTTATTTTTATTTGTTGCAATGATTTCAAATACCAGCGTTTGCCCGTGACTTTATCCACATAGAAGTCACAGATCACTACATAGTATAAAACAAAGTCGCTTTCCCTGTCTGTCTGTCTGTCTGTCCCTATATATGCTTAGATCTTTAAAACTACGCAACAGATTTTGATGCGGTTTTTTTTAATAGATAGAGTGATTCAAGAGGAAGGTTTATAATACATGCATCCGTGCGAAGCCGGGGCGGGTCGCTAGTAATAGATAAAACACAATGCATGTGTGGTACTTGTCGGGTTAAACAATTTGATTTTTAATTTTAATGAAGATCATAATGCCTTATCAATAACAGACGGAGACGATGCAGCAAACATTTAATAAATCAGTTTTGCTTCTCCTGCTAATCTATTTTAGTTTAGTAAATTAATGGCTAACCAGTAATAAATCACAATATTTATTAAAACTTAAATTACAAGTTCATAGGATGATATTATAATGTTTTCGGCAAATAGGGACAGTAACAAAAACACTATGTCATGGGGTAAAATACCAGAATACACTTAAGCCATAAAACTACTGGAAAATACTATGACATCCACTATTGGATAGAGGCCTCTCCGAGTGATAGCTACAATGACCAGTCCTGCACTGCGGGTATCCAGCAGTTTAGAAGAACCTTATAAAGCATTAATATGTTATTGATAATAAGGCAATAGGATGGTAGTTTATATAAAGAAAAAAAAGGGGTTCAATTTTTTTTTTAATAAAAAAAAAAATACATACCTCAGAATCTTCCTGTGTTTCCTAACATGTTTAGTAAAGCTAGTGAAGTCTTCATTCCTCACTTCCTTACAATCGATACACATGAACGCAGAACATTTACCATGTACTACTTTACAATGAGATCTAAACATGTCAATATTTAAAAACTCTATATTACAGAAACCACACACCCATGGATATTCTTTCCATGATTTAACAACCTTTTTGCTCAAATCTGATAACTCTTTAGCATATATCGTGACGTTGGAGTTAAAGGACGCGTTACATATTGCCGCATCCAAAATATCTTGGACGTTTATCGAATCATCGTAACTTTGGTCATCTAAGTCTGGCTCTTCTTTGAGTTCATGTTTTACTTCCAATCTAACGTCTATTTGGGGCCTTTCTGAATACTTATTGCGGTTATTGTCCTCCAATTTGACGGTGGTAGAGTCGTCGTCGCAAAGAAAATCATCGTAAGCTGGAATTTTATCATCGTCAGAAAGGTCGCATTTACTTTCTTCGGTCGCTGTAAATATGTTGGATAGAACATCTTGTGCTCGCTTCACACTGTCCAGGAACTCGTAAGTTTTGTTCAGACTGTTGTAGCATATGAAACAAACTGTTTTCGGCAAAATATCATTGCTAGTTACGTTGACATACACAGCGTTAACAAATGCAAGTTTTAAGATTATTTCGTCGTGTTTTTCAGCGTCAGTCTGTAAGTTTAGAAGCTTTTCAGTGCTCTTAGGCTCGGCGCAAAACCGGCAGTATAAGGTTTCCATGTTATAAATTAAGATTAACCCATTACTAACATTAGTTTTCGTAAAATAAATAAGAAATATGTAGCCGTCAAACTCGCTCGGGTTTCGTCTTTGATAAAACAAAACTAACTAACCATAGACTCATATTTTTTGTTGGTTGGTCGCGATCATAGATTATACAGGTCGCGCGATGTCAGGTTGTTTCGGAAAGTTACGGTTTTTCTTTGTTACTAATAAATGTGTTGAATCATAAATATCAGGTGCAACTTTCGTGTGCCTGATATCTATCATTTTTATCAGTGTAAAAAAAAAAACAAACAAAAACACTATCAGTATCAAATCAATCAATAACATGTAGGTAGTTATGAAAAACAGAGGAAGGTTCTTCAAAATCAGAATGAATGAACCTATCTGTCGATTTTGTGCGTTATCAAAACCTTCTAATGAATTATACGACCTTACATGCTGGACAAACACTGAAATCCTTGCAGATATTAAAAATATAATAAAATTACTCAATTTTCAATTTGTGAATTTTTCTGATCATGCGTTGCCAAAATGGATATGCGTCGAATGCTATCAGAATCTAAAGGACTATTATTATTTTGTGGATAAAATTAGATTTGCTCAGGACGTTTTATCTTACTGGTATAATAATGTTGATCATGGCACAGGAATACTTAGGCAGTCGGAAATAGTTCAGAAAAGAGATGATGATTCCAGTTCAGAGGATGAACCCAATTTGGAGATTGATGAGTCCAATGAAGGTAAGAGCTTGCTTCCCTCAAGGGCGGATCCAGGGGGTCATAACGCCCCCCGTGGCTTAGTATTTCCTTTACCCCCTCCCCTTGAACGCTGGATCCGCCCTTGGCTTTCCTCAAGCGCAAAATTCGCGAAAAAAAAACATTTTGAACAACATTTAATATGGGACCAACCCTGAAATCTTGAAAAATAAAATTAGCGATTCCATACATTAAGATCATGATCACAATTTTGTAGAGAACAGCTGATAATTTGCCCCCAAATACATGTTTTCAGATGTCAGTTACATAAATTATTGAACTGAATTAATGAAACAGTACATACCTACTAAAATAAAAATAAAACTACTTGTATGTGACAAGTAGTTTTATTTTTATTTTAGTAGGTCGGGAACTCATAATAGGTAGTCGTCAACCTTTTGAAAAATATTTAAAATTCAAGTGCCTATTTTTAAATTCTTTACTGCAATTATTATTATGCTAGCTGCTTACTGCGACTTTGTATGTTTGGCTTTTTTCACCCATATTGAGTTATGTCTTTGATAATCTTAAAGATGTCTGTTTGTGTTTAAACAAACACACAAATAAAAAATCTCTTTAGTTTTATTATAATTTAATATTTTATAGTATACATTGTACAATTATATGGCATATTTGCTATAGTGATCCCTGTTCAAAAATGTTCTATGTAAATTGAAACATATCATATTTGAATAGTCAGCAAACTACACATTCAGCGAATTGCGAATTGAACACCAGGACTTTTTGATATATGTTTTGGGCGTTTGGCTGCAGCTGTGCTATATATCGTGGGTTCAATTCCCGCACGGAACAAATATCCGTATGGCCTATGGTAGGGCAGGGCACCACCGGGCACAAAAAAAAGGTCAGGGGGGGAGGATGAGGTGTTTAACACCCCCTGAGACGTCAAAGAGGGGCGCGCGTGGAACACTTCTCGGCGTCACCTAGGGTCCGGGCTGGATCCGCGCTGTGCCAACCTAATGCTTCGGCTATTTGCTGTCGCCGCTTCATTCAATTGTTTTTTCCAGGTGCCAACCAAGCCTCAGCTGTGGCACCAGCTCCGGCTGCAGCGCCACCAGCCGCCTGGTCTGGTGAGACCACAGTGCCATTCCATCAATATGTGGAGCATGTACGGGAGCACCGTTCCGAGTTGGGGTAAGTAGAAGGAGAAGGGTCCTCCGCGGTCCTTACCTGCGGAAAGGGAGAGAGACATTACGATATCTCTCCCGGCCCGCAATAGGCGCACCGGGTGACGGCAGAGAGCAGACAACGCCCGAACAAAAAAATAAAAATAAAGTAAAATCTTGGAGCTTGTAAATGGATTTAGTTAATAGGTTAGAAAAACATTACTTACATAAAAATTTTGTATACAAATGCCCAAAACAAAAAACAAGTTTGTATTATTTTTGAAATAATAAATAACACTCCTTTTTTTGGGGCAGTCGTGTAAAAAAAACTAAAGGCTGGCTAGTAAGGTTGGCTGGAGCTCACGACACAGGGTATCCTAGTGTGGGGTCCTAAGTAAATTATATATAGAATGTATCAACAAATATCAATAAACAATTCTCTTACCTTGTTCTGCGAAAACGAACCAACCCACATGAAAAATAAAAACCTCTCATTTTTTGAAGTAGTTAAATTACTACATTTTACAACACGACTTATAACATCACGCCTGTAATCCCCGAAGGGTTAGGCAGAGGTGCACCCATTAGTACACCCACATTTCGCCAGTTATGTTTAAGTCCCCATGTAATAGGGGGTGAGTCTATTGCCATCAACCAGGCACAAATCCAGACTGCTACTGGGAATTTCCCGATGGAAAACCCCAATAACACGGCCGACGTTGGAATCGAACCCACGACCTCTTGCTCAGCAGTCGCGCTTTGCGACCACTAGACCAACGAGCCAGCCTCGCCAAGTCCAAGCGTCACGTCTCATTATATATTTTTTTTACTTCCAGCGAACATAGTCAGATTGGCGACATAAAAACGATAGATCCTACCATCAAAACATACCCAGAATCATTCCTTGAACAAACAATGATTGTCCCACCGACTGCCAATGATGGGGCACCGATGACCCCCTCCCACACCCCCGCACCCCCTGCAACACCTGTCAGGGACTTGTCAAGATTCTTTGGACCCAGGGTACGGGAGAGAGTTGAGATCAACAGCTGGAAGGAATACCGTTGGGGATGTCAGTATTGCAGCTTGGAGTTTGAAGACGAAGCTGTTCTGAGGATTCACCTCAAGGAGGTCCATATCACATGCTTTGGGTTTAAATGCATGGACTGTAGCACGGTCATCAAGAAGTATGAAACGTTCATTAAGCATGTTACGGGTCATCGGCCTACACTAAAGTAAGTAATTTTTTTTCTATTTACATAACATCACGCCTGTAATCTCCGATGGGTTAGGCAGAGGCGTACACCCACATTTCGCCTGTTATGTTTTTAAGTCCCATGTAGGGACTAAGACAATCCATCGGTTTCTAAGAAAACTTCAACTATATCTGACGACCCTGTTGTATACCTATCTCTTTTGTTGACTTGACACGTAAGCACAACGTTTTGCGAGCATTATATAGCGCGCTATTGGCACCAAAAATAAAAGCCATTTCCCAGCAATTTTCGTCTCTCAAAGTAAGTTAGTTTATTAGTACAGAGGCGTACCAACAGAACATGGCGCCTAAGGCACGTATTATAATTGCGCCTTTTCGTAAATTGTCTTAATACTCGTATAAAAGATACACTAAATGAACAAGTCATAAAGTATAATGGGCATTTTTGTATAAACCCAGGGCCCATTTTTTTAACACTGCCCAACAGTGATGAAACCCATATCACATGAAAGCTCATAGAGTATATATGCTATCACGATTAATATGACTTATTGGCTATTTTTGCACCCCCCTTCGATAGGGGCCTAGGGAAGGGCCCTGCCTACTCCACCCTAGATACGTGTCTGTATTAGTATGCGTATTTAACGGCTGTATGACGTGTTTTTTTACTCCCCATATTATATAATTGTGTAGATGGTTCAGTCATGTTGAGAGGATGAGTGAAAGACGAATAACAAAAGGTATTTATAAGGCAGAGGTGAGTGGCAACGCAGGGAGGGGTCGCCCTAGGAAGACCTACACTGACCTTATTGGTGAGGTTCTTCAGAAAGGTCAGGTGCGCAGTACTCGTAACCGGCGTGCTTGTATGACGAGATGTATGAACGTGGATGAGGCGAAAGGAGTATGTAAGGATCGTAGCAGGTGGCATTCTGTGGTTTCTGCTTACCCCCATGGGAAGTAGGCGTAAGTTTATGTTTGTTAAGCTACATTTAAAATTATTCCGTTATTTTCAGAAATAGATGTCAATACTGCGACTTCGGTGTAGCAGATCGCATCCAATATGATCTCCACGTCCGTCAACATAGACTTGATTTCGAATGCGCCGTTTGTGGCGAATATTTCCACGATAAACAAGTCTCATGCGCACACAAGCGCATGTTCAAAGCTCCTAAGGCCAGCAGTACGGTGACATATAATGCAGAAAAATCTAAAAGCAAAGAATTGCCTTGTGACACCTGCGGGCTGATGTGCCTCGGCCTCGGGGCGCTCCGCCGACACAAGATAACTCATGCGAAGAATAAGGAAGAACTTACTTGCAAGATTTGTGGGAAGACGTTCCTAGTTCAAAGCAGTTTGAAGGCCCATAATTACAATGTACATCAAATAGAGACATTTGATTGTAAGGTCTGTAAAAAATCCTTCGGTACGGCAGTTGAGTTGCAAACACATGCAGAGTCCCACTTCAGTGCCAAGCCGTACAAATGCAACCAATGTACTCGAAGATTCCGACTCAACTATCACTTACAGAACCACATGCACCTGCACACTGACGAGATGCCCCACACTTGTCAGAAGTGCTTTAAAAGTTTTAAATACAAGAACGCTTTGGCCGTACATGAGCGTTCCCATTTAGAACCATATTATCATCCTCAAGCTTCATTTGCAAACCGTTCGGATTACAACACGCAAATTCCGACGCAAGAGTCGATATACCGTGCGCCTGCGCAGATGCCGATACAGCGTGATCCTGCGCAAATGCCGATACAGCGTGAGCCTGCGCAAACGCCGATACAGCGTGAGCCTGCGCAAATTTCGACACACCGTGAGCCTGCGCAGATGCCGATACAGCGTGAGCCTGCGCAAATGCCGACACACCGTGAGCCTGCGCAAACGCCGATACAGCGTGAGTCTGCGCAAATTTCGACACACCGTGAGCCTGCGCAAATGCCGATACAGCGTGAGCCTGCGCAGATGCCGATACAGCGTGAGCCTGCGCAAATGCCGACACACCGTGAGCCAGCGCAAATGCCGATACACCGTGAGCCTGCGCAAATTCCGACACAACAGCCTGTTTACCGTAAGCCTGCGCAAGCGCAGCCCGATGTCACGGTACGTAATTCAGAGGTGTTGAAGGGCTGGGCTGAAATCTTTTTGCAGAACGCAAATAGAAATATTTTGAATTAAGATTCCGGATAGTAAGTGATAGTGAGCTTAATTCTGCCAAAATGAGCTAAACCACAATCTCTCTCGAGTAAATACATCAAAATAATACCTATGCCAAATGTGTGTTCATTATTCAGTAATAACACTTCAATGTACAATAGCGGTCATAAGTGGAGTAGCAATCTCACAAAGCAATAGATTGACATTTTCAACCGACTTCAAAAAGGAGGAGGTTCTCAATTCGGCGCGTATGTTTTTTTTTTTTTTTTTTATGTATGTTACCTGATTTCTCAGCCAATTATGAATGGATTTGGATGATTCTTTTTTTGTTTGAAAGAGTATACTTCCGAATAGGTCCCATAGAAATATTGTCATGATCTGATGATGAACTTCGGAGATATGGAACGGAACTCCTTATAGAATCATAGCATTACTGTCGTAACAAGTAAAATTGCTTTGTTTATACGTGTAGTCGATGACTGACTGAAGGAAGAGAGGGGGGGGGGTACGTCAACCCCCCTCCTACTACTTTTCAAAATTAAATATATCGTGTGAGGTATTGTTTGAAAGGACTTTTTGTGAGGATTTCAAACATTAACACACAAGCACTAAAAAGTGAAAAATAAAAACTTTAGTTTTGGAAGGCGGTGGCTTAGGTTTAGTTTTTTGTTATGTAGATATTGCCACCAACTTCCAAAACTAAAGTTATTTTTTTATTTTGTAGTTTTTGAAGGCGGTTTTATTTTTTTGTAAAAAAGTTTTTTTAACTTACGACCTTTCGACGCCGTCTGCGAATTCTGAGGTGTTCGTAGGTACTGTGTTAATATATCACTTTACACGCAGATATAGGTACGGCCTGTACCGCGTGTTCACAGCAACTCAAACCTAAGCATGCTACTGCACTTATGACCGTGTACTGTACCCCGAAACCGATGCTCAGAATAGAATTAAAATTTTAAAAAATCATATCACATAATCAATAGTATAATATAATTATAATATCATATAGTTATATCGATAACTTCGTAACAAGAGAGGCATTTTGATGTGGGTTGGTTCATTTTTGCAGTATTACAACCAATTGTTCCGGACTGCAGAGAGCAGACCATTTATTTCACATGAATGGTATATATATTTCTATAACGTGTCAATATTATGTAAGTTATAATATTTATTCACTTTAGAATAGTCACGGTGGAAGGGATATCGCGACAAACTTTTACCCCTAGATTCAGTAAATATCAAAGTCAAAGTCAAAGTCACGATTAACAAATTTTATTACAAATAAAAAATAAAAAAAACTGCCTATAGAAGTGAAAACTTAACGTCACAGCATGTTGGTGACGCGGTCGCTTTAACATGTCGGTGGCGAAATTACAAGTTTTGCTCGCGGCTAAAGACAAAAAAGTTTGACCAAAAATCCGCTCTTCCATACATTTTTTCCAGTTGTAATTTTGTATGGAACAGTTGTTTTTTTTTAATAATGATATTCCTCCCACCTCTTCTACGATATGCTAAAGATGGCCACTGACTAAGCAGTTCGTCGGCAGTTCGCGATCGCAGAATGTCACATACTAACCGGTCACACGACAATTTTCGACTGCAACTGGTTGTAAACTGGGCCTCTGTGACGCTTGATAGGTCTAGCCAGGCCGTAGCCCCAAGGCAGAGTCACACACATCTATAATTGGGTATTTATATCCAATAATTCCAAGACACGACTTCTTTAAAAATACATTATTTTAGTCCTACAAATCCGATAAATTTCCAATAACAGTAAAATTAGAATATATAATTGTCTGGCCGTGGTGGACTACGGCCCTATTTTGTATACATGTCAACCTCGCGGAGAACTTTGATAGCGCGATGCAGGGAATGTCAGTTGTAGTTCGCATGTTGCGAGATAGATGTCGCTATAAGATTAGATTCTGATTTGGAAATACGATACTTAACGCTGGGCGCAAACGTCCGGTTTCCGGATCGGGTTTCCGAATCACGAGGCGTGTATGTACATACACACATGCATAAATTACACATACATTCATTTGTTTTTTACATGTGTGTGTAATTTATGCATGTGTGTAAGTACGTACACGCCTCCTGATTCGGAAACCTGATCCGGAAACCGGACGTTTGCGCCCAGCCTAAGACCGTGTCATAACAAGCTTTTATTTAGCTTGCACTTTTCGTATGTATGTATGTAAGTTTTCCTTTGATTTGCAAACCATTTTTTGACCATTTGTTGGTATCCGATTGAGCTGAAATTTTGCATACACCTTTAGTTCTGGTGACAATACAATGTCCGATATTCAATATTGTAATAATTTTAAATTAAAGATTGTTTTTAAAAAAAATATTTCTTGCCGGTAAAGTAAGTTTTTCGAATTTTCGAAGGGAAATCGATCGATTTGTATCGGATTGTCACTACTGCTATGTACCTATATACAGCCTGAACTGTTAGTCAGTGGCGCTTTTAAGATTTAATTATTCTAAGATTAATGTTTATTAGATGGTTTCACTCATACACACTCATCGTGGCATCCTAAGAGAACTTTGGCATGCATTCAGATATAATATATTCTATGTGTGACAATGCCTATATCTGTGTGCCAAATCTCATCAAAATTTGTCCAGTCGTTTAGTAGAAAATATATTCACAAACACATGTTAGTAAGGATAAGGATTCTGCTGTTAGTATGTAATGTTACACAGGACTACATATCAAGATAGACATGTCCAGATTATGCTGACCTTTTTTGAAATCGTTGCCCCATGCTAGGAATTTCCCCTATACACTATGTAACAAAAACCCTGTCAGATCAGTGTTGCCGTTGATCAGTTTTTATGTTTTATTTTAATTTAATTAAGTACTTCTTCTTTCTTCTTTTTTTGTTTCACTGGGGAAAAATAATATTCTCAAATCCAATAAATGGTTACGTATATGTGTACGCAGTACGATGCCGAATAATACCCTTAAGGATCGGACAGGGTTTTTGTTACATGCTGTATAGTGGGTGCGTTTACAAACATATAATACTCACATACACAAACAGCCAGACCCGCAACAATTGCCTGTATCCATACAGATATGTATAGTCAGCAAAAGAGATAGGTATGCAGGGTCGTCAGATATAGTTGAAGTTTTCTGAGAAACCTATGGATGTTTTCAAATGTAATTTAATTTAAAAGTAGATAATAAACAGTTCAATAATTAAGTTAAGTTTCAATCGAAGACATCCATCAGTTTCTAAGAAACTTTAATCTATATCTGACGACCCTATCTGTTTTGCTGACTGTACCGTGGCGGGAATCAAATCCAAGTAACGGCAGTGCAGCAGCCAATCGCTCAGCCGCTGCGCCTACCGTGCCATCAATACTGGAATAGCTTGATATGTGATCTTGTGTTCAATTTTATTGTAAGCGTACCCGCGACTTCGTTCGCTTTTGTTTAGTTATAGTAGTATTAGTAGTAGGTTGTAGCTCCGCAGATCAAACCAAAAAAACCCTTCCTTCTGCTTGAAAATATTAATAGTATAGGTGTATCATGATAACCAAAGAGTAAATAGATGTTGTACTATAATACTAGTCAGTAATCTTCATAGAGCATATTATACATCTATGGAGATACCCTTTAACTTCTAAATGTATGAAAAAAAAATATCTGTCAGAACGTGGCATATCCGCCATTTTGAGTATCAGTCATAGATTGAAACAAGGTCGCATGACACGCGTCAAAACGCGTACAGTCCCAACAACTTATCTGTGAAATGAAACGTCCTCATTTCAAGCTATCTGTCCTTTTTAGCCTCACTACTTATCTGTGAACTAAAAGAGGACGGCACTGTCGATTCATTTCACAGATAAGTTGGTCTGACTGTAGGTACTATTCGGCGGCCATTTTGTGTCTCAAGGCTTTATCTTAGGGGCCGTCCATTTTTTCCAGAGAGTCATAGACTATAACTAAAGACTACCCACTTATCAGATATTTTTAGTGGGTAGTATTCCTTGATGTGGTATTCGGAGCTTTACGAAGTACTGAAGAAAATATTTTACAGGGTTTTAGAATAAAAAAGAAAACTCTTTTAATTCTATGGAAATTATACTAAAAATATCTAAATCTAATTCGAGATTGACCAAAATTATAACTTTCAGGGTTCCGTACTCGAAGGGTCCAATCGGGGACCTATTGCTTTTCGCTCCGTCGTATGTCTGTCCATCTGTCATAAGGGTCTAGCTGCTAAACCATTGAAGCTCAGTTATTATATGTATTGGCACTATTTACATATGTCATCATCATCATCTGCTTAGCCTTTTCCCAACTATGTTGGGGTCGGCTTCCAGTCTAACCGAATGCAGCTGAGTACCAGTATTTTACATGGAGCGACTGCCTATCTGACCTCCACAACCCAGTAACTGGGTAATACTATACCCCTTGGTCAGACTGGTTGTCTGACTTTCGGGCTTTTGACGACACGTAACGACTGTCAAAGATCCACGTATGACAGCCGGGACCAAAGGCCAAATAAATGACCAAAAATTTAAGGGGGCTCCCCGTACAAGTAAAAAGGGGGCATGAAAGATAAAACTGTCCTTTACCAGCATATGGGGTATTTAGAACTTATTGAATAGAGTATGATCGAATTTTTTTATCTTAAAAGTAATAGAAAACAAATTCAAGATTGGCAAAGTCAATTATGTTTTCAAAATTTTATTACAAAGTTATTTTTAACTTCCATTTGATTTGGGAATTAGGAAATTTGTAAATATCTCAATACTCAATATCTTTATTGTTTCTTCATATGTATACTTAGGTGGTAACTTATATAATTGAGATCATTAGGGACGTAGGGCACAGCAAAAGGGTAGGAGAGAGGAAGCCCCGTTTCTTTTTATATCTATTTTTACAACATATAAGAATATTTTCGAAAACTTAAAACATATCGAGAATTTTTCCAATTTTTTCTTACCGTCAGATATTGCATATGGACGGATGTCGTTGACGACCACGACGTAACTTAACGACAGTACGGAACCCTACGCGTGCGAGTCCGACTCGCAATTGGCCGCTTTTAAACTTCATGATTGCGCTTGCGCGAATGCGTTTGCGCAGAACTAGGTATTGCATTATACTGCGTCAATGTAGACATTTTAAAGTGTCTGACGCAGTGGCCATGCCAAATAAATTACTATCTGAATATTTAATATTTAATGTAAAATATGCTCCACGAAAGATGAGACTTGACAAGCGTCAGTAATGGGGAGCTTGCGCAGGTATGGATATACGAAAATAATTATCCATAATTTGTGTATCTATTCAGGGATATTTCGATGACATTTAGATTGAAATTCTTAACAACATTGTAATATTTATTACGAAATAATAAAGTTGGTCTGTCAAGTGTCATCTTTCGTAGCGCGTTTTGTAACTGTAGAAATGTGTGATTTATATATCGTATAAGTATTGTGTGTAAAAATTTTACGTTCAAAAATATTGTTAGAATTATTCTCTGAGGCGCCTTTGTATCGTCACGTACGTACGACAGTGTGATGGCAGGCCCTCAAGAGCACTATAGGTACCAATATCATGACAGCACGCTTTATGCAAACCGTATTTTAGTCAAATTTAGGCGGGCCCCTCGTTCTTTGTATGTCAACGTAAATAAACCTCCGGTACGATTCCGCAAAAAAATTATGGTTGCGGATACGGAAGCGGAGGTACGATTTCTCGCGGAAGTTCCGCACTTACGGTTCCATTATGACCCTAAATATTAATATTCGTATTTTATCTACAAAATTTTATCAAGTTTAATTACTTATTGACCGAAATGAGGTTAGTGTACAGTGTGTACACTGTGTACAGTCAACAAAAGAGATGGTACAAAGGGTCGTTAGATATAGTTGAAGTTTTCTTAGAAACCGGTATGTTTTTAAGTGTAATTCAATTTAAAAAGTACACAATAAACAATTCTGTACAGTCTTAGTGGGATTGTACATTGACAGAAGTTGTAGTTGTAGTGGATTGAGTGTGTTGAAGATAAAGTCTCACAGAAAATATTTAAGTTTATTCCCGTAAGTCACAGTTAGGTTCTTGTTGGCAATTCTCACACGTTAGTTGGCGTGGTCGCCTAAATGCACACTGATTATAAAATATTCAATTCCAACATTGTGGCCGGCGTATTGACAAGTAAGCTAAATTAAAACTAGGGCAAATGTACGTTAATCGTACATATTCCCAACCCGAAAGTATAACACAAAAATTGAGTGAGAATTCCCAGTACATAGCAGTGGTACTTAAAATAAGTATAGAATGTATTGTATAAATGTAAACAAAGTAAAGTAGGAGTGACGTAAGTTAAAAATAGGAGTAAAAGTAAGGTAAACAAATGTAAAGTAAAGTAAACAAAAGTAAAGTAAACAAAATTAAGTATTAAAATTAAATTCAACTTCTTGAGAGGTGACTGCAGAATTCCGCCCAGGCTTTGATCGAATGTCGTCCCGGTGTCCCATCGTTGATGACTCGGCTGCCTCGGATCGTGGCTCATCCTTCGAACGTTGATGTCTTCTCAGCGAAAGAGAACGGAACCATTTATCAGGTTTGCGGCACTGCAATTCAATGTCTCCCAGTTTATGCAGTTCTCTAGACCTTTGTGAATCTTCCCTGGCGCATAATATCTTTCGTTTCTTCGTTATCCACACAATGGCTACTATTACAATCACTGCCAAAAGAACGTAGCAAATAGCAAACTGGTGAATGTCGTGAGTGGTTATTTGCGTTGGCAGCACTTCTTTATTTCTCAGTTGGCGTAGCTGATGTTCTACCATAGTGATGTCTTCGTCTAGACTTATCTTCAGTTGCGGTGCCGAATTTGTGCTTATTATGCTGTTGATAGTTTTGTTGAGAAAAGGTACTTGCAGGTCGTAGTCCATTCTCGCGTTACTATCGTACTTGTTACGAGAATGAATTTTAAGTTCGTTGGTTTGAAGAAAGCATCCCTGTTTCAGCGTTAGTATAGCCGATGTGTTGATGACTCGTGATGTGACGTCACCGTCGCAGACGCTTCGAATAGCGCACGTGCCACAGCACACCGCCAGCCATGTGTTTGTTGTATGTAATTCTATCCAGGCTGTCTCACATTCCGTTTTCTTTATAGTGCACGGCAAGGACGTCTGATGACCTAGTAACTTAGCTTCACATGGCGCGTCAGCGTTTTGTAGATTGTAAACAGGCAAGTTTGCTATACAAACGAAGTTATTCGGACTGCGTATAATACAATTAGTCAATTGCTTTTCAGTTAGTTTCACGTAAGTATTTTTCTCGAGATTCACTGCTATGTATTTTGATGATACATGGACAGTTGCGGTTGTCTCATTCTTTATTCTTAAGGGCAGAGGTAGAACGTGGTATACTATGAAATCTTCGTCACTTGCCAGTGGAATATGAATTTCGTACATAAAATAACTGTCAGTTACTCTAGCCTTCACGAAGAGTAATTTGTAGATGTCCTTTATATCATCTTGAATGTTGTCTACTGGCAAGGTTAATGTTTTCGGCAGTCTTCCAGAGATTAAAGTTAGTTGTCGTATTAAATGTGCTGGACTAAGCAAGTGGACATCCATCCGACCTTTGTATGTGTCGACTAAAGTGTTGAAGAGAGTTTCTTGTATGGTTTTCAAATTGGTCAGCAGTAAATGTGCAGTGAGCGACGCGGAGCTGAAGTAGCTAGTGGCCATGGCTATCTCAATTCCAGATTCGATTTCTGCTAATCTCAATTCAGTTCGATTTATGTAGTTGTTTAGAAGTGCGAATTGCCGATTCATATTCGCTTCACTCTTCTTCAAGATATCGTTTTCGATCTCGACAATAGAAGTTTGGTTACGTATGAGTTCTAGGAGGTAATCTTCATTCTCTTGCACAGCTTGGATGTCCGAGTGATATTTTTCAGCAAAACCCTGATCGAGTATTCCGAACAGGTTGTTTGCTAAGTATCCCACGCCGTCGATTAATCCTCGTTTGTTGCGCCCTGATAGATGTTTGTTTGGTGTCAGGAGTATATTGTTGTAGTACTTCAAAAGATCCATTTCATGAGCTAGCTGCTGACTTGTCGTTTCGCAATATCGAGGCTCCAGATTATTGCACAAATCTTGAATCCCTTGTAAGTAGTTTTCAATGTCCCGAACGCTACTCCAGTATGTAGAAAGATTATAATACATAAGTAATCGCCACTCATCATGTATTAGTTGCACCTTCCCGATCGTGTCGTAGTAGATAGGTCGATTACTTCCCAGACTTGTTATCCGAACGCTTGACGACGATTCTTCTGTCACGTTGCCATTTGTTCCAGCAGGAAGGGCACATAGAAGTAGCAGTGTGGTTAACATTGTGGTAAATGTTTTCTTTCCTGTACGTTGCTGACCTCGTTTCGATGACGAAATGTCTTGATTATTATTTGACTTGTTTGTTTCTGTGTTGCAAGTTTCGATCGGTAACAGCGATAGTTTTGTAATGGGTCTTTTCAATATGCCAGCTTGTGTTTTTATAGTTGTGACACGAACTAGCCCATCGCGGCCAGGATGAACTTCGATCACACGACCTAGTGCCCACTTTCCTGGAGGCAGATTGTTTTCCTTGACCAGGACAATGTCGTCATTTTTGATATTAGGTGAAGGTTTCAACCACTTGCTTCGGGCTTGTAGTGATGTTAAATAGTCACTGGACCAATGCTTCCAGAATTGGTGGAACATATTTTCCGTTAACTGCCATCTTCGACGTAGGTCTAAGTTGCGCTCATCTTCGTAGCTAGATAGTGGTAGTGTCATTGTCGAACTACCGGTCAGAAAGTGTCCCGGAGTTAAGTAGTTGAAGAATTCGTCTGGATCTTCGGTCATAGGACATAGTGGTCGTGAATTCATGCATGCCTCTATTTTGGTTAACAGTGTCGAAAACTCTTCGTAGGTGAGTTTTTGTTCCCCTAAGACCCGACGGAGATGATGTTTCATTGAACGAACTGCGGCTTCCCATAATCCTCCAGCGGTGGGCCAAGCCGGGGCATTAAAGTGCCACTCTACTCTCATTTGACTCATCTTGTTAAAGAAATCGGAGGGCAGTTCTTTAGTGAATGCTTCATACTCGCTATTCAGCATTTTCGAGGCCCCTATAAAGTTGGTTCCGCAGTCAGAATAAATGTGGGTTGGCGTTCCTCGTCTTGCGCACATTCTTTGAAAAGCGCCTAAGAAGGTTTCAGTAGTCAAATCTGAAACTAGTTCAATGTGAACCGCTTTTGTTGCCAAGCAAACAAAGATTGCAATATAACCTTTTGTGGTTTTGACTCCTCTCCCTTTGTTCACTTTGACATCCACATGACCCGTGTAATCAACTCCTGTATGAGTGAAGGGCCGGGATGGTGTTACACGTTGTGATGGGAGGTCGGCCATAAGTTGATAGTTTTCAGTTTGTTTAAATCGGTGGCAGCGCACACAGCGACGTAGATATGTCTTCACTGCTCTATTTCCTCCTACAATCCAGTATTGTTGGCGGATGTAGGCGAGCGTAAGTCGTGGACCCCCATGTAAAGTTGCAGAATGAGCTTGTTCTATGAATAATTGTGTTAATCTACCATTTCTTGATAGAATAACAGGATTTTTCATTCCAAGTGGTAAATTCGTTTTGTTCAAGCGGCCGCCAACCCGCATAATCCCTTCTTCGTCTATGAAGGGATGCAATTTGCATATGCTACTTTTGTTGGTCAAAGGCTGATTTTTTGAGAGCAAGTCGTATTCTGTTTCAAATTCCTGTCTTTGTACATTTCTTGTTATTATGTTTGTTGCTTTTTCTAGTTCATTCGTTAGTAGGTACTTGGGCAACGCAAGATTGCTGGCGTCGCAGTTCTTCAATGTTGTGAAATTATTCCGCGCAATTGTTTTGAATCGCATAATCCAAGCAATGACTCGGGTCACGCGAGTCAATGAACTGTGATTATTTAATAAATCATTGACTATGTTTTCCGTTTGTTTTGTAGCTGCTTCAATATGTTCTTTTTGCGCCGTAGTTGCAAATATATAATTTAGTGAATCGTCTTGTTTTTTTTCAGTAAATGTTTGCAGCATCTCAGGGCCTTTCCACCATATTTGAGCATTCAAGAGCTGCTTCGGGGATAACCCTCTAGTTGCGCAATCTGCAGGATTGTTTTTCGATTCGATGTATGACCACTGAGCCGGCGATATCACTTCTCTAATCTTGTATGTACGATTAACGTACATTTGCCCTAGTTTTAATTTAGCTTACTTGTCAATACGCCGGCCACAATGTTGGAATTGAATATTTTATAATCAGTGTGCATTTAGGCGACCACGCCAACTAACGTGTGAGAATTGCCAACAAGAACCTAACTGTGACTTACGGGAATAAACTTAAATATTTTCTGTGAGACTTTATCTTCAACACACTCAATCCACTACAACTACAACTTCATAAAATGTACAGTCTTAGTGGGATTGTACATTGACAGAAGTTGTAGTTGTAGTGGATTGAGTGTGTTGAAGATAAAGTCTCACAGAAAATATTTAAGTTTATTCCCGTAAGTCACAGTTAGGTTCTTGTTGGCAATTCTCACACGTTAGTTGGCGTGGTCGCCTAAATGCACACTGATTATAAAATATTCAATTCCAACATTGTGGCCGGCGTATTGACAAGTAAGCTAAATTAAAACTAGGGCAAATGTACGTTAATCGTACATATTCAGTAAGTAATTAAGCTAAGTTTTTCAATCGAAGACATCCATCGGTGTCTAAGAAAACTTCAACTATATCTGACGACCTTGGACACCATCTGTTTTGCTTACTGTAAGTTTGTATGGAGCGTGCTGTCTGTAAACCACAAGTGTGATTAGTACGCTTTCTCCGTTGAAAATGTGAATACAGGTTCTAGGTCATCACTCATAACACCAGGATCCGACGCAGAAAATAATTTGCCAAACAAGTTGTGGTTTTAAATCGTGTGTGTTAAAATATATTTTAAAATGACAAGATAAAAATTCGTGATGGGCCTGCGGTCAACGCACGGCCAAGTATCAATGTGACTTTCAATTCATATGTACTTTCCAAGTTTATCTTGGACATCACTGACATCGGTGAAGGAAAACATCGTGAGGAAACCTGGACTTATAATTGATAGAAGTCTGTAATCCGCTTTAAGAGTGGTGATCAATGCTCATGCCTTCTCTGCTTGAGAAGAGGCCTTTGCCCTGCAGAGGGACAGTAATAGGCTGATATTGTTATGAGATAAAAGGTGACAGCTCGCGGGCGGCGAGCTTTCAAGTAAGGGTTGGAATTTTCAAGGCGCTGTCAGCCGGGCCGTTGTCTTGTCGAACTGTTGTAATGAGCGGTGACCATTAGGCTACATACGCACTATGCGGTTAGCCGCAATGCGGTCAGCCGTCCGGTGGACCGCAGGATGCGGTTGCGCTTGCGGTTCAGTCGGACCGCAGCGCTCAGAACGACCGGAGCGGTCGGCCGGCAGCCGCATCGCAGTGCGTATAGAAACTACTTTCTCGTACAATTTTTTCCGGTCAGCGGAACGGTTGGCCGCATTGCGGCTAACCGGATAGTGCGTATATAGCCTTAGACGTTTCGCTTCTGACGCGTAGCAACAGTTCAATTAATTACCAACCCTCCTTTCTAACGTGTAATTACGTGTATTGCACAAATTAATTAAATGTCAGTGATTGAACGTTCAATCGAATCGATTTTACAATTTAATCTTTAGTAGTGATAAACGATTTTAAAACAGTATTTGATGGTAGTTATTAAGTGTGTGTTTAGGGGTGTACAGTCAACAAAATAGTTTGAATGCAGCCACAAAATAAATATTTTTTTTATGTAAATTCAGTAGTAACTTTTTGAACACAAAATGCACTAGTAGGTGTATTGATTACTCAGCTCAAGCACAAATAATTACATATTAATTTATTAAACTGCCCCAAAGTTTTATAGTCAAACGAGACACTGCTGAGTGTGGGGTTTGGGGTACTGGGTAAGATCCCCAGGTGGCAAAGTTTATTGGTTTTTCCATTAAAAATAAATATTCAGATATTAAAATCCATATTTATATTAAATGTCAAACTTAATTGTAGTATGTTATAATATAATCAATAAAATATATTAAATTAGTCAATAATTTAAGAATTTATTCATTAAGAACTTCTCGGTAACTGTAAACTAAATTCTAACGTGAACTCCGGGCTTGAGTTTCGGACTTGTGATCCGAAAGACATTCTTCTGAAGCATTTCAATAAAAAATGGTATGATGATAAGTATTCATGACAGTTTTTAAAGACTCATCGTACACACAGTCTATATTTATTAGGTTGAGCTCGAATTAAGTTCATATCACACACTTGGGAGTGTCAATTAATAATATCTCTCTTTGATGTAGAAAATTATGAAAGAAAAATTAAAATCAGAAGACAATATTGCAATATTTTCGGTTGTACAAACGATGACTATTACTCGACATCGAGTAAAATTGTATGTGAATACGTACCATTTAAGCTGGGCCTGCAAACCAATCTCTTTTTTTGACTGCACTTCATTCGGTGTCATAAAAATCGCGCCTTGTTAGAAAAATACCTTCTAACATCTTTTATTTATATTTCAAACTATTAATAAGCGAACTATTAGGTATCAGACAAAAGATTATGAAATAATAAAGTATTGACAATAATAATTTATATTATGTTTAGTTAGCAGGATAAAAAAGCAGGTAATTGATAAATAAAAACATTATTAGTTATTAGGCCTAATTTTTAAAAGATTAGGTAGTTCAATGATACATTAACAAAATTTTTGTTTCTAAATTGAAATGTAAGTTTTTTTTTCTATGTAGTTTTGGAGGTGCGATTTTTTTTAACGTTGCGTATATTTATTATATAAGTAGTATATAAGAGCTTGTTAACGTAACAGTATTAAAGTTTTACATACATTTACTTTGAGAAAATGGACTTTAATATTGTATCTGTGATTTTTTGATAGATTATTGTCTGGCGAAGTTTTATTTTGCTGTAAAACAGTACTAATCTTGTTTTATTTATTATTGTGATTTTTTTGCTTAACTTAACCCCCTGTTTAAAATATATGTGATAAATTTTAAATTAATGTTTTTTTTTTTTTGTAAATTAATGTGTCAAATTACCAAAAGGCGCGTAAATTAATGTGATAAATTGTCAAACATGCGTAAGCTACTGTGATTGATTGATATTCTGGTAACCGGGGGTTGAGTTCGTACATGTTAGAATAAGGTACAGTCTGTTGGCAGCATTAGCTGACCCTTAACGTTAAGTGTTATAAGATCAAAGTGGGTCAGCTAATGCTGCCAACAGACTGTACATATAATGTCTTTTCTGATTATACTATTGGTGTGATATATGTTGTTTTACTGTCCTTTTTGTAGGATTGCTTCCCCTCCGTCTCCATTCACTTGCAAATATAAAAAAAATCGAGCCGATCTTTTGCTAGCCGCCCCGACTCTTGCTCGAGCTAGCTTGCTGCACGACAGAGCCTGTTTCTTTCATACATACATAAACTCACGCCTTTTTCCCATGGGGGTAGGCAGAAACCACGGAACGCCCCTGCTACGATCCTTACATACTCCTTTCGCCTCATCTACGTTCAAACATCTCGTCATACAAGCACGCCGGTTACGAGTACTCCGCACCTGACCTTTCTGAAGAACCTCACCGCTAAGGTCAGAGTAGGTCTTCCTAGGGCGACCCCTCCCTGCGTTGCCACTCACCTCAGTCATATAAATACTTACCTTTTATTAATCGTCTTTCACTCATCCTCTCAACATGACCGAACCATCTAAGCATACCCTTTTCTATCTTTGTCACTATAATATCCTCTTCTAATCCGCAACTTCTAACCTCATTCCTCACTCTATCGTTCAAAGTTTTCGTTTCAATTCGTCCCTAAATAGTCTAGATCCGATCCAGCCTGTCATGCTGCCACCATATCCCAGCGACGTTTAAGTCGAGGTCCGTACCTCAGGCGCTTAGTCGCTTAGTTCTTCTACGTGAGGGGTTACCAAACTTATATTGTCGACTGCCCACTTTGAAAATAAATTATTTTTTTGAGCCCCCATTTTTTCACCTACTTAAAAACCACTATCTACACAATGCTCCGATTTTTTTCTGGGTCTCTTACCGCCCCCCTTTAGGCCTGCAGCGCCCACAAGGGGGCGTTATAGCCCACTTTGGGATAGACTGTTCTACGTCATACGTACCGTTTATCTTGGACATCATTGACATCGGTGAAGAATAAGATCTTGAGGAAACCTTACTTCTAATTAATATAAGTCTGAAAACGCCAATTCGCCTCGAGCAAGCGTGGTGAACAATGCTCGTGCCTTCTCAGAAGAGGCCTTTGCCCAGTTGTGGGAAAATAATAAGTTGGTAGGTATTATTATTATGATAAATTATAGACCAGCAGTATATCTATTGTCGTGATGGCCCAGTGGTTAAGGCGCCCGCCTCTCATGCATGAGGTTGTGGGTTCGAATACGGGCAAGTACCAATGTGACTTTTTCAATTCATATGTACTTTCTAAAGTTTATCTTGGACATTACTGACATCATTCCGTGCCTCGGAAAGCACGTTAAGCTGTTGGTACTGGTCCCGGCTGTTATACGTGGATCTTTGACAGTCGTTACGAGTCGTCAGAAGCTTGAAAGTCTGACAACCAGTCTTACCTAGCGGTATCGTATTACCCAGTTACTGGGTTGTGGAGGTCAGATAGGCAGTCGCTCCATGTAAAATACTGGTACTCAGCTGCATCCGATTAGACAGGAAGCCGTACCCAACATAGTTGGGAAAAGGCTAGGCAGATGTTGATGATGATGAGTATATCATTCTATTGGCAAGTAAGTAAATAATAAAACACTAAATTAACATTAGGTATTTATTTATTGTACTTACAGCTAATCTAAACAGCGTTACACTTTGATTGTAGTTTTTTAAATTGGGAAAATATACCTACACGTATAGATATTAGGTTAACACAGATGATTAATTTCGACCAGTTTTTCACGTTATCAACGTAACGTAGGTATATTTTATTATATGGTAAGTACAAGATTTATTAGGCACTAAAGCATTTTGAAAAGTTTTACATTAAAGCGCAGGCCACACCGCCAGCTGGCGGGCGGGCGGGCTAAGCGGGCGAACATCGTTTCACCTCTTTACATACTTCGGTTCACACCGCGAGCTACCGACTAACCTGACGAGCTAAGCTAACGAAATATCCGTCGCTCGTCTGTCCGTAGTTTTCGGTGTGAACCCCATAGTTTAGCTCGCCAATATTTCGCGTAGTTTGTATAGTTTCCTTCGTTCGCTTCGCCCGCCCGCTTAGCCCGCCCGCCCGCTAGCTGGCGGTGTGGCCTGCGCTTTAGAGACAAAGAGAAAGAAGATTATCCATGCACAAATTCATTTATCAGCCATTTTGTATTTTTTTATTCTTCCCGCCAATTTTATTTTCTTCCCACCATTTCGAAGTTTACAATACTATAGACTAGACAACATTGCCACATTAAAAAAAGAACTTTAACAGAAATATCACAGGATTTTGAAAACAAAACAGACTAACATCGATTACAATAATTAAAATTATTTTTTACTTAAAAAACATTGCACATTGCTAGAACACGTAGCTATTATAAATATTTACATTTATTTTGAGACCTTACAGTGTAATAGTGTATATCGATTGAGTACCTAATGACTTAGAATAATTAAAATAAAGTTACAGAAATGTTTCATCGCAGACATTTCGATTTTACACAATTATTACTTAAGTACCTACTGCTTTAACTGCTTATAATTTAGATATGCTAATTATTTTACCAATAAATAGATGTTATATTCAAAAAGTTGCTTATTGTCATCACAACAGTGTGTATCAAGTTATTACTATTAAGCTTACAAAGTACGTAACGCAACGTAACGCAACGTGAATGAATAATAACATCAAATAAAAGCTTGTAAAATAATACATAATTTATCGCAAGACGAATGAAATTATTACACGAGATTGCCGTCAGTGATGACTATTCACCGCTAGATGGCGCTACTTGTAGCAAAGACTAATTATATTAAATTTAAAATAAAAGGATATCATTGAGGCTCTATCATACAGAAGTGACAAGAAGAAAAAATACAATTTAAATAGGCACAAGAAGAGTAAGAAACTACTGTACTATAACTTGCCGAGGATGGCTACTTACCACTAGATGGCGCTACTGCCACGAAATATCATATTATTTCAAAAAAAAAATATTGTTATTAATATTTGTTATTAAAACTGTTCTTAACGAAGGCCAAGTTTACTAACAGTTTCCGTGAATAAAAATTTAAATAACACGACTAATTTGTTTAAAATTGTATTGATATTCTGTGATTGGTTGATACCTAATGGCGATGGCGGTGCGTAATAGGCATCTATTTTAAATTTTTAGCCGTATGTATTAGTACCTAATAGATTTTTTTAGTTTAGTTCGGTTACAAATTCAGTGCAACATAGGTAAGGCCACTTTGATATTTTGCTTTGATTTTAAAGATTATGGCTATTTAAACTCGGCCCCTTTGATGTAATAATTAACATAATTAGATAGGTAGGTAGGTAGGTACGACAGCTAAGGATTTACTTATCTGTGGAAACGAGAGTGTAGCTACTTACATAAAACGTCTTATTCTTTTTTTGAAAAAATACGATGTCTCGTACTTGGAATTTCTCCTGTTTCGTGAGTGCGTTTACAAAGATATAAACTCACATACACAAACAGTCAGATCGGGAACAACTCTCTGTAATAAATATTTGTTAAATATGGGATTGGAACGAATCGTTTATTAGCCACTGCGCCAAACGTGTCATCAATCGTAACGTAGGCAGGGCTGTAGCTAGAGTCAAATTTGAGGTAGAGGCAGCATTGGTTACAGGTAGGGCAAAAGTAAAAAAAAATATCATACCTAATTGATCTGCCCTTGAAGCATGGGCTCCTAAATCAATCACTGAACTCTAGATCAGTGATGCACATTCAATAGCTATAAGTAGACAAATAAATTTTGTGATACCGCATGACCATGGATCTAAGAACTATTAAATCCTCAATGATGAAGTACAAGCGAACAAGATGGTTGATCTTCCAGATTTGGATATAGAGATCTAAGGTTGGGCATTGTGATTTCAAGGTAGGGCATTGCCCCACAATGCCCCCCCCCTAGCTACGGCCCTGAACGTAGTATGCCTAAATGTAGCGGAATTATAGATTGTTTTAATATTCCGGGTTTTAATTCCAAAATGATTCAACCTGACCTTTGCCCCCCTATTTTTCAAGGTAGGTATTTGATAAAAACGTATAGGTACGAATCTAAACTAAATCTACCGCTAACGCAACAGGACGATTCTGTTCTTCGAAAGAGGTGTATTCTGAAATAGGACTGTCAAACATAAACAACATGTATTTATTAATTATCGACTAGGTGTCGTAATTTTATTTGATTATTTATTTATTTTATGACAACCTCTTGAAATTTTGTATAAAATTTCCACTTTGTATAAAATTCAGCTTGTATATGTTTGTGTCGTCAAAACTCGGAAAGTAGTCGATAGATTGACTTGAAATTTTTACGATACACTGCGTTAAAAGAAGAGTGTTTATAGGTTTTTATTCTTATCATGTTGACCACCACGAAGCGTTGAGGGTTAAACTAGTAAGTAGACATTTACTTATACAAATTATGAATAAATCTACATCAATATTTTACATAGAAATTGAATATACAACCGCGACAGTGAATTTTAAACGAAGCAAGTGATTTTTACTTAACATTTTTTTTCAATTCTCGAAATTCTCACGCGCTTATAACCCGCATTCATTCATCATTCATGCAACCTAATGGTGCGTTTGCATATTTAATTACCTAGGATTAACAAACACGTTTGTCCAATATACCTACATATACAAAGCGTAAATAGAATCTACGTGAAAGCGACACGTCGGCGTCATGATTTTAGTGTCATTTACGCAGCGTCTACGCGACGTCTACGCTCTAAATACGCGCTCTAAAGTGTTTACTTTGATTCTTACACGTCTTACGAAAGGAGGTCAATGAATCTACATCAGTAGTACTATTCTGTAAAAAATCTTACTCGGCGAAGTGAGTGAGTTTCGATTTCGGTCTAGTTTCGGCTTCCATCCGGCCGAAACCGTACCTACATTTGGAGGTGTCGCGCTGCGATCTAATACATTCGGCGCACTGGGCTGCGAGCGACGAAGTGTCATTTTGCCGCATCCATCGTCTCATGGCTTGCTTTGGTTGTTTTGTTAGTGTTAATTTGAGACTGATAATGTTTTTTTTTCTTCACACGAAACCATGAAGTTTCGGTTTCGGCCTTAAAAACTAGTTTCGGCCGAACACTATTCTACTACTTATAGAGGTTCATTACCCTTTATTTGTAAAACTGTTAATACTATTTTGTGCACCTATTTTTAACTCACTTAACACAAATTATAATTGTGCGTTACTGTTTCCATATACATATGTAAAGCGCACGTTTTGTATTAGTGTTTACATATCTACGTATATTGCTTAATTTATGTACTAGAAATAGGAATATATAAGTCTGGTATTATAAATGGAACTGAAGATTGGCACTTAGGCTTAATTCACACCGTCGTGAAATTCGAAATATTATATTCAACATACGATAATATGTACAATCGCGGTCAATTGTAGTGAACGATTTTTTGTTCTAACGTTCTTATGGTGTCTCCAGACCTGGCGAATGCGCCTCGAATGCTTGCTCGCGAGCCGCTTAAGAACTGCGCGCGTGCATTTCATGTTCGTACGCTGCCCTACGTCCAAAATTCTGCTAACCGCACGCGAGCTATACGCACGCAGTTCGCAAGCGGCTCGCAAGCGGCGCGTTTCCGAAGACTCAAAATCTAAGAATTCGCGCTCAACGAGGCTTTCTCTCTGTTACACGATGGTGTAAATTAAGCTTTAACGGACTTATTGATTCGTTCAGCATCTTCATATCATGGAGATTTTATCCTCTCGAAATATTTTTATAAGTAACATACAGACTTTAAGATTTCTACCGTTAACTTGCTTTAAAGGAAATTACGGAACAATTATATTTTTAACGAGAGTTTCATTCTACCAAAGCAATAAGTATTTACTTGCTTTAGGCCGATCAACGACTAGCGGATGTATTTTACAATTTTTTAATTTTAATAACAAAAATTATCCTTACATTATATTGTTACCCTTACCATATATTATTACCCCTATACAATATACATAGGTATATGATTGTTTAATATTAAATAATCGAAGATTTATTCCCGAAATATACTTAACTACTGCCTATTGCCTAATTTTATATTTACAGATATATTAATTGGTAATTATAGCTAATGTACACTTTAATGTTGATGTATTTTACAATCTAAACCTTATCTAATGGAAGACCTTTGTGATATTGTTTGTCACGATTATTCTTGGTTGATTTAAAACTAAACACTCACACACATACACCCCCTCATTCCCGTTCCAACATTAGTTCGTTCCCACTCATACACACTTACACCCTCTTTCCCACTCCAACATTAGTTTGTTCCCACTCACACACATACACTCTCATTCCCACTCCAACATTAGTTTGTTCACATTCAAACATACATACACCCTCATTCCCGTTCCAACATTAGTTCGTTCCAACTCACACACACATACACCCTTATTCCTGTTCCAACCTTAGTTCTTCCCCACTCACACACATATACCCTCATTCCCACTTCAACATTAATTTATGCCCATTCAACACACATACACCCTCATTCCCGTTCCAACATTAGTTCGTTCCCACTTTATCACACAGATGTCTGAATTTTGAAATGATTACATTATTGTATCATTTTTTTTCGATAGGTACTCAAGGCTTAAATAAAGTGTTTCTTTAGAGAAGTTAAGTCTTGGAATTATTGGTTAATAGTGTCAACTTTATTGTCAAAATGTCTTGTTTGTCTTATTTATTATCTACTTGGAAACCGGGTGATAGTGATATTTATACTCGTAATATTCCATTTACATAATAATATATTTTCTACAGAACTCTGCTTTTATTAAGCATGAATGCACGCGTGTAACTTTCTAGTTATGCTTATCATAACATAAACAATACAAATGTGTTCATATCAAGATGGCGATAAAATTTAACGGTTTTTTTTTAAATTTATAGTCATCGGAAAACATAGAAATGTCATCTTTTATTTATTACCAGCAAACCGCGTCGGTTTCGCACGGGTACAAATTGCGGACATTTATGGTGCATATAACAAATAAAGAATCTTTCATAAAAGCATTGTCCAAGAAATTAAGAATAAAATAGTAAAAGAATCAGACAAATCGGTCCAGCTTTTCTCAAGTTTTGCTCTTAGCAAAACATTTAGCCATTTATTTTTATTTGTATGGATAGATATTTTTTTGTAGAATACAGAGTCAGTTTTGATAGACTTGATCAGAATGACTTAGGCACTGATCACATTTTTAAAGTCAGCGATCACAAAGTTGCATCCGTACTAATATTATAGGTATAAATGCGAAAGTATCTGTCTCTCTGTAACGCTTTTACGACTAAACCACTGAACCGATTTTAGTGAAATTTGGTACAGGATAAGTGTGAACCCCAACAAAGGACATAGGCTACTTTTTGCGGGCACAGTCGCGGGCAAAAGCTAGTGCATTTAAAGTTCCTTCCATACTTTTTCACATACCTATCATAAATTAATTCCCACAATATGAACCATTCAATCTTTCGCACCTTAGACACTATTTTGGATCTTATATCTATGATATTTTGGCGATATAGTTACTTATTCAATTATTATTATAATTAAAATATATTAACTAAAATGATATTCTGTCAAAATTTTTACTGTCAAATAGCATTATAGGCAGATAGATATAAACAAATATTTTGATTTCCTCTAGGTACTAGGCTATAGAAGTAGCAGCTGAATTTCAGTCTAAATATGCTGCCTGTATTCTGAAGGTCAGACATGTCATGTACCTATAAAATACTGGTATTCAGCTGCATCTGGTTAGACTGGAAACTTACCCCAACATAGTAGGGAAAATGCTAGGCAAGATAGATCATTGTAGATTGAAATTAAGCCGATATACCTAATTGGAAAAGGCTAGGCGGATGATAGAAATTTCAGTTATTTTTTTTAATTAAACTATAATTATCAAGTATTAGTAAAAGTCAAGTCTTTGTACAATAATAGATTTTAAAAGATTTTTTTTATTCAGGAACTTTCTAAAACTAAATTATCTTATTTTTACTGAGTTTTACATACTACTTACTTTGGTTTTAGTTTACTAACGCATGGTAAAAGTTGAATAGTTTTGTTTATATATAAAAGGATGTTTAATTAAATTACAGCTGATGGTTTGTTATTATTGTTATTCAATATTTTATTGGGATGAGTGAGGTTATGAGCTTAGTAAATAAAATAGTTTCTTTGGGAAAATTGTTTGTTATCATGAGTACAATCATGTGTTGCAATCAAGTGTCGGTCATTAATTACCAGCCACCCAAGACCTTGATATAATTTATATCCCAAACTTTATAATTTAACTCGATAAATGTCATAAATTCCGTGACGATGAGCAATCACTCTACAACCAGAGACAATTAATATCCCACAAACGTGATTGAGCGGTTTTAATTAATCAATTTAAAATTCTAGACGGTGGTGACTGTGGAATACCGATAGAACCGCCAATTGTTTTCGTTTTTAAACCGCCACGAAATTGAAAATGTACAATTTTGTAATAAGTTCAAAATTAAAAGACGATTAACAAAAAGTACTTATAAGGCAGAGGTGAGTGGCAACGCAGGGAGGGGACGCCGTAGGAAGACCAACACTGACCTTATTAGTGAGGTTCTTCAGAAAGGTCAGGTGCACAGTACTCGTAACCGGCGTGCTTGTATGACGAGATGTATGAACGTGGACGAGGCGAAAGGAGTATGTAAGGTTCGTAGCAGGTGGCGTTCAGTGCTTTTTGCCCACCGTCATGGGAAAAAGGCGTGAGTTTATGTATTGTGTATGTATGTGTTTAATTAAAATTAAAAACTTAAAAGTAAGTAATAGAGAAAAATTATCATGGGTGTCATAACTCCTCCCTGGGCTTACTATTTCGTTTTAATTAGATATTATTCAATTGATATATTATAATAATGATATTATCTCAAAACGGAGCCTGTCCGGACTAGTCCTTTACAAATAATATAATATAAAATATAAATATGACCCCCCCTGACTTGAAAGCTGAATCCGCCCTTCATCAAATTCAAAATGGCGAATTATGATAAATGGCGAAATGGCAAATTCAAATTCTTCTCAAAATGGCGGCTGTCTTACAAAAAAGTTTAATTTAAGTTTGAGGTTAGCTGTTATTCCCTATCATATGTGAGATGACGGCACAGCCTCAAGGTCGCTACACTGAAAAACATTTTGCAGAATCGACCATCTAGTCATATCTACAGATTAATCGAGTGGAAGGTGTATAACCAAGGAAATGGTCATAAAAACGTATTCAAACGTAAATGCCAATTCTATGCCATTGTATTATCTAGATCAAATCTTAGAGCTATTGTTTGGTTAGTTATTTAATAATCTTCGTCGCCATAGCACGGGTACAGGGTATATTCATACTTTAAATATAAGACATTTTGTAAATTCTCTTAAGTTGGTACCTGATACAAAATTGTGGCATTAATTTTGTGCTCATTACAAAATCGTGGCATTTATTTTGTGCTCATTACAAAATCGTAACATTTTGCTCTTTAATGATAGAAGTGTAACTGTAATTAAGTTAAATAAAATTAGTGTAAACTGGATATGTTTAACTTCAAGTGGTTAATAAGAAAAGTAAGTGCTTTTTATACTTTTTGATAATGTACAGTCGAACATGTCTTTTGGTATTCAGGCAACTTGCAATTACTTATAAGCAATGTTTCGAGTGTGGCAATTCTTTTAAAAGAGTGTTTATGCCTTACGGTATGTCATACAAACTTTCAAGTCCTTATTTTTCGAAATAAAAGCACCAATTTTAATGAAACTTCCTACAAATGCAGGATACATAAGTCAAAAAAGTTTATCAGAAAACATTTTCGAAAAATTGTGTGACGGCTAAATTCGACTGATTTTAAATATTCCATAAGATATTTAAAAAAAAAGATATTAAAACAAACTTATGATTATTTCGTAATATAAAAACGTGCTTAATCGCGTTATTAATTATCATAATTATATTTTACATTTAAGATTAAATATTTAAGGCTAGTTACGCTGGCTATTAAACTACACAATACAGTTTTTTTTAATCTTATTTACGGAAATAAGAAAAATTTAATCAAGATAACGTTTTAATCATTGTCATGTGTATATTTTAATACCGTATTTTTAATTACTGGACTCGTCTTTAAAAAATCCGGGTTGGTTATCTATTACATATTTTCTGACTGATCTTTTGACACACAGCTCAAACTACCGAACGGATTGCGCTGAAATTTGGCACGTAGATAGTAATTATGACGTAGGTATGCGCTAAGAAAAGATTTTTCAATATTCACCCCCTATAGGGGTGAAACGGGGGTCCAAAGTTATGTTTTCAGGATTTCGTCTGCGTCTGCGATAACCGACATTTACGCGGACGAGCAAAAGCTAGTATTTCTTTTTAAAGACCACAAATGTATCATTCTATTGTGATTTAAGCATTTACTGGTTGCTTTCGAACTGCGAACGATAAGTACAAGTATGTACGTTAAATGTACTTATCATTACTTTTTACGATGACCATGTTGCAAACCGATTCAAAACCATCTTTCTATAGCTATTGTGGTCCGTCATTTACGATTCTACACCTCCCATCTCTTCCTCCCCACCCTCTCAAGCAGATCCAGGGGGGGGAGCTAATGGGCTCAACACCCCCCCTTAAAATTATCTGGGTTCTTTCGTAACATATCTTAAATTGAACTTAGTACTTTTTTGCTAGCATTACCCTACCTTTGATACAATTGTCATCAATTACCCTTGATTTAACAAGTTTTCTTTTTTCATATAAAATGTTTTATGCATTTTTTAGTGTTCACTTTACTATAAACCTGACCTCAGCTGGGTCAAGCCCCTCCAAAGCAACAATCCTGGATCCACCACTGCCTCTTTCTCTCTAATAGTGGCAGAGTGATATCCGTAAAGCAAAGGCAGGCAAAAAAGATTATGCTATGATTAAAACGCTATTTAGTAAAAACTACACACATTTTTTTACGACACTGACTGACTACACCACGTAATGCTAAACGTTTTTTTTTACTATTTTTAACAACACGAATCATTAAAATTGAAAAATTTAGGGAGTCGAAACCAATAATTGACTGGTAGGTTCAAAATAAAAGGTGAGAAATAAAAATAAAAAAAACAAAAATTAAAATGAAAAATAAACTTTAATAAATGAAAATGTTAATCACATTAAATGGAATGTTACATTTAAATTTTACTCGTAATATTGTCTTGCGCGCAGATTTTTCATTTCTTATTTTTATAATTACAATTATTATTTCATAATGATTAGATATATCTTAAAATATTTTGATTAAACAGTACTTAGATGTAAATAAAATTAACAATTAAAACAATAATAAATGCTTACTGCTAGCTAATATTTTTAATTATGTATTATGTTCGTATCTACTTAATAGCAAGCCATGTACTTTGCATTTAAATGTAAGATTAATTCATTTTAAGAGATATTAATAGATAAAAATCCTTACATTTTAATATGCTGATCTAGTATATTCTTTTGAAATGCCTACCTTAGATTACAAAAAATAAAGAATGATAATATAGGTAGTATTTATAATTATGGTTAAATAATGCACGCCAATATTATTTGTGCGATAGTGTGTCATACACACCAAAATATTCTTCTAACGACAAGAACAGATTAAACAATCAAAGTTCCATACGAAACCTTTTATACGCCATAAAAAACTTCTAAAATAATGTGTAAAGTGGAAAATTAACAGAAAGGGTAAAAATCGTTAATAGCTAAATAACTAACAATTTAGCCAAAGATAAGTGAGATCTTGTTGCTGTAATTTTTGAAGCATTTCAAGGGTAAAACTGGTTAACTTTACTGGAAAGGCGCCCGGTCGCAGTTGCAGGCCGCCCCTCCTTGACCTTGCCTGCATTGTACGTTACACCATGCTGCCCAGCCTTCATAGGTGGAGAGGGTTCGGGAGGATTGAAAAACCGCAGATGGCTCCGTGGTTGTCGTTTCACAGTTTGGGCAGCCTGAAGGGTAAAGTTGGTTAAATCGAAAATGTAATAAAAAACTCGAGTTCTTTTGTTCAAATCAAAAATAAAAATCTGAAGTTGTAATTAAGCTTTCTTCTTAAAACATAACAAAAGATGTGGACAGACACGGGACTATAAACAAACTAACAAAATATCCTTATTTAAATAAAGAGATTAGTAAACTAGAAATGGGAAGATGTTAGCTAAACGGAGGCGTCAGACGTCACGTAATACTTGCTTGCGCATGGGTGATGATGCGTGGTGGGTGAGGGTAGTGGACTTACCGCTGAGAGTGTATCCATCATAGCAGAAGGCTGCGCAGACGGCGGACCAGTCCACGGAATGGTCAGCAGCTCCACTGGGGCAGCTACACAGTGGGTCTCCTGTATAGAGAAAGATATATTATACAGGATTTGTTAGGCATATTTGCCTGGCACATGCTGAGCTGGACTCCCATTTGGTGCAACTTGAGACACACACCTTACTTTGTCCTAGTCCATAGCTGATTGATTGTACTTTAGTGTTGTGATGTGTCTTTTGTGTGCACCGAATAAATGTTTTATCTATCTATCTATCTATCTATCTATCTATCTATCTATATAAAGATAATTGATAATCCGACCCTGTAAAGATCTATAGCTTAAGTCCGCGGCACGAGAAGCTATAAATTATGTAAATAAAGAACTTCTACAAAGTTACGTAGCAATTCAATCGACAACAAATAATCATAAATTCGATCAACTCAAAGTAACATACGTGTAATACGAAACCAACGAACAATTACACTTGGGCGGGTTATATTATAGCAATAAACCTAAAGCGCTGTCGTCTAATGTTTTGTGTTACTGGAACGGGGAACGTAAACATTTGGGCCGTCATTTTGAAGTAAATTCACGCTGACGCAGTATTTGATCTGAGTGTTGCAATCCCCTAAGGCGCTTTGCACATAGAGCAACTAGCTGTTTAGATTATATTTCAATTGGACTGCGCACACATTGCAACTCGAGTTTCGAGTTCCGGTGATCGTCAACAGTTTTCAGTTGCTGTAATCGATGACTAAGTTAGTTCCTAGCAACTGTTAAATATTATACCGGTTTTTAAAGTTGCCGGTTTCCTCAACCGTGAATCGCAACGCCTCAAGCGATTTCACAACCTTCCTCCGTCTCCCTGTGCCCGGCAATGCCAGTGTCGCTACGGCAACGGCATACGGCAACTCGGCTATGAAAGTTGCTCACAGGTTGCCGCAACTTTATGGCAATCGCCATAAAGTTGCGGCAACCGTAAACGTTATAGCAACTATCAACTTTTTCAGGAAACTTTTAAAGTGTTGATAGTTGCCTCAACTTAAGTTGCTCCATGTGCAAAGCGCCTAAATGTGTGTTTACAAAATTTACAGCTTCTCGTGACGGGGACTTTAGATGTACCTTTAACAAGTACTTACCGAGTTGGTTCTTACAAAGTGCAGGACACACGTTGTACCGCGGATGCCCGTACTCCACGTCTGTCTGGTTGGTATCCCTCAGCTGCGCCTGGAGCCCCACGGGGATCAGTTGTTTGCATATTGACACCCCGCAGGCCTCACCACCCAGTCCTGAGAGAAGAAATGTATTAGGTCTGTACGGTGGGGCTTTTGGTCCTCATAAATATGATGATGGTATGAATATAAATGTGGATGGACAGAGAGGAAGAGGAAGGCCAAAGAAAAGATGGATGGATTGTGTGAAGAATGACATGAAAGGAAAGGGAGTCAGTGATAGCATGACGGCTGACAGGACGGAATGGAAGAGGAAAACGTGTTGCGTCGACCTCGAGTAACATGGGACAAGGACAGGAAGATGATGAAAGTAGGGGTTTTCAAAGTAGGGGGCGCAGAGAGCAGCAAAGGGCGTGGACTACAAGTGTAGTCAACTACCTTACTTATAGATTACGAGCGCCTACGCCGTACCTATGGTAAACTTATTATCATAGAGAGGTTTAAAAGTTAGACATATAAACATTTGCGTAATTTAAAAAAAAATGTGTTGTTTTTCTATTCGTGTAATCTTTGAGAGTAATTTGAATTCGAAAAAATCGCTACTAAAATGTACAAAAAGCAATTCTAAAGTATGTAAGTATCTCTTTAATTAAATTACGTTACGTGTAATTACGTGTTACGTTACTATGCAGCAATGTACAACAACTTATGCTTTGAATATACTCGTATTTACAATTAACCACGGTAATTAGGTGCCTATTAGATCCGAAATTAGGTATTACACTTATTTTCGAAAACTGAATGAAATCTTGACGTCAAAAAGAATGGTGACGTTGAAGTTAACATTACAAAACATCACGCCTGTAATCCCCGAAGGGTTAGGCAGAGGTGTACCCATTAGCATACCCACATTTCGCCAGTTATGTTTAAGTCCCATGTAATAGGGGGCGAGCCTATTGCCATCAACCGGGCATAAATCCAGACTCCGAGGCTGCTACTGAGAAATTTCTGATGGAAAAACCCAATAACACTTTGCCCCGACCTGGGAATCGAACCCAAGACCTCATGCTCTACTAGACCAGCGACCAGCGAGACGTTGAAATTAAGTTGACTGAAAATGGTGAAGTTGACGGAAAACTGAATCACAAGCCAAAATATGAGTGACCTATCTACAAAAATAATTGTTGTTAATTCAGAGTATAATTCATCATCATCATCCTAATACCAGCCGAGCGATGTCCACTGCTGGATATAGGCTTCCCCCATTTCCCCCACCCGACACCATAATTAAGTGTCGAAAATAAAAACCACCGTCAATTCAGTCAGACAAAATTACCTACTTCCCTCTTTAAATTGTTTTTATTTTGGTACTTACTTGGTATTTTTAACCGACTTCTAAAAAAGGAGTTCTCAATTCGGATGTTTGTATTTTTTTTTTTTAGGTTTGTTCGCGCTTAACTCCGTCGCTTGCCAACCGATTTCAAAAATTCTTTTTTTTGTTGGAAAGGTTATACTTCCCAAATGGTCCCATGAAAATTTTATCGCAATCGGACAAAAATATGTCACTAAAAATTTTAAAAAAAATTTTTTTTTTATTTTTTTTGTGCTTATTGTTTTTTTAATGTTCTATCGTTAAAAAGTATTTATTATGTTTATAGCCGTTAGTGTTAGATTTGACAAATCATCATGGACGCTTATTAGCATTACAAAATGCTGTGAAATGAAACTGGTCGTCAGTTTGTCTAATATCATTTATTTTTAGGCCTAGCACGTGCGCGCTATCGTAAAAGTATTTATTTATTTATTTAAATAGGTAGGTAGGTTTTTTTTTTAATAGCTGCATCCGGTTAGACTGGAGGCCGACCTCAACATAGTTGGGAAAAGGCTAAGCAGATGATGATGATTTAAATAGGGGGCATTTCTACTAACTTTTTGGAACAATCGCAATCTAATCTCAGTCTCAATCTGTCAAAAAATTCTCTTTATAATTTTGACATAGCTCATAGTTTAGTGAGCATAGTCTCATAGTTTCCAAAATATAGAATACGAGCACTCTTCCCGTGACTTCATATAGCCTATGTCACCCGGGGATAGTGTAGCTTCCCAACAGTGAAATAATTTTTCAGATCGGTTCGGTAGTTTCGGAGCCTATTCAATGCAAACAAACAAACAATTAAATCTTTCCTCTTTATACTCTTCTTCTTTTTTATCGTGTGGGTAGAAAGGTCTTACGACCCCACACGCCCTAGTGTCAGAGTTTCTAAACCGCCTCAAGGACCTCTGACATGGTTTGGCCTCTTTACAGTATTTATAGTATAGTATAGATTGGAACACACATACATGGACACATAAACATCACAAAGTACTGTCAGACCGCACATCCATGTTACTAAAAAGAAGAAAACAACTACAAGAAACAGAAAATAAAACTAGATCCATGAGAAACGAGCTCTCCGCTCTTTACAAAATAACAAACAAATATATAAGAAGAGATTATGCTAAATATAGGCAAGATACCATAGAAAGACATTTACAATACACAGGAAGCACAAAGAAAGCCTTTAAGGAACTAAGAACAAACAAGACTTGGATAGAGGGATTAGGGAAACAAGACAAAACTTTGTGCAAACGCACTGACATTATTAATGCGACATCAGACTTCTATAAAAAATTGTACAGTGACAAGGCCCACAAGAACCACATTTCAAACATTATCAATGAACGTACCAACGAAAATAATTTTGAACCAGTCGACGAAAGGGAAGTCATAGAAGTAATAAAGAGCTTGAAATTAGAAAAAAGCCCTGGCTCCGACAACATCACAAACGAATTACTAAAAATGGCACACTTAACATTAGCCGGACCATTAGCGGAACTCTTTAACCTAATACTTAATGATTCTGAAACACCCACTCAGTGGTCTGAATCAGATATCATACTTATCTACAAAAAGGGCGACCCGAAGGATATTGGCAACTACAGACCAATAAGCTTGCTTCCGAGCCTCTACAAACTCTTCTCTACCATTATAAACAAAAGAATCAGTAGTACATTGGAATTAAAACAACCTATAGAGCAAGCAGGCTTCAGAAAAGGATTCTCGACAGTTGACCATATTCACACACTTGAATTAATTATTGAAAAATACCAAGAACAACAAAGACCGCTATACATAGCATATATCGACTATCAAAAAGCATTTGATTCGGTAACACACACAAGTATATGGGAAAGTCTAAAAAAGCAGGGAGTAGAAGAAGTATATATAAACGTCATCAAAAGCATATATAACAATAACATTGGTAGAATCAAATTAGAAACTCTTGGACCTAGTTTTCCTATAGAAAGAGGAGTAAGGCAGGGTGACCCGTTATCTCCAAAAATATTTATAGCCATCCTGGAAGATATCATCAGCAATATAGATTGGAGTAAGTCAGGCCTGTATGTTAAAGGTAAATACCTAAGCCACTTAAGATTCGCAGATGACCTAGTGTTGCTATCCGAGTCCAGCACCCAGCTACAACACATGATCGAAACTTTGCATTTAGCTAGTGTTAAGGTGGGATTAAAAATGAATCTCTCTAAGACTATGGCAATGACAAATAGACGGAGAAGCTTAATAACAATAAATGGAGTGCCACTCGTATATACCGATACATACATCTATCTAGGGAAGCAAATTAGTTTTGATAGGAAAAATAACGAACTAGAAGTTAAAAGAAGAGTACAACAAACATGGAATAAATACTGGAGTCTGAAGGAAATTTTTAAAGGTAACTTCCCTATAGCCATTAAAACGAAAGTTATGAACTCCAGCCTCCTACCATGCTTGACGTACGGTTGCCAGACATGGAAATTCACTTCAAAAATAAAACATCTAATTACTACTTGCCAACGAGGACTAGAGCGTAGCATGCTTAAAATAAAGAAATTGGACAAAATACGACATACAAAAATAAGGTCTATAACCAAAGCAACAAATGCATTGAGCTATGCACAAAAACTCAAGTGGAAATGGGCTGGTCATGTCGCAAGGCTTAAAGACTCGAGGTGGACCAAAACAGTGACATTTTGGAACGGTCCTCAAGGTAAAAGAAGCAGAGGAAGACCATTGACGCATTGGGACGATGAGATTACAAGAACAGCCGGCCCAAACTGGAAACAGATCGCACAGGATAGAGACCATTGGGCATCTTTGGAGGAGGCCTTTACCCAATATGGGGTTCCTGCAGATAGTGTTAAGCACTAACTAAATTATTATTATGCTATAAGTTACGATATAGTTATTAAGTATAAAAAGTATGGGAATTAAACCAGTAGTGTATTAAATAATATAATTAGTAAACCCATTATCATTAAAATTTAGTTAAGTAACTTTTAAATTAGATATGTGATAGAAATTAGTAGGAAATAAAAGGCTTTTTTATTTTTATTTTATTTTATTTTTTTTTTATAGATTGGAACAAAGTCCCTAAGAGCAATAGCGCACTAGCGGCCCTGGCCGCAGCGGCCAGGCCGCGGCGGCCATCGAGATACATACCTTAGTATGAAATCGCCACAGAGCGCGCGCACCTGGCCGCACGGTTTGGCCCCTGGCCGCTGCGGCCAAGCCGCTAGTGCGCTACGGGTCTTAACGTTGCTAGAGGTAAGACTTAACTCACTAAAATCGTCACGTAAAGAAAAAGGGTTATGGCCTTTCCAGTAAACTTTCTTTCTTTCTCTTTCTCTCTGTTTCTTTCTTTCTATTATATACAGGTGGCAGAAACTTTGTTCAAAGTCAAAGTCAATTTATTTGTTTTAATTAGACAGTTAAAAGGAAATTTTGGACGTCATTTACAAGTATAAAAAGTCTCGTTGCCCATTCCAAAAGGTAATTCTTCATTCATTCATTCGATAATTCCCGAAAGGTTCCAGAATTTTGTTGCCAAGAAGTTTTTGATGCCAATTAGTTTTAGATTTTTTTTGTGGTTGGTTTTTTTTTTAAATAAATAAGTCTGTAAATATTGTACTTAATTAGTCCGCGCGCTTGTGCTAAGCCTCTTACATTGTTCTATCAGTTCAAACTCGTAAAAAAGATTATCTTTTGTGAGTTAGTTTTTCTGATATATCAGTGGTCAGTGTTCTTTTGTGTACAACTATACTGCAGTGAAGAACCAGTAAGTTTAGTTAAAAATATAATTTAAGTATAAATTATTTTAATTCTTGTCGCTTAGTTTTTATTTATTTTAGGTTTTTTTTTGTAGAAATAAAAGTGTTAACCGATACCAGTGAGGTACAATTTTTTAAGTATATTTAACTGTTTTTTTTTATTGCGGAAATACTTTAAAAAAATTACCAATAAATAAATTAGGTAAATAATTCGAAATTGCGTTTAAATACATAAATTATTGTGTAGATCTATTAGAAAAAAAAAACTAAAAAAAAAACAATATAAGAAAACACACAAACGTACTTATATTGACCAAGTATTTACTGGAATAAATACCCTTAGGTATAGTATCTGATTTAAATGTAATTAAAAAAAGATAATAAAAGCAAAACATTAAAAAATAAACAAGTAAAAAACTTACCCATCTCAACTCCTCAATTCAACACAAAAAAAAACAAAAAGAAACACAAAAACACACACAAAACGTCACATCGAACACGAAAACCAAAATGGCCGCGTCAACAAACTGCCTTTACGAGGCACGGGACAAAAGGTATACAGCCAAATAAAAACCTGCGTGACACAAGTCCGCACACAAGTTGCTTCGGGCGGACACTGAAGGAATCCAGGCTGTCGAGTCCTTCCTGAACTGAGTCAGATATATCCTATTCAGTTCCCCTTTATCATATTTCAATTGCAAAACCACTTCGGGAACATCTACCCGTCTCGTTTCCGCGTCATTCTCTTGCGTTTCTACTGGCTCGTGGTCGAGGCTGGTTACCTCTGATTGGTCGGGGGCGGAGTGCACTACCCCTGACAGGGCCACGCCCAGAATTAGGATGAATAATTTCATGTCTACCATCTGGAATAAAAGGTTTTTTTCAAGTTAAGTTTTTTGTTGAGATTGAAAGCACGGTCCGGTAACGATGAAGATTTATCTCGAGTTTTTCAATTTCAAACTTATGTTTTTTATGAGACCTACTTTTTAAATGGAAATATCCTAATAAGCTCTTTCATTTTTACTATCGTATTTTAAATGTAGAATCGTAAATTGCGAATCCGCCTTGAGCAAGCGTAGTGATCAATGCTCGTGTCTTCTCTGTGTGAAAAGAGGCGTTTGTTTTGCAGTTGGACGATAGTAGGATCATATTATTATTAAAGAACTAGCACTCTGCCCGCCACTTCGTTCGCTTGAATTTTCTTACGGATCCCATTTTTTTTTTATTATAAAATATTATAGCCTATAGCACTCAACAATTTTCAAAATCGGATCAGCAGATCCAGAGATTACCCCCTACAACCTCACAAACTTTAACCCTTTATTATTATATGTTAAAATTATTATTGTGTTGCTGTGCCCTAACTGGGTTTCATGTTGAAACTTACCTACTTTAAACACCTAAATATACACATGAATGCAATAAAAAGATTTAATTTGATTTGATATAGATAAATTATTCGTTATTGATACTTTCCGTGGGCCTGAAAAAGGGCCCAGCATTTGAACTTTGTTAGTTCAAATGCTGGGCCCTTTTTCAGGCCTTTTTTATGCAAAACTTCTTACATACTCCTCTATGTATCCTCATAATTTTCAGCCATGCTAAAGTGCCTTAAGTCTGTGATCTAGGACATAACAGGTGGCATAGAGTGCTTAGTTCCCAGGCATTACTCGCAGCTTCATTATTAACACTACATGTTAACGCTTTTATGGGGACTCCACGTTAGATACCTACATATTTGTGACAGTCGATATCAATTAACCTGATGATTTAGTTGGGTGTTGATTTTGATCATTTGTGAATTGTTCGTTGGTTTTTGAATTAGGAATCACCAACAGCTCGGTGTCATATTTTGTGCCCTGCGGCTATAGGCTACCCTGCATTTAATGGAAAATTTTGTATTTTTTGCCAAATACGTAAAGAGAAAAATAAAAGGGAGTCAGTGAGATAGCATGGCGGTTAACAGAACCCCAAGTAACATGGGACAGGGGCAGGAAGATGATGATGAAAGAAGACCTAAACCCCCCTACACTAAACTTTTACAGTCAATCCTATTGCGTTAGCTGTGACCGCCACCTTGCATTCAAAACCAAATTCGGTCTGCAAGTCATATTAGAGCACTCGCTAGAAAGTCATTTCGAAAGGTTGCCGTTATCGAAATCGATACGGAGGACTAAATATAATATTTTTTTATAGGTACTAAAAGAGAGTTCATAGAGTTTCTTCTTCGTTCTTCTCCATGAGAACCCACTGTTTTGGAATAAGCAACTAGCTTCCATGACAATTCAATAGTGTTAATGGTTATTTGAAATAAAAGATTTGAGTGAAACAATCTGATAAATCTGCCTACCCTTTACTCTTTAGGAAAAAAACAACAAACATGATTTGACATTATCAATCAATAACATACGTTTTTAAAGCTGTCAAAACGCGATTCCCCCATAGACATTGTATGGCAATAGAAAACTATGAAATCACTTATTTCCCAACTCAATAACCAACTATTTATTGATTACAAAGCAAATAAAAACTTTAATTTACAGTTTTGAAAATTAATCAAGTTTTCAGATCTAAAATAAAGTGAATTCCAGATAAATTGTCTCTTGAAATTACTTGCTTATGGCGTCCTAAGTACGCCCGTATTGTAACCTCAAACTTTGCACTAAGTGAAAATCTATAACCTACACTGAAGCCTTGGTTAGAAAGAGACAGCCAATCCCAAAAGCCTTTGAGAGAAAGAGAGGTGTATTTAGAAAGGGATAGAGCATCCGGTATTGATCCGGGAGGCTGAAATGATTATGTAAGCGCGGTTAGTACTTACGTACTATGTATCTGTTTGCTTTTATGTACTTCGTGATGGAATGTAAGTGGATAAAGGGCTTATGTGCAATAGGTTTTGTGTATTATGTTTTTAATTTCTTGAAATTGGATTTGGTTTTATAAATAGTTACTGGACAAGTTTTAATGATTGTTTAGTATTTTGTATGCTGTCTGTAAATTTTAGGTAGACATTTACTTACGGTGAATTAAAATATAGTGAACAAGCTCGGACCTAATACATCTTATTATAAAGCTTGGTTATCTTATAAGACTCGTATCTATATAATGTGCATTCTAATCTCAGTTTTCAGCTGTCCAATTTATCTCAAAACAAAAAAAATATCAATCCAATTTACTTAATTTTTTTAACATTGCGTCGCTGAGATAAGATTTCGATTAGATTTTAAAGTCTGGTTTAAAAACTAGCCTAGCTTAGTAATTTTGAGAATTCTTGCCGATTCGATAACTGTAAAAAATGGTCTTAAAAATATTGGCTTATCCATGTTTAAAAAATCCAGTTTTAATTATCTCGAACCTTAAATTTTATTATTCTAACTAATCAAAGTTTTTAATACAAAAGCTGGCAAGATAGTATAAACAATAGACTCCAAACTATAGACCACAATAAATGAATGCGGTTAGGGTAGGTCAGACTCAGACAAAACAAATGAACGAATTTTGTTTTACGATTTCAAATAATCAAAACAAAAACAGGTTTCAGATCAGGCGCGAGAGGTCACGTTAAATTCTCACAATTTTAATATTATTAGCCAAAAAAAATTAAAAACAAAAAAATGTTAATATTCCAAATAATATAGTTTTTTTCCAAAAAAAAATATGTATAAAAATAGCAAAAAAAAAACCTACCCTAACCGCATTCATTTATTGTGTTGTCCATAGAGTTATATATAGTTTAGAGTCTATAAAGTTTATACTATCTTGCCAGCTTTTGTATTAAAAACTTTGCTCCGCCCGCAACGAGGTGGTAAAACCCAAAAAAATGTTATTATTATTATTATAATAAAATCCAACTTACTCAGTCCGCAGTAGTGTTATCAGGCGCACTCTATGAAGCTTTATAAACTTAGCTTCCGTTGTTTTCCAACAAGCTTTCAAGTATAGATTACAGAGTAATGAATAGATACAGAGGCTCACAGAATATCTAATACATGTTGGCAGGGTTTTTTTTTTGCTAGCCTTTACTGTCCCACTCCTGGGCAAAGGCCTCCCCCCATTCCTTCCACTTTCCTCTGTGTTGTGCCTCCTCTCGCTAGCTCCTGAGGAAGCCATCTAAGGCGTCCCGCTATCTCCTCCTCGGTCTGCCACGACCCCGTCTTACCGTGGCAGGGATATCGACTCGATTTTCACTATGGATTCAGTATGTGATTATTTGAAAAAAAAAAACATTGAGAAGTGGTAAGTACTGTGTTTTAGAGTTTCATCGTAAAGTGCCTAGTCTCAGACTGATTTGAATACCAATTAGAATTTTAGTAGCATTTATTTTTTTGTTCATTCTTTAATTTTATTCTATCTATCTATTTCTGTCTGTTATTATCTTGGACAACATTGACATCGGTGAAGGAAAACATCGTGAACATCGTAAGCAAGCGTGGTGATCAATGCTTCTTTTGCCTTCTTTTTATGAGAAGAGGGCTTTGCCCTGCAGTGGGACAGTAATAGGCCGGTATATTTGTTAAACGAATACTGTAAAGAGATAAAGTTTGTTAGATTGTGTTGTGTGTTGTGTTGTGTGTGTGTTTGTGTTGTGTTTGTTGTTTGTGTTTGTTGTTTGTGGTTTGTTTGTTTGTTGTTTGTTTGTTGGTTTGTAAAAGGTAATCTGTAGAAGCACAGTCACTGGTCTGATTACTAAAATTCAAAAATCACTGATAGATCATAGTTAGACACTATTGCCGAGTGCCTTAGGCTATTTTATGGTATAGGTTAACTTCCACCCAGACGAAGAAAATAATAAAAAATATTCTAGTAAGCAATTTTTTTAGAGAGTTTTTCTCCTCGGCCTCTGTTTTCATTCATTACTCTGTAACCACTTAGATCACTCACGATAAGGTTATCTAAAGCGCTGCTTTACCACGAAAAAGGGTTTTAACTGATAACGTTGCCATTAATCTGGCGGTCACTGTTATTTACCGTTAATTTTGGCGCGAAATATATAATTTTACCATCTTTTTTTTAAGGTGGTAAAAATCATCAAATGAGTCCTTCCGTCCTGGATGAGGCGGAAGGTACTGTCAGACGATTACTGACTGATAACCACCCTGTTCCTTCTGTTGCCCTTTACGTCCCGCAACCCCGGCAGGCGTTTGGCCCCGTTGGAGCCCCGTCCCTGTGCTGACAGCTCTTTGAGGCACGCGCAAACAGAACGCGCCGTCGACCCGGGCATGGTCCTTGATCGGACGGCGAGCTACCCATTACTCGCCGTCCGCAAGCCCGCGCCTACGGTGGCCGGATGTCGCCTCGCGACGTCCGACGCCCTGGGCGTCACCCGCGGCAGCCCCGACATATTTTACCATCTCACTCTCCAAATGACATCTGTTTACCTCGGTTTTGGCATTAACAAACATTAAATACAGCCTGGCTTTCTTTACAACATTTTCAAAATCTAAAATGGGACACTAGCTGTCTCTTGCGTCAGTTAGTATATCATCCCACGGGAACCGTACATTTTTCCGGGATTCAAAAGTAGCGTAGGTATGTGCTATTCCAGACTATTATCAATCTCTATCCCAAATTTCATCCAGATCCGTTCTGCTGTTCTGGTTTGATTGAGCATCAAACATCCATCCAAGTTTAGCATTTATAATAACATAACATCACGCTTGTAAACCCCGAAGGGTTAGGCAGAGGTGAACCCATTAGTACATCCACTCATGTAATAGTGGGCGAGCCTATTGCCATCGATCGGGCACAAATCCAGACTCCGTGGCTGCTACTGATGGAAAAACCCAATACCATTTTACCTTGGAATCGACCCAAGACCTTATGCACAGCAGTCACGCTTTGCGACCACTAGCCCAATGAAGCAGTCTGTTTTACTCTTACTTAATCATGACATTACTTACTTACTTAACTTTTTATTTAATTGACGCGACTGACTGACTGCGACAGAAAACCTTGTGTGGTAACAACAATGGTGCTGATTACAATGATGTTAACGAGCAGTGAGCTCGCGCGATGATTGTAATACTCGTGCCTGTTAAAATCAGCTGTTTCCTACGTCACATACCTAAGAAAACATTTATTTTTATATACCAGGTACTTAATGGTACTTTTGATCGTCAAAATTACGAAAAAACAAATACCTCGTCGGTCTAGTGGTCGCAAAGCGCGACTGCTGAGCATGAGGTCTTGGGTCGATTCCCAGGTTAGGCAATGTGTTATTGGATTCTTTCATCAGAAATTTCTCAGTAGCAGCCTCAGAGTCTGTATTTGGACCCGGTTGATGGCAATAGGTTTGCCTCTATTACATGGGACTTAAACATAACTGGCGAAATGTAATGGGTACAGCTCTGCCTAACCCTTGGAGGATTATAGGCGTCATGATATGTAAAAAAAATATAAATTAAAAAAATATATATTTTGCTAATGCTACAAAGTAAGTAAGTATGTTTGGAGTTCATTCTTCACCAAATGCAATTACCTTTTGGAAGGGACAACTAGATTCAATTATTTTTCCTTGTAAATAACTTTCAAAAGTGCCTTTTAATCTATACTAATATACTAATAATATATTTTAATCTATACTAATCTATACTAATATTATAAAGCTGCAGAGTTTGTTTGTTTGTTTGTTTGTTTGAACTTTTGAACGCGCTAATCTCTGGAACTACTGGTCCGATTTGAAAAATTCTTTCAGTGTTAGATAGATTAGTTATCGAGGAAGGCTATAGGCTATATACCATCACGCTACGACCTACGGGAGCGGAGCAGTAACCAAAGACGCGGGTGTAACCGCGGCGGACAGCTAGTAGTCAAATAAAATAAATGATTTGACTTTGACTTTGAATGTGAAGATGATGAATACCTACCTAATTAAAAAAAAAACACTATGCTTTACAATAGTAACAAAAAGATGAAAAAAAAACAACATACCTATAATAGTACTTACCTAAGTACATATTTACCCATACCAAAAACTACACAGTACATAAATGATATCTGTGTATGTATAGTCTTGAGTTGCGCACTTCCCCCCACTCTTAGGGCGTGGCGCTGACGTCATACGCCCCCACTAGGGGGCAGGGGGTGTTGGGGGATGAAAGGGGTGAATTCACCCCCCTTTTGGAATAGCGTACAGATTGAAGAATATTTGGTTCGACAAATTATGCGCTGTTGATTAGTTAAGCTTTTTGAAAGGTAAAGGGTTCAGTGTTTTAGATGACTTATGGAATTGTTTTCGTTATTTTGTGAAATGAGGGATTTTTGTGTAGATAAAAGGGTTTTTTTTTTAATCGGGTTGAAATTGTAATTTTTTTATAAAAATACTTTGTTTTTTAGGTCAGTAAGATTGCTAGTACATTTTTTTTAAATTAAAATTCCCCGTTTCATCCAGTCTCTGTTTAATCACTTGTAATTCTGTCAAATTGTATGTTTTACGTTTTTTTATGTCTATTGCAAACAGTTAGCTATAAGAGGTTGGTTATTTAAGTATAAATTAAAAAAAAATCGACTCGAATCGAAGACTTTTACGTTACCATGGTCGAAGTAGGCCAACAAACATGAACCATTTTTCGGCGATACCGCAAAAGTGATATTTATTTTTAGTTTAAGTAGGACCGCGGTTCCTACAATGGAGGACGGGAAATGGCATGTCTTATCTTATCAACTGTCCTAAATAACATAAATCTAAGGAAAATCGTTTTATTTCAAACGTATTTGGTTCATGAATTTTAGGAAAATACACCAGTCTTACCTAGGGGTATCGTATTACCCAGTTACTGGGTTGTGGAGGTCAGATAGGCAGTCGCTCCATGTAAAATACTGGTACTCAGCTGCATCCGGTTCAACTGGAAGCCGACCCCAACATAGTTGGGAAAAGGCTAGGCAGATGATGATGACTTTTAGGAAAATACAAACAACAAAAGAACAACATTTCAATATAGTAAGTACAAAAGTATTGAACGATTTATCACATGCATTTAGTTAGATTTTCTTTATTTTTTTTCTATTTAAGATGTCTCACACTACAATTTTTTCTTGTATCGTGGGTAGGTTTACAAACATAAACTCACGTACACAAACAGCCAGACACGGAACAAATATATATAGACCATATAATACGAACTATCTATACACGGGCTATTACAAGTAAATATGCCATCAAAATGAAGTCTATCCACCACCTACTATACGTACATTTCTCTGAAACAAAAGCCTGCACAAATTCGAAAGGTCAAAAGTGTGGGCGAGCGGCCTGTGGGCGTAATGCCTCGGAGTTTTTACGTTACGTTAGTTTTTATAAACATATGTACTTTGTTGCGGACACTCTATGGAGTATTTAAAAAACATACCACCCGAATTCGGTTGATAAGGTTATATGCCTCTCTTCTTAAGCTAGTCGTTGATACAAATATCTACAAAACAAGTGCGAGTTGAATCGCTCACGATGGGTTCCGTACCATCTCAGAAGATTGCCAGTATTGCCATAATAGTACAGAGCCAAAAGCGCAAAACAAACACCTACCGCCATCACTTAAAACAATATTACTTTATACCTATATTAGGTACTTTGTAGTTTCTGTTGATGAATTTTCAACTCTCAGCGGTGAGCCGAGTGTTAAAAATCCAACAGTGCGGATGGCAAAGTAATATTTAAAAAACATTGTTTTAAGAGATGGCAGTAGGCCGGTGGTCTCTTGTATCCCCTTAATTTTTATTATTTTTTGGTATGGCGGCAATAGTAACATGCATTCTGTAAAAAAATCAACTCTAGCTATTACGGTTTATGAGACACAGCTCGCTGACAGACGAATGGACAGACAAAAAAGTTGGGCTTTCTCATCTTTTTGCCTTTATCATAATCAGCATTTATCTTCAAAAACTTTCGTGTTTTTGACAGTAGTAGGATTATCGCTATCATCGCCCGCTACCCGCTTATCTCAGTCCGCTGTCTTCATCAGCTCTTAGGGGACATTGTAATCAGGCTGTGTGTTTGGACCAGTGCCCAATTGGGCGACGTGCCTGCTCATGACGTGGTGACCTCGATTTATCAACATACTATACATATAGATATGAATCTAAGCCTATTATATGGTAAGGTACTTAGTGCCAAAAGATTTTGTCTTGCTGTGTTTATAAGCGAAAGCGGGCCAGTAATAAATTATATGTTATAGTTTATCTTGGACATCACTGATATCGGTAAAGGAAAACATCGTGAGGAAACCTGGACTTGTAATTAATATAAGTCTGCAATCGCTAATCCGCGTTAAGCAAACGTGGTGATCAATGCTCATGCCTTTTCCGTTTGAGAAGTAGGACAGTAATAGTCTCATTTTGTCTTTATTTTTCTCTGTTATTTATTTATTATTATTTAATGGAAAGATAGATGATTTTGCCTGTACATCAAATGGCTTGTTCAACTGTACATAACATGTACATAATGCTCACAATCAAACAAACAAACCAACAAAGGTTAAAAACATTTACCAAACACTCTTAAATTGATGGAGCTCTAAGTCTTCCAAGCTATACAAACACTTTCAGCGAATACAAAAGCGGTAGGTCCCTCACATCAATCTAAAGAAATACAAAACGTGAAGACGTGGCCGGAATACAGGAATAAATCTAACGTACCAGAACATTGTTGATGTAAAGCTTGCCACACACGGAGAGATGAACTTGCGTCATTTCAGCCTGATCTGATGCGTGACGCGAAACAGTTACAAAAATATTTTTAAAAACAAGCTTCAATTTTAAATTATTACAATTTTGAGTATTGGACATTGTATTGTCATCAGAACTAAAGGTGTATGCAAAATTTCAGCTCAATCGGATACCAACAAATGGTTGAAAAATGGTTTGCAAATTTTGAAAGGACAACTTAAGTACTTACATACATACATACATATACGAACAGTGCAAGCTAAATAAAAGCTTGTAAAAACAAAAGACCCAACGTATGCGTGTGTTAGGAGTGATCTTTTCAAAATTGTTGAATTGTTGAGACATGATAATAAACTAAAAAAAAATTAAACCTGAAGTAAAAAGTTACGGTGAAAAGCAAGCAGTCACCTTTGCGACCTCTAGACCAATGAGGCAGTCAAAAAAACAGTGTTAAAATAATTAAAATTATTATGTGATTGTGTCTGTTATGTGTCCCTGTCCTATGGAGCAGGACCAGCATGTTTCCAAGCCATCTTATCTTGGAATAGCTGACCCGCCGCGACTTCGTTCGCGTGGTATCCTACACTACCAATACCCCTACCCTAACCCTACCCCTACCCTAACCCTGCCTTACCCTACCCTACCCCTACCCTAACCTACCCCTACCCCTATCGTACCCTACCCCAACCCTTTTTTGGATGATTTTTTACACCTTGGGTCCGAAAAACCCAAATATCTTACGGACCCCTATTTTTTCTAAAATTAAATATAGCCTATAGCACTCAGTGATAACGTAGCATCCAATTTCCGAAAGAATTTTCAAAATCGGTTCAGTAGATCCGGAGATTACCCCCTACATACAAACTTACAAACTTACAAACATACAAACTTACAAACAAATGTTACCTCTTTATAATATTAGTATAGATATAATCCAAGAAGGAATAGGAAGAAGAACTGGTCACATACGGTAGCTGTCACTGGTTTGTCTATTTTCACGCGACTTGTCAAGCCGAACTGACGCAGGCTTGCCTGTTCTGCTGGGCCTTTCGTGTGAGGTAGGCTTTAAGCCGCGAACATTGGACTGAGAGCCCACTGCTGCCAGACTTACGTCATTTTAACATGGTCAAAATTTTAAGAATGGTAAGAGGAATATAGAACTTCCGTCACTGATTTCAGGATGCTATTGTTACTGACTCGTGTTCCGCGTTTCGATATGTTTTACAGGATATTGTTACATACATAAATACATAAACTCACGCCTTTTTCCCATGGGGTAGGCAGAAACCACAGAACGCCACCTGCTACGATCGAACTAAAATATTGCTTTTTCGCCTTACCGTGTTCGAGCTTCAATTGCACCGAATAATGTCCTGTGAAATACTAGTTGTTTGTACTGTTTTGAAGAGCTGAGGGTCCGGGGAAGTTTTTGAAACTACTTTAAACTTATTTCCACCCTTCTTTATTTATTTTTTAATGGCCGAATATCTGCAACGAATTTTGCAAAACAACATTTTTCCCTTTGAACTAAGTTTAGATCATTTTGTGTGACGAAGACAGACAGTTGTTTTTATCGATTGAAAACCATACTTTCAGGATTAAAAATGTACTCTGACAGATTGAGACTAAGAGTAGATCGCTATTGGTGCTGGTGCCAATTCCCTTGTTCACAAACTAAACTAAAATTAGACTATTTCTATCTTTTTCTGTCCAATAAAACAAGAAAGAGACTAATGTAAATAAGAGCTGTCAAATTTAGTCAATCTGACACATCCATACAAATTATAGTTGACATCTTAAAATATATATTCTAATATATAAATAGGAAGGGGGCGCAGGGAGGGGTCGCCCTAGGAAGACCTACACTGACCTTATTGGTGAGGTTCTTCAGAAAGGTCAGGTGCGGAGTACTCGTAACCGGCGTGCTTGTATGACGAGATGTATGAACGTAGATGAGGCGAAAGGAGTATGTAAGGATCGTAGCAGGTGGCGTTCTGTGGTTTCTGCCTACCCCCATGGGAAAAAGGCGTGAGTTTATGTATGTATAAATATCATCTATATACTTAGATTAAAAATACGAAAAAGTTCAAGGCAGAACTAATTTGACATCTCTAACTTAGTTCTTAAATGTCACCGTCCTTTTCTTTCGCTGTATGTTAGTAAGAGATGTCAATTCTCTAAATTTAGTCTAGTTTGTGAACAAGGGAATCAGGACCATTGTTTCTAAAAGTTAGGTAAGTTCCAAATCATCAGCTACGTCACAGCTCCGCCCACGAGGACAAAGGTCACAGGTCACGGTGTACCCTCCTACGCAGCACAGAGTAATCGCCCACGCTTCTAAACAAAGGAAAATTTACTGAAATTGTAGATAATTAATTGGAGCAAAGTTAATAAACATTTTAAGAGCAGTAATCTAGTACAGCCATGTTTTACTATCTGTTTTTTTTTACCCTGGACTTATCTTACATCCATGCTAGTATTATAAACATAACATATCGCCGTATTCCCCGAAGGGTTAGGCAGAGGTGTACCCATTAGTACACCCACATTTTGCCAGTTATGTCTAAGTGCCATGTAATAGGGGGCGAGTCTATTGCGATCAACCGGGTACAAATTTAGACTCCGAGGCTACTACTGAGAAGTTCCTGATGGAAAAACCTAATAATACTTTGCCCGACCTGGGAATCGAACCCAAGAGTTCATGCCTCATTTTATTACATTGAAATAAATAATACTTAAACTTTGACATGGTTAGCAGATAAAAAAAATTGTTTCAATAGGGTAGATGACACCACAGTCAATTGACGTACTTTTTATGACCTGTCAAAACGCGATTGTCCCATAGATATTGTACGGCAAAAAATAACTGTGACGTCACTTTTGAGTAGACTCAATTGACTAACTATTTATTAATTTGAAAGCAATTCAAAATCAAATTTTACAGTTAATTGAAAATTAATCAAGTTTCCAGGGCTAAAATAAAGTGTTTCTTCAGAGAAGTTATGTCTTGGAATTATTGGTAAATGCTGTCATCTTCCCAATTACAATAAGACTTGCTACAATTGTATCATCTACGCTTTTTTGATTTTGCTACAAACCGCTACGAAGTGCTACGCGCGTAGCAGGAGTGCTACAAATATTTATTCAAACGCACTTTTGAATCAGTCGCCGACTTTTGAGCTTAATTCTACCTAAACGAGCCTATCCACAATTTTCTAATAATTAAGTTAATTACGTCAAATTAATTTATACAAGAAACTTATATAAATTAACTTGACTTATGTTTTAGCAGATTTCTTTTAAATATAAAAAAAAAACAATATATATAATTTGAAATACTTCGAAAAAATTGCAGAATCAATCATATAAACGATCACAGCATCCTTTGATACAGTAACAAAAACAACGTATCTTGGACACGATATATCGTTTTTTTTAACAATTTGAAACCGTCTTTTGTTTCGTAAAAAAATTAAAAAAAAAACTTTATCGATCCAAAACAACTTCCTAACTTTGTTGTAAATTCACCATATATCATCTAAAATGGTAGATTCCAACCAACAACATACCAATTTCCAGGAAACATCACAATAATGGCTCTTAAACCTGCCATTACATGTAACAAAGGACCCACGCCCACGTCGGATGACCTGGTTACCAATATTGACCAGCCCCCTCCCCTTCTGGCCTAAATGTCACCCCCCACGACCTTTACACCGCGCCTGCGCGAACCCTGAAGCCTGAGGCCACCCCCTGTAGGAGCCCAGATTTCAGTCTGCCTAACACCGTTACAGCAGTACCCGTCTTCAGCTGACAGGCTGAAATTGTTCCAGTATTTAATATTCCTTTTACATTTATGAGAAATTCTAATTCAGTTATCCGCGCTTTGTATTTTATTAAGTACATTTTCTGTTTGAGGCATATAGTTATTTGTTTTTCGACAAAAAATATAGCTTACAAGTAGTTTTTTGTGGCATCTGTGACACAGGTATGTAATCTTAGAAGTAATTATTTTAAAATGTTCGTTAGAGTAGATATTATTATAGTATTTTTGTTTTTTTTTCCTAGATAGGTACATCTGCCATTACATTTCTCTTCGCTATTTTATTGTAATAAATGTACTAAAAAGAATGTATCGCCGTCGGGAAAAAAACTACTAAAAACTATTTATTATTTTACTCTGGCAACATTGTTCTCGTAGTGTCAGAATCATTAACGTATTTCTTTCTCTCTGTTCACAGACCTTTCTAGAAGTTAGAGTAATGTCAAAGCTGAGTTTGGACGGCTTTTTTTCCTACTGCAAGCAAATAGCAGAACATATACAGTTGGTTCGTTCAATTTCCATCTTTTTAGTCGGCCATCTTGGATTTTGACACGCCCTTTGTTCTTGATGCATGTTTTTTTTTACCCGAATACGTAAAGGGGTTGCATGTTTTATCTATGGTTTACTATTTTTAATGGTGTGAGATAGTTTTCTTGCTTGAAATATTTTATTTAAATGTATTTAGTTGTATTATTTTACTTCATTTTAAGTACTTTTGTTTGGTGGTGGTATTTCTGTGGCTTCATTCTAATCTAGTAATTAATTAGACACTAAATTCATTTGCGCTTGAGTGATTAATGGGCGCTAATTAGCCCGCGGCGGGCTATTTAGTACCCAAGAAATCAATCAAGCGGAACTTATATTTTAAAATACTTCACAATAGTTTTCATTTTCCTTTTAATACTTCCAATTATTACTCTAGCAACATTACACGACAATAGTAATTCTACCATCTGTAATCAAAAATGTTTACTGTTCGATAATTCTATTATTTTTCTATTAACATAGAATTCAATTATCGACTTTTAAATTGAATTAAAACATTTACTTGTGCAATTCTTATCTAATAATTACGATAGTACTCAATTAAAATCCGACGGCTCATTATTCTTACACTCATTTTTATCGTAAAAAAAGAAACTACGGTATTTTATTAGGAGTCTTACTGGTTGGAAGGGTCGGTAACGAAAACTTTTACCATGTATATTACCATGAGTTCTGTACATGATTCTAATCTACACTATCTACATCTACAATAATAATATTTTAAAGAGGAAAGATTTGTATTTTTGTGTGTATGTTTGTAATGAATAAACTCAAAAACTACTGAACCGATTTGAAAAATTCTTTCACTGTTGGGAAGCTACACTATCCCCGGGTGACATAGGCTATATTATATTTTGAAAAAACTTAGGGATCCGTGAGGAAAATCACGCGAGCAAAGTCGCGTTGGGAATGCTAGTAATATTATAAAGAGGTAAAGTTAGTGAGGTTGTAGGGAGTAATCTCTGGATCTGCTAAATTGATTTTGAAAATTCTTTCGCAAATTGGAAGCTTTGCTAAAAAAGCGGTGCTATAGGTTATATTTTATTATAAAAAAAATTGGGATTTGAAATGGGCAACTAGATTCAATATTATAATTTTTCGTTTTTTCTTAAATGACGTTCAAAAGTGCCTTTTAATGGTCTAATTAAAATAAATGATTTGACTTTGACTTTACTTATGTGTGTACAGGGCGAAAGGATGGCGTCTCTATCTGGACAAGGCACCCCTAAGCTGACCTCTTCTGTCGGCAACCTGTACTATGACTGTAAGTACATTAGACTATTATACACTATGTAACAAAAACCCTGTAAGATCAGTGTTGCCGTTGATCAGTTTTTATGTTTTATTTTAATTTAATTACTTCTTCTTTCTTCTTTTTTTTTTTTTCACTGGGAAAAAATAATAATCTCAAATCTATTAAATGGTTACGTATATGTGTACGCAGTACGATGCCGAATAATACCCTTAAGGATCGGACAGGGTTTTTGTTACATGCTGTATATCTAAGGGTCAGCCCAAACAGAATAACAATATGGTCGAGCAGTTTTTGTTTATTGATAATGAACTTTAAATGAATCACAATTAGAAACAAATTGCTTTAGTATAATGCTCCTCTGTTTGCGCTGACTCCGAAATAACTTTTTTTTATATTTTAAGAAGAATTATAGAATAATAATATTCTCTAGACCGATTACGGTCAAAAGTCACATCGGTACTTGCCCGGTTGGGAACCCACAGCCTCGTCAGAGGCCTGCCTTAATCACTGGGCCATCACGACATTTGGCACGGATTGGGCATCAATAGCATGATAGTATTACTTTTAATATGGTTGACAGAATACATTTTATTTTTTAGAAATAACCGTTTACTAAATCTTACCGACAATACCGCAGGCGCAGTGGCTTAGCGATTGGCTGCTGCGCTGCTTATCGCGGGTTCCCGCACGGTACAAATATTTATACCTATGTATAGCCAACAGATAGTCTGGTTGTTTGTGTATGTAAAATGTGTTTGTAAACGCACCCACGATACAGGGGAAATTACAAGTGCCCCCCCCCCCACTTGTACCTTTTTAAAAAGAAAGAAAAAAAATATCCAGCTCGTCCATTCTGTCAAAGTCACAGCTCACCTCACACTAATTTCACCTAAATTCACCGAGGGAAACTTTACAGAATAATACTCTAGCAGTTCGATTCTAAAGCCAAGCCGCATCAATTAACTCCACACAATGAGAACATGGAAGTGAACTTTACGACGTCGTTAATGAATGACTGACGGATGACGTCACGCGTCACGACACGGTCGGCTTTAAAGCGCTGATTAATTATCGTTTTAATGATTTTGAGTTTTTTGTATTTTTTGAAGGCATAAATCGGGTTTGTTGTTAATAACTAAAGCTTTTTAGGATCTACTGTTTTGAATTAAGCTTAGTTCAATCCATATCTAATCTCTTAAGTTATTAGGATAATAATTTAATCCATCAATAATATTCGAAAATCCCTTACTTATGCTTAGAATAGATTTTCAATTAGGTATGCAGCGTCAAATAAAAAAAAATGGTAGACATTTTGACATTGGGCTCACTAAATAGGATTGTTTTTTGTTTTTTTTTAGAGAATGATGTTTCTTACCCTTTTTTTTGTTGACCTGAATAACTTGTACCGTTATCAGTACGATTACTTTTCTTTGTTACTTACCTCAGTCATATAACCAAAAAGTACACCGAGAGTGTTAGTATTGTATAATTTAATATCATTTATTTCAATTTTTGTAAATGTGAGTACCATGGAGCGTTTTATTTTATTTTTGAGTTACTATGTGTTTTGACAATGAGCATGGCAGTTGAGAGCTTGTCATGCTCACTCAAATGTCTCGCTGATGGTGGCGCATGTGTTGGATCATTTGGCTCCCTCCATAATGGTTGAGCTAGGTGGTGCTGATGCATGCGTCATGCTCGTGAACGGGTGCTGTCAGTTGGGATTGGTCATCTCTTAACTGCTATGGCTTACATCTTTATTTTTATTATTTTTAACTACTGTTTTATATTCATCTTCATTGTGATCACATGTAGAATCAACAAGAATAATGTAACCAGGATTTTGTAAAAACCTAATTTAAAAGAGTGCCGTGGAGTTTCTTGCTCGTTCTTCTCCATAGAGGCCTACCTCCGTTTTGGAACGAGCAACTAGCTTCATTTTTCGGACTAACTGACAGACTCCTTGACAATTCAAAAGTGCCTGTAAATGGTCTAATTGAAATAAATGTTTTGACTTTGACTTTGAAAATTGGTTCTGGCAGTAAGTGTCGTGATGGCCCAGTGTTGAGGCGCCTACCTCTCGCGCATGAGGTTGTTGGTTCGAATCCGAGCAGCTACCAATGTGACTTTTTCAATTCATATGTACTCTCTAAGTTTAACTTAGACACCATAGACATCATTCCGTGCTTCGGAAAGCACGTTAAGCCGTTTATCCCGGCTGTCATACATGGATCTTTGACAGTCGTTACGGGTCGTCAGAAATCCGAAAGTCTGACAACCAGTCTTACCAAGGGGTATCGTATTGCCCAGTTACTGGGTTGTGGAGGTGAGATAGGCAGTAGCTCCATGTACTGGTACTCAGCTGCATCCGGTTAGACTGGAAGCCGACCCCAACATAGTTGGGAAAAGGCTAGGCAGATGATGATGGTTCTGGCAGTACAACCCCCATATATGAAATAAGTACCGATCTATACTAAATCATGGTCACAATATTCATCCCTAAACTGATTAAAACTAAGTCGCACGCGCCTTATCAGTGGCTTCCGTCAGAGGGCGCCACTTCCGACACGGGAAATGACGAACACCCCCCTTGGTATCATATTACACGGATAACTGGGTAGATTTTGATAACTGACGGATTTCCGTAAACTGACATTAGGTGGCGTTTGAGAGATAATGTTTGAAATGTATGGCTAGTCTACATAGTGGCGTAGCTAGGGGGGGGGGGGCGTAGGGGGCGGTACACCCCGGGTGCCACCAGTCCGGGGGTGACACCTGACAGTAAAGAAAAACATTTAGAACATACATGGGGTCGGTTTGAATAGCCCAAGAAGAGAGGCTTCCAAAATTTTCTTTTGGGCGTTCTTATCTGGGTCACCCTGTATCCTGTAACTTATGTTATCACAATATTATATTTTAATTATGAAAGACACATTTTGTAATAATTAAATAAATCCGTACTTTACGCTTATCAGACGTTTATAATTGTAAGTGATATAAATCTTAGTGTGATTCTTGGGGTGACACCACAATTATCTGCTGCGGGTGCCACCCTTGCTAGCTACGCCACTAAGGGCGCGGGCACACGGTGCGTTGCGGCGCCGCACCGCAAAGATTTCACCGTGTGAGCGGGCACACGAGCGGTGCGGCGCCGCAACGTTGTAATAACGCAGCGGCGCCGTAGCAGCGAGCGAGCGTGTGTAATTCCTTGTGACGCAAAACAACTGAGCGGTGCCGCTCCGACGTCGCAACGCATTCACCCCTCCCCGCCTCGTCTTGGTGGTTGCAAGTCCGGTGCGGCGCCGGAACGCATCGTGTGACATGCCACAGATATTTCTATGTAAAACGACGCAGCGACACCGCTCCGGCGTCGGACCGCCGCCGCCGCCGCAACGCACGGTGTGCTCGCATACTTAGTCTATATTAATTTACTCTCTACCGATTGCCTATCGTTGGTCTAGTGGTCGCAAAGCACGACTGCAGAGTTTGAGGTCTTGGGTTCGATTCCCAGGTCGGGCAAAATGTTATTGGGTTTTTCCATTAGGAATTTCTTAATAGCAGCCTCGGAGTTTGGGTTTGTGCCCAGTTGATGGCAATAGGCTCGCCCCCTATTACATGAGACCTTAAATTTACGAGTAACTGTCGAAATGTTGTTGTACTAATGGGAACACCTCTGCCTGCGTGACGAATTTTGGTCACGATCTCAATTGTCTTCAAGACCTCTTTGAAAATAAAAACACTTGAAAATCGTAAAAAAGTCAAAACAAAACAAATACCTGTCTATATTTCTTATTTTAAAATATTTGACTTAGTAATTATTCGAAGCATTCAATGCACAAACAATTTGCTCCGAGAATTCATCATTTCCATTTTAACCCTCTACTGCGACGGGGTCCCAGCGACCCAGCGCTGACATTTGTGGCACTACATAAAAGTGTTCAGAAGGCTCACTTGGAATATTTTGCAAAAAGGGATTTACTTAATGGTTCATATTATATAATACAGCTGTAGTATACGTAGGTTAATTTTTATTGAATTTCTTTACACTTTTTGCACAGCGCTAAAAGTCACACTCAAAGCATTTTTCAATTGTCAAAGAGTTGGTCAGTTATTCAGAAATTTAAAGCTGTTCCGAAACGTAGGTAGGTCTCTATGGAAAAGAACGAGCAAAAAACTCCACGTACACTCTTTTTAATTAATCTATTCAATTGATTTTAAAACAATTAATATGGAGTTTCTTGCCCATTCTTCTCCATACGAAACTACCTTTTGAAAGGGGCAACTAGATTTAATAATTTTTTTCTTGCATACGACACACAAGAAAAATATATAATTAAATGATTTGATTTTGACTTTGACTTTGACTTTTTTGTGGTACGTTTTTATAATATTTTCCTCACCGTTTTATTAACCTTTTGCCCCAATCTTCTCCGTCCGGAATTCCGCTCCCCTCCGTCCGATTAGTTACACGCGCGTGCGGACTCTATATTGAACAACAATACACAGCTGCGTTTTACAGCCACAGTCAGGAATTTAATTAAAAATTCTTCTGTCCGTATGTTTGTGTGCATAAGCCGGAGACTCTGTAAGCGTCGGTCGGTAATACTATTGTGTGGTGTGATAGTATCTGGTAGAATAATATTCTGTTTGGTTATTTTGGGGTTGGATTTTGGCTTGAATCTGTTTTGATTAATAACATTCCTTTTTTTGCTGAGTTTACTTACTTTGTTTTCATAGCGAATTAGACAGTCGATTTAATATAGACGGCCAAAATTAGTACTGTATAAAATGTTTCGCTGAGTAGTCTACTTATTATTTTATTTCCTACTAGCTTTTGTACGTCATCCGCGTGGTTTTCAAATCAAATCATTTATTGCAATCCATGATGTACTTACACTTACAGATGGTAAAATAAAAATTAGAAATATTAATAGAAACAATCATGGACCCTGTCGGGCACAGCAAATTTTTAAATAAGTAGAGAGAGGAAGAGCGCTTTATTATAATTTTTTTCACCTGTGTTATGTCTTTGGTTTCTGCTCCGGCCCCGTGGGTCGTAGCGTAATATTATACATATAGCCTTATGAATCTGGCTATCATATACAAAAATATTTTTTCCAGTAGGACTAGAATTTCTAGAGATTAGCGTGTTTAAACAAAACAAATACTATAAAAGAAACATAAAAAATCTCTTCTCTTCTCATGTGGTGTTGTCACTTCTGTCACATTCAGTAAATCAATCGTACAACTTACTCACATCTTCATTCTTCTCCAAACAAACAAAATCTCTGCCAACCCTTACCCGCTACCACCCCAAAATAGCCATAAATAGCCCAAACAAATTAAACTCATAAAAATCTAAATTCCCTTTATTACCGCGCTGTCAGATTCTTAAGCCAGTAATTTATAATCGTCTCCGGAAGCCTGTCTTCATTTTTCGAGAGGTATTAAAGTCCCATCTATACGCCAGGGTGGAGGAGATAGCCCATGTGTTAGCTTTGTGGGCTACAATTGATAGACTGGGGGCTTTAGGGGATCTAGTGGGGAAATAGAATATTTTTTGTGTATTTTTCTTTGTTTTATAGCGTGGAGAGGGATTTTTTTATTGTGTAAAGATTAATAGAGAAGAAAGTTGAAGCTATTTGTTCGTTCGAAAGAATAGTAGATTTTTGAAAGAACGAGCAAAAAACTCCATAAATAAACACGATTTGAAATCAAAATATAGTGTTGCAAAATCATAGCTACAATGTTTATGATATGTAATAACGAGAACTATGTAGAAAGACGTACACGCTAAGATAATCTAAAGTATAAAAAAAGAAATCAATTCAAATAAATTATTAACTGTTGTATGGATCGGCACTATTTAGCTCAACCGTTTTAAAAGAAAACGTTCAAATATTATTTTTAAATTAAGGTCATTTTCGCAGCACAGTCTCATAAACCTCAAAATACTGTAAAATCGAAATACATATAAAAAAATCTAAACTTTTGTAGGTCTTTCTTTAAAGAAAATGATCAACCAGTATTTTTTTGCCTTTAAATGTAAAGTTTCAACATTCTTCTACTACATTCACTTACGTAATTATCCAAATACTACCATAAAAAAAACCTCATCACACTTAAAGTATCCTCCTCCTCACCACACGCCCTGGAAGCAGTGATCCTCACAAATGAGGGCTTCTCTCTAATACCGCGTCATTACCGGACGGATCAAACTGTCCTGTCTATGGGTATTTACTGCACCCGAGCGGCGGAGGGTTGGCTGGAGAGGTACTAATTGAAATAACACATATTGTTCAGTGAAAAGTATACTTTTGTGAATGTATAAGTGTTTTTTTTTACGTAAATATTTTTTCTCTTAATTTTTTTTAAATATTCTGCTTTGATAGTTGTCTTTTGTTAATGTTTTTACCAGTTTACAATGACAAAGACCAAGTCAAAGCATTTATTTTAATTAGACCATTTTTAGGCGCTTTTTTAAACATGAAACCATCCAAGGGCAGTATTATTTTTTTGCGAATAAAGTTACTTAAGTAGTTTAATTAATCAAAGCACTTATTATTTTCTGGCCAAGTAATGACTTACAGTAATGGTCTATAAGAGAAGACATAGCAACTTAGAGATTCACTTAAATACTTTGTCGTTACCGCGCGGAATAAACTGTCCTGACTATGGGAATTTATAACACCCGCGCGGCGCGGCGGAGGGTTGACTCAACTGTACCAAGTGTTTAGTTCAATAAAAGTAAGAAATATTGTTCTTGCAATTTATTTTTAACATCATTAGGGATTTATTTTTCTAGATATATTTTATAAAAATATTGCAGCGATTTAGTTTTATTTCATCAACGGCAATTTAGTAATGTGGTTTTTACAAAGGGATTGAAATTATTCAGCGATTTAGTCAAAGTCCAACCAACCCACAATCTGACAATAATTCAATTAAAATAATTCAACATGCGAAATGCCAAACACTACTATCCAGCAATAACAGTTCAATTTAAATTCAAAACATATGCATAGAATACTTAGATTTAAAATTATCAGTGTAAAATATTAAAAAATACTGCGATTACTTAGTTATACGGGACCGTTGCGGATTAAAAGAGGATATAGTGACAAAGATAGAAAAGGGTATGCTTAGGTGGTTCGGTCATGTTGAGAGGATGAGTGAAAGACGATTAACAAAAGGTATTTATATGGCAGAGGTGAGTGGCAACGCAGGGAGGGGTCGCCCTAGGAAGACCTACACTGACCTTATTGGTGAGGTTCTTCAGAAAGGTCAGGTGCGGAGTACTCGTAACGGCGTGCTTGTATGACGAGATGTATGAACGTAGATGAGGCGAAAGGAGTATGTAAGGATCGTAGCAGGTGGCGTTCTGTGGTTTCTGCCTACCCCCATGGGAAAAAGGCGTGAATTTATGTATGTATGTATGTACTTAGTTCGAAAAATTGCTTTCTTTTTTACCGTGGGTTGGTTCGTTTTGGCAGAATTACAAAATCCTAACTCACTATCAAACCAACATGTCATACCTACAGTACAATTCTCCCCAGAAAATAATATCAGAACCTTTTATATCAAAAAGCTTCCACTTAGCAATACACGTCCAGAAAATGTACAATCACCGACAATCGGCTTATGACGTCGACAACATAAGTTCACACCAATCTTGACGACTGTACCATTTGAATAAACACCTAATACAACCCTTATGTTGATGAAGGTAGGATCCAAAATCGATTAGCACAGAGTTCACTGAAAACTGGACAGCAAATAACATCTGGAATGCGATGTAATGCTTTCCAAATAGGTACTATTGAGGGTACTTAGACTGTTTGCTAATCACACTGTTATCAAAATTAGACTTTAAATGTATTCAAATAAAGTTCAGATTTCATTGAACGGTACAGAAATATTTGCTGCAGATACAGATATGTGAAAATAAAATCTAATTCTGAAGTTTTAAGGTTCAAATTGGGTTGTGTAAGAGTAAGGGTAGGTTATCCCTGGAAGTGACGTGAGTGCCTCTCAATATATTGTCGGTTAAAATGATAAGGGATGAAGCAAACGGCAGGGGAATGTGCTGCGATGTCAGCGAGTGTTGTGTGAGTACTGTGTGGGAAATATGAGAAAGGATTCAGTAGAGATTGACTGATAATTCATGGACATAGGATATAGTGGACACATAGAATACTCTGAACACATTGGACACAGTGAACACAGTGGACACAAGACACAGTGATCACTGGACACAAGTCACTTTGAACACACGCATCCAAATATCGAAGCACAATAATAAAACGATGACGTCACAGCGGCCATTTTCAATGAAGACCAAAAGTACGTAGGTGCACTGGTATGTGCGCAAACCGTGCACGCCTTCATTCTCATAGTCCGATTGTACGATACGACTGGGAATAGGTCAGGCGCAGAATTGAATCAAGTCAAAGTCAAAACATTTATTTCAATTAGACCATTTACAGGCACTTTCGAATTGTCAAGGAGTCGATCAGTTAGTCAGAAAGTTGAAGCTAGTTCCTTGTTCCAAAATGGAGGTAGGCCTCTATGGAGAAGAACGAGCAAGAAACTCCACGGCACTCTTTTAAATTAGGTTTTTACAAAATCCTGGTTACATTATTCTTGTTGATTCTACATGTGATCATAATGAAGATGAATATAAAACAGTAGTTAAAAATAATAAAACGACTAACGACAAGCCTAGATTTTAGTGTCATAACTCTACTCTCATTAATCTACTGTTCCAGTATTTGTAAACATGTGAGCACTATGTATCTTTGAACATTATTTTAATCGTCAATTTTTAATACTCTTTACGTATTATGATACACCTAGTTATTTTGATGTAAGACATTCCCGTGTAATTCTGTATGATCCTGTAAATAAATATTGTAAAACATTAATTTTAAAAGAGTAGTAAGTACGTAACTATATACAGAATTTCTTGCATTCTTCTCCATACGAAACTACCTTTTGGAAGGAGCAACTAGATACAAAAGTGCCATTTAATGGCCTAGTTGAAATAATAATTTGCCTTTGACTTACAAAATCGTCTAGTTTTAGTTAGTACAGTCCTAACACTTTGATGACATAACAAATCGAAGATACCAAGCTGTCAAAATCAACAGTTAATCCATAAACCATACGGAACCCACCGCCCGCGCCATCATTGAAGGGTCCATCACTTGCATGTGACAGCGCTGCAGTCTACATTGTCAAGCGATGTGCGTTATAGAGGGGGGATTAGTCATAAGTGCTGTTTGTGAGTTACTGTGTTGTGTAACGTAACTGCCCCGTTGGTAACGTGCTCGCAAGTGGACGGGAATTTGACGGAGCCTTGAATTTGATTTCTAGGTCAGGCAAAGTGTTATTAGATATTTCCATCACGAATTTCTCAGTAGCAGCCTCGGAGTCTGGATTTGTGCCCGGTTGATGGCAATAGGCTTGCCCCTTATTATAAGGGTCTTAAACATGACTGGCGAAATGTGGGTGTACTAATGGGTACTTACCTACACCTCTGCCTAACCCTTAAGGGATTACAGGCGTGATGTCGGTTTAAAAGATTTGTATTTGTGTACATTTGATTTGTTTTTAAGATTTGTACACCGAGGCTGCTATTGCGAATTTCCTGATGAAAAAAACCCAATGACACTTTGCCCGACCTGGGAATCGAAACCAGTACCACATGCATAGCAGTCGCGCTTTGCGACCATTACAAAACCGCGGCAGTCACAAATCTTATCTACTTATTTATAATATTACTTTAGGTATCCAAATTAAACACCATGCCAATCTTATAAGAATAAAGAGCAATATTACCTCCACACACATCTGTGTTGTAACCCTCGCACTGCAGCAGCCGGGTCCAAAGGGCCTCTGATTAAAAAGTCACCGCTTTTAATATTCACCCCTGTGTCCAGGAATGTGGCAGTTTGGGGGACTGGGGTGATTGTATGTTGGGAACTTTGTAGGACATTCCATGGGGAAATGATATGATAATGTGTGCTTGGTTTAGTCAAAACCCGAAAACCCACAATCTCGTAATAATTAAATTGATAACGTTAAATTAATTAAATAAGCATTAATCCAATGTATCTGCATCCAAAACTAATGCTTCGAATTGGTTTGAAATTAATCAGCGTAAAATATTCAAAGTTAATAGGTACAAATATCTACTATACTACTAATCTAACAAATAGAAAAATAAATTAACTTGTGTTGGTTCTTTTACAATGAACTAAATCTAAATGAACATTGACAGAGAAAAGCAAAAAATTTTTTAGACAATTTTTAGAAAAATTTTAAGCATTAAAAAAGTCGCCATATTGAATTTATAGGAACACAATAAGGGCAACCTTTATATTTCTAAGAAAACACATACATTATATTTTTTGACAGAAAAAATACTTTCTTTTCAAAAAGATGGTCACCGCACAAAACAATATTGTTCATTGAGCACAGAGCACAGATGTCTTTAATACAACCAATTCATAACATATCTCAAACAACAAGCCATTCAAAATTAAACCTTACCCCACTCCAATAAAGAAAAACACTCTCTAAACATAACACAAGAAATTCCACCCAACTTTTCCTAACAATACCTTGCATTCTGATTTTCAATATTATGAGATGACCAACTTATTTTTGCAGCTCTAAAAATGAATTCTCGACCGTAAACATTAAATAATAGGGTGTAAGATCTGGTATTCTAGGTGCATGTAAATGTTGGTGAATGCTGGTATTGTATGAGATACCCATTGTCAACTGATCAGTCATGTTTTTGTTTCGTATGAAGGATTACTTGAACTTTGACAGGATAGGAAATGAAAAAAAAATAGGGAAAGCATTTCCGTTTCTTTCAGTATGTGCGTTGATTATGAGGACTTTTCCAACATCGCACTCCATACTAGTAATACACACATCAAAAGTGTATTTTTTTTATTTTATTTATTTATTTAATATTTAACAATAACACATTATAAACTTAATTTAACATCTGCCAAACTGCAAAGCAATTTGTCGGCAGTTGGTTCTCGTGGATTAACTTACTTAGTGCTTAAATAAACATTATTTTTTTTACATTTAAAGTTAACTAAATAAAATAAACCACAGCGCAGCGGCATTAGCCCGTAAATGTCATGAGAGCCCGTCTGCTGTGGCTAACGCCTTGGCCACGTGGACGGGCTAGGCTAAGCGCGGGCGCGGGTGACTAGTGCGGGCGCGGGTGGCATGCCACGTACATTCAGTAGCGGCTATAGCGGCTGGCTAAGTGGACGTATTGAGGATGCCTATAACTAAAGTCCCGCCGCTCGTCAATTCGATTTGGAATCGAATTTGTCTAGGGATCAACATCCCTAATCAATGTTAGGGATGTTGATCCCTAGACACTTTTGATGTGTATAATAATACCAGCCTCTCTCTAATTGTCCCGCTGCAGGACAAATTCCTCTTCTCATACAGAGAAGGCACGACCATTGACCACCGCGCTTGCTCAAAACCATTTTTTAAAATTTTTGACGGTCTGTCCGCCTTTATGTTTCGGCTAATCTCCGAAACGGCTGGACCGTTTTTAACGGCTGGCATATAGCTGATGTTATAAGAAGTAACTAAGACTTATTTTCAGTGTTGCCAATTTAGCTCTTTTAGAGCTAAATTTAGCTTCCTTTTTAATCAATCAGCTCCAAAAAAATTATTTTAGCTCTTTAGCTCTTTAATTTTACAATTTTAGCTCCATTCCAATACATGAAATAAAAAACTTTTGGTTACTTTTTTCTTTTGGTGTATCCGAATTTTATGCAGACCAACGAGTAAATTAATATGTAGAGCCATATTTAGTCTATGACTTGAACTATAGGGAATCCCCGCATTATTTTATTTCGTTCGATCATTACTTAATTCTTTGACTTTGGTAATTGGTAGACTATCGTGTATTTGGAAAGTGCAATTTGCAAAATGTCGTCGAGTAGGCCATACACTCAAAAATTTCGAGACGAATGGCTATTCGAGACTGCTTTTCAGGGTTGGTTGAAAGCAGTTAGTAACGACAAAACCAAATCATATTGCTGCTATTGTCGATGTGAATTAAATGCGAAAAAAAATGATTTATTGAACCAAATTACACGAAAAAAACATATTAAAGCTGCAGAGCCATATAGATCACGACAACAGAAATTGGACTTTCAACCAAAACCTAAACTCGATGCAAAAAGTTCAGCTGAGGTTTGTTTATCATTATTCATAGCTGCTCATACTTCTATACTGCCGGTAGATCATCTTGGAGTTCTTTGAAAAAAAGAATTCAAAAGCGAAATTAAACTACACGGAACGAAGTGTACCGCAGTAATAAAGAATGTACTTGCGCCACATTTTAATTATTAGATCCGGCCTACGACGGACAAAAAAATGCTGCCTTATCTATGAAGTGCCAAAAGATGTCCAAATAAAAATTGGTACCATGGCAACGTATGACCGGAAAATTCGGAACCAAGCACAAGTGGTTCACAATTAGATAATTTGACACACGATAGTTCTGATGACGAATAATCATATTTTTTAATTTTTCCTTATTTATCTAACAAGATATAATATCACGTTAAGTTTTTCTTTAACAATAATAAAAAAAATGATTTTTAAACTTTCTTTTATTTTAGCTCTTTTTTTTCCGAAAATTTAGCTCTATTTTAGCTCTTTGTCAAAGGTGATCTAGCTCTCTTTAAAAAAATGAGTTGACAACACTGCTTATTTTAAAAAGGATGAAAACTAAATGACTGAAAAGTTGTGGTACATTTCCGTCGATGATCGGTCACTTATGACACCACAGCCGCGCGGTCCCGCAATGTACGACAATTCGCACTACATTTCTCGCATCGTCTATAGCAGGCTTTAGGCTTTCCGCGTCAAAGTCGAAGTCAAAAAGCCAAAGTCAAATCATTTATTTCAATTAGGCCATTACAAGGCACTTTTGAACGTCAAATACAAAAGAAAAAGGAATTGAATCTAGTTGCCCCTTCCAAAAGGTAGCTTTGTATGGAGAAGAATGGGCAAGAAACTCCATACGTACTCTTTTAAAATCAATGTTTACAATATTTGCATACAGAATCATATGTAACTAATGCGTAAAAAAATTAGTTGTTACTTTTAACTTGACTTGATTCTACATGACATTATGGCAAAATCCTGGATAGATTTCCACCCTTTCTCCATCACCACATGTAACCCTTGTGTCGTTGTTCCAGCCATTCTCCCATACCGCGAGGATGCGCAGCCGCAAACGCGCGAGTTCCTGTCGCGCGTCGTGGACGTCCTGCTCGACTTCGTGCATCAAGTCAACGATAGGAATGAGAAGGTATGTATCCACAGACTAGTTTACGTCAATGGCATGGAGAATATCGCAATAATGCTTAGTTCTGTTCTTAGGTCGAAAGGGAATTGTTGCGATTGAAATAAAATAAAATAATTAATGGACCATTGTCAAGGAACTATAAATAATTTGGTTATAAAAGACTAAGAAATCCATGAAATGGTTTTTTCGTTCGATTTTTTAAATACAGAACTTGCTTTTGTTCGCGACTTCGTCCGCGTAAATGTAGGTTATCGCGGAGGAAGTCATGGAAAAATAAATAACCCATGTCTGTCCTTGGGGTTCAAACTTACCCCGTACCAAATTTTATCAAATTTTGATCAGTGGTTTAGTCGTCAAAGCGTAACAGACACATAGAGTAACTTTCGAATTTATAATACTCGTATTATACGAGTAGTATATAAGGATGACTTTGAATTCCTAGGTAGTTTTTAAAGCGATGAGATCAATCCTTATTTACAGAAATGCACTACAACACGATTCTAATGTATGGAACAGTTGTCCTTGTTTAATATTTAAGGTTTGGTCCCAAAATAAAATTTGTTTACATTCATGTGTACCTCCACCTGAAATCGTAATTTTTTTACGAATTCAATGTGTGTCAGGGATTTGCCTACATAACATCACGCCTGTAATCCCCGTAGGGTTAGGCAGAGGTGTGCCCATTAGTCTTTGCGACCACTAGTCTAACGAGGCATTCTTTGCCAAATAAACATAATAATATCTTTATTCTTTTTATTTCCCCTCGCCTTTATAAGTAGGTAATATCTGCAACAGTGTTGTATATCTTGATGTTTCCATCGTCTAGATCTTGGAGTTCCGCATGCCGGAGGAGATGGCCAGGATGTGTGACTTCCAGTTGCACGATGAGCCTCTCCCGCTGAAGCAACTGCTGGAGGACTGCAAGGTGGCGCTCAAACACCAGGTCAAGACTGGTAAGTGGATCTACTGGACTTAGTTCTGCCAAAATAAAGCCATCCATATTAAGATTTCTCCTACTTTTTGAAGCAATTGTAATGATTTTATTTTATTTTTTTTTATTTTTTTACATTCCAAATTATAATATGTCATAATTAAATTACAATAAAATAGAAATCAAAATCAAAATAAATTACAATAAAATCAAAAATTAAATAAAAATAAAATAAAATAAAAATTATGCGATGATTAATTTAGAAATTATTCTAGACATATGTTTCGGATGTATTGTAATACTAACTGTTATTATAGCAATTAGGCAACATTTGGCATAATAAATTAGTTTGTCTAATTTTATTGTTGAGAGATCGTGGTTGATTCTTTTTGGCAAAAATAACTCAATCAAGTAATGTCAATGTCTTTTATATTGAAAATTAAAAAATTTCGTTACGTTATTTTATGACGAATTTTTCAAACACATATAGCACTGGATAACATAAATAAGAAAACCTATATTAAAAAAATATAAGAAAACTAAATGGCATCAATGAATTCCTCCGCATCAACATTAACTAGAAATGTACCCAAAAGTCTGGCGGCATTGCCACATTGGATGGCAATGCTTGGCCTCTGACCAAGGTAATAGCCAGACCTTGGGTCACGGGAAGTGAGCAATTCCTTAAAAATGACAAGGTTTTCCGAGGGTTTCTACTCCAAACGGTTTTCTGCAGCCTCGGAACCCTCAGCAGCAGGGCCAGTACAGATGTGTAAAATATAGTACTTAAATGAACGAGACCTGAATATTTCAAAAGACTCCGAAAATTATCATTAAAGCTAGAAAACTCCGCGGTTCTTCGTAAATCCCCGAGTCTCCCCGACCACGCCCGACCTCTCCCAAACCCCACACCGCAGCAAACAATTCAATTACACGATCAAATGTGTCGGAATGATAGTAGGGTTGCCAACATTTTTTTGTCTAAATATAGTATTTTATTTAAAAGCCATATAAAAATATAGTACGCTTCAAAAAAATATAGTATTTTAGTAGGGAAGACTAAAAAAAAGACATAAGTTATTTTTTTTACATTTAACATTGTAAACGCTTTCGGGATCTTTAGTAACCCAGTCATTACACTCTTTCCCACTCAGGTTTATATTTTTGGAGCCTTTTTTGTATTTTCCTCTTTTTAGTGGGACACTTTCACTATCGCTACAACCTTCCATTATTTTACTACGTAATTTAATGCAGAACTAAAGCTACTAAAACCGTATTATATCTGCGCAATAAAATTCTATGAAATATCTGTCTGCAAAACAAGTAGACAACACCCTAGAAAAGTATTTTTTTTTTAGATTTTTTAAACAAATGTTTTTTTCATTATCTCCTTCTTTTTCCTTCGCCTTGGAAATCTCGCCCAGGGCGCCGGTAGTGCTAAAACCGGCACTGTACTAACTCCACTAACTCAATAAAATTAACGAAATCCGAAACAAACGAAAAAGGCAAGCAAGTAGAATAAATAAACATTAGTTTGATGTTGTCAAGTTTGACATTGACGTACCTATCAATTAAAAGCGAAATATGACAGGGACGTGTTCGGTTACACGCACACGCACAATACTTCTGTCGAACTAAAGACGCGTTAGAAAATTGCATGAAGTTTTTTTTTTTACTAATTTTAGTATTGCAAAATATAAACATTGAGCTATTGTACTGAAATATAGTATTTTCGCGTACTATATATTTCTTCAACAGTATATAGTACGGAGACCCTAAATACAGTACAATACTATACAATGTGATAGGGTTGGGACTTCTAACCCGTTAAGACTGAGTACTACATCTAATTTTATCGACAAAAAAAATAATATGGGGGGTTGAGTAATTCGTGAAAATATTGAAAAATAGCGATTTTTTCGGTCAAAATAATTCAGAAATGATTTTTTTTTCTCACCAAAACATTATCAAACATATGAAAAATGTAATGAATTAGTTAGCCAAGGTTATTAGCTACCGTTTGTCGTTTTTTTTTTGTTTCTACGACGATATCAAGCGCGCCGTAGTACATTAAAAAAAATATTAAAATAGCCATAATTTTTAGGGGGAGGGGGTTCAACCCCCCATATTATTTTTTTTGTCGATAAAATTAGATGTAGTACTCAGCCTTAACGGGTTAGAAGTCTCACCCCTATCACATTGTATATTATAGTACGGTTGGCAACCCTAAATGATAGCCCTCCGTTACTTGCACTCGGCTGAGCGGAATACTGTGCACTCACTTATAATTGCATTCTTAAGCGATTCGATACACTAGCTTGTAAATAAAAGGGGGTAGTTAGAAATTCTAGACGTGTGCGGAATTTTTAATTTATTGCAAAATGTATCAAACTCAAATATTTTAAATAAACCATTTACAGGTAGTTTTGAATTGTCAAGGAGTCAGGAGTCGATCAGTGAGAAAGTTGAACTTAGATACGCGTTCTAAAAGTAGCTTCCTTTAGAGAAAAATCGGGAATTCAAACTAAATTTAAAATAATGTTGTGTATTATATACTTATATATAGTATTGTGTGCCGGTGATCGCCTGCCCCTTTTCCCGTCTTTTTTTAGAGGTCTGATTTTCAAAATGAAATAAAACATATTAAAATAATGTTAATGTCTCTGATTGGCTGTATTTAAAAGACAATTTTATGCCCTTGGTGAATCAATCTGGGCATATAACGGCTAGCTCGAATGAAGTGCAAGCAATCAAACATTTCAAAATGTCTTAAGGTTTTTTAAAGCCAGTTTAAATATTAGTTAGATACAAAACAAAGATTTGATCCGTAAATGCGGGCAGAGAGGGGCAATCATTCCGATACATTTGAGTACCGACATAATTGAATTGTTTGATATCGCTGCGGGCGAAGGGTTAGTGTGCGCTCGGGTGAGTTCGGATGTACTCGGAAATGATACGAACGATACGAACAAAATGATAAGAAACGTTACTTTTTGTTTTTTGCCTACTTACCTATAATTTTCTTCTTTGGTAATGAGGTAGATTCCTATTTACCACCTACCTATTTGTTTTGAAATCATTATTGTTTTAAACAAACGTGAAAGCTACGCTATGAATAAAAAAAAAAGTTGCATTGGTATTTTTTAAATACAATAAAATAAACCAAACAAGTTTTTTAGGGTTAAATCTTTTTATTACGACATTGACGGCGACATGCATACGACAAGATAAAGTCGTTTTATTAATAAAAAAATACTTAAATATTTTTAGACATAATAACTAACAGCTTACCAGTCACTGTAGGACATTTAAATTCTTCACATTAAAAAAAATCCTATATAACTCGTACTCGCACTATCAATAACTTCCCGTCTCTAGCACTCACATCTGACATTTACTCAGAAGCACATCAAACGCACGCCGCCCTCGCTCTCGAATCTCGTGCTTGGCCAAGCGCGAGACAATCGCTTGTCTGAGCGACGCCGAGCGAGCCTGACGAATGGATTTATTGTTGAGTTCAAGCGCGGATGCAGGAATGGGAAGTTGTTAAAATGAGGGTAGTTTGGAAATTAAAAGTTCTTTTATTTAATAGAAATTTGGATGTGATTGGTACAGATAAATCTAAGAAACATAAAAGTTTTGTATACTTAGTCGTATAAATCTACCTTTATAAATGCGAAAGTTTTGATGGATGTTTGTTAATCAATCACACCAGAACGGCTGGACGGATCTGGATGAAATTTGGCACAGAGATAGATTATAGTCTGGAATAGCACATAGGTTACTTTTATCCCGGAAAAATGTACGGTTCTCGTGGGATAATACATATGACGCGGACGGTAGTAGCAAGATTCTGTTGAAATTGAATTTAAATGTTGCTGTTTTCGATTCGACGATAATGGCCACTTTTATCGCGGCATCAGTAGCATTGTTAACGTCACCTAAAGTGCAGGTTGAATTTAAATAAAATAAAAAATCACTTCGCAAAAAAAAATCCTAATAAAAAATTCTCCACTGGCCATTTCACTTAGCTAATCTCAAACAAAAGCCGAATACCCCAACGCTACAGCACTCCCCCTCGCTAGTGGCGCCCTCTGAGATTAAACCCGCATTACGCAACACCTGACAGTGGCCCCATCTGTCGGAGACTGCGGGGATTAATAGTAAATTCCTTTTGACATATTAATAACTTGTAGTGGGCTGGGCTTTTGAACTTTTGCGAGATACGATACAGTTTTTCATGTTATAAACAATGCACTGCACTGCACCTTGTATAACAGAATTAGTTTGTGCCCATAAGTCAAAGACCGTTATTCAATCCTGCTCCCAAAATCCGTTCTCAGTTGGCATCCTTTACTTATAAACTACCTATCTGTCAAAGTCCACTTTCATAGGTCAAGTTTTCAAGATTTTGGTATTTACTCCGACAGTTAATGACCTTCAAAATCAGTGACCTTCGCTATTAAATGATTTGACAGACGTGTAATACACTGTTATTGCTAAATAGTCACCTGGTTTAAATAAGAATGACAAAATTCCTTTAATTTTATTAAAATACTAGCTTTTGCCCGCCACTTTGTCCGCGAAAAAATAGCCTATGACCTTTCTTGGGATTCAAACTTCTCCTGTACCAAATTTCATCAAAATCGGTTTAGTGGTTTAGTCGTGAAAAAGTAACAGACAGACAGAGTTACTTTCGCATTTATAATTTAAGTATGGATAATAGTTAGTATGGATTGTGGATTGGCTCAACTAAGCTCAATTAGAAGTCACAATAACATAACATCACGTCTGTAATCCCCGACGGGTTAGGCAGAGGTGTAACCATTAGTACACCCAAACGCCAGTTATGTTCAAGTCCCATGTAAAAGGGGGCGAGCCTATTGCCATCAACCGGGCACAAATCCAGACTCAGCTACTGAGAAATTCCTGATGGAAAAACCCAATAACACTTTACCCGACTTGGGAATCGAACCCAAGACCTCATGCTTAGCAGTCGCGCTTTGTGACCACTAGACCAACGAGGTAGTGAAGTCACAATAACAATCTAATAATTAGCACATTCTGTCAGTACCCCACAAGCTACTCGGTATGCGCCTCGTCCTCAAATGATTCAATTTCCCCGCACGTGAGCGCTGACGAGACTATTCAACGTTATATTCGGATTAATCCGGTTTAATCCACTTTGTACCAGTTCGAGCCGGTGGGAACCGCAATCAGAGCCATTGTTCAGGTGGTTTTATGTCAGTTTTTATGATCTTATTATAGTTTTGAGGGGTTGTGTAGCGTGATATGGAAATGGTGTAATCGGATATGACTGTTTATGACTTCTGAGAAAGATAGAAAATTAATGATCTTGTTTGCATTGTAATTTTATGACATAATAATAATACCAGCCTGCAAGCGGGGTGATCAATGCTTGTGTATATTCTGTATGAAAAGAGGCAGTTTGCTCTGTACATACATAAACTCACGCCTTTTTCCCATGGGGGTAGGCAGAAACCACAGAACGCCACCTGCTACGATCCTTACTCCTTTTGCCTCATCCACGTTCAAACATCTCGTCATACAAGCACGCCAGTTACGAGTACTGCGCACCTGACCTTTCTGAAGAACCTCACCAATAAGGTCAGTGTAGGTCTTCCTAGGGCGTCCCCTCTCTGCGTTGCCACTCACCTCTGCCATACAAATACCTTTTGTTAATCGTCTTTCACTCATCCTCTCAACATGACAGAACCATTTAAGCGTGTCCCACACTGGCGCGGCCTGCGGTGGCGGCCAACCGCGGGCCGCGGCTCCGCCCCCTGCGACAACACACTGCCGCGGTGGCGGTGGCGGCCTGATGCGTCATTATTAAATTAGTAGGGGAGCCCAAAATGCTAAATGTGGATTTACTCCAGCGTCGTGGGGACCTTTTAGATTGTAAAGATTAGATGCTAAAAAGAAAAAATGGTTAAAGATGGAACCCTTTCACTGGTGGAGTGAGGATGAAGGATGAAATCTCTCTAACAAACATGATAAATTAAATGAAAGGAAAACCAGGAAATCTTAAATTAATTTAACTATTTACAAAAATTTAGATTTCCTGGTTTTCCTCAGAAAGAGATTTCATCCTTATAATTGACCCTAACGATCGATGCAATAAAAGTACAGGGTACAATTTTTTCAGATTTAAGCCGGTTCGATTCCCGGGTGTGGGAGAAGAGAATTTTCGAAAATCTTTGAATGCAGTTTGCTTTCTATTCAAAAATGAGGCGATTATCACACGGCACCGCACGCCGCTCCGGCATGCGGTGGCGGTGAAGCGGATTTTGATGCGGTTTTGGTTTTAGCCAGTTATTTTTTACCGGTTTTGACCAGTTTTCAGGGTGTCCAGGTTGGGGTTTTTTTTTCCCCCCAATTTGGGAAAAATTTTAGGGAACTTTTGGTGAAATTAAAACTGCGGGGAAAATTCTGGGAAAAAAAAAAAAAATTCTGCGAATCCACTAGCGCGAATGCAGATAAGCGCGAAGTATATTTTTATAAAGGATAATGGGCAAAATTCTTAAAATAAGGTTCCGTATACATACCCACATCACTTTATCTATTAGATAAAATTCATAACGGCTAATTACGCGTCATGGGTGTCGTGTTTATGGTTTTCGAGGGTGCTGATGACGAAAATGAGGTCAAAATGAAAATCCAAGATGGCGGCCGCAAAATTTTACAAAATATGCTTCATGGGTGTCGCGTCCATGGTTTTCGAGGGTGCTGATGACGAAAATGAGGTCAAAATAAAACTCAAGATGGCGGCCGCAAAATTTTACAAAATATGCTTCATGGGTGTCGCGTCCATGGTTTTCGAGGGTGCTGATGACGAAAATGAGGTCAAAATAAAAATCCAAGATGGCAGCTGCAAAATTTTACAAAATATGTTTCATGGGTGTCGTGTCCATGGTTTTCGGGGGTGCTGATGCCGAAAATGAGGTCAAAATAAAAATCCAAGATGGCGGCTGCAAAATTTTACAAAATATGCTTCATGGGTGTCGCGTCCATTTTTTTCGAGGGTGCTGATGACGAAAATGAGGTCAAAATAAAACTTAAGATGGCGGCTGCAAAATTTTACAAAATATGCTTCATGGGTGTCGTGTCCATGGTTTTCGAGGGTGCTGATGACGAAAATGAGGTCAAAATAAAAATCCAAGATGGCGGCTGCAAAATTTTACAAAATATGTTTCATGGGTGTCGTGTCCATGGTTTTCGGGGGTGCTGATGCCGAAAATGAGGTCAAAATAAAAATCCAAGATGGCGGCTGCAAAATTTTACAAAATATGCTTCATGGGTGTCGCGTCCATGGTTTTCGAGGGTGCTGATGACGAAAATGAGGTCAAAATAAAAATCCAAGATGGCGGCTGCAAAATTTTACAAAATATGTTTCATGGGTGTCGTGTCCATGGTTTTCGGGGGTGCTGATGCCGAAAATGAGGTCAAAATAAAAATCCAAGATGGCGGCTGCAAAATTTTACAAAATATGCTTCATGGGTGTCGTGTCCATGGTCGTGGCATATTTTGTAAAATTTTGCGGGCGCCATCTTGGATTTTCATTTTGACCTCATTTTCGGCATCAGCACCCCCGAAAACCATGGACACGACACCCATGAAGCATATTTTGTAAAATTTTGCAGCCGCCATCTTGGATTTTCATTTTGACCACATTTTCGTCATCAGCACCCTCGAAAACCATGGACGCGACACCCATGAAGCATATTTTGTAAAATTTTGCGGCCGCCATCTTGGATTTTTATTTTGACCTCATTTTCGGCATCAGCACCCCCGAAAACCATGGACACGACACCCATGAAACATATTTTGTAAAATTTTGCAGCCGCCATCTTGGATTTTTATTTTGACCTCATTTTCGTCATCAGCACCCTCGAAAACCATGGACGCGACACCCATGAAGCATATTTTGTAAAATTTTGCGGCCGCCATCTTGGATTTTCATTTTGACTACATTTTCGGCATCAGCACCCTCGAAAACCATGGACACTACACCCATGACGCGTAATTAGCCGTTATAAATTTTATCTAATGGATAAAGTGATGTGTGTACGGAACCTTATTTCAAGAATTTTGCCCATTATATCCTTTATAAAAATATACTTCGCGCATATCTGCATTCGCGCTAGTGGATTCGCGGAAGTATCTATCGCGCAAGTGTAGGCGCACAAATGTCTATCGTGGAACTGTCATTCGCGCAAGTGACCTATCGCGCAAAGGGAGTCGCGCAAGTGTCCGTGCGCGCAAAGGGTCTCGCGCAAGAGTCTTGCGCGTAAATGTCTTTCGCGCATGTGTCCTGATACCCACTATGCTGCCTAGGTCAACAAATAAAAAAATAGATTTAATAATATAAGAAGCCAAAAGTCCCTAAAAATACACCTAAACATATAACGCCCTTTTAAAAAATTATATTACCCCCTTTTGGGGAGAAAACCCATAAATTGGGAACCCTGCACGATGATCCGCACGGTGATGCGGTTGTGACGAGAACACCGCTCGACCGCGCGGTCGTGCGGTGTTCGTGTGCAAGGTTCAAGCGGATTTCATAGAGGCTAGTGCGACGTGAGAACCGCATCACCGCACGCCGGATCGGCGTGCGGTGCCGTGTGTTAATCGCCTAAAGGAATGTTTCTTTTGAGTAAAATTTTCTATCTGCAGTGTTAAGAGTAGGTACTTTCCCTCCAGGTGGCATTACAAAATTCCACCCTGTATATGGTGGAGGTACTTAACAGGGTGCAAGGTATCCCCCCTTATATTAATCTGCCACGCTCGAGTAAATCCAAAAATCCCTTCCTGGGCTCCCCTACTATATAGTTTGACCGAAACTGCTGTACGGCGCCTTAGGTATGTGCGCGGCGAGACGCGGGGGAGTACCGGCCGCTCCGTGCCGTCAGTCTGCCGCCGACGCTCACGGCGGTAGCTAGCATTTGTTTGTACCGGACCGTCTATGACAGACGCACATGAGATAAATATACAAAGATGGGTCGTGCGTTATCTCGTGATGTCAAGACCGTCATTTTTAAAATGGTCGGATATTTTAAGAAAAGTAGACCAAAAGCTTTGAATAGAATAGTGATGCGAATATTGCCAAAATCGTAGCGGAGGCAATTTTCAATTCAAATGAAAAAAACTTTCTAAAGTTTATCTTGGATGTTACTGACATCGGTGAAGGAAAACATCGTGAAGAAACCTGGAATTCTAATTAATATAAGTCTGGAATCGCATCTGGCTTTACATAAAATATTGTAAACCGATATCGTAAGATCAGTCCGACAATATTGATCTCATGTGAACTCATGGTCTTTTTTCCTGGGACCCCACCTCCCCGCGCTTTCCTAAGGGGCGGTACAACACTTTCGGTCAAACTATAATTAAACATTATTTTGATGTGTGAGATTCCTATATTATCTATTATTGGCATCTCATAATATTACTTTTATGAACAGAAAGTGCGAAATTATTATTTAAATTTACTATTTCTGTTATAATATTCGTATTTGGCGTCATTTTTCAACGTGGTACACGCGGCCTGTTGCAAAAATTTGCAACTGACCGCGTGGTGCCGAGTGACAGAAGCACAGAGTATATTCTACTCATGTGGCAGAAGGGGCGTGGCATGGGTAATGTGACCATACGTCCCGTTTTGAACGGGACTGTCCCTTTATTCGTGACTTCGTCCGGGTGTTCCCGAACGATGCTTTGGGACGCAGAATTTTTTCGTTTTTTTTCAATAAACATAAAAACTACGCATCCTTTAACAGTTCTCTGTAATTTTCCTAAAGATAAAATATTTTTTAAAGTGCATAAAAACATTACAAAACCTCAACGAAATAGCCTTATATTTTTTATCGTTTAGCTAAAATTATTCAATATCTACTTAATTTTCTTAAAGAAATGATCTCAACAGATTTATTTTATTACTGCGACTTTACTGACGTCGTACTTTTGAAAATGTCCCGTTTTAAGTCAAAATAAAATGGTCACATTAGCATGGGGGCGGGGCTTGCGCCGCGGTCAGCCGCTCGCGGGCCGCGTCTTGGCCGCGCGTGTCTGAAGGCTCATCTACATTTCTAACGAATACAACTGACCGCCACCGCGGCCGCCACCGCAGGCCGCGCCAGTGTGGGACACGCTTTAAGCATACCCTTTTCTATCTTTGTCACTACATCCTCTTTTAATCCGCAACGGTCTGTACTGGGACAATAATAAGCTGATATTATTATTACACACACATTCTGCCTATCCTCTGCGAGAATAACAAGCGTGACGTTTATTACACTTACCAACCATATAAAAAAACACCCAAACTTTTTAAATCCAAGTAAGTACGTTCCCATAAACTTCCTCTCTCATCCGCAAGCCGGCTATTATCCGCCATAGCCTCACGAAGAGTGAATAAAAATCAATCCATAACAGTAGAATCCTAATCTAAACTCAACAATAGAAAGGGGATGATCCATCAAACTATGTTAATGCGGGATGATGGGGATGAAATAGGGTGACCATAGTTTGACGGGGGACAGTTATTTTAAATAATTTTAAAAAATGATAAAAAATAATGCATGGTAAAAGTTGAATAGTTTTGTTTGCAATAAGGTATAGCAGCTTAATCAAATTACAGCTGGATTGTGTGTTATTAATGTTACACAATATTATATTGGGGATTGAATAAAAGCGTACTTATAGCAAAAATAAAATAAAAAATCGTTTCGGTAAAATGTACCTAAGTATCGGCCACTAATTAGTATTACTTGTTACCCTATTTTGGCAGATCATAGGCTATAACAATCTCATTTCTACATACACTATGTAACAAAAATCCTGTCAGATCAGTGTTGCCGTTGATCAGTTTTTATGTTTTATTTTAATTTAATTACTTCTTCTTTCTTCTTTTTTTTTTCACTGGGGAAAAATAATAATCTCAAATCCATTAAATGGTTACGTATATGTGTACGCAGTACGATGCCGAATAATACCCTTAAGGATCGGACAGGGTTTCTGTTACATGCTGTATATTTACTATAATTAGTATAAAACAAATTCGCTTCCCGCCGTCGGTACGCTTCGATCAACTACGCAACGGATTTTAATGCGGTTTTTATCAATAGATAGAGTGATTCAAGAGGAAGGTTTATACGTATATCGACATTGCACCCGTGCAGAGCCGGAGTGGATCACTAGTTAAAAAATACTAAGTTAAAATTGTCCCCAACAGTCTCGGTTTAACTACACCCTACTCCCCGAGCGCTACAGCTCTAATCCAATGATTTGCGTGATATTAGCGGACCTCGCATGTAAATCTTGCACCCGCCACTTACGCGCCATGTTTATCGTTTTTATGGACATTTCCTGCCCTTTATAGTTTCATACATAGACTTTAGCTATGTCTGCCCATGGTGCTGAGTTTCTTTTTTAAATAACGTTATCAAAAAATTGATAAGGGGAGGGAATTGGAAGAAAGGAAGGTAGACAAGTAAATGTAATTGAAAAGAGTTTCTTGTTCGTTCTTCTCCATAGAGGCCTACCGCCATTTTGGAACGAGCAACTAGCTTCAACTTTCAGACTAACTGACAGACTCCTTGACAATTCAAAAGTGCCTGTAAATGGTCTAATTGAAATAAATACTAGGACTTTGTGTTGACAGAACTAAGCCTATTTTAGACGTATAGATATCTAGCTTTTGCTCTCGACGTCGTCGACCGCGTAAATGTCGGACTCCTGTTTCATCCCCTTAGGTGGTGAATTTTGGAAAATCCATTCTTAGCGGACGTCTACTAACTATAATAATTACCTCTCTGCCAAATATCATCTTCATATGTCAAACGGTTTTTGATATTTCGTGATAAGTGATTTCGCTATAGATATTTCGTTTAACCTTTTGAACGCCATTGTCACATATATAATATGACAAAATACACGTCGCACCATATTATGAAATAAACAATTTAATCAAGTTTTGAAATCCTTATTTTTATGAAGGTCATTTGACGGAAAATGCATGTGGCCTGGCGTCAGGGGTACGGCGATACGTTTATACTCTGGCGTTCAAAAGGTTAAGGCTACATACGCACTATGCGGTTAGCCGCAATGCGGTCAGCCGTCCGGCTGACCGGAATCAAAAATTTGTACGAGAAAGTAGTTTTTATACGCACTGCGATGCGGCTGCCGGCCGACCGCTCCGGTCGTTCTGAGCGCTGCGGTCCGACTGAACCGCAAGCGCAACCGCATCCTGCGGTCCACCGGAGCCTAAGAGTTGATCATTAGGAACTCTTTGTTGTAATGTACAAAAATGAGTGTAAAAATAAGATAGTAATTTTTCGTGCTTCACGCCAAATCTCACTCCATCACAATTTAAGTCAGTAAAAAACACACAAATCACTTTGAGATGCCACCACATCACTCAAAATCAGTTTGAAAACAATTCATCCCCCTAATTCTAAATCCCAGTGGATGGAACTGTGTTTACTCTTCAAGTTGATCCCCCGCAGCTGTGGGGTGCGATAAACACTCCCCGGGGGATGACCGTACTACCCCTATTGGGTAATAAGGTTTATCTATTCACACTTTAAAAAATGTGCGGGCAATTATTTTAGACGGATTTTGGTTTTGAGTTACGTAATTCCTTTTTTTATGGATTTTTTACGACTCGTTTTAAGAGTAAGGGGTATATCAGTAACTGAGTTTTGGAGGTCAGATAGGAACCGACCCAGATATATTTGGGGCAAGCTAGGCAAAAAGAAGAAAAAAAACGTTTGTTAGACACAGGCCCTGTGCACACAAAAATAAAAATAAAACGGTTATTTGGGATAGCTGACGTGACTCGAAAAGGGTTACACAACTTAAATGGGACTAGGCAGGACATGGTGGAGGGACGTCTTTGCTTAAAAGTAGGACAAAATAAGCTAACAAAAAAAAATACGTACATTATTGTGTGCCCCACAGCTGCGCCAAACAGGCCCAGTTCAGCAAAAATGTCTGACGCTGGCTTTTAAGTGGAGCTCTTTGTGTGTATTAGATTAGATGTAGATGATGCTGGAATAACACAATGTCTGTTTGCTTCAAGTATTGTTGAAAAACATTATAGGTACTCCTGTTTGAATAAAATGATAAAGAACAATCTTGTAAGATTCCTACTCCTTCAATTTTATCAATTACTAGCTGTTCGCCGCGGTTACACCCGCGTCTTTCTTTACTGCTCCGCTCCCGTAGGTCGTAGCGTGTAGTAGTATAGTATATAGCCTATAGCCTTCCTCGATAACGAATCTATCTAACACTGAAAGAATTTTTCAAATCGGACCAGTAGTTCCAGAAATTAACGCGTTCAAACAAACAAACAAACAAACACTGCAGCTTTATAATATTAAGTATAGATTTAATTAAAGTTATGCAACACACCGCATTGCGGTTTTTGTAATATAAAGAAATCAATAGGTAGGTTGCCGCGAGGTATTTTGCCGCGACTAGATTTTGTGCCTGACCTTAGCAGTGTTGCGGTTTTCGCGCGCGGTAAAAAAGCCTCAGCATTTCAGCAACTTCCAAACGAGACAAACAATTTTTATATATAGTACAGATAACAACTCCCAGTTGCTGTTATTTTTCCGAATACCTATTATAATCTATCTATTTCGCGATAAAAAGCCCTCCAGTCCATCATCACTTCCCACCACAGTCCCTAGAGGGCGCTATTCACAACTCTCTATCATTTATATTTTTTATCTGTGCTCCCGCCTCAGAGATGTCACAAAAAAAATATGTGTTTCTGATAAACAGTTTTATAGGGGAGTGAAGAGGTCTTATCTCTGTTATTTGTGGTTTATAGAAGTTGTCATAGACATAAGTATTTTTTTTGGGGGTGGATTGTACTCGTATTACCAGTTGTGTAATGTAAGGGTTTTGATTATAGATATTTTAATGGAATTGCTGATAATATGTTTGTACTGATCGTTCGTCCGTCGAATGGTCCTTGGGTATTAATTAGATACCATTAACCAATAATTCTAAGAGTTGATTTGGATCTAGACTCAAATATAAAATTGCTACACCTAACTCAAAATCAACGATAAAAAATTAAATTTTCGACTTCAAGTTTTTCGATGTATGCAAGTTAGCCCGAGCTTATCATCCAAAAGGATTGTTTACAATCACAAATCATCCTGTATAATCATTTTTACAATAACTTCGGTACGTTCCACCACAAAGACGGCTATTTCCGACAACGGACCGGATGTGATCGCGCGGTGTAATCACGTGTGCTATTACATCCGGATCGGATCGCCGCCGGACCGGAGGAAAGAATTGGTTTTGTTATTGACATTTTAATGTAAGATCCTATAGCCTTGATGTATCTTAAACATTAGAGTAACAACGTATTCGATTCACGTCGATTTTTGAATAGTTTTTTCGAGTCGATAGTTTAATTTAATCCTTTTGTTTTGTACCTGGACTTAGTTGGTGGCTATGCTTAGGCTGCGTTTCCATCAGAGACATGCTAGGATGTGTAGCGACTAGCGAGAGATGTGGATTATAATAATATAAATAATACCAGCCTATTACTGTCCCACTGCAGGGCAAAGGCCTCTTCTCATACAGAGAAGGCATGAGCATGGTCACCACGCTTGCTCAAGGCGGATTGGCGATTTCAGACTTATATTAATTACAAGTCCAGGTTTCCTCACGATGTTTTCCTTCACCGATGTCAGTGATGTCCAAGATAAACTTAAGAAAGTACATATGAATTGAAAAAGTCACATTGGTACTTACCCGGTTTCGAACCCACAACCTCATGCATGACAGGTGGGCGCCTTAACCACTGGGCCATCACGACACTTATGTGACACGACACAGATGTGGATTAAAACTAACCAATTGTAGCCCTAGCTTAGCTCAAGTTATAAAAATGAAGCAATGTCATTGGTCATTTTTACACACATCCTGCGCTACGCATACTTGCTCATTTCAGGTGGAAACGCAGCCTTATTGCGGCGTCAGTACCTAGTGTTGTTAATATCCTCTAAAGCGCAGGTGTACGGAAACTTTAGTACTTACTTAGTAAGTGGATCATCGTCTATTTTCGAATTCGTAGAATGTTCGGTACTTTTCCCGAATAATAGATCGAAAAAGAATTTTTAGCATACTTGCCGAGTAACCAAAAAGCAAAAGAAATAAAGTTGAAAACTTTTCTTTTCAATTCTATCTGTAATGATTTTAAGTTTCTTATCAAAAAATCAATGAAAATTTATACTTATCTTTTTTCCGTGGTAGTCCCTAACAACAGCTCACAAGTTAACGTGCTCCCTTTCCCCCCAGGCCACCCCCACTTCTTCAACCAGCTGTCGTGCGGACTGGACATCATCTCGCTGGCCGGCGAGTGGCTGACGGCGGCGGCCAACACCAACATGTTCACGTACGAGATAGCGCCGGTGTTCATCCTCATGGAGAACGTGGTGCTGGAGAAGATGAGGAACATGATCGGCTGGAGGACTGGGGACTCTATCCTGGCTCCAGGTGAGGGGGTTTATATAAAAAAGGGCAAGTGCGAGTAGAACTTGGACCTTGAGGATTCCGCTGCAGCTCGGTACGGAACGGTAACACACAAAAGTGCCAATTTCCAATTAAAAAAAAAATACTTTGCATCGAAAACTGCAAATGTGATGCTTGTAAAAAAGGTTCTGTTATTCCTTACGAGATACGAAACTCAAAAAATTTGGGTGTTATTCTAGAAATTCTTTAGCTGATAACTGATGATATGGTTATATGGGTTTACACTTACAAGGTATAATTTCGCATACTCATAAAATTCAAGGAGATAACTAAGCTAGATTAAGGGCGCGCCAAAAGCCAGCAAACTTTTATAATTCACCCGCGCGCCCCGTGTTAAGTGTTTTATCGTAATAACTCCAAAAATAAAAGGAATTACCCAAAATGCCTAGACAAAACCCTCACTCGTTTATAAATATAACTAATTATCAAATTTTCGTCCTATTAGTCATTATAATATCGTGTATAAATAGAAAAAAACCAAAAAATTAGTGGCTACTTCGTGATGTTTTTCTATCGAGAAAATGTTATTATTTTATGTTTTTGATCAATGAGAACCCTCGAAAATATCATGCAGTTTTCATACATTTGTATTTTAAGCCTAGAAATCTAGAATTGTTCATGTGAAATAAAAAAAAAGATTGGTAATTTTACTAACTATTACCCACTCTTAACGCGTATCAATTCGTTTTTGTAGCTCATTTTGGCTCGATGGATTTATGCAGGCGTGGCGATTAGCCCGCACGCACACACTGATATAGTCGCGCAACATTGCCTACCGCATTTGCATAGCGGCGTTTTTAAAGAGATGTACTTTTTACTGTTGTCAAACATAAAAAAAAAATCAAGTATTAAACGTAACTTTATTTGATTATTTATTTATTTTCTGGCAACCTTCTGTTTGACGAGAATACGAAATTGCACCTTATAGATGAGCTCACTCAGTATCGACATAATCTTTGATAACAACGAGTGCTGAACTACTCCTGTCCCCACCAGGTGGTTCCATCTCGAACCTGTACGCCTTCCTGGCGGCGCGCCACCACAAGTTCCCCGAGTACAAGGAGAAGGGACTCTCCAGCATCTCTGGACATCTCGTCATGTTTACTTCTGACCAGGTCAGTCAACAAATAAGTGTCCTGTGATTATTGAGCTTAATTCTGTCAAAACAAGCTAACCCACGATCTCTAAATTAAGTAATTAAGTCAAACTATTTCATTTATGAATTTCGTTCATGAATATTATTTATTTATTTATTTATTTAACATAACATCACGCCTGTAATCCCCGTAGGGTTAGGCAGAGGTGTACCCATGAGTACACCCACATTTCGCCAGTTATGTTTAAGTCCCATGTAATAGGGGGCGAGCCTATTGCCATCAACCGGGCACAAATCCAGACTCCGAGGCTGCTACTGAGAAATTTCTGATGGAAAAACCCAATAACACTTTGCCCGACCTGGGAATCGAACCCAAGACCTCATGCTCAGCAGTCGTGCTTTGCGACCACTAGACCAACGAGGCAGTTATTTATTTATTTATTTAAAATTCTTAAAAACTACCATTACAGGTTTCTTAACCTAATGCGATAGCCTAATAACACACACACACACACACATAATGGAAACATATCAACACATAAAATAAAAATACAAAATAAAATAAAAACAAAACCCACAAAACAAAACTTGACATTCTAAAATTAAAAGAAAAATAAAATATAACATAAAATAAAATATAACATAAAATCTTATTAAAGCCATTTCAATCGTTGTAACATAATCTAAATAATAGTACTTTTGCGAATTCACTCAAGTGACATGTAAAGATATCAATTACTTCATGAATAAAATTGATGGTGCGAATGGCTCGTGTGAGTGGGGTTTTGGCCAGCAAGTTGGTCCTGGCTGATGGCACGGCCAGCAGTGGCGGGCGCCGCCGCCTCCACACATAGCGGTCCGGTACGCACAAGTGCAACCTCTGCAGCACTTCCGGGTTATGCTCTTTGCCCCGGAGCAATTTGACTAGGTAAGACACTAGTGCAAATTCCCGTCGCACCCTCAATTCATTATATCCCACCATACCTAGTACAAATAGAGTGGGATACATCAAAGGGTAATATGGGTATACCCCATAAAGCTTTTTGTAAAGGTGGCGCGTAAACTTGTTCTGGACGCGCTCCAACATCATCGAGTACTTAGCCTCATGTGGAGCTCATATGATAGCACTATGTTCCAGATGACTCCTGACTAGTGCGTCATACAGGACCCTGACGGCTGTGATGCTGGTAAAGTCTGGTGTCTGTCTCAGAACAAACCCCAAATTTCTAAATGCCCTTTTGCAGATCTTTGATATGTGATCGCGAAACGACAGCTCAGGAGTGAGAACAACCCCTAAATCACGAACTTGCGTGACGCGTTGCATCGGCACTGCATCCACTACGTACTCGTAGAGTAGAGGTGCACGTGCGCGGGTGAAACTTATCACCGAGCACTTAGCTTCGTTGAAGTAGAGCTTGTTCTCATGACTCCATTCCACTATCCTGTCGATGTCATCCTGCAGGCGTTTGCAATCAGACTCAGTCCTAATCTCAAACAGCAACTTGAGGTCATCTGCGAATAATAAACAAGTACCATTTCTAACGACTTCCGGTAAATCATTTATCATTATGATAAATTCCAGAGGCCCCACGTTGCTGCCTTGACTCACTCCGGACCAGGTGAAGTATGGATCGGATTCGCATCCATTGTAGTCAACATACTGCTGTCTGTCTTGCATATAGCTGGCAAAGAACTGCAATAGATGTTGTGTGCAACCGATTTCCGACAGCTTTCGCAGTAGTATGTCATTATCGACAGTGTCAAATGCCTTCCTAAAATCAAAATAAGCAGCATCGACCTGCACACCAGAGTCCACCGCCGGCACGACCTGTGACATGAAGTTAAGGAGATTGGTGGCAGTGCTACGTCCCGGCCGGAACCCGTGCTGCGCATTCGATAACCGGCCACGTACCTGCTCCTGTATGCAACGCTGGATGGCAGACTCAAATACCTTGGCCGGCGTCGACAGCACGGCAACCGGTCTATACTCGCTGACGTCAGATCCCGCTTTACCCTTGGGTACTGGAATAACGCGCGTGGTCTTCCATTGGGTTGGGAACGTTGTCGAATGAAGACAGATATTAAATATATGAAGTAGAGGTTCTGCCAGTACCCTACTGCAATCTCTAAAAAGAAACGCCGGTATACCATCCGGGCCTGCTGAACGCTTTGGTTTTAGGCGCTCGAGTGCATCGGTTACATCCTCAAGACTCAAAGAATTAAGTTGCACCCGCGCACTACTCAACCCTCCGGCCGCCGCCGCTGCTTGTGGGTTTAGTCGCGGAGGCTCACTACTGTAAACCGATTTAAAATAATTGGCGAATTGATTAGCACACTCGTCGTCCGATAAATGCTGACCGTCCCTTATTATACTTTGCCTGTTCCTCATACTTTTCTGTGATCGTACGTATTGCCAAAATAACTTCGGATCTTTGGTAAACTGACTGATATATAGCAATAACAGTTCAATCGACATCTAAAACTTATGCTTGGAATTTTAAAATGAATCAGCTATAAATACATGCACGGTGTAAGGGACATCCCTCCGAAAACTTACAGGGTGCATTCAGCTCCTTATTTTGAATCGTATTCCACGCGAATTTTCCTTAGGAAAATTTCCATATCTTTTCCCATTTTTTCAGTTAACGTACTTATTCCTTTATTTCAATATAACATAACATTATCTGTACGCAGCACTACATTTATGTAAATAATACAGCTAAAATAAAAAAACCAGCAACGGATGTTGAAATACTCGAAACATATGACGTAACAAATAACGGAAGTAACAAAGAACGGGGAGGGCGGCCGAAGGCTCGCTGCGTTTGCCGTTCGCTACTTGCGTTTTGCCACGAAAACGATACATTGCTTATAAGGTATTTAAACAAATCAGGTTTAGTGGATTCCTGTAACGTTCCTGAAATAATTTCATGTACCGGTCATCTTTTATTAATATGGTTTACTGAATTCACCCTGTAAGTTTTCGGAGGGATGTCCCTTACACTCTGTAATTTAAAACCATTAGAATCATTTATTATAAAAATTGGAGTAATTTTGACGTGAGTTGATTCGTTTTGGCAGAGGTAAATCCATCTGATTTCTACTACACGACGTGAATCAAATTCTCCAACGCATCGGTCATAATACAAATCATAATCTTCATACCTTACCTAAATATTCCGTTATTTCCGACTGCAATTAGGTACTGCTGCTGAGCATTAAGCCCTGGGTTCGATGCCCAAGTCGGGCAAAGGGTTATTGAATTTTTCTATTAGTTTCTTCAAATCAATAGTATAGCTCTTAGATTGGATGTTGGTGAAGTAACACTCCCGTGCCATGGAAAGTTGACCCTGCGCCTGATCTCTCCCCGATCGTGTCGGATTGCTTTCCCATCGGACAATGAGAGTGTAGGAAAACGGAGTGCACCTGAGTTTGCGCGCACACTTGTGCACTATAATCCGTTTTGTATTAATACTCTTCTCCACCATCAGTGCCACTACTCGGTGAAATCGTGCGCCTCGGTGTGCGGCCTCGGCACCGACTACTGCATATGTGTGCCGTCCGACGAGCGCGGGCGCATGATCCCCACCGAGCTGGAGCGCCTTGTCAAGTACCATAAGGATAGGGGCAATGTGAGTATGACTGTGCTCAATCTGATCGTTTGTGCACAATAATGTTTATTTACTTTATGATATAAAGGGCCATCATGTATGTATGTGTTTACCATTTCACCCACATTTCGCCCATTATGTTTAAGTAATAGGGGGCGAGCCTATTGCCATCAACTAGGCACAAATCCAGCCTCCGAGGCTGCTGAGAAATTCCTGATGAGAAAACCCAATATCACTTTGCCAACCTGGGGATTAAACCCAAGATCTCATGCTAATATCCCGCTGTTACATCATCACTGACCTCTGTCCTCCGTCCTCAGGTGCCGTTCTTCGTGAACGCGACGTCAGGCACCACGGTGCTGGGAGCGTTCGACCCCCTCGAGGAGATCGCAGACATCTGCCAGAAGTACGATTTGTGGATGCATGTTGATGTAAGTTCTATTTTACCCTAGTGTACCGCGTGAGCAGTGTTGCCAACTCAGTGGATTTTCCACTAGATCTGGTGGTTTAGATTAGCATTTTAGCGGACAAATTTTGGTTTTAGTGGCAAGTGGATTTTTCTAGTGGCTTAGATTGTTTCATTTAATGGTACTGCTAGACATTTAACCACCAGCACAATTTACATATCTACAGGAAAGAACTTGAACGTTTACATTACATGATGGGTATATTTTTTGATATGTTGGCAACACTCCTAGGCTAGGTGGTGTTTGTCGAGTATTCCCCGAAAAGAGTTTGTCAATTTCTTAAATTATTTTGATTATAGTCTTTATTTGTATGACTACTAGGTCAAATCTGATTTGAAATAAGAAGGTTTGTATATGTTTGTTTCGTATGCATGCACAATGTTGTACATGTTACCGAACAGCGTAGTGCAAAAAATTGGAACTAAAGAAGTGTATTCTTCAAAATCAGAAGTTGTAGAAGAAGCTGATTCTTCCGAAGATGATTTTTAATCTATATTTTGTTTGTCTTCTTGTAACTTTGTACCTAACAGAAATAAACTGATTTTGTGATACAATTTAGGATAATGTTTTTTTTGCCAAAAAGTATTTTGATAATGTTAGTGGTTTTCTGGTGGGTTAACACGCTACAATTTGTGGGTTTGTGAAAAATTTGTTGGCAACACTGCGCGTGTGAAACTTCTTGATGATTATACGGTCATACCCCACTAAGGGTTAGGGTTTTAACCCGTTAGCTGCCGCGCTAATGGAGGTTTGACCTTCAACATTAATTGCCCGGCAGTGAACGTGTTATGTAGAAATATTATTTAGAATAGAATGTAATGTCTTTGTTTGCCAGAAACAAGAATCATAAAAGGATATTATTTAAAAGATTTGGTTCAGAAAGTTTCGCCACCACAGCGGCATGCTACAATATAAAATTAAATAATCGAAATAATTATAAACTGGACGCAATACAAATCATATTATACATAAAATGGAAAATGAACCGAAGGTGTTATTTGCAGATAACACCTCATTGATTTTTAAAATAGACAGGCGGTCACAAAATCTTGACAATGTGAATAACTCTATTCTTCAGGTCCAAAATTGGTTTACAGTTAATAATTTAGTATTAAATGAAAAAAAAAACTAAATGTATTAGATTCAGTTTACCAAACGTTAGAAGTAGCGAATGTGATATAATATTGAATGGAGAAAAACTGGAATTTATTAATCAAACAGTTTTCCTAGGAATCACGCTAGACGACAAATTACAATGGAGACCTCATATAACATCTATTGCGGGACGGTTAAGTTCAGCAGCTTATGCTGTTAGAAAGATTAGACAGTTGACAGATGTAGAAACTGCGCGATTAGTCTATTTCAGCTATTTTCATAGCATTATGTCTTATGGCATTTTATTGTGGGGTCGGGCTGCTGACATTGAATCCATTTTTATTTTACAGAAGAGAGCTGTCAGAGCCATTTACAATCTACCTCGTCGCGAATCTCTTAGGGAACTATTTAAAACGATTAATATTATGACAGTGCCTTGCCAATTTATTTATGAAAATATTATGTATGTGAGAAAAAATCTAAAACTTTTTAAGAAAATATGTGATAGACATAATATTAATACCAGAAATAAAGATAAAATAGCTCAACCATATTTTAGATTGTCTAAAGTAAATACATCTTTTATGGGGTACTGTGTGAAATGTTACAACAAAATACCTCCTGATATATTAAAATTAAATGAAAGAAAATTTAAGACACATATTAAAAGTACACTTTGCAACCAAGCATATTATAAATTAGAGGATTATATTCAAGATAAGACTGCTTGGAAACATGCTGGTCCTGCTCCATAGAACAATTACTATTAATTCCAGACAAAATCAAGCTTGTTAATATTATTATTATTATTATTTTTTCTTTTTTCTTTTGACACTTATTATATTTTATTTTCTATTTGGTTTTTACTATGGAATTGCACAGGCTCACACACTGTTGCATTGTTGGTTGAGATGTTGAGAGTGGTCGTCTACAGTTCCAATATTTGTTAACATGTGAACACTATGTAACTTTAAATATATTTTTACCGTCAATTCTTAATTTGTAATATAAATTCTTTTTGTGTGTTATTATATAGTAGTTTTTATATAAGGTACATTGCATTCACATGTAATTATTACGTATGACTCTGTATACAAATAATAATATTGTAAAACATTGATTTTAAAAGAGTACGTATGGAGTTTCTTTCCCATTCTTCTCCATACAAAACTACCTTTTGGAAGGGGCAACTAGATTCAATTATAATTTTTTCTTGTAATGACGTTCAAAAGTGCCTTATAATGGCCTAATTGAAATAAATGATTTGACTTTGACTTTGACATAATTATCAACGACAATAAATCGGTGTCTATTCTTTGATGCAAGGTCAAAAGTATTAGGTATGTAAATTAGGTATTATTAGGTACTAAATTAGGTAGTGTTACCACCAATTAATTGATTTTAAACTTTTTATGAGCTGTCAAAACTCGCTTGCCTCATACACGTTGAATGGCAATAGTAAACAATGACATCACTTTTTTGCCAACTCAATTGACTCACTTTTTATTGATTACAAAGCAACTAAAAATTTAATTTTAATTGAAAATTAAAAAAAGGACAAAAATAAAGTGTTTTCTTGGAATTATTGGTTAAGGTGCCTTTACCCAATTCCATAGGTCTCCAAGTTGTCCAAGATTGTAACGCAAGAGATGTTTTATATGATTATTTTCTGCGTCGCAGGCTGCTTGGGGCGGCGGCCTGCTGTTCTCCAAGAAGTACCGCCATCCTCGTCTGACAGGCGTTGAGAGGTAAGATATCATAATTCAAGTATGTAGGTTAATTAATGGTCAGCTCCGACATATAACATCATGCTCGAGCAGTTTTTATCGCGCGTTGCGAAAGGGGGCTGGACGGAAAAAAATTAAGACCGAAAGTTGTAACGACACTTTTAAGACCAAAAGTTGTAACGACACTTTTCTTTTGGAATTTTCTTTTTATTATTTTTTTTATTGCCAGCTGCTACTGAGAAATTCTTAATGGAAAAACGCAATGACACTGCTAGACCTGAGAATCGAACCCCAGGACCCCACGCTCAGTAGTCGAACTTGAAACCACGAGACCAAACGGGTAGTCATGGGGTCAAAGTAACCTAAAAATGGACGTTGTACAGTCTGTTGGCAGCATTAGCTGACCCTTAACGTTACGTGTTAAAGATCAAAGTGGGTCAGATAATGCTGAAAACAGACTGTACAAAAGATATGTTTTTTAAAAACTTGTGTTTGGTTACTTTAGTAATCCTTACTAATATTATAAATACGTAAGTAACTCTGTCTGTCTGTTTCACGAAAACACCACTGAATCGATTTTGATGAAATTTGGGACGGACTAAGATTTGTAAGTTTGAACTCCAAGGAGTCCTTCCTTATAGGCTATTTTTTATTCCACAACTTCGTGTGCGTCCGCGATAACTGACATTTATTTCGACACAAAGCTAATAGTACGAATAAAGCTGTAAACACACACACCGATTCCTAATCCCTTATCCCTAATCCCTAATCACACCCTTATTCCCAAACACCTAATTGATACCCCACTCTATAGATCCTCAGAAACAAGTAGCAAAGTTCCCTATTATCCTTTATTAATCCGGCGCGCCATTAACGTCTATCAATCATCAGTGTTCGCCGGTAAATGCCGACGGAGTTAGCGGGAGGGGGAGGGGGGGCTTGGGCAGGGGGGGAGGGGGAAATCTTGCTAAATGCAGCAGACGTAAGCGGTGGAGCGTGTGACGTACGAGGTAGGGGTGGCGCGAATGAGTTTTTGGGTTGAGGAAATTTTGGAATTGCGTTCATATGAGGTCTAAAAAGCCATAGCCTTTAACTACAGATACAGTCAGTACAGTACACATATAAGTAAAATTTTGCAAAAATTGTTGCTGGAAAACGACTTTTGGTTGTACATCTTGTTTTCGTAAAAAAACATCTTCGTAAAGGTATAAAATGAAGAATATGAGACTATACAAGACACTGAAGATAGTGCAGTCCTACGGTAATGTGGCAAAATAAAGAATTAAAAAATTTGAAAGTCTAAAAGCCACAAGAGAAGCTATAAAAAACAAATCAAATGCTAGCCAATTACTGCAGGACCAAAACCTCTTCTCATACAAAGAAGGCAGTAAGCATTGATAACCACGCTTGTAAATAAATAAGAAAATATCTATTTCCATTTTCTTTGTGCCAGCCCTATAATACACGTCAAGGATTACGCGTAGCCCGAAGCTCGTAGCTCGTAGCGCTACGCGGCTACGCTCGTAGCGTCGTAGCAGACCGTGAGTTCACATGTCAATCTCGCGAGTAGCGCTCAATCCGGGATAAAACGTTACAGCTGATCGGTCTGATCGGTTATCCGACTGCGCGGAGAGGTGTGTTGTGTTGGGTAGAAAAAACCTGAAATGTTACTGTCGGTTGATACTTAAATTACGATTAAAAAACCGTGTGAAGACAATTAAGAGTTTTTGATGGCGATGGATACGAATGCCAAAATTGGTGTAATTTTGCCAAAATGAGCCAACCCACAAACTCTCAATAATTAAGTGAGTTACGTCAAAATATTGAAATATGCCTTATTGTGTTACATAATTATGCAGCGATAAAAGGTCAAAACGAATCAGAATAGATTTAATTTAAATAATATCGATTATGTAGATAAATAACAGCGTGGGTTGTTCATAATTAAAATACATATTATAGGATTCAATTCTCGAGAGTATGGATTTTGTAAATATTTAACTAAACAAGAATACATATTAATGAAAACCGTACCTCACACACAAAACAAAAAAAAACAAAAAACAAAAACAATTACTACTGCCAAACTCCTAAAAAAAAAAACAGTATTTCACAAAAAACAATGCCCTCCCTAAAGAAGCGGCGCTATTAAACCTCTTTTAAGATTAATTAAAACTCCCCTCCGCGCTCCGTACAACGTCTGTGACGAACAAAACACAAAGTGTCCGTACATACGTCTGCACTCGCGCGCACCTCATTTATCACAAGTGTCCAAAATGGGCTCGCTGTCACACCGTTGTTGTAATTTTATTCAAATATCGAACAGATTTCCAATATATTCGGAAGATCTATAGCTGCCACAGTTCGATACATCAGGGGTAAAAAATCTTTTTTGAAATTGATAAAAATAGACTGATTGGCTGTATGTACTTTTGTTTGGTATATAATGAAGATAAATGAGAAATAGTCGTACGTAACGAAATAGTAGTCATATAATATATATCGTATTTTTCCGTTTTTTTATTACGTTTTTCTTTTCTCTATTTTCAGAATCAGAATACTTTATTTGTAAACATAGGTCAAATTACAACAGAGTGTGTCTTCTAGGTCAATTACGTAATTTTTGTATACACCTGAAAAAGTCCAATATTAAATTTTTGAAGACTTCTAACTTTTAGATGCCATCGCATTCCAATATCAGACTGAATCTGTCAAAAATTCCACTTATTCTACCAACATTTTTTGACATTAATTATCGCTGAGATAGATCGCGTATAAAATTCTTTAAAAAAAGGAGACGGTTTTGGACTTAAAACTAAATCTTATTATAAATGAATATTATATTTTTGAAGCATCGCCCATTGTTACATTCCGGTGTAAACGCGGCCGCGTGCGACCCTCGAAGCTGTAAAAACAGAGGATTATCTAAAGCGCCGCCAGAGCGCGCCACTGTGTCAACACGATACACTCGCACTGTGTAACTTAGTGCTCAGGCGTTCACGCTCCGCTCATGAATATTAAGTACTATCTGTTGTGCGTGGGAGTGGATTGAACGATTGCGCTGATGGTGTGATATACTGCTATGTAGAACTGCCTCGCTGTTCTCATAGACGCGGCTGGTGAGTCGATTCCCAGGTCCGGCCACTGCCACATAACACTTTATTAGGTATTTTTTCATTGGGAACTTCTCAATGGCTGCCTCGTTGGTCTATTGGTCGCAAAGCGCGACCGCTGAGCATGAGGTCTTGGGTTCGATTCCCAGGTTGAGCAAAGTGTTATTGGGTTTTTCCATCAGGAATTTCTCAGTAGCAGCCTCGGAGTCTGGATTAGTGCCCGGTTGATGGCAATAGGCTCGCCCCCTAGTACATGGGACTTAAAACATAACTGGCGAAATGTGGGGTACACCTCTGTCTAACCCTTCGGGGATTACAGGCGTGATGTTATGAACTTCTCAATAGCAACTTAGAGTTTGGAAGTTAGTTGTGTGAAGCTCCCGTGTTTCGGAAAGCATGAACGCTGTTGGTCTGCGCCTGATCTCTCCCCGGTCGTGTCGGGTTGCCTTCCCTTTGGACTAGGAGAGTAGGAGAGGAGGGAGTGCACCTGTGTTTGCGAACACAGTCATGTGCACTATAATATCTGCTGCGTACTTAGCTAGTCTCCATTGAGATTAATCCGGTTTAGAGAACTATAAAGTCATCTAAAAAGTATTTTACTAGTCAAGACATGGAAATGATTTCTATAATTGACGGCACGGTTGGCGCAGTGGCTGAGCGATTGGCTGCTGCGCTGCGTGTCGCGGGTTCGATTCCCGCACGGAACAAATATTTGTATGGCCTACAGATAGTAGTTCCGAGTCTGGCTGTTTGTGTATGTGAGTTTATATGTTTGTAAACGCACACACGATACAGGAGATATTCCTAGTGTGGGGCAACGTTTTTACAAAAAATAAAATAAATAAATAAAAAGAAAATCTATTTGTCATCAATTAATATTGTATATTCTGTAGTGTAGCGTGGGCTATATTATTAATATTGTGAGTCATTTTTAGATTATTGATATAAAAAAATACGCTGGACCTTTTTATGTACTACTTATGGCAGAAAGATATGAATTTAATTCGTACAAACGCGAAATCGGACTTGACAAACGCCACAAATAATCTCAAAATCTTCAGTTCCCCAGCGCATCCCACAGAGTCTACCCTCGCACTGCAGCTCCCTTCACACAAGTGCGAATCGATTCTCCACAAGCAAATAAAAGGGGTAACGTGGGGAGTGTTGATTCACAATTGATTAGGGCATTATGCAAATTGCCCGGTGTCACCCCGCGGGCTATCTGACTAATGACCTTGGGTTTGTCAAAAATCAACATTGAATTTTCGATTTAATTTCCATAATAATTGTGGGATTGAATTTGAGGGTAGATAAGGAGTATGTGGTTCTGTGGTTAGGAAGGGCGGATTGTTGATTTGAAATACTATATTCGAGTTTTAAGATGATAATAAAATTAAAGATACAAACGTACACCGACTACGACTGGCGTAGAAAACGACTACAACTGACGTAGATAATGGCTGCGACTAGCGTAGACACTGACTACGATTGGCGTAGACAACGACTGCGACTGGCGTAGCCCTGAATGCGACTGACGGAGACACCGACTACGACTGGCGTAGCCACAGACTACGATTGGCGTAGACTGACTACGCCTGACGTAGACACCGACTACGATTGGCGTAGACACAGACTACAAGTGACGTAGACACCGACTACGACTGACGTAGACAACGCCTACGATTGGCGTAGCCCTGACTTCGACTGACGTAGACACCGACTACGATTGGCGTAGGCAAAGACTACGAGTGACGTAGACACCGACTACAACTGGCGTAGACAAAGACTACGAGTGACGTATAGACACCGACTACGACTGACGTAAACACCGACTACGACTGACGTAGCCAAATTCTACGACTACGTAAACTCTCGCTACGAGTATGGGTCTTATAAAATTTTCTATATGACTTCTTTGTCTATACCGTGATGATCAGTGAGTGTTCTGTCCGCAGAGCTGACTCCGTGACGTGGAACCCTCACAAGCTGATGGGCACCCTGCTGCAGTGCTCCACCGTGCACTTCAAGTATGAGGTCAGTACTACTTCTAATACATTTTAGCAGACTACTACTGCTATATAATTGAGTCCTCGCCTGCTGGCACTGTTTATCTGTGACGTTTATCTTAAGAACTGTCCAGTGTACATTTCGCCGCTTGCGTATCACGCGGCGTAATACACAAGCGGCGAAATGTATGGTATGTGTGGTATGGCGGCGGGCGGTCGTGGCGTGAATCACGCCACGACCGCCCGCCACCCGCTCCCTGTCCTCCTTCTTGTCCTACCCCCGCGCCCCTGTACCCCGCAGGTGAGTAGTACCTAACTTTTTTGTTACTCTCATTGTTCTTAAGAGTGTTTTTTTATTCTCTGTGTGCCTAGGTGGTAGCCTTATATAGCCCGCACATGCTTATTGCTCCAATAGCAGTTATAAAAGTAATGCTGGGCAATTATTTGCAGACGTTCAGTAACGTCTGTGTTTAATGGTCGTTTTATAGCTCACTGTTAAAGGAATGACTCTGACGTGGGTGCGAAAGTAATCGTAATTTTATAAAAATGGATTAAGGTAATAACTTTTGTTATACACTATGTAACAAAAACCCTGTCAGATCAGTGTTGCCGTTGATCAGTTTTTATGTTTTATTTTAATTTAATTACTTCCTCTTTCTTCTTTTTTTTTTCACTGGGGAAAAATAATAATCTCAAATCCATTAAATGGTTACGTATATATATGTGTACGCAGTACGATGCCGAATAATACCCTTAAGGATCGGACAGGGTTTTTGTTACAGGCTGTAGAACTTAGGTGATTTTAGGATTAGTAGAATATATCTGTCGTCATAATGATTTTGGTTCTTAAAGGCAGATTAGTAGGACACAAGATTGCATATAGCATTGACTTTTTTGTTGCATAAAGTTTAAATAATGAATAAAGGCATCGTTGGCGCAGTAGCTGAGCAATTGAGTGCTAAACTGCATGTTGCGGGTTCGATATCCACACAAAACAAATAGTTGTATGGCCTATAGATACTTGTTCCGGGTCTGGCTGTTTGTATTTGTGAGTTTATATGTTTGTAAAGGATACAGGAGAAATTACTAGTGTTGGGCAACGTTTTCAAGAAAAAAAAGAAGAGAGAAATAGTTTTTGTACATCATAAATCCTTAAATGAATGAATGCATTTAATCAAGCAATTAAATCAGCATTAGCTGCAACGTGGAAATTAAGTACTTATAGCATAACAAAATTGCCTACAGCGCGCAGCTATAGTTCAGTAACAGCTCAGTTTTTGAAATCGGACCAGGACTTCTAGACATTACCAAGAGGTAATCTACAAACAAACAAGCAATTTTCCTCTTCATAAAATGATTACCATCAACCATAAAATGTACAAAAATGGACAAATGAGATAATATGAAAAGCCACTTGTAAACGGAACCAATATTGGAATTCCTTAACATTACATGATTATATTAAAAACAATTACAACCTTATTCCCTTGTAACACAGCTCAATTTCCATTTAACTACAAAGCCAATAATTCTTAGTGAAATTTAATAATAACGACGCAAGGGATTTTCAATCGTACAATGTAGAAATAAGGTTAATTTTCGTTTGTGGTGTTGATGTTCGTAGGTCGAAATTGGCAACATATGTTGGCAAGTGTCGCGGAGAGGAATTTAATTAAATGTGCCGCGTTCCTGACAGCATAGTGATGTACCTGGTTATATCGATATTCGGTAATATGCAAATTGTTCAGAATAAATTATTGTTCTTGATGGTAAAATATGTTTTAGTTCTAGTAAGGTATATGATTTTTATGATGTTTACACTTTTAAATGGTATTTAACTAGTTTTAAATAACGTTTTAATAGTTCTACCAAAACAAGCCAAACCACAATTTCATAATAATTACTAGTACTTAATTCAAAATACCTAAAGTGTTCAGTTCTTTACGATCTAGCAAAAATAGTTCAATGCCCGTCAAAAATAATGCTTCGAATAGATTTAAAATTAATCAGCGATTACTATCTAAAACTATTACAATTATTTCGAGAAATGGGAGTATTTTTGATGTGTATTGGTTGGTTTTGGCAGTGCTTACCCCAATTTTTCTGAAAACGGTTCCAAACGTCAGTAGACTCTTGATCGTAATTGTATCTATTTACTGAAGACCTCAACGTCAATAGTCTTCAACTATAGTAAGAACACGTTTAACGATATCGACTCGGTCACATCTCTAGTCTCAAAACATGGAGTGTAGGCGGGGTCCACAGGAATTTATCATGAAGCATATTGTTCTGACGTGCTACAACCATTTATGAGCTAAATTGTTTGGCTTACTGCAACGGAATTAGGCTTATAATCGCATGGCATAGCCGGTTAATTGTTTTACGTAATTTATTGTTTGCTTTCTTTATTGAAATCATTGTTGACTTATTAAGTACCTAAGTAAAGGAATTTATTTTGTTAAACCAAGCGGTAACATTTTGTTATTCATAGATTTTAGGTTAAAAATTTAAAGTCCAATTATATTATTTATTTCGATTACACCATTAAAAGGCACTTTTGAACGTCACATACAAGTAAAAGAAAAATAATCTAGTTTCCCCTTCCAAAAGCTAGTTTCGTATGAAGAAGAATGGACTAGAAACTCCATACATACTGTTTAAAAATGAATGCTCTATAAAATTTGGTACTATCGACACGGAACTTCGCATAGATGCAATGTAGATACTAACAATACGTACAAACCTTCTTGAATCACTCTATCTATTGATGAAAATCGCATTAAAATCCGTTTTGTAGTTAAAAAGATCTAAGCGTACAGAAGGCGGGAAGCGACTTTGTTTTTTACTATGTAGAGAAATATTGTAACGTTGTGAAAGATACGATCAAATGGACATGAATATTAAGCGTTTCTATCAATCAAACGTGCATAACATCACGCCAATCCCCGAAGGCTTAGGCAGAAGTGTACCCATTAGTTAGTACACCCACATTTAGCCAGTTTTGTTTAAGTCCCATGTAATAGGGGGCGAGCCTATTGCCATGAACCGGGCACAAATCCAGACTCCGAGGCTACTACTGAGAAATTCCTGATGGACAAACCCAATAACACTTTGCCCGATCTGGGAATCGAACCCAAGACCTCATGCTCAGCAGTCGCGCTTTGTGACCATTAGACCAACGAGGCAGTCAAAATGATTTCTAAACCCAGCTAAAGAAACAGGATGGTTTTAACTTGTTCATTGTATAATGTAGTTCTATCTTCAACCCACAAACACAACCCCTAGAGGTTGAGTAGGGGTGTGTTTGTTTAGCATATAAATGCATAGACAAACAGCTGTGCGCGACAGATAGGGAATCTGTATAGCTCTACAAGCTCTATGGTTCTCTGCGCATACAAATGCGGAGATTTGCTTAGGTTTTTGTGTACTTTTAACGTTTGTTAAATATTTATTAATCCGTTTTACTCACAAATCTTAGTCAGGATTTACTAACATGAGTTGTTAAATTTTATATAAGTAAGGTTTAAGTTATCACAAGTAATATTTTTTGGTAAAAGTTAGCTAATTGGATGGGCACATCCAATTAGTTAACTTTAGTTTTACCAAAAATGCATGCGTAGTTAACGGATATTAAGGGGCTCCCTCACCGCGAGCATTCGCGTGTAATGTAACGTTACAGAGTCGAGCATTACATCAGTGAGGGAGGAGAACTGAGCATTACAGCGCGCACTTTGTAATGATACAAAACGACGTTACATCAGTGAAGGAGGAGAACCGAGCATTACAATGCGCACCTTGTAATGATACAATGTGTAATATTTTGATACAACTTGTAACATCAATGCGCTTTCCTAATTCAAATCTATACTAAATGTTACATTACACGCGAATGCTCGTCAGTCAGGGAGGTAGTATTGTAATGTAATGCTCAAAGTCGAATCTATAATGTTACATTACAAACAAACGCTCGTCGGTCAGGGAGGTAGTATTGTAATGTAATGCTCAAAGTCGAATCTATAATGTTACATTACACGCGAATGCTCCCGGTGAGGGAGCACCTTTATGTGATTCGTCTTGTTACACCCCGTGGAACCGCGAATATGACAACGCACCGAGCGTTTCCTGATGGCTATTACCTTTTAGAGGTATGAGAAACAGGGTGTAAAATTTCTCATCCTCCTTTAAAAAGGGAGTATCCTCCGACCAGACGGGTGTTGTGTCTGTTGGGCTACTGCCCGACGGTTGTTGTCGTCGTCGGGATTTTCTATATGTGCTAAATGTCGCGGCAAACTTTGATTGTGCGATGTAGGAATTGTCAGTTGTAGTTCGTATTCCTTGCGATAGATGTCACTACACCTATCTAGTCAACATTTATGGTATGGTAGGAATGTAAAACCAACCTTTTTGCTTGCAGGGTATCCTCCTGAGTTGTAACGCGATGTCGGCGGAGTACCTGTTCATGACGGACAAGATCTACGACGAGCGGTACGACACGGGCGACAAGGTGATCCAGTGCGGCCGACACAACGACATCTTCAAGCTGTGGCTGCAGTGGCGCGGGAAGGTAGGCAGCTGGCGTCTTGTAGCGTTTTGTTATTGATGAATCGGTTTATTTTAATTCATCAGAATTTCCTGTTACAAACTAGGCCGAATTTCCATTACTGCATTCTATCTCATTCTGACGCAGATTTATCCAAACATTTCGTCTTTTAATTACCACAAACTATTATAATATGAATGTGTTACATTATATTTTCAAACAATAACAGTTCAATGTCCATTCCAAAGTTAATTAATTATGCTTAGAATAAATTTTAAATAAATCAGCATAGGTAATGTCCTAAAACATTACCTACTATTACTTCGAAAATAAGAAAACTTTTGTCATCAGTTGGTTTGTTTTTGTAGAACTAATCCATTTATCCTCAACCATCTCTCTCACCAGGGCACCTCCGGTTTCGAGCGCCACATGGATCGTCTCATGGAGCTGACCGAGTACCAGGTGCGCCGCATCAAGGAGCAGCCGGACAAGTTCCACCTCATCCTAGAGCCAGAGATGGTAAACGTGAGCTTCTGGTACCTCCCGAAGCAGCTGCGAGGAGTGCCACATGATGCGCATAAGGAGATCAAACTGGGCAAGGTGAGTCAGGAAACTGGGTAGATGGGTAGTGCAATTGCATCATTGCTTGAATACTGTGTCCACTTTTCATTAGACCATATTATGCAGTACACCTAGCGCCATCTAGTATCTAATAGCGCAACTATTCCAGGTTTGCGCCAAATTGAAGGGCAAAATGATGCAGGCCGGTACCTTGATGGTGGGCTACCAGCCCGATGACCGTCGCCCGAACTTCTTCCGCAGCATCATCTCCTCAGCAGCCGTCAACGAGAAAGACGTGGACTTCATGCTCTCGGAAATGGACCGTCTCGGACAAGACATCATTATCGAATAAAGCTTCTACAGTTTGAGTAACGGCGGAGATTTTCTTGTTTCTGGAGGGAATTGTGAAAAGCTGTTGATGTTGGGCAGTATTCAGTTGGGTTTTCATGACTTATTGGAACTTTGAAATAATTCTAGATGTTAAATGTGACTTTCAAATATTCTCTTGTTGTCGTTTATGTCTACATAATGTTTAGCAATCGTGTATCATGATAATATTATGTAATTATTAATGATTTTATTCAAGAAATTCTCGCCGCCGTTACCAAATATTACTTATTTTAAATAATATGTTACGTACATGTATCAAAAGAACTAGTGATTTATTTATCTAGATGTTATCTGCTGTAAAAACGCATAGCAATCTTAGGAGTGCGTGGGGAAATAGAATATTCACTAAATAATAAATGTACTAAAGCTTCACTATCGCCATCTATTGAGGAGTAGCTAAACTAAGTTTTATGTAATTTTACTAAAATTGAGTATTTTGTTGTCAAAATGGGAATTTTACTAAATAATGGAATTGATTGGTTCTTGAATGAATTTATACATTGGCCGAGTGTGTCTTGTTCTTTCGAATAAGTAATTTAAATTTTTTAGCTAATTTTAGAAAAATAAAATTGAATTTTTATTTTTATTAGCATTTCGACGTGTCCTAAACAGACATGTCGATGTAGAAATTAGTATAATTTCTAGTAAAATCAACAACGACGCATTTTTTACTTTTAAATATAATAGTTACCTACATCCCCCGCTTTTTTCTCTTACGAACCTTCAAATTCGAAGACATTTATAACAATTAGGATAATATAATCTGAACAAACACTTTAGCAGATATCTTATACATTCCAATAATGTTTATCCATTACTCGTTTTAGGAATCGTCACCAATCTCTTCAACTCCTCAGCGGTCCACGTTAAATAATTCTAAAATAGAATGTTTTCTAAGAGAATGTAACGAGCCGTCTCTTCATTAAATTATTATAATATAAATAAATAAATATACCTATTTATTAAATGTTGGTCCCTTCAAATAAATATTTATGTATAATATCATATTTATGATATATATCTACATGTTTTACTAAATATATTGACAATGAAAATATATTTTCAAATAAGTTAGACTAAAAAAATTTAGATTACAACGCTCAAATTGTCTGCGAGTTTGAATGTGTGTCGTATTTTCCGTTGAATATTTGGCAATGTTGTTAAAAAAATATATCGTGTAGGGATTGGTAGATTGTGTTGGGGTGTGTGGATGGAGTAGTGGGGGTGCGTGTGCATATTTGAATGGGTGATTATGTGTGTATCTAGGAGTAATGAAAAAACGTCTATTTATTAAAATAATTAATAAGAATCGATCATTGATTAAAAATAATTATATTAATGTATTAATTGTTCGTACAGAACCTTCTTAAGTAGGAACTGTTACTGAAACATCAATGGTCGATATATTTTAGCTAATCTAATATTAAGTGACCGTTTTCTTCAAAGGCTATAAATTTATTTTCTGCAAACTACTTATGTATTTAGATTATTTGTAACGCATAGCGTATGAAGTGAATGATAACTACAATATTGATATATTTTATTTAAATAATAATATTTTTATTTTATATCATTCGCTCTGTATAAAAAATGTATGTTAAGTATAAAATATATATATATATTTATTGATATCAAAATCACATTATATACAAAACATATCTCCCGTTTTGCCAATTAAAGAGTATTGTTAAATTTTTATGTGTTGTAAAGCGCATTGTAGTCTACAGCTTATCGGTGCTTATTGAAAAAAAAGTTTAGTTACCGCCAAAGGCACGTCTTGGAGACATTAAAATTTAAAAATGATAACTAGCGCCACCTTGTGACGAGTAGCTTAAGCGAAAGTTTTTCTTTATTGTCAAAAGATGGCGTTGAGTCCAATAATTTTAGGGTGAATCATTTCATGTGTAATATTGCAATAAATTATAATTATTTATTTTATCAGTGTTAGATATGTGTGTCGGTGTCTAAATGTAAGTTAGGATAAGTCTACTTATAGTTATTTTGAAATTCTTGTCATTGTTTTTGGTAAATTATGGATATGTACCTACCTATCACTTCACAAAATCTTCCCTTCCGTTTATATTTATTATATACCTAATTATTCTAATTTGTTCCAGTTGGTTTGTATAATGACTAATAGATAATCATGTCGTTTCTTCGGTCGTACATAGTCTTAATGATAATTATTAAGTAGGTATGTAAATATACGAAATATACGATGTGACGATGACAATAGAAAGAGTAGAATAATAAGTAAATAGTTTGAGACGGAGAAATAATCTCGAAGGTGGATTAGACATAGGAAACGGTGTTTGTGGTAATATTACAATAATATATAATTAGTTTTTCTGACAAGAATTATTTTAAACGCACTCTAGCGGCCAATAGCAGAACTTATAAAAAAATATTTATTTCGAAATAATTGAAATGACACTATCAGTCAAATTATTAAATTACTAATGTGTAAATACGTAGCGTGTGAATGTTATTAGCCGAGTTACTTGTTATTTTATCGCATATTTTTATAAAAATAATTAAAATTTTCATAGAATCTTCTTTCTACTATTTGATAACAGAGGGCAGTACGCTAGCTGAATAGTTTCCATTTTCTATCTATAGATGTCACTTTAAAATTAACAACCGAATCGCAGTGCTTCCAGTTTGCGTAGGTACCTAGATTGTAAGATTATTTATTAGGGAAATATATTTTCAGTGTCAAAATAATATAATAAATTATAATTAGAATCAATGTCTTCCCATTTCCAAATTTTGTGTTACTTTTATTATAATCGTATGTATTAATATATAATATAAATATGTATATTAGAAATAATATTATAGTATATGTATACTAGTGTTTCGAAAAGTTTAGCATTTAGACGCAATATACTGTTCACTTTTTGATCACTTATAATGTGAGACAAAATTAGTAAAACTATCCTATTATTGTTGCTATATGTAAAAATCTGTATAACCAAATAAATGGTATTGTTGTTAGTTTGTTGTAGTTTTATTTATACTCAAGGACACGAAACAGAAGAGCGAAAGGTTTCTATCCTAACTTTATTGTTCCCTTCCAATTACCTACCAAATGTTCATGATGATAATGGGTTCTAAACAATCTTCACACCACAAATAAAGCCTCGACTTGAAATTCAACAATATTCCGCTGGGACTACGCAAACGATGGCATTTGTCATCCTCCCAGACTCTGTTAAACAATTAAATTTTCATTTAATTGTTTAACTGCAAAACACGTGCATTTTGTGTATCGTTTCGACAGCTCATTAAAAAGTGTCTATTATGTATGTCAATTGATTGGTAGCGTCTACAGCTATAGATACACTGTGATGTCACTCTTTTGAGAACTCTATTGGCTATTCATTTCAAAGCAACAAAAATCTAATTTTACAGTTATATAATGGAGAATTCGAGTTGTCAGAGTTAAAATAAAGTGTTTTAGAGAAGCTCTTTGGAAGAACGAACTTGGCTTTTCAAGCGATTATGCCAAATCCTTTTAGGAATATAAATAAGGAATTATATGAAGAATAAACGCAAAAATCGATTTTTAATAAGTTTTATTTCAAAACAAAATAATAATTATGCTATATATTGCACGTGACTCGCTAGTCCACATTCATATTTTGAGCAAAACCCACTTTCACTTATTTTACACAAGCTGTTCAGACGTACTATATGCAGCATTTTGAACTAAAATTTAACTTTAAACTGCATATATTTAGTTGGTATGAAACTTCATGGAGAATATAAACATGGACTTAACGATGAGTAAATAATACTAATATCAATAGATGCCTGCGTAACACAGAATAATATGTGAACAAACGTAACTCTCATGCAGTTATTGCTACGATTTTGGACCCATAGACTCACAGCAACAGTTATACGAACGGCATACTCGCACACGTTTGCGGTACACGTTACAGCAACGCCCCAACGAAATTTGTGAGTTCGAATTACATTTCTTTACATATTATTATTCGTTTTTGTATAAGATATTCGCCACAAAGTTTCAATATTTACACTTATAACTCGTTACAAGAAAATCTGTTTGAAAAGGTACTGTTATGGTCATCACTGATTGTAGAGTATCTTTTTAAATCAATGATATTCTAATAAACAGATATGTTATACCCTTACAAAACAACAGAAAAAAGTGTTCCGCGCCGAGAGGCAGCACACATACACACATTTCATTCATTTTACATTTCACTACAAGTAAAAAAGGATAGCTTGATACAACCTATAGGAAAAAAAGTGACAGCTAGATGTTGTCAATTGCGCGTGAATGTGAACAGACATTATTCGAGCCACCAATCACCGCACGTTGGCATCATAGACTAACAAATTAACTAGGTAGAAGGTACAAACCGCGTGTACAGAATTTGTAGCCGGGATTTGTGCCTATGCAACGAATAAACTCTCTCTTGCTGTTGTCACTTAATAAAGTAATATAAACGATTCATTAATTCTTTGTTTACGATGTCGGCGACGAAGACCCCATGCACGTACGTACTATAACGCAAGTACAGTTAGTGATATTTTGTAAGGACTTTATAGTTAAGTTTAATTTTTGAAAGGATTCTATAATTTGTTTTTTTGAAAGGATTTTAAAGTTGTTTTCTTATGTTTTATTGTACTTATTAGGTAGGCAGAAACTTTAATTTACTGATAAGGATATTAGGAAAACTTGTCTGGTTAGAAAACATAACGTAAGGGAATTTGTGCAAAATTGGTGTATTATGTCTTATTGGAACGATGTTAGCGTAATCCAATTAGAAAAGTCTAGTAGGATAGTAATTTGAAAGGTTTTTGACGAAAAATTGTATGATAAGGAATAATTACGTAACTTGAAAATGAGGTTTTTTGTTTATGGAGGAATATTAAATATTTCTATCATATTTTGGTAAGATCACATAGAAACAAGGTTTACAAAAGGAATTGTAAAAATCGCGTAAGTATTGTAAAAGTTATAGTCGATTGTTCAAAGTGAAAATGTTAAAAAAACAATTTTTACACTTCAATGTTCTAGGGTTTTTGTCAGATTGTATTTTATCATTATGTAATTGATTTTAAGTATTAAGTATTAAATTATAATGAAAAGTTATTAAAAGGGAAACTAGAACTCTGGAGTAAAGATGGCTTTACTGCCTAATATTCGCATCTGTACTTTTATTCTATGTCCGGAGTGCACGCATCCTTGTCGTTCTCACGACAAAAAATGTATTTTCCATCTCTTTCTTTTTTCTAACCTCAAAATATCAGAATATTAGGAAAATAATTGAAATATATTAATAAATCGAAGTATATTGCGTACTTACGTGTGGTATGAGATCCCTTGTGTTTTATTAACTTTGGTATCGTAATTGGTACACTTTCTAAACACACACGATGGCATTTTGGATGGTAATTACGTAGCAGCGCGCAACGTATCACTCGTAGTAGTGCCAGACACAGACTAAAGGCAATGCGTCCTAATTAGGAGGGTTTCTGGTCTTCACGTTTTGCGCGCTTATAACATATCTGTTTACTAAAATATCATTGTTTTAAATATTTTTTTCCTTTAGTTAAAAAATAGATACGTTTGCAGTAATGAATATGACAATCCCTTTCCTTGATGTTTTTTGCTAATTAAAATAATCTATTATAAATAGAAATCGTCTGATTATAAAGGATATTGAATCTTAAATGATAATTATTTCATTTTCTAGCAAAAAGTTATAAGAAATTGAATATCTTTTTAACATCGTTCGTTACTAAAGTTAAATTGATATGAAAATGTTTATAACAAAATCAATCATAAGAAATAAAAACACGTGTTTAAAAAGTGTCGATATTTTTCTTTTAATCAAATTCAATCGAAAAACACAAAAATTCAACTTTAGCAAGTCTCGAACAAGAAACACCGCCAAAAGGCTTCGTGTTATATTCAGAAAAAAAAAATGCATAAACGAAATCTATGGGCGATGTCCCTCGTCGTTCAAATGATGTTAAAAGATGCTGTAATACAATTTTGAAGTTGGGTTTTGTAAATTAAATTTATTTTCGATCAATCAGGCGGCCAAGATTGCATTACCGTGCAGAATATTGTCATGGGCTTGTTCTTGACGTGAGACTTACGTCACAAGTTCTGCCAAGATCTCTGACGTCATATCGTGTCACGGTGATGCATCCTTCGCTCGCTGGTCCCTTTCTAACTGGGAATTAATAACTACCACAGTGGGTACTCTCCTTTGCAACAATGTTAGTGATTACACATTTAAACTTTATATAAACCGTTTTTAACGATGGAATTTTAGTTAAAATATTTTTATTAATTTTATTTCTTCTGTCAATTATATGATTTATCATAAAAACATTTGAGAGTTAAGTCAAATATAAAATTTTTGTTTGACAATTCAGCCAAAATATTTTCCAATTCAAGTACTTTATTTATACCCGTTTGTTCTAATCACTAACACAGCTGCCGGCACAATCACAGACTCCTCCACTCACTCAATAACATGATTTGATCAACAAAAACAAATGCAATATAATCAAAAACGCTCAGTATACAAACTAGTACAAAAAGATCTCTCCACGCCCACAGCTGGGCAAACATTGTTTGGGGCAAGATGACCAACTTTACCCCCAGGGAATGAGAAGAAGAAACATTTGTCTATGGATTAAAAAAAGTCTTTACCTAAATTTCGGAAGATTTTTAAATGCAGGGCAAGAACAGTGTGGGGTTATTATGGTCAGATCGCCCAGAAACAACATCAAACAATATCATAGTTGCACATAAATCTCACGTTAAAACAATAATGCATATTTATGGAATACGCTATTCGAGATATATTTTGGACACACATGTTATATGTAAGTAGTAATATATCCAACACCTCTTAATGTTTTCCTTCACCGATGTCAGTGATGTCAAAGATAAACTTAGAAAGTACATATGAATTGAAAAAGTCACATTGGTACTTGCCCGTGGCTGGTTGCGAACCCACAACCTCAAGAGGTGGGCGCTTTAACCACTGGCTATCACGACAGTAGTAAGCCATCGAGCGGAAAATTAATATGACAAATTGTCAAGCGCTGTGATTGGCTGTTGATAAGTCATTCAACTTATCACAGCATCTTACGCGCGCTTGACCATTTACCACAAAAAATAGGCAGACCAGCATCTATTACTACTAACACATACGATGGTACTGAAAAACATTAAAATTGTTAAGTTACTGAAACTTCTTAAAGAAAATTCTAACTGGATATACATAAATACATAAAAATGCTTTTAAAAATTCATTATTCGAATTTCATTACATTATTTTCGAGAAAATAATCACTGAATTCTGTTTTGGTGTTAACTTACACTGTCAAGTTACGGTCAGGGCAGACAATGGTGGATAATTTTCATTTACTATTAGATTTTGAACTAAAACACAATAGAAATAGAGATTAAAATTGCGTGAAAGACATATGATATATCTTGCACACAATTTTCACCTCTACTGTGTTACTTATTATAGATTAATATCAATTAATAAATGAAAACTGTTCAACCATTTATTACTGCTGGATCCTGACCTGTACTCATATTTAATTTATTAATATCTATCAGAATAAATCTGACATTTTCATAAGTTTTTACTAAGTTTTTACTGATATTTAATTTATTTGTAATTTTGATACTTCAGACTTAAAATAAAGATCTCATATTTAGGTATTTGACTTGTAGAGAATAATCTCTAGCTCTAGTTACATGTAGCAAGTATAGTCATGTTCTTTTGTGACTTGAAGCAAACAAACTCGACTGACAACTAAATTGGGCTGTTCACATTACTAAATTTAAGTAACACACTGGAAACTTGTAAACATATGTTATAAGAGATTCCACATTTTACTCAGTGTTCTTATAAACAGTATAAATGAACCAGTTTGTACTTGTTGGAGAAACAAACCGATTTTTCGTTAATCTAATCTAATATAATAATAACATAAGTGAGATTCTTCCATCGCCCGTCTGCTCTGCTGAATCACATGCTTTCAGACAAGACTAAAAGATTGGAAACATTCTTACAGTTAATTTTTGTATATGGCAACACTAATTAACTGTGTTGCCAGTAAATTATTTGGCATTGTATAGTAAAAATATTTAAAGAATATTTTTTGTTTTGTATCTTCAAAAATACTTGTTGTGAATTTTTTTTCTTTGGCAACACATGTGTAGTGTTGCCATATACTATGAAAACTGGCAGTCGACGGACCGACCAAACGAAAAGATTGGCTTATAGTAATGCCTATTATACTGAAATATACATTGCGCTGTAGGGACGTGAGTAGGAAACCAGAATTCTTAACTTATTTATTTAAATATTATTTACTGTTTTATACAGTTTTTCCGTGAAAATAAAGGCAGATTTTGTAACAGTAACTAGGTCTCAAAAACTATTATTTATATTATCTGGAATATTAGAAGACAATCTCACATACTTATAAAATATTTAATAGGTGAGTCAAGGCAGTCGCTCCATGTAGGTAAAATACTGATATTTATCTACAGTTGGTCAGACGGAAAGCCGACTACAACATAGTGGGAAAAGACTATTCATATAAATATTCTCTTAGACTAGAGTCTAACAATACAGTAACTTTCTGATATACATTTCGTTACTACCCTCCAACACGCCCTAATCAAACGTAACTAACAGAAATATGTCTGTCTCGCTCACACATACTCTCTTGCGTCACGCACAAGCACAACCGCTTTTGTTTATATTTTTTTATTTATTATTTAAAATAACTATTTACGTCGACGGCTCGTAGTTTTATTTTGTATTTTTGTGCGTTACCCCCTTTTGGGGGAACTGATGGCCGTAAAATCAGTCAATTGTTTTTTTTTTTGTCGTTGTTTAGCTGTCGTATGTAACTTTAATTATTTCAAGATAATCATGTCAACCACCTAGCAGAAAGAATGGTGCATTTTAAATTCACCCCAATTTTGGCTTTAAAATGACAATGATAATAATGTTTGGAATTAATTTAATTCATCAATGTTTAAAATTTATGAGCTGAAGCTTGAAGCGAAAATAATTTCGAAGCTCCCTGTAATTTTAATACGAGTAGAAATCTATTAAAACAAAATCCTCCCTTAAATCTTCCTCTGATATATCCAGTACAATCCGATATTATCTCCGTCGACGCATCTAAACTAGTCTTACTCATGTGTCCGGCAAACCGGCGCTTTAATACTATCGCGTTGACAGCCGGCGGCTGTTTCCGCGTGCGTTCACTTCGCTCGCCGCGATCCGACTGACGTGTGTAGCGCAACTAGCGCCGTCTGGCGGTCAAGTAGGGTAGTTCGAAGTAGTTATGTGATGTTTTGAGATAGTAGATATTTCAGATCTGTTTTTTACTTAGATTTAAATCTAGTTTTTATCGAATCTAAACCAGTGTAGATTTTTTTGACTTAATACTAAATTAGAGAGCATTATTATATTATACAGATCTTTTTTTTATTTATGCACTTGGCACTGGCACCTACATCTAATAAAAATGATATTACAGATCACATGAAAGTCAAACGATTTTATATTCAATTTTGATTGACATATAGTTAACATTTTTATGTCAATGACTATAATATTTTCTTTGATTTTTAGACCCTTCCGCTTGATGATAAGGTCGATTTTACTAGAAGCGGCGAGCGTAGCGATCGCACGCGACATCACAGTCAAAAAACGGGCTAAGATACCGACGTAGTGACACACACTGGCAAATATATGTTTATATATAGCTTAAAGTTCTGAGACAACAGTGTTAGGAAATATAAGAGGATTTTATTGCCTTGATTTCTAAAATCCCATCAGAAAATTTACATATTTATTTTATTAATAATTATCACCAATTATGTAAGTTATCATGAGATTAATTGCCGACAGATATAATTGGAAATCTTTCCAGTAACTTGGGGGTTCCAATGTTTATTTCCAGAACAATGTTGTCATCAAAACTTATAAACTTATACATACAAATCACAATATACTAAATAACACGTATTTATACATACTTTATCTATGAAAGAAGTTAACATAGATTGTATGTATAATACAAATACCTGTATAAGTAAATTGTGTATTGTATATGGTTTAAAATACATTGCATATTTAAATAAAAACAAGAGTACAGTTACGTACAATGGCTTCCTTCCATAATTTTGGAAAATCACAGCTTCAAGTGAGGCGACCGATTGTTTTATAATTTCTGACTTTCACACACATTATAATAATCTCAAAATTGTTTAATAATTTAATATTGCTCAAAGACCCCCCTTTTTTAAGTTTTACAATTACATATCCTTCAAATTACATATTCAACCTTAGTACCAATACATACAGTTCTGTTCCCATTGCAAATTGCAGCTACTTTATATTTGTTATTCGAATTTGTATCTTATTGCTCATTCAAATTAATGTATTATCAAATATCACGTCAACAGCTGAACATTTAACAATAGATAATCTTTCAGTAAGCGATGGTAGGTGAACTTTAGGGAATGGTTACCTGCATCAGTCGCCTCATCAGTGAGAGCTGTGAATGAATGTAGAGAGTGAATGAACTAAACGTATTCGTTCACTGTCTAAGATAAGCCTTCAAACGTAGTGCGATGTCCGACGTCGGGATAGCGGAGAGCTGATTTCTTTAACGCCAACTGAAAGAAATGTGTATTTCATGTAGATAGATTTAAGAGTAAAGTAAAGCAGTGAAATTACTTGATTTTTATTCAAAGAAGCTTAGATTGACTAGCTCATTATTGTCGCACTGCAGGGCAAACACCTCTTTTCATACAGAAAAGGCACAAGCATTGATCATCATGCTTGCTCAAGGCGGATTGGCGATTTCAGACCTTTAAGGATTATATTATAATTATACACTGAAGTCGTAGTAATAGGGTACATTTAACACCCTTTTGGTAACACCCTAACAATAATTGCAATGCAATTACTCGTTCAGTTACGTAACCTTACTTCATCTTTTCGCCTCGCTTAGGTTTCTAACGGCTCATAATGCTAGTTGTATGTTAAATGTAAGAGTGTGTTTGCTATACTCACAGCACTTGGTGCGGCTGCAGCGCGGCGAGGTGCGCGGGGGAGGGGGGCACGCCGGGCGGCGCGGGCGGCAGCAGCGTCTGCGCGAGCCCCTCGAACCGACCGCCGGCTTCGAAGCCGTTCTGCGTACGAACATAATTATACAGTTATAAGTGGTAGAGGGCATAGGATAGTGCCTTGTGGCATCCCTGTGTTGCCAGTTAACATTTAAGATGTTGGCTCCTTGACCCGGTTTCAGTTCTGCCTATACCAGCCAACACACGACAAAATGTCTTACATTTTTTGAAGTAGGTATGTATTTGTAATGATTTTGGATATTTAATGTTGATTAATTTTTATCTTTTCTAAGCATAGTTTTGTTGGAGAGTAATGTACCACATTTGGCATAATTAATTACCTAGAATCAAAGATGGATAGAGGCAATGTCCAAAGCCAATGCTAGCTTTGGCAGATATAAGCTAAACCATAGTTACGCCATTTTTAAATACGCAAGTTGGAAAATATTGGCAAAGCTAGATCCGATGAGCTAATAAAGCTGTAATGAAAATAAAAAGCTCTATTCGCTTTTGTTGAATTGGACAATAAAATCCACTTTTCGTTCACTGCTAAAGAGCTTTAAGAAAATGTTATTGATATAATAACTTTAGCAAAAATTATATATTTTATGTATACATAAAATCAGGATGTTTATTTTAAATTTATTTACTTACTAGCGACCCGCCCCGGCTTCGCACGGGTGCATGTATTATACAATAAACCTTCATCTTGAATCACTCTATCTATTAAAACCCGCATCAAAATCCGTTGCGTAGTTTTAAAGATCTAAGCATATATAGGGACAGACAGACAGAAAAAGCGACTTTGTTTTATACTATGTAGTGATACAAGCTTGACACAACACTGGAGGTCCCTAAATGACGAACAAGTGTGTAACATAACTTAATAGATACTTTAGTCCGCGACATTATTTCCACCAATGCAGATCCTGAAAGTCAAAAGTAACACAAGTCCAGAAAAATCTGTTGGATCCCAATTAAACAGAAAAGTACAGCGGAGAAGTGAGGAAAAAATAATATATTGTTTTCCAATAGAATACTCACGGGAATCATGATAGTGGGCCGCAGCGGCTGGATGGAGGGCTGCACAGCCGTGGGGTAGTACGGGTAGTACTGCACCGGGTAGCCGATGTAGCCCGGGTAGCCGGCCGCGGCGGCGTACATGGCCGCGGCGGGGCTGTACATCTGCTTTGAACGTAACACTCACGTTACTATGGTTACCTTCATGTTCATCTCGTGGCTTTATTCTAGGTACATCATCATAACGTGTATTGACTAGCTTCTGCCCGCAACTACGTTCGCATGAAAGTCAAGTGTACAACATAGATATCCTATGGGACACAGCAAAAGTGTAGCTTAATATCACCAATTTTTTTTTGCAATATGGACCAGAACTTCCAAAAATTTCCTCACAATATTATACATATTAATACTAGCTGTCCGCCGCGGTTACATCCGCGTCTTTGGTTACTGCTCTGCTCCCGTAGGTCGTAGCGTGATGGTATATAGCCTATAGCCTTCCTCGATAACTAATCTATCTAACACTGAAATAATTTTTCAAATCGGACCAGTAGTTCCAGTTCCAGTTAGCGCGTTCAAACAAACAAACAAACAAACACTGCAGCTTTATAATATTAATAGATTAGTATGGAAATAAAAAATATTGTAGATCATTTATAAAAGACTTAAGTAAGTATGGTTAAGTTAAGCCAATTATTCTCCATACGAAATACCTTTTGGAAGGGGCAACTTACTAGATTTCCATGTAAATGGCGTTTAATAGTGCCTTTTAATGGCACTTTTATGAAGACTTGGCACGGAGCAGAAAATGTGGGTGCGAATTTAACATTCGTACGATGAGTTAGCAAAATCACGAATTTAACCGAAGATTGTCGAAGATTTTGTCTTCTAAATCTGGAGTTAGATACGGTACTCGAAAAGTAGGCGTGGTCTATTCAACCGACCATGTGATTTTACATAACGAGATAAACAAAAATGGGTTTTATAACTTGCTAAAAACAACTTGGAGAGGAGATGGCGCTGCAGTGCGTCAACAAAGATTAGCTCCGTATATCAAAAATCGTCATAAATAGTTAAAGTTAATAATTTGTGATAAATAGTCAACAAAGTGATAGTGTTTAAGGACATTCAGAGGTTCGAGTTGAAGAACAACAGTTTTATGCGAAATAACTCAAGAAATCGAGTTTTTCATCGAGTAACGGAAACAATTCAAACAAGTGCAAAACCAAGCATCAGGATTGAATGGTCGTCAGGAAAAACCTGTGGTATCTACTAAACCACAAAAGGTACGATAAAGACCCTTTCTATTATGCATTTGAAGCTAAGGAATATTAATTATAAATTGCCAACATAACTTATGTACCCACATTCAAAATTTCAAATTACAAATCATAACCTTTCTGAAGAAAGCGCCACCTATCACATAGAACAAAAATCACTAACTACAGCAGTGACATCGAGATTGAACTGAGCATCGATTAAAGGATAGAAAGTGACACCGGATTCACTAGAGGGCGTTACTAGTACAAAACATCTAGAATGCCGAAATTATTTTGCGCAGGTTGTCAACAAGATCTACCTAAAAATAAAAATGTAACTTGTACCCTGTGTAAAGACACGTATGATCTAGAATGTGCGAATATCCCGACCGACCGTTTCAAAGATCTGGCAACATCAAAGGGCACTAATAATTGGAAATGCCAAGCATGTTTATGTAAAATCCCCAAAAAAGGGAACACAGAAACCCCAATTCATCTACGGGAACTTGATTCCAAATCGATAGCTTCATCGCCAGAAGTAAATAACGTCACGATTAGAAAAATAACACACCAACTAATGAATGACACTTCAAGCTCTTTAGATCTTAGCCTATTGGGAGATACAATCCCCACTCAAGAGGAAGCAAGAAAACCTCAATCCAGCACACAAACCGAACTAACATTGCAAAACCTAAGTGAAATAATAATGTTACGCCTACAAGAAAACAATAAATCAATTGTCACAGAACTAAAAAATACAATCCAGATTGAAATAAACAGAGCCATTACAAAACTAAGAGAGGACGTTGAACGTGAGACGAATGCCTTGTCGAGACAAAATGAACAAAGGATAATAGACATTCAACAAACAAATACTGCAATAGAAAACCTAAAAATTGAAAATGAGAAACTAAAAATAGAAATAGAAGATCTAAAAACAAAATCTGCCAGCAATCAGATAAACCAAAGTTATTGCACAGAGAATCATTCCAAAAAGTTTGTTTTATATGGTCTTGACGAATACTACAAAGAACCAGTCAATAATCTGCACATGAGACTAATCGATTTATTTCGCGAAATTATGAATATAGACCTAATGGGCTACATAGAAGATACTCACAGGATAGGCAGATATAGCACAAAAAATCGCCCGCTGGCGATAGAACTATTAAGCAAAAGAATGACTACGTATGTCAAAGAAAACAGACACCTCTTCCAAGGCACCGGATTATTCCTATCTGAATTTCTGGATACAAATGCTCGTAGAGAGAGGAAAGTAATGCGCGAAGAAATGCTGAAAGCAAGAAGTAAAGGGTTACATGCAACAATTCGTAACAATCAATTGATGATAGAAGGAAAGATCATAACACTAGAAGACGAGACACCCAAAACCCGATTAAGCATTATTAAAGACAAGGAGGACCTATTAAATTCCCAAGACACAAACTACTTTCGAAGCTACAATAATACCGAATACAACAACAAGCCATTTCGAAAACAAAGACCAACTATTTAAAATATTATTTCAAAATATACAAAGCCTCTACAACAAACAACATATACTTGAAGCCTTCATGGAACAAACACCCAAATACAAAGCTATATGTTTATCAGAATCATGGTTGTCACAAGAAAAATTGGATATAATACAATTTAACGGCTACAAATTTGCATCCTCTTACTGCCGAACAACTCGAACAGGCGGCGGCGTCTGCATTCTCTTACAAGAAGACATTGAGTATATAGAAAGAAGTGATATCACAGAATTCTCAATAGAGCATGTTATAGAAGCATGTGCAACAGAACTTGTATCAGAAAAAATATTATTAATTACTATCTATTGGAATAGAAGAGATGAAGATATATTTTATAAACAAATAAAACAAATGCTAACATATATAAATAAGAAATATTTTAGACTTAATATAATTATAGGAGGAGACTTTAACATAAATGTTTTTGAAAATAATTTTAAGACAAACCAATTTTTAGATCTCATGCTAGAGTATAAGTTCACCCAACAAATACATTCACCAACACGAATAACACAAACATCATCAACATGCATAGACTTAATCTTTACAAATTTCTATAGTAATTTACAAACAGCAGTAGAAGAGTTGGGTTTCTCAGATCACAGTGGTACTATCATACAAATTGCATTGCCTCAAAAAACTAAACAAGCTATCTGGTATGTCAAAAAAAGACTATATAATAATAAAAACACCCAACTATTTAAATCCAAATTAAATGACTTGCATTGGAATGAAATAATACAACCTAATAAAAACATAAATGAAAACTATGAAGCATTTAATAACACTTTGACCAACATGTTAAACAAATGTATACCTAAAATTAAAATAACCCTAAAAACAAACTATAAAAAGTATTGGTTAACCCCAGGCATCAAACTTTCATGTCGAAATAAAAGACTTGAAAAGATATTTGCACTAAAAACTAACAATCCACTAATTAAACAGAATTATAAAAAATACGAAAAAGTACTAAAAAAAACCGTTATAACAGCAAAGAAACTACAATATACAAATGAAATAAATAAATCAACTAACAAAGTTAAAACTATGTGGAGTATTATTAATGCAAGAACAAATAAGAAAATGGAAAAGGATAGAAATAACATTAAATTACAAATTGATAATATAAATGTCACTGAACCTAGACAAATAGCTAACTTTTTTAATAACTTCTTTGCGTCCATTGGCGAGAACGACAAAAAAACACCTTGCAATAGATCGCTAGTCACCCCAGTACTCTGCCCCACTGAAAACACCATGTTTCTTAGTCCGGTATACCCCGGCGAAATAAACACACTATTAAAAAATCTAAAAAGCAAAAACAGTCATGGAATAGACGAGCTACCGCCAATATTAATACGAAAATGCGCAAATGAACTTACGTTACCTTTCTACCTGCTAGTTAATCAATCCTTCGAAGAAGCCTCATTCCCAGATTACCTAAAGAAAGCATTAATAAAACCAGTCCACAAAAAAAACTCGAAAACAGATCCAAACAACTACCGACCAATAGCCCTTTTGCCAACAGCCTCCAAAATTTTTGAGAAAGCAATGTGCAATCGTGTCTACTCCTTCTGCGAAAAATACAAAATATTTAGCGAATGCCAAAACGGATTTCGCAGGAACCGATCCACTGTTCTAGCAATTTATAAATTTATGCAAGAAGCTTTAAATATAATAAATGATAAAAAATATGCTGTAGGTCTACTGCTAGACATGACCAAGGCCTATGATAAGGTGCAATACGATATTCTGTTAAATAAGCTACAAGGTATAGGGATCCGCGGTAAGGCTCACGAATGGTTTAAATCTTATTTAACAAATAGAGAACATCAGGTTGAAATAGAATTTTGTAATAAAAATACCAAAGAGATCCAAATTATTCGGTCTGACAGTAAAATAATAAACGCCTCTATCCCCCAAGGAAGTGTAATTGGATGCCTCCTGTTTCTTATCTACATAAATGACCTTCCTAAAATTATAGAAGGGCCATGCGTTTTATTTGCTGACGATATTTCACTTCTAACTCCTTGCCAGAACAACATTGACTTGCGTGAGAACCTAACGAATACACTAAATAAATCAATAACTTGGATGAATAATCACAACCTGGAAATAAATTTCTCTAAATCTAGAATAATACCCTTCCACCCCCGTCAAAAAACCCCATTAGACATAAATTATACCTATAACGGGAAAACTATAGAAGTCGTTCATGAATTTACCTTACTTGGCCTGTCTATAGATACAAACATAAATTGGAAATCACACATCAGAAAGGTAAAATCTAAACTATCCAAATTTGCATACGCCCTCCGCGAAGTCAAAAAGACGACCAATCTTAAAACAGCACTAGTCACTTACTATGCCTACGCTTATGCGTGGCTTAGTTATGGCGTGATACTGTGGGGAAACAGCACAGAGGCACCGACACTTTTTACATTACAAAAAAGACTTATAAGAATTCTAGTAAATATAAAAGACACCGATAGCTGTAAACCTCATTTCCAAGAGCAGAAAATACTAACCCTCCCCTGCCTATATATTCTAGAAATATGCAAATTTGTTCGAAATAACCAACACTTTTACACGACAAGAGAAAACATACAGTCAAAATATACATTACGCCATAAAAATAGGTTAAACTTACCAAGCTCTAAATTAAAAATGCTCTCAACAAGTACACTAACCATGTCTACTAAAATATATAATAAAATACCTAATATAATTAAAGAACAGCAAAAAACCAATATATTTATAAATAAATTAAAACAATTTCTAATTTCCAAATGTTATTATAATATCAATGAATATTTAAATGATAAATTTTAAATTAGGTTTTTATAAAATTATGAATTATTGGGTTATTTTATTTTATTTTATTTTTATAATTAAATTTTAATTTTGTTTGAATGAATGATTGGGTTATTTTTATCTTATTTTTGTATTTAAATTTTAATTTTTGTTTTATTTTTATTTTCTAATTTTTAATTCTTAATTCTAATAATACCCTATGTTGCTGTGCCCTTACAGGGTCCATAATTGTACCTTAGCTTTAAGCCTTATGTAACATCTATTACACACATTATGGTATGCAAATAAATGAATATGAATATGAATATGAATATGAACTTGAATTCAAACAGGGCTGTTCCCCAGTTCCATTCTTCAGGTACCCCTCGCACTGGAACAATGGAGACTCCAAACTCTTCGCATCTAAAAGACTCACCGAGTCCCACAAAACACACTTTAAGTAAAACTTACCGGTAGCTGCTGGCTAAGCGCCGGTATAGCCTGGTGGTGCTGCAGCTGCTCGTAGGGCGGGGGAGCGTACACCCCCCCGGCCCCGGCGCCCGCGCCCCCGAACGTTACCCCGTAAGGCGACCCACCGGCCACTGTGCGGTAACAATCTTGTTTAGAAAAACAAACAAAAAAACACAAACATTAACATAATGATAACGAAATATTATTCAGCGATCTTTGTAATAAAAGACTGGAGTTTCCTAGTCTATTGAGAAGCAAGACAGCTCAATATAGACCTCACAATGATTAGTCAACCTGCCTAGCTTTTTCCCAACTATGTTGGGGTCGGCTTCCAGTCTAACCGGATGCAGCTGAATACCAGTATTTTACATGAAGCAACTGCCTATCTGACCTCCACAACCCAGTAACTGAGTGATACAATACACCTTGGAATTGTTAGCAAACTAACCTCCATACTGCGGAGCGGCCTGATGCGGAGGCGCCGGGAGGAATGGTCCCTGCGGCGGTTGAGGTTGAGGGTACGCGCCCAGCGGCGGCGTCACTGCAACAACACTCAGCTCTAACAGTGCCCCGCGCTACGGGACGCGCGCACGACAAACTGATAGACCACATCACTGGCTCAACACGACACTTGTGTTTGAAAACGTTGACAAAAAAAGAATGTGTGGGTAGTTTAATGTTAATTTTGACAGTTAAGTTTGAGGTACACTGAGATTTTTTTGTAAGAATTAAAATACCCAAAGTGTAGTGATGTGATCGAGTGTCAGTGTGTCGGACGCGTGGTCGCGCGGTGGCGCGCCGCAACCCAAGCCCGAGCATTCACGCTTGACGCAGCGGTGTTGTCAAGCTAATAACAATATTGCTATAGTTGTGCCTTGTCGTTATACTTACCAGGATTTAGAAAAAAAAATGAATATTCTCAAAAAAAAAACAAGAAAAGAAATAATAATTGATTGGTTTTGTCTCGTTTTTACATATCTACAGAGGAATGTAAAAAAGAGACAAAATATAAAACTTAAAAATACTATAGCAATATTTTTAGCACGACCTTAACGTGGGTGAAATAAATAATTTTGGAAAAATCTCAAATATTCAAAAACATCACTAGGTAGGTACTTAGTACTAAAATTTAAATTAAATTTTGTTTTTTTTTTTATTTAAATTTCACCCACGCATATTCACTTACGTCAGTGTTAACGACAAGCGATGCCCATACAACGCGTTACCACTAAACTGAGTCTTTCAAAAAACATTTAACACTAAAAGTACCAATTCTGAAAAACTCGTCAGTGTGGTGACAACACTTCGGTTCGACAAAAATAAATATCTTTCTTATTTTCAAAAAAATATTTATATTTCCGCACCAAAGAAAAATACAGTCAATTTGGTAGGCCAAGTTAATGTTTCAACACAGTTTGTGAGTGCTGAAAGCCTACCAAATTAGTTATTTACAATGCATTCCTTATTTTTAATGGTCACCCTAGCTGGACTGACTACATAAGACATTATATTAAATAAAAATCGTGAACATCGATCAATCAAGTGCCCATCATTTGTGTAAACGCTGGACAGCCGTCAGCATCCATTTTGCATCACTTATGTTAATTAGTTTCCATTCGAAGCTAGTCGGCGTGAATTTCCATATAATCAGTAAAGATTTGTTTCAAGCCTTGTGCATAGAAGCTAGTGTGACCATCCAAACGTCTTTTCATTAAGAAAATTCTTAAATAACAAAACAATCATCACACGATAAGGAACCTTTTAAAAAGTACAATATTTATTTATAATACGACTTTGAACTTCGGGTGTGGTAGCCATTTTGTTACAAACCACTGATTTCCAGCAATAATGCGAAAATTCTACGAGAAAATTATTTGTAAACTCATATTTTTTATATTTTCATTCAGTTTTTCACCAAGTTCAGAGTCATAAGTATTGATCGTCAAAACTGACGACCAAACGTGTATACATGATGTGAACATTCCTTGAAATAAAAAAATATATTCATTTTCTATTCAGTTACTAACTATTCAACAAGTGTACCAAGATTTTTTGTTGATTTTATCACTTTCATATACGATATTTTGCTGTTCCAATCTAAAAAGCATATTGATGCAGGAAAAGCAAAAAGTAACTAAAGAACTATGATATTGGTGCATTGAAGGACACAGAAACATGCAATTGTGACAACAGAAAGTTCTAAAACAGTTTCTAGACATGCAACAACAAACACGACAAAATTACAAAAAAAACTTATGTACCTATGAATATTTATTAAAAAATGCATTTCAAAAAACTATTTGTAGCGACACTAAAACATCAAACGATAAACTACTGATGGAAGCGCCGAGAAATAAAATGGCAGTAACACATGCTTGTCACAAACAAAACGTCAGCTGCAAGAAAACAGCAAAATGTTCATATAAAGGGATGTTTGCAAACCACAAAAAAACCTGGTAACATCCGCCACCTAAACATTAATTACTAAATTATAACCATTACTGAAAAGAATGCTATTGCTTTTCACTTTACTCCACATTTTGGCAAAGAATTTCAAACTTTTCAATATGGCCGACACAAAATACTGTTAAATGTTGTAAAAGCTTAATTAATTATTGAATTGCAACAAGCAGGGGGAGTTTACTGCTATATCGTGATCAGATATAACAACAAACTGAAGATCGTAAGTTTATGACTGCTGTGAATAAATTTAGTTAATAAAAATCATTTGAACCTCCGGATCCCTGTAAAAGACTCGAAGAACCGACATAGAGAAGACCAAAAAGAAGTTTGAGAAAAAGAAAAAATAAAAATTGAAAAAAATGTGGATCCTATAGAAATGGTGTTGAAATATTTTAAGTCTGTGGTTTTAGGTGTTTGTTCTAACCGTCCCGTTACTTGAGACCCTCACAACTGGCATACTTCCCTGTCCTTCGAATAAGCTTATATGTTGCATGCACTGTTGCCTGTAGCACTGTTGCAGTGGTAAAGGCAACATTAAACAAATACACATCACCAGTACTTTCTCATAATAATTAACAATCATTTTTTAGGAAAAATACAAAAACATTTTTTTTTTAGGAAATATACAAAATATATTTTTTCTTTTTTTATTTAATTTTCTGGTGGTATGTATATGTTAACTTACATCTATTCACACACGCACTAACAATGTGTCATTCCTGTTAACATATTGACTCAGTGTTGACCCAAAATCCTTCCCTGATTTATTTCAGTGATAAAATTAAAATAAATTTCCAAAAACTTCAGCAAGGATTAAACGTCGCATTTTAGATAATGTATCACTATAAAATTGATACCGAATCTAAAACGTTTGTTAAACATATTGTGTAAATTGACATACAACTAGAAAAATTGGCAATAACAAAAATATTTGTGAAAAAATTAATATTTTTGATCTAAGTACTGTTAGTGCCAATTTAACCATCACCTTACATTAAAATGTCTACAAACATACATCTGTAAACATTGAAAATGCAAAATAGTAAAATCATAATTATAATTTTTTCTTTTTTTCTTTTCAATTTTTTACATTACTATTTTCCATTTATTTCGGTTAGTAGTAGACACACGAACTTAAATATTAATTAGACGCGACTTTTACCATGAAAATCGTTATTAAATTTGATTTTATGTTTTATAAATTATTTAAGTAAAAGTCGAATCTGTTTGTCAGTAACAAGCTAGCTTTTTGTGCCATTTGTAATAGATTCAAAATAATTTTAAGAATCCAGAACAAAAAATAAATGACGTACTTTAAAATTAAAAATAATTTAATTAATTACGCATGAAATATATCATTTATCCTAATTTATTTATTTATTTTATTTTTATACGTCATTCATTTTCGATAAACATTAATGCTAAAAAGTTAGCTTAATCTAAATAAGGAAAACGAAAAAAAAACAAACACAAGACATCCCTATTAGGTTTTAAAAACAATAGGGAAGCTAATACTAATGAGGCAATGATATTTTTTAATTAAAAGAATGATAAAACAATGCCTCATTGTTATTTATGGTGCACATAACTGCATAGCAATAATAATTACTGGTTTATTTAACAAAATAATTTTTTTAAAGTAATAAATCTCCAATTTCACACAGTAATTATCACAACTAAAAATTAGTGTTAAAACAATAAAAAAATAAGCTGTGAACTAAATGTTCAGAAAATAAAAATTAAAGAAAAATAAAACAGATAGCTAAGACACATATTTTAAAAGAAACGAGTCCCATCTCAATATGTTTGAAGACATTGAAAATCTTCTTCTATTTTGTTATTAGACAGAACTCTGCGACTTAGAACAACTTATTTTTTTAAGACATGGTTAACTAAGAAACCCGACAAGTATTTACGTTTCTTTTTATTCACAAATCCAGGACGCTTCTCATAACACTATACAAATAGTTTCAAGCCAAAGACATCTACTGTACAGCCAACCATTTAGCTTAATGTCAAAAGTCCATGAGGATTTGCGTATTTTATAATAAAGATTACCATTACTGCAACTACAAAAACTAAATGCAAAAAAAAAAAATGTTTTAAACATAGATACTTGTCAGATTTGTATAGAAAAACATGATAGCGGCTTGTCTGCTGTAATATCCCTCAAGGTTGAGTGTTTATTTGAATGAACTTTCAAAACATCTATTTTTAAAAATGACTGCTTTACCTTATTCCAAATCTGAGAGGGTAAACAACTCGGTATCTCATTAGCTATCTGTGACTTTGGCATGCCTTGCTCATTACAGCAACCGAGCCTCAAACGAACGGGTTACAATCGAATTAATAACACATACGATCGTCCACACGCCGATACGCACATATCATATATTTGTCTCTCTTTAACTATGTTTCCAAAAAAAGAAAAATAAAGAAAGAAAAATTCTATATGATTTCATTACATGATAGCGATTAGTCGACTGCCGCGCGACGTCTGCGGCGGCGGGACCGCGGCTCCTGTAGAGGGGGGGCGGCAGCTGGGAGGGGGAGGGGGTGCAGGTAACTTTGTATTATCATCATGTCTTATGGTGCCGCGCAAGAGTCAACTCTGTCTCCAGCAGGGAGAGAAATCTCACTGTTGCCGTTAGAATCTTGTTTCTAATAAAATTCCAAATTGCCTTTGCAGGCCAGTGTGGCTGGAGATCAAATTTAAAATAATACAAGCGTTCTTAGGGGTCTCAAAAGCTAGAATAATGCATATCAAAAATAAAAACCTCAGATGTTTGATCTCCAACTATACCAGACTCGATAACTTACTGGATCAACAAAATGATGAGTCATTCATAAATGTTAAATCAACAATAATATGAATGAGATTTCTCTGCATTTCCAAGGTTGGTTACCAATAACGAATATTGGCTCCAACATTATTACCAACTTCAAAGTTCTTTACACAGTTTGACTCAGTGTGCAGCCAACCTTAGGCCTTAGTTTTAATTATTATTATTAATTTGACACATGTATTTCTGTATACATCCAGTGTCTAATTTCGTAATATACACAATTTTTGTATATTTGGAAATGTAATGGAACTACAAAGCTTATATTATGGATTTGGACGCTCGCTCTGACATTTGTAACGCCACCCAAGGTTGCATACTAATAATCTTATTATGTTATGTTTGTTGACAAGATGGACAATCATCTCCAAAGAAGAATGTGCTATATTAAAGAAGTAGTTTGACCCTGTTTTGTCATAATATGCTAATTGATGCAAACATAGTCATTAAGGAATTATTTTTCTTTCTTATTTGTGCTTCCGAGAATGATTGTAAAATCAATACAGCTTCTGACACAAAATTTGTTAAACAAAAATTATGAGTCATTATGTGACAGATTTTTAAAAATTCAATAAGAGTTATTATGTCATGTTTAAAGTACATTTTATTTTTTTTGGAAATGATTGGGATCTGCAATGTTCTGTGTCTAGATAAAATAAATTATGTATTGATGGTCTTAGACACTTCATTCCTTTGCCTTTGATTTAGAAGAGTCGAGAATCCTCTTTGATGAACAATAGACACATTATTTTCAATAATTAATTATGCAGATGGGTGTGTTTGAATAATAATTATGAGAAACAGTTGTAGAGTGAGATGACCTACTTCCGAAAAGGTCAACCGGGGATAAAATATTTACTCTACAAAATCGATGGATCACAGCAGGCGGATACTCTGGTAGATATTTACTACCATGGGATTATGCTAATGTAACATTTCCAACAGATGTTCATCATAAACCAGTTGTAATGGGTGATACATCATAGTAATGTTGAAAGCCAAACTAGGCCGCAGTAGTAAGGGATCATGAATCAATTCAACTAATTAATGGACCTAAAATTAGAACAAATAGATCCCGCGCGCCGTGCAAATCATAAGGGTGGTCGACCATCTTGAATTTATCGCCATTATCGATCTACCGCGCAACACATACTTATAATTTTTTTACAGCTAAACCAATGTTAAATAACCCCCGTTCGACGCAATAATGTCGCGTCCGAGGATTAAAATAATCATTGTTATAGGAAAACTTGTATTTCAAGGCCCTGCCGTGACGTTACTCTTGTCAAAACGTATTAAAAGAAAAGAACAAAGAAAATAATAAATCAACAGTTTACATACCTTTCTTGTCTGCCATTTATATGATAACTATTAGAATATTAGTTAAAACTTTAATATTTTGTATTAAGCTGCGAGAATTACAGGAAATTCGCAATATAATTGGACGCAGTCGCAGCAAACGCTTCGAACGATTCTCGCAACGACAACCAACTATTTAGTGATTTCAATAGTGCTGTCACTGTCAGTTGGCTTTATCAATTTTAGTCGATTACCAATTGAATTATGTTGTTTCATAGAAGATAGTAATGGACACTGCCATTTTCTCCCGATAGCCAGCACATCGTCGGAATAACCTTAAAATTAAAATTTTCCTGACTATAATCTTATATATTTTTGAATAATCGGAGCTTGTGGATCAATAGATTCGTAAATGACACCGTTCATTTTATTTATTATAATAAATAATACAATAAATCGCATTCCAATATCTTTACAAAAACTATTTGCATTTTATCGCAGCAACGTCTCTAATTGACCTCGTCTTCAATCGATCGATCTCCGGCCGGTGGCTATATACAATTTGATTGCAAGATGACATGCGCGTAGTGCAGCGGGTGGGGGCGGTGCATCCAAGGTTGTTATGGATTTTCACTTACACAGTTCACAGAAATCGCTTCAAAAAGCGAATTCTCGGGAATGCTATATTAGGTAACGATTTGTTTTTCAAGGAACGGGAATGAAACATAGGCTAGACTAGAATTTTAACGTCTACTGTGTGGTCGACATGAAGCGATAGATGATGGATAGATTATGATTAGATCTCGTTTATAGACCTTTCTACAAAATCTTTCATAAAGATTGCAGGCAAAGAATAATTACTGTTACTTATGGTGCAAATTTTTTGGATACAGGTTACAAATAAAATAAAATAATCGTTGTTATGGTATAAAATTCATTTAATTTATATACATTTTTAATACTATTTGATATCTTAGAAACTAATGTGAGATTTATATGTTTGAAAATAATGTCCATTTTCCACCGCATCTGTAATGAAAAATATGAATATTTAATATTATAATTCAACTAGTGATGGCAGGTGAGGAATTAAAATTTGTTGAATTAGGGTAAGAAAAAAAAAAGTCAATTCCATGATGCGCTCCAAAATTGCAAAATTCCAAAATCTAGAAGATTGCGTTGAATTTTCACGCAAACTTTGATAACAATACGCTTGAGAAATCTCAAGCGTATTGTTATCAAAGTTTCAGTCTCAAATGAGAGATATTTTGGACATTTTCGTTGGGGATAAATAGTTACGTTATTGATACCGATAGTACGCTCGTTATGCTCTCTCTTTTGTGGGAGACTTCCGTCCAGTTTTGTGTCAGAGGCAGGTGGGTAATTAAATAATATGAACAATGTGACCTGCAAGCAGACAGGAACCTGGCGTCGTAGGCCCCCTGCAGCGGATGCTTGCTGAGGCAGGCGGCGCCGAGCGCGCGCGAGCCGCAGCGCGCGCACTGGCGCCAGCGCGCCGGCCGCCGCCCGCCGCCCACGTGCATGTAGCTGCGGACGATATCATAACACCAATTCTATTACCTACCTAAAATACGTTCAAAACTATTTCGCAATCTCTGTATCAATCAATGTCAAAAACTTGCAAAAGATGTAAGGAAATTAGAGGTACTTTTGAATAGATTGAAACTGAGATTAGAATGCGAGCATTCTTAAAAATAGAGGAACTGCCCTTCATAACGGTATAAATTAGAAAAAATACTATCAACACAGTTACCGTATCGCGTCCATGGTAATGGAGGGTGTCGTTTCACACTGCGCGTAAGGTGGCGGCTCAGGATTGTACCTCATCGTTTCGGGTTCTACACCATACTCCAACTAAAATTGAAGAAAAATTGTCATAATTACCCATATTGAAAAAAAAGAAACGATATAATTCATAGTAATGTTATATTTAAATGGAGATTTAGTAAATTAATAATTATGTAAAAATAATTAGTCGATTACTGTCATTTTTGATTATTGATGTTGGACATCACTAATTTGAAGGTCAATACTTTTTTATTGTTTTGGCGGTAAATATGTTTTTTAAACTTTTTTAAGTATGTGTTTTTGACTTTATGTTACAAGAAAATTACAAATGTGGAAAATATAGCTATTTAGGAGATTTAGGTGCGATGTTAAAGTATTGAGGTGTTACATACATATAGCGGCCATTGCTTCCCGTGCGGCGCGGAGACGTTGCACCGAGGCAGCGACTCCCACACGCGCGCGCCAGTCCACTGCGTGCTGAGCAACGCGCATTCCTCTGCGGAAATACGATACAAATTACATCAATGAAATAAATCTCAACTAACATTACAAGGACGTAAAAATGTTTCTTTGTTTTTGTTTGTACAAAAAGCTCCCGAAGTCATATTTGCCGGAAGTCGTAATATTTTCGACAAATAGTTTCTTTTCCTATATAAGTAATTCCAAGATTTGTTTATATTTTTAGTTTAAATGATGATAACTTAATAAAAATACATACATAAATCATTATAATTTCCGTATTTGAATTTCGACCGAAATACAACGTAAAGAAGCTCTGCACTTGACGGATGCCCCTGAATCCTCACCGATAAGCTCCTGCTTAGGCGCGGCGCAGGAGGCCAGGCGCGCCAGCGGCCGGCTGAGCGCGTCGGCCGCGCGCCCTGCTCCGCGCGCCACGCTCGCCAGCTTGCGCAGCAACGTCACAGCTGCGCCGTCCGCCCATAGCTCGTAACTGGAGCAAAACACACGATTAAGAAAAAAAAGACAGTGTCACCAGTGTCGACGAGAATGTCACGAGTTCCGACGACAGTGTCAACGACAGAATCATGAGTGTCGACGAATGTCACGAGTGATACAAAAGTGTTGCGTCTTGCGATGAGAGTGGCAACGCCATATTATGTGCATACATACATATTAGAGTCGACGACAATATATTGAGACTGTCCACGATAACAAGTGTCGCGAGTGATAACAAAAGTGTCAACGAGTGTCACAAATATCAACAAAAATGAAGACTGTGTAGAGTTTGTCGTAGTAGTAGTTGTTATACATACTGGTGCGGGTGAATCATCGTGTGCTGATGTTGATAGGCGAGGGAGAGGAGCGCGGTGAGCCCGATGTCGAGCGACCGCTGCAGAGACAGCCGGAGGGGCTGCAGGGACGTTGCTTCGGTCAGGGCTTCGGGCTTCGCTTCTATTGCCAAGAGGCTCTGTAAGATTGAGGTGACATTAGTATGTTCTGCGGTGAGGGGTGAAAGTACGGTGTTAATACGAGTATCATATAGGAGTGAGACATTTTTATTTTATATTTTTCTTTTTCTTTTCTTTATTAAGCGTCTTGCTGAAATTATGGCCCACGGAGTAGTCAGGTAATAATTAATAACAGTTTTTAGTAACAATATCCTGTAAAACATACAATAAAAAATTCCTCACCTTATCATGTTCATGAGTGTGATCATCAAGCAGTGCGGCGAGCGGCGCGGCGTCGGGCTTGTCGTCGGGGCGCAGCGCCAGCGACACAGCCGCCCACGACGCCTGCAGGCTCTGCAGGCACGTCAGCCACGACACGCTGCTCTGGGCGGACGGGATCAGTCTGGGGGACCAACGACGCCAGTTAGCATGGAACTCATTACAATAGTAATGAACACGAGAACAGCTTATAAGTGTTAAAAGAGGCCGTCATCTAGTTAAAACGTTATAATGCAAACATTTAGTTGGATGTTTGTTACAAATCATACCAGAATGGCTGAACGGATCTGAATGACATCTGGTACAGAGATAGATTACATTCTGATATTTCTGCTTGAGAATGATTGAGTAAAATACCTGCACAGTGCAATTCTGAGTTTCAACCAGCTGTGGAAGTAATACTGTTGGAATGCAGCAGGCTGACGCTGGAATGATTCTGTTAACCTGCAAATTAACGCGCCATTATTAATTAATTACAGAACACAAAACAGAATACCGACAATACATTGCTTATGTAACTGTAGAGTATTTGCGACCTGGGATTTGAACCCAAGACACCACCCTCAGCAGTTGCGTTTGCGACCAAGGCATTATTAAGTTGCGGGCAGAAGCTGGTCTAGTCTATCTATCTATATAAATAAAAATGAATGTCTAAATGTGTTGCTAAGCGCAAAACTCAAGAACGGCTGTACCGATTCGACTGATTCTTTTTTGTTTTGTTCGTAATTTCCTAGACAAGGTTCGTATAAAAGAATTTCTTTGGAAATTCTACCGGAGTCCGGAATAGTCGAAAAATTGCACCCGGGCGAGGCCGGGTGGTTCGCTAGTTTATAATAATATTATTAACAAGGTTTTGTTTGAAAATCACAGCCGGTAGGTTAGATTTGGCCGTCTCGATCTGCATGTGAGAGGTGCTCGTTGATGACTCGATTTATTGTCGTTTTAGTCTATTATTATAGTTTTTACCCTATTTTGTTACTATCACCATTGACTACAATAATGTCTGATAAAGAATTCTACTCTATTAAGACACTTGGCTATCTGCAAGGCATACATTACCTCTCATATATAAGCTCCAGCACATTATGTTTGATGGTGCCCGAGCAGGCCATGAGCACGTCGAGGCAGTCGAAGCCCGACACGATCGCGTACTCCAGCAGCGAGGTCGCGTGTTGTACTGCTATGGGAGTCGCTGCAAACAGACAAATATTTTGTACTGTCATAGTACGAGTATTATAGTAATACCGCTTTATACTGTCCAACTTGTTTAAGCCATGGCAACGAGATGGCCAGTGTCAACTGACCGTGTCCGTTGGCGAACATGACGCGTGGATAGGGTTGCCAACTTATACAACATTATTTTTTGTTTATGCGAAACCCGATACACCTGTCTAGTATTTTTGTGTAAAGAATCTATGTACAAATAAAACCGTATCATAAAAAATCACAAAGTTATAAACTTGTATATTACCTGGTTGTCCGTTCAAAAACATGCTCATTTCGCGGTATAACCGCGTAAACCGCGTCTCCTGTGTTATACACTCGTGATAATAGTTTGGCAATAGGTACCTAACCGTACGGTGATTGTATTGTAATTAACTGGTAGTAAAATTTAATAATTAAAATATTTTTGAAAAAAAAAATAACATGGTGTAAAAAATTTTGGAATCGAATCAGTTACTGATTCTGAACAAACTATATTCAGGTTTCGCATATACTAAAAATAATGTTGTATAAGGAAAATAACGAATATTCATAATAAGTCCGCCTTTGTACTTTTGTTGCATAAAGTTTAAATAAGTAAATAAATAAATTCATCTCTGAGGAAAAAAAAGTATCAGAAAATTTATTTATTTACATTTTTTGCGCTTGCGTTCCATCCCGATCCATTCTAACGATATTCGTTCTCGAAATCTTATAACAAGTACATAATTATACCATCCTATGTATAAGTCAAAATAGAGTATTTTCTATACTTTCTTTTTATTCTAAAGTAAAATGGAACAAATAAAGTACGATACGTTATTACGAAGTATAGTTGGCAACCCTACACGTGGCTTAGACCCATTTAAATCAACCATCTTGAAGGGAACCGAATATCTGAAAAGCAAGTCGCGGGCAGAATCTAGTACACTATATTATACTCACGTATGTCGCACCAGGGCTGCGGCAGCTTGTACACGTGGAGTTGCGCGTGCGTGTCGATGGCGAGCACCACGCCGCCCAGCTGCGACATCTCCACGCACGACACTATGGCGCAGCCCGACCCGCTCTGTCGCAACGCAAAACATGCACAGTTTCATATAAATAAAATGCTCTTTATTTCCACTACCGTACGAGCATTATATATTTAAATATAGATTTATCATCACAAAGCTAACTTTTAATAGGGGCATCTATTAAAAGTTAGCTTAGATTTTTTTTCTGATGACTAAACTGGTGGTGCTTTTTAATGGTCTGATTGAATGAAATGATTTGACTTTTTGTGTTAACACTTACAGGCGCAGTGTTGGGTCCGTACTTGGTCTTCTTGGGCGGCGTGGACGCTGCCTCCACCGCCGTCACCCCGCCGTGCGACACCACCGCGCGACTGCATAGCTGTCGACCAGTTTACATTATTTAGTGATGGTCTTCTCTTTGATCGTAGGTATAAAAAAGCCAAACATCTTGAACAATCATGGCGCCGACAACGCAGGCCATACCTTCCACAAATGACGCACTGTTTTCGCATTTGACGCACGCGTAAGTTGTGATGCGCTTCACTTACGTAGTGGTGCGTGTCCCTGGCCAGCAGATGCAGCGCACGCGGCGTGGCGAGCACGGCGTGCGGGGAGGCGTGCGGGGCGGCGCGCTTGGAGCTGGCGGCGCACACGGCTCCCTCGCCGCCCTCCACGCCCCACGCGGCTGTCTTTTGCCACACCTGGACGGTGGAAGAAAGAAACTTACATTAGCAGATTTATTCTTAAATGCGATTTTTAATTGCTCGCAAAAAAAAGTTATGTAGCGGTACGCATCACAATCACTGAAATGCAGTTATATCTATAGGTACTCTACATTGTTGCCACTTAAAGAGGCATCACCAATAATGAACCCAAGATTTTACAATTTTTTTTATTGAAAACAGTATCCATGGAGTTTTTTGTTCTTTTCCACCTATGTATTGGAAATAGCTTCAACTTTCGGACTAACTGCCCGACTCTTTGAGAATTCAAAAGTGCCTGTAAATTGAAATAAATGCGTAGACTTTAGATTTACTGATAATGGTTGGTTAAACCTGGGTGAACCGCATTACAACGAAACTAGATATAGGCATACTTACAAGTGTACTAAAGCAATCCGTCCCTGGCTTCGGCCCGCCTCCCGGAGTCGTGCTGCCTTGCAGAGGTCCTTACGACAACAAACGTTATAGGTTAAAGAGGATTCAGTAGGTAGTCGGCAGAATTGAGCATTATAAAATCAGCAGATCCATAATTTTGTCGAGTTATACGAACATAAATGTATGGAGCAACTGATTTCTTTTCGCGATTTCATGATTTGTTTTACGGTAAAAGTTGTTCGAAATGTACGATGTCCGATGACCCCTTTTGATTGGTATGACGACAAAGGCCTTAATATAAAATAAAGTTATTGTTTAAACCATTAAGTCAATTTTTGTATTACAAACTTTATCTCTATCGAAATAAAGTTCGAAATTAAAAAAAACTGGCTAAAAGTGGTGGTTTATAAAAGGCAGTTAGAGTTCACTTACCCTTAGCGAACAGCTTGTGCACTTGGTGCGCGCGCTCTGTGCACTTCCACATGGTGAGCGTGCCGCCCGCGATCAGCAGCGAGTCAGGGTCCTCGCGCTGGCACCACGTTATTGACACTGAAACAAGGTGCTTTGTTAGCCCAGACTGCCCCGCCGGGTTAGATCCCCAGGTCAAGTGGGGTTGTTGGGTCTTTTCATTAGGAGTGTCTCAGTAACTTTGTGTTATTGAAATGAAATATTATAACTTCGTGTGAAATATTATAACTTTATTTCAAATCTAGAATTTATTTTTGTATAGCAGTTTTAAAACTACGAAACGCGTTTTTATTTGGTCCTGCTTGTTGTTTCTGGCGAGGTATTGTCCTATGTTTTTACTTTTTCGATAGGAGACCTTTACATTTTGATTTCTAACCCTTCGCTACACGTACCTGGCTGCGCGTCCTGCTGCGGCAGGTAGATGGTGGGCAGCGGCTTGAGCGACAGCGCGGGCGCCGGCGCCGATGACGTCACGTTGACGCATGCGCAGCGCACGCACCAGCGCCCCCCTGACCCGCCCGACCGGCACACCGCCGCTATCACTAGGCTGCCGTCTGCGGGAGATGTCACGTGTTCAACTTATACATTCATTACTTGGCTTAAGCTTACCATTTTATATGGGTCGTAAGCTATGGAAGACAAGTCACAAGGAAAGTTATAAAAAAAAGTAAGAAGGTCGTAAGTACTTACTCTTATGTGCAATACTGGCAGCGGTGATGTGGTCGCGCGTCGGTCGCAGGCAGTCGGTCGCGACATGCGCGCGTGTCCCTTCGGTGGGCGGGGTCAGCACGCCGATCAGGCCGGTCGCTGTTATGATACACGCGCCTTCACAGGCTATGCCACTGAAATAGAATACATTATTCAGTGGCCGCATATTTGCTGGGCTAATATTTTTTTTTTTTAATTTTGCATGCAATTTACTGTTGTTTCCTAGTTATATTTTTTATATAGTTTGATGGGGAGTGTGCTTAGTAAAAGGTTATGATGTGTCTTTTTACACGTCGCAGTCGCACACGGCATGAAGGTGCACCTCCACATACCCAAATCCTTTAAGCGTGGGTGTGGGCCGCAGCATCTGTATCCTCTCAGTGATGGGCGCGTCTGGTTTTTTGTCCACCATCACCAGGCGCCGGCCGTTGTGGAAGAACGCCGCGCGTATTATGTGTTCACCTGAAACAAATACAAAACACATAACCCTGTTTTTCCTGTCGCGCATTCGGGTTTAAAGTAAAGTCAATATTCTATCTAAGTTTACTTCTGACAAAACTAAGAAACCCACATCAAAATTACTCTAATTGTCAGAAAAAAATATTTTAATTTGAGGTGATTCAATGCATATACATTTTTGTTGCACCATAGATCTAAAAGGATTTAATATTTTTCTGTCATAGTAAATGTAGAATAGTTTCTTTTTTTTTGTTGACAGAAGATTAATCCATGCATACCTGGAAAGTTAGCAGTATAGATGCAGGTCCAGTCATTAAGTAGGTAATCCTTTTGTGTGTACACGGAGACCTCTCCTACAGTGGTTGCTATGAGTAATTGTTTGCCTTCGATATCCCATTCTAGTACTGACACCTGAAATAGCAATAGATTTAAAAGAAAGCATACCATTTTCATATTTTTGTTACAACCTGTATTGTCTTACTGCTGGGTAAAGGTCTTTTCCATAGCCTTCAACCATTTCCAGTGGGCTGGCACAGGAACACTAAACAGAAACTGCATGTGGGCAATGATTCTGCAAGGCTGAAGTGGAACTAGGGATTGAAGGCCATATTGGCACATAGATAGACCATTTCTTGGACACATAGGATACTTTTTATCCTGGTAATGTGTTCCCTTGGGATCAATGTTCAACAATAAAAGTTTGACAGAACATAATCTATATGTATAATCACACTTACAGGATATGCAGTGCTTGTAACTTTATGACTGTCCCACGGAGTGTCAAGATCACACACATACACGTGTCCACCCCACGTGTCTCCTTCAGTGTCGTCCAGTTCTGTTGGTGATGAGAATGCGATGATGTTGCAGGTGGATATTGTGCAGATTGGACGGACCACTTCATGGTCTGATATACTGAAAAGAAGATTAATAAAAAAATATGTTTAATTTCATTCTTAGACCTTTTAAAGTAAATGATACAAGTTTACGAAATATTTTGTGAAGTCATACACAGGAATTCTCTTCTGTATTTTAAAAGTCTTAATTTTAATTTTCATTAGGTCTCCATCATTTAAATGTACATTGAACAAGACAAGACAAGACTCAAGACTTAACTCAGAGTTACTTGCTAACACATAAGTATTTGGAGTAAGTGGGCCATATACAAAAATTAAGTAATAAGTATCAGAGGTTTCACAACATTACATTGTAGAAATAGTACTTTCTAGGCATTATTTCACAATATTTGACACTGGATCTTTAGAGGGTGTTGTCATGTCAATTACTCGTCTTAAAACTATGGAGATATAATTCTACAGTACTATACATATTAGTACACACACAGCAGTCTGGGATGATTCATCTGCTTCTGGAGGCAGGTGGGTTGGTAACAGCCGCTATGGCTCACGTACAATGGTCCACGATCTAGGACTAAGTGCGGAAACCAAACCCCCGTGCCGTGATAGAATAGATAGTAGTAGGTACACGAACTCCTTGTATGCGAACTACGTGATCATTGTTGTGTTTCAAACCCTGCTCCAACTCTTCATTCATGCCTCTTGTGTGAAGATAAACCATAATCTAGCCAATATTACGTTATTAGGAGGATTATAGACATGAATAACAAATAGATCGTGTTGTTGTTACCTTTCAAAGTGCGGCGGCTCGCATTTCAAAGGCTTACGCCTCATGGAGTATATCAATTCCATCTCGATTGCCTTGTGTTGTCTTACTGAAACCAAGTATTGTTGAATTTCTACGAGTTTCTGTATTTAAAACAACTTTTATTCTACAAAAAGTAACTGCATTACAGCAAGCTACTCTACTGTGCTGGCCTGTAGGGATGTGTCTAAAATTAATAAGCTGCTAAATTAACACTGCTAAATTTTTTTAGTGTCAACACCTATTAAATGTTTTCTGAGATAGCTGTTAAATCTAGCAGTCACAACTCACTACAAAACAATAATGGTCTTGCTGGCTGGACAGCAAGACCATTATTGTTTTTCATAAATTACACATACATTCACTTTTTTTTACATGTGTGTGTAATTTATGTATGTGTGTGTATGTACATACACGCCTCCTGATTCGGAAACCTGATCGCAAACCGGACGTTTGCGCCCGGCCTAAATTTAACAGTTGCTAAAAATAACTGCTAATTTTAACTGTTAATTATATTTAGCATTAGCATTTAGCAGTGTTATTTTTTTTTAACGTTTAAGCCCATCTCTACTGGCCTGTCATTTTTATTACGAATTTTTTGACATTGACATGTTTTTTTTGTCAAATATGACATTATGGATAAGGATTTGACTAAAAACCTAAAATTGTATTTCAACTTCAACTCTTTATTTTAATGGTTTCGTAATAAAAACACTACCATTTTGCCAATATTTCTTATGTACATACTATGATGAGTCATCATAGTACATAAGACATAGTAGGTATATTTATCAAAGAATAACTCAGTACTTACTTATTCCATAGACTTACTAGACAAAGACTGTCACTGTCTTATGTCATCTTTTATTCTGACATGAGTTTGAAAGTGACAACTTATTGCGCCTATCTTCAAAGAGGTTACCCCTCAAACGCTGCAGCCCTCACGTCACACAAACCCGGGCATTGCCCTTTCATTATTGAGTTGAGTTGTGAAGTTGTGTTTCCGAACGCTCGCTCGAACGCGGCGGTGCTCGCTTGACTCGAACGAAAATGGCGGATCGGCGCAAGTAACATCGACATAAAGCTGTTTTGAAAAATAACACAAATATTCGTAAATTTTAAGTGAAAATGTGATTCGTATGAATTAAAACTTAATGTGTAGTGTTGTTAAAGTGTTTTGCAACATGTGGCGGACAGGGATGTGTCGTTTCGGTGTCGGGAACTGGATATTCTTGTTCGCCTGTCTCCATTTGTTTACATACGCTCAAGGTAAGCTCCATAAAAATATTACCATTTACTATCGATCGTTGGTCTTGAAACTGTCGCTTATAACAGGATCTATGTAATTATGCAGAAAATTGCAACTAGATGCAATTTAAATACTTGAATGTACTGTAGAACTATCTATAATGATTTCGAGTTAAAACGCTTTTTATCTTGACGTCGATTTCTCTCGAAGTTATAGGTAGATTATTATGTACCTATATTGTTCCAAACTTGAACGCCGAGCAAAGGAGGGTTTATTTACTTTTTTTTCTTATTTGTTTCCAATGCAATGCAACTGGCCATGGCCATGATGTCTGCTTAGGGCGATATTATGGCCACAGGCTACAGACGTACTTTTGTGGCAAACTCACACGCCGTTTTATCTATACTAATATTATAAAGCTGCAGTGTTTGTTTGTTTGTTTGTTTGAACGCGCTAATCTCTGGAACAACTGGTCCGAATTGAAAAATTCTTTCAGTGTTAGATAGATTAGTTATCGAGGAAGGCTATAGGCTATATACCATCACGCTACAACATACGGGAGCGGAGCAGTAACCAAAGACGCGGGTGTAACCGCGGCGGACAGCTAGTAAATTAATAAATAGACTTCAGGTAAGTTGAAAATGTACGGTTTAAGTTCGCATTTCTTGTACCTATTTAGGGCTCCGCCCTCAAATTCTAACGACACACATAAATATCGCATTATTAACTGCTTCGGGTTAATTAGTAGGTTTAATTCGTAAACAATCCAGATAGGCAGTAAAACTTAACGGTTCCTATTGGAATGACTCTGGAAAGCTTCCAAAAGATTCTCATTATGGTTTATTTAAAGTTGTTTACGTAGTTTAGTGATTAATTTATAGGCTTAGTAGGTGCGTTGCGGCCACGGAAATAGTACGTTAGGTACCTTTTAGTTCGTTTCTGGAATTAGGACTGAATCATTAGATTTATTGGAAAAATAAAATAGTTACCTAGTAAAGTTGTTTTATTCAATCCTTATGACCTAGTTATGTGGCTATTAGAAAAACAAGTTCGTACCTATTTGAGTAGGTATCAATTTATTTTTCTAGGCACCTTTTTCTAATCAACGTGTCTCCTTTGAGTACCGCTATGTAGGTACCTATATCTGAAACTCCTGTTCTACGAGACTGTAATTTCAGATCTAAAAGAACGAAGCTGTCTGTCACATAAACTTAACCCAAAGTAACAATTTGAAGCTTTTCTGTGTCCTAAAACGCTAAAACATAAAGGTAAGAGTTACTTACAAAATTAATACTCTACAACCATCTAGATAGCAAAACCACGAATTCAAAATCAAATCATTATCTTCATTAAGACCATTAGCCTAAATTAGAATGAATGACAAAGAAAAAAAAATTACTAAGTATACAAACAATATTTCACATACCTACCTAGTGAAAACATACTAGATTTCCCTGTGTCGTGAAGATTAGCCTCGTTCGTCTACAACACTATGTAGTCTATGCCTACCATGTAACACCATGCTACTCAGCCAATCATTCGACCGCTGTTATTACAATCGTGTTGACAATAACCAGCAAGCCAACACAAACACAAGTTCCAAGTATTTAGAAAGCTAGCAGGATCCTACCTACCTAGGTGCGTGCCTAACTATGCATCTACATTACCTCGAGCTTAGGCGCTAAGGTATTTCGGATATTATAGAAACATAGTCACCCATTCTATAATTCGTAATTTATGAACTGCAAAACGGTCTATGAATTCAAATTTGAAATTCCATCGACACCCAAGTTTGGTATCAAATATCATTTTGCCAGTGTTTTGTAGCAAACTAGCAATAATAAATCTTTACAAGGCTTTAATATCAAAATTAATCAAGCCTCTCCTTAAGGTGGATGCGACGACCCCTCCGTCCATACATTTTTCATTAGAGTTATACACTAAACACAGACACTCTTTCTTTAAAACTAACCATTTTATCACTTCTTTACAATAAAATGTGCTCGCGTCCGAAGTTTTTAGCCAATAACTTCATTATTCACTGAGAAAAACAATAGTGAAATCTCGGCAAAAATTGACACTTCTTTAGTAGTGTGCGTGACACTGCGGGACTTTTGAGTACTTTTGACAAGCAAACGAAAGGCGAAGTTTAAAAATTGGCACACTAGATGGCGTGCAAAATAATTTCTGATAAATCAATATCTTAGTTCAATAATTGGATTTCCTTTCCAGCCGTATCAAAACAAGAATAAAATAACATAAAACTAATGACCTTCGACATCTATGTTTTTTTAAACAATTTTACTTATTATTTATTATTGTTGTGTGGCAACATAAATACCAATACTCGTAGTGTAGGTTATAAGCAACGTTGCCGTTCTTTCATAAATGGAATACGTTGACAAAAAAAGCGTTGCCAAACTTCGTTCACTTGTTGTTGTACTTGGGACTTGATAATACGTATGATAGAAAAATAATTCCTAATACATTCTGATTTCGGTTGTCACGCGCTATGATTTGCGCGCGGAATTTCTTGTGTATTTTTTGTATGCTATGCATTTTCATTGATTAAAATTGCAATTTTCCTCCAGGATGTATTTGAGACTATATTGTAACTAATTTATCGTAGGTATAGTAATTAATTATTCTAAATACGCAATTATATTTTTGGTGGTTTTAGAAACTAAAAAACAGCATGTTGGCCCGTGATTTTTCTGAAATATCGTCACAATACTGATTACCTACGTCATACGTGTCAGTGATGATGAGTCAGTGTTTCATATTTGAATGTGTTTGAATATGTTTTTGGTCAACCATTATAAATCGGTAAACTAGGTACCTACTAAAGTAGTCACAAAATTAAACTTGCAAACATTTGCTAAATACCTATAGTTTTGCCGGGTTACGATAAACATCTTTTACGCATTTTAAAATAGTAAAAAAAAAAAAATAGTTTCAGACAGACAAACATTATTATTAGTTTGTTTTATTTTGTAGTAGGTACCTACTAAGCTCACGTTCACGGTAATGGTGCGTTCAGAAACAAATAATGTGTGTTGTAAATTCCAGGGTGACTTGAATTGTGCACAGCGTTAGTAGGTATGGTCGAACGTGTGACGTAGACGTTTCGCAGAATATTGAGAGTGTTGGTACCGGGTAGGTATGACGATTTTCTTGAGATGAATAATTATAATAAATTGTTTGTATAATAATAAAGCGTAATTTTAGCTCCAGAAATCAAGTTTCCGTAGTGTAGCGGTTATCACGCGTGCTTTACACGCACAAGGCCCACGGTTCGATCCCGGGCGGAAACAGTTGCTTTTTGTATTTTATTGCCGATCATAAAAAGTATCTTCACGCTTTTTTATTAATTGGGTGATCAGAGAAATCTGAAAAATAAACATTTTGTTAAAATAAAAGTAAACTACGTACCTACTATTTCTCGCCTTGAAACTTACGTTTAGAAATATATGATTGTTATCAAGGCCAAGTACCTACCTATGCCGCAAAACCAAATTATTTGTCGTATCAGATTACGATAGCTCACTTTGTTATTTTTTTTTTTGTTGCTTTGTGGTTGCTTTGTATGAGCTACCTATGTTATGAAATACCACGTTACCGATTTGGGGTAACATGACATGTAATGATAGTTGTATTGATCTAAATAAATAAATAAAATATTTATTTAGATTGCGTCGGGGACAGTGGTCAGTGATTGACTGACGCGAGAATGATTCGAGCGGTTACACGATCAGTCTGGCATCAGTCTGCTGTCATTCACAACAGAATGATGAAAAATATTAGACATGGGTTCATGGGTTACACGCTCAGTCTGGCGTCATTCTGGTCAATCAGTCTGGTCCGGCTAAGACTGATGCCAGAATGATGAATGAAAAACACGGTTACACGCTCATTCTAGACTGACAGCAGACTGATGAAACTTCAGTCATAACTTAGTAAAGCGTAATTTTAGCTTCAGAAATCAAGATTCCGCAGTGTAGCGGTTATTACGTGTGCTTCACACGCACAAGGAATGAATAACACGCTCAGTCTGGTTCATGGGTTACACGCTCAGTCTGGCGTCATTCTGGTCCATCAGTCTGGTCAGAATGACGGGAGAATTATCGTGTAACCGGTTGATTGACGGACTGATGGTCCAGAATGTCAAAAATTAAATATTTTAAATATTTTTCATCATTCTGTTGTGAATGACAGCAGACTGATGCCAGACTGATCGTGTAACCGCTCGAATCATTCTGGCGTCAGTCAATCACTGACCACTGTCCCCGACGCAATCTAAATAAATAATTTTTTTATTTATTTAGATCAATACAACTATCATTACATGTCATGTTACCCCAAATCGGTAACGTGGTATTTCATAACATCGGTAGCTCATACAAAGCAACAAAAAAAAAATAACAAAGTGAGCTATCGTAATCTGATACGACAAATAATTTGGTTTTGCGGCATACTTGGCCTTGATAACAATCATAGATTTCTAAACGTAAGTTTCAAGGCGAGAAATAGTACGTAGTTTACTTTTATTTTAACAAAATGTTTATTTTTCAGATTTCTCTGATCACCCAATTAATAAAAAAGCGTGAAGATACTTTTTATGATCGGCAATAAAATACAAAAAGCAACTGTTTCCGCCCGGGATCGAACCGGGGGCCTCGTGCGTGTGAAGCACACGTGATAACCGCTACACTACGGAAACTTGATTTCTGGAGCAAAAATTACGCTTTACTAAGTTATGAATGAAGTTTTATCAGTCTGCTGGTAGGTATCTATCAGATGGTGGCTTGTGATCGGTGTAAACAATGAGTTCTCTTCCATCGAACATTTTTCTGAAGTGTTTGATTGACATACCTACCTACCTATAAATTGATAAGTAGGTAGGCTAATAACTCTGTCGAACGTAGACCGTAGGTATAGGTACCTACTGTATGAACTGTATCGCTGTTGTGTTTCGGAGAATTTCTTTGAGAAATAGGTAGGTACCTAGCCAAGCAGTACTTATATTTCTTGTTTACAAGTTATTGAAGGACAGCTCCTGCGCAGGTGTTCGTTGCGTCGCACGTGACTACGTGAGGGAGTTGGCGTCGGTTGGTGATGGAGATGGATGAGCAAACTAAGCTGCGTTTTGTACCTATGCTAACTTTACATAACTCGAATGCTTGTGAGTGTGACGCTTCTGTGTTCCACTTGATCTTTGTTTTATCTCGCTTCTTGGAATTGTGCAGGACCGCGTTGAGCGGTGCTTGTAAGTACTTATGTGATCTGCGTTAGGTACCTACCTACCTACCTACTATGCTGTCACGGTAGAAATTTATCATGCCGATAAATCTACGTAGGTACCTAGGTCTTGATCTTGAATCGTCTCGGGTCTGGTCTGGGGTAAGCAGAGATAGCAGACTTTTCCTTGTGGTGGTTTGATTCCGTTGCTTGACACTTCATAGACCAGGAACTTGAGGTTTTCTTTGCCGAAGACGCATTTTGATGGATTTATAGTGATATCATACACCTCTTATCTGCGTAAGACTTCCTGTAAATCTTTGATGTGGCTTGCTTTACTTACTTCCGCCTTCCGCCGGAGGTAGTGGGTTCGATTCCCACCCAGGACAAACTTTGTGTGATGAGCATAATTATTGTTGGTTCTGTGTCTGGGTGTAATTTATCTATAATACTGTACCTATGTATTTATAAATTATACATATAAGTATGTAATGTATATCAGTTGTCTGGTTACCATAACACAAGCTCTGCTTAGCTTGGGATCAGATGGCCGTGTGTGAGTTGTCCCAAGATATTTATTTATTTTTATTTTACTTCATTTTCAGATGCGATTATCGGGTAGGTAAGTACCTACCTACCTACCTACTTACCTACGTCGTCGATGAATGGAAATTTATGCGTAGATACCTAGTCTAATCCGATAAGTAGGTAGGTAAGTAGTACTTACCTACCTACCTACTTATCGGGTACTTCCTAAGTACCTAAGTACTTGATAGATGAATCGTTGGAATGTCTGTCCGGCATTCTTGAGACCTGGACATACATATTCGTGTAGGTAAACTCGAATATGCCAAAAGGTGTTGTGATGGCTGTTTTCTTGATGTCTAGCTCGTAGACTGGTAGGTACTTACCTACTTAGTTGTTGATAAGCACAGTTTAGGTCGAGTGTATTGAAGATTTTCTTGCCGTGAAGTAGGTACCTAGGTAGATAGATGAAAAAATATTGAATACCTAGCTAGTGTAATGTAATAAAATAAAACTGCGTTATATTGTAATCAAAATTAAGTGTCGTGATGGCCCAGTGGTTAACGCGCCCACCTCTCATGCATGAGGTTGTGGGTTCGAATCCGGGCAAGCCAATGTGATTTTTTCAATTCATATGTAGGTACCTACTTTGCCCTACAGTGGGACAGTAAGAGGCTGGTAGGTACTTTTTTATTTTTTTTTTTATTTTTATTTTTTTAAATTTTTTCATAATTTTGTTTCCCAAAATTATAAATTATGTTGCTTCAAATACTTCTGTTTTGATAAACGATTAAAATAGTGTAATGAAATAAAATAAAACTGCGTTTTATTGTAATCAATGTTGACATAATTTATTTCCCATATTTATAAATCAATAAAATAGTTTACGCCAACAAATATAACTTATTTTTACTTAGACAGAAAAATTTAAACTAGTTTTTTTTATATTCACGCCATCTAGTGTTCAATCTTCGTAAACGCAGAGGTATGTATGTGTGTGTAAACGACACTGTATTCAATGACAGAAGTTTTAAACAAGTTATGTGTCGAATTGGGTAGATTTTGAGGGAATGATATGACCTATTCAAATAAAATGTAATATCCGATAACCGCTAAGACTACTCCTATGACTTAATAATTGTCCAATTACACAAAAACTCAAATAAACTAAAAATGTTGACTTCAGCGCCATCTCTCGGGAGAATGGCTGGGAGCAGCCCGTCGGTTTCACCTTAAGGATCCGCTCGCATCGAGAAGCGACGCGACGCGACGCGAGGCGGCGCGCGGCGGCGGCGCGCTCTTGGAAGACAGCGTCAGAATATAGAAATTATTTACTACTAGCTCTAGGTACTCCGCCGTTTCCACCTCGTCTTTGTTTACTGCTCCGTCCCCGTGGGTCGCAGCGTGATATAATACAGCCTATAAGATAAGCTTTCTCAGTAAACCGGCCATAAGTAGGTATTTATAACGCAAAACGATTTTTTCAAATCAGTCAGTTCCTAAGATTAGCGCGTTTTGACAGTTTTCAGCTTTATAATATTAGTGTAGATATGGAAAGCTTGTTGCATAGGTAACCTTATCGTGTAGTAGCATAAGTTGGACATGGTGCCACTCACTATGTTAATAAGTGAGCGCTGTATCGCGTCGCGTCTCGGTGTGAGCTGACCCTAAGTCTCGACAAGGCTTTGTTTAATGATTTCCCAAGAGCTCCGGTACGATGGTTTACAAACATTTATAATCTTTATCTCTAGGTAGTGGAGCTCATTGTGAGGGCCCTTCAAGACTACCACCTTGATGTCTGTAAAACAATAATGGCGGCTGGTGTACCGCGCGTCCTTGAACTCACGTGGGTACTTTTTTATTGTGTACCATTAGGAGGTTTAACACTACAGTGCACGCGCCCCTTTTTTAACATGGATGCTCGCATGCTCTACCATAGTAGAAAACAATAATTGAGATATTTTAAAAATGGGTGGTTTTAAAATGATAAAACTGAATAATGTTTGTCATCTAATTATTATTACACACAATTATTGCAAAAGTTTACAGTTTTAATAGAACATACTTAAACTAGAAACAATTTACGAGATCCAGAAAATAATCAACATTTTTGGCATGTTTGAGATCAGCTCAAAAAAAAACTTCTAATATGTAAGCGATGACTATTTTATTGGTCACCATCCTCGCATTCGATACAGACCACAACTTGGTGATCAGGACAAATCCACCTGGCACATCGCTTACACCACTTTTTCGTGGACCGATTTCGGGCTCGAGAGCACAGGCAACATTTATCTTCGCTTACAGCTTCCTGTACCTGATGCCTGTCTTCCTGCTCCATCGGTTGTACTTCTTCTTCCCCACCATCCGATTCACTTTGAATCACTTCCTCGTCCTCAAATTCTTCATGCAACCACTGAGTCACGCGAGATTCCATGACTGGGTCCATTTTTTCGCTGAAACAAAGTAATAATAGTTATCAAAACACCATAACATATTAAATAGCAATAACTATATATATTGTTCATTTGTCAAAACATAAACATTCAATTTTTATACATAATGGATTAAAAAAGTCAAAAAAGAAAATGTTTACTTACATTCGGTTTTATTACGCCAATACTCGCACGTACTACAATAGTAGAAGATGAACTTTGACACGTAATTACAAAAAAGTGCGCTTACGCTGCAAATGGGCGCCGTACTAATCCGTTCCGCAATTTTGTTGACGAGGCTTATCTAGGAGCGCGGGGGGTCAGGTGTGAGAATGAATGAATGGCGCTAAAATAAGTAAGTGCGTTCTACTATAGTAGAGCGCGCGTGCACTCTAGTGTTAAAAAAGTAGTTTTTATGTAAAGTTGAAATGGAATCGTTGTCCTGAGAATTCTTTGGTGCCATAGAGTCGGCGCGGCGTGTTGTAAAGATGTTTTGCATTGGATTTGCAAGTTTTATTCAAAAATCGATTTCCCAAAGGGTATTTTTCCGACATAGCTACCGACATGTTCTTAGTTTGAATGAAACCGAATTCGGATCGAAAACGTGTTATTTTCACGGAGCGAAATTGAAGCTTTTGGGGACTTTATTTTAATTTACTCGTAGGTAATTCATAACAAGATTCAGAGTTTATATCAAGTCAAAGTTAATAATACCTAATATGTAGATTCTCACGGAATCCGTACATTTTTTCGAAATAAGAAGTAGGTACCTAGCCTGAGCCTATGATGTGCTATTCCATCTCTGTGCTCGAGAACTCTAGTTTGTCAATAGAAACCAGATTATAAAAAAAAAAGTCTTATTGTCACGATGAAACACCAATGGCAATAGGCTCGCCCCTATTAAGTACACACATCAAAAGTGTCTAGGGATCAACATATATTTTTGCAATAACTTTTCTCCTGATTGATAAATTAATTAAAATTTTCTTTAAGGATTCATCAAATAAAGTGTTTTCGTTTGTCACAGTAACGATAAACCAAGTCACCTTTGCATTAATAAAGAAATTTGCCATTTTCCTAATAAAGGGATTTTTGACATTTGAACCACTAACACAAAAGTTCGAAAAAAAGACTGAAATAACAGTTTTCTTTAAAATTTTATTGGGTAACTTAAACAATTAATAATCCGTGTTTCTACCGCGAACACTAACAACACAAGAACATCGGTTTGGCATACTCAAAATGAGTTCATCCAAATCACGCTGTGGAATGGCCGCCCATGTTCGTTGCAACAACAAAAAAAGGTCTTCTTGCGACTGGATACCCTCCATATTCGGCAGAGCTCTTCTCTGTAGCATATCCCATGCATGCTCAATCGGATTTAAGTCTGGCGACTGAGCAGGCCAGGGCAGGACATTGATGTTAGCTGCGGCGAGAGTCTGTCTTACAACTCTTGCGGTGTGCGGTCGTGCATTATCATGCATTAACTGAAATAAGGGACCGATTTGCACTTGTAGAGGAACGATGACGTCTGATACAATCGTCTCAGCATAAATTTGAGCGTTGAGGTTGCCTCTGATCCAAATCAACTCAGTTCTTCCGCCGATCCAAATACCCGCCCATACCATGATGGTTCCACCACTATAAGGATGGACTTCCTGGCAGGATTTTAATCGCTGTTGGCGTCCAGGGGTTCTCCAGTGTCGTATACGTCTTGTATCCGGTCTCATACCAAAACGAGACTCATCAGAAAAGCACACGAAACGCCATTGTTCTTCTGCCCAATTTCTGTGTTCAAGAGCCCATTGATATCGAATCCTACGATTGTGCATTGCTATAGGTGGTACCCGTAGCGGTCTTCGGGAATGAAGGTTCACTTCATGCAAGCGGTTTCTGACTGTTTGGTCGCTAATTAAGTTCCCTGAAGAGTGATGAAGCCTCACGGCTAACATCATGGCGGTTATTGTTGGAGCTCTTCGAGTTAAGATTTGAATGTATCGGTCTTGTCTCCGTGTGGTGCAGCGATACCGTCCTCCATGGCGCTCAGCCACGGTACCAGTGCTTCGGTAACGTGTCCAAAGTCGACTGATAACACTCTGACTTGTATTCAGAGCTAAAGCCACAGTACGTTGCCGGGAACCAGCTTCTATCATTCCCACGGCTCTGAGCATTTCTTCCCTGCTTAAATGACGTCGCCGCTCCATAATAACGTTGGTTTTAATCAGTAGTAGGGAAACAGTAGCACTAATAATGTCTTCAATGCGTTGTATGTTTTTATAGGGAAAATATTGACAGCTGATTTTCATCTTTTACTCGAATTTGATTCACAGTTCCTGATTCAAATTATGAAATGCACCAAATTTATAAAATCATAAATTTATTACAAAGCCACATCTCAATCTCAAGAAATCCGCATAAAAATTCTTGATCCCTAGACACTTTTGATGTGTGTACATAGGACTTAAAACTTAACTGGCGAAATGTGGGTGTACTGGGTACACCTCTACCTAACCCTTCGGGGAGAACAGGCGTTATATTATGTGAAACACCAATCTTTTCAGATAAATACCGAAGCTTAAGCGTATTGGGGTTGTCAGCCCAAATCTACATAATTTAATAATCATTCATTTTAATAACATTTATAATTATCATCACATAGGCGACCATTTTCATTTGCGACTGCACGAACATTTAGTATTGCATTTATTGATAGAGATTCATACAAAGAGTTCGTACGTTTTATACAGGCTGACTAAATGAAAGAACAAAATTGCCATTACGTCTATGCACGAGTACTTTTAACTCAGCCTGTATTAACTCTTATATACAGATTATTTTAATGTTAATGGCTAAGCTTAAAGTGAAACTAATTTAATAGAAAACTAGAAAATGACTATATCACGGATGAAGGAACAAGTTGTACAATCAACCGCACGTCAGTAATACGTTGATCTACAAAAATCGCCCTTATTGCTTCGAATAAACGCGCTGTGTACGTCAAACTGTTACCATTGACGAGCGGGTGACTGTACGATCTTTATTTATTAGGCGACAGACGAGGCTTGAGTATAAGCCGTGATTGCCAGTTGCAATCGTTTTGTATGCTAAATAGTCATTAGCGGAGTCTCAATACTGCTTTTGACGATAGGAACGAATAAAATAAGTCCTAATTTGAACCAAAGCGGAGAGGATTGTCTTCTACAGCCAATCGGCTTGCAATGCTTGCATTATTTCACAACTCACCGCGAAATAATCTATTGCTTGTTTATGAAATATTTCCTCTCTTATTTGTAGACACTGGGGCTTAGATATTTTTTGAAGCTTACTGAGTAATATTATTCTCCAGTTAAATCTCCAGTCCTATGAGCCAAGCCTTCAAAGTCAAAGTCAAAACATTTATTTCAATTAGACCATTTAGAGTTTAGAGGCACTTTTGAATAGTCAAGGAGTCGGTCAGTGAGTCCGAAAGTCGAAGATAGTTGCTCGTTCCAAAACGGAGGTAGGTCTCTATGGAGAAGAACGAGCAAGAAACTTCACGGCACTCAGCATTTCAGTACTTCTAAAGATTTCACTTAGTTAAAAACTAAACAACGCATACAACAAACGCAACAAACAGACAGATTTAAATAACCATACAAACTTACACATAATCTACCCAAATCAAAAAACCCCACACACAACATAACATCACGCCTGTAATCCCCTTAGGGTTAGGCAGAGGTGTACCCATTAGTACACCCACATTTCGCCAGTTATGTTTAAGTCCCATGTAATAGGTGGCGAGCCTATTGCCATCAACCGGGCACAAATCCAGACTCCGAGGCTGCTACTGAGAAATTCCTGTTGGAAAAACCCAATAACACTTTGCCCGACCTGGGAATCGAACCCAAGACCTCATGTTCAGCAGTCGTGCTTTGCGACCACTTGACCAACGAGGCAGTCACCCACACACAAATAAACCAAAAAAGAAAACAAAATTATCTGTGGTATTTCCCGCGTAAATTATTCGCGCCAGTTATCATCGCCGCCATTTTCACGTGTTACCGCGTTTATTGTTCACGGGAGCCATCTTTGAATCAGTAATCGAGGATGAATGGTGCTCCAGCTTTAGACTATAAAGCTTTCTGGTTTTGTGTTAGGGGTGTTGAATTGTTAACATTGTGTTCGGAGTACGTACTCCAGGATCTCACAATCAGATGAGTGCCTAGTATTATTACTAGACAGGGGCCCTAGTTATGGATATAACTATGAAGTTAAAAATATAGATTATCTTTATGTTGCGTGCGGTTCTACTCACGTTCAGTTACGTCTTTGAATACTGCTCCGTTCCTGTGGGTCGTAGCGTGATGATATTAGCCTATACTATTGGTCATGAATCTGGCTATCATATACAAAAAGAGTTTTTCCAATCCGACAGGTAGTTCCAGAGATTAGCGCGTTCAAACAAACAAATAAAAAAAGATTTTTTTATTTCATATAAGTGTAGATTTGTGGATGGAAATATCGTAATAGATAAAATATTCCTTTATCTATCCTCAAAGCTTCAGCCATATCAAAATACCGTATAGGTCTAGTGACTCTAGGATCTTGAACCATACCCAAAGAGAAATAAAATATAATCGCATCTCAGTAAGTAAACTCACTTGTATAAAGTCACAGAGAAGCAATTTCCAACGGTACTTACCAGAATAATAAATTAAAAAAAATCCGCCCATTGCCTTACTTATAATATAAAATCCTCTGCGGGGCAACCCTGCAAATGCTTGATTGAATTTCAAATTTACATTTTACGCGCGCTAGGGGTGGCATTAAATGTAAATTGGTGGAGCTTCACGTTTGATTAGGTTCTCGTAAACAGTACACTACACTGTGTGTTGTGTGTACTGTGTTGTTTATGTGTATTGAGAGGCTGTGGTTAACAGGGATTAGGTTCGCGGGTTTGTATGAAATTGGTGTGGATGGAGAAAATTAGGAGTAATGGTCTGTTAAGCGGGAAACAGTGACCTGTGTAGGACTGTTTAACTTTTATATGTACTGTATTAGGGCAAGACGGGCATTAATTGGGCAAGATGGGCAGTAGCATGTAGAAATGGAGGAGGTGGTCGTGGGTTGTCTATACATCTCACTTTTAGCTTAACGGAAGTAATTCGACCATTCTTAACGGTCAAACCCCGGCTAACTTACCGGTAAGTCAGAACAATAGAAAATCAATTGTGTCTCATTACGTGGGACTTGAGTAATTAATTATCCCCTGCTCTATATTTTTTAGGGTTCCGTACATCAAAAGAAGAAGCAACGCAGGAATTTTGATTTTGGCACAATCTTGATAACGCGCAGACATACCGCACATGTCTGTAAAAAAAACTAAAATACTCGTATTTTTTTCAATCACATCTTGATAAAAACAATAATAATTGGGTAGTTGACACCATTAACCAATAATTCAAAGACATAACTTCTCTAAAGAAACACTTTATTTTAGCCCTGAAAACTCGATTAATTTTCAACTAACTGTAGAATTTTATTTTTAATTGCTTTCAAACTAATAAATAGTTAGTCAATTGAGTCGGCAGAAACGTGACGTCACAGTTGTCTTTTGCCATAAAACAGAGAATCGCGTTTTGAGAGCTTATAAAAAGTACGTTAATTGATTGGTGTTGTATTGCTAGTCAGCCATGTTGCAAGCAAAGCTGTCAGCTAGCGTGCGCCCCACGTGTTTATACATAATGTAGGATCACTCCCCTCCCATAACCTGCATAATCCTTTTCCAAATAAAATAACAGCATACCCTTTAAAAAACCGTTTAATCCACTTAATCTAAAGCTTGATAAATGATTGGCAGCTCACCCTGATGGCAAACAATTAAAAATTAATATCTTCGGCCAATCTGCTTTGCATGGCGCGCTCGGTACGAGAGCTGACCTAATAGCGTCGAGGAGAACGAGCGATGGATGATTAAGATTGTAAATTGGGTCGGCTCTTAAGTAGGGTTAATGGAAATTCATGACGCCTACACCTGGGATTACGCGGAGGTAATTTAAAATTGGGTTTTTTTATTTATGCCCGCGACTTGGTTCGTGTAAATGGCGGGGTTTAATTTTTTTTGGGCGGAACCCTAGTTCTTTTTCTAAAATGAAAAGTAGCCTATTATTCCTTATAACATCCGCTATTTGCCAGTGAAGGTACCGGTCAAAATCGGTTCAGCCGTGTCGGAGATTATCCTGAGCAAAGAAACTGCCAAAAATAAAAAATAAAAAGTAAACATAAAAGCTGCAATAAGCTGTTATTGTAATATTAAAAACAGACACTTCAATTTCTATTTATGGAGAGCAAGGCAAAAAGACTAGACCTTTTTGCACTTTACATTCTAAAAAGCATCATCTAAAAATGTCTCCTACCCTCCTCTAGTCACTTCTAAATAAAATAATAGAAAAAGAAACGCACCACCTCCCTTAATTTTTGTCACGTTCGAGCGTGCAAGCGTTATGGCACGTTATGGCATTTGCAATAATAACGAGAACCGCGGGATGCCGAGCACACCTGCTGCCAATATTAGCTTTAATATCGCTTGCTTAGTATGGAAGCCAAGGTGACATACTTGGGGGGTCGGATAGTGTTTAGAATGAGGGTAGTCGTGTGTTTTGTTCAGGACCGTTTCATAGATACGAGCCCGAATCTGCAGTTAGAAGAGCCCACCAACAAATTCTGAAAGAGCCCGTCTAGGGAAACACCACTGGTTTTGTTTGTCTTGTGCTGAAGTTTAGTAGAGCTCATAGAGCGCATGATATTATGTCGCTTATTTATTTATTTATTAAACATTTTGTAGACTTTACAGGTCAACCCAAAGCGTCTACAAACAAATTACATTTAGTAATATACGCGTACAGTTATTTATTGACATAAGTAATGTTATTATTAAACAGCGTAGCATAATTAGCATTATTTTACTGCGGGTGACATTTTGAGTCATCAAATGAAAGAAATTACCATTACCATCATCCACAGCCTAACTTTCTGCCTACCTACCTACCTACTGCTGGCCTCTTTTTATTTGTACCAATCCCTACACTCCTTTGCCAGCATCATCCAGGTTCTACCAGCGCCAGCGATGTCCACAATGTCCTCTGTCCAACTCGCTAAAACTTCTACTTTATGTCCTTCGACGCCACTTTGTTACAGCCTTACTCCAACTGTCAACACTGCGCCTTGCTCCTGCTCAACTCCAGTTAAGAAAGAGAATAGTTTATCCAGATTCTTTCTTTATTGTGTGGGCAGTAAGGTCTTACGACCGCACACACCCTAGTGTCAGAGTTTCTAAACCGCCACAGGGGCCTCTGACTCGGTTTGAATAGGATAGTAATTTTCTGGTATAAGTTCAAATCCAGATGCATCGCCCCGACTGCCTTGTTAGTCCTGTGGTTGCGAGCGCGACTGCTGAGCGCCATGTCCTGGCTTATCCATATTACCTTGTAGGTAATTCGCAGTAGCAGCCTGGATTCTGGATTTGGAATGGTGGTTCAGAGAATGTAGGCGTGATAGTATTTGCATCTACCTTTAATGTATGGTCGTTACACATTTGAATGTTTGTCACGTCCGAACCAGGTCTAAAGTTGCTTCAAGCTCGCGTTTCTTGAAAACCAGTAACAGGTTTGCATGCTATGCCAAAGACAGGTTTGTTCCTTGTGTGATGTGGATGCGTCAGATCAGATTTACGTCCGCTTTCGTTAATGCTATCTGTAGATCGATCCCTGTCTGCAACTTATCAAGTTGCTGTATCGATGGGCCGTTACATAACACGTTACTGTATCTAGAAATGTGTTATCTGCAAGAGTTCGTCGGTAGATGACAGTGTTTTATGTTATGTGGTTCGGTAATTAAACGTGAAGATGGAATTCTCCTAAAAGGTTAAAGAAGGTATAGAATCCTTTTTTCCTTATTTGAAGATTAAATTATCAATAAGTTATGGGGAAAGTGGACAGGTATGTCAGTCTTTGATTGGCTTTTAGGGGTTTGAGGATAAAGGTGGAAAGTTCCTCATCATGCATTGAAATGTGAGGATTCTAGGACCAGACGGGTTGTTATTGGGTCTCTGTACTGTTAGATAGTTAATAATTCAACTTATGGGCCTAAGGGGTTGTAATGAGTTGAAGGCGGCGGTCCGACATCAATCGGGGATCATGCGTCAAGTGTATACCAGGCTCCCGACTACTGGTGGTCGTAGGAATTATGGGGTTTTAGTCTGAGAAAGTCCGACAGAACTTTTCGTTTTCGCCACATCGTATCTATGAGGATTTCTCCCCAAAAACGGGTATGGAGGTAGGTAGTAATGGGTTTGACTTATCAAGTAAGGTTAATAAGACTACACTACCGAAACTTTACATCTTTATGACCAAACTGTGGATATTAAAGATACTATTTTATGAGCGGGTTGTTAATGGAAGTATAGTATAGTAATAGGATCCTAAAGTTACGTCATAAACACACAATGTAAACATTAATGGCCAAAGTTGTACCAACAATGTGTTCAGGAAGCGACGCCATTAAGAACGGACATCGGACGACCGGCCGGCCGGCCCGGACGGACGGCAGTTAATTATACCACATACCTACTGTGTAGGGCGAGATGAACAAAACTAACAAGCAATAGTTCAAATGAGCTCTACACCGCACTAACTGGGAGGTGTTTGTCCAGCTGGGATGGTTCAGGTCGACCATAACTATAATTAACTAGCTGTCCGCCGCGGTTACACCCGCGTCTTTGGTTACTGCTCCGCTCCCGTAGGTCGTAGCGTGATGTTATATAGCCTATAACCTTCCTCGATAACTAATCTATCTAACACTGAAATAATTTTTCAATTCGGACCAGTAGTTCCAGAGATTAGCGCGTTCAAACAAACAAACAAACAAACAAACAAACAAACACTGCAGCTTTATAATATTATAGTATAGATATAATATATAGTATAGATAAAAACAGGAAAAGATTCAAATTAAAAAGGAGAGGTGGTGGACGGGGGGTAAGGTTTAGTCATTATTGGTTGAGAAGGAACTTGAAAGGACAAAGAAAAAGGACTTTGAAAGTTTGTGAGGATAGATGAATGGATGGATGTGTGTAACTCTTTAATGCTTAAACGGCTTAATGTAATTACCTGAAAGGCACGACACAACATACAGATGTTGATCTAGGTTAACACATAGTTTTATCAGGATAATTTTTTAAGTAAAGGATCATTTTGATCCTTTACTTAATTATAAATTCTATGCAGATGAAGTCGCGGTCAGTAGTTCAATAAATAAAAATCACTTTTAAATACCGTTATTTTAAGTTCAGAATTCTTTGCGAAGTTCCTAAGTGTGCAGACTTCCATTAGCAAAGGATGTGGGACCTCGGTAATTACACGGACTCGGTAACCGCGGCCGGCTACTTGATTAGTTAAATGTGGAGCGATCGAGGTGGCCGAAGGTCGCTGTGGTCGCTTGTGGTTGAATGAACTATTTATGTCGCACAAACGAGTTGGCAGGAGAGGGTTATCCTACTGCGCAGGCGCGGGTGCCAATTAAATAGTGGTGGGATGTATATTTTTAGGACTTTTTTGTTTGCTGTCTTTACTTATGATATCGTCGTTATAATATTGAGTTAAATTAGGCTAATTTTTAATTGTTATTCTTCTTTTATCTTCCAGAGGGTGAAAGTCATGAATACAAAGAACTTTTGTTTTGTTATTAACTCTGAATATTTCGTCTCAGCGACAGTACCTATATGTCAAAATTTTGTCATATTTAGTTAAAATACTTATAACTACAACTAATTTTGACGGATTGAGACAAATTAGTATTCTCCTAAAATTAAGTAGAATTACCCTTGAGTAAAACATCTTTGAGCCAAACTCTATAAATGTGAAGTTCCCTTTTTTCTTTCAAGGTACGGTATCCTAAAAAATATGCAACCCCTCACATTTGTTAACGACGTGATAACACGTATAGCGCTGCTACAATATCTAAACAAAAGTCATGTTTGTCTTGATAAGAGTGATAACCTGTGAGTTAGCTGAAGGTCGGTACTAGGCTAACAGAAGCAGCGAGCACGTCGCCCGGCGCCGGGTGCAGCTCGCGCGCTAATTGCCCACTGTCCGAACAGTTTAGAGCAACACTTTCTCGACCAACCGCCGCTTATTTGTCAAAGTTTCTAAACTTGTTCGATACATGTGAAGACGAGGTGACAACTCGCTTTAATTACGGAGACAAGGATGTGGGAAATTGTTTGATTTATGTGGTTTTAGTGAGATGTGCCTTAAGAGGACGACATACAGTGTACTCCATGTTTACAAGTAGTCGAATGATATCTTGGTAAATAGTAATTAAACACGATAAGTTAGTTATACATATTTGAATATTTTTTTTTTTTTGTAAGAAAGAATACCTGGTACGACTCGGGAGACCTTTGCCCAGCTGTGGGAAATTACAGGCCAGATAAAAAATATTGTGGGAACGCCTGACGCTTTCGTGTTAGCAACATTAATATAACTGCCTATAAAAAGACGTTGTGAAGTACTCATACTGTTTGTTTCAACATTGTAGAGCCTAGAGGGAACATTTAAGGAAGCACTTTAATATGAGTCCATCAGCTTTTGTGTGTTACAAGATATTTCATTAGTTGCTCAAATGTTACGAGCTGGCCACCTTTTGTAGATAGAATCATCATCCTCCTGCCCTTGTCCCATGTTACTTGGGGTCGGCGCAACATGTTTTCTTCTTCCACTCTGTCCTGTCAGCCGTCATGCTATCACTGACTCCCCTTTCATTCATATCATTCTTCACACAATCCATCCATCTTTTCTTTGGCCTTCCTCTTGCTCTCCATCCATCCACATTCATATTCATAACTCTCCTGGTCACATGCGTTTCATCCCTCCTCTTCACATGCCCATACCAAGACAAACGATTCCCTTTCAACTTTTCTGTCACTGGCGCCACTTTCAGACTTCCTCTTATGTACTCATTCCTGACCTTATCCATTCTGGACACTCCGCACATCCATCTCAACATTCTCATCTCCGCTACATGCAATCTTTTTTCATCCGTCTTCTTCGCGGCCCAACATTGCGATCCATACAATACGACAGGTCTTATCACGGACTTGTAAATTTTCCCCTTTAACTTGAGGGGCATCCGTGGGTCGCAAGTTGTTCCAGAGACCTGTCGCCATTTCATCCATCCTGAGTTGATCCGGTGCGTTACGTCTCGGTCTATCTCACCATCACCTTGTACAAGCGACCCGAGATACCGAAAGTCGGAGCAGATCGGTATGGGCGTTCCAGCGAGAGATATTGGCACAGAACTAGAGAGACCGCCGAAATCGCAAAACAAGTACTCTGTTTTGGTTCTGCTCAATCTCAGGCCAACACTCTCCAGTCTTTGCCACCACACCTCCAATTTGCTCTGGACCTCAAGGCCACTCTCGGCAACCAGCACTATGTCGTCAGCAAACAGCATACACCAGGGAGCCTCTTCCTGGATGTCCGACGTCAGGGCGTCCATTATCACCAGGAAGAGGTAAGGGCTAAGAGCCGACCCTTGATGCAAGCCGACAGACACATTGAAGCTGCCGGTAGAGCCCACTGTAGACCGGACTTGGGTACTGCATTGACTGTACATTGCCCGAATCAACTGCACATACTTCCCTGGCACACCTTTCTCCTTAAGGGCCCACCACAAAACCTCACGAGGCACTCGGTCATATGCCTTTTCGAGGTCGATAAACACCATGTGCAAGTTTTTATGCGCACTTCTATATTTTTCGCACAGCTGGCGGATAGCGAAAATGGCATCTGTGGTACCCCGACCAGGCATAAAACCGAATTGGTTTTGTGAAATTTCACTCTCTTCTCTCAGCCGCCTTTCAATCACTTTCTCCCAAACTTTCATACTATGTGACATTAGCTTTATTCCTCTATAGTTGTTGCACTCCAGCACATCACCTTTGTTTTTAAAGATGGGCACCAGCGAGCTGTTGCACCATTCCTCAGGTATGGCTTCATCCCGCAGCAACTTATTGAAGAATAAAGCTAACCACGACCATCCATCAACCCGCAATAACTTCCATACTTCTACTGGTATTCCATCTGGGCCTAATGCCTTACCATTCTTCATTCCATTTACTGCAATTCTCACTTCATCCATACTTACCATTCTCACTAACCCTTCATTCACTGGTTTATTCTCAAGCACCCCATTCCAGTTATTCTCCTCATTCATCAGTTTTTCAAAATAGCCCTTCCACCTATCACTAATTTCCTCATCATTCGCAAGAACCATTCCAGCTTCATCTTTTATACATCTTATCTGACAAATATCCCTCACTCTATCTCATATCTAATATCTCCTTTCTTTCTCTAGCTCTAGCCAGCCGGTACAGGTTTATTTGGCCTGCTGGGCTATCCAGCGTGCTGTACAGCTCATCTTGGGCTTTCGCTCTCGCTATGGCCACAGCTTTCTTGGCTCTTTTCTTAAGAGCATCATACTCACTCTTTTTTTCAGCTTTCAAAGTAACATTCTCCTCTTCCACACTCTGCCATTCTTTAAATTTCTTCTTCTTTTCCCTCAACACATTCTGTATTTCTGTCGACCACCACCATGTATCCCTATCTATCGTACCCCTTCCTTTCGTCTCTCCTAAAATGTCCTTCGCTGCACACCGAATACACCCAGCCATTTCCTTCCAGCATTCATTCACACTCCGATCATTCATGTCTCCCATCTCTATCATTTTATCCACCACTCGCTCTCTGAATTTGTTTGCACAATCATTCTTCTCTAATAAATGCCATTTCACTTTAGGGGGAGATCGCTCTTTTCTTTTGGAACACTGAATTATTATATTTACGACCATAACCAGAAGTTTGTGCTGTGAGACTAAGTCTTCTCCTGGTAGCACTTTACAGTCCTTGACGTGCTTTATGCTCTGGCGTCTAACTAAGAAGTAGTCGATTTGTGTCCTGTGGTTGCCACTTTTATATGTAATTAGGTGGCTATCGTTCTTTTGGAACCAAGTGTTTGCTACTGCCAGGTCAAATGCAGTAGCTGATTGCAGCAGTGTCTCTCCCTCGCTATTACGGTTTCCAAACCCCCATCCCCCATGTACTCTTTCATAAGCCCCTTTCATTCTTCCCACATGTCCATTAAAATCACCTCCAACTATCAATTCTTCATGCACCGGGATGGTCATTAAAACTGCATCAAAATCCTCCCAAAATTTCTCTTTCACCCTTTCGTCACATCCTACCTGCGGTGCATACACACTGACTACATTTAACATCACATTTTCTATTATAACTTTCACAACTATCAATCTATCATTAATCCTTTTTACCTCCATCACGCTTTCTTTCAGGTTACTGTCTAACACTATTCCTACGCCATTCTTTTTCCCGTCACTTCCACAGTAGAAAAATTACTACACTATTTCCCTCGCTTTTGTTCCCTTCCATTTTGTTTCTTGCAAACACGCCACATTTATTCGTCTTCTTTTGAGTACATCCGCTAACTCCCTGGCTCTTCCAGTCATCGTCCCAACATTCCAACTTGCATACCTCAATCTCACTTCCCGAGCTTGCTTCTTACGTTGCCCCCGCCCGGGGTGGTGCAACAACCCTAGTCCATTTCCCACAGAAGCCGGGTGCTGCCTCTGCGCGTCGCCTGTGGGGTACGCCCTAACACTATCGCGCATTCCATTTATACCTGTCATGTTGCTAAATGTTTTGGCAAATGTTTTATAGTCGGCCGCCTGCCTGACACTAACCCTCCTTGGGAATGCTGTTGCTAGTGGTTTCCCCGCCACCACACGGTTGACCCAAGGTGCTTAGTGGTCTACACCAGGTCTCACGCTCCCTTAGTCGCCTCTTACGACACCCACGGGATGAAATGGGGTGGCCACATTCTAAATCCGGGACCACACGGCGCTTTTGTAGATAGAATAAGAGCACTATTAACTAGGTATGTGGTTAGTCATTCATTTATTTATTTACTACATTCGTGTTGTTAAAAGAAGTCACGTTGTTACGTCGTTGTTGTGTCGTTGATGTGTTGAGTTGTTGTTGTGTTGTTCCCGACAAATAATTTAATTCCAAAATGGAATCATCATCAATCATCATACCAGCCGAACGACGTCCACTGAATACGAAAAAAATAATAGATTGAATACGTAACTCAAAGTTTTGAGCAATAATCTTAAATCACAAATAATAAGTACAAATGCACAGTCTAAAGCCAATTATTCCAAGTTGTCTCATTGAAAAACATATCCCTTTCGCTGGCCCTTCTAATAATTCTCATTATACTATTTTGTAAAGGAACAATTTAATGAATTCTCTCAACAATTTGTAAGAGGCTGTGACACAAAACAGAGAGGTACAGATGGTTGGCGCCAAACGCACACATAGACAGACATGCTTCACGTAAAGTGTGTGCACGAGTACATACATACGAGTACATACTTGTACTATGAATAAGTACTTAGTAAGAAATTACTTTAAGTATCTATTTACCAATTAACTACTGACTTGTATCTATGGACGGGCCCTAACTATGTAGGTACCTACGTAAATATTGTGCGCTCGGGAGACTCGCGTACATCTGTATACATATGTATAACAGAAAGAGAGAAAGAGAGGAAAGGTCTCCTGAAGGAGGCATAACGCTATTTCCTTACGTGACAATTTCGCAAGCCAAAAAGCTACCGTCTTAAGACACAAAATAGCCGCTGAGTAGTATGAACTTGAACCTTATTTCAATTGATAACTGTTACTAAAAATGGCGACCATGCCACGTTCTGACAGATATATTTTCTTCATCGTTCAAATAGCCATGTATGATGTACTTGATTGTAATAAATTGAATTGAAATTGAATTGAATTGAATTAATTTAGAAGAAGGACATCTCCAAAGATATAATTTCTGTGCTATTAGCAAATTGTAAATATACATAATAAATGAGGAAGTGGAATATGTCAACAACCAAACTCAATGAACCGGAAAAGTAATAATGACGTATAATTGTAATTTGTGACGTCATCAGCAATTTTGATAACGAACTTTCTGTTTAGGGAAGAGAACACATCACGACGGAAGTATTTGGGTCAAATTATAATGAAGGAAATGTGTAATTGATCTCAATTCAGATCAGATCTTAGTTGTAAACTTCAGTGGAGTACGAAATCCATAAACAAAGGGCTTTCATTGTCTAGCTCCAACTTTCTGACAAACTGACCGACTCCTTGATAATTTAAAAGTGCCTGGAACTTTGATTTTGAGTTCCGAACTCTTGTTCATATCGATAAACTGTGTTGATGCCCCAATTAGAGTAATTTTGCTGTTTTCAGACAGATAAACTTCTCTGCTTTAAAGAATTAGTCTTCTATTTTAATCTTATCGGACATATTTTATTGCCACTTTCAAATAAGAGGGCCGAAACTACCTTTTGGAAGGGGGAACTAGATTCAATATTTTTTTTCGTGGACATGATATTCAAAATTGCCTTTGAATATAATTGAAACAAATGATTTGACTGTGGTTTTGATAAACAAATAATTATGGTCTATTATTGTCCCACTGCATTTGATCATCATCATGATTATAAGTAAAGGTTTCCACACGATGTTTTCTTTCACCGATGTCAGTGATGTTCAAGATAAACTTAGGACATTGGTAGGTTTCCCAGATGCGAACCCACAACCTCATGAATGAGAGGCGGGCGCTTTCACAAGTAGGCTATCACGACATTAACAAAAGGGCCGACAAATCCTAATAAACGTGTCGTCGAGAGCAATCTACTGTTGGCACTGACCCCATATAATACCGTCTTTTTACATTATTACTGAAAGTATCGGAAAAAGACTCCTTTGGTAAGCGACAAGCTCTTTGGAGCCCAGCGCACGTCGCCACAACGTTATGTCGTGCAGTCTGAAACCATAAGATCCTGAACAAAAATGTTCTGCGTTTGAATTTTCGGACTGCATCTGTAACTTTGTGGGGTACAGTTGGGATCTGAATTTTAATAAAAGAAAGAGCCTCTTGTGACTGGGCGTCTCGGGCTATTTTTAGGATTCGGTATTGGGCAATAAACCCTTACTTATTTACCATGTTGCTGAGTATGGAATAGTTGCTATTGGAATGTTCTGGATTTAATAATGATTGTGAACACTGTAACGGTCAGCGCATACAAAACGGAAATATTAGCAGTTTTCATTGATCATACAGTGTGGAAGGGAGAAATAAACATATTTTTTAAATTAGAATTTTCCAATCCGATTGGCAGTTCCGGAGATTAACGCGTTTATTAGCACAGATTAGTACAGTTGTGAGTATATGTTTGTAAACGCACCCACGAAACAGGAGAAATTCCTAGTATGGGACAACGTTAAAGAAAGTCAATACGCACCAGAAGACTGCAGAACCCTCCACCATCTTAAGTTCCAGTCCACACACCACGTGATCATATTTCGTGACCACTAACCCTGTGTATCTGCGGCGACTCTCAATGAACCCTTTGATCCCCCCCCCACCTCCCGAGACGAGCAGCTCACGTACACGACTGATTTATCAATTATATTGTGATACGTCGGCGTCAGAGTACATTCGGAAGTGTGGATTGTGAAGGGATTTGAGATATGACGTCACGTAGCTGTGCCTTGGGGCACAAGTGGATGGAATTATGAGGATAGATGAGGAATATGTAGTTCAGAAGGGACTTGCTAGCTTCAATGTTGGGCTAGTTTTCCGATCTTTGAAGCGTCTGGCTGGACTTTGGACTGAGTCTACCTCTGAAAGTTGGGTTTCTATACCACAGAAACCCAACTTTTACTACCCATTTCAACAGCAAAGCCAATCGTTGCCACTTTTCGAGTGTCATTACATGCACATAGGCATTGCGCTTATAAGTCCATGATCCCAGGTTCACCTGCCAAGCGATGAGTCTCAATGACAATCAATAAAGCAGCTTGGAAGACAGAATGCTCAGTGGTCTTAAATCCATAGACATTTCCATTTGTAACGAATAAAATTGGCACTAAGACAAATAAAATTCAATTTGTTTGAAAGTCGAAGAGTTCGGGAGTAAGCCTGTAATGTAATTGATCTTACGAAATGGAACACTGAATAAATTCGTATAAGGTGAATTGAGCTCTATAATTGTAAATAAATATTTCTCAGTAGCAGCCTCGGAGTCTGGAGTTGTGCCCGGTTGATGGCAATAGGCTCGCCCCCTATTACATGGGACTTAAACATAACTGGCGAAATGTGGGTACCTACTAATGGGTACACCTCTGCCCAACCCTTGGGGGATTACAGATATGATGTTATGCTGTAAAAATCTCCCGCGGTTAATTCAAGTGAAGTGTGCTAGTGGTGAGCTGTCAAAGCCGTTAAGTGGGATGAAAACTCATCTCATCTGTATTCACTGATGGAGATGTTTAGGGAATACACCGGTTATTCATTAATTACTGTAGTATATAGTGCGCTGGAAGTAGGTGTAAAGTACTTGGTTGCCTAATTGATCAAAAAGCGTGTTTTATTAACTCTGTGGTCCTACTTTGCATTTCCCCAATAGCGGTACCCACGCTGCGGTTAATTTAAATGCTATTTTTTTATCTGTGCATGATGTCATCGAAATTCGCGTCAAAAACTTGAGTCTCTAAGTAAAAACTGAAAATTTACTTGCTAACACAGTTGTAAATTTTTTACACCATGAGCCGTGTTTATTTATTTTACTTTAATTATAACGGTTACAGAACCAATTAAAATAATTAAAGGTTAGAGTGGTTAGCTACTAACTCGGAGTTAAAGGATAATCCTGGCTTTAAAAAACAAATTATTGTCAGTCTAGTATTGTCGTGGTTTCTCTCTCATAAAGAGAAAAAAAAAACGTATAATTTAGTTTCTTTTCGTATTTGATTTTTCTACATACATTTAAAAGACATAGCCTAGTAAAACCCCGTGATTGTAATTAAAAGCAACAAAATTTATATGTCTGCAAACTCGCAGAGGCATGGCCTCTAAAACGCTGCATACCTCCCAAAAGTTCGTACCACTCGACAACCTGAAGTTAATCGTCCGCGAACATTTTAATAGCCCATAGTTTGCAACAAGACTCCGCTTACAAAGGGTTACCGGAGACTTCGTAATTGAAAGCGAGTTTAATTGAGAGGCTGCTAATCGTTGGACTATTATACGTGGATGATAGATGGAGCGGAATGGCGTTTGATTTTGTATCCTTCCGCATATTGGATTATTTTTAATTGGAATACGTTTTTAAGCTTTGCTAGTTGGCATTTGTCAAATCGAAAGCTGGAACGGAAGGATTAAAGCGGTGGCACAACGAAACTAAATTGGACCCCCTCCCTGTTATGTAGATTGAAGATGAAAGTTCCAACTTTTTTAAAGAACATCATCACGCCAGTAATCCCCGAAGGGTTAAGCAGAGGTGTACCCAGTACACCTACATTTCGACAGTTATGTTTAAGTCCCATGTAATAGGCGGCGAGTCTATTGCCATCAAGCACAAATGCTGACTCCGAGGCTACTACTGAGAAATTTCTGATGGAAAAACTCAATAACACTTTGCCTTGGATCCGAACCCAAGACCTCATGCTCAACAGTCGTGCTTTGCGACCACTAGACCAACGAGGCAGTCCATTTTTTTAAATAAATAAGTGTTCATTTGCTGATATTATGTGTGAATCAGCCTTTATACAGGCTTCAGCTCATCTCCATCGAGTTCATTTGTTTCTGTTCATCCATTTTGCTTTTATCCAACCCCACCCCCTTAAATTCGCGTTATTTAAAACCAAACATGGAAATAATTTAAACCTCAACAAATACAAATTTCCCAATAAGTCAACAGTCGACGGACGATCGTTTGCAGAACGTTCTCGATCAATCAGTGTTCGTTAATGAATCCTTTTAGTCCAGTGCGTCACAGAATAAATTGGTAACAGAAGGCCGGCTCCACGTAGAGAGCGAACACGCACGCATAATATAGACAAGCTGTATGTACAGTGAGTTCAAGGCTCGAAGACCGATTGTGCGAAGATCTTTGAGATGTTAAAAGACGATTAACGAAGCCGAAAGTTACCATATCTGGGAAACTTCTGGTTACGTAGATATAATATTGAGGTCCAAGTTCCAACATTTTGTCACGTTTTTAACGAACACCAGTCATACATGTTAAAACTAAACTTTAAATACCACCGCTGTCGCATGCACCTTAAATAAAGTATAATAAATCACGAACTACAATACAATAAAAATTCACACTAAAAATAAATGTCGTTTCTCAGCAATTATTTTTGTTCAAAGTTACTTAGATTGATGGTCAGTATTCTCAGTATGCGTAGTTAAAGGTGATGAGTCTTTTTACACCCCGTGTAAGTGTGCTTGCGCCCGTTTTTAGTCGTTGTACGAAGATGACTCTCTGTATCTATTTATTCTGTGTCACTGCAAATATTACCTCGGTATTCATTGATGATAGAGAGTAATTTTATTAGCGACGGGGATATGAGGTGGGGGTGGCAGTAGGTTGCAAAGTTTATATTTTGTTAAATCGCTGATTTGTTTGTCGTTTGCTTTAAATTAAAGGCTACTTGGCTACATGGTCAGTTTAACCTTCAGATCCGAATTTACGTTACTTTCAAAACGCGATTCCCCATATATTTTTTATGGCAATGTCGAATTGTGACGTCACTTATTTGCCAACTCAATTGATTTACTATTTTATTGAATTCAATGTCACAAAAAATCAATTGAAAGTAAATTGAAAATTAATCATGTTTCTGCTGAAAATAAGTGTTTTTTTTAATGAGAAGTTGGGTCTTGAAATTAATTGTTAATGGTGTGAACTACCCAATTACGCAATTTTCAATTCTATTTACGTTGACTTTTAGTTCATTAACAATGAGAAGACAAGATGTCACCAACTTAGCCCTAATTTATTTATTAGTAAACCTCATCACATCTATTCCTGGCTTTACATCCCTTATCCAGCGTGACACTTTACTTATTTATAACCCCTGTGAGTGTCGCGGGAATATTTAAAGTGGTTGGCAGCCATTTTGATGGCGTGTTTATGAAAATGGCCGCCTTTACTGAGATACTGTGTGAATGGGTGATCGGGTATTGTAGAATATGGTTGGGTGTTGTTTGGTCAAGCGTAGTGTTTGGGTTTCAAATACAGGGTAGAAAAAGGTATCTGATTTTCAAATATTTGCATTTTTATATGGGAGGAAGTGTTTTTTTTATATTTTAATATTGAGTAATCTAGAATCATGCACTGATGTCCCTTTCATCCTGTATTATGATTAATAAAGGAACTGATGGACCCTTTAGTTAATTTCAAAATACTACGAGTATTTTGAAATTCTAGCTTTTGTCCGCACTTTGCCCGCGTGAATTTTCTTACGGATCCCTAATTTTTTAAACAAGTAAAATGTAGCCAATAGCACTTAGAGATAACATAGCTACCTATCAGCGAAATTATTTATAGAATCGGACCCTTAGTTCCCTTTAAACAACCTAATATTTGTATAGATTTCCAATTTTCATTAAACTTATCAACAGCAGTGCTATTATGTAGAAATCTCAATCAATTTATGTGAAGCGCGCGTGAGATGAATTATCCGTCTCACTCAATTCACCTCAAGCTCACTTCACTTTAATTAAATAAACTTTTTACAGAATAGCACTACAAGTCGTTACGGGTGATTTTACTCTAGCATATCTTGCCATCTAGTAACGCAAGAGACACATTGTTAGAATTGTTTCTAATTAAAAAAGCCTACTAATAAGTTATAAGTAATGCTCAAACTAGTTATACCTGTGTCCTGGAGCTGGTTCTTATATGTCTTAGTGTTAATAAATGTAAGGATCAGACCAGATGAACGTGATTAGCATTCGATATGGTGATGATTACTGAGAGTCCCACGGGAGCTTTGTGATTGCATTGAGATTATATTTTTTTCGAACGGTCTAGTGGTCGCAATGCGCTACCTGAGCATGAGGTCTTGGATTTGGATCCCAGGTCGGGCAAAGTGTTATTGAGTTTTTTCATCAGGAATTTCTCAGTACCAGCCTCGGAGTCTAGATTTGTGTCCGGTTGATGGCAATAGGCTCGACCCCTATTACATAGGACTCAAACAAAACTGACGAAATGTGGGTGCACTAATGGGTACACCTCAACGTATAAATTCACATACACAAACAGCCAGACCCGGACCGACTATCCGTAGGTCATACAACATTTTGTTCCATGCGAGAGTCGAACCCGCGACACGCAGAGTTGCAGCCAATCTCTCAGCTACTGCCCCAACAGTGTCGTAAAGATGTCAATGTTAATCCGCTTGTTTGGCGGATTCTTACCAAACTACTGGACATATTTTGGTAGTATTTAAAGAAGAGAAGAACTCACTCCGAGTTAAAGAAGTATTTGGGATAGTATACCGAGTGAATTAAATGACAATGACAGCCTTATCGACTGTTTCCCATCGTTCAATGCAATATTAGTATCCATGAAATATAAATATCGTGCACATGGGAGGGCGATGCCCTGATAGCTGTCACGATAACCTGAGATAATCAGGCGCATGTCGATATGAGCGCAGGTTATCATGCATCTAGTCGGAGACAGATGTCCTACTAGCTGCCGCGCAAGGAGCGAGAGTCAGCGACGACCATCCTGATTGGAGACTGTGCGATTGTGATTGCTCCTAGTGAGTAGTTGCTCAGTTTTTAAAGATATGTGCCTTGGCTGGATGCCTTAATTTATGAAGGCACCACAAGAAAGTCGGCCGGCAACCGTCTAGGTTGACCTGTAAGATGCCATAAAGAAAAAACATATTGTGTTGCATAAGTTTGTGTATACCTCTTTGGAATCCTTACTGATATAGGCTGGGCACAAACGTCCGGTTTCCGGATCAGGTTTCCGAATCAGGAGTCGTGTATGTACATACACACACATACATAAATTACACATACATTTTTACATGTGTGTGTAATTTATGTATGTGTTTGTTTTAAGTACCATGCGAGGACCTGCGTATGAATACACAAGGCACATCCGAGGACCTTTTCAAACCGAGGACTTTTTCGGACGTCCTCGGATTGACTTGACCATTGCATCGTACTCTACGTTCGATTTTGAGCCTTCCTGTATACTTAATAAGGAAAAGTTGGTCAAACCTCGGTTTGGTCACAGAAATTCATGCTCACACCCCGACAGTGTGTATCCGCTAGGCGGCGCCACTAAAATTTTTACACACCTCGTCATACACTTTCAGTCTTATTTTAAGTACCTTGTGGGGACTTATGTGTAAATCTTCACACAAATGTCCTCGAAATGGTAGCTTTTCAACACAAAGTGTATGGAGGTCCTCGTATTGATAGCTTTTCCGAACAAGAGTGTATTCAGGTCCCCGTTTTGATAGATTTTCTATGTGTATGATATTCTATAGATTTAAGATTATTTCATTATTAACCGACGAAAAAAAAGGAGGAGGTTCTCAAGTCGACGCTTAGACATAATTTTTTAAATGTTTGACCACGTATAACTTTTTACAGAGTTGTCCGAATTCGATGATTCTTTTTTTATTGGATAGAGTATACCTCCAAGATGGTCATTATGGTGATGAAATGAAGCTGCAGCAGGAATTGTCTACGTGCAAGGCAACTCTTTAATGGTCAATGGTATCGTAATGAAACTTCGTATTTAACATGTTAAGGTTAGATAGCAAACCAAAATTATGATGATGATATGAAGCTGCAGCAGGAATCGTCTCCGTGCAAGGTAACTCTTCAAGGGTCAATGGTATCGTCATGAAACTTCGTATTCAATATGTTTAGGTTAGATAGCAAACAAACATTATGGTGATGCTATGAAGTTGCAGTAGGAATCGTCTCCGTGCAAGGAAACTCTTCAATGGTCAATGGTATCGTAATGAAACTTCGTATTCAACATGTTTAGGTTAGATAGCAAACAAACATTATGGTGATGCTATGAAGTTGCAGTAGGCATTGTCTCCGTGCAAGGTAACTCTTCAATGGTCAATGGTATCGTAATGAAACTTCGTATATAACATGTTAAGGTTAGATAGCAAACCAAAATTATGAAGATGATATGAAGCTGCAGCAGGAATCGTCTCCGTGCAAGGAAACTCTTCAATGGTCAATGGTATCGTCACGAAACTTCATATTCAACATGTTTATGTTAGATAGCAAACAAACATTATGGTGATGATATGCAGCTGCAGTAGGAATCGTCTCCGTGCAAGATAACTCTTCAATGGTCAATGGTATCGTCATGAAACTTCGTATTCGACATGTTTAGGTTAGATAGCAAACAAACATTATGGTGGTGCTATGAAGCTGCAGTAAGAATCGTCTCCGTGCAAGGAAACTCTTTAATGGTCAATGGTATCGTCATGAAACTTCATATTCGAAATGTTTACGTTAGATGGCAAACCAACATTATGGTGATGCTATGAAGTTGCAGTAGGAATCGTCTCCGTGCAAGGTAACTCTTCAATGGTCAATGGCATCGTCATGAAACTTCGTATTTAACATGTTAAGGTTAGATAGCAAATCAAAATTATGATGATGATATGAAGCTGCAGCAGGAATCGTCTCCGTATAAGGAAACTCTTCAATGGTCAATGGTATCGTCATGAAACTTCGTATTCAACATGTTTAGGTTAGATAGCAAACAAACATAATGGTGGTGCTATGAAGCTGCAGTAAGAATCGTCTCCGTCCAAAGAAACTCTTTAATGGTCAATGGTATCGTCATGAAACTTCATATTCGAAATGTTTAGGTTAGATGGCAAACCAACATTATGGTGATGCTATGAAGTTGCAGTAGGAATCGTCTCCGTGCAAGGTAACTCTTCAATGGTCAATGGCATCGTCATGAAACTTCGTATTTAACATGTTAAGGTTAGATAGCAAACCAAAATTATGATGATGATATGAAGCTGCAGCAGGAATCGTCTCCGTATAAGGAAACTCTTCAATGGTCAATGGTATCGTCATGAAACTTCATATTCACATGTTTATGTTAGATAGCAAAAAAAAATATAGTGATGATATGAAGCTGCAGTAGGAATCGTCTCCGTGCAAGGTAACTCCTCAATGGTCAATGGTATCGTCATGAAACTTCGTATTCAACATGTTTAGGTTAGATAACAGATAAACATTATGGTGATGATATGAAGCTGCAGTAGGAATCGTCTCCGTGCAAGGTAACTCTTCAATGGTCAATGGCATCGTCATGAAACTTCATATTCAACATGTTTAGGTTAGATGGCAAACCAACATTATGGTGATGAAATGAAACTGCAGCAGGAATTGTCTCCGTGCAAGGCAACTCTTCAATGGTCAATGGTATCGTTTTGATACAAAAACTTCATTATGGTATTGACTTGCAGCTGCAGCAGGTAACGTCTCCGTGCCACTAAACTCTTCAACGGTCACTGGTATTTTCTTAGAACTTTGTAAACAATATGTTTACGTTAGGTAGCAAAACGCCATTATTATATTAACGTAAAGCTGCAGCAGGAATCGTCTCCGTGCAAAGCAACTCTTTCACGGTCACTGATATCGTTTTATAAGTTAAAACTTTTATGGAGATGTTAATTGCTGATACTTCATACATATATGCTGTATATTATACGAGTTTTAAGACGTCACCTGTGACGGCTAAAGAGTTGTCTTACACGAAAACGATTACTTCTAGAGCTCCTCATCACGTTAATCATTTTTGGCAATCATAAACATATTGTACACACAGTTTCAAGACGTTCCTAGTGACTGTTCAAGAGTTCAGTTGTACGATGACGATTTCTGCTGCAGCTTCAAGTTATCACCGTTATTATATCTTGCTATTTAACGTAAGCATGTTGAGTACGAAGTTTCAAACGATACTAGTGTAAAGATTTGCCTTTCACGGAAACGATTCCTGCTGCAGCTTCACGTCACCATAATGGCGTTTTGCTATCCAACCTAAACATGTTTTTATACGAGGTTTCAAGATGATACCAGTGATCATTAAATACTTCAATTGCAAGGAGACAATTCTTACAGTAGTTATTACTCCAATGTCAAATTTCGTCTACTACAGAATGGCATCAATTGCACATTCTTAAGATTGATCAAGTAGAAAACTGTTATTTTGTAAGTCCTCTGATAATACATAAAATAAGAAATGTGTGTTTATGAACTTAGTTCCTTTCGGTGATTCAAAATACATTATTATTACTCAGTGTGTAAAAAGTTGCTACGGAAAATTCGTAAAATGTCCTCGCATTGTACAACTCCTACGCGGAAAAACGACCTCGGATTGTTCATCAAAAGTCTAACACAGGGTCCTCGCATTGTACAAGACATAAGAAAAAGTGTGTGAAAATAGGTCCTCGGATTGGTGCCTCTGGTCAAATGGTCAGGGTCCTCGTTTGGCTCACACACAAGTCCGCGGATGGTACTTACCAGGCGGGTTTGCGTGTGTATTCAAGTCCTCGCATTGGTCACAGAAAGTTACACCAAAAAAAAGAGAGATAGCGCTATACGAATAGGCTCATCACCCCAAATATTGTTTTCTGTTTCTTTCTATCTTATTGAACCATGCGTATGACGTCGTTAAATAGGTTTTCTAGGACGTCCTCGGATGGTGACTTGTGTCTATAGTCCTCTTATGGACGTCTATACAAACAGGTGTGTGTGTGTATGTAGTACATACACGCCTCCTGATTCGGAAACCTGATCCGGAAACCGGACGTTTGCGCCCAGCCTTAGGGATTCCAAAAAAGTACCCATACTTGCAGTTTTCATTTCTTAAAAATAAATAAATAATTTGGTTTTAATTATTATTATTTTAAGTAATACAGGGATGTTATACCTTTTTAGAATCCTTGTTATGAGCCCTTTAATGTGATATCAATATTGCAAAATAAAAAGATTAAAATCTAGCAGCCCCCATATATTTTTTTTATGTCACCTACCTATCTAAGAACACTTGGACTAATGAAAAATACATCGAGTGGTTTGAAAGGTATGAGGGAATAAAGAATGTTACAAAGATGGGCGCGAAGAACATAACCCTTTCCTTGCAGTCGGGTAAAAAGCCATATTATTACTAGAAGTCATAAGGACGACTACCCTTAAGACGCTCCCCGCACGTCGCCCTGCAGAACTATTTCCAGACGGACAGACGACGCGTGTAGCAGATGGTATCACAAAGTCGCAAGTTATCTGTACCGCAGCATCTGTCGTGACGTCACGCGCCTCATCTTATATCTGAAGACTATTTTAATGTTTGAGCGAACATTGAATGTCATTGTCGCCCTTCTCACCCCTTACACCACTGACCACACGTCAGTGGTGTAAGGGGTGAGAAGGGCGATTAGTCGTGCGACAGATTTGTCGTTGGTACAAAATGAAGATTATCAATCCAGTTTCAGCTGTTGATGATGTGGGTTTTGACGCTGCAGGAAAAAACAGTTGTGAGGGGAATATTGCCACTTTCCATAGTTACCACGTCTAACAACCTTCTGATAGATACAGCACCTGTTGTTATCTCTTAGTCATCTTTAAGTTTCTTTTTATTTTGCCAAGATGTCTAATAATTTCATAAAATTGGCGCCAAATTCAAAACCAGTGTTCTTCTACCTAGCATAGGGAAAATACATAGCCCTCAAAATTGCGATACTTAAGTTGCAATGGGCAGGGCACATAGCTCGTAGAGCAGACGGCCGTTGGGGTCGTGAGGCTCTTAAGTGGCGCACTGTGGGAAGGCCCCCCACAATGTAGCCCGACGACCTGGTAAAGGTCGCGCGAAACCGCTGCATGCGGGCAGCGCAGGACTGGTCATTGTGGCTATCTTTAGGGGAGGCCTATGTCCAGCAGACAACGTCGTTTGGCTGATGTGATAATGATGATCCTGTACCCAAAACATATAAAAACCAGCCGTCAGGAAGGTGCCACCTTTTGTATCTGAAACTTGAAGAGGGGCACACCATTGAAGTTACCACCAAATACGCATTCCTTTTTAGCTAAATATTTCTTAAAATATTCTCAAAGTTTCACACATGCCAAAATGGCGTAGGTCTGGCGACTCAGATCTTGGACCATTACAATTTTGCGGCTAATTTAAGCTACGCTTTGTAACCTTCCGACTAGTCTGTTGAACTTGACGTGATTTTATTTTGATCTGTAGACCGAGACCGCTCGGGCTAAGTGTCGTTCTGAACAAATAAATGAGCTGAGATCTCGCCGCATTTGTAATGTGACTACTGTCTTACGTTTGACGACGTTTTGGTCGTGTCGCAGTCGCGCTGGCGACCGGGGTGGCCGAGCCCATAAACATAGGTACAAATACAGATAGCATTAATATTTTGTACCTATAGATGATCTCTAACCCATTAGTACACCCACGTTTCGCCAGTTATGTTCAAGTCCCGTGTAATAGGGGGCGAGCCTATTGCCATCAACCGGGCACAAATCCAGACTCCGAGGCTGCTAACTGGATGTTATGTTATGATCTCTAAATATGGGATGTAAAAAGAAACAACGCTTAGCCATTAACTATGCATATTGCTTATCAAACTAACATTAAGCAATTCCTGGGAAACGACATTTGTTATTGATATTAAATATCATTAAGAGTTAAGGCATTTAAAAAGCGAGAGTACGCAATCATTAAAGGTTCTGAACATTGTAGAAAGCGGTCGTAAAACTCTTCTTCTGATTGAATAAATTATCACTAAAATCATTAAAACCCACACTCATTATAGCTTCGTGTGAAAATCATCAGATTTCACATCATTAATTAAAAGTTTCAACGTTACCAACACGATCTATCAAAAACTTAACATAAACTACGATGCGAACCAAAGAGAAGATAGCTAATGGAGTGATCGTATTCCATCAAACGATGTGCGCTCGAGCGCTCCACGTGTTCCTTACTCCGTGTCCATCCCTTTCCCATATCCATTAGCGCAGTGAGTTCAAGATTCGCAGCCGCGCGTGTTAATTAATGCTAATTACTTCTCATTGTCTGAGCAACGGACAAGCAACGGTATATTGTGATGAAGCCGGCTTTTACTTGCAAAATGACTAACCCACATGCAAGCCCTTTGTGTGACTTGCTAAGAAATATGCCGAAATTATTACGTCACTGCAAAATTATAAATTGAGGTTTTATTTTTGGTATTTTTTTTTTTTTTTATTATTTTAAACAACTGGGATTCATGGGTCATGAAACTCATGAATCCCAGTTTGCCCAGAAGTAGGATGACGCAGGCTGACATTAGTAGTTAAAAAATCGTACCGTGTGTATTGTTACAAACTTCAGTCAAAATATGACACATCGGGTTTAAAAAAAAAAACGATTTTATAGAGCGTTGTCTCTGTCAATTAGTAACAGTCTCTTAGTAAAGCTCTGGCACATATTATCATCATTTATATCATTATTGTATGTATTTGAAGGACATTTCAAAATCCGACTGAATGCAAAATTACTGTAACAAGCTGTCAGGAGTGCATAATCTGCTTGTTGATATTTCAACCAATCAATCACAGTAATGACAATTATATAGTAGATACCACCATGCTATCAATCGACATAATTTTCTAAGACACCGTTCCACCATAGATTTTGAATAGCTATTGAAACTCAATTTATCAAATAATTAAAACTTTCGTAGCAAAAAAATATTTCTTCAGCATTTTTTTTTGTTAATCGATTGAACGATTGTCTTGGCATTGTCTACTGGTTAATGGTGTCCACTACTTAATTGGTTACATTAATTTGCCATTAGAGAAATCGGAGATACCGGATTACCCCATTTATAATGTATGTCTCCTCATTTACATGCCTGTACGTCACATGCAAAGACAGCTGCGTGTCAAATACCTCATTACCTTTTTTACTATATCTATGCTCATTACCGTACCGGGCCTTATTACCGTGTCGGTCACATATCCGCACTTTACCGGAATCGAACCTATGCGGCCACCGCCTCCATACGTACATGGCATCCGAGACTACGTGCCCAGCCATTAGGTCATACAACTTAATCCATACATGCTGCACAAAGTCGCTTCCTGCCGCTTAGATCTTTTAAACTATGCAACGGATTTTCATACGGATTTACGTATAGTTTTTAATTTAAAATTGTTTATTTTGGGACAACTAGATCCACCGGTTAGTATGCGAAAACTTAGAAACTATTGTTGTTGTTGTTGTTAACGCCCTATTTTTAAATATTTTTGTAAATCAATTATTTCAATAATCAGTTTTCTTATACACCCATTCATTTATTTATTTTCTATTTTCTATGTGCCATTCCAAACTATTTAATCTATCCCTGTGCCCAATTTCATCCAGATCCGTTCAGCCCTTCTGGCGTAATTGAGCAATAAACATTCATCCAAACTTTCGAATTTATACCTAGTAGTAAGATTACATTTTTCATTTATTTATTTCATTTAGTTATTTCATGGTTTTGTTCCGCGTTGCCCAACTCCCAATTCCCTGCACTCAACTATTTGGTTCTCGTTATAATCACACAACACATTAATCTCTCTTCTCAAAGCAATGTATGTTCCGTCTAATAAAATCCTACAGTTCCCACACACTCACCCATCCGTCACCCACATGCGTCCATCGTAAACATAACATCATTTAGAACTCACTAATAAAACAAGACAATAAAAAACAGTAATGTGCCCAGCGTTATTAGGCCTCAAAACTGTTTTACACTATCACCTTTATTTAGCATTTTTTTCATTAACGATTTTTTTTTGCCCGGAACAATAATTCTTTTTTTTTATACATATAAAAATAGCTTAAAATAACTCTTATAAGTATAACATCAGCTATCAAAAATTGATCTTATAAGGGTAAAGTTTTTCGTTTTGAAGTACGGTACCCTAAAATCTGATGATAACAAGTCAAGATATATATTATCTGCTTTCTAATAAAAGAAAATATAACGAGATTCTGTCTAACTCCGAAAGTTTCAAGCGAGTCCAAATATAGCGGCACATGAATAAATGAACTAACTTTGATCTCAGCTGTTAGAGACGAACAATTAGCGTTTTACTACCAACGGATGTAGTGCACAGAATACATGCAGTAGGACAACTACGAGCAATCTTATGATATTTGCGTTGCGTAGTTGTTCATCTGTCTTTATTGACTGAAAAATGAGAAGGAGAGTTGCGCTTCCTAGTATATTAAGCAAATTGTTGGTTTGACTATTATATTTAGCATTATGTACGGTGTAAGCTTACAGGTATCGTAGACAAAGGCTACCCACCGCTTCTTGTAGGTTGATTTACTGGATATGTCTATACTATGTTTCGGAACAGGAGTCGAGAGATGTCTCAACTTGTTGGCAGTTGAACCACGTGGTGTGTTGGTTGTCAGTGTGGTCTAATGACGAGGTTGAGCTGCAGTGCGAGCGAGCAGGAATCGAGGAATGGCTGCCATCTTGTCTTTTATTTTTTTATTAGATTGTTATATGCACAATGACTACTCTTAAGGTAATCCTAATATAACGAAATTTAAAGTAGAAATAGACACAGGCTATAGGGATTGCAATCCCGCAGCTCACTTAATCCCGCGGGATTGATATGCGGGATTGATCAATCCCGCGCGGGAAACTACAGGTTTGACATTGAAACTTACAAATTGAAACTACAGGTTTTTGTTTTAAAAAATCAAGTAGGTATTATTAATTAAACATGTCTTACAATATGCAACAAAAATTATTTGTTTTCTAACAAAATAACAATGAAATCATAATTAAGTACGAGTAATTAGTAATTAGCCTTATTAGACCTTAATTTTTTAATGTTTAGCATCATAAGTTTTGTTTAATTTTACCTTATGGGCCTCAGCACACGGCGTATTTTAAACGCGCAGACGACTCGCGTTTTAATCGGTATCTACGGCGCAGACAACGCGTGTTCTTGAAATTGTCTTGAAACGCGAGTCGTCGCGAGACAACAGTTTTATGATGTTTGTAATTCATCATAATACTTGATTTTTTAAAACAAAAACCTGTAGTTTTAATTCGATTTTATAACATAATTTTAAATAAGATAAAGTATTAATTTTTCGATCTTATAGCCCTATAAGATCAAAAAATTAATACTTTATCTTACATACAAACGGGGCAAAAAGTTGAACTACTGTGAATAATTTCAAATATGCGGGATCCGCGGATCCGCGTTTTGAAGGTGCGGGATCCAGCAGATTAATAAGTGGTGCGGGATCCCGCGGGATTGCGGGATCCCGTTTTGCGGGATTGCAATCCCTAACAGGCTATAATAATAATAATAATAACTTGAGACTAAAGATCGCGAGGAGGTATGGCAGAGTAAGGAGCTCCACGGACGCTTTTTTCGGGCCCAGCATGGGCCCGATGTAGATTTCTTAGCGTCCGTATCCTGGCTTCGATTCGGTGACCTATTTGGAGAAACCGAAGGTTTTGTCTGTGCAATTATGGACGAAGTTATTATGACGAATAACTACCGGAGATTTATTGTGAAGGATGGCACGGTTGACATCTGTCGGGCATGCCACCGGCCGGGTGAATCAATCCGTCATATTATCTCTGGGTGTTCTCGTCTAGCTAACGAAGAGTACTTGCATAGACACAATCTAGTACCCAGGATTATACATCAGCAACTTGCTCTAAAATACGGCCTCGTGGAATCGGAAGTACAGTATTACAGGTATGTGCCCGACCCAGTTCTCGAAAATGGCAGTGTCACACTGTACTGGGATCGATCCATCATCACTGACAGGACTATTGTGGCTAATAAGCCTGATATAGTGGTGGTGGATCGCTTAGAGAGGCGCGCAATGATTGTTGACATAGCAGTCCCGCATGACGTGAACCTCGTGAAGGTCGAGAAAGACAAGCAAATCAAGTATCTTGACTTGGCCCGCGAGGTTGTCGACATGTGGGAGGTGGACTCAGCGATCATTGTGCCGATAGTCGTCACAGCCAATGGCTTAATAGCCAAGAGCCTCGACCAACATCTAAGGAGGCTCTCGTTAGGTGGCTGGATCAAGGGCTTGATCCAGAAAGCAGTACTTCTGGACACGGCCCGCATAGTTAGGAGGTTCCTCTCTTTGGAGCCCTGACCGCCGGTGGCTTGGACCCTGTTTCCGCCTCCGGTGGGCTACTATTTTTTATATTTTTAAATGTTTGTATTTTTATATTAATATTTAAAAATGTAATTTATATGTATATACAATTTAATAAATGAGAATAATAATAATAATAAACCTTTATTTCAGGCAACTAAGGCCCATAAGAACACAAATACATAAATAAGTACCTACAATAAACATAAACTAATACATATTCTACACAATAAACTTAAAATAATCCAAAGCCAATCATGCGCAGCTTTTTAAAGGTGATGTAGTTTACCCGTTTTGCTATCAGACTTCCAATGAATGCCCTTTGATCTAGGTTGGAACTATCAGAAAGCGTCTAATTACCGTCACTGTAAGGTACCTGATTCCTAAAAAATAGGCTCAGCTGGAGCTAGCAAAGACCCTTAATCTTATTGTTTCTCTTATTTTTCTAAAAAAGTATTGCCATGATAAATGACGTAAGTCAGATCTTGGACTATACCTTTATTCGCTGTCACTGGCACCATACCCCATATTACAATGATAGATGACACGTGTGCCATCTGTGCACGTATGTATGTAGTGTTACATCTGTGATTGACGCTGGATCACCATGTAAGCTCAACTCTAATATATCATGACACACCAATGGGAGGTGAGTGATGGCATTTTAAAATGTTTTCCTATTTATGGCTTTGCATTCTGTTGCGTTTCGTATGGTTTGTGATGAATGTGTTGGCCATCGTAAAAGTATACGACACAAGTCGATTTTGGAATTGTAAATACAACTTTCCTGTTATATATTTCGGTAACGATTAGATATTAATATATTTGTCAAGTGTGATAATCTAACCTAAAGAAGTAATCTAATCTAACCTAGAGAAAAGATTTGTGTTTTTGTTTGTAATGGATAAACCCAAAAACTACTTAACTGATTTTAAAAATTCATTCACCCATTGAAAGCTAGATTATCAGCGAGTAAGATAGGCTATTATTATTTTAAAAAAATAGGGATCCTCAAGAAAATGCTCGCGGATGAAGTCGTAGGCAAAGGCGTTTAATGTCTTATGTCTTACTGCAACGAAAATGGAAAATTATTTTTTGTTCAGCGTAGGAACTTATACTGAACTCCATTCTTTCTCGCAATGTATCGCAATGTTTTCATCCCTTTAAAAAAAGTCCTTAACTATCCATTTTAATTAGAGATACTCGAATTTATATTTACCTCGGGTGCTGGCTTAGTATGGAATTGACTTTTATTTAGAATAAATCTCGCGATTCCAAAATTTTTGTGGACTTTTTTCTTTAGATAAATTATTACTAAAAAGTCGTAATCGTATCCATACTTTCCCTGATTTTAATAGTGGCTAAGCCAACATTCAAATTAGATACTAATGGCACATACAATTAGAGTGGGGAATAGATTGCTTAACGTCAATAAATCCACGGCAGCGTATCAATTTGCGCACTAAATCATCTGAGCTTATAATTTGAGCGAGAGCCGCTCAGGTGCGTGCTGACACACACGTACTAACTGACGCAGGAATATAATGTGATAGTCCAAGATACCGTAGTCAACAGACCTGCGTCATTTTAAGTCAGGTTTGTCAGGTCAAGCAGCAAGCAGGTCAAATTGCATACCATAATGTGTATAAAAAAAGTTACAGATCATAAGGTTTAAAGCTAAAGTACAGTTATGGACTGCCTTGTTGGTCGCAAAGCGCGACTGCTGAGCACGAGGTCTTGAGTTCGATTCGCAGGTCGGGCACAGTGTTAATGGATTTTTCCATTAGGAATTTCTCAGTAGCAGCTTCGGAGTCTGGATTTGTGTCTGGTTGATTGGCAATAGGCACTTAAACACAACTGGTGAAATGTGGGTGTACTAATAGGTACACCTCTGCCTAACCCTTCGGGGATTACAGGCGTGGTGTTATGATGTTATGTTACAGTAATGGACCCTGTTAGAGCATAGGAACAAAGTATCAGCTCGGCTTGGCTCTAGCTATAGTAGTTTGTCTCTCATTTTTCACTAACGAAAATTTAACGTTTCCCGTCGCTCCATGATACTTGTATTCAGCTGTATCCTCTTAGACTGGAAGCCAAGCCCCTAATACTTAGTTAGAAAAAGCCCCAAGTTCAAAATCTTTCTAATTAGGCTTATTGTCAAATACCTATCTTAAAACCCTTAAAACTGCTGCAATGAACTGTTTTTTTCTTTACAATTATAGTTGAGAACAAAAAGTTCACCCTCATTAGCCGTGGTGTCTTTTCTACAAGCACATTCCGAACGTTAGATGTTAGAATTTTCCCTAATAGATACCTAAGTAAGATCTCCTAATTGACAGTTGTTTGGCATCGGTTCCAACTTATATTTTCATAGTACGCTGGTTCTTTTTGCTGTTATTTTCACTTTTCTACGCCCCCGTAGTTCCTGTTGCTGATTGTTTCCGGTACAGAGAGACTAAAGACTAAAAATATCCTATTACAATAATTATTAATTTGTATTATAGTAGGTATGTCTTTTACGTGTTTTTGTGTTACAAATCATTTTGAAAACATGTTTTTGTTAAAAAACTGACTAAATACAAATCTGGATCAAAATATACCTAGACTGCTTCTATAGACTGCTTCGAAATGGATCGCGCTGTAGGACCCTACCGTTTGCGTAAGTGGTGCCCTGGCCTGTCAAAAACATAACCAATCTCGCTGGCTGTATCATTTAGACAACAGCATACAAAAGCGTAAAAGCGTTTCGTCATACAACTATTTACATATTGTCAAGTAAAAGTGTTCTTTTCGGAGTTTAGAAGTTGGTAGTGTGACATCCAAGTGCTTCGGAAAGCACGTAAAGTCATTTGTCCTGCGCCTGATCTCTCCCCGGTCGTGACGGATTGCCGTCCCATCAGACTATAACAGTGAGGGAAGAGGCAGTGCACCTGTGTTGGCGCACACACTTGTGCACTATAATACCCGCACTGACCGAAATTCGGTCGGCAAGATATAATTACATATTGCCTATACACATGGGTATTAGTTTGCAGGAAGAGACAGTCCACATACCGAAGTATCGCATGTCGCGTGTTCTGCTCCGTCGCGTCACGTCCGTCATGCGCCAGCTGTTGCGTTGCGAAATATTGTCAATGATACTTATTCTAAATTGTGTGTCTTTTACTCCCATCACAATCGTGTTTAAGACACTGCCTCTCATGCATGAGATTGCGGGGCAAGTATCGATGTGACTTTTTCTATTTCATATTTACTTTCCAAGTTTATCTTGGACATCACTGACATCGGTGAAAAAGGACTAATTTATATAAGTCTAAAATAGCTACCTTGAATAAGCGTTGTGATCAATTTTCTGTATGAAAAGAGGCCTCTGCCCTACAGTGATAGGGTAGTATTTGTTACTCACCTCACCTTATCCTCTTTTCTGGTCTGTTTCGATGTTGGGCCAATCTTTGATAAGGTCCAGCTCATTCCGCGGCGGACACATTAAGACAATTATACCCTCAATGCACCTACACATTATTGCCACTATCCTATCTACTATTATTTAAGGATTTTGTTAAATAAAACGACGTGCTCAATTTTGCTGACATGAACGGAAGGGAGGATTTATTTTTAATTTTTTACACATCCGGCACATTACATTCATAGACAATAATTAGGACTATTTTGAGTACACACAACACAAAATAACACCCCCACTCTCAAAATACAATAATAACATTAGTTAAAAAACATAAATGTTAAACACTAACAATACCCAGTATGTTCATAAACTTATGATGCTTAACTAAAGCCAAACTCTTTGTAAACATGTCTGCTGGCATATCATTAGTAGACAAATAATCAACTTTAACTATGTTATTGGAAACAACTTCTCTGCAATAGTGATAACGGATATCAATATGTTTGGTTCTGTTGTGAAAAACAGGATTTTCAGATAACTTTTTAGCACTTTGATTATCATTAAATAATGTTATAGTATACAATCGCTTAGTTATCTCATTTTGTAAGTTTTTAAGATACACAGCTTCCCTACAAGCCTCTGTAAGTGCCATATACTCTGCCTCTGTACTTGAAAGTGCTACTGTTCTTTGTTTTCGACAACACCATGAAATAACAGAACCTGACAACATAAAACAGAAACCTGAATAAGATTTTCTATTTAAAGAGTTATTTCCCCAATCACTATCAACATAACCCTGAATATCAACATTTCCATCTTTACAATATTTTAAACCCACATTTTTAGACCCTTTTAAATATTTTAAAACTCTCTTAGCATAAGACCAATGTTCACTATTGTGACAATTATTAAACTGACTTAAATATCCAACGGCATATGCAATATCTGGTCTAGTAAGCACAGCAAGATACATAAGACTTCCTATAAGCTGCTGATAAGGATTATCACTCTTCTGACCCTTATCTTTAATAATATCTAACTTAGATTCCATAGGAGTATCAATAGTCTTACATTCAATCATGTTAAATTTATGTAACAACTTATTTATGTAGTTTTCTTGACTTAATGTAACAACATTATTAACTTTGTCATGGTTCACATTCATGCCAAGACAATTTTTAATCTCACCTAAGTCTTTAATTTTAAATTTACTACTTAAAGTTTCTTTTAACAATATCAATTCCTTTTTATCATTAGAGAAAATAAAAAAATCATCGACATACAGTGATACTATTGTTCTGAGCCCATTTACAATCTTGGTATACAAACATGGCTCTATTTTGGATTTTTTATATCCATTACATAACATTACATTATCAACTTTTATATGCCAAGCACGTGATGATTGTTTCAGACCATATATAGCCTTTTTCAGCTTAAGAACTTTATTTTTATCAGCATTAGAACACTCAAAACAATATGGTTTTTCCATAAATATGGTCTCCTCTAATTCTCCATTAAGAAATGCAGTTTTAACATCTAAATGACAAGTTTCAAAATCAAGCTGCACTGCCAAGGCAAACAATAATCTTAAAGTGGTATGACGAACTACAGGAGAGAAAGTCTCATTATAATCAATACCCCATTTTTGATTATAACCTTTTGCAACTAGTCTGGCACGATAACAAATATTATTGTCTTTATCATATTTTTTCTTGAGCACCCATTTGCACTTTACTATAGTTCCACTTTTAGGAGCATCTACAAGCTCCCACGCACTGTTATCAACGAAGCACTGAAACTCTTCTTTAACAGCATTCAACCAGTGTTCCTTCTCCGGACCTTGTAGAACTTCCTCCAAAGTTAACTCGCTGTCGTCTACTGCACTGGAGTTTTCTGTACACATATTTGAGAAGCCATACCTGTCTGGTTTACACCTGTGTCTAGTAGGTAATGCTTTTATTACACTGCCAGTACTCTCTGTAGAACTGTCTTCAGTCTCACTTGGCACATAAGATGGATCTTCTGGATTTTCTGCGGAGGAGACAAATGAATCATCTGACTGACAACTGTCCCCCACTGAATCTGAAGTTTCCTTTTTATCCTCTATGGGAGGAGTATCCAAGTTCAAGTTCTCCACAGTAGCTGTCACATTGCTTTTATGCAATTCATTTTCAATAATTATGACATCTCGACTGCACGTTATTAACTTGGATTCTGGATTATAGATTCTATAACCCTTAACATTTTCTGGGTAGCCCATTAAAATACATTTGACAGACTTCTTGTCCCACTTTAATCTTTTTTCTTTTGGAACATGGACCATTACAGTACTTCCAAACACTCTAATATTACTTATATCTGGTTTCTTATTATTCCACAATTCAAAAGGAGTTTTATTGTTTAAACTTGCTGACACGGTTCTATTCTGCAAATAAACAGCTGTATTAGTTGCTTCTGCCCAGAACTCTTTCTCTAAACCTGCATCAAACAATAAACATCGGGCTTTTTCAACAATGGTCCTATTCATGCGCTCACACAAGCCATTTTGTTCAGGCGTATATGTATTTGTTCTTTGGTGAGTTATGCCCTTTTGTTTTAAATAATTTTGAAAATCATGATTACAAAATTCTTGACCATTGTCACTGCGGAGGATCTTTATCTTTTTATTTAGTGCATTTTCAACATTTGCAACATAGTCTCTAAAGCATTGGAAAGATTCACTCTTCTTTTTCATAAAATAAATGCGAGTCATGCGACTATAGTCATCCACAAATATAATAAAATACCTTGATCCTCCCAGGGAGATGCTTTCCATAGGTCCACACACATCAGTATGAACGACCTCTAGCAACTGAGTACTTCTATTGCCACTGCTTGGAAAAGGTAGCAGACTCTGCTTCCCTTCACAACATGTCACGCAGGAACTTTTACTAGTCACTGCCTTCTGCTCCATGTTGAATCCTTCCACTGCATCCTGCATTTTATTAAGGTAGGAACTATTGACATGTCCCAGCCTTCGATGCCACATCTCACTGGACACCACCGCTGCAGCTGACAGATGCACAGGCATATTAAGTCTGTATACACCATTAATTATAGAAGCTGTCGCGACCAAAACTCCCTTGTTATTATATATATCGCAACCATTAGCTTTAAAGTTCACTTTGTTACCTTTTTTCACAAGTTGACTCACTGACAGAAGGTTTGTTGTGAGACTAGGAACACACATAACCTCTTCCACTGTCACATCAAAATTGCTTTCATCAGTACATGTAGTTAATTGTACATAGCCGGAACATTTAACTGGAACTCTAGTCTCGTTAGCAACAACAATTTCCTTCAAACATTGTTCGTAAGACGGATTTATAATCCAATGTTCGTTTGTTGTTAAATGTACGCTCGCACCAGAGTCAACATACCAATCTGACTTGTTATAAAAACCACTAAGAAACACGGCACTGAATGCATTCGTTTGTTTCCGATCCATTTCCTTGGAATTAGTTGTATTCGTACACTGATTCCGATAGTGTCCGGTTTGTTTACATCGGAAACATTTCACTTTCGATTTTGACAACTGGTCGCCATCTTTGCCGCAGTTTTTCTCTCTGTCTATTGGTTTAAATTTTTTCTTATGTTGGCTCCATTGTTTTTTACTTTGAAATGTACCAAAGGCAGCACTGTTGGTTTCCCGAACTTCCGACTCCATATCCAATAATTTTGATTTGATGGAATCCGTTGTGATGTTGATTCCGGAATGTTCAATCGCCATTATCATGGGAGAAAATTTATCGGGTAATCCCGCCAACAGCAATGAGCCAATCCATTCATCGTTAATATTAAAACCAGTCCCCGCCAATTTCTGTCCTGTCTCCACTAATTGAGTCACATATGAATTCATGGAGTCACAATCTTCGAGCCGTATTGATATTAGATTTCTCAATAGACTTATTCTTCGAGTAAAACCAGAATCATCATATAGCGACTTCAATTTATCCCATAGTTCCTTCGTAGATTTCACCTCTTTGATATGAACATAAATGGAGGGATCTATAGTTAAAATTAATTTGGCTCTGGTTTTAGCGTCATCCATTGCTCCAACTGCCGCTTGTCCTTGCTCGGGCTTGATGCATCCTAGCGTCCCATCTAATATTAAAAAGTTCTCGGCCGCAAAGCACCATTCGCTGTAATTTTCTCGCCCTTTGAGTTTAGGCACGTTCACCACGTAGTTTGAGTTAGACGCCATTACGATTTTTTCTCAGCGCAAATAATCGACTGCACAAAACACAACTCTGCTCTCTTACTGCAACTGTTATCAATGTCCAGATAACTTACTGTCGCGAGAACTAGTTGAAAAAGAGCCAGAAACGATCCTGGGCCCATAACCTATTATTTAAGGATTTTGTTAAATAAAACGACGTGCTCAATTTTGCTGACATGAACGGAAGGGAGGATTTATTTTTAATTTTTTACACATCCGGCACATTACATTCATAGACAATAATTAGGACTATTTTGAGTACACACAACACAAAATAACATCTACAAACTTTCATCGAACTTACGTGTTACTTTTTGACCAAAAGGTTACATTTGTAAGGAACGCGCATATCTCTCTCCTCACTCATGGCTGTATAGAAAGTGGGAAAGAGCGGGTCTCTATATATTTGACTTCTCTGTGCATAGGATGGGATGGTTGTTCTACTAAAGACGAGAACTACGCAACGTCAGACGCGTCAATATCTATAATAATAATTGCTTCGACACGATTGTGCATGCGATCCGCCGTCGGCACGTATCCGGTGGCACGGCGCCGGCAGCCGGCCGGCACACACTTCACGATTCACGATCTGATGCTAGGAATATTACTATTAATAGATAATACTCGAGTCATTTAAATGTATATTCATATTGACATATAAAATCGAGTTAGCAAGTACTGGATAAAAAACTTCATTAACATTTGAGTGAAATTGAGATCTTTTTCTCGGATGCCGATGGCATTTGCTCCTCTACTATTATCGACTTTCTTGCAGCGCCAGAGTCAGCTTTGATGCGGTTTACATTGACGAATGAATTTTTAAATGAGATTTGTTTTTTTATCTACCTATCAATTAAACTGGATTACCGGTGATACCCACGTGCCCGTTTTTTGGAAACTTATTCCGGACGACAAGGATAAATTCAGGGACTTCCGGTCGGATATCAGCCCTACCTTCAACCCCTCATTATGAACATGTTGTTCATTATAATGAACGGAACCTGCTCATTAACCCATACGCCGTCAAAGCCCTTCTCTCAAAAAACTGTAAACGTAAACCCTTCACAGGCTCCGTGCGTCTGCCACTCGCGCCGGTACTTACATTATTAATTAGAGGATTATCTCCAAGCCTTGAGCAGCTAATGTAATTATATGTCGCCGGGAGGTGTTCATAAGTACCCATGTCTTATGTACAGTATGTTTAAAGTTATGAAGCTGAGGCGGTTGTATTGTGTTATTGGTCACGGATGAACTGATATTAAAATAACCGGCCAATTGTGAGTAGGGGTCCCGTACCATTATCTATAAAAACGAAAAAATCAATAACGTTTGTTGTATGGGGGCTTCCATACAACAGACGTTATTTATTTTCTCTTTTCCCTTAAATATTTATTTTATTATGTTTTTTAGTACCTAATTGGAATGATTTTCATCAAACATAGCTAAGAACACTCCCGACTAATTTACCTTCCAAACAAGAAAAAACAAAATCAAAATCGGTTCATCCTTTCGGAAGCTACGATGCCCCGACACGTCAAACTTATAACACCCCGTCGTTTTTGCGTCAGTGGTTAAAAATACGTATCATTTTTAAATTAAGTTATTTTTATGACTAACTAAACGGTTAAACTCAAAATCCAGGTAACATTATGTAGTGTTGCCACTCGTGTTACGCGCTCGCTTTGATGTCTCGAGTAGCTGAGCAACCGCGTAGTGATGTGCTGCGGATATGCGGACACTTTGCGGTTACGCGCGGATATTACGACTTGTGGTTAGCGTGGTTGCATTTGCATACCGAAATAGTTTTAAACGGCGATTACGGCTATTAAAATGTTTTTATGTTTTTTGTAAGTTTATCTTGGATATCACTGACATCGGTGAAGGAAAACATCGTGAGAAAACTTGAACTAAATAGGTGTGCTAGAGTATAAGGCACAGAAATATACATGACACTATACTACTACTATACTGACCAGGATCTAAGACGTATGAACAGCGTTCTACCTTTGGTTGTTGATGCCGAACAATACCGTTGTTGACACGCTGTTAGTAACACTGCAACTAGGAAAACCGATCTTAATGCAACAAAATAAAGGTCTTGTTGTCAATGTCAGGGACGGTAGAGTAAGCAATAACTCTGGGGCAGACAGAGGACGTTGGGTTATCAATGCTTTGAATTTGACTTTGAAATAAAACCATTTAAAATATCAAACTGCCTTAAAATACAGTCAAATTGAAAACATTATTTTGTAAGATAACTTTGAAAGCCTTTTCATATTTTCGTATTTATTTTAAATAATGTTAAAACTGTATTTTTTGACGCAGCTCCTCAACAAAGGCTAGCTAGGCACATAAAGAGAAAACATATTATAAAAAACATTGGTTTATTTTTTATGGATTTTATTGAAGCTAGGTATTCTGTGAAAAAAAATATGATGCTGAAGCCCCGGATACACTAGGGAACATTTTGTCCCGCAACATGACGCGCAACACTCAATCTACGTGACGCTGCAACGTTGCACGTTGTCCCGCAACATGCCCCGCAACATTGTACGTGACGCGGGGCATGTTGCTTGCTCCCATTTCTATAAACACTGACTAGTGTAGCCAGCAAAATGTTCCATGACAATTGTCGCGGGACAGCGGGACAGGCAGTAAAGCCTGGGATACATTAGGGGGCAAATGAAGAAACATGTTGCGGAACATGTCCCTCAACAACTACGTGAAATGTCCCGCGACAATTGGAACCTTTTGCTGGCTACACTAGTCAGTGTTTATAGAAATGTCGTCGTGCGCTCGCTCTCAAGGCAAGAGCAAGCAACATGCCCCGCGTCACGTACAATGTTGCGGGGCATGTTGCGGGACAATGTGCAACGTTGCAGCGTCACGTAGATTGAGTGTTGCGCGTCATGTTGCGGGACAAAATGTTCCCTAATGTATCCGGGGCTTTTAAACAGGAGTTTGTTGCTTGTGGAAAGTTTACCAACACTGGTACAACATTAAGTAGGATTAAGTAAACCAAAATAATTTATGATAAAATTAGTTTGTTATTTACACGTACGCACGCTCATTAAATTAGTTTCAACTCTATCACAATTATAGTAAAATTCAAACTCAATTATTTATTTATTTATTTATCTGATGGAAAACCAACAGCTATACATAAGATGGTTACAGAAATTGAGTAAGTTACATTAAGCCAATTACAGGTTCTCACGGGTAGAAATATAATAGTTATATATAGAAATCTTAAGGATCACTAACAACAAAGCACAACAGTCCAAAAAATTTAGATGGAATAAAGTCATAAACTAAAACGAACAAAAGTACAATAGTACACACTAACTACTTATGACTATGAAAACAGGAAACAGGAACACACAGCCGGAAATATAAAAATTTATATAGTGATCTGAGGAGTCACTAGCAGCAAAGGAAAAGGAAAATAATTCAAAACTTAAATAATAAAATCAAAGACGCCAAAGAACAACAGTACACACTAATCACTTTTGAAGAAATCAAGGTTTAGCTGATTTCGCGCTGATAAGCCTTTGGTGGTAAACACGTCAAACGAGAACTTTTTACACAATATATTAAGGTCCCTACTCGCTCGCACTAAATAAGAATTTTGTCTGTATTTAGATGAAGAAAAGGGGATGGAGACAGGTGGGTTAAATCTAAGTGACCTCTGGGGAACGTTGAAATTCAGTTTTAGCAGAAGATCAGGACAGTCAATCTCGTTCCCTATGATTTTTAGAAGATATGTGCAATCCGCCACTCTGCGGCGATTTACAAGTGGTTGTAGGTGGAATTTCTTGCAGAGATCTAAGTAGTTGTCAGATTTATATTGAATACGGAGGCGAAAACATAGAAAACGAATGAACCTTTTTTGAATATTTTCAATGCGTTCTATATATTTATTATAAAATGGGTTCCAAATTTGTGACGCATATTCGAGGTGACTCCGCACAAATGAACAGTACAAAATTTTTAGAGTTTTGGCTTTCTTAAAACACCCTGCAATTCTCATAATAAAGCCAAGTGATTTCGATGCTTTAGCCACTATATGCTCAACGTGTACGTTAAATAGAAGCTTAGAATCGTGGTAGACACCTAAATCACGCACTCCATCGCATCGCTGTAATAGTTGCCCTTTAAGCGAATAAATAGTAGGGATTGGCACGCGTTTTCTGGTAAAAGAGATTACGGAGCATTTAGTGGGGTTTAGGTCAAGTTTATTAACCCGGCAGTAATCATCCAAGCGTGCCAGGTCAGATTGAAGAGCATGCATGTCATCCAGTGAAGATATTGATGAAAATATCTTCATGTCATCAGCAAAGCAGAGCAACTTTGAATTATGGAAACACGAGTCGATGTCATTTACATAAATAATAAAAAGTAACGGACCCATCAGTGAACCCTGGGGAACACCACTGGGAGCCGAAACCCAGCTTGAGATGTAATTACTAACAACGACAGCTTGGGACCTGTTTTCTAAATATGAGGAAAACCAGCGGAGTAAGTCGCCTCTTATGCCGTTGCTAAGGAGCTTCGTTATAAGGATTCCATGATCAATTCTATCAAAAGCTTTGCTGTAGTCCGTGTAAACGACATCAACCTGTGCCCCATTATCCATCCTTTCCGTTAGAAAGTCAAAGTCCGTTAGTTAGCAAAATGTTCTCCAGTTTTAATGAACTAACAGTTGCTTAATACTTAGCTACGCGCTTAATTGAATTCTAAGCTACCTATACATATATTGGTAATGTTATTGAACAAAAATAGATCCTATTTGTTAACGCTTAGTAATCAAAATTCTTGAGAAATGAATGTGTAATTCGTTTTAGCGACTATAAGTCACTCAATTAAGTGGTTTAGCCAGATAATGGAGTCCTCGCCTGCGAGAAATAAATATTTAAGAACTGTCCAGTGCACATTTCGCCTCTTGTGTATCACGCTACGAGCGCCCGCCGCTCGCACCTCTCCGGTCCCTGTTCTCGTCCTACCCCCGCACCCCTGTACCTCGCAGGCGAGGACTCAAGCGGTTTAGCTATAGTCCCTGAACTAATTAAGTACACATTAATTTCTCAAGAATTTCGACTGCTAAGTGTTAACAAATAGGATTTATATTCGTTTAATAACAATACCATTATATGTTTCAATTTAATAAGGAAAAAAAGTCAGTACTAGTAAATCATGATGTAAGTACTTTTCCAAAACGTCACACGTTAATAAAGTACCGTTAACAAAACTAATTATAATAAATTTTAATTAAAATAACCAACTAAAATGCTTCGTAATTATTAAATTTCTCTTAATTGTACTCAATTACATACAATCATATATTTTGTCCTAATTTCAGCGGGACAATTCAATATTTTGCGACAAGTTATAGTAAAAAGCACTCTATGTTGATGAAAAATAAGGTGGATTTTAGTTTGTAGTGTGAAATTAAACGAAATAATTATTCTTTCGCATTGGCAGCGATTAAGGGATGATAGGGAGTGGTGCCAGTGACAGCGATAGCTTTAAATACTAATTATGGTTTTAATTACTTAGAAACTTGTTTTTATAGTTTTTACCCGACTACGGCAAAGCCAAAAGGAGGGTTATGATTTTGACCGGTATGTATTGTATGTTTGTTTGTTCCCTCGTAACTTCTAAACTACTTATCATTACATGACAAATGAGGTGTCGTTAGAAGCGTCTCAGTTGTCCGCAGGTTATAGGGTAGGTGACGTGTCACCAAATCCAATATGGCGCCCTCTAGGGGATGTGAAGTCGTTACCGAAAAAAAATATATTTTTGCACAGTATCGACATGGGTATCAAATTAAAGGGCTTGATGAGCACATTTGAAATATATATACATTATATAGCTTTTACTAGCTACTTTGCCTGTTTTTAACAGTGTCAACATGGGTATCAAATGAAAAGGCTTAATGAGTACATTTGAAATTCACTCGCTACTTTGCTTTTATAATTTTAACAAATAATTAAATAGAGTTATTCCTTCAAATAATATAACCCCCAAAATAGTGTAAATAAAAAATAAGTTAAAAATAACTAAAACCCGACTACGACAAAATCGCGCACTGAAAAGTATAAAACAAGAACAATATTCATTTGACCGATATTTTCGAAATTTTTAAGTAATAGCCGTGGTCGTGTGCCACCTGCGGTTGTTTCACACAATCTTAATTGGCTAGGTGGCATACGACCACGGCTATTACTTAAAAATTTCGAAAATATCGGTCAAATGAATATTGTTCTTGTTTTATACTTTTCAGTGCGCGATTTTGTCGTAGTCGGGTTTTAGTTATTTTTAACTTATTTTTACGCTATAAGCATAATGTACGTAAACACACATTTTGCCAGTTGTTTATTAGGGGGTAATAAAGTTTATAGTCATTTGCCAAGCACAAATGCAGACTTAGCGTAGTTACTGAGAAACTCCTATAAATAGCACGGCACGGTTGGCATAGTGACGATTGGCTGCTGCACCAGAATAACACATCCGCAACATGCAGTTGCGGATTCGACTCCTGCACGGAACAACTATTTGTATGGCCTACAGATAGTTGTTCCGGGTCTGGCTGTTTGTGTATGTGAGTTTGTATGTATGTAAACGTACCAACGATACAGGAGAAATTCTTAATGTGGGGCAAAGTTTAAAAAATAAACCCACATACCCCAATTATACTTTTGCCGCGTCCTAGGCACTAAACCCGGGACCCCATGCTAGGCAGCCACGTATAACTTATTGCAGGCACAAGTACAAGCACCCGCTGTCAGTCGCACCGCGCCCTATAAGCTCCAAATCGCGTGTCAGATCGCATTAAGTAACGTCTTATCGACACTTCATAAGTCAGCGCGCTCGCGACGGCCCGAGTGAGAGGCTATAGCTTCAGCGATACGTACTACTACACGGTACCGTCCACCTGCGGGCTCTATGATGGAGAAAGCAGTAATATTGGAGCTATTGGTAAAGGAATTCGTACTAGGAAAATCTCTTTCTTTATAAAGTGAAGACTTCTTTAGCAGCTTTGAGCGATTTTTGGGAAGGGCAAGTCTTATTGGCTCGCGTCACTAACATGATCATGTCACCATTTTACTGACGTGTTATTGTGATGTTAAGTTTTCACTTCTGTCGGCAGTTTCTATTTTTTTTTTATAAGATGGGTTTGCTTTCGACTCTAGTCTGTGACTGCATTTAATTACTTAGAACCCCCTCTCCCCCCTCAAAAAATCCTTAATCCTTGAAATGGCACCCGGTCTTCGGGGATACGACTAAAAACTACCCGGTAGTCACAGTATCCGCATATTAGGAGGGTTCCGTGTCCTTTTTAAAAGACCGCATGGGAACCCTCCCTGTAAAAGATTAGCCTGTTAGGATACATCCCCGGGGGTGAGGAAATATTCCTGCCATACTAATTCAGCTGACAAACAGCCTTGCTGTGTTCTGGTTGGTAGGATATCCCGCGCGGATCATGCGTAATGCGAACACCGGGCTCCCGACTTATGGTAGCAGGAGGTACCGTTAACTTACCACCAAACTTACATAAACACCAAATCATTAGCAGAAGACTATACTGTGCTTTAAGTAAGTGTGCTTTAACTATTATACATATACTTGTTTCATCAAAACTAACGTAATTTATTTCTTGTTTCAGGTACGTCAGATAAATGCATAAAGGGCGTAACAAGTACATTCGATATAAATACAATAATAAAATACAATACGGGGTTTGGTCAAGTAAGGACTTTATTAGGCGATTAACACACGGCACCGCGCACCGCAGCGGTTGGCGGTGAAGCGGATCTCATGTCGCTTTGGCCTCTAAGAAATCCGTTGATGCCTATTAGATTTGGTCTCGTAGCCATAAACCATAGAGCAACACGGGCCACCTGACCCATAAACAGGTAAAACAAGCAAATAATTACAATCATTCAGGTACAGTCAACAAAACAAGAAAGGTATGCAGGTTGAAGTTTTCTTGGAAACTGATGGATGTCTTCGATTGAAACTTAGCTTAATTAATGAACTGTGTATTATTTATTTTTTAAATTAAATTAAACTTGAAAACATCCAGCATTCCAGCGGTTTCTAAAACAAACTTCAACTTTATCTGATGACCTTGCATGCCTATCTCTTATGTTGACTGTACCTAGCCTCGTGGACACTGGACATTATATTATGTAGGTCGTTATAATTAGTAATGAGTAGGATGTAAGATAATAGTCTATTGTTGCCTATAGAGTTATTTGTTGAGGAGTGTGTGCTCGCAGGTGCGCTGTTCTATCAAAAGGATTTTCCTCTAATACCACTGCCCACTGCCCACCTGTCAATTGTTTATACTTAACACTTCACTACAAAGCAGTAATGTGACGTATGTCATAATTGTTTCTTTGCTGAAAAAGGGATGGTGCTATCGGCTATGTATAGCTCCGTCTCTAACTCGCACTGGAGTAATGATTACATTAATATTTTATAATACGGCCTCAAGGAAATATAGAAGACAATAGTGTCTCAAATGTTTACTAGGTTATAGAAACTTTCTATTTGGTTTTTTTTTTTTACTATGGGATTGCGCAGGCTTACACACTGTTGCATTGTTGGTCGAGATGTTGAAAGTGGTCGTCTACAGTTCCAATATTTGTTAACATGTGAACACTATGTAACTTTAAATATATTTTCACCTTAAATTCTTAATTTGTAATATAAATTCTTTTTGCGTGTTATTATATAGTAGTTTTTATATAAGGTACATTGCATTCACATGTAATTACGTATGACTCTGTATACAAATAATAATATTGTAAAACATTGATTTTAAAAGAGTACGTATGGAGTTTCTTGCCCATTCTTCTCCATACAAAACTACCTTTTGGAAGGGGCAACTAGATTCAATTCTATTTTTTTCTTGTAATGACGTTCAAAAGTGCCTTAAAATGGCCTAATTGAAATAAATGATTTGACTTTGACTTTGAAACTAAATATCAAATCCGGTATCGGTATCGATATCCGTTACATTCGATGTTTTTTTGGATAAATGTCTTTGAACTCGACTATACAATTGATTTACCACCCCAAGTTTGAATATCGCTTGCATGTCTCATTTTGTTTACAGGGGACTTGTATTTATGATCTACCAAAAAAAGGCACAAAATGGCCACCGAATAGTACACGCTTTAACGTATTTCATACGAATGTAACCTAATTTAAATTAATAACTGATACTCAATCGAATCGATCGATCTCAATCGTGGGCGATCATATGCCCACGGTGTGACAGGTGTTTTCTATTAGAAGTTAAGGAAATAATTATGACTGTTAGAACCCTGTTGTCATTGAAGTTGTCAACTTAGTTTCAACATCAGTCATTGCATTTTATTTTTACTGGATTTTATCAAAAGTGTTATAGGAATTTCATAGTCAACTGAACAAAATCAGTTTTGTTCAATGTGTAACGTATGTAACTTTTACTTTTCCACGAGAATCCCTTTACTTTTACTGCTCATGTGGAGATACTGCGGGACTATGGGACGATTATGGTGTATCGTTGGAACGCGCCAATCTTAAAGTGAAATGACTTTGAAAATTGCGCGTCGCTTGCCTCAAGGAAATACGTGATGGGGCTATAAGGCTACGGAGCTTTGTGTAAAGGAAAATTGCCCCGAAATAAATTGTGACTTGGCTGAGTTTTTGGGAAATCTATGCTAAAATTATAAACGTCTCATCGAGCTTCATCTAACCGGCGCTTTTCTTTTGATCGCCGCTGTGGTGGCTTTCAGGAGTTGCAATGCAAACCCAGGCGGCAGGTTACTACTGAGAAATTCCAGGTTTAACCCAAAAACATTTCCCCAGTCTGGAGATCGGAACTAGGGCACCATGTTTAGCTGTCGCCCTTGCGACTACTCGACCAATGAGACAGCCAAGAGAAACCAGACAGTATATACCGTATTTTGAACTGCTAAAGTCTTAATTCCCATGCGTGAAAGGGATGGTGTTATCCTTCCTACATATCTCCATCTCTTTCTACATTCCCGCTCGCGTTTCCAAGGAGACCTGTACAGTATAATGAGGTGAATGTAATTCTGAACATGTGCCCGTTTTATTTGTTCTAACCGAAGTTTAGAGAAATCCTTGGAACTTGTTTTAATTACTTTACAAGGCTTTGTTTGGATTTAAATTATTCGCTTTTCTCGGAGGCGATAGGAGACGATGAAGAATATTTACAGTTGACATGACGGTGTTAGGCTTTTTTTACAACTTTTTAAATGGTCATGACGGCCGGCATGACCATTTAAAAAGTTGTAAGTCCACAGTAAAGCAAAGAGTATGGAAAAACCTAACCAGTAAAGGACTAAGTGCGGAAATAGACCTTTAAACAACTCTAAAGATAAGATGGTCGTGAATTCAAATTTAGAATAATAATACGGCACTAAAGTGATGGCCAGTATGTCGGCTTCAAAATCGCATAAAAACTTTTTCTTTATTCATCATTATTTTGATGATTCAAGCCTATCCAAATGGCTTCATTGAGGAATCCGGGAGAAATCTGAGTTTCTTTCAAGTACAAAAAAGTATATTTTTTTCAGAATGATAAAAGAAAGCTTTACCAATACTTATTACTTATGTTACACGATTTGAGGTAACAGACGCAGAAAAACGTGATAGTACCTCTACCTACATAAAAAAGTAACTAATACTATTTTTAAAATTCTTGTACAAAAATAAGACAAGTAAAACGAAAAAGCAAAGCAAAAACGTACCTTCTGCTTGGAATCAAATAAAAGAACTAAGTAGGTACTTTTATTTTTTTGAACGGAAGGTCAAAACACGACCTTATGTACATAGGTTTAAAGCGCGATATTCATAATCAAACCTACATTCAAATACTCAAAGGCACATGCCTACACAATCATAGGCGGGCTGCACACGAGTGTGTATGAGTAGCACAGACGCACGTAACCGCAGACGTAGGGGAGGCTCGCGCGGGGCCGCCCTGCCAGACGCTCGTAAATGATGCAATACCGTATTGTGAATGAAGTTACAATAGCCATTAGATTCTTGGTGCAGGAAATTGTTTCATATTGAGAGAGCTATTGGTTATAATATTCAGTAGGTGAAATAAAATAAAAATAAAAAAAAATAACCATCAGCCTATTACTGTCCCACTGCAGGGCAAAGGCCTCTTATCATACAGAGAAAGCATGAGTATTTATCACCACGCTTGCTCAAGGCGGATTGGCTACTCCAGAATTATAAAAAAATAACTTTAAAAAATATTCCTATGGAAATATATTATACTAGCTTCTGCTTGCGACTTCATCTGCGTGGATTTCAGAATTAAGCCAGTCTTAAATTATCCCTGAGTAACACAAAAACGGGATAAAAATTCAGTCTATAATCTATTTCTGTAAAAAATGTCATCCAGATCCGTTCAGTCGTTCTGGAGTTACAGATTTATATCTGTAACGCTTTTAAGGCTAAACTAATGAACCGATTTAAATGAAATTTGGTGCGGGATAACCTGGAACCACAACCCGGAAACAAAGACATAAAACTACTTTTTAATTCGTGACTTCGCTTTTGTCCGCGATAAACGACAATTAAGCGCAGGCCACACCGCCAGCTAGCGGACGGGCGGGCTAAGCGGGCGGGCGAAGCGAACGAAGGAAACTATACAAACTACGCGAAATATTGGCGAGCTAAACTATGGGGTTCACACCGAAAACTACGGACAGACGAGCGACGGATATTTCGTTAGCTTAGCTCGTTGGTTAGTCGGTAGCTCGCGGTGTGAACCGAAGTATGTAAAGAGGTGAAACGATGTTCGCCCGCCTAGCCCGCCCGCCCGCTAGCTGGCGGTGTGGCCTGCGCTTTACGTGGACGTAGTTAAGACAAAAACTAATTAAAAAACATTATGCAACACCAAAGAATCGAATACTTAGCAGTCGAGCTCAGCATTACTAAACCAATGACGCAGTTAAAGCAAATCCACCAAGAAATTACAGAAAAGAGGTTTGTAGGCTACAATTCCGCGCACATTTGTTCTTAAACTGAAGCCTGGCATACTAATTGTGTCGGAATTGTTGACTAACTTTGTTTATAGCAGTTCTTCAAGGCGACGTTGATAAGTTAGGAAAACAAATAAAACTTGAACATGAGCTGAATAATATTCAGCGGTTCCTAAGAGAATTGTGAATTTTAAACAACGTTCCATTATGTTGTTTTGTTGAGCAACGTTAGGCTGGGATTCATGAACAAAACATGTGGAATATTGTTGCAACAACATGTTTTGTGTTGTTTGCAACATGTAATGGTCACATGGTCGTAATAAGCAATATTTAACATGATAAGCCGAAAAATAAAATAAACTTATTTTCCATTAAAGCTGACTTGCTTTTGCCCGCGACTTCGTCCACGCAAGTGTCGGTTATCGCGGACGCAGACAAAGTCGCGGAATGAAAAGTAGCTTATGTTCTTTCTTGGGGATCAAACTTACCCTGTACCAAATTTTATCACAATCAGTTCAATGGTTTACTAATGAAAGTGTAACAGACAGAGTAATTTTCTGGTTAAGTTATTTGTCAGAAAACTGACTAACTACAAGCAAGCCTAGATATAAGTACCTTTATAATATAATTATGTCTATATGACTACACTATTTTTGAATGGAGCGCGCTGTCAGCAGTTATCTTAATAGAAAATACACAAGCATCGTGCCCGCTACGCCGTAGTCACGTAGCGCTACGACGCTACGCCGTAGCGTTATCATACTTTTATTTGCATTGAATTTCGTATGATATTTTTGTTGTTTTTAGAATATTACGGTTCTGTTTTTTCAGTATAAACGTATCTAGTCATGTTTCAGTGTGAGTCAAATGGGCAATTTTACGATGTTTCGACCGTTTGCTCATATTTATAGGGTTCAAAACTGACAATCTCCTTTATTCATTTCTTATTAAAAAAGAAAGTTTAAAAAAGGATGTAGTGACAAACATTGAAAAAAAGTATGTTTAAATGGTTCGATGTTGAGAGGATGAGTAAAAGATGGCAGATGTCAGCGCCAACGCAGAACGGGAACGCAATAGGGAGACCTACACTGACCTTATTGGTGAGGTTCTTCAGAAAGGTGCGCAGTACTCGTAACCGGCGGCGTGCTTGTATGAACGTGGACGAGGCGAAAGAAGTATGTAAGGATCGTAGCAGGTGGCGTTCTGTAGTTTCTGCCTGGGGAAAAAGGCGTGAGTTTATGTATGAATGTATGTAAAGTATAAAAAAATACTAAAATGTAGGTGTACTGATTATATATGTATTATACCTCTGCCTAACCCTACGGGGATTATAGGCGTGATGATGAAAAAATAGTCAGGGCTCCAGAGAGAGAAACCTAGCAATACTCTCTCTGTAGCCTGCGTAATTCACATGTCGACACCCTCGAGCTTATTATTATAATGAAATGTTATTTTAAATGTAATTCCATAATTAAATTAATTACCTTAACATCGACAAGTCATGACAATGACTCGCCTGGAAGCTATTACTTATTCCTGTGGATCACGCGCCAAGCCCCGGCGCAACGGTGACGTCATCCCTTGACAGCTGACAGCTGTCACCGTGACATAATTGAACTGACATAATGGTGGCGCAGGTTGACGGGTCTGTCTTGCAAGTTGGAGCTCAAGCGTTCGATGGGTTATGTGTGTATTTCTTTCCCCATTGGACTTGTGGACTGCTGAGCCCCACGCTCAGCTTTGGTTTGATTATGAAGCAAAAATATGCTCCAGCTTTTTCTATTGATTAATTGATAATGAACTAAAAAGTAACAGTATAAAGTAGAAAATTGCGTGATGATGTGCAAGCTAAAAAATATCCCGTGTCATTAAATCTTGCAGAGAATTTTCAACACTATTTATGTCAAAGTCAAAGTCAAAGTCAAAGTCAAAACATTTATTTCAATTAGACCATTTACAGGCACTTTTGAATTGTCAAGAAGTCAGTCAGTTAGTCCGAAAAATGAAGCTAGTTGCTCGTTCCAAAACGGAGGTAGGCCTCTATGGAGAAGAACGAGCAAGAAACTCCACGGCACTCTTTTAAATTAGGTTTTTACAAAATCCTGGTTACATTATTCTTGTTGATTCTACATGTGATCACAATGAAGATCAATATAAAACAGTAGTTAAAAATAAAGATGTAAGCCATAGCAGTTAAGAGATGACCAATCCCAACTGACAGCACCCGTTCACGAGCATGACGCATGGATCAGCACCACCTAGCTCAACCATTATGGAGGGAGCCAAATGATCCAACACATGCGCCACCATCAGCGAGACATTTGAGTGAGCATGACAAGCTCTCAACTGCCATGCTCATTAAGTCAAAACACATAGTAACTCAAAGATAAAAAGCTCCATGGTACTCACATTTACAAAATTGAAATAAATGATATTAAATTATACAATACTAACACTTTCGGTGTACTTATTGGTTATATGTCTGAGGTAAGTAAAAAAGAAAAAGTAATCGTACTGATAACGGTACAAGTTATTCAGATCGACAAAAAAAGAGGGTTAGAAACATCATTCTCTTAAAAACAATCCTATTTAGTGAGCCCGAGTGGCTGTGGAGCAGGACTAGCATTTAGCCAAGCATTTTTGTCCGTGATATAATCATCTAACTTATAATATGCTTGACTACATAGCGTGCGTTTAATGCATGTTTTAAATTTTCTCTCATTTAGTTGGAGAATATCCTGTGGTATTTTATTATAGCATTTAACACAGTACCCCATAAAAGAAGTTTTTACTTTTGACAATCTGAAACTTGGTTGATGTAATTTGTTCCTATTTCTAGTATTAAAATTATGTCTATCACTAATTTTATTAAAAAGATGAAGGTTTTTCCGAACATGCATAATGTTTTCATATATATATTGACAAGGTACCGTCATGATGTTAATTTTTTTAAACAATTCTCTTAGAGACTCGCATCTGCCAAGATTATAGATGGCTCTGACAGCCCTCTTTTGCAGAACAAAGATAGAATTAATATCTGCAGCCCGTCCCCAAAGCAAAATACCATAAGACATGATGCTATGAAAATAACTAAAATAGACTAGTCTAGCGGTATCCACGTCAGTTAATTGTCGAATTTTTCTGACAGCGTAAGCGGCTGAACTTAACCGCCCTGCAAGAGATGTTAAGTGGGGACCCCACTGCAGCTTTGAATCGAGCGTAATCCCCAGGAAAACTGTCTTCTCGACGAATTCTAGCAAGTCCTTGTTCAATATAACGTTACATTTACTACTTCTTACATTTGGTAAAGCGAATCTTATACATTTTGTTTTTTTCTCATTTAACACTAAATTATTAACAGTAAACCAATTGTGAACCTTAAGCATGGCGTTATTTACGTCGTCAAGGTGCTGTGCTTGTCTATTTACTCTAAAAATGAGTGAAGTATCATCAGCAAATAACACCATTTGTGGTTGGTTTTCTAGTAAATGAGGTAAATCATTGATATATACTAAAAAGAGGAACGGACCCAGTATTGAACCCTGCGGAACCCCCATCTTTACTTTTAAGCCTGATGAATTTACACCGTTTATTTGAACTTGCTGTAGTCTATCATTCAAATACGATTTTACTAAGCTAAGTGCTAGATCACCGAGACCGTAATGCTCAAGCTTTAGGAGCAGTGTTTCGTGATTCACGCAATCGAACGCTTTGGAGAGGTCGCAAAAAATGCCAACAGCATCCTGTGAGTCCTCCCATGCATTAAAGATATGCTTAATTAAAGTAACACCGGCGTCAGTAGTACAACGTCCTCTGGTGAAACCATACTGTTGATCGTGTAGGATGTTGTTACAGTTAAAATGATTGAGCATTTGATTGAGCATCACTTTTTCAAACACCTTGCTGAAAACCGGCAAAACCGAAACAGGTCTGTAATTATTGGTGTCCTTGCTATCTCCGGATTTGAAGAGCGGTATAACTTTGCTGTACTTCATTAAATCCGGGAATACCCCTTGGTCAACGCACAGATTAAATATTAAAGCTAAATAGGGTGCTATTGTCTCAATAATAGATTTACAAACATTAGTAGACATGCCCCACAGATCTTCGGTAGCCTTGATCTTAAGTTGTTTAAAAGCCTTCATAACGACCACAGGGTTAATATGTTTAAATTTAAATTCCTTTGGGCAGGCCGAAACATTCACTCTTAGTAAGTCAATAGCAAGTGAGGGTGAGGAATCTAACATTTCAGTAGTTTTAATTGGGATATTAGTAAAGAATTCTGCAAATTCCTGCGCAACATCGATATTACTGCTTATGACACCTTGGGAAGTCTCCAGAGTGTAATCAGTATTATGTCTCTTGTTCCTATTTGTTTCATTATTGATGATTTTCCAAACTGTTTTTATTTTATTTTCTGCTGATTTTACTTTGTTGCTAATGTACAAGGCTTTAGCTGCCTTACACGCATTTTTAAAAATTTTTGAATAAGTAGCAACATGCTTATTAAAAGTTTCAGTATTTATATAAGGCTTAAGGCCATACAGCTCAAAAAGTCTTTCTCTGCTTCTTCTGATACCTTTAGTCGCCCAGTCGCTAAATACAAACTTAGGGCAAATAGTTTTAGATTTTTTCTTAAAAATATTATTAAACTCTGTATGCACCACTGAACAGAATTCTTCATACAAAGTATTACCATTATTCATATTAAGACCCTGGACACATAACTTACTAATTAAAATGCTATTAAATTTATTTAAATTACCACATGTTATTGGTCTCGATTGTATCTGCACTTTTTGTAATGGTGTGTCGCACTCAAATGTGACGGTTAGTCCGCAGTGATCCGAAGGAAGATAATTTACTATATCTTTAGCTAAGTAGTCGCAACAACAAAACACATTATCAATACATGTAGCAGTAGTCGAAGTTACTCGTGTCGGTTCTTGAAACACATATGACAAATTGAATGATTTAAAGAGACTAATTAATCTACTGCTAATTGAATTATTTTCTAAAATATTAATATTAAAATCACCACAGATTATTACTGATTTATTACCAGTTGCAAGTTTAGTCAAAACATCTTCCATTATTGTCTCAAATATAGAATAATTCTGATAATTTGGGGGTCTGTAAACGCACACTATAACATGCTTATCTAGCTCAACACTGGACAATTCAATAATATGTTCAATTGATAGTTCAACTATGTCTTTACGGGGCTTAGATTTTATACTATTTTTAATTAAGATTAGTGAACCACCCCGCAGCATGGATTTCCGGTTAAAACAACTGCACACATTATAGTTCTCAAAATTAATTAACATTTCATAATCTTTTAACCAATGTTCAGTTAAACAAATAATGTCGAACATTGTTTTTTCTAAAAAAAGTTCAATTTCTAATTGTTTAGAAGAAAAACCTTGAATATTCTGATAAAACAATTTTAAGGAATGATGCTTATCCCCCTTTTTACAAGTTAATAAGTGATTGCTAGAAGATACCTTGTTGTTAATATGTTTGACTAAATTGTTACTGGTACCTTCTGTTGTCTTACTTGCTAGTTTAAATTATTATTTGTGTTTACCACCTTTACATTAGTAATATTACTAAATAATGAGGTGCTACTTGTTGGTGACTTCGACATACTAATTATGTCTGAGTTAATATTAAAAGCTAATAGCCAAGCTATCTGACGTCTAAAACTAATGGGCAGATACGCTGTATCCCTAGTCGATCTTAATTTTTCAACAAAACTGTTGGTGTCAAAAAATAAAAGCTTGTCACTATAGTGACTAACTAAGAAGTTAATGTGATTATTTAACCTATGTATAAAATTATTTTTCCTTTTTGAGAGGTTCTCAAAGTAAGGAAAAGCACACAATATTATTTTGTGACAATTAATTTTCAGAATTTCAGTAATCTTGTCAGTTATATCTTCTGTTGTAACATTCATGCTATTTCCTACTAATATAGTAATAATCGAGTTTGGATCATATTCCTTGCTTATTACTGTAGACATTATTTCATTGTAGGAAGTACCAGGCATACAATAATTTAGAGAAGAATGTCTCAGGTTGTTATTTAGTAACTTTCCTAGCCCTCTCCCTAAACTATCTGAGAACATAATGGGACAGGAAGAAACTTTATTACATGGGATAGAATTGCTGACTTTCTGCAAAACAATAGATGTACTATGTATACTATCTGGTGTCACTATTTCATTAGGGAGGTACTCCATGACACTTTCAGACTGAGACTGGTCTTCCGTTACCTCAGGCTGGACAGCCAGAAGATGAGATTCTGTCTGCAAGGTACAATTAATGGAGCTGAGAGGCAGCGGGTCCACTCTATCTGTATTCAAGTTACACATATCCACTAATTCATTTGTTGCAAGGATATGTTCTTTTATTTGTTTTTGAGATGTCTCATATTTTATTGAAAGAGAATGTAATGACTTTTCAAGCATCTCAATTTGTGACTGTAAGTGTTGAGTGTCTACCTCATAAATGTTTGTACTATCTTCTAATTTAATCTGGTAATTATCAAGTTTTTTAATCAGAAAAACACGTTCTTTCCTTAATTTAATATTGTTGGAATAGTGTTTTTGTTGTTTCTTAACACGTTCACTGCCGGGCCAAAAATGTTGAAGGTCAAACCTCCACAAGCGTCAGGCACATGTGCCTGACGTGGCAGTTAACGTGTTAAATTTATTGCATTTTTTAATAATTTTATTAAACTTTGCATATTTTTTTATTTTGTTATGACTCACTGTGTAGCTACTATTATTATATTTAACTAATGAATCTTCAGTGAGGTCTATTGTTATCAGGGAATTTGGATTGCAATTACTATTAATTAATTCATTGTATAAATGATCAGTTTCCTTAGCCTGTGAACATTCTTTTTCTTTCTGCAACCTGGTAATTCGCACATTTGCATGAACTAATTCCTCTTCTAAGTCCCTAACCTTACACAAAGCCTCCTCATACAAATTACTACAGTTGTTGAACCCATCGATGACCACCCGCAGTTTGTCCCGTTCATCGACAACATCCAGGAATTGTTGATGAAGGTCCACTAGCTCCCGCTTCAGGCTTGTATTTTTAGCAATTATGGACTTTACTTCTTCTTCACTTTCATCCCTCTCCTGTAGTAGTTGTTGGCATTGGGTGTTAGAAGCCTTAAGTTCTTCGAGGGCCGTTCTCAATTTCACTTCCATAACCTGAGCAGTTGCCTTACGGGTCATCACAGACATGGTTCCAGGGATAGTTACTGGAATGAGAATTGAAGAGACGGTGAGAACAAGGTAAATAGACAAAAGTAGGGAAGGAGTGTTAAATGATAGGAAAAATGAGAAAGTTAGTGTTTCTTTACGGAGAATGAGAGCTAAATGAGGTAGGTTGCTGATTGAAAGTCGACTTGTGTGTTTATTTCAAATGTAAAATTGCAATAATTCAAATAGACTTGATTTTACTTTTCCTTTGTGGGTAGGTTGTATCAATGCTAAAATTAATAATTTAAATTATCAATGCCACAATACAAGTAAGGGAAAATTCACTGTATTGTGGTTATAAAGTTATCCTAAAAACAAGTACTTAACGCTATTTCAATAGATCGCACTAAGTTTCGTCCCCTGTATGAAAACAAAGTGATGTAGACTCAGTGCAGTACCAAATCTATCAAAATAAATTATGCAGGGACTCAATGAGAGTGTGTTACAAAGTATGAATAACAATTGTGTGCTAATTTAAGGCTATTAAGAGATAAAATTAACAATACTCCCCCGTTCAAATCCGCAAGTTGACATCAGCTGTTCGAAATAGGTTACCGGTAGCGGTGGATAACCAAACACTGATTTTTACGTCGTTTATACACAGGAAAACAATAATCCCGATATTTTATGCAGTTATATTACTTATAGATATAAAAGAACACCTTAACTTTACTTAAATATTAATTAAAACTAATTTTAAAATACGGATCAAAAATTTTACATGTCACTTGGGCAGTGTTGCTAATTATCAAAATTATGATGCAGTTCAGTTCATTATTAAGTGATAAATAAAACTGCTAGAGCATATTGCTTTTCTCTTTCTGCGGCTGCGTACTGAGTCAATTTTGTAAAAGATATTCAAGTATATTCAGGAATGTTGAATAGCGGTTTTGATACTAAATTACCAACAAATTACGATTACTTTGTAAGAAGGCAAAAATTAAATATAAACCAATAAGCGAGCTGAGTTTATGTGTCTGTAGAACTACCAGTCCAATTGGAAAAAGTATTGACGACATCACGCTACGACCCAACGGAGCTGAGCAGTAACCAAATATGTAACTTAACACGGGTGAACAAAACCACACAGACGAAGTAGTAGGAAGCAGGTAGTATTATATAAAACCTTAATCTTCACACGATGCGCTTCAAGTCCCGATCACAATTCATTACATTAGTTATGGTTGAACCGCGATCGGGTGGGACGCGGGTTCGATGACCGTGCGATGTATTTTATTTTTTGTTTATTTGGGTTCTGCGGTCGATGTGCGAGATCTGAGGAAACAAATGCAGCTGTTTTGATGTTGTTTGATCTCAAATATTTTGATCGGTTCTGTGAATAGTTGGAAAATATATTTCTGTTGACGCTACTGGGCGGGTTGCAGACAAATTGATGAGCATAGCAGAAGAATCATCGACGCATAAACTTAACCATAAATTCTGTCAATTCATAAACGACTTTCTATGTTTATCTTGAACTAGCTTCTGCTCGTGACTTCGTAAGCGTATTTTTTCATTGGCATTAAGTTTCATCTTTGGTTACTGCTCACCTCCCGTAATGTTATAGCCTCATGACTTTGGCAAAAAAAAAATCCATCCGTCTGGTAGTTCCAGAGATAAGCGTGGTTAAACAAACAAACGAAAATATTAGTAGACATATTATTGACGACGGTGAAGGAAAACATCATGAGGCAAAATGGACTATAATTTATATAAGTCTGGAATTACTAATCCGCCTTGAGCAAGCGTGGTGATCGAAGCTCGTGCTTCTCTGTATGAAAAGAGGCCTTTGACAGGGCAAGGCCTCTATTATTCTGCAGGCAGTAATAGATCCCTCAGAGTTATAATTTTTAATTTTTAAGCGTCTGGCTGATGTTATGGCCCTATATGTATGGGAACTTTGTGCAAAAACGGATAATGGTTTATATCATTATATCCTGTAACGCACATTTAAATATCAGCCGTCACACTTGAACGAAAGTGAGTAACGTACCTTTTATACGTAATACCTGAAAAATTGCCTAGTATTGATAACATATTTTTGTATTTATTCGCAAAATTTCAGTCATGGTAAAATAACTTAGGTATGTAGAATTCTAGTAGGTATATTAGACCATTTGGAATCTGCCTGTTTGTGTATGTATGTGTGATTCACATTCTCACACATAAATCTCCCAAAATGTGAGGTTAAGATTTGTATGTATGAGCGCACCCGCGAAACAAGAATAATACGAACGTTTCAAAAGAGCTCCACCCTCAATTTAGTACAACCACGCACGCAAGTGATTGTATGAAACATCTGCATTATGCTGACGCTGCTGTGCTCGACTGTACTGTCCCATTTCTTTAATTTACATAAATTGGCCAAATCTTCACCTTCAAACATTATTGACTTGCAACGTAAAATATACTGTATGTCTATAAAAATAAAACAAATTCTGCAATGGCTACCAAATCTTGTATTTATCTATCTAACCTGCATTGCCTCTCTCTCCTTTCCAACACACTCTTATAATATTCCGAGCAAACCTAATGGTTATGGCAATGAAGCACACATTTGCGCAACAATTTATTTGTTTGTCCCTCGAACCGGAGCGAATGCGTACGTGTTTCAAACAATGCATTTTGCGTTTTATGATAATAAAGTTAGAGTATTAATTTGAATGACAAAGGGTCGAGAATTTCGGGTGTAAGGGCATCGTCACGGCTATTAGGACGCGGTGTGGGTTGTTAGGCTTGCTATACAAGCACTACAGTTGTTAGCCGACCGGGTCGGCTCGTGTGGGCAGGGCTTTAGGCGGATAATTAGGGCTTTCAGTCTTCTTATTGTTAGTAGATCTGGGTAGGAATACAAGATACGTATGTGTATGTCACCAGAGTCCCACCCTCTACAATTCAATGTGTTTTAATAATATGGGGAGTAACAGGACTGAGCAAAAACTATTGACGAGAACAGACTTCTTTTTTGGTGTGAAAAAATCCTTGTTTTTTAACAACATGTAAGTAATGTAACTTATGCTGTTAGCTAATGGGTGGATATAATATGACAGGGGTCGTGGGGTATTTTTAGTTTAGTTAATATGTTTTCGTAAAAATACATAGAGCTGGAATTTATTTTGACCTTCAATATCTCAAGTTCAATGATTCTTTGTACAAACATCGTAAAACATTGATTTTAAAAGAATACGGAGTTTCTTGCCCATTCTTTTTCATACGAAACTGCCTTTTGCATTGGGCAACTAGATTCAACTCGAGTTTTTATTTGTATATGACGTTCAAAAGTGCCTGGTCTAATTGAAATAAATGATTTGATTTTGACTTTGACTTCGAACGGTCGAGGTTCCAACTTTTTGACTAAAACAAAAAAATCAAGTATCTTTTTACACTCGCCATTACTATTTAGCTTGGTAGCCTCATTTTGATTTGTACCCTTTTTCAATCCTGCTTACCCTCCATAACGTGCCGTAGTACCATCTAGTCAGTACTAACGGCACTATAAAACATAGCAACAATGGCTGCCGACTGCTAACTGCAGATTTATGTAAACTGCACACTTACACTGCAAAATATCTCTTTTGTCATGGTATTATGATCCTTAAAGCCTTGCAGCAAATTGTTTATCATATTCAACTGTTTTAAAGACTACCAGCTTTACACGGTGTGTGAAAAGTCATATCACATGACTGTTAAGTACGCATTCTGTTCATCAAACTCAGTACCTAACAAGTTTCTCATACCTCTATTACACCATCTACAGAAATATGAAGGCCATAACAAAAATCCACTAAACTGTACAAACCGAATCGTTTGTAAATTCTCCATAACATACATAATTGACACTATTGGCTGGAGGTCAGATATCCGGGGAATGCGTGTGCGCACAATAGAGCCAATCAGACGAAGGGTTAACAGACCATACGGTTGACCCACGCATTCGGTGTTACAGACAAATATGTAACCTTACTTGTTGAGCATATTTTAACAAATGAAGCTCGTTTGCCTTTGGAGGAAAGCTGCAAGTAGAATTTTCGAAAAGCATGCCGCTGTGAGAGTGTTAGCTGACCTGTCATCGCACGGAAAGCCTGTACAATACGAGCTCAGTATATGCGAGTTCGCAAAGCTGACGTTACAAGTGTTGTGTACTTAGAAAGAGTTTGCTCCTATAAATTGAATGTACTAATTGAATTGAACTAACTACCGCATTAGGAAACTGTAATGGTAGATGTAAGGTTGGTGGGTAAATAAATAAATAAATATTAGAACCGTCGTTATCAGTAAAAACTTTCATTCTCGGATCGTGGATCGTGGTCATCATGGATGCTATTTTAATTTGATTATTAATTCTCAAGTTTCTTCAGAACTTAGGAAAGTTGTTTAAAATTATAATACTCGTACAATAGGGCAAGCAGGGCGATTAATGTTCATGATCTCGACTTCTCTGTACGAGAAGAGGCCCCCTGCAGTCGGACAAAAGTAGACTGTTATTATTTATAGTACAGTAGCGGTCATAAGTGCAGTAGCATGCTAAGGTTTGAATTGCTGTGAACACGGGGTACAGGACATACCTACATCTGTGTGTATATAAGTAAGTGATGTCAAAGTTAACGTCAAAGTCAAATCATTTATTTATTTAATTAGGCCATTATATAAGGCACTTTTGAACGTAATAACACAGTACCTACGTACACCTCAAAATTCGCACACGACGTCGAAAGGTCGTAAGTTTAACCAAAGTGTCAATCGATTTGCTTTGTAGATTGCTACTCCACTTATGACCGCTACTGTACATAAAGCCACGTTTTCCAGATTGCCATTACTGACTCATAAACCTGTCATTCCTTACAGAACAGCTGTCAACATTATTATCGTAACCTCCACATGTCCACTTTTTAAATATTATACTTAGCTTTAGTTCAAAACATCCCGCATTCCGCACAATGTTGTGGCGTAGTATCCGCGTCGCATCCACTGCACGCTATAACAATGTTATGTGACACACAATGGACGGCCAATTGTCCGCCGCGCAGATGTGTGGCTGCGCAAGAGTGGAATAAGTAGGGTTGGCAAATAAATGTTTATTGTGTTGTGTGCAGCGACCGATATCCAGGTGGCAGAGAAACTTAATTACTTAGTAGCCAATGAGCTTCTCAATCGAGTAATGACTTCAGTGACAGTTATATCTCAGATCGGCTTGTCCCTTACTATCTTCCCCCAGCGACGCCCTCCTAAGCCGAGGTCCGTACCCCACTGGGGGTGCCTTTAGTGCTGGAATTATTAAGGAGCCAAAAACCTCCGTGAAAAATAAAAGAACTAGGGATGAAAAACAAATCAGGAAATCGAAATTGTCTGAGATACATTTTTAGTTTAATATACTATTGTTTGTTGCTTTAATTTCTGTTATATTTAAGCCGCATTCCTGCGCACTGTACAGTCACCCGCACGTTAAAACAACTTTGACTATATCTTTATTTAGTACCACTTAAATATGGGGTTTTCATGGAACATTGTTATTCCTGACGTGCGCTGACCGTACCTAGTCAAAGTGTTTGTGTTTGACAAAATGACGATGGAATATATTAACGTTTGGTTGACTGTACCTATTATTTATGCAGCATGTTTGTCCGATGAGCAGTGAGCCCTGCTGCGGGGTCGTGTGGCGGGGGCGGCGGGGGAGGTGCAAGCGCACCTGGCGCGCACGTGGGTACCGCGCATGCGTACTACAAAAGTATAGTGCAGAAGGCCTACTTACCTGGCGCGTTGAGTGTTTTGTTTGTTTATGTAATGAGCGCGCGGCTACTCCTGCACTGGTGTAGTGCGTACAAGGTCAATAGCTGAGTATAGAGCTCTGGCCTCTGGGTTCGATCCCGCTCATGTATGTGGCGATATGTTATGTACAAACTTGATATTTTAGAATTGTTTGACAAGCTTTACTGATGGTTTATAAAACCTTAGAAACCCCAGTTTAAAATCTAATAATTTATTTATTTATTTATTTATTTAATTAATTACAACGGCTTGCGCCAATGACAGTAATTAATAGACATAAAATTAAAACTAAGCATATTGCATTAACAGGAGCATATTTGAAAAAACTAATAACAAATCTGAGATAAAACTACTTAACAAATATTAACAATATCTTTAAAAGGAGAAAAAATATATATATAAAATCGACAAAATGGTAACAACATAAAATATAACTTATATAACTAACAAACATAGCTTTCACAGAATGTGAGACAATTAGAAATGATCACCCTGAGAGTGTCATTAAAGATGTCACATTCTGGGATTGTCTCCATTAACAAGTTTAAAGCACCATGCATGCGACACAACGGGGAGTGCTTGCGCGATACAGTGCGACAATGGGATATGGCGAACAGTCGATGTCTTCGAGTAGGCCTATGACGCAGGTAATTGTCAGGCACAAAAAGTGTACACAAAGTATTATGTAGCTCTGGGGAATCTACCATGCTCCTTAAGATTTTTATGGCTATTAGTAACTGATCTCTGGCTCTACGTACTGACAGGGAATTATAACCTAACATTCCCAGCAGAAAATGAGTAGGATACATAAATGGGTAATATCCGTAAATCTTTTTATATAAAAAACGCAAGAACGCTTTCTGAACCTTTTCAATCCCTAACACATATGTGGATTCGTGGGGATTCCAGACGGCTGCAGCAAATTCTAACTTACTCCTAACTAGACAGTTAAATAATAATTTGATGACATTAGGATTATTGAAATCACGGGCATTGCGCAGGACAAAACCTAGGCGCCTATAAGATTCTGAAGCTAGGGCAGACATGTGTGCATGGAATGTCAATCTGCAGTCAAATGTGACACCAAGATCTCTAATGGTTGACACGCGCTTTATATCAACACCTGCTAAGGTATAGGTGGCCTGCGTAGGTTGTAACTTACGGCTAAAGCTCATGACGTAACACTTATCAGCATTAAACATCATTTTATTGTCTACACTCCACTTATAAATTCGGTCGATGTCACTTTGAAGATGTTCAGGAGTTACATCCTTATTAATATTTTGTACCAATTTTAAATCGTCGGCATATAGGAGGCATTTGGCATATTTTACAACTTTAATGAGATCGTTAATCATAATGAGAAAGAGAAGGGGGCCTAAAACTGAACCCTGACTTACACCTGAGCGCGTATGATATGGCTTCGAAATAAAGGATCCATGGCTAACATACTGTTGTCTATTTGAAAGGTAGTTCGCAAAAAATTTTAGAAGTTTAGGAGTGAAACCCATGTTGGATAATTTATTTAATAGGATATCGTTATCTACAGTATCGAACGCCTTTTTAAAATCTAAATAAAGCACATCTACTTGTTGACCTTTATCCATGTAATAAGATATGTAGTCTACAAGGGACAATAAGTTAGTCTCTACAGATCGACCCGGTCGGAAGCCATGCTGCTCCTCACAAAGCCGCACATTTACCTGCGCGTATATTTCTTTGTGAGCGATATTCTCAAAAAGTTTTGCAGCACATGATAACACTGCGATAGGCCGATACTCTTCAACCAAGGTCTTATTGCTTGTTTTAGGTATCGGAGTGACTTTCGATATCTTCCACTGTTCTGGGTATATGCCGGTATTTAAAGCCAAGTTAAAAATATAAGAAAGTACAGGAGCAACAAACTCCTTGCATCCTTTTAAGATGTAAGGTGGGACTTTATCTGGACCCACAGAACTACGTGGTTTTAACTTATTTATTGCTGATTCTACCTGAGATAGGGTAAAATAGCTAATGTTGATATGTCCATCACATGACAAGGGAGAACTAGATATATTGTTGAAATCTAATATGGGACTATTTGGTAGGAACACACTAGCAAAATAATTTGCAAAGGCATCTGCGGCCTCACTTCCAGAAAAACTACGTTCTTTATAGGTCACGGTGGGCTCAAAGCCACCCTTAGTTCGAAGGCTACTAATATGATTCCAAAATGTTTTTGGATTTTTCCTAATGCCATTTTCAACGGTTACTATGTAGGCATTGTATGCTGACTCGATGCGTCTCTTAAGTTCTAACCGCATTGTGGAAAATGCCGTGTAGACATTCTGATCATTATTTCGTTTCCATTCTTTGTGGAGTTTAATTTTTTGATTTAAATCTTTAATAATGTCATGTGAAAACCAGACAGGATAGCGTTTCCTGTTTGAAACTTGTCTGCATTTTTTTGGTACGCAAAGATCAAAAATATTGTACAAAATTTTATAAAATTGAGTAGTCGCAGATTGCACGTCTGAAGCATTAAATACACAATCCCAATCCGCTGTAGACATCATCTCATATAAAAGAGAAAAGTTAGCTTTGTTAAAATTCCAATCAGAGGTTAAGTCAAAGTTGCTGGGTTTAATATTTTCGTTACAAGAATTTGAAAAAATGATAAGTTCAATATCCAAAGGAGGATGGTAGGAGTCCACATTAACAATGCCCCCGGCATCTGAAGTATTTACTTGCACCGCGCAACTAGATCGCTTTGCAAGGACAACATCTAATTTACCACCAAACATATTATAAACGTTATTGCTGTCAGACATAGAACAAAACGAGAGAAAATAAGTATAATAATTACATACATTTTTGGAAGCGCTATTTAAATTGATATCACCAATAATAAGTACGGTGCCTTTAAGGTCATTTATAAAAGTTTCAACCTTACAAAACCAATCAAAATATACAGAGTCAGTAGCACTAGGAGGTATGTACACTACACACACATAGACACTATTCTTCAAGTAGGTAAATTTTACCCAGAGATCTTCGCCATTAGTTGTTTCAAACTCATGTATTCGGGTAGGTGTGATACCTTGCTTAGACGCTAATAGGACACCACCGCCATAGCTGCGTCTGTCTCGGCGTGTGACACTCCATCCACTGAGGACTAACTCGGAATCCTCAACAGAAGAGTCTAGGAATGTCTCCGTGGCTGCCAAAAGGTCATGTTCCATGAGCGACAAATTAGTTCTCCACAAATTGAGTTTGGTCTTAATGCCGCGAACATTTTGATAAAAGATGTTAAGCAAGGTTTTTCTTTTGTAGACTGCCAACTGGTTAAATGGATCTGAATGCAGGGTGTTGAGGTGGTTAAAGAAAAAACTGCGAGTTTATCTGGTCTGGTTCTTTAGGTATTCCGTTTTGGTTCTGATTTTCTGAGGAGCAGTCAACCTCCTGGTGCAGAGTATTCAGGTTGTCCAGATCAAGAATTAGATCTAGCAAATCGGATACAACAATCGTTAAACCATATTTATTTAAGGAACCATAGTGTTTGGTGTATGTGCCACGGTCATAGGGTAGGTTAAGGTTTGAATCTAGGATGTGCGCGTATTTAAAGGAGTTCACATCTAAATAAAGAAGGTTGTAGAAATTTTCAATGCGACTGTTAAACATTATGTTAGCATTCTTCATATACTTAAAAGTAGGCAAGCAAATTATAAAGTTTGTATGGTTTAGGTTTAACAATTTTCCTCTGAGAAACATGACAAGCTCAATATAATTATGAGTTGCACGAAAATCTTCTTCGCCAATAAAAATAATGCAGTAGTCCGAATAAGTAAAACCTTTCACTTTTCCCTCAATTCCGTCCAAGGTTTGACGTAGGCCACATTTAGGTTTCCGATAATGACAGATTTCATAATGTATTGAACTAGCTGATTCGGTCATAGTATATAGTCGGTTAGAGGTTTCGCTGCTTATAAGGCAAATTTTCTGTTTACTGGACCGATATTCTGTTGATTGCATTGTTTTCCCTCGCGTGTCTCGATCTATGTTATTATGTAGAATAGTTTTATTGGCATTCGAAGATAGAGAGTGGTCCTTTTCTACAATGTTAATGGTCTGCGTTTCTTTTGAATTTTGATTTTTCATGGACTTTTTTGAAGGTGTATTAATTTTATTTTTATTTTTCCCTGGACTGTTGACAAGGTTTTTGTAAATCTCATTCTTCTTTTTATAATCTTCGTTACTTTTTCTTAAATTACTATTTTCTAACGACAGCAGTTCTATTTCCTCATGCGCACTCCTCAGTTGAGACGCTAGACTAGCAATCTCTTCTTCTAATATATTTATTTGATGAACATCTTCGTCATCGGAAATATCGGGCAAACTATTAGTCGTACAGTTCAAAGCTTGCGATATATTGTCGCTACTTTCATCGTTGTTTGGTTCCGACCGTGTACGTGTGCGTCGGAACGTTATATTCTCCAAGAAATTCATCTTGAGAACGATATAAAACGTTCAAAAATAATCACTTCTAGTGGGATTTGAACCCGAGCTCCTTAGCCACATATGTAACGAGGTAGATCGTCACGCCACACGACCAGGTGATGATATGATTAAGTGGTTGAAATTGGCATTCTTAGTAAGCTTAAGTTAAGCAATATGCGTATTTGCCAATAGATGTCTCTGTGTTCAATTTTAATCATTTATTACCTGGACACACTGTTTAAAAGATGGCAACAATATATGTCAGTGTTGCGATAATTATGACACAAGATGGCGTTGTAGTCACCCAGTTTCAAATAAAAAACGAAACTTGACGTGGGATATTTTGAAAGTCACTATGTAAGAGTAATATAGGAAAGTATATCAAAGTTTTAATAATGTGTAGTCCACAAATTGAGTTCACAGTATTGAGTCAGGAAGTCACTGTATGTTCATAATCACTTAAAATCCATTTTCACATAATATTGCAAGTCACTGTTTGGATGAAATTTACTCACTGTTATTTTGTATAAACGTGCACAATGATCGTCGATAACACTGTCACAGTCAGTTTAGGTGTTAAACTTCACTTTAATGCACATTTCATAGTCCATAGTTTAGATAAACTATTATTTTTAAATATTGTAGCAGGAGCACAATCGAAAGTAATGTTTACGTACTGGCGCCCTCTGGTGTCTCGATAATAGTTTGCCTAGCCTGGGTATCGACACTACTATCACATTAGCATATCAAAAATAGGACAAAATAACGAAAGTAAATCTCCATTGAGCCTCAGCCTCACTCTCCCTCTCTCCCATCTGTTTCCTCCCATACCGGGCTGCTCGGACACATCTCACACATCCGTGCATTAGGCCGCGTACACACTGCCAGACTGTCGGTGTCGGGTGTCGGACGCCGGCCGGTGATGGATGCTGTCGCACGTGCGCTCGACGCAACGAATAGATAGGACAGAAGGTTCACAGCAGGCTCGTGGTTAAATCCAAGGTTAACCTATCTAGTCAGTGGGAGTCGGTCAGACCCCTCCATCCGCCCCAAGAGGGGTCATCCATGAGGATTTTACAATGAGGAAATGAAAAGAAATAAAGGCTTGTCGGGGTAACCATACTATGCCTACCTATTATTACCTTTCATGCCTCGGAAAGCACATACAAGCTTAAATCCCAACTGGCACTTATAGAACTTCGACAATCGTTACTGATAGTCAGAAACCCGGAAGTCTGACTACCAGTCTTATCAAGGGGGATACCCCTGACCACCACCGACATGGTAGTGTTAACCAGTAGCTGGGTTGTGGAAGTGAGAGAGGCAATCTCTTCTTGTAAAATATTGACATTCGGCTGCATCCGTTTAGACAAGAAATAAAGCTAGACAGATGAATGATATCAATAAGATTGGTTTGTGTCCGTGGCGATATCTCATTTCTCATGTCTCAAACTATGTCGACAGACTCCTACACTCTCTCTTTTTTTTTTTTTTGATGGCAATTTACATCATGAATCATCAAATGACTTCTTTCTTGCTCTCTGGGCGGAGCGGAAGGAGTGTCAAGCTCTTGCTGACTAAAACAATCCGTGCTCCTCCTAATGCTGTTTGAGTTTCAGGACCGTTTCAGGGCCCTAGCGAGTTCGACATATTGTAGTGCGCAGCAGAACTTCTGTGTTGCTGTGGCAGTGTAGCCTCGTCTTTACCGGGACTCAATAGTGGTATTTTTGTCTTAAAGTCTTTTGTTTTTGAAGTTATGTCTTTGTGGAGTTATCTGGAATTTGAATATATTACGTGCTGCATACTGAGAATTTGTTTGTTTTAATTTTGTAGGAACGGTTTCTTACTTCAAAGTTATTAAACACAAGTGTTTCAAATTCTTAAATCCCATATACTGAGTAACCAAAAAATACCTAATTTAAGTTAAAAAAAAATGAATTTTGTGTATACTTACACTAATTTATTTTATCTTAAAATGGGAGCAGTAATTTCATCTTACTAATAGCAGTAGCAGCATCTTACTAATGTAAAAAATGTAAAAGTTTCGATAGATGTATGTTTGTTCAATCACGCAAGAACGGCTTAACGGATTTTGGATATAATTCGGCATAGAGATGATTATGATCTGGAATAGATAATTCCCCGGAAAAATGTTACGGTTACCGTGGGATAATATATAAACTTTGACGTGGACGAAGTTGTGAAGGAGAAGCTAGTATAAAAAAAAATAAATAAAAAAAAATAGTTTATTTCTTTAACTTTGCACATACAATACATTTTAGTTACCGGAACTGCCCAGGAAGCATGTAATAATGCTTGTGTTGGGTCGTCCCGCTCCTCCTTAAGACTAATATAATAACGGTGGTACGATGGTGCCTTAAAAAGAAGTTAAACTATTTTAGATTACTGTATTAAAAGAAAGAAAGTACAAATTTATTGAAAGATAACTAAAAGAAAAGATACTGGTTTGGCTTACTGTATTTGTTTATGTGAGTGTATGTGTATATGTGTGTGTGGGGGTGTGTTTGTTTGTATGTGTGTGTCATATAGTTGTGTGAATTATGCTCTTATTCGGTGTTAACCACCCCTACGATGTTATAACAATATGAGATTGGTAAGTGACATTAGAAGTTATGAATATTATTCTAACGGTCGAATTTAAATAATAAGCTCTCTGTATCATTATACCCAAGCGGCTCAAGTTCTTGGACAATTATTTGTTTACATTTATGGAGTTGCAGATTATATATGGTATATTTATTGTGAAGTTTATTGTAAAGGTAGGCAGAGTGTGCAAGAGATTGACGCCTGGCAAATAGTGTTTTACAGGGAGGAGCAGAGGCTACATTACATTTTCTTCTACCTGTTTGGGCTTTATGTACGTAAGGTAAGGTTTTATGTAGTTTAAGTACTGAATTAACAATGTATAGTTTTCTTAGTGACAATATTTTATGACTTAGATATAATTCGTCTGTAGGAAATCTAAAGGGCTTAAAAAACATAGTCTTTATCAAGCATCTCTGGGCTCTTTCTGCTTCGAGGAATTTAATTTTAGTAGCACCGCCCCAGATAGAGATACAGTAACACATAACAGATTGTGCCAATGCAATGTAGATACGCTTTAGGAGGTCTTGGGAGGTGACATGTCTCAGCTTTTTAAAAACCCATATGAGTTTACGGATCCTATCATTTACAGCTTCGATTTGAGGGTGCCAAGAAAGTCGGTGGTCCAGTATTACTCCAAGGTATTTAGTGGATTTGACACATTCAATCTCCTCGCAACCACAATGCTTAGTATTAGTAAAGTCACAAGTATGAATACTTAATTTTAAGTTTGGGGGAGGAAGTGTGCGCTTATTTATTGCAAAGCAAATGTAGTTTGTTTTGGCGATATTTAGGGTAAGAAGAGCTGATTTAAGCCAGTTTGCAACCTTATGAAGACCATGCGCAGCAGCTTCGAAGACGGAGTTCCAGGAAGCACCATTAAACACAATGGCAGTGTCATCTGCATATGAGAACACTTGCCCGCTGTCTATCTTGAGATTCGTTAATTCGTTTAGGTATATTAGGAATAACGTGGGCCCTAAGACGCTTCCCTGGGGCACGCCGTATTCAATTTTAGTGTCTGAACTAATGAAACTGACAATTTTAACGCTTTGGGTACGGTCTTTTAGGTAGTCAGTTAGTAGTTTTAGTGGCATACCCCTAATGCCCACATGCTCCATCTTTTTTACCAGGGTGGGGACAGATACAGTATCGAACGCTTTTTTCAAGTCTAAGAAGACCGTGAGACATTTTGCTCCACGGTCTATATACTGCGTCACCAAGGAGGTCAGTCCTGATATGGCATCTTCTGTGGATTTTGCTTTTCTAAACCCGAATTGTGATTTAGATAGAATGTTATATTTTTCGAGATAGGTAATTAGGCGTGAGTTGATAAGCCTTTCAATAATTTTTGAGATAACGGTCAACACTGAGATCGGTCGATAATTATTAATATCTCTTTTATCACCACCCTTGTAGACCGGTGTCACGATGGATTTTTTAAGCAAGATCGGGAATATACCTTTCCGGAAGCAGAGGTTGGCAAGATGGCTGATAGTGGGAGCAACGAGTGGTTTGACCAATTTCACGAACCCAGTCGGGATACCGTCCCAACCGGGAGCACTGTCAGCTTTCAAGTTAGATATAACACAGTCTACCTCCCATGGGTCAGTCTCCAGAAGAACAAATGAAGACTGTTGTGTTTTTGGAGCAGGTACTGGGCCATCAATCGGATGCGAAGGCCCGTCGTGGATGCTTTCTGCAAGGCGCTTACCGACACTGGCGAAATAACCATTCACACAGTTAACTGACTCTGTAGGAGAACTACGAGTACTAAGCAATTCAGAACTTCCTATTTTAGATGTGTTAAGATGCGTTATTTGCTTAATAGACTTCCATAGATCTTTAGAGCTTTTAATATTAGTTTTTAGTAGTTCAGATTCATATTTGTGTTTTAGTTTTTTAATTAATTTGCTACAATAATTACGGTACCTAGTAAATGTAATTTTTAATGTATCGTTAGTATATAACGAACGTAACGTCTATTTCGAGTAAATAGTTTAAAGAACCAAGATAGTAACACAGGATGAATGAATATACCTATTCATCATTTTTGAAGCAAGCCATACCTATGTAAATGTTTCTTTCGTTACCGCTCTAAAACTGCTGTTTGTTATTCCAATAAAATAAAATAAAACGTACACTATAATATTACATAACAATAAGTTTGCGTGCTATGTATTCCTAGCAAAACATGTAGCACTATATTTTTTTTTTATATAACACCTGTAATAAGTACCATGTTATAAAGCAAATAAATAAATATTTTTTAAATTATTATTATTATAAAAGTTAAGTAAGAAAAGAAACTCAATATAAGTTAAACCAGCCACCATTTATCTACAACGTTCCCAGCTCCGTTGAACTCCTCAATCTGCATACAAATAGTGGTGGGCACACGTTACACTCTCCGCACGGGGGCAGGCGCTGCGCATCATCGATTTTGGCACTCCACTTCTCAGTTCTCGCGAAATTTTGTAAGATCTTGTACTGTTAGCGAAAGAGATTAGTGCGCAGGGTTTAGCTACCCTACTAAACAATCTGGGAGATATTTTTTTGAGCGGATTTTTGATTAAGGGCTGATTTTCAATAGTCAAATAACTTTATCGAAAGAATAAATATGACAGTTTGACTGTTGACATATTTTCTTTACAAAAGCCGTCAAACCGCCATATTTATCCCTCCGTTAAGAGTTATCTGACGATTGAAAAATTTGCCCTTACGGCGCGTACACATTATAGAACGTCCGATTTACAGGTCCGTTTAAACGTATAATTATGTTATTAGCGGATGTAGTTGTATGAGCGAGTTCACACAGAATACAGTGTTCCGGATCCAGTAAAAATACCGATCCGACATCCAGTAGCGACGAATCAGTTAAAATCGGTCCTGTAAAAGCTGTGTGAATATTACCTCCAGTAGCGACGGATCAGTTAAAAAGGATCCTGTAAAATCGGACGTTCTATGTGTACGCGCCCTTACTTGAATAAGTCCTTTTATAACTATACTAGCTTTTGTCCGCGACTTTGTTCGCGTGTTTTTTTTTTACCCGCATCTTTGGTTGCTGCTCCGCGCCTGTGAATTATAGCATGATGTTATATAGCCCATAATATTCCTCAGTGATTTTTTCCAATCCGATTGGTAGTTTTGCAGATAAGTGCGTTTAAACAAACAGAAAACTCTTCAACTTTTGTATTAAGTATGGGTCAACTATGTTATAAAATCATGAGCATTACCAGTCGTTTAAATCCTATACGTACTATGTACGTAGTATGTCAATTCGCAAAATTATCTGTTTCCCCTAGCGCATGTGTTAAGTGGTCTAGTTTGAGACTTGTTGAACTGCTGAGTGCGTCTTATCTAATATTAAGCGAAAGGTCACTCACTAAACGCGCAATCTCGCAAACTACTTGACCTTTGAAACTGAAATTTGTAAGGTACGTAGTTAATAGTTTAGAAGACGTAAGCTAGGAACGGCTTTGACTAACTTCCAACTGGACGGAGTAGCAGTTAAAAGCTAGTATTTCATAGTATGTTTCAAAAGATTTTTTACACAATTAAGGCTGCATCGCTGGCTTTGTAGGGGCTTAGCAATCCATATTGCTCCACAACCAACACTAACAGAAAATAGGCATTCATGAGGACTGCAGAAGTGAAAACTCACAAAACAAAACGTCACCTTTGCATGTCGATGACGCGGTCTTGTTAGGACGTCGGTGACTCTGTCTAGTTAGCATATCGGTGACGCCATCACGGCTGTATGTCGGTGACGAGGTCAAGTTAGGAAAGAAATACAATTGCCAACACAATACTATGTTTTTTTTTAATTTTGAGCTTGTATACCAAACTCTTTGGTTGTCTGTACGTGGAACGTTTGATATATTGTGTTGTAAGTGTCGGTGCTATCGGGATTAAACAAGGAAGCCGACACTTTTGGCAACAAGTACTGTTTGTTTCAGTTATCGATATAGAATTTGCGAACTTTGTGTTGTTTGAGATCCTGTCAACATAAAAGTGTCTAAGATCAATTCGTGTTAGTCATATTTGTGCCAAAGTAGTAACCATTATGTTAACAACGGAGCTACATATTTATACATCATAACATCACGCCTGTAATCCATGAAGGGTTAGGCAGAGGTGAAGCATATCCCATGTCCCATGTAAATAAGGACGAGTCTATTGCCATTGCCAACCGGGAACAAATCCAGACTCCGAGGCTGCTACTGAGAAATTCCTGATGGAAAAACCCAATAACATTTTACCCGACCTGGGAATCGATTCCAAGACCTCATGCTACGCAGTCGCGCTATGCGACCATTAGACCAACGAGGCAGTACGACGTACTACGTATTTATTTATGAATATAACGTAATGATAATATTATCACGACCGAATTTCGGTCACGGCGACCAATCTCAATGAGGACTAACCAAGTACGCAAGAGTTTTTATAGCGCACAAGTGCGTGCGCAAACACAGGTGCACTCCGCACCTGTGTTTGCGCACTCTCATAGTCCGATGCGACGGTAATCCGACACGACCGTGTAGGGATCAGGCGCAGGACCAACGGCTTTCCTAGGCACGGGAGTGTCACATCACCTATTTCTAAACTTCATGCTGCTACTGAGATTTTTTTTTAATAATATTGTGGTCGACCTGGGATTCAAACTCGGGACCCCACGCTCAGCAGTCGTGCTTGCGGCCAGAAGACTAATGGGCATCGTTTTTTATGCATTTATTAGTTTATACGGTTTTAGACATTAAAAAGATTACAAAAAACAAAATACAATATCTAAGTAAGAATACATTTAGCCGATTGGCGAAGTGGGTTGGTATTTGACAAATTATGTTAAAATTAGTAATAGTGGGTAGATGCAATAAAAATATTAACAAAACTAAGTGCGCGACGTCTTCAGCGCGTCGTGCAGCGTGTTAGTGTGCGTGAGTGATAAAATGTTGTTAGTAAAGTTTTATGCGCCGAGGAATGACAAAAGAACGACAAAATGTTTGATTTTTGTGGCAAAGACCACGGGCGAAAGCTCGTGTAATATAACCGTGTGCCAGCGGCGCGGCTTGTCGGGGATTATTAAACAGGACACATGGGCTTATGGCTAGCTGTGCTGTGTGGCATAATGGAGGAGGCGTGCGGGCTTCGTAGATACTATTGTACAGGCAGGGAAACGAATTGTTGAGCATTATGCAGCCATCTTCTGTATCGGTCGTATGAAAGGCATAACATATTAATCTCCGTAATTCTTAATTTGCAACACTCTGTACATTATCCTACTAATTATATTAAAAACTAGCACTCTCCCCGCGACTTCGTTCGCGTGATTTTTCTTACGGATCCCTAATTTATTGATAATAAAATATAGCCTATAGCACTCAATGATAACATAGCTTCCAATTTGTGAAACAATTTTCAAAATCGGTTCAGTAGATCCAGAGATTACCCCCTACATACAAACTTACAAACAAATGTTACCTCTTTATAATATTGATTGATGATGATGATGATTAAGTATAGATGTGAAAGTTTGTGAAGATGTTCAAATGTTTGTTAGAACTCAATCACGCGTAAACCGTTGAACGGATTTGGATGTAAATTGGCACATAGATAGACCATTTCCTGGATTAACACATACGATACTTTTTATTCCGATAATGTGTTCCTTTGGGATCATAATTTATTTATTTATTTAACCTTTATGCAACAAAAGTACAAAGGTGGACTTAATGCCTTAGGCATTCTCTAACAGAAATAGTTTTACTTACTTTACGGAAAGTTACTTTTTACGCGGGCGGAGCCGCGGACATATGCTAGTTCTATGTAAATGACTGTTTCCTATTACTGCACTATCCCTAACCACCCTGTATACAAACCTCGATCTATTCCCCCGGCTGTATGCGACATGGAATATCCACACTCTGTTTGTAGAAACTGAATCCTATTTAATCCGAGTCCGTTTCGGTTCGTAAATCACAGGAGATCGACGCGGATCGTCCACCACTATCTGGGATCTATCCCATTTAAGTCGCGGGGAAATTAGGGATTAGACGCTGTTCTAAATATAGACAAAGACAGCGTACAAAAACATAATAATTAAAATAAATATAAAACAATAATATATACCAATTAATAAATAAAATCTGCTCGAATATATTGCTGCTGTTTGCTATGACCTTTTTCTCCCGCGCTAGCTGCATGTGTTTCCACGACGCAACTCGCTACTCCCAGTCTCGCTGCATAAACCATTTCTAGCTGCGATGTAAGCCAACTAATGTATGTATCTCATCTCATTAGCTAAGCAGCTAGAATCTCTTAGAACGTGCTTAGTAAAACTAATTACGTAACCAAAGTTGTAAGTAACTCGCTGATATACTTAGCGCTAAGTAACTTCTCGTATTTTAGTGTATTTTAGTAGGTGCTTGCGTAAAGGGTGCATTGCATGCTCTCTCAATTTTATTAAAGTCCCTATGGTACCCAGATACATCCAAGAGGATTTTTCACCCTGGAACAAAAAACACAAAATGATGTCCTGGATTTCCGAGCATGGTGATGATAATAGTACTTACTCACTACGTCCTAACAAATAGTCAAGCTTAATATAACAAGATAGAAGAATATTTGACGTGTCATTGTTAGGGAAATCTGTACTTACAATACGAGGTCTTGTAGAAAATGTAAGCTTGCTATCTTGTTGTGTGATTGTGTGTACATAACTGTCATAGTTCAACGGTTGATAGACAGATTAGGTCGATAGAGGAGAATGCGTAATTTTGCCAATCCATCCCTTTTATGACACACAAGAATTATGCCAATCAACAAGAAGATCAAGAAAAATTTAATTGAATCTAGTAGCCCCAAAAGATAGTTTTGTATGGAGTAGAATGGGAAGAAAAAAAATGGACCTTCCAAAAAACATTGACAAACGCTACTATTCTGTCAAAACAACATTAATATTTCAACAATAGATTGGAACGCGAACAATGTCTTCCATAAAAAAGTACTAGGCGCCTATAAACTGTCAGAGTTGCAAATAGTAGAAAGCCGTAGTGGAAACACGTGGGCGGGCCGGTGTGAAAGGGACACTGCGCAATGCTATGCGCTCCTAGTGACAACGGCCGATGTTCTAATATATCAAACGTCTGGTATTTGTATGTTCGACGCTGTTTTATTATTATATCGGGTGTAAAATGGCGCTTGAAAGCCGAAAGTTTCATGTACTTTCTAATCTCATTGCGATATTTTTTTGTTCTGGATCATATTTTCTGGTTACGAAAAAATTGATAGCCAAAGTTCCAACGTTTTGGTTTAACGAAAAAATGTTTTTAATGTTCTAACAAAACTTTAAACTCCCATGAGTGCCGTGGAGTTTCTTGCTCGTTCTTGTCCATAGAAGCCTACCTCCGTTTTGGAACGAGCAACTAGCTTCAACTTTCGGACTAACTGACCGACTCCTTGACAATTCAAAAGTACCTGTAAACGGTCTAATTGAAATAAATGTTTTGACTTTGACTTTCATGACCCCTGTACTGTCGTAAACACCCCATAAGCACAATGTTTTTTTGCGTGTTACAAATTAATAGTCGTTTCCCAGCAATGTTTTTAACTTAGTTTGATGGGCAGTATGCGGTACTGTCGGCTGTGTGTTGTGTCTTTTTAACCCGTATTTATTTATCTAGTTTAGTTTATTTATCTCATAAAGGTACATCGCCACAGTAGTGTATTAATAATTTCCATGATGTAGATCGAAGCTCCAAGATGACATATTTTAAGACCTTTGTAATATGTCTGTGTTATTTGACCAGGCTTTCAGAAAACTCAGGAGGTAACCACGTAATTGGCAGCATGGTGGTCAAAAGATACTGTCGCACCATCGCTCTTCCATGAGTTATGGTGCGTGAGATATGACTTATCTTAATTGAGTTCATGGTTCCGTTGCCTACGGAGTTATGGGGATCCATTTTTTTATTTATACTCTGTGTGGGATCTTCCTACTCAGGATATTATTGTGTGGGGAAAGTAATATCTAGGGTGTAGGAGGCACTGACTGACGTATTATACACCTACATTTTTTTCCATCTAATCAGTCGCGCTTGCGATCACGACATTAGGACTATAGGACCAGAGATAGTGCTGTCAGTCAGTTTTCCAAATCAAATCATTTATTTTCTCAGCAAACTTACATGGGTAGGTAAATTAGTTTAGGTACAGCCGCCAGCATATTAGACTACACCTTTTTGTTGTAAAGTCGCTTCATTACAACCTCTTATGATGCCGCAGAGTTTCAGTTGTCGTCCGTAGAGGTTTTCATTAAAAATTACAGACCTCCATGTAAACGGATAAATAGCACGTTAATCAGTAAGTAATTAATTGTTAGGGAACTCCATAATCGTGTAGTAACTTTTATCTATCAAGAATTTATTTATAACGTAGTTTATAAGATCTGACCGTATAGACGTCGGGAAGCGACTTTGTTTTATACTATGTAGAGATTCGTGGAGCAATATCAAAAAAGCTTTGTTTTATGAGTGCAGTATTACCCGAAGTACCCATTTCTCTTTTAATTTTAACAAAAACCCTATTCGTATCGTCTCCAATACATTACCCTCAGCCAAATTAACTACAAATCCACAGCTTACTCTAAATGAACAAAGATATCGGTGTACACAAGCTAGACCAACATCTGTCGACAACACTCGTCTTCAGTCAGACATTTGCATTTAATTGGCACTACAGCGAGGAGCTCTCGTGAAATACTATCTAGACTTCTACACTCTTCTTCTACTATTTCTTGAAGTTCAAACGTCAGTAACCTGGTATGGTGTCTAGTAGATAGAAGTTAAGAACTAAGTATTCAATATAACTAACAATTTCATTAGGAAAATCTACAAATACATATAAAAAAAAGTTGGCCGTTACATGACGCCAGGTAGTGAATGCCTAATCCTAATCATCGAGGTAAGTCCCTATCTCCATAAACCGGCTATAAAAAACGCGGAAATAATTTTTCTAATCGGTCCAGCACTTTCCGAGATCAGCATTCAAACAAATACTTTTCAGCTTTATAATATTAGGTAAAGGAGTGGGACAGTAACGGCTAAATAAAAAAATATTAGGTAGTTTTCTTTCGGCGAGCCAAAATTTTTAAAAACTATCATTTTCTTTTATAATATTTTGGTCTAAGATCCGAGTTAGGTTGACCCACCCTCATCGAGTTTAAACTATGTTATACCTTGATAGTGCTCTCAACAAGTTGATAAGTTAAATGTATGTTATAAGGACACGTGACTTCACATGCAGTCGACAGCTTATGTTACTAATACCTCAGGAAGCGTTCACAGTGCTTCCACTTAAAACTTGAAATATGGTGGCTCTGATTGTGCGCACACACTAAACTTGTTAAGTGTATTGCTATCTTTTACGAACACGCTGAGATAGAAAGAGATGGTGACGGTTTTAGAACAACTTTAGAACGGTAACTTTAACTTTTTAACGTTCAATTGGCGCGTTCAAAGAGATTTTTATATGTTGTACTAAACAGACTGACTGTACATCGGTCAGGGGGTGACAATACTCATGCATAGAGTTAGAGATAAACTACGATAACTTGACGCGCCCCTCCACAATTCAAAACGTTTGAAAGTATTTGTAAAAGTATTTACAAGACTCACTACGCATGTGTGCGTACTGAGACGTCTCTCGAAACAAAAACAAATCAGCGTGTCATTGTTGCTCGACTAGCGGCATCATTAATTACTCATTATTATTGAAATAGTAATATTGAGGGGCGCGCCATGTTATAGTAGTTTATCTCGAATATCTTTTATTATGAAACCAACCTGAAATATGTATGGAAATAAACAAATCTCTGGTTTCATGCACTTTGATCGGGTTGAAGTAGTATTTGTGTAGGGAACAGCTGTATTTATTTTTCAGAATCAGCCTGTGTAGTACATAGCAATTGCATGTGGAACAGTAGATAACGATTTATGTCTAGAAATTCTTTAATTAAAGACCGGTTTTTCAATCCTCAGATTATTCTGAAATGATTCTTAGCATTGTCATTTATTGTGGCAATGCCGGTAGGCTTGCCGAACTACCGTAAATGCGGGTTACTTTAACCCTGTAGGGAAACTTTAGCCCAATATGGAAAAACGTTTGAACTTCTCATCTCTTGACAAATTACAGAAATTGTATTAAAATAAGAATAAGAAAAAAAAATGCCTCGAATAATATGGTTTGCTCATTCAAGAGGCGGAAAGATTTTTCTGAAAAGTTTTTTTTCGTTTTGAGCCAGAGTTTCCCTACAGGGCTAAAGTAACCCGCATTTACCCGGTACTGGATTCCTCGAGTATCGCTTTCCAAATCAAGCCCAATTGCCCAGAGCGTCAAATGATGATGATTATGTACATAATCACCTCTTTCATATAAACCCAAAACAATCCATTAAAATACGAGTTGTTCGATAAAACAAGCGCCACAGTGAAACCCGTCTAGATTAAAAGCCATTTGGTGTGCAAATAAAACGGTCAGAACGTTAACGTTGAACGTTCTATTCAGCGTCGCATAACGTCAGGACGTGCTACCGCCACCGCGTCCGCGGCGCGACTGACTGGCGCGCCGCCAAAATGCTCCATAGACCATAGACACGGATATCTTGTACTCTATGATGTGTATAATGTTTTTTTTTTGTTGCAGGTACCTTTTACGACACAGAAGTCTTCAGGGATGAGTCCTCAATACACAAAGGTTTTTAGTGAATTTATTTTTTATTGTTTTTAGCACAGTTGTCCACTGAGTCGTGTCGTAGTGGAGTAGACAAAAGGTGGTGCTCTTATTGTTCTGTTTCCGTCGATACATTACTGCGTTGCGCCTCAGTGGGCAGAGTGGCATAATGACTTTAATTAGTTCCTCTTTTGTTTGTCATGTTACAGCTGATTTAACATTCTTCAGAGTATTTAATTATTATTTTTGGGCACAGACGGTAATCCCTCCAGCGCAGCAAATATGACTTCATATTTGTTAAAAAAGTATAAGAATAGGACTACAATAGCTAGCTTTTGATAAATCAGTTTTCCTTTTAAAAACTTAGTTTCAAAATTATAAGTAACTAAAATCCCGTACGATATAAAAAAACCGGCCAGGTGCGAGACGGACTCGCACACGAAGGGTTCTGTACCATCGTAGAAGAATATTCATATTCATATTCATATTCATTTATTGCATTCCATTTGTTTATAAAGATGTTACATAATGCTTAAAGCTAAAGTACAGTAATGGACCCTGTTAGGGATAGAAGATATACAGTATTGCCATCATAGTATCGAGTCAAAAACGCAAAAAAATGGGTCTCCTATATTATCGGGACTCCATTTCATACATACATAATACATAAACTCACGCCTTTTTCCCATGGGGGTAGGCAGAAACCACAGAATGCCACCTGCTACGATCCTTACGTACTCCTTTCGCCTCATCTACGTATACATATACATCTGGTAATACAAGGACGCCGGTTACGAGAACTCATTTTAAATTTTTATTTATTTTTATAACTCGTTGCTATAGCGGCAATAGAAATACACATTCTGTGAAAATTTCAACTATCTAGCTATTACGGTTCATGAGATACAGCCCGCTGACACACGGATAGACGGACGGAGGCTTAGTGACAGGGTCCCGTTAGCATGCTTCGGGTACGAAACCTTGAAAAGAGCACTATAAAGTAATAATAATAATAAATCATTTTATTATCAGGCAACTATAGCAAAGCAATGTAAAGCATTAGCTGTGGCATTAGGGTAGATGACACCACAGTCAATTGACGTACTTTTTATGACCTGTCAAAACGCGATTGTCCCATAGCTAATGTACGGCAAAAAATAACTGTGACGTCACTTTTGAGTAGACTCAATTGACTAACTATTTATTAATTTGAAAGCAATTCAAAATCAAATTTTACAGTTAATTGAAAATTAATCAAGTTTCCAGGGCTAAAATAAAGTGTTTCTTTAGAGAAGTTATGTCTTGGAATTATTGGTAAATGCTGTCATCTTCCCAATTATAGCAGTCGCTGTCGAGAATATCCTCTAAGTCATTTATGTGATCAAAAAAAGTCTTGTAGGTGCTACAATACATATTCTTGTCACATTTGTACAAATAGGCATTATGTAGGTGTACTCTGTCTGGGCGAGTGGCTTTCTTATTTTTAGACCTAAAGATATCATAATCTCTAAATATAATAAAATCGTAACAACGTAATGTGTGTAGTCTGAGTAGTTTATAGGCTAAACACTATCGCGCTATTTGCTATAGGGGATGAGCAATGTTTTATTATATCGGTTTTCTTCCACAGTTTAACATGGGATAGCTTTAGTACTTAGACCAACTAGATTAATTTGGAGATTTGTGATGGCAGAGTTTTCAATACTTATTTCCGTTAAAGTCCACTTGAGCGAATCAGCGGGCGCAGCTAGTAAAGTAGTAGTATTTTGACGACACAGTGGCTGAGCGATTGATTGCTGCGCTGTGTGAACAAACATTTGTGCGGTCTACAGATAGTTTTTCCGAGTCTGGCTGTTTGTGTATGTGAGTTTATATGTTTGTAAACACACCTACGATACAGGAGATTCCTAGTGTGAGGGTGTAAAAGTATTTTTTTTAAAGAAAGAAATATCAGTAGAAGATCCTTAACACCACATTTTAACATTGATTACCATTCGACGTGTCCCACATTCTCTCGTGTTTTACGTGAGAATATTCCGTGACTCCTGCCCCGTCCCAGGCGGAGACGCGGCGCTGTAAGTCTGGCAACTAATCCCGCCGAAATGAAGCTTCATTATAAATGAGCCCCGAGATGTATGACAGACGGGACACTACTGTGGCTCTTGTGTGGCGCAACTTTCTTTCTAATATCTCATCGTTGCGGAGTCGTAGTTCAACTATAATGTCTAATCAGTTGGACTACAATTGGCCTTTGGTAGGGGCAGTTGTCCAATTATTATTTTTAGTTGGACAACCACCCCCTAACTTACCTGTGGTCCAACTGATTTATTTTAATTATTTAATATCCTTTTTATTTGTTTCTGTTTTTATGAGGAAACAATCAGCTGTTTCTTACATTTTGTTCGTTACATCATTCATATCATTTGATAGGACACAGCTGTTCCTTTTTTATTTTAGAGTTGGTTCTATAATAAAAGTTGTTCATATTGATAAGTAGTACTTTTAACCTCCGAAGAATTGGTAGATAGCGATAAGCTTACCCAATGTAGATACATCAGTTCTACATCAAGCTAATGTAATTCTTATATTACATAGCGTTTGCTTCCTATTACTTTTCCTCACAATAAAAAGTAGCGCGTCAGTTGCCCGGAAGTGGCTCGTCTGTAGCTCGTGAGTGAACAACTGGGTCGCTCCCGTATACATGGAACTTATATTGTCACATACATATTGCGCCGGATTGACTTGCGGGTACACGTTGGAATAAAACATGGCGGCGGTCGTATTGTGCTCGTATACATCTCTTGTACAGTTAACACCTTGTTCTTTCAAGAGCGTTTATACCATACGACATTTCATACAAATTTTCAAGTCCTTATTTTTCGAAATGAATGAACCGATTTTAATGAAACTTCCTACACATAAGCATGATATAGGTCTAAAAAGTTAATTGAGAACATTTTCGACCGAGTTTAAGTTTTCCATAGAAACAGAGATTTCCAATTTTCTTTTTACAAACCTTTATTTAGCTTGCACTGTTCGTATGTAAGTATGTAAATAAGTTGTCCTTTCAAAATTTGCAAACCATTTTTCAACCATTTGTTGATATCCGATAGAACTGAAATTTTGCATACACCTTTAGTTCTGATGACAATACAATGTCAATGTGTCAATATTGTAATCATTTTAAATTAAAGCTTGTTCTTAAAATATTTTTAAAATTAGTTTTTTTTAAATAAGATATTTCGTAAATGATCCTGATAACTTTTTACTTATTGTTCCAGTGATATTTTATTTTGTTGACATCGTTTTTGGTATGAGACATAGTATTGTTTAATTTATTCTATTTTGATAATATTAATCTCTATAGGCATATTCATAGACAACATTATTTGTGTATGCCTTTCGGCGGAACATGACATGGACCAACCTTATACAATTTACAACATCTTATTGTACTCCGTGTTTACAAAATTAATAAATGAATTTAAATTTGGCATAAACTGGAGGCTATCTTTTTGGTCTACCTCGTTGGTCTAGTGAGCATGAGATCTTCGGTTCGATTCCCAAGTCGTGCAAAGTGTTATTGGGTTTTTCCATCAGGAATTTCTCAGTAGCAGCCTCGGAGTCTGGATTTGTGCCCGGTTGATGGCAATAGGCTCGCCCCCTATTACATGGGACTTAAACATAACTGACGAAATATGGGTGTACCTACTAATAGGTGCCTACACCTCTGCTTACCCGTTCGGAAATTAAAGGCGTGATGTTGTTTATTATTGATTATGTTGTTTGGAGGTTATAAAAACCAAGAAGCATTTGAAAATCGACACTACAATATTTACAGTACCATTTCCAGCTCCGAATCTCTCACATAGTCATCGCTTGTCCTCGTACAATATTGAACTGTATCACATCGCGCCGCCACTACTCCGGCTACTGAAAGTTCTCGCGCCGTCGCCTGAATATTGAATAACACGTAGCATTGTCAGTCACACAGTGAATTAATCAGTTGCTCTACTTTCATGTGCTCCTCGTTCCGAAACAGAGATAGATCGAATGGGGTTAGTTCTGCCGAAACGAAAGACTTGAATCCACGTCAATTTTTTTTCATTTTTCGAAGATTCGTTGTGCTTCAAAGTCAAAGTCAAAGTCAAAGTCAAAACATTTATTTCAATTAGACCATTTACAGGCACTTTTGAATTGTCAAGAAGTCAGTCAGTTAGTCCGAAAAATGAAGCTAGTTGCTCGTTCCAAAACGGAGGTAGGCCTCTATGGAGAAGAACGAGCAAGAAACTCCACGGCACTCTTTTAAATTAGGTTTTTACAAAATCCTGGTTACATTATTCTTGTTGATTCTACATGTGATCACAATGAAGATGAATATAAAACAGTAGTTAAAAATAATAAAAATAAAGATGTAAGCCATAGCAGTTAAAAGATGACCAATCCCAACTGACAGCACCCGTTCACGAGCATGACGCATGGATCAGCACCACCTAGTTCAACCATTATGGAGGGAGCCAAATGATCCAACACATGCGCCACCATCAGCGAGACATTTGAGTGAGCATGACAAGCTCTCAACTGCCATGCTCATTAAGTCAAAACACATAGTAACTCAAAAATAAAACGCTCCATGGTACTCACATTTACAAAATTGAAATAAATGATATTAAAATTATACAATACTAACACTTTCGGTGTACTTATTGGTTAGATGTCTGAGGTAAGTAAAAAAGAAAAAGTAATCGTACTGATAACGGTACAAGTTATTCAGGTCGACAAAAAAGAGGGTTAGAAACATCATTCTCTTAAAAACAATCCTATTTAGTGAGCCCGAGTGGCTGTGGAGCAGGACTAGCATTTAGCCAAGCATTTTTGTCCGTGATATAATCATCTAACTTATAATATGCTTGACTACATAGCGTGCGTTTAATGCATGTTTTAAATTTTCTCTCATTTAGTTGGAGAATATCCTGTGGTATTTTATTATAGCATTTTACACAGTACCCCATAAAAGAAGTTTTTACTTTTGACAATCTGAAACTTGGTTGATCTAATTTGTTCCTATTTCTAGTATTAAAATTATGTCTATCACTAATTTTATTAAAAAGATGAAGGTTTTTCCGAACATGCATAATGTTTTCATATACAATGTGTCGTTTTGCATCCTCGTCAAATTCAAGGAGGTAACTATGCTAGTGATTCTAGACCCGAATCAATAATAAAATAGGTAGGTGTTTTTTTTTTAATGTTTTCTTATTTACGGAAGTCAGTAAACCACCCCGGTGAAAATGCGGCCCATCTTAAGACTAGGTTTAGGATCGCTGACCGCGCGCACACACACAAAGAATCGCAAACGATAAAACCACAACACAATAGACGCCGCCCGCGCACCCCTCTCCCTGTGGTGCCCCACTCCCGCGCCCGGGCGCCCGGCGCAAAGCAAAAAAATTATTAAATTAGTTCAAGTGATTTCGCCGCCGGCCGTGAGTGTATCGCAAATTTCGCTCCTTAGGTGCGCTTGGTCGTACGTGAATTATGTGATTGTGATGCCATCAGTGGAGCCATCCGGATGTTCGCAGAACGGTTTCCCAATAGGGAACCGCCAACGCAGAGCGTTATGCTGTCTGCTACACAGAGACTGCGGGATTTTCGGCAGTTTGACGTACCCCGACATGCTCAAGCTCGCGGCAGTGAAGGTCTGCATGTCGCCTTGCAGGAAGATATCCTGGAGTACTTCCAGCGAGAGCCACGGGCAAGCAGCCTGTCGGTCCTCAGCCCGTTAAAGTAGGAAGGGAAATTTAAAATCAACCAATTTAATCTACAAATAAATACAAAATCATTACTAATAATTAGGTACTCATAAATCATGAATTTACCTACAATGCGCCAAGAGCGTCCCGCCGCCGCGCCGCCGCCGGCAGCAAGTACTTATCCTAAATCCCGCGCTCACAACAAATAAATGTGCCACAGCCTAGCAAAACGTCTCAGGTTGTACCTACCTAAATCCTAGTAGGTATGTATTCTTAGCAAAATCGGTAGATTTGCAATAAAACAGAATAAAGCAAAATGACAATAAGTACTAACATTTTATCAATCAGCTGATAACGTAGATAAGTAGATAAATCCTAGTACGTATTCTTAGATCTTAATAATAAAAACAAGTGTTATTAATTAACATCTAAGGTTAATAAAATCTGCAATTTGCAATAAAACGTAATAAGCAAAACTAACGTTTTATTAATCAGCTGACCGTAGATACTCACGACAATCTAAGGGACTCACATACACTCACGCACACAGAGACAATTGGCGCTAAAGCGCAGAGAGTGATTCTCCAATTTCAAGTTATGGATTATTCTGAAATACGATTAAATTTTAACAACTAATAAAAAAGGGTGTTATTATTATTATTCAGGTCTCGTAATTTTAATTGATTATTTATGACTTTTATGACAACCTCCTAAATTTTGACGAGGATGCAAAACGACATATTGTATATATTGACAAGGTACCGTCATGATGTTAATTTTTTTAAACAATTCTCTTAGAGACTCGCATCTGCCAAGATTATAGATGGCTCTGACAGCCCTCTTTTGCAGAACAAAGATAGAATTAATATCTGCAGCCCGTCCCCAAAGCAAAATACCATAAGACATGATGCTATGAAAATAACTAAAATAGACTAGTCTAGCGGTATCCACGTCAGTTAATTGTCGAATTTTTCTGACAGCGTAAGCGGCTGAACTTAACCGCCCTGCAAGAGATGTTAAGTGGGGACCCCACTGCAGCTTTGAATCGAGCGTAATCCCCAGGAAAACTGTCTTCTCGACGAATTCTAGCAAGTCCTTGTTCAATATAACGTTACATTTACAAAGTCAAAGTCAAAGTCAAAACATTTATTTCAATTAGACCATTTACAGGCACTTTTGAATTGTCAAGGAGTCTGTCAGTTAGTCCGAAAAATGAAGCTAGTTGCTCGTTCCAAAACGGAGGTAGGCCTCTATGGAGAAGAACGAGCAAGAAACTCCACGGCACTCTTTTAAATTAGGTTTTTACAAAATCCTGGTTACATTATTCTTGTTGATTCTACATGTGATCACAATGAAGATGAATATAAAACAGTAGTTAAAAATAATAAAAATAAAGATGTAAGCCATAGCAGTTAAGAGATGACCAATCCCAACTGACAGCACCCGTTCACGAGCATGACGCATGCATCAGCACCACCTAGCTCAACCATTATGGAGGGAGCCAAATGATCCAACACATGCGCCACCATCAGCGAGACATTTGAGTGAGCATGACAAGCTCTCAACTGCCATGCTCATTGTCAAAACACATAGTAACTCAAAAATAAAACGCTCCATGGTACTCACATTTACAAAAATTGAAATAAATGATATTAAATTATACAATACTAACACTCTCGGTGTACTTCTTGGTTATATGACTGAGGTAAGTAACAAAGAAAAGTAATCGTACTGATAACGGTACAAGTTATTCAGGTCAACAAAAAAAAGGGTAAGAAACATCATTCTCTAAAAAAAAACAAAAAAACAATCCTATTTAGTGAGCCCGAGTGGCTGTGGAGCAGGACTAGCATTTAGCCAAGCATTTTTGTCCGTGATATAATCATCTAACTTATAATATGCTTGACTACATAATGTGCGTTTAATGCATGTTTTAAATTTTCTCTCATTTAGTTGGAGAATATCCAGTGGTATTTTATTATAGCATTTTACACAGTACCCCATAAAAGAAGTTTTTACTTTTGACAATCTGAAACTTGGTTGATCTAATTTGTTCCTATTTCTAGTATTAAAATTATGTCTATCACTAATTTTCTTAAAAAGATGAATGTTTTTCCGAACATGCATAATGTTTTCATATATATATTGACAAGGTACCGTCATGATGTTAATTTTCTTAAACAATTCCCTTAGAGTATCTCGACTGCCAAGATTATAGATGGCTCTGACGGCCCTCTTTTGCAGGATAAAGACAGAATTTATATCTGCAGCCCGTCCCCAAAGCAAAATACCGTAAGACATGATGCTATGAAAGTAACTAAAATAGACTAGTCTCGCGGTATCCACGTCTGTTAATTGTCGGATTTTTCTGACAGCGTAAGCGGCTGAACTTAACCGCCCTGCAAGAGATGTTAAGTGGGGACCCCACTGCAGCTTAGAATCGAGCGTAATCCCCAAGAAAACTGTCTTTTCGACGAACTCTAGTATGTCCTTATTCAATATAACGTTAAGTTCACTACTTCTAACATTTGGTAAAGTGAATCTTATGCATTTTGTTTTTTTCTCATTTAACACTAAATTATTAACAGTAAACCAATTGTGAACCTTAAGCATGGCGTTATTTACGTCGTCAAGGTGCTGTGCTTGTCTATTTACTCTAAAAATGAGTGAAGTATCATCAGCAAATAACACCATTTGTGGTTGGTTTTCTAGTAAATGAGGTAAATCATTGATATATACTAAAAAGAGGAACGGACCCAGTATTGAACCCTGCGGAACCCCCATCTTTACTTTTAAGCCTGATGAATTTACACCGTTTATTTGAACTTGCTGTAGTCTATCATTCAAATACGATTTTACTAAGCTAAGTGCTAGATCACCGAGACCGTAATGCTCAAGCTTTAGGAGCAGTGTTTCGTGATTCACGCAATCGAACGCTTTAGAGAGGTCGCAAAAAATGCCCACAGCATCCTGTGAGTCCTCCCATGCATTAAAGATATGCTTAATTAAAGTAACACCGGCGTCAGTAGTACAACGTCCTCTGGTGAAACCATACTGTTGATCGTGTAGGATGTTGTTACAGTTAAAATGATTGAGCATTTGATTGAGCATCACTTTTTCAAACACCTTGCTGAAAACCGGCAAAACCGAAACAGGTCTGTAATTATTGGTGTCCTTGCTATCTCCGGATTTGAAGAGCGGCTTTTTGATGTTTATAGCTGGTTGGTATAAAATCTATTCTAAACGTAAGCTTTGGGTGTACAATTAACAGAAGACTAATTTCCGTAATTCAAACTGTTCAAAATCTAGTAGTACTTAATCTTTTTTAATTTGCCATCAATGTTAAAATCTTGTCAAAAATTTAGGCAAAGAGGCATTTCAAAAATATAACAAACTTGCTTTTGCCTGCGACTTCGTCCGCGTAAACGTTGACTATAAATTGCGGACGCAAACGAAGTCGTGAAATAAAAAGTAACCTATGTCCTTTCTTGGGGTTCAAACTTACTCCGTACCAAACATCAATTCGATTCAGTGGTTTAGGCGTGAATGCGAACAGACAGACAGACTCGCATTTTTATAATATTGGTATGGATTTACATTATCTCTTCTCGTACTAGGCTTTCATGATCAGGATGCAAGGATGATGATGATATTATTAACCTCGCTCTGGTTTAGCGAGGCTTCTGCCTAGCTCGCGTGTCACGTCGCGCGTGAGCTTTTAATGGCTCTTCAATAAAAGGGTTGACGCGTGAAGTGGAGCAAACAACACGTTACTATTTGATTGCGTCGGTTACTGCGTATTACGTCACTATTACGATTTGAATGTTCGTGATGAAATATGCACACTTATCCCTAATTTTTTAAGCAATAGTATAAAGCGTAAAGCTGCGATTAGTTAAAAGAACGGTGAGTAGTGCATCAGGTTGGGATGACAGCTCACCGAAAGGTCACTTCAATTCGATTTTTTTTTCTTTTGGACATCCTCGCCGATACCCTCCGTCTGGGGATAACGGACCCACGGTTCCTCCTGCTAAGCTCACTTCACCTGTATTCTCTGAAAGAGATTTTTGCTGAATATGTACTGTCAGTTATGTAACGTAAATACCTGCTCGTTAGGCTCTGGCAGCTTATCTATCTGTAAATACTTTTACTTACTTAAACTTACTTAAAGTAAAGAATGTAAAGTAAGTTTTTTGTTCCAGGTAAGGCTTGAAATATCATATATGCTATATATAGTTGCCTAGTTAGCGGTATATTTCCGTTGCTAAAATCAGAATGCTATTAATACCAGACAGGACGACGCTGATGATCATCATCTTGATTTAAGTTGTATGTTATAAGGTTGGTCATTCACTCACTGACTTAACATGAAAACTACCTGACCTTTGATGCTAAAGTTTGTAGATTGGAAAAATTAGCTAAGTACCTACTTTTTTGACCCCGACAGAGCCGAATTAAAGGGGTCTTTGACTTCAAAGACCCCTCGCTTTGGCTTCAGAGCTTATTTACTATTAAATGTAGTTACATATAATATTTTGTCACATAAACAAAATTCAATTTAAACATAAACATCACTTTTATCACATCTGATAACATTAAAAAATAACAAATGAGACAGTAATGAGGACCCCAATGGTTGCAAACGAGAACCAATTGACGGAAATCTTGTTCCTAACTTCGGCCGCGCCTTAATATCGGCCATAAAAGCCTAAGCCCCTAATTCCGGTTATTGAGTACGGATCATCTTTAAGAAGAGCTCTCGTAAACATTATATTGACGCCATATTTTGCAGAGTTTTCATACAAGTTGTATCAAGTTGTTAAAATGTTTCTTATTTGTGAAATACAGCCTCGCTTCTACCAAATCCTGTCTCGTTGGTCTAGTGGTCGCAAAGCGCGACTGCTGTGCATGAGGTCATGGGTTCGATTTCCAAGTCGGGCAAAGTGTTATTGGATTTTTCCATCAGGAATTTCTCAGTAGCAGCCACCACATGCAACTGTTTCCTACATCTCGATATCAAAGTTCTCCGCGACCAAAATCCCGACAACAACCGTCGGGCAGTAGCCCACCAGACACAACACCCGTCTTGTCAGAGGATCTTCCTTTTTCAATAGGGATGAAGTACTTTCCACCCTGCTCCCTATACCTCTAAAAACTTAATGTCAAAATGATATTCGGTAACTCAAAAATAATGTATTTTCCATTACTTGTTATTGCGGCGTGCTTTCTTATCGACATAATATCATCTAAGTATAATAGTAGCAATCCACTTACAAGCGTGACTGTAGCATCACTCTCCGCCCACACTGAGCACTAAACATTGATCGTTGACACAAAACGAGCTTCTTATTACATTCCGATGAAAAGTATTTTTACTGAAACTTATTTAATCCGCCATCCAATCGAATAAACATTCCTAAATTACTCAAATTCTTCCCTTGTTCTTTTCCATTACAATTTATTATGCCATTTTACCCAATTTCTCGTACTACCAATGAATTCGTAATATACTGACCGCTTGGAACATTAAAGTCAAATTATTCTATATGGACGACATGCTCGTACTTAAGATTGGTCTTTAGTGAGTGTTCAGGGGTCAACGTGCCTTATGAATATGTTATCAGAAGTGAAATGATGGTAATAACTTGTTATTTGGAACTGAGGTTATTTATAGTTGTATACAAACGTGAAGTTTGTGCTTAATAGTATTTGGTAAAAGGTAAGAGTGATGGCGAAAAAATGTAGATTTTGCTCATGAATCTTACGGTTTACTGAAGGCTGGCATTTGCGCTATGTTTTACTTTTTACACCTAAGGTAAAAAAAGTATTTTTTTTTTATATTCTAATATTACATTTATTTAAATTAGAGCTTGCCCTTAGTAACTGACCTTTTTAAGATACAAAGGAAAGAAAAATAATACAAGTATTAGCTTGTTATTCATAGTATCTACACATGTACTTACTAATATCATAAAGTTAAGGAGTTTGTTTGAACACGCTAATGTCAGGACTGATTAAAAATAAAGCCAGTTTATAAAGGAAGCTTATAATAGGCTTTATAACACCAAGCGGCGACACACGGGAGAAGAGCAGTAATCAAAGACGTGACGTGATAAATACGCATCCTCGTGTGAATTACGAATATAATATTGACACGAATAGCAGAATTGAAATTGCAGTTTCTTACATTTCATACTGTTTGGAGAATAACCAAACGTTTTTTTTACGTGCTCACACTATATCCAAGTGAGTCCATTCTGAGATGTAGTCAGCACATTCCTTCACTTTGAACAACAGAAATATTCTCTCAAAACAAAAACAAAAGAGAAACAAGTATTTTCCTTTTTACAAAAATGCAAAGAGGCTACTTACAAACAACGTAAAAATTACATAAATCCTAAGCGTTTGTTGTGAAAAAAAGAGAAGATAAAAGGTCACCAGAGCTAAGTACCAGGGCCACATGAAACGCAGAAGCTCTTAATATAATTGTCAAACAAAACATTATTGTTCTGTCCACCCTCCTGTTTGCACTGCAAACAATCCTGAACTCTGTGGGAGTGAACTTTAAAATTCATATTTGCAAATCACTTGACGAATGTTAATGATCTTCGTGCCCCTCATTTAGATGTTATAATGACATATTACATTTTATGGCGAAAGTAATAAGGCTGAAATTTCATTAGCATCTCACGCATTTACAACTACGGGAAATGCATTCTGAATTGTACATTATTTTTTAAATAATAAAGTAGAATTTTGTTTGCCGATGTCCTAGGTATGTTTATTCTTTGGTTAGTTTGGACTCAGGAGAAATAGTTCCGATAATGGTCAGCAAATATTGTTCATCGTGAAACGCGTGTGTGATATTAAATAATTAAATGTCCGTGTACTCGTAATGAAGGAATTCAGGGATTAAATAGTTTTACAATCGGTAACAGTAATTAATTTTCATAGTAACGAAGTATTGTTTGATAATGACTGGTTTGGAAATTAAGAATGTTTGCAGTGAGTACTGCTGTTAAACTGTTATATTAATTCTTTTATCTGTTAGTTATTTGATTGAAAAAATAGCCCTCCGTGAACTGAAAATATCGAATGCTTTAAATAGACCATCAACAGTACGACGACATCAACGTTCCCCTCAATGAAGGGGGGCGCTGATGATTAGCTGTAGACATTTACAGCTTATTACAGTAAATAACCAACCTTTTTTAAATGAAGATCGTTACTTTGTGATAAAAACAGAAACTCCTAGTAAAAATATCGATAGGAACAAAAAAGCAATTGGCTTACACGAAGTTCTCAATTCGTTCCTTAATAAAAGAGAACCCTAATAACGTGAACGGAACCATGAGTACGTTCACAGACAATTCGCGAACAAAACTTGTTTGCACAAAGGGGAGTCCCATGTTGGGCGCCAATTCGCCCGTCACTTGTGACTTTTTACTTGTTTGCTCTGCATTATGAGAGAGAAAGCAAATGTTTTTATGTTTTGTTTAAAGAGTATTCATTATTAAGTAATAACAATCTACTTGTTTGGATAAGCTAAGCGTAGCAAAATGCTTCGCATAATAAAAGAATAGAGACGTTGTTTTTATAATGATATTCTGTGAAGGCTTCAAGCGCAGACGTGTTTAGAAATTACAATTTTAATAAAACATGATAGTTACGCAGATGAACGATAATCTTATTTTAGAATTTCTCGACTAAAGTTATACGGAATATTTCTCGTCATGTTCATCTCTTAGCCGCAAGCTAAAACTCTGAGGCGACGTCAAATGTACTGCAGCCAAGCTCTAATGGAGGTAAAGGTTTCTTGAGTGTATTAAGTGAATAGAGTCCGTCTCACACATGTCTGGCATCAAAAGGTTACTGAAGGATACCAACATATGTAGCAGTATTAAATTACTTACCATAATTTTAGCTGCTTTAAATAGATAAAAGGAGAGCAACGTTATTTTCAGACGAGCACGAAAACAAAAACGCCATTTTCGCAAATAACATTTTTATGTGTGTTTCGACTTTGTGTGAAAGCAAACTCTGCGGGTCGGAGGCTATTACAAGCACATTGGATTATGTCGGGTCAGGTATCCCTTGGGAGCCGTTGGCGGGAAAAATGCGTTTATGGTGGCCCCACGTTGGGCGCCATTTGGCTCCACGCACAACTGCCCGCTCCGGCGACGTGGACTCGTAACGAAGCAAATTAATGTATAAGCCGCGTTACGCTATTTAGTTTAATAGCAATGTATTATAGCGCGTGTGTAAAATGTTATCGCATTGTGGACGTATTTTATTGTTTAATGGTTTAAGTTACGTTACTACTATTACGTTAACGTATAACGTTTCGGTAATATACAAATAAAAGCAAACTAGATTAAGGCGCAGGTGAGCCGTTTATTGAGCATAACGCGTTTATGGTCCCACGTTGGGCGCCATTTATTTGCCCGTAAGCGCACTGTGAAATACTGGAGGCGTGGCCGCTCCGCAATAAAACGATTTGACAATAAAAACTACAAACTGGATTCAGGCGCGGATTAGTTTAGCCGCAATATTTTTTATGTCGCCAGCTTCGAATAAAAATAGAGTGGCTTTATGCAAAAAGTTTTACACATTTTTATTCAGGGTTCGAAAACGTTTTTTTCGGTCTCAGACAATAAGGTGAAACGCCAACTCTAATCGAGAATGTGATTCAACTCAATACCTTCGCATATTTGAAGCTACCCTCAGAACACAGGCGAGTACTAAACATGCTGAATACATGAACAGATCTCTTTCGCGTCTTTGTTTTAAAGGTTCGTAAACATTCACCTGGAGATTTCTCGCCAGCTTTATCAGGCCTTAGTTTTGCTCGAGCTTCGGAAGATGAATAATTAATCCGAGCTAGGCGTCTGCCTGTCCTTATTGACCCAGTTCATTTTGACTCCTCTTTACTTATTCATCGTTCCTCCTCTTATATTACTGAAGGCAAAGAACATATTTCTTTCAGAATATATTAGTAGTGCCCGGAGGAGAGTAGTTAACATAGATCTTGTACAACTTGAGGTTAATTTTGTACTTTACAAGATGTAGTTAGAGAAGGGGTGAAAATACTTGAAGCTTTTATTTAAATTAAACATCAAAAGCTTTTGTTTCTGGCAGGTTAATTAATGTTTTTATATATTCATGAAGTTTTATTGTAATGACAAGACATAACTAATATAACATTCAAAAACAGCTCGTGGTCGCTTGTGATAGCAATTATTCTAACTTTGTTTACGACTCTATAAACAAGCAATTCCCGTGCGACTAGAACAAAGAGTTTTACAACGTTCTAAATATAAATGAATTGTGGTTTCATTAAAACCGTGAGTATTTACCTTACAATAATAATAATACTAGCCTATTATTGTCCCATTGGAGGGCAAAGGACTCTTCTCAAACAGAAAAGGCTCAAGCATTAACTACCACGCTTGCTCAAGGCGGATTAGTAATTTCAGACCTATATTAACAGTAAATTCAGGTTTTCTCGCGATATTTTCCTTACCCGGTGTCAGGGATGTTCAAGATAAACTTAGAAAGTACACATGAATTGAGAAAGTCACACTGGTACTTGACGACTTTATGCATGAAAGGCGGGTTCGTAAACCACCATCATGACGTTTACGTAAATGTAGAATATTAAATTCGCGTCGTAATTTAATACTTGTCAAAAGTATATTCCGCATGTGAGGTCGGGTTGACACAGGACGTCGTTGAACGTCATTTCCGCATTTCCTGTCCAACCCCCGCATTTTGGGAGCACTTTAAAAGGTTCCGTCGCGCCCTCTTGACCAAACCCACTTGGACGTCCGCGCCGGAGGCGATGCGGTGTTACATTAGGTACAGTCGACCGCGTCAGTGCATTTAAATTGCGAAAAACGACCTTGCTGTTGTGTGATAAAGGCGAAGCCAATGTCGTTTGGTTGACGGTACAAGATTAGAGGGTAGGTTTGATAATTGAGTATGCGTGTACTTGTTCTGGAGTTCTGAGGGTAACTTGCCAATTTGTGCTGACATTAGGTTTACATTTTATAATACTAATCCTCTTCTAATTACCCTCTACTAATACTTTAGCTTTTAAATAAAGGACAGCATTCTGAATCCTACGTGGTTTTAATGAGTTTCATACACATTGCGTCCCCTGCATGCTTATGAGAGCTCGTTAACGGACCATCCGGGCCCGGGGCGGCATCCTATGTAAGACAGACTTTAAACATAATTATGTACTTACTAGAATTTTAGGTTTAGGTTTGACGAATTTATTACACATATAAGGAACGAAACAGTTCACTTAGAAAAGAGCTTTAATTAATCGTTAAGTAATGTAACATACAGTGATCGAGCATAGCTAGTAAATATTTTCGAAGATGTAGTTTTTTAATTTTATTTTAAACACGTGTTGCAAGTGATTTGCCATCCTTATCCTTAATATTATTTGGTAGATTATTGTATAATTGTGCTCCTTCCTATAAAAGCTTAGTACCACTATTATTAAAATTGCACCAACTCATAGTACGATTGTACTATTATAAGTTATAACCTTCGGAAATAACATAAATATCCTTTAAAATACAGTTAAACTGATCCAGAGTCGATCGCGCGTTTGTCTATGCGCTTATGTACCTACGTGATGACACGCAACACTCGATAGGTCACGGGGTACTTTGTTTCCATACTAACCGAAAAACATAAGTGCCCCATGTATGTATAGTTGGAATACATTTCTATGATTAGAAACTGATATTGGCATTAATACATCGTGGCCCCAGCTAACTACTACAAACATTTGGCTCGAATCCATTTAATTATCAAAAGCTGTAGGTGTTACAAACAATACAATTTGTTTGCTTTTAATCCCAACTAAAGCAAAACCGTGAAAGCAGAATAGGTAATTAAAACGTCATTGAACAAACACGAAAATCAAATAGCGCAGAAAAACGACACTCATTAGCACTTGCCGCTTATTGAGAGGGTAGTCGTAAAAGTAATAGCAACTGTACGTTGTGTTGCGTGTTGGAGCTACAGTTTGTTGCGAGAGAGGAGGGTTAAGTTATGTGTGACGTCACTATCTTGTTGTTGAGACGGTGAACGACTGTTAAGTTATAAAGGAATTAGTAGCTTGTGTCCGGTTTCAATAACATAACGAGTCGTTTTTTAACCAAAATAATAATAAGTTCAACAAACAATCTTTTCACCCATTTTACGAGGTGGAAGACAGTGAAGACCGTGAAGACCGTGTTTGCTAAGTGGTAAAGCTAAATATTTTAGTTATAACCAATAGCAGTTGATGAGCGATAGCGTATTTAACCATAAATTCTACGACGTTTTGTTATGCGGTAGTAAAGTTTCAAATGTTGACGACTCCCGTATGTTTGTCGGTGTATTTGCTGCTCAGTAGTTAAATCTGTTAAGTGTCGTTGAAGGCGTCGCTTTAATTTAAAGTGTCGCGTCGAACAGTCATATAAATAATTGTTTGCTCGTAAAACTGTTTAATTACTTTTTTCCTGTTACAAATGTGTTTGTATGTTTTCCGTGTTTATTGATTGTTTTCTCGTAGTGTTAATGATTTTGATTTGGTAGCAATCGAGATATATTGTTTTTTTTTATTTGGATCAAAAATGGCAGATTAAAAATTGTATTAAGAAATCCAAAAACGACCGTGAAACAATAACACCTTTTTTATTTAATTATTTTTATATAGCGATAAGTACTACATGGCAATTGTTAAAATTGCCATTTACTGCCATTAAAATTTCTGTCTAAAGCTCTATCACTAGCACTAGTCCTATTACCTTTAGTTTTGTTTTCTCTTGAGCCCATAACCGCTTTCTGCTGACCAAGAATGGAATCATAACCTCGACTGTAAACGGTCATAAGGGAAAATGTCGCTTTCTGCTGGCTTTCAGAAAATGAAATTGTATTCACGTTTTCACCATGAGGCAGTAGAAATGTAGTGAGTGCTGGGGTCAGGTGTCCCGCGGGGCTCGTTGACTCCTCTCCGCACACAGAGGGCGACGTTACCGAGCCCCACGTTGGGCGCCACTAGCCGGTCGGAGCTCACGCGGGCGCCATTAAGACCTATTGATGTTTTCTCTGCGCGCCCCTACATGCGAACTGTTCGTTTATGTTTGCTTCAGTTTGTGAATGACGGTGTATTACGTGTGTTTTTTCTCTATTGAATGTGAAAAATGATGTTAGGAAATGAAAAATGAACATGATTTTTGAAAAGCATAGATTTTTCTTAGAAATCTTTTGGATTGTGAATGTAGAAGTTATCAGGGAGTATGTGTTTGTATCTCATATAAAATTACAGAGACGCAAATATGTTTGCCGCTCAAAGTAATAACAAACATACTAAAAATTCACTACATCATACATATGAAAATTCAGTTTATTCAAGCTGGAGAGAAGACTCCTCTAATCCCTCTGGGGATAATACTCAGAGATTACAAATTTCCACAACATCGGTTTGATACAAAAGTTCGGCAGAATTCAATATGAGCACCGAACTGAATCTCGCCCGAGGGACGACCGTCGCTCGCTAGTGATGCTGTGCTCTGGCGGCTATCGATTGATTGTCCGTATGTGCTCAGCATTACTGTTTTGTGTTTTCTATACGGTTTCATATTGTTTCGTTTTCGATTAGCAACTTAATAGCAACGTATCGGAAATAAAGAAATGGTATTTGAAATAAAGGTTATTTTATTAAAATACTAGCTTTTAGTTGCGATTTCATCCGCGTGGAAGTCAAGTATACCATAAAACGTATCCTATGACTATCAGCAAAAGATTTTTTTGTAGTCGGATCAGTACTTCTAGAGATTACCTTATCAAACAAACTTTATTTTTGATGCTAGAATTTTAATGTAATTTAGGCGATTAACACACGGCACCGTACGCCGCTCCGGCATGCGGTGATGCGGTTCTCACGTCGCACTAACCTCTATGAAATCCGCTTGAACCTTGCACACGAACACCGCACGACCGCGCGGTCGAGCGGTGTTCGAAATTTGAAATCCGCTTCACCGCTACCGCATGCCGGAGCGGCGTACGGTGCCGTGTGTTAATCGCCTTATATTAGGGATGCTTTATTTGTCGCCTAAGGGCTAGGCGACAAATATGCGGCGTGATTCATATTTTTTTTTGTAAAAAAAGTAAGAATTTTACTTTTTCCAACCTCTGTTTGCATAGGTTGGAAAAAGTAAAATTCTTACTTCCACGCTTAAAATTACATTCGAGCCACTAAAAAGTAAAAAAATTGAATAAAAATATGAGCCAGCGATCGTTCCCAGCCGTAGCCCTAGCCTCCATTAGTGCTATCGTGTCGGCGCGCGGAAGTGTCGACGCGTTGTTTGCACGTTCCGTCTCGTCGACAGTACGCGCTGGTGATGGCCTGATGACTTATTGGCTTTCATAGCGTTTATGTTCCCCTGACGGCTGATGGAAGCGAGGAGTTGTTTACACAAATCGTTTTAAGTGTTACATTTAGTTTTGTTGCTTGGTTGCTGAATTGTTCCAAATCCTGAATTTTGATACCAACAGGGAACAATTCTACTAACTTATAGGAACGATCGCAATCCAATCTCTGTTTTAATCTGTCGAAAAGATCTCTAATCTATCTACATTTTTGACATTGATTGACGCTGAGATAAATGTTAGTAGATTTTAAACGTATTTATTAAATAGTAAAATTGCCCCTAAGAAATACTTCATTGTAAATACTTGAATAAAAGTGTGTCTGTAGAGTTTCTTGCTCGTTCTTCTCCATAGAGAACCAACCCTGTTTTTGAACGAGCAACAAGCTCCAACTTTCTGACTAACTGACCGACTCCTTGACAATTCAAAAGTGCCTGTAAATAGTTTTATTGAAATAAGTGCTTTAATTTTGAGAGGATTGAATATAATTGTATTTATTGTTTTTTTTCAGGTAATTGCAACAACATGAAAATGGTCCAAATTAAATTGTATGACTGTAAGTAAGTTTATATCTAAGTCTCACGCTATTAAATAGAGTTTGGTGTACGATACTGAATACGCTCAGACACGCCTAACTCCTGCAACAAAAAATACTTCGAAGAATTACGGGGGTTAATGTTTAGACACAAAAAATGGGCGCTCGATTTTTACTATTACAATTGTTAAGTGAAATAGATAGAGAGAGTATTCTTAAATACGTTTGTGTAGAAAAATCATAAATATAGACAGCAAATAGTGTCAACATTGTGAGGGAACCTAAACTTTAATAAATATAAGTAAATAAAATTGCAAGTGTGTTTATAATGTTCTTCTCTGTCTAAGAAGATGCTTTTACACTGCAGTAGGACAATAATAGTATGATATTATTGGTTTGTATTATTGAATAATGACTGAGTTCCGAGCGTAGATAAAATTGCGGCTATTAAAAGTGAGCACAAAACGGAACCCCATAGAGTCGTCTAAACTGCAAGTCATTACGATGCAATTTTATTTTCCTTATCCACACCCTGCTCTCACAACTCGCAATAGTTTTCTTCAGCCACTAATTCTCCAGGTCATTAAATACGAGAAACACTTAGTTCACAATACAATTAGTGTAATTATCTCTTCTCTTAATTGGTTAGACTAGAATTACTGGCTGGGGAGGCGTTTACCTACTATCTTTAGAGGAATATAAAAAAGTGGGTTCATTTGGTCAATTAGGGTTGTTCTTTAATTGGTTTTGCCCCAAGGAGCAAGATAGGGACGATAAGGAGCAACACTTTGAAGTTACTTTCAAAGTTATTGTAATTTCTGAATTTCTGAACGTCTTATCTCTGAATATCTTAGCGGTTAGTTTTCGTTTTAAATAAGAACTCTGCCTATCTTAATATTAAATTCAGTATTATCAATATTATTTGATGTTATGAAAACTCAATATTAAATTATTATTATTTTATAAAATACTAGCGCTTGCCCGCCATTTCATGCGTTTGTGAAAATAAAATATAGCCTATGTTAGTAGCTGATAATGTAGCTTTCTATAGGTGAAAGAAATATTTAAATCGGTTAAGTAGTTTTTGAATGTATCCATTACAAACAAAAATACAAATCTTTTCTCTTTCTAATATTATATAGATGTAATCAAATGAACGGAAAGTCATAAGCAAACATTTATATGGAAACAGTAATCACTACATTGTTATTTTCCAATAACAATCATAGCTCAATCAAGCCATTTCCACTATCAAAAATGTATTATCAAACGAGCCATTTTGAAACGCTCAGCCATATTAAAAAAAAAAAACGATCAATAATTCTGCTGTGTTTTTTTACCAGAATCATATCAATTCGTGATACGCAGTTTGGATAAAAACCGCAGCCGTGACACTAATGTGGGGGTCGACGCACTGCCAGCCGGGCACGGTGGGGGTGGGGGGCGAGGGTGGAGGGGGTGATGTTAACAAAGTTGTCCCGTAGACAAGTAAATTACACGTCACTGACGATTCAACGATCGCTATCGTCGCATGTCCTAAAAATGCTAAATGTTGCTTTCTGAACAATTTTTCGTTTGATTTAATGGTTTCAGTATAAATATTTGATTTACATGTTTGGATAAACATTCTTTTGTATTGTGACGTTCGGTTTATGAATTTATTTAGCGATCGTATTTTGTTTTTCATATCGGAATATGCTGTTGGATTTTTTATTAACTGGAGCAGAAAATGTTCGGCCATTATTTAAAAACTACCGACCTATAAAATGTTTGTTCATTTCTCTGGGATCGGATATTAATTCCCGCCGGTATAGTCTGTAGTCAACAAAGTATGCTCATTTTGCGAAGTCGTTTAGTTTGCTGGAAGCTTTTTTATTTATTTTGCAAACTGAGAGCTGATTTGTGAATAATGCATGAATAGAATGTCGAATAACAATCAGTTTATATAGTCGGTTACTAGTGATGTGAGTAAATCAATATTATGTTAAATATATTATGTTAGCTTCTTTTATGATGCGCACAGACGCATTCAACCCTAATTTCTTCAAAATAAAGTGAACAGGCTTTTTCTGGGTAAGCTTACTCTATCGTAGACTTTGTCTCTGTCACCTCTGACCTCGACTAGAGTCAAGAGCAAACCTATATCAAATAAAAACATAAAAATCATGACATTTTTTTACGTTTTTAATAATTTCTCTATTTATGGGAATGTGATTGATAAATGTTAGAAAAGGGAAAGTTATGAGGATATCAAACTGGCATCAACATACCTCGGCCCTCTCGGCTTCGTCATTCATATCATTTATCACCATATTGAATACAATGTTATTTTTGCAAGAAACGTCAATTAGCTGTCATTACTCGACTACGGAAACGGAAAAACGAGTTTAACAGTCTATGTATGTATGTGTCTATGTAGGTATAGATGTTTGATCGCAACTCCAAAATTGTCGATCAGATTTTGATAAATGAGGTGTGGTTTTTTTTAAGGGTGCCATAGATTATATATTTTTCTTCTTTAATCTTGCGTCCTGAAAGTGATAGCAGTAATTGAAGCAGCAGTAAGTTGCAGTTACCAAAAAATATAATTATAAAACTTAAGAGTTTGTTTGTTTGTTTGAACGCACTAATCTTTGGAAATACTAGTGCAAAGAAAAAAAAAATAAAAAAAAATAAAAATAAAAAAAAACAAAAAAAATAAAATAAAAAAAAAAACAAAAAAAAAATAAAAAAAAAACAAAAAAAAAAAAAAATACTTCACTATAGGACTACGTTATCTCTGAAAGCTAGGAATCCGTCAAAATAAACGCGGACGAAATCACGAGCAAAAGCTAGTAGTGTCGATCGTTTTTTTATATTATTGAGAAATGCTAATTTATCAAGAAAATAAAAACGTCTTTCAGCAGTCACGGCGATGCTTTAAAATCCTTAACGCTCGGAGTACATCGACAACAGTACAGCACGCGCCGTCCACGTGACGGATTGTGTGCGTTCCTTTAATGTTCCCTATACCGGCTTTGATGTTGACGAGTCTTGTTTGAATTTAGGGACGTAATAACCGAATACAAATTAATTACATGTTTACGGCCCTCAAAGAAAAAGGGAGGCATACATGAAAAAGGTTTTATTTTTTAAGTTTTCCTCTTACTTTTATTTGTTGAAGCCTTCATTAATTTTAAAGGGAAACATCCATCTTAGCGCACAAATTCATTACTCAACGTACCGCAGCGTTTGGTAATGCAGGCTTATTGGCGCCCAAGTGGGGCCGTCATCAGTCACCGCTGAGTGACGCCAGCATAAACACGCGGTACACACGTGACGGATTATGCTTCAGGATCTCGCGCCGAAGTACTCTCATGATCGCAGAGCAAAAATTATATAAGGCCGAAAAGTTGGCGCCCAACATGGGACTTTCAGTCAATGCCTCGTTAGTGGTTACAAGAGTGTTTTATTTTTAGGTAAGTATTATCTTACTAATATTATAAAAGCAAAACTTTGAATGGATGGATGTTTATTATTTAATCCCGCCAAAACGGCTGAACGGATCTAGATGGCACAAAGATAGATTATAGTCTGGAATAACACATAAGGTACTTTTTTTCCCGAATAATGTTCGGTTCCCGTGAGGATTATATATCAACTTTGACGCAGACGAAGTCACGGGCAGAAGTTAGTATTAAATAATGTTAAATATTTATTTGCATGTTAATGTAGTTTTCGTGAAACGGTTACCGTTTAATGTTGCCCAAAATAATTGTAATATAGGTCAATGTGGTCTAAATACCAAAACTTGGAAACTATTTTTAATCGTACAATACTCCGCTCGACAGCACAAAGCAGTTTCGCAAAGTTTAATGTAAGTACATACTTCCAGCTGTCACCAAACCTGAAAAGAACATTTATGACTCAATATCACGACATATACATTGTTGGAGTTACGCCTACTGAGAATTATTTATTTTTTTAGGAGCGAGCTTTTTCAATGGAGGCCTAAAATGTAGTAATGAAAACATCAATGTACTATACTATTTATTCATATTTGCAAAGGAAATAAATGATGGAATGAAATCGGCAGTTATTAGAACAGATATTCTATGTTTCTATCTTTCTTCTTTTTTTCATATACCTCCATTTCACATGTCGTGCTCAGTCGCTCCATGTAAAATACTGGTACTCAGCTGCAGCCGGTTAGACTGGAAGCCGACCCTAACAGAGTTGGGAAAAGACTAGGCATATGATACCTACGCAAGTAGCAATACTGAAAGAAAAGAAAGTAGCTTATTGGATTATGGTGCAGACAATTATGCTTTCTTTATCTCCGGCCACGTCCTGTCTACGGTAATTTTATAAAAACAAACTCAAGGATCATAATTTTAGAGACTCTTTTAATCTGTATAACAAAACAATTGAATAATTATGTGGGTACTAGCGCCAGCCCACGACTACGCATCTTCAGAATTAAGCCAAAGTCCTAATTTTTCTACGTTCGTAAAATTCGCTTATGTTCCTACCAATTTTAAGCTAATACCATTCAGTCAGTTAGGCCTCACAAATTATTTAGTTCGTCGTTGGTTACTACTCCGGTCCAGTGGATCGTAGCGTGGTGTTATATAGCTTATACTATTCCTTATGAATCTGGCTATCACTTACATGAAGATATTTTCTAATGCGATTGGGTGTTCTAAAGATTTATCGTTTTTAAACAAACAAACACGAATTCTTTTTAGCTTTATTATAGAAAAAAGTAATACACGGTTACGTTTAGGTCGTTCTGGAACCGAAAGCCATAAACTCGATCATCAAACTCGAAACGATTAGGACCATTTTTTTTTTCAAATATAACAATAAAAAATATCAGCTGTTCAGTACACTTTGACGAGTTAGACGAATATAAATGTACTGAACAGCTGTTTTTTTTTATTGAAATTTTTGAAAAAAAAAATGGTCCCAATCGTTTCGAGTCTGATGATCGAGTTTATGGCTTTCGGTTCCAGAACGACCTAAAAGTAACCGTGTATAGTAAGGATTAATAAACATATATTTCCATGTAAGTAAAACCAAGTAGGTATATTCGCTACCATGGCTGACATTCCCCAAATTGTTAATTAGGAAAGTTTCAGACAATAGTCTGTGGGACGTTTTCTCCATGTTTTTCTTCGGCCCCAATTAGTTTCTGGTGCCAACTGTTACACAGTTTTTTGTCCTCACTACAAATAATAAAGTGCTTTGTGTAAATGTGGAGGGTTAATATTCTCTGTAACATGAGTGTGTTTACTATGTAGTGTAGGACAATTGGCTGATTTAGTTCGTCCCTAATGTAAGTATACTAATATTATTAAGCTGAACAATTCATTTGTTTGTTTTAATGTGCTTCTCTGGAACTACTTGCCTGTTTATACGAGTAGGATATAGGCTATAGAACACCACCCTTTGACACAATGGAGCGGAGCAGTAACAAAAGTGGTAACTAAACGCGGGTGGAACCATGTGGTTTATGTAGCTAGAGTAAGGATATTTTATTTGTTATTAATGTTGATCTGATTCCTTAGGAAGTGGCGACATTGATTATTACTATCTATTTTTGAATGACGTTAGATTTTTACTTTAACAGGTCGTAAGAGGGAAAATCTAAATCGAAAGCCTTATTTTAATACAGATAACAAATGCAATCTTCACGTATGGACATTAAAACGAGTATTTTTAACAGACTACCATTGGTCAGCGCGCTGCCGCACCAGCTCGCTGACTTTGTTTATTTATTTAAACTTTTTGCAACAAAAAAGTACAAAGGCGGGCTTAATGCCTTAGACATCCTCTACCAGGCAACCAAAAGTGGTGAAGAGATTACATGGTAGGTGCAAAATATTGTACATGATAAATCACATAAGAGTAAACTTTGTAGACGACATCGCTAACTTTAGTTCTTTATTTATAAAGTAGTGAATAGAAGCAATCCATTATTCAAAGGTCCTATAAATTGACCTCGTGACGACGCAGACGGTTAAAATGAAAGCCCTAATTTATATTTAGATCGCTAAACCCTGCATGACGTCACTACACCCACCAGCCTACGACCCAGACGTAACAATATGGCGGACGAATATAGCCAACTTATTAATAACTAGCTACTGATGCCTTCGTTTGTGTGGTTTTTTCACCCGTCATAAGGTACGTCTTTGGTTACTGCTCAGCTCCTGTGAGTCGTCACGCCTGCAATCCCCAAAGGGTTTAGGCAGAGGTGTACCCATTAGAACACCCACATTTCGCCAGTTATGTTTGAGTTACATGTAATAGGGAGCGAGCCTATTGCCATCAACCAGGCACAAATCCAGTCTCCGAGGCTGCTACTGAGAAATTCCTGATGGTAAAACTCTTTACCCGACCTGGGAACCGACGTCCTCATGCTCAGCAGTCGCGCTTTGCGACCACTACACCAACGAGGTAGTCAAACAGCCGGCCTATACCTGATGAATATGGCTATCACATACGGACCGTTCCAGAGATTAACGCGTTTAAACAAACGAACAAAATCTATTCAGCTTTATTATACATATTAGTAAATAAAAAAAAAATTAGGAGAAGAATGACCTGTACTAAGATATTTTGTTGGTGACCTTTTAATATTCAATAAAGAACCTAAATCACCCCTTAGCACCTCAATCTAACTTTTTATTCGCCCATTAATTTACAAATAGTTGGTATAATACATAAAAGTGCTATAATTCACGACAAAGTGCAGTTTGTCGTGTCTCCGGCACATAACCGTGGAACGTCGCGTCGCGTCAATATTGACTGGGGTTAACCCGCCGCACGTCCGCTGCCGACGAATCATTGACATCGACTGGACTTTTTTAGTTTTTTTTTTTTAATGGAATTTGTTTAGCTTTAGCAGACTATGTGTATGTAACATGTATATTCGATTTTGGGAACTAAAAGCAAATAAAAAGCTTTTACAAAGTTTTACTATGGGTGAATATTTTGATTGGTTAGGTTCGTATACAAAAGTGAAAAGGCACTTATTCATTTAATAATTAAACACGAAATCTTGTCAACTATTAGACCTATGAATCTGAATTTGGTAAGTAGATAGTTTATAGATTGGAGAAGTCATCTAAGGACAAAGTCTGCATGGACGAAGTCGGGAGCAAAAGCTTTCTATCGTTCACTGTTAGTTATTAAATGCTTGGTTAAACATTTTAATACATGCATTGCATTTTGTGTTTGACGTCCGTTTTATGTACAATTACGGTCCACCGAAATGCATAGACATTGACATTTACTAACTGTAAAGAAGTCTTTTTTTCTGGCCCTCAATAGTCTGCCATAGACGGCCTCTCCCTTTACCACAGAGTGTACGTGTCCTATGGGACATAGTCTGTGGTAAAGGGAGAGGGAGGCCTTTGCCTAGTAGTGGGACAATGCAGGGTGGATAGATGTGAAGACAGTGTTTCATATGACTGCTTTTCTGTCTTAACAGCTTAGAATAGCGCGCTGTTAGATATAACTTTTAATATGCTATGGAAAATGTCGTGTGTTACGCATTTATAACTTGGATATTTGCAACTTAGTATTTAAGACTTTAATGCATAACTGTACTGCTTCCTGAATAAATAAAATATAATAAATATGACTTGGCGCGACCTCCGAGAGTTATAAACGTATGTATTGCACGTACCGAGGTAGTCAGCCTTATTGTCAACCGTGTTGACAGGTTTATCATTTCACTACCACAATAAGTTTCCTCGTGCCCGCACAAGAAAATAATACCTATTTGTACATTGTAAAGTAGGTATCAAAAATGCTGGATCTGTGGACAACACGACAAGTTGTTGCCGTGAAAACAAAGTGGGAAAAGTACTTTTAAAACAGGACATTGTAGACAATTTATCTTTTCTGAGGTAACAGCTGTCTGCGGCTACCAAACATTCTTTGTTAGATAAAGTAAAGGTAAATAAATAAAATAAATACTACAGTTTCTATTCGTATGTGCTTGTAATGATTGTACACTGCAAGAATGTTTTCCAAATGTCGCCGAAACTTTATGAGCATCTCAAGCATTTCAACTTTCAACTACTAGAAGGCCATGTCAATTTTATCTCAGTGACAATCAATGTCAAAATATTAAGGTAAATTAGAGACAATTTTGACAAATTAAGACTTAGATAAGATTGCGATTGTTTCGAAAAGTTAGTAGAATGGCCTTATCTTAGAAACAAAAAAGTTTTATATTCAGATAAATTTTTATTCCAAGTTGTATTTGGGCATGTCAGATTGTGCCTGTAGACGCACTCTCATGGACTGAATCCGAGGCCTCAAGTGGTCGCACGGGCAACCACAAGCTCAATAAGATATCGGTCCACATCGCGTCGTGTTGCTGTAGCTTCACCGTTCAAACAAAAAGTAGTTGTTAAACACAACGGTTGGTAGCCCTGCGAGAGCACGTGTGCCCTGTTTACTCATTGTACTCATTATAAAGACTGCGGCCTGCGGAGTACACCTTTGTTTAGTAAGTTGGCACACTTGTGTGGGTGTGAGATAAACGTAGGGGTACTTGTGGAGACACGGCTTAGCTATCGTTGTGAAGCAGGTTCATAGTTATAATAGATGCAAGAGAGGCTCAAGCAGAATTTTCCTTGAGTTGGTAACATCGCTGATAGGACGCGCGTATTCCGTCTCAGATAGGAAACTTTCCGAACTTTTCAACTTGCTGCGATGGTACGATAATTATAATAATATGCACGTCTATAAAAATAAATTCAAAATTGAAGTGTCTGTTTATAATGTTAAAATAACCATGTTTTACAAAATAAATATATGTATGTTAACAAGCACGGAAAATACAATTTTGAAAATGGTTATCTGTCAGTCTGTTGATCCGACTAACCTCCCAAATGACTATACCGATTGTGATGAGACTGTTTTATGGTATACTTCACTTTCACGCGGACGAAACGCGGGCAAAACTTAGTTGTTAATATTTTTATTCAATTTCATCACACGTTGTCCCTTAGTACACCCAACAAGGGGAGCACCGCGGTACACAAACATTAGGAATGTAATATTAGATCGAACGCAGTCAATTATTGCATATTGTGTGGCACGTGCGAGGGGGCGGGGAGCAGGGGGCGAGCGCTGCAGGGAACGACACGCTCTGCAGTTTATGAAGATCAGATGATGCTCTGAATACAATATTTTATGATTATAGAGTTAAATCTTGCGAATTGCCTACCTGAGGTTCGCGAGAGAGGGTTAGGGTATGCGTAATGAAACACTCAATATCACTTTGCACGACCTGGGGACTGAACCGAGTACTTACCAATAAACGGTTGTACTTAAAAACGTTTTAACATCAATAAGCACAGTGACTGAGGAGTGGTTAAGGCTCTCTCTGATGCACGAGGCTGGGGGTTCGCTACCGGGCATGGGCAAGTACAAATGTGACTTTTTCTATTTCATATGAACTTTCTAAGTTTGTCTTGGACGTTACCGACATTGGGGTAGTAAAACATCGTGAGGAAACCTGGACTTATCCGTACTAGTCCATACTAATATTATAAATGCGAAAGTGTGTCTGTCTGTCTGTTACCTCTTCACGCTTAAACCGCTGAACCGATTTTGATGAAATTTAGCATGGAGATAGTTTAAGATCCGAGGAAGGACATAGGATAGTTTTTATCCCGGAAATCACCCCCTAAGGCGGTGAAAAGGGGGGTGGAAGTTTGTATGCAAGTACGATATAAACAAGTTCCACGCGGACGTAGTCGCGGGCAAAAGCTAGTAATATTATAAATGCGAAAGCAACTCTGTCTGTTACGCTTTCACGACTAAACTACTGAACCGATTTTAATGAAATTTGGTACGGGGTTAGGTGGAACCCTAAGAAAGGACATAAGCTACTTTTTATTCTGACAACACATTGACATACATTGTAGACAATAGACAAAGTCGCAAAACCGATAAAAAATGTCATCGCACATTCTAATTCCATTTTGATGGAATTACTTAAAAAAGCCCGAGGAATTTATGCGTAGTCACGTTAACTAATTCTTATTAAAACCCCCCCTAGCCACCGAGGCGCGGGGGGTGGATATGCGTTATGTTGTAATGTGTGGCAGTGTGTTACAGGGTCGCGGGGTCGAACCCCGCGCGTTGTAATCAGTAAGGACTATTGTTGTTTTGAGATGCTGGGAAGTGCAATCTAGTGTGTAATTTAGGTACATGATGAGCCTCCTTTTCTAGTGTATAAGAGTAATGTAACCTAGTGTTAATACTCATAATAAAGAAAATACGAGTAGCTTCCTTATTCAGTTTTGATACCCAATTTCGCGCCTAACCTATTATTGTAATGTGCTGTTATGCATGTGGTACAGACAACTGCAGTTCCATGGCAACAATTTGACATTGACACCATCTTTATTTCGTACCTATTTACCAAAGCATTTATTTCAATTACACCATTTACAGGCACTTTTATTAATGTTGTCAAGGAGTCGGTCAGTTAGTCAGAAAGTTGAAACTATACACATCAAAAAAGTCTAGGGATCAACATCCCTAACAAATGTTAGGGATGTTGATCCCTAGACTTTTTTGATGTGTGTAGTTGCTCATTCCAAATCGTAGGTACCTAGGCCTGTATGGGGAAGAACGAAACTCCAAAAAACTCCTTGGACTCTTTTCTCTTAATATTACCACACAACATTCTTTTTTCCTTTTCTTCCGAGGTGGAATATCCTCATGGATGTCCACCGCCCTGAGGTGGGCTGAGGGGTTTGTCAGATTCTTACTGACTAAAAACCAACCTGGTGTTCCCTTGCGTCCCCGCGATCTATCTTACATTCCTTACTTAACACTTCCTAACTTTTCACATCTCTTTTAAGCATCGACTTTTAAGCCTAAATTCCACTTGCCAGTCATGAACAACAATTTTCCATCCATCCGTCTGTCGTTTGATTCCGGTCCGATGTCAAAGCTGCTCAATTCTTTGTGCTCACTCACACATGCTCATTCAGCCGTGTGTATGTGTGTCTAACGGTATCTCAAAGCGAGATGAGCCCTTTATCATCGGAGGCTGCGTTTGGACTACACGAGTGGCTCACTCACATACACATTGTTCTTTATAAAAAGTTTCGTAGGTAAAGCTTGCTATATTGTGATGTCATATTTGTTTTTTTTTTCAGGTAAAACATAACATCACGCCATTTGTAATCCCCGAAGGGTTAGGCAGAGGTTGTACCCATTAGTACACCCACATTTCGTCAGTTATATTTTTAAGTCCCATGTAATAGGGGGCGAGCCTATTGCCATCAAACGGGCACAAATCCAGACTCCGAGGCTGCTACTGAGTAATTCCTGATGGAAAAACGCAATAACACTGCCCGACCTGGGAATCGAGCCCAAGACCTCATGCTCAGCAGTCGCGGTTTGCGACCACTAGACCAACGAGAAAGTCATCTTTTCCTGGTATTTAACTTAAATTCAAGATGGATTCTTTTTTAAATGAACTAACCATCTGCAGGCTATATTTCAAGGAAAATGCAGAGCTAGCGAGCCGAAGTTGCAGTAGGTCGGCCATGTCAGTTCAAAAACCAATGGCCGCTATAGCAAACGAGTTCTCGAGTGATATCACTTTCGATTCCGATTGTTCTTCTGCACTAACGTTATAACAGTAATACCAGCCTATTGTTGTCCCACTGCTGGGCAAAGGCCAGCTGTCAGAAGCTTCTTATTTTAAAACCTAATATTTACATATCTCATAGGCATGAACAGTAGACAAAAAAGATAGGTAACCAGGGTCGTCAGATATAGTTGAAGTTTTCTTAGAAACCGCTGAATGTCTTTGAATCAAACTTAACTTAATTAATGAAGTGTTTATTATTTACTTTTTAATTAAATTACATTTGAAAACATCCATCGGGTTCTAAGAAAACTTCAACTATATCTGACGGACCTGGATACCTATCTGTTTTGTTGACTGTACAAAGGCTCTTACAATATTCACCTAACCTCTTCATCCCAAAATGTAGACGGAGTGAGCACTAAATCAATCTAGTCCAAAGATAGATTACACACCCTGCGGTCGTGCGTAAAAATAGCGGCTATACGTAGTGGGCGAGAGGGTTCAACGAGGCGCGGTATTAGCCGATAGCCGATTGGAGCCGATAGCCGTGGCCGATCGGCTATACTTGATAGCCGGTCAATTTGACACGCTCCCGTTACGAGATAAGTGTGAGACGCGTGGATTGAACCACAATGTTGAGATTACATGGAAGTGGGGTCGCGGGGCAAGCCTGTACCCTTAGGAAATTACTTTACATAACATCACGCTTGCCTCACTCAGGGGGTTGCGCAGAGATGTATGGTACAGTTACTAGTTATGTTTGAATCCCATATAATGCAAGCCTTTTGTCAAATCCTGACTTTGGGGTACTGAGAAAATTTTAATAGAAGTCCCCATTAACACTACTCGACCTGGAGAACGAACCTAGGAACTAATGCTCAATACTCGCACTAATAGCAATATAGACCAAAGGTCCAATCATAGTCACTTTATCTAAACTACAGATATTAGGTATACTTAGAAAAATCTATTACAAAAAATGAGGTAGATGATCAAACATGTTTTTTATACTTAACGAGACCATTACACGTTGCCATAGCAACGTCAACAAGCTTAAAAAATCTCCCCAAACAAGCCGATCCTCATTACACAGCACCCTGTAACTTATTACCAAGTATTTGCACTAAACATTACTACAGAGGGCGCAACCCCTACTCCTCACACGCAAAGGAAAAACCACCTTAAAAACTTCTCTTGTAAGAACGAAAATCGCGTACAAATAATTTGTAATAATTGGGCTTTAATCAAAATTACAGGCGAAAAAAAATTTACTCTAACTCAATAAAAATAAGATTGGAATTAGCTTGATAAAGTTTAGAAAATATCGGCTTATAAACTAACGATTTAGTACAAACAAATATCAGCCTTATCTTTATAAAGTTAACATTGATATTAGCTAGTTTTTATAAAGATAGTCAGAGAGCTAGGGTAGCCTTAGTTTTTGCTTACGTGTCGTAGTAACAAGTGTGCGTGTAATGTAAGGGGAGGATGAAATTAATTGATCCTCGCCCGTTGGGAGGGGAGGGTGGGGGGACTTTCTTACTGAATTGTTTAGTGAGATAGGCCCGGGGTTTAATTTACTCTGTGATTAATGTTAGGAGATTATTTTCAGAACATTTGAGAATAAGTTCTTTATTTTGACGTTGTTAAGAGAAAATAGTACTGGACCACTATGAATAAAGGAATAGTTAAACATGTTCTGGGTTGACGAGAGAGTGAGTGAAGGATGTCACATCTCTACCAACCTATATCTATACTAATATGTATTATAAATGTGAAAGTAACTCTGTATGTCTGTCTGTTAAGCTTTCAAGACTAAGCCACTGAACTGATCTAGATGACGTTTGGTACAGGGTAAGTTTGAACCTAAAGAAAGACATAAGGTAAACGCAGCTATCAACGACCCATCGAAAATCTGCAGGTATTACCGACCTATAAAAGTAATTCGAAATCTTTACGTTTCCAGAACTATTTTAGCTATACTAGGCAAAGTTACACACGCGTTTATTCCTTGAGCATCGTATACTTTTACGTTTTTGTGAGTAGCTGTGCAAAAAACAGATAAAATACGCTAATTACTGCGGGGCAGCGTGGACGCAGGGCGTGTAGTACTGTTCCCTTGTTCCTTCAAGTAAGTACGTGACTTTTCTATTTAAGACATTTATACAAACAAATGACGTCTATACTTTATCTTATATTACTAAATGTATTCATTTAAGTGTCAACTCTTGATTTCTTACGACATTTTATTAATAAAAAGTAATTTGAAACGATAATACTTTAAATTAAAATGGGACGGTGTTAGCTTCATCAGTTTTAGTCGTGGCAGCTATCAACGACCCATAAGTCGGCAATGGCAGCAAAGTAATTTTTCGTTTTATTTTTCTTTTATGTTATTATATCACACTAACACAAGTATTTTTATGGACCAGTTTAAATCTAAGCTATCAGTCTTTATAAAAATCTATTAGCGACTAAACTTTTTTGTCTAGTTTTTACCTTTTAGCGTTGTCAATTTAACCAAAGTTATGATATTTTTCGAGGATTGATATTGAATAGTATCAGTAATAAATCATTGTTTTTGTGTTTAAAACAGTGTGCATTTGTTCATATTTTTGTGACATTAATCAATTATAATCTATTTTATAGTCCGAAGGTCAATTAAATAAAAATAACCATTTTTTTATGAGTCGGTAATACAATTCATGTTTATACTTACATACTTTATTACCGACCCATGAGGGTCGTCAATAGCAACTATAAGAAGCTATTACTGATCGTATATAGATTATTTAGTTTCTCACCTTACTTTTATGATTTAGCTGATTTTGGTTTTGAAATGTTCGTGGAGGTCTAGGGAAGGTTTAAACGGTGAGAAAATATGGGGTTAAAGTAGGGCAGAGGTAGGGCAGATGTAGGGCAGAGGTAGGGCTGAGGTAGGGCAGAGGTAGGGCAGAGGTAGGGCAGAGGTAGGGCAGAGGTAGGGCAGAGGTAGGGCAGAGGTAGGGCAGAGGTAGGGCAGAGGTAGGGCAGAGGTAGGGCAGAGGCAGGGCAGAGGCAGGGCAGAGGTAGGGCAGAGGTAGGGCAGAGGTAGGGCTGAGGTAAGGCAGAGGTAGGGTAGAGGTAGGGCAGAGGTAGGGCAGAGGTAGAGCAGAGGTAGGGCAGAGGTAGGGCAGAGGTAGGGCAGAGGTAGGGTAGAGTTAGGGCAGAGGTAGGGCAGAGGTAGGGCAGAGGTAGGGCAGAGGTAGAGCAGAGGTAGGGCAGAGGTAGGGCAGAGGTAGGGCAAGGTAGGGCAGAGGCAGGGCAGTGGCAGGGCAGAGGTAGGGCAGAGGTAGGGCAGAGGTAGGGCAGAGGTATTGCAGTGGTAGGGCAGAGGTAGGGCAGAGGTAGGGCAGAGGTATGGCTGAGGTAGGGCAGAGGTATGGCTGAGGTAGGGCAGAGGTAGGGCAGAGGTAGGGCAGAGGTAGGTTAGAGGTAGGGCAGAGGTAGGGCAAAGGTAGGGTAGAGGTAGGGCAGAGGTAGGGTAGAGGTAGGGCAGAGGTAGGGCAGAGGTAGGGCAGAGGTAGGGCAGAGGTAGGGCAGAGGTAGGTCAGAGGTAGGGCAGAGGTAGGGTAGAGGTAGGGCAGAGGTAGGGCAGAGGTAGGGCAGAGGTAGGGTAGAGGTAGGGCAGAGGTAGGGTAGAGGTAGGGTAGAGGTAGGGCAGAGGTAGGGTAGAGACATCATCACTAGCTTATACATTCCATTGCTGGAAAAAGGCCTTCTCTCATACACGATCGGGAATAGCTGCATAAAAATCGTTAATAGCTTCACAGCCGTTTTTATGGGTCGGTAATAGCAACAATCGACTAAGTCACTTTGTAAATTATTTTTTACAGGATAATCCTTTATTTAAATGTATTTGATTCAGTAAATACATTATTTATACATAACACTAGCATATAAAATTAAACTATCAATCTTTAGAGGAACCAGTATACTAAAAAAAAATTGTTGAATTTAAAATTGCCTTAGGGGGGTCGTTATTACCTGCGTTTACCTTAGATACGCTACTTGTTATTCAGCGACTTCGTCTGCGTACGCGATAATCGACATTTACGCGGACGAATTCGCGGGTAGCACCTAGTGTTGCATAATGTTAAAAATCCATGCTCATCTGGACCCCATTTACTTGGCACAGCGGCCAGGCACATCACAGCCACAGAATATAGTCACAGTTTTGAATATGATCATCGGTTTTTGTGCCAAAATAAAATGTTCATTCCTTTTCAACTAAATGAAAATGTTAACTTGAGCACTTCCTCCGTCCCTGTCTCTCGCGTCTTACATAATTAATTAATTTAATCAACAGCATTTTGTTCTTTAAAAACGCCTGTTAATAAATTAAAAGCTTCTCAAATGTCACCCGCCCGGATTAGTATTCCGTACCGTTTGTAACAGATAAACTTATTAAAAAGGGTTCCGTACTATTCACAGAGAACAGGCCTATTATTTTTCTAATGACTACTTAACACGATCAATAGCCAACCTTAGCTGTTAACACATAAAGTTCATATTTATTTGTAGAACTTTATATTTCTGTATGCAGTGTAATTTCAACCTTATGCTGTTAAAGTTAACGTTGATAATGTAGTGGTGTGACGTAATAATGCTATTTAGGTGATAATATACAGTCTGGATAATTAGTTTTACGTTCAATCTCGCATAACGCTGTTCCATGCATTTAGTAGTTATCAAAGAATTTTCAACCTTACCTGAGGGAGTTAAGGTAGAAAATCAGTTACGTGATGTTCGAAACGTTATAATGAATTTATAACGTTTTGAAGTGCAGATGAGAATTTTGCATCTTATTGTCATGAAATAATCTGAATATTACACAAAGTTGTGAACTGAGAGGTGTGACGCTTTCTGAGAAACGTGAGGCGATCGCTTCCTCGTTAATATAAAGTTGCAAAGCAATTACATTACGAAGAAATTGCATAACAATCTTCTCGTTAGCTGCTTGACGACAACATGGTTTTGTCAAAGCTCTCGTAGGTCTAGCGCGAGTGGCCTGACGTTATAGATTTTCAATTTTTAAATTGGAAATACGACTATTAATGAAGCTTCTCATCTGATGGTTTGATTGTAGCCACTAGCTAGACCAACGAGTCAAAGAGACATATCCATATACATACTAGTCATTTTACTATTATAAATGCGAAAGTTTGTCTATTTGTTTGTCTGTTTCGTTTTCACTGCTAAACCACTAAAACGATTTTAATGAAATTTCGTAAATCCGCAAGTTCGCCCACACTCGGACAAAATCGCGGGCAAAACCTAGTTAAGTCATAAATGAAACAATGTAATGTACTTCTCCCAATTAAATTATAATTGTATTACCCGACGCGACCTCAAACCATGTCTCACAAGATATAAATAACATCTCTGACATTACGTGTGTATGCCTGTATATGTGTGGGAATAACATCCAAAACTGCTGTATCAATAAATATACGCGACAGGCTATTTGTTTTGTTAATGTACGAGTGATGTGTTTGTGAGGAGCCAGGAGTTACGGTTTGTTTCTCAAAGGTGTTGGCGGATTGGTCGACGAGTCATGCGCTGTGAAGAAGAATTACTGAGAACAGTGGTACATTACGTGCCTCATTGATTTTTTAAATGATTTTTATGTTAGGTACAGTCAATAAAAGAGATAGTAACCAGGGTCGTCAGATATAGTTGAAGTCTTCTTAGAAACCGATGAAAGTTTTCAAATGTAATTTAATTAAAAGTAGATAATAAATAGTTCATTAATTAAATTAAGTTTTTCATTAAGAAAACTTCAACCTGGTTGCTTATCTCTTTTGTTGGCCGTACATCGTCTCCACATTCGTATTTAATGTAGGTACTTGTACAACTTATTGTAAAATATTTTATTTTTTAAAGAATAATTATGTATGTAGTTTTTGCCTATTTTTCACCTTTTAGAAGGTGCATCTAGATTCAATTTTTTCTATTTCCCTTTTGTAAATGACGTTTAAAAGTGAAGAAAATGATTTGACTTTGATTTTGACTTTTGGTGGGACGAAAAGAATTGTAGCTCTCCTAGCTTCTAAACTATAAAATGAAAATTATTGTCGTTCTATCTTAGTGCTACGTTAGTCTAGTGATCGCAAGCGCGACTGCTGCTTGGGTCCTGGGTTCGATATTCAGGTTTTTACATCCGCGTAAAGCCTTGTCTTTGGTTACTGCTCCGTTTCCGTGGGTCGTAGCATGATAGCCGATTCCGATCAGAATTTTCAGAGATAATCGCGATTAAACAAACAAACAGAAAAGCACTTCAACTTTACTATATTAGTATAGATATAGATTTACCACACAAGCACATTACAAGTACCTAACGTTTTTCTCAACATATTTTCTCGTAATACAATGCGAGCTCACGAAAAATCTCACCTATTTTCCATATAAACACGTTAGCGAGTACGTTATGTTCAAAAGTATTCGTTATTAGCAGCACCGCGCACGCGCACACGCGCCGTCTCGCGCACACTTTATTACATTCTGTGAGAATATTGTTTCACATTGTGTGAGGTGCGCTATTCTCATATCTTATGCTAATGTCGGAATAATATCGTGCGCCGAACTTATGAGCTATAATCATATGTATTATGTACAGTATGTGCAGCGCGAGGTGAAGGCAGATCTAGCTCAAATCTCAAGTCTTTATTGCAATTCATAATGTGAAACATACAGGTGGTAGGCAGGTGTCAATAAATAGAAACAATTATGAACCGGGCACAGTTAAAATAAGGAGGAGATAGGAAGAGTACTCGACTGCCTAAAAAATATTGCAATAATAAATAGAATCAGTAAGTAGGATCGGATTGCCTCGTTGGTCTAGTAGTCGCAAAGCGTGACTGCTGAGCATGAGGTCTGGGTTCGATTCTCAGGTCGGGAAATGTGTTGTGTGATTTTCCATCAAGAATTACCCAGTAGCAGCCTCGAAGTCTGGATTTGTGCCCGGTTGATGGCAATAGGCTCGTCCCCGATCTCGAATTACGTTGATATAGAACAGAATTTGCTTCAAATAATAACCCTATGTCAGATTTTTCAGGAATTGAGTTCCTAAATGCACTACTTCGCCCTCTCAGGAACTCGAAAGTCATCAAAGCATTTATTTCTAACTAGCTTTTGCCCGCGACTTCGTCCGCGTATATGTCGGTTATCGCGGACGCAGACGAAGTCGAAGTCGAATAAAAAGTAGCCTATGTCCTTTGTTGGGGTTCACACTTACCCTGTACCAAATTTCACACAAATCGGTTCAGTAGTTTAGGCGTGAAGAAAGGACAGACAGACAGACAGACAGACAGACAGAAAGATCGACAGACAGAACAGAGTTACTTTCGCATTTATAATATTAGTTAGGATATACCATTTTGCAGACACTTATACATTTTCAAGAAATCGTTCTCATCGGGAGACGAGTCATCGAGTCGGGTCTCATCTTCCAAACAACTATTTACAGTCTTCTCATTTTAAATACTAGCCAATTCAGTGCATGAAAACGTAGCATTTACCTCAAGCGAAACTCTCAGGTACCAAAAAGAAACAAAATGCTCCATTTAAGTGCAGCATCCAGAGAGCAAGAGTTTTCTTTTTAAAAAGACATTCATCCTCCTTAATTTATTCGTGTCGTTTTATTTCCACCGGCTAGTAAGTAAGGGGCGTCGCCCACACGATTAACAGTCGAGGTGCAGTTGAGGCGGAGGCGCATAAGAGGCACGCCGCAACAAGGTTTTCTTTACAAATGAATGGTAGTGCGCTCACATACAAGAGTTGCGGCGAGGGCGAGTTGAAGGCGGGGCGGAGGCGAGGTGCAGGCGGGGCGGAGGCGAGGTGCAGGCGCAGGAGGGGCGCTCAAGTGTGCCCAAGCCACGATTCCACCGCCATTTTGTCATTTTGCCATTCAAAATGCATAGCCGCCTGCGCCTCGACTCTACGCAGAGACCTATCCTCGACCGTGCTGCGACGCCGCACCGCCGCTGACGCGACGTCGCCTCGACTTTACCAGTGAGCGTCGCGCCTAAGGCTGCGACACGCGGGCGACTCTGCCGCAATTAGTCGCAAATTGTCGCGCGTCTAGACGTCGCCTATTTAGTTTTATTATGCAAGTCTTTCAGCACTCGAGGAACATGTGACCACAGAGTAGATGATACAGTAGACCCGTTTTAATTGTGCGACTGCTTTTGACATACATGCCTCGTTGGTCTAGTGGACCTATGCGCTAGTCCTGGTTTTTTTTCCTAGGCCGGGTAAAAGAGTTTTGACTTTTTTCTTTATTTCCCAATAGCAGCCCGGAGTGGATTTGTGCTCGGTTAAGGACAACAGGCTTGACCCAGCTTGGATTTTAAAGATTTGGTCTAGATACAGGTAACCTCCGCCTCACACTTACTTATTTAAGTACTTAGTCTGTGTCAGTATTATAAGTGTAACTTTAAACAAGCCATTATTCCATCATGAACACGTCAATTGTTTGAATTCGATGAACGTGTCACGTTTACTTCGGGATTCCACACTAATACAAAAAACTGGTGCAAACTCTGTAATAATTTCAGCTCTCTACCTACAGTTCATGAGGTACAACCCGCTGACAGACAGACGGACAGTAAAATGTCATGACAGTAAAACAGGTTTTTAAATCGCGTATTTAAACAAGTGGACCTTCTACATCATCTATTTTATAATTATTCAAGCTGTACTTAACTATAGTAAAATAATTTAAAGACGCCGCCGCCGGTGAGATGTGCTACAGATCTATCTTGGATGTAGCGCTCCATAACTGAATAAGGGAAATGTCAGGCTTACCATGGAAATGAAAAAAATTGAACATGTTTTCATTTTAATGGCGCAGGAGGGGGGGAGGGGGGCACCTAATGCTCATGGCTATGAGTTCTAAGTAACGAAATAAATAAAAATGTAGGAGGAATCCTGTACTCAGAATTCTAACCGCACGATTCTGTGTTGACTTGACTGGTTTGCGTTCTTAATATTTATCTGTAAGATAATAAGTATGTACTTATATGAACGCGTGCGAGTGCGGTGCTCCTGACCAGACATTACAGCAACAGCTGATTCTCTCTTGATATTTCACAGCCGTTGATTCAAACACACAGTAAAAGTTGTTCATATCCATGCGTACTATCACCACTTGACTTGAAACACTAAAACTTCGGCAGTCATTATACCGTCCTACACTTCTGTCCGGCCCTCCACTGTGTAGCTGTCACCTGTCAGTCATCCGTCGATCAAGCGCCCGTGTCGACAGAGCAGTGCGAAGTTGTCATACCGTTCGACAAGTGGTCGCCACAATCGACAACATGTCGACACTCAGTGAGTAGTGCGTCACTAATGTCGACTGACGATTGAATGGACTTGGAGTAAGTACTTTCTGATTGATTGAGTTGAGTAGTGGATGATATTTTGATTGAGACGCATTTAATTTGATACTTACTTTAAATAATGTTAAAAACGTTTGAAATTTCACGCTCGTATTCATCAAAGGTTAATGCAGGGGTGTATTCCAGTCGGGAATAGCGGAAGGCGCGTAGGTTTCCGGGATCCCAGGCGTTAGTATGGGAAGGGAAAGTCTAACAGATCTTTCCATGTCCCCCAGGGCGGGGAAATCCTTGAGGATTTCCCACCCCGGAAAAAAGGGGAGTATTAATACACCCACGTTTCGACAGCTACCACTTGCCACGGATCGGTGATTTCAGACTTGTATTAAATACATATGACAGGTTTCCTCAAAATAATTTTCTTTCACCGATGTCAGTGATGTCCAAAATAAACTTATGAAATATGTCCTACCTATTAAAAAGTCAGATTGGTAATTGCTTGCTACAGGTTTAAAAATACCCTGTACAAGAGGGAGGTGCCTTAACCGCTGGGCTATCACGACATTCTATAAAAAGTGTATTTTCTATTCTATTTACTTTTATAGCCGATAGAAAACAGAACCAACCATTGCCATTTACTCACAACGACATACGTTCGTTACACTAGTAACAAGCCTCTCTCCGCAACAGTTCTACAAACGTTCGTAACTGCAAATTGTTCTCAAAAGGAAACAGTGACGTCAGCACAGTGGCCCACTGTCGGCCGCGCCAATATCCTGCCGCCGAGAGAAGGCGATAGGGGACGCACAAATGATCCTATATTGTGTTTGTTGAAGTACCCACGTTAGGAACCACTTTCGTTGAGGACATAATAAGAAACAAGCAGATCGATTGTCCTGCAAGGTTAAGCTGTACTCGTTGCGGTCAGATTATGGATGAGTGACCGTTTTTTCACACATCACACATAGTCTTCACTGTGGAGATCAGTGTTCCTGCCTTTTCAGCGGAAGATGTGAAATATAACCATATGTAATGGATAGAGTTTAAAATTTTCAGTGTGTATTTCTATTGCCTCTTTAACTACAAATAAAAAAAAAGTTAAAAATTTAAGGAATTTTGTATGGGAACCCATGATACCGTAGTGTTAAGTATTGTCCAGTGAGTGGCCTACATTACCGGACCCATCTTACTCTCTACTAATTCCAAAAAGGGTCAGGTAATGCAGGGCACTCACAGTTCGATGTACTTACGGAACCTTTCGTGTGCGAATCCAACCCGCACTTGGCCAGTTTTTTTAACAAAAAAGAAACTGAAAGTTACATAAATTGAATCGTAAGAGCGGTCGTCAATCTGCATGGGCTTGTGTGAAATATGTATAGCAATCGAGTTGGGTTCGCGCCCCGTATTCGTTACCCATTGGGCGCGTGAGCTATGTTCGGGTGTCGTCGGGTGTGCTCGGGCTCGTCCGTCAAGCGGAGGTGTCTCAATCACGGTGATCAGGTAGCGCGCCCGGACATAACTCGATTGTGATTTTGTTATTGGTTATAGGGTAGGGTTGCCGCGGGGCGTAGTTCCGCATGATTTTATATTTCACTCGCTTACGCCTGCGACTTTACATTTTTTGTGAATATCAGTTTTCATGGGTTTTTACATTTTTGCGATGATCCCTAATTGTTTTTCTAAAATAAAAGTTAAGCTTAGTTACTTCTCATAACATCATCTGTAAGTGATAGACCCGTCAAAATCGGTTCAGGTCATTAGTCGGAACAAACAGACAGACAAAAATGTAAAAAAATGGTATTTTTAACTTGTAAAAATTAAATTGCTTTTAGTAAAAAGCAAACAGCTTTTTACATGTGACATGTCTTGCTCCATTCCGTATACTTAGTAAACTTAAATGTGTATATTCAAAGTGAGCCAATACCACCCCTACAAATAAGGAGGTATTTACGAATGTTGAGCACCTGCCGACGACGTGGCGTCCCGGCGGACTGCGAGGACGTAACGAGGTTAGACCGCGGGACGACTGCTACGCGACACGTCCGAGAAGTACCAGGGCGACACCAAACTATAGGGTGTTGGACGAATTAAGCTCATTACTTGGAAATAAGTTTATATGCTTTGTTTGTTGGTATTGAGACGACGAACGACACGGTTGGCGCCACAGATATAGATAGCTATATCTGTGGTTGCGATTGACTGCTGCGCTGCAAGTCGCGGATTCGATTCCTGCACGGAATAAATATTTGAACGGCCTACTGACAGGTAGTTGTTTGTTTGTGTATGTGAGTTTATATGTTTCTAAACGCACCCATGCATAGGAAATTCCTAGTGAAAACAAAAATCATAGGCTTCACAGACGTATTGTTTTGTCATCTCTTGGTTTGGATTATCATAAACGTCTTCTCGTTTCTTCAATTCAGTCATTCAAAGTCTTTAGTAGCAATACAAACTCCTTGAGCACTATTTCTACTAATTCGTAGGAGTAACTCCGAACACATTATGCACTCCTAGTACAAATAGACAAATACATTCAACCCGAGTAATTGGACAAACTTCTCGTAACCCAGTGACTGGGTCGCATCTCCATACATTGTATGCGCTCCTGGTAATTGTAACGTAGAAGTGACAGCACAAGTTAAATTGCTTGCTGTTTGTACGTGTCGTCGGTTGAGATTCGCCATGGAATTATTGTGGACTAGGATCCCAGAGTCGTCAGAGCTACGTGATTTTAGCTTGAATGACATTTTGGGGATAAGTAGAGGAATATTATTATGTCGTTAGGACAGTATGCATAATTAGAATAGAATGAAGATAGATTATAATATTAATTTAATAGTATTTAGAGTATGATATCACTTAAAAGTCATTGACAGAATAATTTATTTATTATTCAGTAATGTGTACAATATTTACAGACTTAATTAATAAGATAACCTAAAAGAAAACAATAATAACAAAAAATAAATTAAAACTAAATGGAATCTTAAAATTCTTCTGCATCGCTGTCAAGTGGAAATGTGCTCAAAAGACTGGCGGCAGATGGCAAATAATAATAATGATATGGGCTGTTACTTGCTTATTAAATATTTGAATTGGATGTTTTTTTTATTGTAATTATTTTTTGTGTTGTATTTTACTTTACTTACTAACTACAATGGGGTGAACTTTATAAAAGTTTCTGACGCCTGCGTCCGCGATAACCAACATTTCCACTTGACAACAACTAGCCAACCCTTTTGTTTTGAGTATTTACCTAACAATTTATGCCGGTGACCTAAAACTCTTTCAGTTTCACAACGAGCACCTGTATTTCAATCTGAGTCACTCAGCACAAATCAAAACGGGTCCATTACCACTGTGACCATGCCAGCTGTCCTACATCCGCCATTTTTCAATCATGGCGCGGAGAGCGCTTTGTTTGACAGCTAGCTTTTTTTCCTCCATCGTGATTCGTGATCAAGGCGCGCGTCTGTTCTGCCTTTGTGTGCCAACTGCGGCTCTGTGACACAGATATTGCAGTCTTTTATGTCAGATTGGGCCATTTAGGTCGTTTGTGAGTAGACTGAAGAGATACTATACCGACGAAAATCTGACTATGTTGTCAGATTTTCGTCGGTAGATATTTATCTTCAACTGAATTATGCACCCATTGGCGCCATTCTTATTTTCTGTCTTGTTGCTAGATCTGTCCCTGTTCTAAATTCAAATTGAATTATGGAACCATGAGGTGGCCAGTACTAAAGAACTGAACCTTCTTCACGTCACAAACCATGTATTTCATTTTTCGCTGTTGTAATCTAAGAAACTGTAGAATAAAGTAGGTATATAGTTCCGACGTCTTATGAAACAACCCATGTCAATAGCCACAGAAAGAATTCCGATATACTCTCTTCCACCCTCCTCCCTACATACTTTCAAGTTGAAAAGTTACCAAACTATGCAAATCGGGGCCGCGAGCGACCACGACCCGCGACCGGCGGCCGGCGACCAATCGATACACCTACAGTTCGGTTAAGCTGTGGAATGTTGACCGCGGTTGCGGGCAAAGTTGGGCGATAAAAAATGTTGAGTCGATCGTTTGTCACAGCGGTTGTAAAGTTGTGTGGTCGACCAGCGATAGCGGAACAACACGGATTTGTGAACATTGATCAATACTAAAACTAGCTTCTGCCTGCAACTTTGTTCGGATCAAAGTTGATATATTATCCCACGGGAACTACACATTTTTCCGAGATAAAAGTCTGTGTGCTATTCCAGACTATAATCTATCTCTGTGCCAAATTTTACTCAGATCTGTTCAGCCGTAATTGAGAAACAAACATCCATCTTGCCAATTTTTCGTATTTATAATAATATAATAGTAGATTTTTATTTATACAGGTAATCTCTGGAAATTCCGGTTTAATTACAAAAAATCTTTCACTGATTCAAAACTACGAGTACATTATTGCTGATTGTCAAAGGATATGATTTTATGGTATATTTGACATCCATGTGGTCGAAGTAGCGGGCAGAAGATAGTCCTTAATATACCTACTAACTGTGTAACTTGCCCCGTTGTCCGCCTGAACTTCGGAATTTCAACAATATAAACATTTATCTTCCTATTTTTGCCTCTAGGAGGGATCAAAATCAAATAACTATTAATATTGTAATATGAATTTCAACTTCCAAACCCAACAAACTAACAATCTTCTGGGAAAAATACTTATTTGCATCACTATAGGATTGAAAATACAATTTGTTTGTTACACTATATGCCTCGTTGGTTTATGAGTGGTCGCAAAGCGCGACGGCTGAGCACAAGATCTTGGGTTCGATTCCCAGGTCGGACAAAGTGTTATTGGTTTTTTTCATTAGGAAATTCTCAGTAGCAGCTTTGGGAGTCTGTATTTGTGCCCGGTTGATGACAATAGGCTCGCCCTCTATTACATGAGACTAAAACATAACTGGGCGAAATGTGGGTGTACTAACGGATACACCTCTGCATAACCCTTCGGGGATTACAAGCATGATGTTATGTATGTGATACTATATTGAAACTTTTGGTCGTGTTAATTATACATGGTGTAAAACTGTGAAGGCACAATGTGTGCCTCGTCTGTCCAGTGCGGGCTACAGCCGCCCGTCTGCAGGCGCGCGCCAATATTTGTAATGGCAGCTTAATGCGAGCTCTTTGTTACATTATGATTTATACTAGTTCACACCACAGAGCAAACACTTCAGTAGGTCCAATCTGCAATATTATAACAATAATACCAGCCTGATATTGTCCCACTGCAAGGGCAAAGGCTTCTTCTCATACAGAGAAGGCAAGACTGCAAGAGCAAGCGTGGCGCTTGCTCAAGGTAATTTGACGATTTAAGACCTATATTCATTATAGTTGTATTACCTATGTATAAGTATTTTACTGTAAAACTTTTTTTGAATAAATAAAAAATAAATTCTCGCCCCTATTACATGGGATTTAAACAAAACTGGCGAAATGTGGGTGTACTAATAGGTACACATCTGCCTAACCCTTCGGGGATTACAGGCGTGATGTTATGTTAAAAAATAAAAATAATTATAAACTCCAGGTTTTGTCACGATGTTTTCTTTCACCGATGTTAGTCCAAGGTAAACTTAGAAAGTACATAGAAATTACACATTGGTACTTGCCCGTGCCTGGCCATAACAATTTTATAAGTGTTCTATAAAAAACAATGTATGGAGTTGTCCTGCTGTATTTCGTGCTCTGTGGCCGGCACTAATGCGGCTCATTGACGGCGCTCGGTTACAAATGAAGCGCGGCTCGCGGAGTACTCTGCGGCTTGCGTGTGACTTTATGTACGAGCGACGCTTTAGAAGCGAGGGGGAACCACTTACTACACCTATTTCTTTTACTATTCAAGTGAGTTTTTCTTTACGCGATATACGTTCAGATAGCTAGGCGTCGGTGTTATTGTGCACTTTGTTTGCAAAGGTTTTACCTTAAATATTTTATAGTTTCGGATTTTTGTTTCCATTTGTTGTTCAGAGCACGTCACACGAATGAGCTAATATCTAAGATTATTAGGGTTTGTGTTCTTTTAATGGTGGACCAAGTAATGGTTTTAAAATAAACGAAAAAATATTAAAAATAAATAAAAAAGAATCTAATAAGATGCTACGCGATCGTAGCACAGCTACGGCGTAGCTTTAGCGTAGCGCTTAAGCTACAGATTTATTTTTAATCGATGCACAAGTTTTATTAGGTTATCTTGTGTTATCTTCAATAGAAAGAGTGATCTTCAAGACAAAGTTTTATACGTAGGTATATATGTAGTTAGTATCCACATTGCACCCATCGCGCGAAGCCGGGGCGGGTCTATATTAATTTCTTCTGCATAAAGCGTCGCGTCGTGCCGGTCGGAAATAAGAGTAATTATAATGAACTGTCCGGGTGTTCAGTGATGAGATATCCATGCGGTCTATCTAATCAGTGAAACGTCTGGGACTCTCGTTAACAAGCTACTTTTATACCTACAGATGTGGTAGATCGTGATGCTAAATCCTCACACAAGTACCTTACTTTATAAATCTTCTTCTTTATCGTGTGAGTTGGTATAAGTCCAGGTTTCCTCACGATGTTTTCTTTTACCGATGTCAGATGTTCAAGATAAACTTTAGCAAAAACATATGAATTGAAAAATTCACATTGGTACCTACTTGCCCGGATTTGAACGCACAACCTCAAGCAGGGCGGAAGGACTCATTTGATGATTTATTATACCACTTCAAAAAAAAAAAAACATGAGAGGCGGGTACCTTATCCACTGGGTCATCACGACCTTATAAATGTAAAAAGATAGATTATATAGGTAGTCTGGAATGGCACAAGGGCTACTTTTTATTCCGGGAAAATGAACGGTTCCCTTGGGATAATGTATTTCGGATTTCATTCTCGAAGTACTATTATACACTATGTAACAAAAATCCTGTCAGATCAGTGTTGCCGTTGATCAGTTTTTATGTTTTATTTTAATTTAATTACTTCTTCTTTCTTCTTTTTTTTTACTGGGGAAAAATAATAATCTCAAATCCATTAAATGGTTACGTATATGTGTACGCAGTACGATGCCGAATAATACCCTTAAGGATCGGACAGGGTTTTTGTTACAGGCTGTATAGTTAGTGTTGTGATTTTCGGATACAGCTATGTAGAGCGTCGTCTTTGTCACATTTCGTGTCCGTCAGTATCTTTCTAAAGCCCGATGTGCCATATTTAACACCCGGGCACTTCCAGGTGTCGCGTCTCCCCGTCAACACGTTCTCTTCCCGCCATGTATCAGCTGACTAATTGACCTGCTTACCGCCCGCTGACTCATACACAACGCTGCTCTATACTTAACACCAGGGTTGCGGAACCATTCCGCATTGAGAAGACATTGAAACAATATATGTTCGGTCGGGGTAGCCCCGTAAGGAACGGAGACTTCCCGTATGAATTAAAACAAAAAATAAGTTTGTATTATTAAATGTACACGCGTTTAGAATTGAGGTACAGCTGGCCGCGCACAACGGTTGCTGCTCGAATCTTGATACCTACACGTACATAATACCCACCTTATAAAATAGAGAGACAGAAAGAGAGAGAATTTCGCTTGGAGGGAGCGTAACGTTTTCTCCTTACGTGACGATTTCTGCCAGTTAACTCCAACCGCAAGCTGCGTTAAGGAATATACGTTCCAAAAATACAGGTACTGTATACCTACTTATTTATTTATTTATTTATTTATTTATAATAACCTTAACAACTATCATTACAGGATTAACCTAATGCGATAGTGTGGTATTTATATATACTAACAATACTAAATTAACCTAGGAAGGAACTTTTAAAACTTATCTACTACTTAACCGGAACTATACCATTTCTCATGCATAACAATAACATTCATCACATAACAACCAACGATAACATAACAACAACATTAACATTGAATACTTAACACTACACAAATATATAATATACAATCCAAAACCTTTACAACTTGCTACCATATGTGCTAAAGAACAGATACATGCAAAAAAATAAAAGCATATCAGACGTAGCATTAAGGCGCTCCACCCACTGAAGATGCGTCCCGCCGCGGTGAGCAGAGCGACAGATAACGCGCGCGGCGACGGAGGCGCAGATCTGCCTTACTTAGCGGTGAAATCTGCTCCCCCGCGCGGTGAAGCAGATTACGACGGCCACGCGCTAAATAAACTCATATGTCCACTGTGTTGTCGATCGTCGTGGAGAATGGACGAACTTATTCAATTTCAAGATGTTGCAGTTATATTGTCATTTAGGTTTTTGTATACAAGAATTAAAAGACACCGCGGCCATAGAAGATTTTGGATACATCCCTGTTTACGATCGAGATCTATAAATGGATCATTTGCACTAAATTACAAAGACTTAAGAAAATATGAAGATAAATTCTTTAGCTACACACGTATGTCAACTGCATCTTTTGAAATATATTTATTATCTCCTCCCATTTCTTAACTTTTTGTATGCGGTCACTATATTCTTTTCTTTTCATATCCCATATTGCAGGGCGTTGCTCAGTTTCAATAAAATTGTCTACGTCGAGATCCATCGTGCAAACGCCTTTACAGTATAAAATCACGCCCGGGACGGCAGAGCCGGTGTGTCATATCCCGCGGCACGCCCCGCGCTCCCGCGCAGATTGGCAGAATCTGCGCGCGGTGCGCCTTCCCGCTCGTTTCCGCGTCGGCAGTGTGTTGTGCTAGGCGTGATTTCTATATAAATTGAGATACTTGCATACAACGGTAAAATCTGCCATCCCGCGCTACGCGACGGGGCGCGGGGCAGTGGGTGGAGCGCCTTAATGCAATAATACAGGTCTAAATCATTGTTAGGTCAATCTGTTAAAAACAACATAGTGCCACATGCTAGCCGTAACACCCGTACCAAAGGTGCGGCATCCCTGCTCCGTAGCGTCTACTCACACTAGGCCGCGGCACTCGGGCGCCGATGGAGATACAGCACGTGTAACCACGGTAATTGTTGACACGAGAACAGATGCGTGTTACGTGGCGAGCGGCGCGAGTAGGTGCTCTGGAGTGTTGTACTAACTATTGACAGCTGTGGGCGCAGCAGTGTGTCTTGTGTATGTACTTACATCTGAAGAGATTTAAATATAGAGGCTATTTACAGGCCGAGCCGAAAAGTATTTGATTTTTAAAATTAGAAATAAGTACCTACGACTATGACATAGGACAAATGGATGGGTAGACTGCCTCGTTGTTTGATGGCAATAGGCTCGCTCCCTATTACATGGAACTTAAACATAACTGGTGAAATGTAGGTGTACCTACTAATGGGTACACCTCTGCCTAACTCTTCGGGGATTACAGGCGTGATGTTATGTGACGCCACCAATCAATTGACATACTTATTATGAGCTGTCAATATGCGGTTCCCCCATTGATTTTGTTCTGCAATAGTAAACCGTGAGCTCACTTTTTTGCCAACTGAATTGACTTACTATTGATTTAAGTTTAGCCGCGGGCAGAAGTAGTAGTACCATAGTAATTAATATAAGTCTGAAATCACCGATCCGCCTTAAGCAAGCGTCAGTGGTGAGTGGTGATCAATGCTCAAGGCATTCTCTGTATGAGAAGAGGGCTTGGCTCTGCAGTGGTATAATAAAAGGCTGGTACTATTATTTTTATTTATTTACGCTACACCATCATGGTCACGTCTCTGTTCGCTTGCTCTCGTCTATCGTGTTGTGTCGCGTCGGAAGTGGCAGCTGTGTTGACATGTCACGTGTCAGTAAACACGTCACTCGGCGCCACTCAGGTAATGCGCCATGCATATCCCGTAGATACTGGTGGTTTTTATGAACCCAATTCCAATATTTAATTTATTCCACATCGATTACCTACTTTCTGAGGTTAGAAGATTTTTTTTAAATGTTTTCGAATGTGACTGATAGTATAGGTACTTACCTGTTGTAACGTGTCATATTAATCATCGACAATAACTTTATGTATTTTTCCACATAGAAAGCTCGAAGTAGGTAAACCTACTGATAATTTTAACACCTTGCCTGCCTCTGATATCGAACCCCACACGCCACGCAATAAATCAAGAAGAATATTAAAATCAAACCAGAGACATCTGTCCTCCACTCCCCCCCATTCACCACTAACACATTTCGATAAACAATCGTTGGCGATCAACATTCAATTGTGTCACTGTCGTCTGTTACAAGTGATTTACTGTAGATGCGCGCACGCATGCGGGCGGACGCGCGCCTACATTTTAGTTTATAGCAAAGTGAGAAGGTGCAGTCGGAGAAATATATTGTTTAACAGATTAGATATTCAACTAACAAATTGTCATTTGTACTGATTTCATTTACAAAAGGTCAATATGCTAAATGTAATATTTCCCTGACTGTACATACAATGCTGCTCATGGACTTTCAATCCTAGCTCATACAATATAAGTTCTAAAAATAAATATCATACATTTTATGACACTGGACATACCATACATGTCACCAAAGTCAAAGTCAAATCTTTTATTCTAATTGGACGGCACTTTTGAACAACACACACAAGAACAAAAAAACTGAATGTAGTTGCCCCTTCCAAAAGGTAGTTTTTTTGGAGAAGAATGGGCAAGAAACTCCGTGCTTACTCTTCATTTCATTCATTGCACGCAGTCGAGTGTTCTTGAACATTTTTTTAAGAAATCTTTGGAGTGGGTTTACGAAGACTATTTCATACAGTGGCACAATGGTGACAATCCGCCACAGCGCCGAGCACAGGGTATTGGGTCAACAACAGATGGGAAACCGATAAAGTAAGGGTCAGTGATATATGGCGCCCGCGGGTGCTGCCCCACGATTGTAATCTACTCTTGTTTGTATACATCATGTTGAATTTGACTGCCCCGGTAGTCTTGTGGTAGCAAGCGCTAATGCTGAGCGTAGGTTCCTGGATTCGACACTGGGTGTGACATGTCCAATGTCCATGCCTCGGGAAACGCGAAGTCTCTTCAAAGTTAGAGTAAACAGGCTTTTCATGGGTATGCTCGCTTTTGTCGACTTTGTCTCTGTCCCGTCTAACCTAGACTAGAGTCAAGAGTAAATAGATCTTAAATAAAAAAAAGTTATGTGTCCTTTGACATACCATATACATATAAAAATGGGGAGCTCACAGGGCATCAGTAGAAGGTTCTGGCTCCACGGAAGATCATTTACATTTTCCTTTTATCCTCACAACACCCACAAACAAATAAACTTCAACACACAAAAATATTTCACTCATTTTATTAAAACAAACAACTCCGGGTGTCGTGCGATATGCCCCAAATATTCTCGAAATGGTATTAAAGGAAAGTTGTGCGCTTGCACATTGCGTTGTTTGAAGTGTTACAACCTACCCGCCTCTCCTTCTACGTCAGATATCATAACTCGATCATCTCAGATGGTTTTACTAACAACATCTGTTTGTAAACACAACTCGTTTCTGTGTTTATTTTCACGAAGGACCAAATTGCGTATGAAAAGACCAAAGATCTTATTGTTTAGGTTTTATGTTTATTGTGTAAAATAAGTTATATTAACTTGAAGGTGCACTTTTATGTCACATCACCAACTTCCAAACTAGCTAGCTATTAAGAAATTCCTAAAAGAAAAACTGGGAATCCAACCCAGGAACCCAGGCTTAGTAGTCGCGTTCTTGACAGTGAAGATTACAACAGCACCAACATTATGTAGATGAAGTGGATTAAAAGACTATTATGAAAGCTTATTTCAAAACTAGCTAATGCAAAGTTAATGAAAGCATGTGAGCGTGAATCGAAAATGAGAAGAATCAATCCATTAATTTTAGAAATGCCTGAGATAATATTAATTAAAAAAAGTGTATAGGTCTGCCCTCAACCTTTTTTTGGTCGGTTAAAAATAAATAATTTAAAAAAAGAATGTTTATTGATTTCATTTAATCTACTTACAATACTAATAATGTAAACACACTCTGGTACATAAGACGGGACGCTTTATTCCAGAAACACATTCATTACATACAGCACAAGTTCCGAAATAGGGTCAGCACAGACAAACAGCAATTAAGCTCCAGTAGTTTCAGTGATTTTGATAATAAAGTTAAACGCAACAGAAATAGTGTTCAGATTAGAAACGAGAATAAATAAGTTGTGATCGGTCCCAACGCTATCCCATAACTTAAACTAGTATTTTGTAAAAGATAGTACCTGATAGCTCGATAGATGGCGTTGGGGTCGAATTACATCTCGCTATGGTTTCGTTACACGGCAAAGTATATAGTGTTAGGTCTACCAAAATAAAATTGTCTCGCTCTGAGGTAGGTACTGCGTTTCATTTCGAGTATCCCTGGCTTCAAGGCATCTTGTACCGATAATGTACATGGTCCCATCGAGCCGAAGGGCGTTTTTGGAAGAACACATTTGAACACAATTAAAAAGGGTTAGTTAAGCTACTTGATACGAGATGGCGCTGGTGGTCGGTGAAATAAATGTGTGCTGAGGATAACTGTGAAACTCTTTTCTGGACCCCGTGAGTAGTAAAGTACATATGTGGACATAAAACCGTGAGTACATTCAAGTGTTAATAGTGCAAAGTTAGAGTACTAAGTCATTGCATGGACTTAGTAAGTACAGTGTGCGATCGGTCAGGCACTTAGAATAGTTTCGATAAAAACGACCAGACGTCGAATCTATGCCCGATTTTGGACCGATTTTACAAGTCTAAAACACTTAGAAAAATTTCTCTCTTTTTGGGACTTAGAATATTTTCTGTTGGCGGCACTTAGAAAATTTATCCTTCACTGGACTTAGAAAAATTTGCACTGGTTGAAACTTGAAATTCAACATGGATAAGGAATTGAGAAAGTTGAAGCAGGTCAAAGAACAGATTGAGAAGGGCTTGATAAACTTCAAAAAGTCTCCGAAAGACCGAATAAATCGCACATATGTGGAAACGCGTCTAGAGATGTTAGAGACTCAATTCCAGAATTTTACTACAAAATACGAAGAAATAGTAGGCGAATGTGAAGATGATGAATTATATGTTTGCTTTCAGGAAGATATTCATGAAAAAGTGTTTGAAACGTATTTAATGTACAAGGTTGAATTGAAAAATACTCTGTCTCAGTTGGGAGTTCACAGTTCCAATAAAGAAGTTCGCGATGATTCATCTGACAGTTTGGTAAGACTGCCAAAAATAGTTTTACCAACTTTTAGTGGAAAATATACAGAGTGATCGTCGTTCCGAGATTTGTTCCTGTCATTAGTCCACAATAATAAAAAACTTGATGACGTTCAACGACTCCACTATTTAAAAACTCAGCTGTCAGGTGAAGCAGAGCAGCTTATAAGACATGTTCCTATAACCGAGCTAAACTATAGAAAATGTTGGGAAATGTTATAACATAGGTTTAATAATAAGAAATTTATGTCTACATGTATTTTAAACCGACTATTTGGCCAACGTAATATTGCAAGCGAATCATCGAAGGCACTTAAAGATTTGCTTAATGTTACAAGTGATTGTTTGCACGAACTTACCAATATTGGGATTGATGTTAGTTCATGGGATGTTATTGTTGTTTATGTTGCAAGTTTGAAGTTGGACGTAGAATCTAGGAAGCAGTGGGAACTGCATGTTAGTAAATCATCCGACGATCTACCCTCTTTTAAACAGTTTTGCGAGTTTTTAGAGACACGTTTTCGTGCCCTAGAATGCATTGAGCCTAAACATAAATTAAAAGGCGATAATAATTCTACATCTCACGCTAAAGTTATGCATGTCAATACTAATGTTTCATGTCCTCATTGTTCGGAGAGCCACAAGCTCATAAATTGTAAGAAGTTTTGTCAACTAGATATTGACGGACGTCGTGCCATTTCACAGTCATTAGGTGTCTGTTTTAATTGTTTGGGGAGTAATCATACTTCCAAATTCTGCCGTGTTCTTTCTAAATGCCGTATATGTCAGCGGAAGCATCATACGTTGTTGCATCCTAAGAAGCCTGATGGAGTCAGTGGGTTTTCTACGTCAGTGGATCCTGTTACCCCACATGAATCTACTTCAGAGCCCGTACCAGATGTTAGTGCAAATATAGCAACTCATTTTGTGAATGGACAAGCGCAGGGTCAAGTCTTGTTAGCCACGGCTTTGGTAAAAGCCGAATCACAAAATGGGTCCTCTCAAATTTTGAGAGCTTTGTTGGATCAAGGATCACAAGCATCCTTCATTACTGAGGCAGCAGCGCAATTACTTCGTTTAAAGAGAGTAGTTTCAAAGACTACTATTGCAGGTATAGGAGGGGGTAATGGCAACATCGTTTCTAAACATGCGGTGAATATTAATATACAATCGTTGCATGATCCCTCTTTTACCATGAATGTAACTGCGCATGTATTAACCTCACTGACCTCAGTTATGCCAGATACAGCTTTTAAACTTGAGGATTGGCCAGCAATTCACAGTATACGTTTAGCAGACCCAAAGTTCAATTGTCCTAATAAAATCGACATTTTGTTAGGAGCTGAAACCTATTGCCGTATTTTAAAGGAAGGTCTGATCAAGAGTCCCGCAGGATCTCCGGTCGCACAAGACACGCATTTAGGCTGGATTGTGTCAGGCCATGTCAGTAAGGCAGATAGATCTCTAAATTCCCATAATACTGTGATCGCGATGCGCACTCAAGTTGAATTGAATGAAATGTTAAAACGTTTATGGGAACTAGACTCTGAGCCTGCTGAAACGAAAAAGCTTCTTACGCCTGAAGAACAGGCTTGTGAAGAATTTTACGCACATACTACGGAAAGAGATGAAAATGGGCGATATGTCGTAAAATTACCTTTTCGTTCAGAAGATCCACCTTGTAAATACGGTAATTCTAAAAATATAGCTGTAAAAAGATTGCTAGGTTTAGAAAGGAAATTGGGTAGGAATCTTGAATTAAAACAACAATATACGGATGTTATAAATGAGTATTTATTGTTAGGCCATATGGAGAAAATCACCGACAAGGCTGAAATAAATAAGAGCGATGCGGTTTATCTGCCCCATCACGCAGTGGTTAGACAAGATAGACTGACCACTAAGCTAAGAGTGGTTTATGACGCGTCATGTAAGGGAACAAACGGAGTTTCCTTAAATGACACCTTAATGGTAGGACCCACTCTTCAGGCAGATTTGAGACATATTGTCATGAGATGGCGACAACATCCGATCTGTCTGACAGCAGATGTAATAAAAATGTATCGCCAAATTAAAGTAGCTCGATCAGATTCGGATTTCCAAAGAATTGTCTGGAGAGAGGATCCTGAAAAAGAAATAGAGGACTTCCGACTTCTAACTGTCACCTTTGGCACGTCATGTGCCCCTTACTTGGCTGTCAAGTCATTGCACCAAGTTGCGTACGATGAAGGTAATACCTATCCATTGGCTGCTGAGAGGGTGAAGTCAGATTTCTATATGGATGATCTGATGACTGGGGGTCAATCTGAAACAGAAGTAAAGAGAATTTATACTGAAATGAACAGTTTATTAGAGAAAGGAGGTTTCCAAATGCAAAAGTGGTCAAGCAATAGAATGTTCATGGAAACCTTAAAAGAAAGTTCTGGTAGAGACTTGGAAATTAAAACTGATGCAGTAACTAAGATTTTGGGACTTACCTGGAACCGGAACACTGATGAATTTTATTACTCTGTGAAGATGTCACCTCCTGCTGCAACTGAAACAAAAAGAACGGTCATATCAGAGATAGCACGGCTTTATGATCCGTTAGGATGGATAGCGCCATGCATTATAACCTCGAAGGTTTTCATACAAAAGCTATGGATTAGTGGTATAGGCTGGGATGATGAATTGCCGCCAGGTCTCTCACAAGAGTGGAGATATTATAGAGCAGAGCTAGAGAAACTGGTGGATTTTCATATTCCCAGATGGATAGGCAAAAGGGACGATAGTATTACGATAGAGCTACACGGTTTTAGCGATGCGTCAAATATAGCTTATGCAGCTGTGGTGTATTGTCGCATAATCGATGCTTCTGCTCAAATACACTCGCACCTCATAACCGCAAAAACAAAGGTAGCTCCTATCAAGCAGATATCCATTCCACGGCTGGAATTGTGTGGATCTGTTTTAGTAGCAAAATTATTGATAGAAGTAGCTGAAGTAATGAACATTCCAAGATCTAATATACATGCTTGGACCGATTCTTCCGTTGTCTTGGCTTGGTTGAATGATCATCCAAGTCGTTGGAAAACTTACGTGGCCAATCGCACTTCAGAGATCCTGAGTTTGCTAGACAATACACAATGGGCTTACGTAAAATCGAAAGAAAATCCAGCGGATGTCGCTTCTCGTGGAGTATCTTCAGCGGTTCTACTCAATGATGATCTATGGAAACAAGGGCCAGGTTGGTTAAGAAATGATCAGATAGACTACACCAAACCTAGCGCAATACGCACTAATGAGGAGAAAAAACCTGTTAAGGTTCACACTGCCAACCTAGTGCCTGATTTCGAAGTCATTTGGGGATCTAGGTATTCATCACTTACGCGTTTAGTGAGAGTTGTTGCGTACTGTAAAAGGTTTTTACAGTCAACAAGAATGCGTAAAGCGAACATTAAAGTTGCAGCATACCTGTCAGCTTCAGAAATCCGCGAAGCATTGAATGTTTGTATCAGGCAAAGCCAACAGCAATGGTTTCGTGCAGAATTGACGGCCCTGAAAAACAAGGTTCCGTTAGACAAATCGAGTTGTTTGTATAAATTAAATGTATTTGTTGATCAATGTGAGATATTGCGCGTTGGTGGAAGGCTACGGTATTCTCCACTGCTTGATGATACAAAGCACCCAGTTGTTATTCCTCATGGTTCAAGTTTGGCTAAGTTAATTGTAGCCGACGCACATGAAAAGACTTTTCATGGAGGACAGCAACTGGTACTCAATTATATACGCACCAAATACTGGATCAGTCGGGTAAAAAATATTGTACGAGCTCATATACGTCATTGTGTTCCCTGTATTCGATACGCGGCGACTACAAACCAACAGTTTATGGGGGAGCTTCCAGCTTGTAGAGTGACCCCCAGTAAACCGTTTCTTAATTCCGGTGTCGATTATGCGGGCCCCATTAAGATAAGAGTCTCTAAAGGTCGTGGACAGCGGTCGTATAAGGGATACATCTGTTTATTTGTGTGTATGGCCACGCGCGCAGTACACATTGAAGCTGTTTCAGATATATCAACTGAGGGTTTCTTGGCAGCGTTCAAACGGTTTGTTTCTAGGCGCGGCCAGTGTCGTCATATTTGGAGCGACAATGGCACCAATTTTGTGGGCGCTGCCAAGGAATTGAAAATCCTTGTCAACCAAGAGAGTTCAATGTTTAAAGACATTGCAGCTGCTCTTGCTTCCTCTCAAACGGAATGGCATTTTATTCCTCCCCACGCACCAAATTTTGGTGGACTGTGGGAAGCAGGTGTAAAAAGTGTAAAACATCATCTGAAACGCGTCATAGGTGACGCCTCTTTGACGTTTGAAGAGCTGTACACAGTGCTTTCTCAAATTGAGGCATGCCTAAATTCTAGGCCCTTGTCTCAGGGTAGTAGCGATCCAGAGGATCCTGTACCTCTTACTCCTGGCCATTTCTTGGTGGGTCATCCATTGGTAGTAGCCCCTGACTACAATTATGAAAATGCCACAATTAGTACTTTACGCAGATGGCAATTAGTACAACGTATGGTGCAGCATTTCTGGCGTAGATGGAAACAGGAATATTTGACTAACTTCTTCCAAAGGCATAAATGGAATATTCGTAACCCTGACTGTAAAATAGGTGATATAGTTTTAATAAAGGAAGACAACTTACCTCCAGCCAAGTGGTTGTATGGTAGAATTACGCAACTGCATCCGGGTAACGATAACTTAACGCGCGTTGTCACTGTTCGTTGTAAGGGCACTACGATAAAACGTCCAATTTCAAAATTGTGTTTTCTTCCTGCTACGGAATAAGCAGCAATCTTCTTAGAAATAGAAATGTTTTAAATTGCAATTTGTTCATTTTGTGTTTTTATTGCTTTTATGTGTTTTCTTCTGTTGTACTGTTGATTTTAACAATGAGTTATATTTTGTGTATCTTCATTTATTGCTTTGTGTTTTGATGGAGTTCAAACTCCATATTGTCATGAAATGTTTTCTTGTTTATTGTAGGTATTTGTTATGTTTTGAGCGGAACCATATCTGTTCACTATGTTGCAATTCGATGTAAAAAAGCCGTCCACTATTTAGTATTTGTAATTTATTATCATACAGTCCATTGTTTTTGTTGTTGCTGAGTTTGTTCATGGTGGGCGGTGGTAAGAAAAGGAACATATTCCTTTTGGTGGGCGGAATGTTCAGATTAGAAACGAGAATAAATAAGTTGTGATCGGTCCCAACGCTATCCCATAACTTAAACTAGTATTTTGTAAAAGATAGTACCTGATAGCTCGATAGATGGCGTTGGGGTCGAATTACATCTCGCTATGGTTTCGTTACACGGCAAAGTATATAGTGTTAGGTCTACCAAAATAAAATTGTCTCGCTCTGAGGTAGGTACTGCGTTTCATTTCGAGTATCCCTGGCTTCAAGGCATCTTGTACCGATAATGTACAAATAGAGTTGTAAATTGCGTGCGCGATATAACGCCGGCTTTATGTGTTGCACGCTATTACGCAATTTTGTAGTTTATTTTTTTATTAAGTTTGTATAATGGCGTGCGTAATTTGTTTTCTTTTTTGTGATGCTACCTAAACTGCAATATTGAGGTGGTTTTACACCGGCGAGGCGAGCCGTGGATGAGATGGGCGGGAATCGTTTGTATGGCAAAATTTCTATCCACGCCCTGCTGATCTTTGTTGTAAAAGGTCTAGAGATAGATAATTGAAATATTTGTTAGTGTATTATATAAGAAAACAGATACAAATCGCGCTCCGGCCATCGAGAATGAACGACCTGGAAAATAAAAACATTTTTAAAAATCTATTAATCCTATCTCATTAGATAAACACATTATTTTAGTGATTCTTATAAGTAAATATCAGTGTCCGTCTCCCCCAGGCGGCGAGGACCCCACAGACCCCGGCGTGCGCTTCACGGCCGAGCCGTCCGACGTGGTGATAGCGCCGGGCGACGCCGCCCTGCTGCCCTGCTCGGCCACCTCCCGGCGCGCCATCCGCCTCGCGTGGCGCCACAGCGTCACCGCCGCGCCGACCAGGGACCATGCTGTCACCGACACGGACAAGTATAGGTAAGTGATTTTTTTTTTACTTTTGGCCACATTAGGAATTTCTCATGTATCGTGGATGCGTTTACAAACATACATAAAAATTCACATGCACAAACAGTCACATCCGGAAAAAACTACCTGCTGGCATATTTTTCTCGTGCGGGAATCGAACCCGTCACACGCAACGCTTCAGTCAATCGCCTAGCTACTGCGCCAACCGTGTCATCCTTCACCTCACGTGCGCCGTTCGTACATAAGGCCGAATAAGGGTCAGCGCAAATAAAGCAGCAATAAGATATGACTGAGCAGTTTTTATGTCATCAGAAATAAAGTAGAAAATTAGGTACAAGATTTAATTTTATAAATCTTGCACCCAATTACGCAATTTTTCCCTGTTTGCGCTAACCACAAAAATATCACGATGTGTTTCACTGCTAATACGTATATGTAAATGTTTCCAGGAAGCAGCTGCCGAACGGCTCGCTGTCCATCACGCAGATGTCGGCGGCGCTGGCCGGCCACTACCAGTGCGTGGCCACGGTGGACGGCGTGGGCACCATCCTGTCGCGCGTCGCCACCGTCTTCCTAGCCGGTGAGCTGATACTACATCCCCGACTAATCCACCTCTGAGGTCCTCAGAACCGGAACTAACTTAGCCTTAGCCAAACCACAATCTCTCTACAGTGAAAAAGTCAAACTAATTAAAATGGCAACATTTAACACAGGAATTTGTGATCAGGAACGTCTTAATATCAGCTCAGTACCTAGATTATTGCCCATTAATTTGTAATTTGCTTGTCTTCCTATGGCCTGGCGGAATGTAACATGTTATGTAGATGCGTGTGTGTCAACTCAATCTCTCAGTACTCACTCTCCCGTTGTACCACACCAAGCTTAGTATCATTTACAAACTACGTGTTACAAAACGTTATACAATACGTGTCAACTTCGACAAATGTCCACAATAGACACAGGCGGCTCCCATCCGGGCCGGGCCGGCGCGGGCCCGGCGCCGGACCGATCCGATACTCTTTGTGGCACCTTATCTTATCGACGGGCGCACATCTCGAGCGATGTGCCTAACGAGGGTTGGGCCAGAGGGCGAACTAATATGTCTCTGATGTTTGCGGCGCGGTCTGAGACACAGGCGGGAGCGGGCCGCAACGTGTCAGTGGATTTGTGGCCCGCGTCCGATAGTTGCGCTTTGAAACTAACTATAATTGGTTTAAACACACTTATCGAAGTCGAAAGTTACAAATTCTACTTATTATTGCAATATATTTTTGTTCTGCTTCATAGCTGGGAAGCTTTTGGCTACGGAGATATTGAAAGTCAAAGTTCCAACATTTTCTTACTTATTATACGTATTTTTACGAAAAAAAGTTTTAAATGTTCTTACTGAACTTTAAATATTCCCACGACCACTGTCAGTACTATTGCATTCATTCATAAGCACAATGTTTTGCGCTCGTTACATTGCGCGCTGTCAAAAACAGTGATTTATCACACCGAAAAGTTTCCTGTAATCATTTTTACTTCAAGTTACATAGTTTGTTGCTTGATGGGCTATACGTATTTCAAATCTCAAATGGTTTATTGCTATCTATAATGAATTACACTTACCGGTGGTAAATAAAAATAAGAAATAGGTAATAGAAACAATCATGGACCCTGTCGGGCTCAGCTAAGTTAGCGTTCGATTCTGATTTACCTAACTTTGTTCACCCCGTTCGAGTTCATCACGTTAGTGTACTTGCAGAGGTGCCCGAGGTGTCGGGCGGCGGGCGCTCGGTGCTGGGCGCGGCGGGCGGCGCGGCGCTGCTGGCGTGCGGCGTGCGCGCGCCCCCGCGCCTCGCGCTGCGCCTGCACAGCGCCAACACCGACCGCCGCGTGTACGGCGCGGCGCGCCTGCATAACGCGCCGCCGCTGCTCAAGCTCAATGTGAGTACATGCCGACAATTTTTTTCCACAGGAGTGATAGCGAGAGCGAAAATCTAATATTTTAATCAAACCAGGTGACGTGGCTGAAGAACGGCTCCCCGCTGCGCATCGAGAGCACGCGCATGTCGCTGACGCCGAGCGGCGCGCTGGAGATAGAGCCGCTGCGCGCGCACGACGCCGCGCACTACGCCTGCCGCGTGGCGCTCGCGCAGGACCCGCTTGTCTTCAAGTTAGTCCACGTTTACATCATTTTGGAGCCTACTTACAAGTGCCTACTTACAAAGATTTCTTTTTCATTCAGAGATAAAATAGCTTCCCATTACAGATGGTCACTCAAAAAGCAACTTAAATGCAACCAGCCAAATATTATATTATGTCAGAGGATGATCACAACATCATCCTCTGACACTTTATCATAATATATTATTGCTCGTACGCACATTATGTTTAACTGCATGGCAAACTTTTGTATCAGGACAAGTGAGGAGACAGAGCTGCGCGTGAGTGCGGAGACAGCCAACGTGGAGTCCCCGCCGCGCTTCATCGCCACGCCACAGCCGGTCACCGTCATGGAGGGTACATACTACTGACTATACTATGTATTAGGAACCATTTCTTCGTGCAAGCTTTCAAGTCCAAAATTCTGGAAAAAATTAGATCATGAAACCTACTTCTTTCTTTCAAATGACACTCGAAACTGGTTGTGTGTCGCAGGCGCGTCGGTGACGTTCGACTGCGCGGCCGTCGGCAACCCCAAGCCGGAGATGACGTGGCTCAACAACGGAGCAGCCATCGACCTCAGGTATTACAGGCCACACCGCCTCCGGTTGTCCAAATTTGGAAAGCCATGTCGGTGACGCGAACCTATAAGTTTTATAAAAATCGCCCAAAAGTCACCTAATTAAGGAATATAAAAATATGTTTGTATCGCATTTTTCTATGTATCTTTGACGTATGTTTTTTGATGAAATTCTATACTGTGGGTTATCTGTTCCAGTGACCTAGACTCCCGCTTCTACCTGGTGGGGTCGGGGTCGCTGCGCGTGCAGTCTGCGCGTGCGCTGGACGCGGGCGCGTACACGTGTCGCGCGCACAACAGGATCGACTCCGTAGACCACACCACGCAGCTACACGTGCTTGTGAGTGCTCGTTTGTTTGTTCAAGCCACATCTTTAGGAATTTTTGAATTCTAATTTCGTTTTTGGTTTGGTTTGCGCAATAAAAAGTGCATACAAGTACAATTTGTAATGAATTAGCGATAATGAAATAAAACTGAACGGAAATAAAGTTGAAAATTGCTTGATTTCATGTAAAATAATAAATGCTATGGCATGCAATTTTGAACTTTATTTCTTATAATGTCTTAAGTTAATTTTCAATTGATCAATAAAAACTCCAAGCCACCCAACCACTGGATCAACATTGCCCCCCTCCCCCAGACGCCCCCGCGCGTGTCGCTGCCGGCGGGCGCGGTGCAGGCTGCGCACGCGCGCGGCGACGTGACGCTGCGCTGCGACGTGCGCGGCCGGCCCGCGCCCACCGTCGCGTGGCTGAAGGACGGCGACCCGCTCACGCCCAACAACCACGACATCGCGCTCGTTGATGGGTACGTGGCATCACACACTGTGGACACTCATTATTTATTATAGAGATAAGAAATTGTAAACTACAGAAGTTCAAAATAAAACACAAATGGTGAATGTGTCCCGTCAGCGCGTCGCTGCGCATCCAGGGCGTGCTGCGCGTGGACGCGGGCATGTTCCAGTGCGGCGCCGCCTCGCCCGCCGGACACGCGCTCGCCGCAGCGCGCCTGCGCGTGCTGCCGCCCGCCGACGGTAACGCACTAGTTTGTCCCTACACCTCACCCGGTCAACAGTTGCCCTACCGGATGATACAAGTGTTGACACATCCGAATAATTACGAGTATATTTAACAGAATATTTGCTACAAAAACTTTTGATTACTTATGTGTCTGCCAGTTTATTTATCTTTTTTTTCCTTTATTATGATTTGATTTGATTTTTTATTAATTATTTTTTAATTTTATTCGTTTCAATTTTTTTGTTTTTCTTTTATTTTTTGTTTCTTTATTTTTTTTTCATTTCCGTTCCCCTAACCCGCTTCCTTGCAGGCATGTCTAACATAACGGTGGAGTCCAACTCCACGCACGACATACTCACGAGCCTGGCGTCGTCCGTGCACGAGCCCGAGGACGCGGACTTCCTGGGCGAGACGTCCTCGGCGTACACGTCGGGGCCGGAGCTGGAGTACGAGGACTCTTACGATGGTGACGACTCTTTCCATGCGGCTGAAGGCGTGGAGCTGGAGGCGGCGCGAGGCAACGCGAGCGTGGTGGCGGCGCCGCGCGGCCTGCGGGCGGTCATCGTCAAGCACCGCTTCGTGACGCTGAGCTGGGACGAGCCCGAGCACCACGCCGAGGACGTGGCCGGCTACGCCGTCATCTACAGAGTGAAGGGCAGCGAGAGGTGAGGCGCACTCACTAATTATTTATTTTTGGAAAAACACCTTTAATGTTACACATGAGTCATCAGGGATCGGATGCACATTAACTAAACTTCAGGTGTTAAATGTCATTTGCATACAAAATTGTAACCATAGTAACAAAAATAACAGAGATGTCAATTCAGATGAAAATTATTTTAAGAAGAGGAATAAATATTTTAAGTTTGAAGCAGTTTATTTTATTTTTCAAAAATGACCAAAGAAATGGTCAAACATCAGGTGTTTGTTTAGTATGGAAAGGAAATCCTGCAATTCCGAGATTGTCGTGGATTTAAAAAAAAATAATTACTTATTCTAAATGAACTTTAGAGGTAAACATGCCTCCGAATATTCGATCCCTAGTCATAATTTACGGTAACTTCCATCTATGACCACTTCAATACAAAACACAAATATACAAAAATCTTAGTTTTTCTCGAACCTCATAAATGTTTGGCAGGCAGGTCACAATACAACGTCCAGGAAGGCATACGTTGAATTATAAGTTACCCCTGCATAGTACCAGTCGTTCTGTAATCAACTCAGACGCAGCAGTGAAAGAGTATTGCGTAATTGTAATGTTGGTGGTGGTCGCCCGCCATGACGTCATTCTGCTGTCACCGCCACGTACTGGTAACGTTGCAGGGAGCGCGTGTCGCGCGGCGGGCCCACGCGCCACGAGATGAACGTCGCGTCGCTGCAGCCCAACACCACGTACCAGTTCGCGGTGCTAGCCTACACCGAGCACGCCACCTCGCCACCCACTGATGTGAGTATTACTACAAACTAGCCTTTGGCCGCGACTTCGTCCGCGTAAATGTCGGTTATTGCGGACGCAGATGAAGTCGTAGAATAAAATGTCAATGTGCTTTCTTAGGGTTCCAAATTTCGCCGTACCAAATTTCATCAAAATTGGTTCAGGGATTTAGCGTAACAAGCAGAGTTACTTTCATATTTATATATTAGTAGGCAAGGATGTCTGTCTCTCTTTGGATCATATGCTATGCCTATGACGAAATGTTTGTCTAATTATAAAATGGATTTTACGTCTTTCCAGATGATAGAGGTCCGCACATCCGAGGAAGAGGTAACGTACGGGCCGCCGCTGAACCTGCGCGGCGAGGCGGTAGGTGCGCACGCGCTGCGCCTGACGTGGGCCCCGCCTGACACGCTGCCCGCACCCACTAAGTACTCCGTGCATTACACTGAGGTGTGTAGTGTTGACATATAGTTGTTAATTTTGTGACGTCATTAAATTTTTTAAAAATGGTCCAAATAGAAGACTCAAATAAAATGATGATATATTGATGTTTGCTCCGCTACTGACTCCAGGTGGACAGCGGTCGCGAGCAGTTCCAATGGGTAGAAGCGTCGCCCCCCGGCCCCAACGACCCTGCCGACCCCACCGTGAGCGTGACGCTGGCGGGGCTGCGCGCGGGCGCGGCCTACAGCCTGCGCGTGGCGGCGGCGGGCGGCGCGGCGGCCGGCCTGCGCGCGCGCACCGCCGCCGACGCGCCCGCCGCGCCGCCCGCCAACGTCACTGCCGTCGCTACCAGCGCCACGGTGCGTCTGTGTGCTTACTGCTTACACGCACTACACGCGTACAAATAAAACATTTAGCGTTACCACAAAAATGCACATTGAATCATTGAGTTATAATGTACTACGTACTAGAGAAGCTATCTCAAACAAAAGATGGGCGCACTTGATGACAGCGGGGCATGCGCGGGACAAGATGCAGGTGTTATGTTCTCATAGATAACAATCAATGCGTGCAGATGCGACATAATTTTATTATTCTGCCTACTTGTGTACTTACTCAAAGAATAAATAAAAAAGTATTTATGCTGTAATAATATTTTAATTTCCTTTAAGTAATATAAGTTTAGTTAGTTTCTGCCGTTTTGTAAATAATCTGAAGGTAACCACGTTTCTTCGCTGCGATTATTCTGAACATCCATGATTCTCTTGTTTCATGACACCGCCGAGGAAACCTTTAAATCCAAATAATAATAAAAAAATATTAATGTTATTGCATTAACATTATTATCGTGATTTAAAATTAATATTTTACTGCCCTTAATTATGTAAACTTATACGTCGATAGTGTCAAGTCTGCGCATACAAATGTTTTACTCTTTGACATTCACGTAAACATGGCCGCCGCGCCGCCGCGGTGACGCGTAGCAATTGAAAAATTATAATTAAAATTAAGCGTGTTTTAAACATAATTAATGAACTTACTGGTGAAAAGTCACTCCTTGACTTTTATTTATGTTTCTGGAGTTATTTGTACAGTATCTCAATACGCACGAAGGCATATTATAAAAAACAAAACTTCACTCAAATGTGTCACGTTGCAGCAAACGCTCGGCATAGACTAAGTGAGTTGGAGTGCATGCGCTCTAACTCGTGTTACAAACAATCGAGTTGAGGTGTCTTCTCTAGTACGTAGTACATTATAACTCAATGCATTGAATTAAATTATTTATCCTCCTCGTGTAGTCAATCCTAGTCCGTTGGGAGGCCCCTCCGTCCCGCACTCACCGCGGGCCCCTCACAGGCTACAAGGTGCGGTACCGCGTGTCCCCCGTGACCCCGTCCCCGGGCCCCGCGGCCGCCGCGCCGGGCCCCGCTCCCGCACCACGCAGGAAGGCTGACTCGCTGACTACGCCGGCTGATCAGAAGAGAGCCGAGTTGAGGGGACTGGACACCGCTACTACTTACCAGGTATGTTTGTTGTTGTTCATTGTATGATTGTCACAAGAATGTGTTATTTGTTACCATCAGTGTAAAATAAAGAACATCTATTGTGATTTGTGTTCAACTCAAAGGAGATATTTGATCTGGCTATACATGTTATAACTTGAAAATTACAACACGTATAATTACTTAGCTTAAAAATGGCCTATCCCTCAGATCCGCGTGTGCGCTATCAACGCGAACGGCTCGGGCCCCTTCAGCGAGTGGGTGTCTGCGCGCACGCAGCGCCTCGAGCTCGACGAGAGCCGCGAGCCGCCACCGCCGCCGCCGCTCACCAGTACGTCCACCTACACATTATGTTGTTTTTTGTAATTTAATGTATCATTTTTCTAAAATCGTCAGTAAACAGTACGAAAGTCTTGTGATTTTGGTATTTTGTAATATTATACAAGGTGTAAAAAAAAATTAAGATTCTTTTTTAAGTTAAGAATACAGGGAGTTGCTAAAACGTTTTAAATGTAAGTTTCCTAGTAATAATTAGTGTGTTCCCACGTGCAGCCCGCGCGGGCCGCGACTGGATCTCGGTGTGGTGGGGCGCGGGCGCGGGCGGCGTGGTGGTGCGCGGCTACGTGCTGGGCTGGGGGCTCGGCGTGCCCGACGACGCCGCGCGCGAGCTGCCCGCGCACGCGCACTCGCACGTCATCCGGGCGCTGGGTGGGTACACCACTTCTCTCATGATGACCTAACTACCTAAAAACTCAACACACTGACTGACCCCGACAGTAACACTTCTACGACTCGCCCCTCCAACTCCGCTCTACTTGCAAATAAAGTATATATGCTTATCGATCTTATTGCCGTCTCATCTCAAAGAGCTGATTTAATTTCTGAATATTCTGTTGTCCCGTTTTCCTCAGAATCAAACTCGGAGTACGTGATCTCGCTCCGCGCGTCGAACTCGCGCGGCCTGGGGCCCGCCGTGTACGCCACCGTGCGCACCAAGCCGGCGGCTGACGACGAGGACGAGCCCGAGGACGAGGACGAGGACGACGATGAAGACGAGGACGAGCCGCCGCCGCTCATACCGCCCGTGGGCGTCAAGGTATGTCGTTACGATGTTGGCACTGAACTTGATTTCAGTTTTTTTATCTAAATGTTGGAGTTTATTTTTAACATTTTAAACTTTAATTCAATAAATATAGAGCATCATTCGAATACCTACTGTACAAAACTATAAATGTCAAAAAAAAAATGGAGCTTTGACCTTTAAAATATCGGTAGGCAGAAGGTTCTCAGGCAAAACAAACGATCGCAATGATAGCAAGCGCATGTTACTTGCTTCGTTATGTGTTTTATTACACCCGTTATAATTTACCAAAACACTTCAAGAGAATAATTATTTTGGTTTTTTGATGCACAATTCTTATAACACGTTTGCTATGTGTGTGCGCAGGTCATAATGCTGAGCGGCACCACAGCGGTGGTGTACTGGACGGACCCCACGCTGCCGAAGGGACAGGTCAGTGATCACGTATTAGAAGATAATATTACAAAGCATTGACCGCCTCGTTGGTTCACAGTTCACACTCGTGGTCTCCAGCTCGAGTGCTAAACCGGTCCTGGATTCTAACTCAAGTTAGGAAAATTGTTATATATTGTGTTTGTCCGCTAGGGGCGCTAGGAATTTCTCAGTAGCAGCCAGGAGTCTCGATTTTTGTTACCTAAACGAGGCGGCGGCGTTCAAAAAGAAAAACTTTGGCGGCGGCTTTTAGCGTCAATAGAGTGGATTATGCTCAAGTAGTTTATAGTGGTTAATTGATAATAAACTAAAATGTATCAAAAATAGAGTCGGAAATTGCGTAATTGTGAGGAAGTTAGTGAAACTGTAATGGTTGCGCCATGATGTAATGTGTCTGCAGACGGCGACGGACGGGCGGCGCTACGTGGTGCGCTGGTCGTCGTCGGGCGGGCGCGTGCGCACCTTCAACGCGACCGACCTCAACTGCATGCTCGACGAGCTCAAGCCCTACACGCAGTACGAGTTCGCTGTCAAACTTATTAAAGGTAAAGATGACTTTATTAATAGGCGATTTAATAAATATTGCAAAAAGATAAAACATGTCATCCGTATAAACAGTACGAGCGATATTCGTATCGCTGAAGACGGGGTCAGTTCACCTCACTAAACGTTGACAGAGTTGGATTATGCAGAATTAAGTCATATAGCAGTCTGAAAAAACTGTTTGGTGAAAGTGAAAGTCAAAAGTCAAATAATTTATTCTAATTAGACAAAAAAAAATCTAGTTGACCATTCCAAAAGGTTAGTTTCGTATGGAGAAGAATGGGTAAGAAGGCATTCTCGTCTCTTGACGGATAATCATTGTCTATGGTCTCTGCAGGTGGTCGCGAGTCAGCGTGGTCGATGTTGGTGTCCAACACGACGCTGGAGGCGCCCCCCTCGTCCCCCCCGCGCGACCTGCGCCCCTCGCCCGCGCCCCCGCCCGCGTCCCCCGCGCGCGCCCTCGACCTCACGTGGCAGCCGCCCGCCAAGCCCAACGGAGTCATTACTGGTATGTACAATTGTACAGACTGACTTTATGCTATATTTACTTTGCATTTTATGGAAGCTATGATTATAGTATTAATACACCCACATCTGCATCGCTAATCACAAATCTCTCCAGATAGACACAGAATTGATCAAGCGATAACAACAGTTTTTTTTTTAACATCTTATTGTTCATAAAACTTGACACTCCATCTCACAGTGTCTGACACTCACGACGGATCATATATTCTCTATACCTTGTTTTTTATTCAAAATGTAACTTTACTGAGCACCTTCGCAGGCTACGTCATAATGTACGCTGTAGCGCGTCCGGGCGGGTCCGGTGCGTCCGGCGCGTCCGGCGGCGAGGAGTGGACGGCCGTGGCGGCGCTCGGGGAGCGCACGCGCGCGCGGGTCGAGCGCCTGCGCGCGCGCACCACCTACTTGTTCAAGCTGCAAGCGAGGAACAGCAAGGGGCTGGGGCCTTTCTGTGCGCCCGTCACTTACACTACGGCTATGGGTGAGTCAACATTCATTTTTTTTAATAATAATCTGCAGCGTATGACGTCATATTTTTTTTTGTATAAGACTGTTCATTAATGTTACTTTAAAATTATTTTTCATTTATATAAATACGAGCAAATTGACCATCAACTTACATAAATACGGTAGGTATATTTCATTTTCAATTAAAATTCTTCATCAATCGTATGAGTCGCAAAAACTTTGCAACATGCTCGAGCAGCATTCATTGATAATGAACTAAAATACAATAGAAAGAAGTAGAGTTGATAATTGCCTACAAGTTGTAATTCCTGTTGTATTGTTGTTGTTAATATTCATTTATTATTAATAGTGAAATCATACTTACACGCACGGATCAGCATTTTCCTGTATCTCTATCTCTTTCTGCCACTCAAAAGTGCACTAGAGCGAGAAATCCAATCGTAAAAATGAAATGCGGTTGCTCGCTCTAGCGAATGATGCTTCTGTGTGAGAGAGAGGGATGGAGGCTTGCACAGAGAAATAGCGATCCGTGCGTAAGTATGATTTCACGTACGTGATGCGTAGAGTCAGGCGAGGGCGGCGGGCTGGCGAGCGCCACGTCGGCGTGGCTGTGGGCCAGCGCGGGCGGCGCATGCGCAGTGCTGGCGCTGGCCGCCGCGCTCGCGCTGAGTCTGTGCTGCCGCCGCGCCGCGCCGCCGCTGTCGCCCGACACCAGGTAGCGCCGCACACCCCACACCCTACACACACACCCACACCCACTGCTAGACAAAGGCCAGCCTATGACTTGCAGCTGTTTCAGTCCATGTTCCTTCCATGTGGACTGTTATTGTCTAAATCGTTTCACCATCAGCCTACCATGATGCCTTCTGGCTGTATCAAACCTCCATTAGTGCATATTTTGCTCCACAACTCATTATACAAAATAACAATATTACAACACACTTAACTATTTATGATTAACGCATACAAAGCAGCTATATGCTCGGGCAGTTCTCATTGATCACTCGACAATGAACTAAAATACAACAGTAATAGAGTTGGAAATTGCTTAATTGCACATTACAATTAGCACGCAATTTTCAACTCTATTTCATATGAGACTGTTCTGTGTTCTGTGAGCTCGATACTAACGCCCCGTGTGGTGGCGCAGCACGTACCAGAAGTCATCGGCGTCGGCGGGCATCAAGCCGCCGGACCTGTGGATCCACCACGACCAGATGGAGCTCAAGCACATGGACAAGTCGCTGCACAGCTCCGCCAGTAAGAGTACGCTCCCCCCCTCTCACACGTGCCTGCTGTTTGTTTGTATTTAACACACAAGCTTGTAAAGTCGCTGTTATTGCACTGCTTTAAAGTTCATAATGCAGCGTTTTAAGCAAGCGTGCATTTTACATTCTATTACAATACTAAGGCAAAAATTACGGGTTTTAATGCTTGTTTTTATGCCTAATTATTTTGTGAATAAATGAATTACTTTAAAAAATATATAAACAATTTATAACATTTTCAAAGTTACTTGCACTTTACTTTAATCATATTGTAATATTTCAATGTACTTGTAGGTAAAGTGGTTTTTGTTGCACTGCTTTTAAGACCATAATGTAGCGTTAAGTGCACGCGTGCTTTTTACTTTTCGTTAGAGCATTTTTTTTTTATATTTTGTGTGTGAAATGGCTCTATAAAATGTTTATATCTCTCTGTACTGCAAGTATTAGACCATTCCTGGTAAACCTGTTATTATATTGTTAGTTGAATAGTCTGTGTCCGCTCGGCAGTGTCTGCGGGCAGCGTGGAGGGCGGCGCGCTGATGTCGTCGACGCTGACGCTGGCGCGCGCGCCCCCCGCGGAGTACGAGCCCGCGCGCCACGCGCCCGCGCCCCCCGCCTCGCTCGACCGCCGCCACCACGTGCCCACCTATGTCGGTAAGTGCACAACTGTACATGGTGCATGTATAGCGAGTACATAGCCTCATCAATGTTTAACATTTTATGTTTATATCTTTTGTGTCATTTATAATTTTATTTTGAACTAGCTTCTGCCCGCGACTTCGTACGCGGATCCTGTTGCTTATGCCAGCGACAACGGGGTCGTCAAAATCGAAGATCTGAAACGTCTGATGTAGAATTCTAAGGCCTGGGGACGGGAAAACAACGGGATGAGCGAGACGATTAGAGTCGTTCCAGATCTTCAAAGGAGATCGGACTTTTTTGTATGGGCTCTGGCCCAAGTAGCGTCGGAGCATGACGCTTATTTCATTTGAAAGTTCACTAAATAAGCTTTCTTTTTTTGTATGGGTAAAAAAAAATCTGTCCTGGGAGAAAAGTGTTACAGCGCATATTACATAATCTTAATATATCGGGTTATTTTGAACTATTTATTAATTATATCTATTTATTTTAAATAGATATGGTATGTTTGACGTTGCCTTACACTTATGATGACTCAGATGCGTGATATTTTTTGCGCCAACATGAGAAAGAGACAAAATATACACCTGGTATTTTTTGCGTTAACATTAGAAAAGAGACAAAAATGCTATGGCCGTTGCTGCGCGGTTTGCTAGGAAGGGTTGAGAGAAGACGCAAAGCGGGCGCAGTAGTTCGTTCCCCTTCCTTCCACTCCATGATCGAGTCAGTCACCACTGCAGTGACTGGCAGTGGCAGTGTTCTGGCAGTGGCAGTGACTGGCAGTGGCAGTGACTGTCACTGGCAGTCATTCTCTCTAGTAGGGGAGCCCAAGATGCTAAATGTGGATTTACTCCAGCGTTGTGGGGACCTTTTGGATTGTGAAGATTAGAATATGCTAGAAAGTAAAAATGGTAACAGATGGGACCCTTTCACTGGTGGAGAGAGCGCATAAGTACAGACCAAATCAGATGCTGTTATAACACAAGAAATAATGAATGACGAAGATGGAGTTTTTCGTTGGTTTTTCAGGGAAGGTGATATGTTTATATTAGATCGGGGATTTCGGGACGCAATGCCTGACTTACACACTTTTGGGTATAGAACAGCAATTCCCGAATAGAAGAGTTACAACGAAACCCAACTAACGACACTGCAGGCAAACAAATAAAAAAAAGTTACTATTTGCCGTTGGGTTGTCGAAGCTGTCGTTGCCGTTTCAAACGTGACTAAAACTTTTGAGACAAGATTATGTCAATATAACCCTAAAGCACTTGATGCCAAACTTTAAAATAGCAGCAGCGCTTATAAATGCTTTCCACCCTCCGGTACAAAACAGTATATATGCCGATACAATCATTAACCAGCGAACAAACACTCCTAATAACATAGCAGAATACGTTACCGCCAAAAACCTGAATAGGCAACGTGTACATTTTTAGAGCATTTCAGGAAACATTCCGGAATTGGCTCGCTTTCCGTGGTTGACACAGGATGATCTGATTTTATTTGCCATTGGCACATACCAACTCAAACTGGCTCGGAGCTACACACATCAAAAGTGTCTAGGGATCAACATCCCTAACATTTGTTAGGGATGTTGATCCCTAGACACTTTTGATGTGTATATTATAGCGAGCATGCGAGAAGTGGTATTTACTATATTGAAGTCTTTAGAGACGGACAACCACCCGCAGATCTTGAGCGTTTTGGAATGGAGCAAAATGGCTTGATTCTACTGCGAAGTTGCATACAGTCACGTCACGTGAGGTTGAGGAAATGTTATTCATATATAATGTACTAGCTGTCCGCCGCGGTTACACCCGCGTCTTTGGTTACTGCTCCGCTCCCGTAGGTCGTAGCGTGATGGTACATAGCCTATAGCCTTCCTCGATAACTAATCTATCTAACACTGAAAGAATTTTTCAAATCGGACCAGTGGTTGCAGAGATTAGCGCGTTCAAACAAACAAACAAACACTGCAGCTTTATAATATTAGTATAGATAAGGAGGAGGAAGGACTACAGGGCATTCAACATTATTACTGTTGCTTTGTATCATAGGGAAAAGGACAGTTGGACGGCTGGGGCGTGAGGTGGAGGATGTTCTCTCCCTCACGCGGCCCGCCTCCTCCTTCGCTAGCATTACTGCTTCGCAGAAGGAGGTGACTGCATCCCATTCCCTCTCGCCCCGAAGCATGGCCTGAACCAGGTCCGGACACGAGAGGTCGCCGCCGCCTATCGCCTCCGTGAGGACACGGCGGTGTTCTGCCCAAGCGGGGCAGACCTGCACCGTATGCTCCACCGTGACCTCCGAGCGGTCCACACAGTGGTGACACCCGGGCGTTTCCTCCCGCTGAATCCGACACAGGAACCTCCCAAAACAACTGCGTCCGATGAGGACCTGCGTCAGCCTGAAGGTGAGGACGCCGTAGCGCCTCTCCAGCCACTCCTCAAAGAGGGGTCTTACTGCCGTGATTGCGGCGTGCCCGCAGTTAAAGTACTTACGATATATTTATTGTATATTCGGTTATTTTATGTTTTCTTTGATTGGATTTTTTAATCCTTTCTCAGAAAGAGAGTTTTATTCAAACACTTTTAAATACTTTTTCAAAAAAGCTTTTTTACAAACAAAAAGATCACTGCCTTCAAAAACTACAAAATAAAAAATTACTTTAGTTTTGGAAGTCGGCGGCTTTGGTTTTGTTTTTGTTATGTAGGTAAGTATTGCCAACGACTTCTGCATTAATGTTTGAAATCCTTACAAAAAGCCCTTTCAAACAATACCTCACACGATATATTTAATTTTGAAAAGTGGTAGGAGGGGGGTTGACGTACCCCCTCCCCCTTTTCCTTCAGTCAGTCATCGACTACACGTATAAACAAAGCAATTTCACTTGTTACGATATTACTGCTGTGATCCTATGAGGAGTTCCATTCCATATCTCCGAAGTTCATCATCAGATCATGACAATATTTCTATGGGATTTCTATTTCTTTGAAGTCGGTTGAAAACAGAGTATTATTCAAACATAATCATTAAGTTAAAAGAAATAGATTGAAAATAGTTCGATAAATGAGTATTTTAATACACACTATAACTTCTTCCTCCCAGGTCAGATTTTTTGTACCCATACAAAAAAGTAAGCTTCTATTAATGAACTTTAAAAAAAAATAAGCGTCATGCTCAGACGCCACTTGGGCCATCCCCGTCCGATCTCCTTTTATACGACAACAGAGAGTGCTCATCAGGCTGAACAACTCTTGCTAAGACGTCGTCCCTATATATGTTATAGTGTAGCTGGGCTCTTGGAGTTTCACATCAGGTGTTCCAGATCTTCAAATTTATTCTCTTAGCAAAAAATGCTTATCACGTGAAACAATTTTTGCTATGGTACCATTTTTGTATCTCTTATAGTTTAGCTGGTCTGTTGCGGTTCTGCATCAGGTGTTCAAGTTTCCAAGATAAATTATAGCCTATATGTTGCCCAGACTTAATACCTACACAACAAAAAATAAATTATTCAAATCCGTCAAGTAGTTCCGAAGATTAGCGTGTACAAACAAACAGACAAACAGACACACAGACAAACAGACAGAATTTTTTTTTTGGTTTCGTGCTCTATTACTGTTTCTAAACCCCCCTCAATTATTATTTTTTTAATATATTCAATGTACAGACACAGTTTTTTTACTGTTTTATTATATGTATAGATAGATATCATTTTAACACTTGTCTAAGTAAACTTGGTAAGTCACAAGATGCCTATTTTCTTCTAAGTACAATTTGCTTTTAGCAGTTTTCTAATTTATTTTAATATTTAAGTTTGTAATCTCTTCTCAAACAAAAAAATATAATAAGATCTGTTCAAAAACTTGATAAATGTTTCCAAAAACAGGTTACTAACTGCGCGAGCATATTGTGACTCTGATCGCGTTAACACTTCATCGTGTGACTATCAAGTGACCTTAACAAGCACACTCGCTACTCCGGCGACACATCTACGTCCTTGTAATGCGGTCACAATATACGCTCAACGTATTTGGTTGCTGTAACATAGCATATCGAAAATCGTAATAAGTTTAGCAGGCGTGAGCCTGAGCACTCCGAACTGCCGTCGCGTTCCGTGGATGTGTCGCTTACACTTTTCTGTTTATTTGCGCTTACGTTCGTCTCCTCCCCCCCCCCTCCCCCCGCTCCCCCCCGGGCTCGGCCGGCAGAGTCCCGCTCGGTGTCGGCGGCGGGCAGCGACGACACGGCCGTGCTGCGCGCGTCGCCGGCCGAGCTGTGCCGCCGCTGCGAGCGATGCGACGCCTGCGACTATATGCCCAAACGTGAGGATTACACCCCTTTTCTTTTTTGTTGCGCTTTTTTGCACTAAAGGTGTGTAGGTGGCAGTCGATCGACGGCGTAACGTAATCAATTGACGCAAGTTAAATGCAATGTCATTGATCGATTGCAATCTTGAAGTGACCTTATCATTCTATCATTTTTACTTTTTTATTTTAATTGTTACATATGTACTACTATTGGTGTATCAATTAAACAAATAAATAATATCGTGTCTCATTTATTTATGTATACGGTTTTACTTTCAAATTTTGCTAAAGGCGTGTGTCAACTCCGTCGACATTGAAGAGGATGGCTGAAATCTGGTTTGTGCATATATTCCTCAAAAAATGCGTTCATGAAATCGACACATCCATACCAAACATCCTCATTTTGTGCCCATTCACGCTTCGTGCATTCTGATGCCGACGAAGTGGACGCGGAACTGAAGTATTAACACGTACTTGACTTATACCTCTTCAGAATTTCTCTCATGTTATCGTGTATTCGTGAATGTATTTGTTTCCCCAGCGATGACGGGTATGGGCGTGGGCGTGGGGCTGGGCGGCGTGGGCTGCGCCAGCACGTGCGAGCGACGTGCGCACGCGCGCATGCCGCACCCCGACCAGGTACGAGTACGTACTCTTTTCCTCAAAGTAACTTATTACTTGTATTTATTAATTGAGTACTTGCTAAACTGTTACTCTTGTGTTTCCAGAGCACGCCGCTGCTGGCGGGCGTGGCGCCCCTGGGCTCGCCGCAGTCGTCCCTGGCGTCGCTTGCGCCGCTACATCCGCCGCCCGCGCCATGTACGTTTCCATGTCTTATATTACACTGTTTACAGTTCTGCATCCAAAAAGTGAAAACGGCACCTTAATACTACGTAGTTCATCCGTTAGTTTCGTCCGAAGGCTGTATCTTTAGAACGTAATAGCTTGCCAGATGACATTTTGACTGACTGCATGTGACTATCATGTCAAGTACCTAATGTAATTTGTCTCCGTGTAATGTTATAACATGTTCGTCGTTAGGTGGGTCGGGCACGTGTCCGCTGGGCGCGGCGTGCGGCGCGGCGGGGGGGCCGGGGGGCGCGGTGGGCGTGGTGGGGGTGGGCGGGGACATCTACGCGTCCGCCGCCCGCGAGCGCGGACACTACGTCGCCTACGAGCCGCTCGGACACTACACGCAGTGAGTCTGATGTTTATATGTTTAAAAACCGCCATACTACTTTTACTTCACTTATCGGTGTCCCAGACAGAGTGGATAAAAATTCTACTTATTATAGTAAAATATGACTGATCATATATTGTATCTGTGTGCCACGTAGCCGCGACTCACTAAGCAGCGAGGCAGGCGCGGGCCCGGCGGGCCCCGGGCTGGTGGCGGGCCCCGGGCTGGGGGCGGGCCCCGGGGCGGCAGGTGGCTCACTACAGCGGCGCGCGCATCACGCTGCGCCGGCGCCGCTGCACAGCTTCACGCTCAGTGATAACGCGAGTGATCACTCCACACCTACGCACTCGCATTCCAGAGGTACGTACGCTGCTTACTATTTATCTGGCAATTTTCCTCGCTAGTGTGTTGAAAACTTAAAAACCTGAGTTTTACCATTACACTCTCGACTCCATTACTAAGTCTCAGTACGCCATATTTGTTTGGTTATGAGTAGTATTCAGTTATCATTGCTATCCTCTTCACTCGCAGGTAGTGTGAGAGAGACGTCGCCATACAAGAAGAGCGCGAGCTCGTCGCCCGGACACATACCCAACAGACTGCAGCTCGGTAAGACTCCTAATGACTGTTACAGTACTACACATAAAGTTTAGTTTCGCAGAAACTTCCGTACCAGTTTCTTTTTCCTGAACATTCTGAAATCAACTTAATTGACACAGAGTAAGGTTAAAATTAGTTTGAGTGTGGACAGCATGTAGATGTTGAGCGTGTGTTGCAGGGGGCGTGGTGTCGCACTGCGCCGAGGAGCTGGAGCCCCTCACCCCCTCCCGCTCCACCGAGCGCCTCCACCGCGAGATGCAGAACTTGGAGGGGCTCATGAAGGACCTGTCCGCCATCACTCAGCAGCAGTTCCACTGCTAGCACTGCGCGTGCGCGCCTGCGTGCTGCACATGTTATGTGCCTGATGGGATCGAGGACCTCAGTTTTGCCGCTCACGGTATGGAGGCCCTGGAGCTCTGTACCTGCCGGTATTGAGCACCTGGGGCCCTGCAGGCTGTACCTGTCGGTATTGAGGACCTAAGTGACTAGCCGGCCGGCTGCGTCGCGCGTCACCGGGGTCGGTTTGGGTAGCTAAGTGACTACATTGCTTTGCTCGATCAACGACAAAAGTCGAGCACAATATTAAAAGACAATACGGAATGGATATAAAATCAGGATAAAATATTTTTTTCAATATTACTTGAGAAGAAGTGCTTCGTATTGTTCCTTGTCTATTGACTTTTGTTGTTGAGCGTACTCTGTGGACGTTGGTGCTGCGTAAGGATCATGATCTCAATATGACATACGTATATACAAGCGACACGTCTACGGAAATGAAGTCAAAAGCGACGACGTAACCATAATAATATCAGCGTATGATGTTGCTGGTATGTTACTGAAAGTTTAAAAAGTATTGCCGGCCCCACAGCGGTCAGGCTGTCATGCTTACCTTCTGTATTTTCCGTGAATGTTTCGCGTGACCAAGGGTCCTAAAGTGTGTCGTACGATGTGGTTCTTCACAAAGTAAATGTTAAATACAATTGGCGGAAATTCCGGGTTGAACAATGTTGTGATTTAATAACAGTAGTATAAGAGTGAAACTGCAATGAAAACGGAGAGAAGTGGAGCGGAAGAAAATGAACCAAGGCTATAGGGTATCAATGTGCCGCTCAGCTACGCTCAGCACTCATACGGTGTGATAATTCATCCGCTAAAGGTTTACTTCCCTCCGCTCAGCTCCTCTCCGCTTCAGTGGATTGTCACCCTAAAGATAGATTGTGACGATAACAGTGGAATGAACATGGACACAAGACTATAAATAATATTAAGAAGTGACAAAGTAATGTTGTATTATATGTTCATCATCGAAAATATACTCGGAAACGTAACGAACACATATTGTTCTGCACAAAGTGAAGTTGAGATTTCTTCATGTGATTACATACATTGCGTGTTTACAAAGATCATTGAATGATATAGAGCGATGACTTAACGCAATGAACTTCGAAATGAATTCTAAAGTAATTTTTTTGTTAAAAAAGAAGTTTTTTAAACAGATGTGACATTATAGCAGCTTTATTATTTTACATGATTTTTTAATACTTGTAGACTTTGAACAAAATACACAAATATACGTTAATTAATGAATTATACATTATATTAATTTAGTCAATTTTTTGTTTAAGAAAACTTTATTGAACATGTTTTCTGCGTCCCTGTGCCATCAGACTACTTAATGTTAATTATATTATATAAATAGTTATATAACGATTTTTAATACGCACTGCCTATACTTGTAACTTTATACTTATTTTTTTCTGACAAAATTAAGAAATATTGTGAGTCAGATATGACTAGGTTGGCCAACCTGAATGAATGAATTTACCGAAACTTTGGCAATCAAAATGTGGGCGTGGATTAAAAGGCGGACCCGAATGTCAAAGAGAGAGGCGAAAAATTCAATTAGAAATATTTTTTAATGGTTTTCTTGAATGTTTTACTTTTGACATACAAGGCCCGTAGTTACTATAAAACATGGGACTATTGGCGTCCCACACACGCCTTTCGCGGGACGCATCCTCTAGAAACGGGATGTCCCGGCTCCCGCAGGACGGTTGGCAAGCCTATTTCTGACCGTCATTATAACAGTAACAGACAAGCACTGTCATATTTTATATCACAATATTTTTTTTTTTGTTTTAAACAGTTAGAAAATCCTATAATGATGTACATTGTGATCTTATGTACTAGTATATTTATGTATATAAACTTAGTTTAGTGTACCTATACCTTCTACATAGTTTAAGTATAGACTTTATCATTATTTTGACTGACGTTGTTGCTAAAGGTTGTCGCTGACTGCAGCATAACATTATTATATTATGCTAGTGACTAGCCCCGGCTTCGCACGGGTGCAATGCGTAGACTTAAAAAATCTAAGTGTCCAGACGGCGGGAAGCGACTTTGTTTTATACTATAAAACAAATGACTGTAAAACAACCATTTGAATGAAAAAATAAATTGTCATTGTTAATTAAATTTAATAAATGTTATGGTTACTACTGTGCAGTCAGTGATACTGTTTACGAATGGCTACATCTTACTGTGTACACAGATTTGTTTGATTTTATCAACATTTTGTTGTTTATAAGAACTCAATCAAATCTGTAAGCACTAGAACTCGCTCAAGATAACTATTATTCCTTAAGAGTCGGCCTACATCGCTCAACTGTCAACAAGCTTACACTAGTTACTGCTGTACTTGAATTCAGAGCCTTATATGTATACCATTCCATTTCCACTTATTCAATTATCAAGTTTAGTGCAATGTGCTCTAAGTTGATTTTCTAGTGACCAAATTGTTCTAAATGAGTTTTGGTTGCATTGGAATTTGAACTTTGTCATGTAAGATTTTGAATTCAAGTTCAGTGGTGACTACTGGCTCGCCTAAGATCGCCGATGAGATATAATTTTGTACGTAACGTAGGATAAGCTCACTGTGTGTATGTAAAGAGCTAGTCACGTAACGTTATACATAAGTACTGTAGGTAGATAGGGTGTCGCGGCGGCTGATGACGTCACCCACATTCATAGTACAAGCGTAACACCACGCCTGCAGCACTGCGTGTTATGTTGAAATCCCGCGGCACTCGTACAAGAGCGAGCCAATTGACATTCCACGGATTCGGTCGGAGATTTGTAAAGTAATGATGAGTAAATTCGACTTATTTGTTAAATATCGAAACTACTAATTCAATTATTACCAGTCAGGGACAATTTCTTAGGTTGTTAGATTCTTCAGGAGTCTTATGAATAAGATATTTCCCTGACTGTACATCTTAAATCTTCGGTGTGATGGTGTAGCTAAGTATAAAATGGATTTAACTACTAAATGCATAAAGAAAACAATATTATTATTAATTGACAGATCTACGAACAATACTGGATTGTCGTCGGTCTGTTTATTTGTAATTTTAGTTCTATTATGTTGGTGACGTCATCGTCTCGCTCTAAAATCTTCTAAAACAATGTTTTTTCATAATTTTATCGACGTATATAATAAATACCCCTTTACTAAACTGTCGGCTCTTGCATACTTTAAGTAAATTATTGTAAAAAAGTCTTTTGATACTATATTTAGTATATATTTGTAAATTTGACATTTCGTACACGACACGGTATTTTAATAATATAATGGTGGCGACACATTGACGCGACAGGAGGCGGTGTGGGTCGCGTCAGTGTGTGGGCGGCCTAGCACTCACGTTTGTTCATAGCATCGTCAAGTTGTTGTGAGTGGCGTCAGACCAATAGAGTTATTGTAAATATGACTGCACGCAGTTTGTGGCTCTATTGATAGAATATTTAAATTAAACTTTAACTACATAATTTCCGCTATGGAATGAATTGGTATTTATTTATTTGGTTGATGACTACTGTTTAGTACCAATTTCTCGTAAGGACTTCATTGATATTTAGGCTTATTCGATAAATTTGGACAGTCAATTGTTGGAGTTTGATTAGTTCTTTAGCGGTGTGTGGAAAAAGGTGGCGAGTTCCTCATTCTCTATTAAAAATAGAGGACGGGTGTAAATGGCTCGACCTATCCCTCCGCCAGTCCCTAAACTGTTACATTATTATATTATGTATATCTAATTACATAATACATATTATTTATGTACTTTATATAAAGTATGTTCTGTTGGTCTGACGTCACAAAGTTTTGTAAATTTTTGTAATTTGGCTCGTATCGTGGCGCTAACTTGCATTCTCTTATAATTATACCTATTTGTACATAGTCCTGTACCGATTTGTATATTACTATACATAAGTTCTCAAGGGTCGTACTTCAAACGTCATAAGTGCTGTATTGCCTTGTAGGATTTTGAACTCTATTACATGAGAAATAGAGTGTATATTAGATTGGATTGGTCGATGAAGTATGGCCCTACCACTGTAAGGAATTGCACTCGAATTGATTAGACTAAAGGTGTGGTCACAGTGGTGGCGGGGAGCGGGTAGCGGGGCGGGGAAGGATAACTTATAGTACTATTTTAATGTTGATTTAAGAGATTTATATCTATATAAAATATTGCGAACAAAGCATTTTCGTTTGCAATTTAAATTTCTAAACATTTTATTGACATCATATTATACCTTTTGACAGTAGAGACAGTAAACAATTATGCAATTAATTTAATGATGAATTTAATAAAGTTTTATCCGCAAGAATCTACAAGAAAGAAAGAAATCTATGTATCCTAGCTGCCTGTTCCCGCTGTAAGTGCGACCGCACCGGACTTCCTCAATAGTAATATTATGATGTACTTCCGAACCACTAAGACTTCCAGCAATATCATGATGCACACTACAAACATTGGAGCCAACGCGACCAACCCGAATTATTATTGTAATAAATGTTCCTATAGTAAAATATCTTGAGACAAACATATTACTCGTACATACAGTAGCCATTGAAAGAGTTTAACATTGTTGACATTTTGGGCAAAAACTTGTGGTCCAACATTGAATGTTTGTCCAACCTATTGAAAGGCGTATGTTTAGGGAGGTGTGTTGGTCACAACGTTGGTCCCAATGTTTGTTATGTGCGTTTGTACTTTCGTAATTATATTTAAGTGAAACTAATTAGACTGATTTATTGATTTTACGGTTGGTTTGAGAGTTATTAGTTTTGCGCGGGCGCTTCCTTTCCTTTCATCATCATACCGCACACAACGCTGCGATCTTTAGTCGTATGACTGAAGGCTAGTTACTGGGCAAGGTGTCGGTGTAGTGGGGGTAAGTTAGCGCATGTGCACTTAGAACGCGGTCATAAGTGCAGTAGCATGCTAAGGTTTGAATTGCTGTGAACACGCGGTACAGGCCGTACCTACATCGGTGTGTAGCGATTGTACTGCGCAAACTTACCCCAACCTTGCCAAGATATACGCCGGCAACTGTATAAAGCGACGGTATAAGACGACGCCCGCGCATTCTACACCTCAGTCCCCACCCGCAAGAGACTGGATTTTATTTTATTACTATTTTTTTTACGAAAATTCTGCATCTATGAACTACTTATGTACGTACGTGGTTTGGCTTTGTGGAGCGTTGCTCAGCACTGAGCTGCGGTACGCTCGAACAGTTTTTATTGATTAAGTGATAATAAACTAAAAAGCTACAGAAATAAAGTTGGAAATTGCGTAATTGCGTGCAAGATTGTAAATGACAAGTCTATTGGTGATAGTTTTAAAGTTCATTATCAATGAATACATGAAAACTGCTCAAGTATATTACGACTAAACTGTAAGAAATGTAATGTGTACAGTCAGTGACAGATTCAAGTGTCCACCGCGCTTATTGAGCAAAGTGGAATCTTAATTCTGTGTAGGACTGTACCTACACCCTGCAGTCCGAGGTGGCCCGACTGTCGGCCGCGTACTAGTACATAGATGTGGATGTAAGTAAGTATGTATATGATGTATTGACGTGTTTGACGCAAGAGATGTACTTCGGCTACTTATCGTAATGTATCGTACGAGTGCGACTAATTCTGTACAATTACTATATTATACTTGTATTATTTATTGATCTCGTTGGTTTTATTTGCACCCCACGACCCCACTGCCGGACAAAGGCATTCATTAAATACTAACAATTAAGCCTAGTTGTGCTAAAACGAGCTAATCTACAATGTGTAACATTACTATACAGCATTAAAAGTTCAATATACATACAAAATATATGCTTAGAATAGATTAAAAATAATCAGCGTCAAATATCCAAAACATTACAATTGAATATTTGAGGCCAATCAATCTGCCTACCCTTTGCCCAACAATGTCGGGGTCGGCTTCCAGTCTAACCAGTTGCAGCTGAATACCAGTATTCTACATGAAGCGAATGCCTATCTGACCTTCACAACCCAATAACTGGGTAATACGACACCCCTTTATAAGATCCGATATTTGTAAACAAACACTTTATTTTAACTTTGAAATCCCGATTAATTTTCTATAAACTGTAAAGTTCAATTATTAATTGCTATGAAATTAATAAATTGCCACACAAAATCTATGGAGAATCGCGTTTCAACAGCTCATAAAAAGTACATACTTTTTTTTTATACTTAAAATAAATGGGATATTTGATTTGGTTAGTTTTCGAAAAACTGCTCTCTTTACTGTAGCTTAATATACGTGGTCACACACAACATACACCAACTTTACAATATACAATTTTTTTCAACAAATAGTTTATCGCATCTCCTATGCATACAAAAAAAAACGTGTGCGCTCTTTCGGAGAGACTGAGATTATGCAAAACGTGTACAAGAGAGCGACACGCTTTGTGCCCTAAGTGGTTATTTGTCGCGAGCCGCGACGACTAATCGCGTTTGGTCTCGACACACTCAGACATAAACACGAGATTGCCTTTGTATAGGGGTCTGGGGTTATCAAGTGCTAACAGTGAGGTCCTGGTTTCGATTCCCAGGCGCTTTCTATTTTAAGCAACTAAGTAGCGTAATAGGTATACATTCAACTTCGCCTGTCTTATGTGAGAGATCTATGTGATGTTGGTGATGTTCTGTAGACGACACAAAAATAATGTGATAAGTACGCGTGGCTGAGTCCAACTCGCACTTGACCGATTAGAAGTGACCGTGACCATGTGGGATAAACATGAGGGCTGGATGTGCGCCTGAAGGAGCGTGACACAGTCACGCTAGTCGCTGCGGTCGCTACGTTGTGTCGCAGCGTGAACAAGAACTTGCACGCGCTCCCTGGCACAGGTGGCTACATCGCGGCGGTGTGGGGCTTACGCAGTCTGTGCAGCTTCCGGCCCTTTGTGTAAAGGACTCCAGGATCCGCAAGCAGCAGAAACAGGTGTTAGGTATTTCGGTAAAGAAAACAAGGAATTAATGTGGTAGGTAGGTATCTACTAGTCCGTAACAAAGCCACACTTGCATCGTAAAACTAAAGATATCAAAGAGACAAAGGGTAGGTATTTCCATACCCTTTGTCTTTCTGATATTTGAATAATTGGTGAAACTATGATCTGATGTTTGGAATAGACAATTTATTAATTTAATGAATGAATCTTTAAAAAACATTTTCGTACCACTTGCTCAAAAAAGTGACATTCTATGCCACAAAAAGCGAACATAACAATAGTCATTTTTAATCTGTTAAAAACAGGGAAAGAAAATTGTACTGAATTTCATTCATCCTCTAGGGAGAGAATGTGATTTAAATTTGGAATACTTACCGAAATTTATACTGCACTACATCTGTGTTTACACCATTAAGTTTGTATATAAAGCATTACTTATACATCTTTTTGAAAAAGGAATACGCATTTATTATGCAGTTATGATTATTAAATAAAATTACGAAAACCGACGAGGCCGTATGAGCTTGATGCGTTTGCTTTTCCGACAAAAAATTTAGTCTAGGAATTTGCCGCGTTTTTGTTTTCTTCAAATACATTTAAAACGTTAAGTTTATTTTAATTTATTTTTATAAATAACTTAATGTACTAAAATGCATATCTCATATTATTATTGTGTTAATTTTTTCGCAAATGGTACGAAAAGTAGAGTATTTTCCTCGGTGATAAAGCTGTCTTAGTCTTGGGTGAACTTAAATCCCTCGCTACACTCAGGACTCGCCTTAAATCCCTCGCTTCGCTCGTGATTTAAGTTTTTAACACCCTCGCTACGCTCGGGAGTAAACCTCGAGTCCTTCGTTACGCTCGCGATTTAAATCGTCACCCGCGACAGAAGACACTGCTTTATCCCCTTGGTTAGTAATCTACTATTTATATTGCGTATTTTAATAAATAAATAAATATTTAATAATAATAAGCGCACCGTAGTACATGCCACTTCCACTTGCGCACATTCCGTGCATGTCCACGTTTTATCTGTGGTCAATTATTATCAACTACCCTACACTTGTGAAATATTTCTTTTATTTTTTTTGCCAAAGATTTTGTTACTGTGTTTAAGTTTTTAATTGCAATAATGTTTTAAGGTTATTTTTTTAAACTTATGTAAGTGTACCTATGTCAAACCACAACCGCAGCTGAGTAAATATAATTTGATTCAAACAAAATATACATACAAGTACTTACCTTCCCTCAAATATTTTGACCAATCGAGCTATTTAATAAGCATCGCAAATCATTGTGGGTAGGCAGACCTAATAGTTCGGATGGAGTGGTGTGCGCGCTCAATTGCCATTTACTTTGTGTAGTTTTCGGTTATCAGCAGTAGTCTTAAGTGTTCACATGTGAAGCCTCGTACAGCAAATCTGATCATCAACTTTGTACCTACAGATAAGGCTCATATTCCTTTGAGTCTTTTTCCTCTTACAGTATTATTAGATGCTTATAGATGTTAGCGTCAGTATGATGTCGTGGGTTGCAGAGGAACCCGCATTATTAATTTACTTTGAAAGATGAAGGAGCTTCACACAAATAGAACTCCTACGTACCTACCAACTTGTATCTGTTCTGGGTAACAGATTTATGTCACACACAGCATTATGCTCATTGTCATATTTTGTATCTTTTTGTTTTCTGATTGATAGTGCTGTTTCCCCATTATACAGCATTATGCTGAGCGGTAGATCGTCACAGCTACACGTGCAGTTGACAACTGATTCTTTTCTGTGCTTGACATAGTCTTTGTTTTGTAAACAAAGTTCTGTCAGTGGGTCGTCTTAGGGATCTAATAAGAAGGTACTAAACCTTCTCAAACGATCAGTTTTCCATTTGGTACCTATGTATGTTTAGTACCACTAAGTTATTATTTACGCGCGGATTTCTATGACAAACCAATCATTTTTTTTTATCTCAACTACTTAAAATAAGCAAATTCTTGAAGTTCCGGTACTCTGTCCAAACCCGTCGCGTCGGACGACTGACCGCGTGAATGATGCATCCATCCAGAAACAGTTGAATCCTGCCAAAATTAAGTGCCGTAGCATGCACGTGGGAGCTGGCAGCAGGACGTCACGAGTGATTCACGTTGTCAAGTTGATAGTAATTAGTTGTGAGCTCGAGTGCTCGGCACTATGTGGTGCGGCGACACTCGAGTGCGCGCCGAGCGTGCCTATCGCGGACGGCCACTAGCACTGACGCTGATTACATGTCCATAAAACATTAGGTACTTATCAGAAAGCCTAGTGCGAGCAGTAACGTAACACTATTTGATTTTAAAATTGGAAATATGATTATTCTAACCGGTCATACGTCGCGCTTGTACAAGTTTTCTACCTACTTAGCATGAATCCTATTAATATCCAAAATAAACAAAAACAAATTATAATATTTTCTCATCTCGTTATAATTCATGTAAATAATTGTAACAACAATAACAACAAGTTATCCGTCCTGTGCTCCGCCGACCCACGCGCCACACGTTTGCGTTCAAAAGGGAATAATTCATTTTGTACCTATGTAAAAACAAAAATGGCGGACGATTAAAAAAACTAATTAAACTGCTAACGTTCTAAGAGGCCGGATTTGACGTTTCTCCTACGTAATAATTTGAAAAATCCAATTCACAATCCTGAATAATTACTATGTTACCCATACACTATTACAACGAGTATCACTTGTAAACATTAAGTTTAACTTAATTTTGAAAAAATACACTCACAAACACGAATTAATTGCCGATTTATATTTTGACAAGACGTTTTGACAACACTACACAAAGGATTTTGATAGCTGTCAAATCCGGCTTGTTACAATGTTAGCTGTTTAATGGAAAAGATTTTTCTAAAGTGGTAGATAGATTAGTCTGGAATAGCACATAGGCTACTTTTTATCTCAGAAATTGTACAATTCAATATTATATTACACGGGGACCATTGCATTGACGAAAAAAAACATTGTTAAGTAGTTTGTTTCGTGTAAATCTTTACCTTACATTTGGGCTTCGCCCCTAAGTGTTACAGATGTGTACAGACAGCGGTGACCACTCACCACCGAGGTGGATGCTCAGCTAGTTGGTTCACCATCCAATAACAAAGAAAAATTCAAGCTTCATAATACGTAGTAAGAAAGTGGTGTTGTATGAAAGCATCGCGTCGCGCGCACAACATGGCCGACAAATTATATTTGTTTGGCCTCTGTTTGTTTCAATCTGTGTGTTATGTTAACGATAGGAACACGCGCCTACACTTATTAAAAACATTGTATGTATCCGAACGTGTTTACTTTATCTATTGGATACAGATACACATTATTAAATAGGGTTCCCTATGAAGTAGTACGTTCAGTAGGCGCTGTCGCGACGTCGTGGTACGGGGCCACGGTACCCGTGGGGTCACTAGGTGTTAACTAGGATACTACCTAGTACCTGGGGTAAATATTAGAACTATGTAAGCAAATCCCACTTATTAGCCCTCGCGGTTGATTGTCAAGCGCCTAGTCATCTATTTAGCCTATGTAACATCCTTAACACATTATGGTACGCAATAAATGAATATGAATATGGATTTCTGACGCGGCAGGAAACGTGGCCACCTACTGGGCCCAAATACTTAGTTTAATTTATTATAGATATATCATCTCGATATGATAAGAAGAAGGAGACAGCTATTTTCGCACAGTCATTATATAGGTATACAGGTTTTTTTTGTTATATCTGAAAAATTATATTAGGAACATATATCGATAACAAAAATTAATTCATTGATAGCTATACTATTGCTGAGTGTTATTATAGGCTATGTTTTATGGTATTTTGACTTCCACGCGGACATAGCCACGTGCAATAGTTAGTAACTAATGAAATAAGGTTTACTTAGGTACTGGACCTAACTTTACTACTATTGTGTATTCTGCGCCTACGCGTATGTTAATTATATGGTACGAGTTTTGAAAAATAACGTTACGACGCTATCGTTATTTCATTAATAGCGTATCATAAGTTTCGTTATTTCACGTAAAATATAAAGTATTTTTAGCTTATTTATGAAAAAGAAAATATCAACAAAATGCAGTCAGTAACTGCCGGTCTTTGGTCGATTTCTATTATTAAAATAAATGGTTTCTTTACTAAAAAAACTGGACATTTGTGAAGATTCAGTGTTGATTTCATACACATTTTAACTTGATACCTTCGCACGTTCCTAAGGAAACATACAGACGGGCAACGTAGTGATCTCATATCCTCTGACCTGTACCCCTCCGTGGTACGCAGGCGAGATGTTATGCTAAATACAACAAGTAATGCATATTGATAGCGTGAACACAGAACTGGAGTCCGATGCCACACAGCAAAAATAATAATTATAACAAATAATGTAGATGTTGAGCAATACGCTAATGAAATGTCACAGAGCATTAGTGACGCGTGACGCGCAGGTGAACCAGCGCCGCGCCCCGCTGGACCGACTTAGTTCACTAAGTTTTGTTCATTACAGGAAAGATCTGAACATTATGAATATCTAAAAAATCGGCCAAGTGCGTGTCGCCTGTAATATATTAATTATTTATATTTGTAGATTTTTTTAAATAAACATAGTTGGCGGCAGTAGGTACCGACACATAATATCGGGCTCCTTCACAAAGGGCTCCACTATTGTTGAGGTATATGAAACTAATGTTTAGTTTCGTGTTTTCACAATTGTGATCATGCCTCAATGTATCGCTACAGAAGGCCGACTCCGTACAAGGAGCGCGAACAGGCGCACGCACACAGACGCACGTGCGACTGTCTCAAGCGAATGCTAGTCGCTGTACGTGGAGCGTGTCTTGCTTGTGTGCGTGCGTATTCGCTCTCAGCGCGCCTCACATTCTGTGCCTATCTCTTCCGTGGGTCTCGTGTGTCGCGTAGCCTGCGGCCTAAGGCGGCTCATCTGAATAATGACATACAATCGTCTTCGCCGCGATACACTATTTAGATTCAATTACAATGGGACAGTGAACGCGTATCAAGATGGAACTAACAACAAAGAATGGTGCTCTTACGTTGTTAGGACTAACATTATAGTATTGATCCAAAAACACCAAAAAAAAAAACAGTAGACCGTACTCTTGTATGGGGCAGTGCCGTAATTAGCCTTGTATGCGCCCGGTGCGAGCTGATATATAACCGCGCCCTTTAAATATTTTTTTATCATAACCGGTTCTGACAAAAAATATAAAAATAAGTATGTACTTAATTATAAAAATAAAATCATCCTTAAAACTAAGTTTTTAAGGTATGTAAGATCTGGTTTCATTTTTAAGTGATACACACTGCTGACAGACGGACGGACAGCGGAGGCTTAGTAATAGGGTCCCGTTAGCACCCTTCGGGTACGGAACTCTAAAAAGGATAAAAATACATAACAGTTGAATGAAAGCACGGTAAAGGCAGCAGATAGCCAGTGAGCGTTATGCCTTAGTGTCTTTTAAATATATATATATTGCTGATTGTCGCCAACCGCAAAGTAGGTTACTAATTTTAATGGTCCATAATATTCGTCGACGCACTTGAGTGCTCCAGTTGTGCCTACTTACGGGTCTGTCACGCGGTGTGACGCCCGCTGCTGACCCTGGTGTAATCAGACGCGACAGTGTCGGGCGCCACCTGCGGCGCGTGGGGACGCATCGCTCATCGTGACGCATCGGCGACACCACTCCGCCTGACACCACACTACGTCGCACTCACTCTTGTCCGGGGGCGGACGGACATCGTGACCAAAGCGTTTACCATAGATACAATACTTAGACCACAAAGATAACATATTACGTCGGTTACAAAAAAAAATAATCTGCTGTTTTACATTGAGATCGTGTATAGGTACTTAATTACACTTTTGAAGCAACTGTTTTTTTTTTAACAACTTTCTTTTTAAAATATTTATACCGCAAGGTATCTCATACAAACTTACAATTCCAAAATCTTGTAAGTTAATGAACTGATTTTAATTAAAATTAATACGTAAACAACAGACACCTAAAAACTCACTAACGGTTTTTTTTAAACATCAATGTATTTATTCTTGTCATGTTGTGCGTAGTTAGGGTTGCCAACTTTTTTTACAAGAAATAAAGTATATTCGGGTCTATGAAGAATATTAAACAGTATTTTAGAAAAATGAACAGTATTTTATTTATTTTGTGTTTTAAATACTTACATATTTTTTAGAGTTTCTTGCACATCTTACTAATTTACAATCTTTTTTTTAAATTTCTTATGCCTCATCACAATTGGGTAGTTGACACCTTAACCAATAATTCCAATCCAAATCATAACTTCTATAAAGAAACACTTCATTTTAGCCCTGAAAACCCGATTAATTTTCAATTTACTGTAAAATTAGATTTTTCGTGGCTTTGAAATCAATAAATAGTTAGACAATTGAGTTGCCAAATAAGTGACGTCATAGTTTGCTATTGCCATACAAAATCTATGGAAGAATTGCGTTTTGACAGGTCATAAAAAGTACGTCGATTGTTTGGTGGTGTCAACTAGCCTATTATAACTGAAATTAAAATAAATGAGGAGCTCATTTTTTTTTTAAATTAATAGATGCTCTATTTCTATCCTCCTGCCACTTAGCATTCATTACTGAAAAAACTCTTTCAGTAAATGCTGAGGTGGCGGGAAGTGAGTGACAGTCTTGGATATTTGACATTAACAGATTCGTTCAGAAACTCAGTGTGATTTGTTTGTGGCTGCGCTGCACTGAGCAGTGAGCGCCCTCTGACTAATTAAAAACAATACTTAATAATGTGTTTGCATTTTGATGCTGAAAACAGTATTTTGTATACTTTATTTTTGTTCAACAGTAAAAAGTATAATTTAGTGAAAAACAGTATAATACTGTTGAAAACAGTATAGTTGGCAACCCTATGCGTAGTAGATGTACTTAGGTCCATGAATTTATACGATTTTGGACTTGAAAAGTACGAGGTATCGTGCGGCGCAATAGCTTTTAAGTCCCATTCAAAAGGAAAGTTTATAGCCGTTATCTGAGCACGAGCCCGGAGACAAATAACCTGAAATAGAACAAATTAACCAGAATATAATAATATTTAAACAAATAAGCACATTCAACTTTGTGTAACTTTTTACGAAACAACTACTTACATATATTTTTATTTGCTGTCACATTTCGTGTATCAATCAAACAGTTTATTCAAACACGGTGTGTATTGTGTCCGCCGGCCGTTTGTCTTCCACTCTTTGTCAATAATAGCCCAGAGCCCTGAAGGAGGGGGAGGCCAAGGGGGTGGGGGGCGTTGACTATCAAAACAACAGGATAATAATAATTGTTTTAACGCACAATGCTGGGCTCGGGGCGCTTGTCCGCCGGCCGCGCCTCACACCGGACACGAACACGTTCTTGTAGTCGTGTAAACATTTAGCTCGCATACATGCTTGCAATATGCAATGTGGCTTGACGTCAATTCCGGCAGGTAGCTATTATACTTCCCATCAACTGAGCTGTAGAGGTCAGATAGCTAGACGCTCTGTGAAAAATACTGGTATTCAGCTGCATCCGAATAGACTGGAAGCCGACCCCAACATAGTTGGGAAAAGGGCGAGCAGATGATGACGACACCCGCCTGCCACGGTTGGCCCACACACTTTCAAGAAGGCATCGTCTCCTAGGGGTTACGCGTCGGTGTGAGCCGGTTGATCTGTCAGTACTTCACGAATCAAAATAGTGAGTTCTTTGTGTATGTTATTTGCACAGACGCTCTGTTTGCCGACGACTCGACGAGGAGCTGTCAGCCGACAGATCAAGTCTGCAGAGAATAGATCACTCTTAGACAAGCACGGCACTCCTAACTGATCAAATGTGCTATTTATATAACCCGCGCCAGTACAAATAAACTTATCTTAATAGGTGTATAAACCGCTTGACGTTTAGAGATGTTTGGCAGGGAGGTATAGTTTATTATAATAATAATAACTCTTTATTTCAGATTACAGGATCCATATTGTGTTATTAATACTTACTAGACGACCGCTAAGAAAGGGTTTTTCAATTTCATCCCCTAAGGAGTGAAAACGGGATGAAACGGGGGTCTAAAGTCGGTTTAGAGATACAACATTAGATCGCCAATAACCGACATTTACGCGGACGAAGTCGCGGGCAGAAGCTAGTTATAAATAAATTGTTAAGAAAAACTGTACGAGAGAGCGTCACAGTGCTAATGTCGATGTGTTTATACAGTATAGGAATACAGTTTGATTTCAATTGATACTACTTATTCCTATGGATTCCTATGTTCAGATATTTCCAATTACAGTCATAATAAATGTAATTTATTCCAATCTGTCAGACTTTAGTGTGAAGCTGCGAAGTGCTCTTTCATATTCAACGGTAAGGACCTACTACCAAATGACAAATTGCACTAAAATTAAAATCATTCAGACCTACTTAGGGACGGACATTAGTTTAAAAAAGTCCTTTCAATGTGACAACTCAACTTCCATACTTATTGGTTCAATCTCATTCATTCATTCAGTTGGGATGCTTCTCGAGCCGCTGATATTCCTGGAGCTCGTACTTATTGCGACATAATTACGTACTAACCAGAATGTTACAGTAAATTAAATTCTCCGAACATCCCAGTGGACTTATTAAATCGAAGAGAAACGAATGTTAAGAGGTGCTCGTCAGAAGGTTCACTCGGAGGCTCTGCATGTCAACGAGAGCGCGCTCGGCGAGGACGCACAGGGGCGACGCATATTACAATAACGTAAAAGTTGTCCATCATGGGACGCCCGCCAGATGTGAAACATCTATGTTATTACTAGCTTCCGCCCGCGACTTTGTCCGCGTCAAAGTTGATTGCTCCATACAAACTTTTACCACCATTTAACCCCCTTTTCACGCCTTAGGGGGTGAATTTTGGAAAATCCTTTCTTGGCGGACGTCTACTAACTATAAACTACATCCCCGCCAAATCTCATCTTTATAGGTCATGCGGTTTTCGATATTTCGTGGTGAGTGAGTAAGTGACGTTCGCTTTACGAGTATAATTATGTATTGAGATTAGAATTCACAATAAAAATCTATAACGAAGTATGGTGTAAAACACAGAATACGGTAGATGACACCACCGATCAATTCACATACTTTTTAAGACCTGCCAAAACACACAAATAATCGCGGTACTTCTGTTGTAAGCGCAGCGCGTCCCGCGCGAGTGCTGTGGGCTGACAGCGCAGTCCTAGGGCTTCGGTCGCCGCGGCCTCGCCGACAGATGCAAGCGGTGAGAGACACGCCGCGCTTCTTTATACTTAGCGTGAGAGTGATTTATTTTAAATTCTATTTTTCTTTTCTATTTTTTGAAAAACCTTACTTCACACTAGGAATGTCTCCCTGTATCGTGGATACAATTACAAAAATGCGCGCGTGCGTTTATTTATGCACCTGTGTACAGTCAACAAAACAGATAGGTATCCAGTATCAGTTTGTTGAAGATTTCTTAGAAACCGATGGATGTCTTCGATTGAAGCTTAAATTATTGAGCTGTTTATTATCTACTTTTTAAATTAATTACATTTGATAACTTCCAACATATCTGACGACCCTGGATTGCGGTGTCATGCGACACTCGACAAGACTACATTTTATGACATTGATTATCGCTAAAATGAGATCTTGCGACTAGATTTTAAACGTTTTAATTAATAGAATTGGCCTTCAGACTAATATCTCTCCATGTGGCTCTACTCTCACTCTCCAGAGGCCGGTGTGGTTACAGACACATGAGACACTTGAGCTCTGTCTCTGAGAGGACAGCGCAGTTGTGATGCCTCTGTGAATCTGTAGCAGCCGGCTCGTAGCGGCTTGCTACGGCAGCGTAGGCGGCGTAGCAACAAAAGCTACGCCGTAGCGCACTTATATATTCTTCATAATGTTTGTTTTGCCAATACCTGGTCAAGCATGTTCCGTGTTTGTGATAATTCTTGATCTCGGTGAGTGTGTGATGATGGAGCAGGAAGGTGCTCGCTCACAGGATAGTAGAACAGATACTATGTTTTATATATTACTTTATTTTTGTTGACTGACTGCCTCGCTGGTTTAGTAGTCGCAAAGCGTGATTGTGTTGGTCTTGGGTTCGATTCCCAGGTCGTGCAAAGTGTTATTGGGTCTTTCCATCAGGAATTTCTTAGTCTGGATTTGTGCCCAGTTGATGGCAATAGGCTCGCCCCCTATTACATGGGACATACTGGGTGGGTCGGTGTACTAATGTGTACACCTCTCTCTAACCCTTCGGGGATTACAGGCGTGATGTTGTGTTGTTTTTTGTTGTAATGAGTTATTTGACAAATAATACAACAGCTAGTGCCCGCGCTGGGGATCCAACCCGGGCGTCTAACATTCTCGTGCCCAATATCACAATCAGCCAGTGCTTGAGCTTGTATCTGCAAGTCCATTACTGGACGCGTTTGTATCTAACTAGCTTTTACCTGCGACTTTGTGTAGTTTTGTCACCCGCATTATGTTACCTATGTCTTGATTACTGCTCCGCTCCCGTGGCTCTTACCGTAATGTTATATAGCCTATATTATTCCTCATGAATCTGTCTATCATATACAAAAGACTTTTTCCAATACTACTGGTAGTTCCAGAGGTTAACTCGTTTAAACAAACAAACAAAAATAACTCTTCAACTTTATTATGTATAGATAGGTACAGCGTCTCGTGAGACGGGACGTGGAATAACACATCGAGATATAGAAAGAGTTCGGTTGTGCAGTCTCCTGCGGCTGTCTCTTTCTAAAGCCCGACGAGCGTGTGTGGAGAGTAGAGGAGCGCGTGGGGGGGGAGGGGGGTGAGAAATAACAAGCGGTAGTCGTGAGCGTACGTTTATATTGAGTGATCGTGCTCCACATGGTGCTACACAGCGGCGGCCGCGCAGCGCTAGCCGCTGTTACATTACCTATTACTAAACATTAGCCGCGGCGACTTGCGCACACGCCACTGACACGCCTCCAATACATCTCCTGCACCTTATGATAACCTAATATTACATAGGTAATTTATAATGTATCTATAAATTACATAAACAGATCTTCAAAACTGCATTATTTAGAGAATTTATTTAAGATTTTACATAAATATTACACTTGAATGTATTGCAGTCATGTCGATGAACATCCCCACGTGAAGGGTACGAAGCTAGTCAAATAATTGTAATTTAAAATTAACATACAACTCAGTAGTAGTTACATATAATTCATAATGTATGAACTTGTAATGTTACGTTCAAAGGGTAATAAACATCATCTACATACTATTAACATAATTATCTGTAACGCGCACTTAGCGCCGGCTACTCGTCGTGTGCTCAGCGCGTCGTGTCGGTGTGAGTGCGACGTGTAACGCGAGTGGAGTAAAGACACTGCTAGTGTTGACAATGACGCGTAATCCGCGAGCCATTAGCGTCTGTATGGCGAGGACTCGCGGCAAGCTCCATTGTAATGTGCGGATTATAACTAAACTGAATGAAAGCATGGAGCTTGAAGACATGCTCTGTAAAGATAGCGGTGCATGCGCCCGCGCTCTGTCACCATGGTAACACAAACAATGTTGTGCACACATTAAAGGCTTGAGTAACGGGGGTTTGAATGCGAACTTAGTCGCAGAAAACAACATAACGAAAGCGTGGTGTCGATGTCGTTGAAAGAACAGAGGTGTGTAGTACACGCAAAGTCTACCTGTTCTGTTGATGGACAGTGTCGAAGCTGGCTAAAGTGTGGCGTCGTCATGTCTGCGGGGTCTCTGCCATCCACAACAGACCTACAGAGTGATAGTGAGGATGTGTGATTGTGTAAGAAAGTAAAGTGTGGGTGTTAGAGTGTGCAAGAATTACAGAATGTGAGTGTGTAACATTTTTTATTTATTTTCTCAAGTGTGTATGAGTTTGCATTTGCTTGAACTGTAATATTGTATACATTTCAATAAAAGATTAATTAATTTATTATGCGTAGTGCAAGTGTGGTCGTTTTCTATCGGTGTGTAAGTTGAACTGTGTGTGTGTTCAAGTCACAGCGGCGGTGTCAGCGACGCGCCCCCAGCCGTAGCGCGCCGCAGACTTTACTTAGCATAAGTGGTCATACTTCTAGGCACTAGTCTTCACGCATTTTGTCACTTGAACGCACGTTTTGATAAACTCGCCAAATTCAATGTGAACGAATAGTCCAAACGGCCACTGCGTGATTATCTAGTCTAGCTGCTCTGCCGTGGCTGTAATGTGGCGCGTGTTCGCGTGGGTTGATGCTAGAAGACAAGTTTCCGAATAGTATATATCCAGAGTTTATACTAAGTATATAAGTACAAATATAACTAGTATGTATAGGTACACTAGTGTACATTATACGCACTCCGTGGAGCCGCGCCCGCGCACTTGCTAGTGATCATGTGTGGGGGTGTGTTTGTGTCTACAATGTAACACACTGAGAAGTGTCAGGACATTGTCGTGGATCATGACTATTATAAGATAATACGTAATTACAATAAAGAGTTTTCAATGTATGTGTTAACTTCACTATATAACGTGTCGGTGCTTTGAGCCGGTTCTACGTAAAACATTCTAATAAATTGGTCATTTACAATACTTATAATAAGTGTACATTGCAAACAATAACATGGTTTGGTCGGATTGGTGCATGTTGTGCGTGTAGTCCGTGTCGTCGTTGGACGTGTCGGTCGTGTCGGACGCGGCTGTCGGTCGCGGTGGCCTGGTCGTCTGTCGGCGGATTATTCATCCTCTCTGGTCTGCTCCGCGCTCCTCCTGAACAAACACACAGCTGTTACTGTAACTACTACACTGCTTCGCAAGTGCTCAGGGTACCGCACTACATGAACTGTAATGGCGACGCCTCGTTCTAAACTTTACTAAACGTGAAGGGCTACAGCTACAGTCGGTAAATGGAAACCTTGACCATGCTTAAAACCTGGTCAGACCAAAACAAATATCAAAGTGATTCAAAATGTGAGTGTACAGTCTAGCAAATATATTGTTGAGCACATTGAGTAGTTACACACTTCTTAAAGAAAATATAGACATTTCATAGAACTTTGAGAGATAAGCGGACTGACTTGCGGTACGCGGGCGGCTTGTGTCGGCAGCGGTACAGCGGGAACACGCCGGTGAACTCGCACAGCAGCGCGCCCCCCGCGCCCCGCACCGCCGCGCCCTTCCCGCCGCCGCCCGCAACGCCATCCGACCGCTTGCCGTAGCGCGTGCTCATGAAGAACCTGCACACAAGTGATGTCAGCATCCTACCGCGCTGCTTGCACTGAGACACACACACACCCCCCACACCCACAGTCCTCAAGTCTCGAGGCACAACGAGTCTATCATGTGTCTGTATGTAAGTTGGGAATACTTCTAACAATCAAATATTGCTAAGCCGCTGTAAACAACGTCACTGTTAGTTCAGCGGTCACTTGTTCCCCGGCTGTGGTGAAACTGCAGGGAAAAGTTATGAATCTTTTTGGTTACATATACACCGTGAATTTTAATCCTTTGTAAATCTTTCAGGGGGTGAATGTACTCATGAATATGAACAACTTTTATTAAGGGACATAGTACGAAATGTGAAAAAAAAACAGCTGATCCATACAATTTGATCGTAATGTAGTTCATTATTGTATGGATCAGCTGTTTTTTTTTCACATTTCGTACTATGTCCCTTAATAAAAGTTGTTCATATTCATGAGTACATTCACCCCCTGAAAGATTTACAACGGATTAAAATTCAGGTTGTAGATAAGCCTTGAAGTGTAACAACAGAGTATTAGAAAGACACATAGAATTATGACGTGAGTGTGAGTGAGTAAGTGCAGGAGTGAGTTACCTGTCGTTGCGCGGCGCGAGGTGGCGCGCGGGGGGCGAGCTGCGTCCGTAGCGCGTCGCCATCAGGAACGGCATCGGAGACACTGCGGAGAGTCACACAACATCAGTACGAGCTGGTTCATGTATCCAGCTGTGCTCTGGGATTCTCTTTCACTTCATAATACATACTTTCTGCACGCTTGTCGTGCTCGGCGATGACGAGCGCGAGCAGTAGCGCGCACGCGCACACGCTCGCTCGCGCGCGCACACACATGGCACAGTGCCGCGACACAGTGCACACGGAGACACCCGGGACACCTGCGACAATGGACACAGCATGTTACGTCGTTCAGGTGAAACACAACACACACACACACCCCCACGTATGGTGCAACAAAGCTACGACGACCGCTGACTTTATACTGTCGAGCCATTGAACCGACAAGTAGCTTCAATGACAACATGACAAAAAATACAGACGGCAGCTGTGGTTGCAGCTACTTCATCGTAGCAACCGTACCCGGCGCGTAGTGCTACGTCTTCGTAGCTTCCGTAGCACTCGCGTAGTGCTACGTCGTCGTAGCATCCGTAGCAAGCGCGAAGTGCTACGTCATCGTAGAGTTCGTAGCCGGTGCGTAGTGCTACGTCATCGTAGAGTTTGTAGCCGGTGCGTAGTGCTACGTCATCGTAGCTTCCGTAGCACTCGCGTAGTGCTACGTCGTCGTAGCATCCGTAGCAAGCGCGAAGTGCTACGTCATCGTAGAGTTCGTAGCCTACGACGTCGTGACAACAGTCGTCATCGCGTAGCTTTTTATTAAGTCATCGCAGCTCTCAAATCTTTTTGTCAAAAAGTACACTACACCCGCGCGGCACTAATGTTCCTTGAACATTATGCTTTGTCCCACATGTTCGTGAGCTACGTGACCACCCACACGCACGCACGCACGCACGCACTCACGCGGGGCGTGCGCGTGTGGCAGGAGCGCAGCGGCTCCGCGGTGACATGATTACATCATGCTAATGTACGAAACGTGCGATAATTTAACTATTACCACTATTGTAAACTATGGAGTTGGATTAGCACAAAGTTAACGCGGGCAGGGGGGGGGCGGGGGCTGAGGGCGCACCGCGTGAATATTAAAACATTTGATGTTATTAGTTATCTGTGGGCCGCCGCTACCTGGGGCACATATCACAAACAAAACTTTTTGTTTTCATATCAAATAATAATTGGGTGAATACATTGTTTGTGTACGGAATGCTAATTAGCATCCGACGATAATTTAACTATACTTTGTGGGAATTCGGAGAAACCCCGCGCTTGTGAGTATCAGCATGACATTACAGATGCTGGTCGAGCAGCTGCAGGCGCCGCCACCCGCCTGATGCTGGGACGTATTTTTTTGGAGAACAAGCAGAAGTGTTCCTCTCGCATCTAATGAGAGATCTACTGTAGGCAACACTAACATCACGCCAGTTAATTAGTTAAGACTGCTGGAGCTCGCCACAGGACAGAGAGGGCCACACGCGCCGGCTAGCTCTGTCCCGCTCTAGCTCGGCGAGTACGTCGTCGCTCAGTAATATTGTCGTGTCGCATGGAAGCAACAATATCATAGGGCCGTGGCTCTGTTTTTTCGCCGGAAGCGTGTTTTTCCTTCAGCATCCGGCGCCTCCCACGTCCGTCCGGCGTCCGGGCCGTGTCCGGCGGCTCACGGAGCTGCTGCGTATTTATAGCGGAGCTATGAGGCTAGTCCATCGGATTGTTTGATTTGTTCGCTGATGCCCACGTATTGTGGACGGTCAACAAATAACTTGTGTTCCGGTGCGGCGCGGGAGCGGCGCGGACACGGGGCCGACCTAATGGCGACACGATATTTATTTTATTTATTTTTTTCATTTTTATTTGTTTGGGAAAACAAACGGTTACACATTACAGTATTACAAATGAACCTTAACTATGTATAGAGTGAGCGAATTTATAAACCACGATATTTTCCACACATAACAGAACATAACATCACGCCTGTAATCCCCGAAGGGTTAAGCAGAGGTGTACCCATTAGTACACCCACATTTCGCCAGTTATGTTTAAGTCCCATGTAATAGGGGGCGAGCCTACCACATATTATTAAAATAATATGTCTGCTTTTCTTTAAAGAGAACGACACATAACGTGTGTCGTTTGTGCGCTAATGTAGACGCGAGATACACGCGAGCCTCACGCGGGGCTGAGGTATCAATGGACAGACGTGTCCTTATCGTACACTAAGAGCAGTGAGATTCAGATTCAGATTCAGATTCAGATTTTATTCATTTGCTAACAATGTAGGTACAAAAATTAAGATGGTACAAAAAGTGTTTCCGCTACATTCTACCTTACGGCATGCAAAGTCATAGAAATAGAGATACAATATTATTATGAATTAAAAGTAAACATGTCAACAAAGAATAAAGATAATCAATGGCAAATACACATAATCAATCCAGAAAGTATCAAATTATAATTAAAAAGTTATTTACGAATTTGTCATTTAAAATACATGAGTTGTTAGATATTTGTATCATTCAAAAAGTCTTTTATACAATAATAACATTTTTCAATTAACATTGTGGTCAATTTAAATTTAAATGTCTGTAAAGGGTTATCTTTAATATTGCTCGGAATTTTATTGTAAATAGTAGGTCCCATTGACAGAATATTTTTTCGAAGTAGTGCTGTTTTGAAATTGCCCGTATGTAATAAGTTTCTATATTGCTGTCTTGTAGGACCAGAACGAATTTTAATGTCAGCTAGTGACGGAAAAAGTTGTATATTGGATTTAACAAAAATTGCAACTTCTAAAATGTAAAGAGACGGGAAGGTCAGTATTTTCAGTGACTTAAACACAGGCTCACAGCTGTCTGAATTTTTCAAACCTGACATAGAACGAATACAGCGTTTTTGGGCTTTAAAAATCTCTTCCCTCTGACTACAATTACCCCAGAATATCACACCAAATCTTAGTATCGGTGCAACTAGACCATGGTAAGCTATCAGGAGTGTATTGTTGCTTACTTTATGTGAAAGATTGTATAGCACATAAGCTGACTTGCTTAGTTTATTACAAACCTCTTCGGTTTGAGGTTTCCATGAAAGATTGCTGTCAATTAAGATGCCGAGGAATTTAGCAATATTTGTTGAATCGACGGTTTGCCCATTGTGGCCAACCATTATGTTAGGCGGGCAAATCCTTTGGTAAAAGTGCATAACTTTTGTTTTTTCCAGATTTATAACTAAGTTATTTATGTCAAGCCAGCTGATAGTACTTTTTAATGCTTTATTAATTTCATTTTCATAATCTTTTATGACATTGCATCTAATTATCACGGTACTATCATCCGCAAATAACACCATTGGATGATGCGTTTGACGGGGTAAGTCATTTATATATAGGAGGAATAATAGTGGCCCCAGAACGCTACCCTGAGGCACACCGTATTTGACTTCTCTACAGGCCGAAGTATATTTAAGCTCGCGCTTGGTCTCAAGACATATTCTGGATATTTCTGTATACTGCTTTCGGTTACTAAGATACGAGGTAATAAGATCCAAGACATTTCCCCGTATGCCGTATGAGTATAGCTTTCTTAAAAGTATGTCATGACTTACGTAGTCGAAGGCCTTAGTCATATCGGTCAATATAGCACACACCGGGATTTTATTGTCAACATTCGTCAAAACATTAGTAAAAAGATTGTATATGGCCATATTAATATTTTTGTTTTTCCTAAATCCCATTTGTTCTTTGCACAATATATTATACTTATTCAAATAGTTATCCATTTGCTCGTATATAATCTTTTCAAATATTTTAGAAAATATTGGGATCAAAGCTATTGGTCTATAGTTGGACATATCTTCTTTGTTATTTTTTTTATGTAGGGGTTTTATTATAACAGTTTTTAGGCTATTAGGGAATATACCAGAGGCAATACTAGCGTTTATAATGTGACTTAGAGGCACAGCAATAACAGCGCTGACGAATTTAACGACACTGGTAGTGATACCGTCGTAACCGTGGCTTTGCGTGTTCTTAAGGGATTTGATCACTCTGACTATGTCATCAGGTACGATCGGCGACAAAAATATTGAATTTGAGTTGTTGCCTAAGTCAGAGATCATATCATATGCTTTATTAGTTACACTTTTTACTTGGTCGATAAAAAAGTTGTTAAAAGCTGTTGCTATTTCTTTAGGATCCTCAATTGATCCGTTTTTACTGTCAATTTTTAAAATAGGTTCTTTTATAATTTTGTTATTATTGATTATTTGCCACGAGGCCTTAGATTTATTTTGAGCTTTCAATATAAAGTTGTTGTTTTGTGCCCTTTGAGCTCACGCATCTTGTCCAAATAAAACTGACGTGTTCATGACAAAACTACCGAAGCAAAACGTCACCAACAGCGGGCGCGGAGGTGGCGCGGGCATGTCTAACTGTTTCAATCTCTGTGATGCCTTAGAGATATACCCAGATATAAGTCCGTGACTGGGCCCTACCGTATCATCTGCAGGGCAGGTCTAGGAGACCGGTAACAGTAGCACCGCGCGCCTGGCGCACCACACCTACGGCATTCTAGCATGCCTGACATTTAAAAAACACATATAAAAGAATATGTAGTCAATAAAGAGTGCGTAAGGCTGGCTTCATTACTGCGGCCCTTTTTAAAAAGGTACCAGGTGGGAGGGTGTGCACCTGTGTTTGCGCACACACTTATGCACCTCCTATATCTCGTGCGCACTTGGTTAGTCTCCCATGAGATTGGCCGCCGCGGCTGACATCGGTCTGGAGAATATTATTATTAGTGTGCGCAGATGCGTCGCGACACCACCATCCCCGCGATAGCTAATTAGTAGCGAACTACGTAATGAGCTCGCCTCGCGAGGGACGCGCACACACGCACACACCATTGATTTGATAGATAATGGGTAGATAATGCGTGAATGGGTGGATATTGGCTTAGTAGATGACGGGTGTAAGTAGACACTGGCGAAGCCGACAGTCGCATGTTGTTCCCACCATTGCGCTCACATTGTAGTCGTGACCTCACCGGGAACCTTCTAGTGACGGAGACACTGAAGGTCAAGGTTCACAGAGCGAGCTCGTGAGGTTACAAACTAACTGCGCTGTCGCACTGGGCGTGTCCTGTACTAGTGTGTAAGAGAAGTTAGCAGGTGAACATATGAAACAATAACAGTAATCCTGACCATGTATATCCTAATCCTAACTAATGTTCCTCGCTAGTGTTAGGTATACTTTAAATGTAAACCGAAGGGCGGAGACATATATCGGGATATGTGTGAAAGCAGAAGGGTGTTCAAGTCTAGACTTAAATGGTGTCAAGATCATCAGGACCAATTAAAAATGGACATCCTTGCTGAGAAGCACTTAAAAGGGGACTTTCGTGGTTTTTGGCAAAATACCAAGAAAGTAAATATGAGGCCTGGTCTTCCGGTGAGCGTCGATGGCGTAAATGAACCAAGAGACATAGCTAATTTATTTAGGTCACATTTTTCTGTACAACCCCTGCTGGGCAGACAGGTTGAGGTGGTCAATGATGAGGGCTCCATGGGCAAAATGGAGTCAAGGTTTTCAGCCAAAGAGGTAGGGTCAATAATCAAGTATATGTCGAAAGGCAAGTCTCCTGGCCTCGATGGCCTCAGTATTGAACACTTGCAGCATGCCGGCCCACATATAGCTAGAGTTTTAGCTATGTTCTACTCGCTATGCCTGAGCCATTCTTATCTGCCGTGCGACTTCATGAGAACAGTGGTAGTGCCTGTAGTGAAGAATAAAACTGGTGATCTTGCCGATAAGACTAACTACAGGCCTATTTCTCTTGCTACTGTTATAGCAAAAGTGTTTGACGGTTTGCTGGATGCACAGTTACAAAAACACGTGACGTTGCACGACAATCAGTTTGGTTTTAGACCCAAATTGTCTACAGATAGTGCAATACTGTGCCTCAAGCATACCGTCAGATACTATACTGATCGTAAAACTCCAGTTTACGCGTGTTTCCTCGACCTGTCCAAGGCTTTTGACCTGGTGTCGTATGACGTGCTATGGCAGAAACTTGAGAGCACGAACATGCCACGTGAACTTGTGAACATCTTCAAGTATTGGTATGCACACCAGGTCAACAGTGTCAGATGGGCGGGTGTATTATCAGAGTCGTACAAGCTTGAATGTGGAGTGAGACAAGGTGGGTTAACTTCCCCCACACTGTTCAATCTGTACATGGATGCACTCATCGTCGCGCTCAGTAGCCACCATGTTGGCTGCCACGTTGATGGTGTATGTGTTAACAATCTGAGTTACGCAGACGACATGGTGCTACTGAGCGCGTCGGTCTGTGGAATACGCAAGTTATTGCAAGTGTGTGAGGGTTACGCGAACACTCACGGCCTCATGTATAATGTCGCTAAAAGCCAATACATGGTCTTTCAGGCCGGAGCCAAATGCTCTCAACATGTACCACCCATTCGCCTGAATAATGTACCTTTGGAACGGGTGGACCAATTTAAATACTTGGGGCATTGGGTAACAGCCGACATGAGGGACCATGTCGACATCGAAAGGGAGCGGAGGGCACTGTCGAAAAGAGCAAATATGATAGCCCGTAGGTTTGCACGTTGTTCAAATCAAGTTAAGATAACGCTTTTTAAAGCCTTTTGCACTTCTTTATACACGTGCAGCCTATGGGTTTCCTACACACAAGCGACTTACGGTGCCCTCCGTATCCAATACAATAACGCGTTCAGGGCGGTGTTGGGGCTGCCCCGCTTCTGCAGTGCCTCGGGCATGTTTGCGGAAGCGCGCACCGACTGTTTCCACACCACCTTGCGCAAGCGGTGCGCGTCCTTGGTGCGCAGGGTGCGGGACAGCTCCAATACAGTGCTGGCGATGATTGCCGGGAGATTTGACTGCCCGTATATCGGACATTGCTGTAGCAGGCATGTTGCTAGCTGTGTCCGATAATATGTCTGTTGTGTGTATTGTTTATGTGGGTGTATATGTCTTTTATGTATTCTGGTTGCTGTATGGGTGCTTTTTGGTTACCTGAAATAAATACTTTTTATTTTTTTTTTATTTTTATTTTATTTTATTTATTTAAAGTTTGGTGGCTAGATGGATGTTACTCTATCACGCCAGGACGACTGAATCGATCTGAGTAATATTTGGCACAGATATCGATTATAGGTTTGAATACCTCATAGACTATCTTATTTTTGTGTTACCGACGGATTTAGGAGTTTGGTTTAAATACTGGGATCTTCGCAGACGAAGTCGCGGGCACAGGCACAGGTTTATGTGTTTGATACGCTTTTTTTTGTCTTTAAATGCATATTTTGTGTTTTCCTTTTTTATTTTTATCTGTGTCTTTGATTATTTTAATTGGTTATGTAACCGTTAGACCCGTAGCGCACTAGCGGCCTGGCCGCAGCGGCCAGCGACTCGCACATGCGTCGTTCGATCTCGCTGGCCGCTGCGGCTTGGTGTGGCCGCTGGCCGCGTGCGGCCAGGTGCGCGCGCTCTGTGGCGATTTCATACTAAGGTATGTATCTCGATGGCCGCCGCGGCCTGGCCGCTGCGGCCAGGGCCGCTAGTGCGCTATTGCTCTTATAGTTAAAGAAAATAAAAATTTAATTTTATTAAATTAATACTCAAGCAATCATCATGTTTGACATACATGTTGCCGGGAGTAAAGAAAAGGGTGGAAAAAGTGTTACATGAAATACTATAATAACACAAAAATACTAAAATGTATTTTTCGTTTGCATTGTATGTATGTTTTTTGCGATATTTATGTTTAATTGATTTGTAATTTTTTTGTTTATTAATCTAACATGGAACCTAACGTTTCTCGAGTAATTAAAGTAAAAATTTTAATGAATACCTCAAAATTGTACATAAAGATTTTAAAAAAATTCGAATTTTAGTACTTTTTCGTTTGCATTTTCTGAAATTTTTTTCCATAGTAATGTATATTTTTTTTTACACCATCGTAAAATAGAGATTTCAACGAACAAAAAGCCCACCGACTTTTTTGAAAAATCAGATATTTTGACGTGAGAATTTTCGATTGAAAATTAGGGTGCTTTTTTCGATATCGAGTCAAAATAGGGTGAAAATATTAATATTTTAAATCGTCAAAATTCCAGTGTGTTTGGGACATAAAGAGGTAAGTTTTCACCAAATACCATGAAAAAAAAAAAATTGTAAAAGATATAAATAAAAATTCAAAAATGTGGTTTTTTGGATTTTTTACATGAATTTTGAGGTTATGGAGAAAAAGTGTGGATACAAAAGTTGTAGATCTTTTTATTATCTACAACTTTGCCATTTAACTTTTTTCGATAGGACTTGTAGTTTTGCCGGAAATCGAGATTTACCGATTTTTACCCTTAAAACCCCCCCCCTTACCCCTTCCCAACCTCAGATCGCCCGTAATTTATTTTTCCTTTTATTTTAGTAGTATTCCCTTCCTTTTCCAATAGGTTTCATTCTACTTTAATTTATTTTGGTTTTTAATCATATTTGACGGCATCGACACTGGTCTAATATGTATTATAGCTTGCCCACCTACACGGTCCCATCGCCATGCAATATTCAGGGTTTCGTGCCCGAAGCATGCTAACGGGACCCTGTCACTAAGCCTCCGTCCGTCTATCCGTGTGTCAGCGGGCTGTATCTCATGAACCGTAATAGCTAGAGAGTTGAAATTTTCACAGAATGTGTATTTCTATCGCCGCTATACAAACAAATTATAAAAGTTAAAAATAAAAGAGGATCCCCATACAAGACACCTGTTTTTGTTACGTGTTTGTCTCGATACTATAATGTTATATTTTCTACGATAGTACGGGACCCTTCGTGTGCGGTATCTTTCTGTTTACTCTGTAACTTAATTTAATAATGTAATGAGTTGTTCGTATTGACGCGTACGCACCGCACCTTCGTGGAGCTCTATCGTCTTGTGCTACATTTACACTCGTCATTTCCCTATTTCTTTATGCACGCACCGGTTCCCCCGCGCCCCCCGCGGCCCGGGCCCCCGGACTACCCACGGGCCGCACTAAAATAAAATAAAGTACATATAAAACTTGAGTGAAATTTGATTGCACCGTAACCCGATACCACTCAAACACTTTTCAATTAAAACATTCACTTTATTAGCCACTTGCGTCGCAGACGAGCGCGCGCCGCCGGGGAGACTGCGCCCCAACCACTACTTCAATGTTTGTAGCATTAAAATTATAAATATGATAATTATAATGTTGTTCCTGTATCGTAGTATAACGTCCCGGAACACAATCCTGCAGGTGGTCGACAGACGCGCTCGGGACCATTATAATATTAATAAGGCACACACACACGCTATGATACGTTATTGGTTATTTCTGCGAATCTCGTAGCGTCGTAGCCGTTGTTCGTAGCAAATAAAAGACATCAACGCGTTGCGCACAATTGTTTAATTTATTATGAAGTTTTAAATAGTTATTTTACTGTTTGTATAGTGAATCAATGCACATAATATGATTAAAAGAGTTAGGTACTTACTTTAATATATAGTTTCTAACGTTTTATACTTTTAAAAATAAATATTTTTGTGTAAACTGATAATAAAAAGAGGTAAAGATTTTTTTTCAGTTAATCTCTAGTTATTGGTCCAATTTCCAAAAATATTTCACTGACAGACAATTATACTATTGCCTATTGTAACGTTTTACGCCATACTTGGCCTCCACGCAGGCGAAGCCGCGGGCTTGTTTGGAAATATATCAAATGGCATTAATTATTTTTATTGTCATAAAAATATAAACATAGTTACATCAATACGATATTTTGTAATTAAATAATAATAACTAATACCAGCCTATTGTTGCCTCTCTGCAGGACAACGGCCTCTTCTCGTACAGATAAGGCAGAGGTAATAATTATTTTGTCATGAAAATGAAAACTTAGTTGTACATCGACACGATATTTTTTTAATAAACTTTAAAATCAAAAGTAACCAGTCAACCAATAAGTGTACCATGAGCGTGCGGACAAGCGGGAGGTGAGAGTGTTACCTGGGGCAGTCGGCGGCGCGTGCAGCTCGTGGCGCGCTCGGGCCGCACTGTGCCGCGCTCCGCCGCGCCGCGCTATATATGCACCGCCCGCACTACGCGCCGCCCGCCGCACACACAGCTTCGCAGAAAGAAGCCACTCGCTACTAAATACCGGCTTTGTAGAGTTCCGTAAAGTTGTAGCAGGACCCCTTGCGGCCCTGGGCTGTGCTATATTGGATGACAAACAAATGGACGGAGCCTCGCGAGCCTGATGGCAAGCATGTTTGTTTTGGAAAACTTAGCGGTCTGATTTGGGTATTTCTTTAGGAAATTTTCAGTAGCGGCTTGGAATATGGAAGTAGGTGGTGTGACAGCCAAGTGCCACGATAGCACATAAAGCCGCTGGTGCTGCGCCTGATCTCTCCGTTAGCGCACACTTGTGCACTATCACATCTCCTGCGCATGTGGCTCTCTAGCTGTCTCCATTGACATTGGTCGCGGTCGTCGAAAGATCGGGAGAGTATTTTATTTACTTATTTTTAATTAGATTCAGACACATAAATTGGTGTCGATTTCCTTATGCACGATTTAATAAACACGGAAAAGTTCCAGGCAAAACCAATTTGAAAGCTCAACTTAGTTTTAATTTGTCACCATTTTTGTCTTTCGCGGTATGTCAGTAAGAGATGGCAATTCTCTAATTACTCTAGTTTGTGAACAAGGAAATCAGCATCATTGTGCTACATTTAAATTCTAACGCAGTATTGTTTATAGAATAGGTATCGCATGTGGCAGACGGACAAACGAACGCACAAACTTAACAGTGATTTCATTTACATGTGATTGTTCCGCTTAATTTGGCACGAAGTGTAAATCGCCGCTGTCGGAGCGCGTCGCGCGCGCCTCGTGTGACGCGCGCGACGCGCTCCGCCGCTCCGACCGCGGCTGATAGCGGGAGATAACGCGCCGCGGACATCGCACTAATTACACGCAGACGGAGCTGCGCGTTGCGGGCGTACATCACGCAACGTCACGTGCTGCAGGCAGTCGGCACGAGTGCCAGCACTCACCTCGCTGGCAGTGTTGACACTGAACGGGGAATGCGTTCACTGCAGCGACGAGGACTGCGTGCATCTCACACAAATCTATACCTACCTGTAACATCTCACACTCTGTTGTAATTTGACCTGTGTTTACAAATAAAGCATTCTGTTTCTGAACCCGATGATGCCGGCTTCCCTTCACAAGTTCGGAACAACAGCTACCTACTCTACTAAAGAAAAACTATTGCCCCACACTAGGAATGTCTGTCGTGTGTCGTAGTGTTTATACAAACATGTAAACTCACAAACAGCCAGATCCGGAACAATTGCCTGTAGGCCATAAAAATATTTGTTTCGTGCGGGAGTCGAACCCGCGTTACGCAGCACAGCAGCCAATCGCTCAGCCACTGCGCCAGTCGTGTCGTCTTTGAAGAGAGATCGCTAGTTCGCATTAGAACATCAACTAGGTACCAAACAAGGATTCGTGTTCACAATCACTAGCAGGTATAATTATTTCGAGTTTTAATAGAAGAAGAAAGAAAAATAATGTTACCATACTACAACCTAATAGTGTTGGGGTAGTGAACGATTCTACGTAAGGAACGAATGATAAAAATGGTTTATACCAAGTTAAGTACATTATTTAAGTTCATTCAATTTCGTTCATTCTTACTGGTGTAAGAATGAACGAAATTGACAAGTTTTGACAAAAAAAAAGGTAGTGAGGTGGTCCTCACTACCTTTTTTTTGTCAAAACTTGGTAACCCTTTAACTGTCAAGTTACTGAATAGAATAAAAAGTCGAATTAAACGTGGTCGTGCACGCGGATGCAACACTGCACCTCGTACAACTCGCGGGCGACTGTGTGCGTCAGCTGATCGATCACATTATGAAAGAGCACAAACCTCCTGAAAGGACATATTACATCACGCCTGTCATCCCCGAAGCGGTAGGCAGAGCTGTACCCATTACTACACCCACAATTTGCCAGTTATGTATAAGTCCCTTGTAATAGGGCCTATTGCAGCCTATTGCCATCAACCGGGCACAAATCCAGACTCCGAGGCTTCCTGATGGAAAACCCAATAACTCTTTGCCCGACCAGGGAATTGAACCCAAGATCTCATGCTCAGCAGTCGCGTTTAGCGACTACTAGACCGACGAAGAAGGAATTGGAAAAAATACACGCGCGTCCAGTCCATATTCATTTATTTGATCAGAGCCCGATGTACTACATACACTCGCATACTTGTACACAACACACACCTACCGGACACGGACACATTCTCTATGGCAGACTGTGTGCGACACATTTATTAACAATTTATAAAGTATTTTTAATTATTTGTTAATTATTATTATTGACACACGATTAATAATAATAAACAGATTTCACAACAAATTACACGATATTTACACAATAACTAGCTGTGCCCGCGGCGTCGCTCGCGTGCGCTGACCTAAGGCAGCAAGTAGTAACAGGTGCGCGACTCGCGAACATTGGTAAGAGGTTAAATCTGTACATATCTGCAATACTGTAACATTTATATTATCAGAATCGGGTATGATTCTGATAATATAAATGTACATCTTATACAATACATGTACATCGTACATCTTATAGCAATTACTGCAGTAGCCCACCAGACGCTACACCCGCCTGGGGGGAGGATCCGCTTTGTTCATGGAGGATGAGGAACTCTGTTCCTGATAGCACTACACTTTCATATCTATTACTGATACGCTTGCCATCTATAGTACTACACACACGAAGTGAACATAACTATGTAATCATAGTGATATATAATCTTACAATAATGAAACGTTTATGTTCTACAATGGTTTCAGAGGTAATCGGTGAATGCTTATACGAATCCACCGCCGGCCATAGACAGAGGTGGAACACCGTTTTTGGCCGGTAAGAGTTTATTAGCATGCCCCTCCGTCACCCCCACGACGGAGGAACTCATCACAAAAGGCGGACCCCAAATTGAAATTCTTTATTGCGAACTAAGTGTACATACTAAATGGTGACAAATAGAAGAAAAAGAAATACACATACGTTGAGTATGTGTACTACAGATATACATGTTTACATTATATTAACTATCATTATTCAGTTATATTGTATTACATCATACTATTCTTATCATTTATATCGCATTATATTGAATATCGCAGCCATTATATTAAATAATTATTTTTCTTCAAGGAATTCTTTTACAATAATATGCCTTTTTGACCAGTAAATCTTTTAACCTTGCAGCCCGGGGCTCCGACCAGTATCTAACACAAGTCGTTTTGGAGATGTTTATTATATTTAAATAGAAGTGTTTCTTACAGGGGAAAGCTGGATTGCAGAGCCTGTTTCAGGCGGCCGCCTTACATTACTCATTACTTATCCAACTAATAAATACTATCACATAATTCTGTGATGTTAAACTTAATACTAATGTGTTGTATGTATATTATTCGTGTTGGAACAGGTACCGTGTGTATAGCAGTGAGTCCTCTCATTGGTCACTTTTCATCATTCATCATTCACTCGAGGGCCTGCTTGTCAGGCTCCGGTTGGCCGCTCGTGTCTTGTCCAGCCGGTCGCTCGTCGGCCTCCGCGTCGTCCGCGTCGTTCAGCATGCTCGTGAGCTCCTGCGCGTTACGTAATGCTAATGAACACACAATTCAAAATGGCCATCTTGAAATTCTGAATCGTGTTCACATTCGACATTAGTACGTGTCGCCGATATCTTGAAAATGATATTCATGAAGAATATTTGTTCTCCGTGTCAGACACACGAATAAGGAAAACATACAAGTGAACTAGGAACTGTGAACTGAAGTCGTCTGCGGTAAGTTAGCGACACTTACCTGCAGCAGCTCCTGCGCGACGCGCACGCCGGCGCGGTACAGCACGCGCGCGCCCGTAGCGGCGCAGCGCACGCTGTGCACGAGCACGCGCGAGCTGCGCACGTGCAGCAGCAGCAGCACCGCGCCGCCCCGCGCCGCGCGCCGCGCCTCCGCCGCACAGTTCAGCGCGCTCAGCACCTGCGCACGCGCGGGAGGGTACGCGCCGACCCGATATTAGCCAACAGAAATCGCTCAAATCGATATTATATAGTATTCCAAATTTTCCTCCTTCAAAACTAAATCGATTTCAAAACCAATGACACTTTGTATCCTAGGAAACACGACGATGCTTGACCGTTTATTACATTTATTTAGTTTCATGTCGTCAGATTTGTTTACTAGACGTCCATTTGGGACCATTTTAAATGGGCGTTTTTATTAATATTTGGTCACAGTCACAAATAATCATATTAATAATAATAATAATAAACCCGCAGGGCAGCTTGTGGCGAGCTGTTGGGCAGTAGCGACCCCACGGACCTGATCTCCCGGGAGAAGTCTTGTTCCTCATCTCTGGCTTGCCTTTCAATAAAGGCAAGCCAGAGATGGGGAACGGAGCTCCCACCTCTATCTTGCCTTAATTGGCCGGTTAGAGTGGAAACTCGCGAGAGCATTCGTGCTCGGGGTAAGGAAGTATTCCAGTAAGACGCTGGTAGGGATCTTGACCGTACTTCCGGGATTGTCCTGATAGCCGTGGAATACCTCTCCAGTCCTCTAGCACCTCAAGATATGTTGCTCCCTTGTCGCTACGTCACTTCGTGCTAGCGACTGTTTCAGGGGGCCCATTTAGTGAGTGTGCAAGTCACCCCCTGCCATTTTATCCATGTATACAAACATTGGTCCGGCAGGGGCCATAGTCACTTCATAGTTTCAGGTAACCAAGTCACTTTAGCAATCCATACCCATAGTCCAGTACTATTAGTTTCCATGTCCTATAATAGTCCTGCACCAACCGGGGGTTGTCCTTGGGTGCACTTGCATGGTGCATATAGGGATAATCGTCGGCTGGTGTCCTATATCATATAAAGCTACCTAAGGGGCCTCTGCGAGTTGGCTTCGGCTCCTCGTACGCCTTACAAAGGCCCGGGACCTCTGTGTCCCGAGATACATAAAGTATTCAAAATAATAATAATAATAATACGTGGCAACACTATATCATAGTCGAAAATAATTTTGTCTCAATTTCATATTTGAAAAAAAACCACTTTAAATTTGTTTATAGCTAAGACATATAATAAAAAGGTACTACATCAATGGAAAAACAGAAATTTGCATAAATATACAGCAATGAAAACGATGAAAATAAAAATTTGTAGGATGACATATGTCATCCTATACATATTTCCAAGAAAAAGCTACATAGATCAACTATGATAACAAGAGCCGCTGCTCGACGTGCACGCCCACCATCTCCGGCCTCGTCGCTCAGCTCCGCCTCGCCGCCGCCGGGTCCCAGCCCCACCGTGAGTGCTGTGACACCGGCCTCGGCAGTTGCGTCGAGCTCGAGCGACGAGTATTTCTCTCCGCCCACGACGCCACCACCTGCTCGTCGACGGGGAGGACGCCGGCCACCGGACGGCTTAGGATCCCGAGGCCCACAGGCCTCTGATAGGGTCCCAGCTCCCGGCGGAAGTGTGCAGCGCATGAGATGGACACAATCCATCAATGAAAATGTCATGCGCTCATACTTTGGGGCTACAGAGGGGGGAAGCAACCTGACCGCGTACCGTGTTCGGATGCTCTCTCTGTTTCAGGTGCTTGAGCCAGCTGTCAACGTTTCGGCGCAACGACTGTCGGATCAGGTGCGGGTCATCTTGCGTAATCATATGTTGGATGACAGTGTACTTGATCGCCTTCGATCTGAGATACAGAGGAGCCATGTCATTGCTCCTCCGTCACAGTCTGTGGATGTGGCACGCCCACAATCCACCGCAACACCCAGACATGATGATGGGGAGAATGATGACATGGTTGCTCATGTAAGTACCCAGTGCAGTGAGGAAATTAGGAGTGCTTTGGAGGGTGCGATTCGGGAGTATAGACTCATGCCGCTTGAGCACAGACCACGCATACCTCGTTTGCCCATGCATAACAAAAATAGGGCGCTGGTGTGTGCTTTGGATTCACAGTTATCAAATTATTTTGATGACTGTGGAGACCTCGCTGGTGCGCATTCGATTCTGTACTGTGCGGCTGTTGCGGCATGTCGTGTAGCTCACGTCAAATTTCCTAATGATGACAGAGCTACACGACCAAAACCTACCGTACCAGCGTGGCAGTGCAGGATTGAACGGCGTATTGGGGGGGCCAGAGTACTCATTGGCAAACTTATCTGCTTCAGGGAGGGCAATACTCGCCCAAGAGTGATGCGCTTTGTGAGACGGGCATTCTTGGGGACTGATATCAGTCCTCAAGACTATATGTCCCAGGTCACAGAGCGCATCGACTTTCTGAAGCAGAAGGTGTATGCATGGGCAAACCGTATCCGTAGGTATAAGCGGAGAGTGGAACGATACACCCAGAATCGCACATTCCAAAGTGATGAAAGGTGGGTTTACAGGGCTTGGGAGCGACCGATTCAAGGTGTGTCTGATACGCGCCTGCCGGATGATGATGCCATGTGTTCGTTTTGGCGCAGCATCTGGTCGGTGCCTGTCAGTCACACCGAAGATGATTGGACCCGGGAAGTCGAGCGAACGTGTGATCCAATACCGGAAATGGGGGCAATTACCATCAGCCCCCAAGATGTAGCTCGTGCGGTCCGTTCATTGCCTAATTGGAAATCTCCAGGGCCGGACGGGCTGCATAACTTCTGGATCAAATGGTTCAGAAGCTCGCACGTTTGCTTGGCGTCCCGGTTCCAGTCAGCTTTAGAATCAGGATCGCTACCCCAGTTCTTAACGACAGGAATAACCCACCTGCTCCATAAATCTGGTAATACTGCGGAACCCAAAAATTATAGACCGATCACATGTTTGCCGACGGTCTATAAGATTCTTACATCCATTTTGAGAATTAAAATTAACAATCATATTGACACTAATAATATCATGTCTCCCTCTCAAAATGGATGTAGGAATGGGTCCCGTGGTACCAAGGAGCTGCTCCTGATTGACATGGCCATCAGCCAACAGGTTCGTCGATCCCGTAAGGATTTGTCGACATGCTGGATAGACTACAAGAAGGCCTATGACTCCGTGCCACATACGTGTGTCACTCATACACTCATACGTGTGTAATATCTCACCTTCTTTACATGGATGACCTTAAACTCTTTGCCCCCAACAAATTGCAACTGATGGAGCTATTAAAGGTAACAGAAACCTTTAGTAGCGCCATCAGGATGGAATTTGGTGTGGACAAATGTGCGGTCATGCATGTCAAGCGAGGGGGGATTGTGGAATCCGAGGGAGTTCAACTCTCGGATTCCATAAACCTTAGATCCCTTTCTTCAACCGAGACCTATAAGTATTTGGGTATGTCGGAAGCGTTGGGCATCAATGCTGTTGACATGAAACAATCGTTGAAGGAGCGCTTCTTTGGCCGCCTGAAAAAAGTATTTAATAGTCTCTTGTCAGGTGGAAATAAGGTGCGCGCCTTCAACGGGTGGGTCATGCCGGTTTTGATGTACTCTTTCGGCATACTCAAATGGACTCAAACGGAACTTAACGCCCTGGATGGGAGGGTCCGTAAACTACTGACAGCATATCGGATGCATCACCCACGATCATCGGTGATGAGACTGTATATCCCGCGGAAGTGTGGAGGTCGTGGCTTTTTAAATGCTAAAACTCTCCACAACCGCGAGATATGCAGTCTCAGGGAATATTTCCTAGAAGCCGACGTGGGGATGCACCGAGATGTGGTTTCGGTGGATAAGGGCCTCACCCCGCTCTCCTTGGCTAAAGAGAACTGGCGCAAACCTGTAGTGCTTGAGACTAAAGATCGCGAGGAGATATGGCAGAGTAAGGAGCTCCACGGACGCTTTTTTCGGGCCCAGCATGGGCCCGATGTAGATTTCTTAGCGTCCGTATCCTGGCTTCGATTCGGTGACCTATTTGGTGAAACCGAAGGTTTTGTCTGTGCAATTATGGACGAAGTTATTATGACGAATAACTACCGGAGATTTATTGTGAAGGATGGCACGGTTGACATCTGTCGGGCATGCCACCGGCCGGGTGAATCAATCCGTCATATTATCTCTGGGTGTTCTCGTCTAGCTAACGAAGAGTACTTGCATAGACACAATCTAGTAGCCAGGATTATACATCAGCAACTTGCTCTAAAATACGGCCTCGTGGAATCGGAAGTACAGTATTACAGGTATGTGCCCGACCCAGTTCTCGAAAATGGCAGTGTCACACTGTACTGGGATCGATCCATCATCACTGACAGGACTATTGTGGCTAATAAGCCTGATATAGTGGTGGTGGATCGCTTAGAGAGGCGCGCAATGATTGTTGACATAGCAGTCCCGCATGACGTGAACCTCGTGAAGGTCGAGAAAGACAAGCAGATCAAGTATCTTGACTTGGCCCGCGAGGTTGTCGACATGTGGGAGGTGGACTCAGCGATCATTGTGCCGATAGTCGTCACAGCCAATGGCTTAATAGCCAAGAGCCTCGACCAACATCTAAGGAGGCTCTCGTTAGGTGGCTGGATCAAGGGCTTGATCCAGAAAGCAGTACTTCTGGACACGGCCCGCATAGTTAGGAGGTTCCTCTCTTTGGAGCCCTGACCGCCGGTGGCTTGGACCCTGTTTCCGCCTCCGGTGGGCTACTATTTTTTATATTTTTAAATGTTTGTATTTTTATATTAATATTTAAAAATGTAATTTATATGTATATACAATTTAATAAATGAGAATAATAATAATCATTTTATTTGTGTAACATAGGTAGTCAATACAGTTCTTAAATTAAAGTTCGTTGGTCGCTATGTTATGCCAAGAGGCGTACAAATATGGTTGGATGTGAAGTAATAGGTAAACACAAAATTATTATTTGGTAGGTATGTCAAAATTAATAAAATTATGATGAATAAATGAAATAAAGAAAAAATACAAAAATTAGAAATGTCACAGTACGGAGTAATATCTACAGTCAATGCATAAAAAATAATAATAGTAGTCATAAATCCAATTAGTCACAATATTCAATTAACCATTTTTTTCCAGTCAAATAAATAAAAAAATAAGTCTATAATAATTTATCATTTAGAAAATCATCAGTCGTATAATTAAATAGTTATTAAAAAAAAACAAAACGGTACGTCATCGCCACCACGGATATTTATATCGGGTTAATATCTTATTGCTGTAGGCTTAAAGACAAAATCCAGAAAGGAAAATCGGGAATACATTTGTATGGGACGATGGTCAGCAGCAACCGCCCTCAACCTCTCCAACTGATCCCAGATGACTTGACAGCTTATATTAACCCGCCATTTGTGACGTGTATGTCTGTAAGACCGGGTAGTTCAAAAAAGTCTTATAACTTTTTTATCCGCTATAGAATCAAGTAGTGATTTCGTGTACTTTCGTCATTGCGCGTCCCCCACCGTTAGTCCACCCCGCGCCGGCGATGCGCACACGACGTCTTGGAGTTTTGGCGCCAACCCGGTGCGTGAGACCGGGGTTACAGACTACGTAAGTCAAATAGTCATAGTTTAATTTGTTGGCAGGATTTTGTTTTTTATTTCATTTTTATAATTCCATAAGACATAATGTCATAAGACTGCCAAAGGCTGATTTAGCAATAAAAAAATTGATTTTTGTTACAATTTCTATATTTTAACGTAAGTCTAGAAAAAAAATCGATAATTTTCAGTGTTATAAGTATAATACAGTAAAGATTAATAAACGTTATTTTTTTATGATACATCTTTGTTTTATTGATAAAAAAAACATGTCTTTTTAATATTTGACCGAGTAAAAGTAGCATGGAGTATTGCTTAAAAAAAAAACCTTAGGTTGAAAAACCCGGTGCCTAGGACCGGCGTCACCAAAGAAGTAAGTCAAATTCACGTCACAAGTGGCGGGTTAACTTTATTCTCTCTTATGATTACCGCTCACTGCAACTAGTGTTGTGTATTCACTCAATACTAATTAGAACAAGCAGGTGAAGTAGTGTTTACCTTGAAGTTATGGCTCATCTGGCATACCCGTCCGCCCGCCCCGGGGCAGGCGGGCGGGGGGCACTCGTCCCCCGCGCAGGCGCCGGGCGCGTCGTCCGGCACCACCCGCGCCATGGAGGCGTACGGCGCCAGCGTCCAGTACGTGGGCAGCGCGCACGGCACGTCGCCGTCCGTCAGCACGAGGTGCTCGCGCTCGCCGGGCGCGCCGGCCGGGCCGGGCCGCGCGCGCGCCGGCAGCCGCAGCGGCGCCTGCGCAGCGTCCACGCGCAGCAGCATGGCGCCGCACGCCAGCGAGCGCACGCGCCGCGTCGCGCCCCCGGGCTTGTAGCAGTACACCTCTGCGACAACAAACAGACCGCTGTACTACGGCGCCGGCGCGGGCGGCGCGACGCGCGGCGCGTATCGTACCTGTGGCCCCCGCGGCCCCGCGCAGCGCGGCCTCCAGCGCGACCCGCCCGAGCTCGGCGGCGGCGAGGCGCCCGCTGCCGAGGCAGCCCTGCTCGCCCTCCACGGCCGCTGCAGGACTGCTGCTAGTGACTTCACGTACAGGTAACGTGTTCCCACTCGGAGCTGGATTGCAACGTTTAACTCTCCGGATGATAACCTGTCGAACGCTCGCCGGAGAGGTTGCACCGGCGGCTCGCTCGGCCGTGCCTGTGCCCGGATCACCAGCGCTGCGGGTAACTTTACTGATGCCCTTGTTTGTGTACACCGCGGGGTTGGAGCTTTTATTGATCTGCATAGAACTGTTATGGGAGTCGCTCGACCGACTGTCGCCGGACTGCTCCGAGTCCGAGTCGGTGATCTCTATGACGTCTCCGTCCCGCAGTCTGTGGCACAGAGACAGCAGCCCCTCGTGCCGAGCCGCCTGGCTCGAACGTTTCCGCGGCCCCGAGCCGCTCGCACTGGCAGCGGAAGGGTCGGGAGGGAGGGCGGGGGTGGGCAGGGCACCGTCGCCCACCGGCACGTCGCTCGTCAAGTCGATGGTCTCGTTCGCGTATAAACTGCTGGGCGAGCTGTCGGCGACGCCCGCAGCGTGCAGCACCAGCGCCACCACGATGGTGGGCCCCCGGGGCGCCGGCGCCGGCACGCGGGCGGGCGCCGGCTCCACGCTCAAGGTGCGCGAGTACTCCTCTAGTATGGACAAGGGCTTCTCGTCGGGCGCGGGAGCACACACAGCTGGGGGAGCCAGTTCCGCCGGCGGGCGGCTCGCTGGGCGAGGGGCACGCGACGGGCGCGCGGGGCTCTGCGCGGCACTACTTTCCTTTTTCTTAGAGGAAACATTTAAACTGTCGATGTAGAAGTACTGTGCGTTCATGTTCTTCTGTCGTTGCCACTCCTCGTAGTCGTCGGCGGGGGCGGGGGCGGGGGCGATGGGGGGCGCTCGAGCTCGAGAGCGACGCTTTTTGGGCCGGCTAGCAGGCTTTGCCGTTAAGCCCTTAGCATCTGTGGTCGTGTTAGCCGGCGAGACACGTGCGCGCACTCTCGCGCCAGGCGGGGGCTGCGCACGCGCAGGTCTCGGTGGACGAAAATGTTTTTGTACCGGATTCGAGGGCTGACCTGTTATAAATACATTGTTTGTCAGAAAAGTGGCGTTTTAACCCAGAATGGTAACTTTAAGTAAAGTTGCTACTTACTGGATGCTCTCTGAAAAATAAAAAGAATAGTATTAGTGTGGTACCGCTGTAACGCTGTAAGGTCATGGATACACCAAGCTATCCGCACTTCCCTACTAATATTATAAAAGCGAAAGTAAGTCTGTTTGTCTGTTACTGTTTCACGCCTAATTGATAAAAGGAGAATGCCGGTTTTTGTATGGAAACCTGTACCAATTGCTTTTAGATGAAATAACCATTTTTAGCCAGCTTATTGTTTAATTACCGTTGGCATTAACCGTTTTTGTTTTCGAAACCGCAGTGCTGAGATTTTTCATCATAACTATATTTTTAACTAGCGACCCGCCCCGGCTTCGCACGGGTGCATGTATTATACATATAAACCTTCGTCTTGAATCACTCTATCTATTAAAAAAAACCGCATTAAAATCCGTTGCGTAGTTTTAAAGATCTAAGCATATATAGGGACAGACAGAAGAAGCGACTTTGTTTTATACTATGTAGTGAAAAAACCCGCCTAAAGTATTCCAACGATACCATTCACTATATAAATAAGGGAAATATGTTTCGATTTATATGTGTTTATAATAGTTTCAATAAATAAATAAACTATCAGCAACGCAATATAGCTAGGTACTGCAAAACGATAGATTACTTACCTAAAAACCTACCTAAAGTAGTTATGTATATTTTCAAGAGATACCAAATAAAGAACTCATAAAAGGTAGAAACTGCCACTGATTTTGAAAAACTATATTTTATTAGGTAAGTACCTACCATAAAAGATATACATTTTTATGAGTTACACAAACAACTAGCAACAAAACAAAATAACAACACAAACACGAACGATGCGTAAGCGCCGAACGAGACCGAGGTGTTCTGACTTCTGTGGGGGTTGACATTTGACAGTTGTTCAGTAGTGTAATAGTGTTGCTATCTCGATTCAATATGTCTAAAATCGATATCGCCTATAAAATAATCGATTAATGAATAAATTTATTGATCATTCAGTCTGAAATTAAGTTTAGCAGCCAAATCGATGTCTTCAAAAAATAACAAAGAATATAGATTTTTTATTTTATGTGTGCCTTCTAACGAATGCAAAATCATTTTAATCGGCTAAGCAATCGTTCTGTAGTCGATTTCTCTTAACGATTTTTTGTTGCTTGGAATCGATTTTTTTTTTGTGATTGCAATGGCATCACTACCGGAAATGCATTCGCAAGTCAAGAACTTGGGCTATCGAACTTTTTTATAACATTTCGTAAACGCAGATTTAATAATGATTCATATTTTGGTAATGTCAGTCAAAAAGTGTTTAAGTATTTACGGGAAATAAATTTTTTATAAGCATTTGGTACAGGTTCCGGCATTCTCCTTTGGTACAGAGATAGATTAGACTTTAAAGAAGGACATAGGTTTTTTGTCGAGAAAAATGGAAGGGGGGGGGGGGGCGGTAGAAGTTTCAACTGCGGGCGAGTTGGCTGGCTCATATTCAAAATAATTATATATCGTAAATACTGTTCAGATTAGAAATGAGAATAAATAAGTTGTGATCGGTCCCAACGCTATCCCATAACTTAACTAGTATTTTGTAAAAGATAGTACCTGATAGCTCGATAGATGGCGTTGGGGTCGAATTACATCTCGCTATGGTTTCGTTACACGGCAAAGTATATAGTGTTAGGTTTACCAAAATAAAATTGTCTCGCTCTGAGGTACTGCGTTTCATTTCGAGTATCCCTGGCTTCAAGGCATCTTGTACCGATAATGTACAAATACAGATCCCCGAATATGATAAACTATGCAGACAGACTTAGCTTTATGATCATCATTTATTTAACTTTGCAATTATTTAGAACATGAGCCAGCCGCAGCGCGCACTCGCGGTCACGCTCGCTCATACCTTTTTCGATTCCCATCGCTTCTTGTTTCTCATCATCTTAGCGTTGCAACAAACAAAATGTAAACTCATTCACACATTACTTAGGATCGCCATCAGCACTTCTTAAACGTTAACATTTACTAAAAGTGAAGCCCGAAGCGTCGCCGTTCGAGGAGCCACCGTGGACAACGACAGCGGTACGTACCCGCAGCATGCGCTCGATGTCCTCGTGCAGCGCGCGCAGCTGCGCGTCCACGCGCGCGCGCGCCTCGCCCTCGCCGCGCTCGGCGCCCGCGCAGCAGCACGTGCACGCGGCGCCCGCGTGGCTGTGCGGCGGCAGCGCGGCCAGGCGCATGCGCCGGCGCGCGTCGTTGACCACGCGCTGGCGCCGCGCCGCGCAGCAGTGCGCGCGCTCCAGCACCGCCGTCGCCGCCGCCGCCGTCTGCGCGGAGGAGAATCGACTGATACAGGACTGTACTCGAATCCATCAATTTCTAAGAAAACTTCCACTACATCCGCGGAGTTCAGTTACTTGTCTGTTTTGTCGTCGCGTGTACTGACCGCGAGGTAGTCGAGTGCGGCCTGCAGCTGGTGCTCCGCGGGCAGGTCGAGCGGGGCCTGCAGCTGGTGCTCCGCGGGCAGGTCGAGCGGGGCCTGCAGCTGGTGCTCCGCGGGCAGGTCGAGCGCGGCCTGCAGCTGGTCGGGCACGCTCCCCGCTGCGACTGTCACGAGTAAAGCGAGCGAATCTTATGATATGCAAGCAGTAAGACGATTCGCACACTGCCCCGATGACGAATGATGCCGAACATAATAAACAGTATTGGGCCCAAATGGGAACCTAGTGGCACTCCGGCTATTGAAGGGTAAGACTGTAGAGACTGATGACCCTTTACTACAATTCTGTTTTCTGTCGGTCAGATAGGATTTAAACCATAGCCAGAGTTGAACAAATATGCCGAGGTTTGACAGATTTTGCAGCAATATGTTGTGGTCTACTTTGTCGAACGCACTGCTAAAATCTGTGTAAATAGAGTCCACTTACTTGCGCGAAGCCACTAATTTGCAAGGTCTTTGCCTCTGCAAGGTCTGCAAGGTCGGTTTGCAAGGTCATTACCGTAAAGAACTAAGTTGGTCGTAGTGGATTTTTGGGCGCAAAAACCATATTGTTGTGGAGCTATCTCTATTCTGGAATGAGTGGTTAAAGCAGGACACTACCAGCGTCCCCTTCTTAAAGACGGTCACTATCATGTGCTAGCTTCCACTTATCAGGAAATTGAGAACTTATGATAGAGTGGTTGAATATTATTTTGAGTAGAAGAGATAGACTAACTGCACAATTTTTTTACAAATGTAGGTGGTAGACCGTCTGGACCTGCACCTTTGCACACATTGAGCTTTCTTAGTGCCACTCTGATTACGTGTTTTTCAGAGAAAGCAACGCTGCCCAGTGTACCTATTGCAAGAGTAGATCTGCGTATCATCAGAGCGATGTTCAGAGTGTAAGGCGCCCGATTGAGTAAATGTAGACGGAAAGATTGCAGATGCCGTCACCCGAAGTGGCCACATCAGTGCCCAGCTTCAATTCTGACGGCATTTCGCTTGAGCCTGATATTAGCCTGGTATCCTGGCATTGGGCAACATTTTCCATCCAATTGATCTGATTTTCAACTGACCGTATCGCGTCTCGGGCAAACTGAGGTCGGCGTTCCAAAGGTTGGAAGTAAGTGGCAGGTCAACGGCCGGCTGCTCCCACAGACCTGCGGGGCACGCCTCCTCTGCGCCTGCGCCCGTCTACACACACACAGTGGACTCGTTCATAAAGGCAAGCCAAAATATATCTAGTTTTAATTGAGGTATTATTTTTTTATTGTTGTTTCTTTTGATATAAGGAGCAGAATACAGTCGCAGTGAGTGAACGTTCAGTTGGAGATTGTATTCCTACATAATTATGTGCACACAGCGTTAGTCATGACTATTTGTTCAAGTAGACAACATTAAGAAAAGTAATGTCATGAGTGTTGCTTTAAAAATAATGTTTTTATTTAATGGCATGGACAATGTTGGCTGCGTGTACAGTACTAACCGGCGCGACGGGCACGACCAGCTGCTGCACGTCGGGCAGGCGCACGCGACGCGCGCTCCACGACCCGCCGGAGGCCACGTGCACGATGGGGAGGCTGCGTGTACAGTACTCACCGGCGCGACGGGCACGACGGGCGCCACCTGCGCGACGGGCGCGCGCTGGCGGCGCAGCTGCTGCAGGTCGGGCAGGCGCACGCGACGCGCGCTCCACGACCCGCCGGAGGCCGCGTGCACGATGGGGAGGCTGCGTGTACAGTACTCACCGGCGCGACGGGCACGACGGGCGCCACCTGCGCGACGGGCGCGCGCTGGCGGCGCAGCTGCTGCAGGTCGGGCAGGCGCACGCGACGCGCGCTCCACGACCCGCCGGAGGCCGCGTGCACGATGGGGAGGCTGCGTGTACTGTACTCACCGGCGCGACGGGCACGACGGGCGCCACCTGCGCGACGGGCGCGCGCTGGCGGCGCAGCTGCTGCAGGTCGGGCAGGCGCACGCGACGCGCGCTCCACGACCCGCCGGAGGCCGCGTGCACGATGGTGGAGGCTGCGTGGCGAGCTGCGTGCCGCTTGCCGCGCCGCCTGCTCGCCGTGTCAGCGTCCGGCAGCTCGTCGCCCGAGCTCGACTGCTCCGACACGTGTCCCTGCGCAGTCCTGGCTGCTCTGTCGTCTGCCGAGCCTCCTCTGAGCGCCAGTAGGGGTATGTCGTCGTCCTCGTCCCAGCCCGGGTTAGTCCTCTTGCTCGGAGGCGTGCGTTCGCGCAGATGCGGCTGCTCTTCGGACAGCTCTCGCTTGATGTTGGTGCGCAGCGGTCGTGTGCAACGCGTGTCGGCGACCTCGTCCGCGGTGCTCGTGTCTGCCTCGGGTTGTTGTGCGTCAGTGTGAATACATGTATCGGCGGTCGCGACGCAGGTGTCGTTGCGCACGTATTTCTTCCACGCTCGACATTCGTCTATTCTGTACACTGGTACGAATGTGTCCATCAGGAGTTTAGGATCTGTCGACAAATGTTATTCATTTGAAATAACCTGTATCAAGAACAGTGTACGCCGCTCTTTAATTCACTCCGTCTCATTTCTAAACATACATGCACGGACTAAGATGGGCGGATGATAGCGGCGGCACACTCCCTGCGCTTGATCAGTGCACCGTGCGAGCACACCATGCACACATACACTCACCGATACGTGGCGCGTCGTCGGCCACGTCGCCGCCTGCCCGCTCGCGCGTGACGTCACCCTCGCGCGTGACGTCACTGCCCTCGCGGCTCGCCCCCGGCTCCTCGTCGGCGAACTGTATCCTGTTACTTAAGAACGAGCCCCCTTCGTTTGTTTGTGATTCTATTTCAACTTTGACCTTAACCTCCTCAGTACAAGGCAGCGAGTCGTCTTCGTCGCTCTCGAAGATAATCTCAGTGCGGACCGTGCTCGGGTCTATCCTGTGCAGCAGCTCTATGGTGGAAGGCCACTCGTCTATGACCAGCTGTGCTTCCGTGTCCGTGTCTGGTGAGTCGGCGCGTTGTGGCGTCGCTCCGTCTGTGCAGACTATTCCAAAATTAAAGATCATGTCAGCAGCTTTATTCTCACGTTAGGAAAACAGCATGTATTTTTCAAAAATGCAGATTGTAGCGAGCGAGCGTACCGGGAGGCGTGCTCGCCATGTCCTGCGCAGCCTGCTCCAGCACGTCCACTCGCGACAGGTTGGGGTACAGCTGCTCGGCCGCGACGTCGCTCAGCTGCGCGGGCGCAGGGGCCGGCTCCGCGGCGGCTCCCTCCTCCTGCGCACAATACTCACTGCGGACTGGTGCGAGTGGCGAGGTGTGTTCAGTTGGCTACCTACCTAGTGAGTGGTCTCTCACTTCAACTATTACATGTTATTACATGTGTCGGTAAAACTAGCATCACTGTCGACAGAGAATACCGACTGTTGCATATTAGTAAAATGTTTAGGTGATATATATAATGTTTTGTGAATCGCTAAGCTTAGTTGTTTAACGTTGAAAATACAGCAATGTAGACGCCTTCGTACTTGTCGTGAAAGACTGAGCTAGTGAGACGCCATCACTTGCGAATGAAACGATGTTTTTTCTTTACATTTATGCACAACAGTATTATGTTTGCAAACTTTGTGTTTATTATGTTTTCGAGTGTTTAATTCCTTTAGGGCGTCTATATTCTTGGATTTTACTTATAATAAGTAAGGGATACGTAGTACTAGGGTGTTAACATCGAGTTCCCGAGCAGTGGAAACCGTCTGGCACTTGTATCACCTGGACGCCAAGTGTCAGCCGGCGGGTACAGCCGTGTCATAGTTACCGGCGGCGCGGTGACGACGCGGCCGTCCAGCACGAGCCGGCGCCAGCTGTCCGGCGCGCCCGTGGCCACGTGCGGGTACCTGCGGCACATACAGCCATCGGGAGAGAGCTCACTACGCTCCGACCGAAACCTCGGCCAAAACCGTAACTACATTCGTACAACATTTAGCGATCGAATACGTTCGGCGCACTGAGCTGCGAGCGACCAGCTGTCACTTGTGCCGCGGCCGCGCTCACAGGCGTCACTCGTCTCGTCACTTGCTTTGCTTGTTTTGTTTGCGTTCATTTGAGACTGATTAGGATTTTGATTCGATTATTTTTTCCTCGAAAACATGACATTATCTGGAAATTTCGGTTTTGGTTTCGGTTGAAACTGAGACCGAAGCCGAAATTTGGTTTCGGTTTCGGCCGTAACAACTAGTTTCGGTCGGACACTAGTACCTACTCGCCTTCGTATTGCTCTAATAATTGTTCAAAAATATTGATCGCAGTTTAATAAAAAAATCAAGCTTTTATTTATGTTACGGTTATTTATACCTACACTTAAAAAATAAATAAATGTGTACGTACCACTTAGTATATCTCTACTTGTAACAGCGTGTAGGTACTGACCGTTTGAGTATGGCGATGTGGAGGGGCGCGGGGCGCGGGGGCGGCGCGGGCGAGGGGGGCGCGGGGGGCGGGGGCGCGCAGGGGCGGCGCCAGTGCGCGGCGAGACGCTCGCGCGCCTGCAGCTTGAGCTCGTGCCAGCGCCGCTGCAGCACCACCAGCGACGCCGCGCGCCCGCTGCACCACCGATACCCTTACATTGCTATCACATACCTCCATTACTGGCATCAACAGACCAGTCGGTGTAATGTAATCAGCGTTATATGTAGTCAAATTGATCTTATCGTAGTTCATGCACAAAGACATAGATGGCGTTGCCGCACAGTCCTGCGTGTTAAGTGTTAAGATCCTCCGTGAGGACAATTCATATTAAATTAATTACTCTTCTTGAACTGCAACTTGTTCCTTATAGTTCCTCGACTGTCGCAGTGTGTGTAGTGAAGTAGTTCACACCACAGAGTGGTGTATGAACAAGCGTCGACCCCGCCTGCTGCGCTAGTGAGTACCTGGCGAGGTAGTCCGCGTGCGCGCGGCTCCAGCGCAGCGCGCGCTCGCGCGGCGTCAGCGCGGCGTCCTCCAGCCGGTGGCGCTGCACCAGCTGCCACAGCGTGTGCAGCGCCGCCGCCTCCTCGTACGACGTCAGGCTCTCCTGCACACGTGCACGCCGACGTTAGTGTCGATACAGCAGTGAGCCAGGTGCGAACTGTGGCGGCACTCACGTCTGTGACGAGGCGGTGCGTGTCCACGTCGGTGTGCAGCAGCAGGAGGTCGGCCACGGTCGCGGCGGCGGCTGGCGGCGCGGCCGCGTCCCCCCCGCGCGCCGCCGCCCTCGCCTGCGCCAGCGCCACGCGCTGCGCCGACACCCTGCGTCACACCGGAGGAGGTCGTCAGCCGCGGCCCGCGCGCGGAGCGGCTGGCGGCCCCCCACTCACCACACGGCGTGCAGGTCGTTGATGGCGCCGGAGAGGCGCAGCGCGCGCCGCACGTCGCTGTAGAGCGCGGTGGAGCACAGCGAGCCGCGCGCGCGCGCCGCCGCGCACAGCGCCGCCACCACGCCGCCCGGCGACAGCGCGCGCGGGCGCAGGCGCCGCGCCAGCGCGCGCGCCCACGGGGGCGCCGCCGCGTGCTCCACGTAGCGCCGCAAGCGCCGCTCCCAGGCGCGCGCCGCGCCCGCGGAGATGCCGAGCGCGCTGCCCAGCGCCGCGTACGCGCGCCGCTGCTCGTCCTGGGCACGAGGTACATCTCTCTGACGAGCTTTTGTCATATTTTATGAATATCTCAAAATATTTATTATATGTATATTATAACATGCATAATATACCTACTGTAAACATTGTATCGTAGATAGCTAAAAATTGCATTGTTTTAGCATAAATGGCGGGACATTGATCTGATTTGAGAATCTTAACTTTTGATCAGTTCTTTCAATTGTTGATGATGTCAACTTTATATTATAGTACATCGAGTGATTTCAAAATATCCGTCAAGCTAATGTTAAATCTACATGCAATTAATATAATTAGTAACAGTTGAGGATTGCAACACATGTCGAGTGAAACTGGATTGACAACACCCTCCCAATAAACAATTACATACATACATTTGTAATCATTGTTATAAACTGTTGAATATTTAGGCGCTCCCTCACCGGGAGCATTCGCGTGTAATGTAACATTACAGAGTCGAGCATTACATCAGTGAGGGAGGAGAACTGAGCATTACAGCGCGCACCTTGTAATGATACAATGTGTAATATTTTGATACAACTTGTAACATCAATGCGCTTTGTTACATTATATGCGAATGCTCGTCAGTCAGGGAGGTAGTATTGTAATGTAATGCTCAAAGTCGAATCTATAATGTTACATTACACGCGAACGCTCGTCGGTCAGGGAGGTAGTATTGTAATGTAATGCTCAAAGTCGAATCTATAATGTTACATTACACGCGAATGCTCCCGGTGAGGGAGGGCCTTCTTAATAACAAGTGACATGAACATGTGGTGTGCGGTTCCAGGCTTAATGCAACGGCACACTCACATTGCTGGGGCCGGCTGCGCTGGGCTTCTTGAACAACGCGTCGTGCTTCATGTACTCCCGGGCGAACGTCCTCATGGACACGGCCAGGGACCTGCACACACACAACTCTTCTGCATCAGCGCCTGCGCTACTCGTGCATGCACTCACATGGTAATGTGACATCCTCTAGGCCAGCACTTCCTAAACTATTAAGGTAACGGAACAACCCCACACCAAATGATTATTCAATGAAAAACAAATCTAAATCTGTTAGAAACATTTTCCCAATGTTACAGTCAGTATTAAATTAAAATCATTTATTCCTGACCATGTATGTCCAATGTTAGTAGCAATGAACTTAAATCTATGTTAGTAACAAAAATAATTTCCTAGTATTGCTGTATTGGGTCACATTAATGAATGCAATGGAATGCAACATCTGCTTCACTGTTTCATTGATACTTTTTAAGTTTTATTGTGAGGTTATTAAATAGCCCAAAATAATCATCATCTCATCATCATCATATCAGCCGTAGGACGTCCACTGCTAAACATAGGCCTCCCCTACAGATTTCTGACTATTTCTACAGATCCCGCGGTCTCAATCAGATCGTCTGTACACCTTGTCCCAAAATAATGAAACAATTTAATGATAATTGTCATTTTACAGAACCTTGGTAAGTGTTAAACAGAATCCATAGGTTGTGCGGAGCCCACTTAACAAATGGCTGCTCTATGTCAACTTTTACAAAAAGAATAATTATATAACACAGAATTTATTGAATGCTTCACACTATACAATACTTCACCATTCCACATAATTATGACACTCTCAGCATGGTGCTTCCAACATTGTCCATGGTTCAGCAGAGCATGCTACGTGTGCACTTGTACACAGAGTAAGGGACAGCTCACACACGGCACATACTTAGCAGCCAGTTGCTTCTTCTTAGTGATCAGGACGGAAGGCACGTAGTCAGCATCCCGAGGGTCCCTGCTCGGCTTGCCTTTCACAAAGTGCTGGCTACAGACGACGCTGTGGCCATTCGGTAGCCACGACCTCCCACTGGAAATATTTATAGTAAATGTAATATAACTGTAATCTTCTTTTTATGGCATTAGGCACAAAAGAAGCGTGTCGGCGCCCGCTGATGTACGTTGGTCAGCGGCGTGTCCCTGCAGCCCTGCACACGTGTGCGGCTGTGCGAGCCCCATGCCAACAGCAACATACATTAGGTAGGTACTAACTTTATGTTTTTGATGGTTTGCACCCATTTATTTCTTTGGTACAATCGAGAGGGGAAGCTGTGAAAGTCCAATTCGCTGTTGGACGACGTGTTCGGACATTCGACAACACAACACGTTCTTGTACGCCCTCCTTCACTCATTTTTCTTTCTATTTCTAAAGCAACACAACATATATGTACAAATTTACACAATTTAAATGAAATGAATCAAGCATCAACACCTCGAAACACAACAAATACATGACATGATGACACTCTGACAGTGACACTGACAGTGACACCCAAAGAGTAAAGTATTAAAATGGGTAGTGACACCACAGACTCAGACTCTCTAGTCTATGCCACAGACGTAGATAATTTTATTTTTATTTATTTATAAACAACCAACTTACACTTACGGTGTACACCAGACGTACAAGTTTTTGGCTAATAATAAAACTTATGTCTTAATTACTAAATATTAAAAATCATAATAAAAAGAAACATAAAAACATACAATCTCTACTCTAGGTATGTATACTATGCTTATGCTGCGTACACACCGCCGCGCCCCAACGAATGCCAACAATTGGGTTTCGCTGGCCTTCGTTGGTCCTGTCTGGACGGTTTGGCGAACGCCAACTGTGGTGGCCTACGGGGTTTGGTCCACGACCAACCGTAGTCCGGGGACGGTCTCCCCACGTTTGACATGCACCCCTTCTTGAGCTGGTGGTACACGTCCCACGCACCCCTAGTGTGTGCGTAGCGATGTACTTATGTACCGGACGATCCACTTCCACAGTAGCAGCAGAAGTGAAACAACAGACTCTTGAATTCAAGTTGATTCTTGAGGGTTCCGCTCTGACTTTCTCTCTTAAGAGATGTTTCTCGTTCGACGGTTGCTTCGAGACTACGATTTGTTGGCTGGTTGTCGCTGTATCCCCTTACAGGGGCACGGCAAGCGGGATCGGGGCGAGGACCCCTGCCCGCAGAAGCTGTACCGCGGCCCGTAACTACCCGTCATTTTATTTGCCCTATAGGCGCTTGGGCTTTTTTTGGGTTGAGAACCCTCAACCCTTTTGTGTGGCTGCTGCGTGTATCTGTGGGAGCGCCGGCGCGTTATGCCTAGGTGCACAACGCCGCCTGTTTCACGGCTCCCCGGCGGTCCGCCTCCGCCGGATGAGACCCCCAGTTACTTGGGGGAGGTCCAGCGGGAGGCGACCAGCGGCGGGAGAGTCGACTTTAGGGGCGCGCCCACGGATGGCGTAGGGAGGTCCCCTGCCTTCCCGCTTCCAGGTCTAGCCGGTTACGTTCAGGCGAGGGGTCCGAGGTGTGTGTAAGGGCGGTATTGTACTGTGTGACACCGCCCAGTGACTACGAGTACAGAGCGCGTCCGCGCCGCGCCTGCATCGCGTGATATCAGCGTTGTGGAGTCGGTGCATATCTGTTGGTCGGCGTGTGTCATGCCTATATTAACTTAGCACACAACGCACGCCGGGTGTATGTAGTGAGTGTTGAGTGTCACTGAGTGAGAGGGTCGCGTGTTAGGTGTTGGCGGCCTTCTCGTGAGGTCAAATCCGGGGGGGGGGACGAGCACCTGGCGGTAACTTGCCAGACATGGCTCCTCATACAGAGCCGACGATTGATGCTCACCCCCTAGTATTTTACCTGGGAGGACCACGCGATGTCGACTCCGAGTAGTGTCAGGGGTAGTGGGTAGTGGGCGCATCCGGAGAGGAGCGCCTGCGTCTTACCCACGTTCACCGACAACCGCCATTTCGACAGCCACTCGGGGAGGAGGTCGAGGGTGCGCTGCATTTTAATGGCCGCGTGTCTCGCGTTCAGCGAGGTAGTGATGTACGCGGCGTCGTCAGCATACAGCGCAAGCGTCGAGTCCTTCGTCGTGGGGAGAGACAACTGCCCTGCGGTACTCCTGCTCTCACTGGGCGCGCACTGGAGAGCGCGCCGTCGATCACCACTGGAGAAAAGAGGCAACCACGTTAATTACGCGACGGGGCGCGTCCGACAACGACAGCTTGTAAACAAGGCCTGCGTGCAACTGCGTCCTCCTTCCTGTTCATGGACGATGCTAACAGGTGCAGTACTCTCGACAGCTGGAGCGTCGTGCTATGCTTCGAGCGGAACCCGAACTAGTCTGGACGGAGCTTCACATGCGGCGTTAGGTGTCGCAGCAGGAGCTTCTCAAACACCTTGGAGATGGTTGGCAGCAGGGTGATCGGCCGATAGCTCTCCGGCTTCAGCACGTTCTTCCCCGCCTTGGGCAGCATTATGACGCGCCCTTCCTTTCAGGGGTTTGGGAAGGCCTCTGTGCGCAGGATCCCCGTGAACAGGCGCGCCAGCGCTGCTACCGTACGGTATGGCAGGTGGCGCAGCGCTGTGTTGGTGATCCCGTCGGCACCGGGGGCCTTCCTGGGCTTCGTGTTGAGGAAGGCGCGTCTGACTGCGCACGATTTGTTCGGCGGAGAGGGCCGTCATAAGGACCTGTCTGCCCCTTATTGAGAGCCGCGCTTTTTGCGCTCGATTTTAAGTTTAATTTCGCGTAGAGCCGAACACTTTCCTTTCTTTATTTCAACTTTCCTTTTATACAATTGTTGAGTATTATACCTTTTTAAATAGGTGATAACCTTATCTATCACTTACAATTAATTTTACAATATTAAAATCATCACAAAAATCCTAGAACATTGAATTACAAAATCGCCCTTTCAACATTTTCACTCTCTAAAATTGGCTATAACTTCCACAATTTTTAATGGATTTTTATAATTCTTGCTGGAAACTTACTTTCTAAGCAGTCTTCATAATATACAATAGAAATATTTTATATTCCTTAACAAACAAAAATTATTGTTTTCAACTTAGGTAAGTATGTAATTATAATACTGTGACACAATTTTTCTTAGAAACCTTTCAAATTAGTATCATAATTGTGTTTTCTTATTGGAATCATATTATTATTAAATTAGGCAAACAATATTCTAACAAGACACAATATACACGTCATATTTGCACAAATTCACTTGTGTAACATTTTCTAATTAGAAACAAATTAGGTAGGTACGTAAGTCTTTCCTAATATCCTTTATCAGTAAAGTTTAAAGTTTCTTAAAACTATGAGTATTGCAGTAACTAAACTCTAAGTAAACAATAAAACGTATATAATAACTTTAAATCCTTTCAAAAAACTAACTTTAAAATCCTTTCACAAACTAGTACGAACATTTTACTGTACAAATCTTACCCCCGCCACTACTTGTGCTATAGAGCGCGCATGGAGTCTTCGTCGCCGACACCAACGATCGTTCGTTGGCGGGTGCCGGCGATCCGGAGAGAGGCGGTAACATCAAAGGAATTGAGCTATTAGATCGAACTCGGTGTGGACCGTGGCCGAAGACCAGCGAACGAACGTTCAATTGAAGCGGAGTTGCAGAGAGAGGTCTAACCAACAAATATTTCCCGCCAAATATGGAGAAAAGCAAAATGGAGTGGAGTAATGATGAAATGTTTTTGTTAATCGATCTACTTATACAAAGAAAAACCATGTCTTTGGGACCCTTCTAATAAGGAATATAAATTAAAAACGATAATTAAGATATCGCTTGCTTCGAAATCTTTTAAAGGTTTACGAATCCCCAGTGGACAAAAAACGTAGTGTGACGGCTCAGACCATTGGTCTGAGTGTGACGGCTAATCTCTCCTTAACTCGGATCGCCTCACGATTATTCGTTTAATTTTTCTTGCCCTTGTTATCTCGTTATGGTAAGCGTTATGGTATATAAAACAAGTAATTATAATCATTTCATCGTCGTACATGATTAAAAAAAAAATTGCGAATGCGAGCCGGAATCTGGTCCCAACGATCGTTTGCTCGACCATCAAAATGTGTTTGAACTTGCCTCGAAGGCCAACAAGCGTGCGGTTGCCAATGCTGAATATCCTTCGTTGGCATTCGTTGGGCCGGTGTGTACGTAGCATTAGAGCAACACGGGCCGCCATGGGCCCGGTGGTTGCGGTGGTGCTAATACTGAACAAAGTTTCCTTTCAAGAATTATATTCAAAATGTAGATAGGTAGGTAATAATATTGCAAACACCAAGATATAGGGTTACCATTGCAAAAGTACGCAAGTCATAGGGTTGCCGCGATTTAAAAGTTCATAAAGTACAAGAGAGTGAGTCACCAACGCATTGGTTTTTGTTAATAAAAACCAATGTTAAAGTTAAAGTTAAAACCAGTATGGACAAGAGATACAAATAAAACTGCATTTTACTGAAAAGAATATTAATGTTTAATTTGCACAGTATAGAATGTAGAATACTTAAAATAGAGTTTGATGTTTCAATCATGGGATTAGAAAACCATAGACCGTATGATATATATATTTCCTGTTTTGCCATCATAGGTCCGCAGTCGTTATTTGTGTTTATATTGTTTACGTGCGTTTTTGAATAAATAATAAGTGGACGTTGGTGTCGTCAGTTGACGTGAATGGGCCTTGTCACGTTTGTCTTGGGCTCACACCTGTTGATGAGACCGCCGCGCGCCGCTCTGGAACAGATAAAGCACGATAAAGCTTCGATAAATAAAACGAATGTATTTATTATTCATTGTGTGAACTTACACATAATAACACACATACGACAAACATGCACCATTATGGAATGTGTAAGGGTAAGCTAGATAAGATATATCTATCCTATCTGTGCTTCTTAGGGCTTTGAACTTTTCTAAACTGTGCTATCAACTTGTCTCTACTCCTTTATTCACCTTCTTCCTACTCTTCACAACGCTGTATCGTGAACCATAATTAAGTAACTTTATTTCTCCTGTAAGGTGTGTTTGCTGTATTATTGCTAACTCAAACGCTTCACTGCAATTGTATATTAACCAAAACCCAACAGAAATAGAGTTGCAAATAGCGTGCAAGACATCATTCCGTGCGACTTTTAAATACGCAATTTGCAATTGTATTTCTGTTCATAATAAATGGATGACCTTACATGTTTTCGCTTTAACATCCGTTTTCCCTCCAGTGCGTCGAGTCTCAGCTGGGGGGTGATGTTTGTTGAGCTTCGCTGCTTTCTGAGCCTCCGCTTCGGCGCCCGGCAGCGCGGCCGCCGCTACCATCAGGTCCGTCGTTGAGTCCGGGGCTGACGACGGCGCATGACCTGACCTGACCGCTTGCCGTCTACTCTGTCTGTTACAGATAACGTCCATATTTTATACACTTAACATAACCTGAACTCCCCGATGGCTTAGCGAGAGGTGTACCTACTCATCGTCGGGGGTCGTTGTCTGGTCTGGCTCTGTGGTCGTGTCGGTATTGCCGGCTGGTGTCGGTATTTCCTCTGGCGTCGTCGGCGCCTCCGACTCCGACTCCGGCCCCGGCCCCGCCTCCTCCGGCTCGGCCGCGGTCGTGTCGTCCGGCTCCGGCGCTGCATCAGGCGGCACTCCTATCGCGAACAGTAGTTTGGTGACGCGTTCTTTGTTCATCCTGAACACGCCCTGGTAGTAGCCCGCGTACAGCGGGCTGTACTCCGTGATGCCTATCTTCGCTTCGTTTTTATCGAGCTGAAACATAAACAGTTTGCTGTCATCTACTTTTCATTTGTAATATTAACGTACTTACAAAAACCCTAAAAGCACTAAAAAGTTAAAAAAATTATACATAACCTAATTAATAAACCTAACCTAACGATTAACCTACACTAAAAAACAATTTTTTGGAGTCGGTGCCAAGCTACTACTACGATCATAAAGTATTTTTGTTGTCTTTCCGATTTGAGTTATTATTTAGAAGCTGTAAGATTTGTTTTTTTTTATCTGGCCTTAGTCTGTAGGTATATAGTTATTTAGGTATCGTATATTGCTTGGCACCGACTCTTTACTGATTTTAGGGTTTTTTGAAGTCGGTTTCCTTTTTGCAAAAAAAAATTTTGTGTACACATAACTAAAAATGTATGGTTTTTGGATTTCTCCCTTTACCTACATGGCATTGCTTCTTGCCAAATTTCATGATTCTAGGTCAACGGGAAGTCCCCAATCGGTTTGGTTTCCAAGCGAGCCTCAAAATATGCGCTACACCTAAACCTTATCTTAAGATTGCGTTGACTTAGAAGTTTGATTTTCTCAAAAAATACAAACCTGCAGACCTGACTATTTGATATTGATTTCAGCTTGATACCTTCACGCTTTCCTGAGAAATAGGCAGACAAACGGACAGACAGACAACAAAGCGATCTTATAAGGCTTCCGTTTTTGCCAACTGAGGTACGGAACCCTTACGGAGCGATTCCGTCTATCCGTCTGTCACATGTGCTACCGCCAGAGCTATCCACTTGAACATAGTTGTCAGTAACGCTAGCCGAGTGTTATTAACATTGAGTGCAGTCAGTTGCGCGGTGTCGGCGCACGCGCCAGTGCTACGTACCGGCATGAAGTAGGCGATGGAGCCGATGTTGGAGCGCCGCGCCGACGTCTCCAGCGGGATGCCGTCCACGCTCACCTGCGGGCTCGCACACGTCAGTACTCATGGACACATCACACTGTATCACGATCATCGTTTACGGGAAGCGCGCGTGGCTCACGACCAGGCGGTCCGTACCTGTTGGAGGGAGCAGTTGCTCCGGCAGCTGTACTTCAGCACGTGCGCGAACGGCTCACCCTCCTTGGCTTCTGGCGGAGCGTCTACTTGGATCTGAACATCTGAAAGCAAACAGCCGGCGTGCGAGTGGTTCACTGTTCATGTTGCCACTGGCGTGCGCGCGCGCCGCCAGACCACACACACCAACACTACTTACCGGGCGCTGAAACATGCATAAACCAAATCAATTATATGCACATGCGCACACTTTACTGCTGGGAATATATTGCTGGGAAACGGTTTATATTTGTGGTGGGAAAATCACTGTTTATGGTAATGCGCAAAAAAATGTACCTGAAAATTGTGCGTCACAAAAAAATGAGATACAATTGTACCTATGTTCAATTGTATCTCATTTTAGCCCATCTTGGGCTTATAATTATTAAACCTCTATAGTATTCTTAGGATGAAACCAACTCGCTGAATATAATACTTTGTTCTATAAGTGGTGACGTAGTGGTGACATAGTGGCAACGTTCCTACGTTGCACAGCTCTTGAGAAACACCTCCTAGTTGACAGACGGTCAAGGTTTCGTATTTTCCTTTTGAATTACGGAACCTTAAAAGCAACTTACAGTCATCTGAAATAAAAATACAACAAGTGTTAGAGTTGCATCTTCCCCATCCGTGATCAACAGAGCGAGTGACCACGTGTGCGCTACGCATGTGTCACGTGATGAAACAAACGAGAGCTCACTGTCAATAACAGCCACCTCCTTCTTGTAGGAGGCCGCGTCGATCTTGAACACCCCCATGTACACGCACGCATTCGTGTCTTCGAAGCTGCCGAACAAAGTAATACTTTATTACTGTTGATCACTGCTACGTGTGGGGCCGGCTGGGGCCGACTGTCGTGTTGTAGTAGTGAACTTTGAGGCGCCGGACGTCCACAAGTCCGACAGGTGACTGCCTACTTCAGCTAGATGAGGACACGACGCGGCTCCTCCCGAGCCGTACATTCTGACAGCGTGTGCCGCGCCGTGTCCTGCCGGCTTGCGGCCACGCGGTGGTGGCACCGGCCGGCCGGCTCCCTGTTTGTGCGACACAGGTACTTCCCGAGGCGGATTCATTATTATTACGGCTATTCACAAAACTAACATTAGAAATATTGTCATGTAGTATAAGTATAAATCACAAAAGAAATTATAAATTACTATTAATCAAAAACAAAAATTAGATTAGAACTAGCTGTCCGCCGCGGTTACACCCGCGTCTTTGGTTACTGCTCCGCTCCCGTAGGTCGTAGCGTGATGGTATATAGCCTATAGCCTTCCTCGATAAATGGACTACCCAACACTGAAAGAATCATTCAAATCGGACCAGTAGTTCCAGAGATTAGCGCGTTCAAACAAACAAACAAACAAACAAACAAACAAACTCTGCAGCTTTATAATATTAGTATAGAGTATAGATATAAAAGTCAATTAAAATTGAAGCGCCTAAATGTTATATTTGATGATTGTTCCTGTTTGAAGATTTGGTGCAGTGATGTGGGTGTGGGTCGCTGGCCGCCCTCTGACTGGCCATCCGCTCGGGGGGTGCGTCGCGCCGGCTCTTACACTACTTTATTAAATACTAGCTGACCCGCCGCGACTTCGTTCGCGTGGTATTCTACACTACCAATACTCCTACCCTAACCCTGCCTTACCCTACCCCTACACTACCCCTACCCGACCCCTACCCTACCCCTACCCTACCCTACCCCTACCCTACCCCTACCCTACCCCTACCCTACCCCTACCCTACCCTACCCCTACCCTACCCCTACCCTACCCCTACCCTACCCCTACCCTACCCCTAGCCTACCCCTACCCTACCCCTACCCTACCCCTACCCTACCCTACCCCTACCCTACCCCTACCCTACCCCTACCCTACCCCTACCCCTACCCTAACCCTACCCTACCCCTACCCTAACCCTACCCTACCCTAACCCTAACCCTACCCTGCCCCTACCCCTACCCTACCCTACCCCTACCCTACCCCTACCCCTACCCTACCCCTACCCTAACCCTACCCTACCCTACCCTACCCCTACCCTACCCCTACCCCTACCCCTACCCCTACCCCTACCCTACCCTATCCTTGAGACCGGCTTCCCGACTTCATATTAAAAGGGCTGTTTTTAGGGACTTCGTTCGCGTGGTATCCTGCCCCTACCCTACCCCAACCCTATTACCCCTACCCCTACCCCATATTTTCTCACCTTCAAACCTTCCCTAGACCTCCACGAACATTTCAAAACTAAAATCAGCTAAATCGGCCCAGCCGTTCCCGAGTTTTAGCGAGTTTACACCTTGGGTCCGAAAAACCCAAATATCTTACGGACCCCTATTTTTTCTAAAATAAAATATAGCCTATGTCACTCGCAGATAATGTAGCTTTCTAATGGTGAAAGAATTTTTAAAATCGGACCAGTAGTTTTTGAGTTTATCCATTACAAACAAACAAACAAACAAACAAAAAAACAAAAATACAAAGTTTTCCTCTTTATAATATTAGTGTAGACTAATGTACGCAGCTACCTCATCAAGTCATCAGTGTGTGCTTATCTACTCGTTCTATGTATGAATCATGAATGTCATCGCAGCTATTTTATTTCCAACTAGCTGACCCGCCGCGACTTCGTTCGCGTGGTATCCTACACTACCAATACCCCTACCCTAACCCTGCCTTACCCTACCCCTACCCTAACCCTGCCTTACCCTACCCTACCCGTACCCTACCCTACCCTAACCCTACCCCAACCCATACCCCTACCCCTAAGCCTACCCCTACCCCTACCCTTGAGACCGACTTCCCGACTTCATATTAAAAGGGTTGTTATTAGGGACTTCGTTCGCGTGGTATCCCCCCACCTCTACACTACCGATACCCTACCCAAACCCTACACTACCCCTACCCTACCCCTACCCCTACAAATACCCCTACCCTACCCTACCCTACCCCTACCCTTGAGACCGACTTCCCGACTTCATATTAAAAGGGCTATTTTTAGGGACTTCGTTCGCGTGGTATCCTGCCCCTACTCTACCCCAACCCTATCCCTACGGATTATTCCGATCTGTCACCCCGCTTTGAAAAAGTTTGATCTGTCCCCCTGTTAGCAATGAGGGGACAGTTCGAACTTTATTCACTCCTTAACGGTTTCATCTGTCCCCCTATCACTGATAGGGGGACAGATAAAACTTTTTATTTCTTTTTGTCCCCCATAGAATTTAAATTAATTCTTAAAAGTAATGTCAAACCGAAGACTGATTGTAATTGTATCTACTATACGTACTGTGATTTATGGGACTGTGGCTGATTAATAGAAAAACAAAAGAAATATTTGTAACTTATTTAAATACAGATGATTATAAACCTAAACCACTAGTCTTTAATTTAATGTAATGTTGCAGTATATGTGGCATTAATTTTAAGAATTAATATATTAAATTCTGTGGGGGACAAAAAGGAATAAAAAGTTTTATCTGTCCCCCTATCAGATGAAACCGATATGGAGTGAATAAAGTTCGAACTGTCCCCTCATTGCTAACAGGGGGACAGATCAAATTTTTTTTTCCTATGTGTCACCCTAAGGGGACAAAGCGGGGTGACAGATCGGAATAATCCATCCCTACCCCATTTTCTCACCGTTTAAACCTTCCCTAGACCTCCACGAACATTATTTTCAAAACCAAAATCAGCTAAATCGGCCCAGCCGTTCTCGAGTTTTAGCGAGACTAACAAACAGCAATTGATTTTTATATTATAGAGAAGAGATTGATTTCGCCATAACTTTCAAACAAACGTCCAATTTTAATGAATAAAAGACTAAATATTAACTACATAAACAGTACTTTGTGACAAAATAGTTTATTTTGATAAGGAGTAATGACATGATTGTGTAAAATAAATGCGTTTAAATGAAGTTCTAGAAAAATTCAAGATTTTAAAATAAAAAAATGGTTGTTGTGTTTAACTCGAAATAGATAGGTATAGTGTGTCGCGGACTTTATTGTAGATATTTTAGTCAAATAAGGAACTTTTTTGGATGATTTTTTACACCTTGGGTCCGAAAAACCCAAATATCTTACGGATCCCTAATTTTTTGATAATAAAATATATATATAGCCTATAGCACTCAGTGATAACGTAGCTTCCAATTTCCGAAAGAATTTTCAAAATCGGTTCAGTAGATCCGGAGATTACCCCCTACATACAAACTTACAAACTTACAAACAAATGTTACCTCTTTATAATATTATATATATACCTCTTTATAATATTATTATTATTATTAATTATTATAATTATAATTATAATTATAAATTATAAATTATAAATAAATATATAAATATAAATATAATATTAGTTTACGATTGTCTTGCTTTACAAACAGATTTAAATAGATTTATAGAATACTGCGTGTGTAACAAACTTAAACTTAGCGTCTCTAAATGTTGCTGCATAAGTATCACTAAGAACAAGAACATTCACAAATACAATTACACCATAAACGGTACACCCGTAAATAGAGTCAACAATGTACGTGATCTTGGTGTAGTCATTGATGATAAGCTCCATCTTGATACACACATAAACTCGATTGTTAACAAAGCCTGGCGTATGTATGGTTTTGTCATGCGATCGGCTACTAAATTCGTGCGCCCCCAGACCTACTTACATCTATATAAAACCCTAATTCGATCACAACTTGAGTATGCAGTTGCGGTGTGGAATCCCCTCTATATTAAATACTCTGATTGTATAGAAAAGGTACAAAGGAAATTTCTAAGATGCATGAATTACAAGTGCTTTCACTCTTCTGCATCCTACGCCGATTTATTGATAAAATATAATCTTTTAAGTCTTAATAGCAGGCGGACATTCCTTGAAGTCACGTTTCTTTACGATCTTTGTAAAAATATTTATGACTGTTCGGATATTTGTAATAAAATATGCTACGTAGTCCCAAGAAGAGCGCATAGACGCGCAGTGCGTGAGCAACCATTGTTCGCAGTAAGAGCATGTCGCACAAATGCTGGAGTACGAGCACCATTACGACGGCTTGCCGATAATTTTAATAAATACTTTAATAAAATTGATTTATTCCATGAAACACGCGGAAAATTTCGCAGTTCTGCCCTCAAAGCAATTAAGGAATCAGACAGTTCACTTTTTTCCTCTTCGATATCGTAAGATTGTAGCTGAGTTGTGTACGAGTATTATTATCTCTTAGTTTTTATTTTTTCTCTCTTTGTAACGCGTTGTATTATTTTTATTGTATGCTGTGGATAACGTTGTTGATTGCATATTTATTAGTTTTAAGTTTGTTTGTTTTGTATCCTTTAATATGCAATTGTTTGTTATTCCAAACAAAATAAAATAAAATAAAATAAAATATTAGTATTAGTATTAGTATATTAGTATTAGTATTAGTATTAGTATTAGTATATTAGTATTAGTATATTAGTATTAGTATATTAGTAATTAGTAATTAGTAATTAGTAATTAGTAATTAGTAATTAGTATATTAGTATTAGTATAGATATGTGTGCAGTATGCCCAACACATCTGTGTCTACTCACCTGGGAATCTGGAAGTCGATGGAGGTGGGCTTCATGGTCACCAGGCCCTGCGGGAGCACGCTCTCACCGCGGCACAGCACGTCCATGAGCTGGCCGTTCGGCACGTCGTACTGCATGCTGTGCCGGAGCGGCTGGCCCACGCTCCCCGACAGCAGCAGCGGCTGCATTCTGAGCTCCATGTCTGTGCTTGCAAATAGTGTCGAGGAGTCACAAGTGGTGCTACTCACAGAGCGAGCCTCTACTCTCGAGGATACAGAGCGGTCAGCAGCTGTTCGCAGCCGGCCACCAGTGTGATGGTACAAAACCTACGAGCGTGTGTGGACTCTGTAACGTACTAACATAAAATGTTTCATCATCCTTCCTGACTGCTACACCCTCGAACACCTCACTCAGTATACTCAGTTATGTTGTAAACGATTAGCTGATGATCGCACCGACCGGTCGCACCGGTAGCACCGGGCGGGTCGGCACGTGCTGACGTGGCACACGGCTAACTGGAATATTATGTTATATATAGCTAATTCTATACTATATGGAAGCAACTCACTGGGATCTGTAAGATATAACAATAAGTTGGAACGGGTCCTAGGGTCACCGAGACCTTCCTGTAGCTGTGCCGCGTGTGCCACACTGGCGACTCGTCCTCACCTACCTCTGTCGGGTACTCGCGTACTGCAAGTGTCGACGACATATAACTACACTGAGTATGCGTTACATACAATGACTGATCTGTTCCGCCAGTAGAGGCGCTGTCGCACCAGTCGCAGCCGGCCACGGCTGCACTGCGTCCAGGCAGACGGCGCGGCTTCAGTAGTCGGCACGGCTCTCACACTCGATACTTACTTGCGGGTGCTACAAACAAACAAACATTTGAGTCTGTTGCTGTCGACTGCTCTCCAGGCGCTATTCAATTCTCCTGTTTGTTACATAAACTAGTACTCATACATACATAATTATGAATATTTTGCCCCACTCTAGTACTCATACATACATAATTATGAATATTTTGCCCCACTCTAGTACTCATACATACATAATTATGTATATTTTGCCCCACTCTAGTACTCATACATACATAATTATGAATATTTTGCCCCACTCTAGTACTCATACATACATAATTATGTATATTTTGCCCCACTCTAGTACTCATACATACATAATTATGAATATTTTGCCCCACTCTAGTACTCATACATACATAATTATGTATATTTTGCCCCACTCTAGTACTCATACATACATAATTATGTATATTTTGCCCCACTCTAGTACTCATACATACATAATTATGTATATTTTGCCCCACGCTAGGAATGTCTACTGTATCGTGGGTGTCTAGTTTTCAGTACCTATTCATTTGTTTGTATTCCATACTAGCTGACCCGCCACGACTTCGTTCGCGTGGTATCCTACCCCTATCCTACCGATACCCCTATCCTACCCCTACCCTACACCTACCCTACCCTACCCTACCCCTACCCTACCCTACCCTACCCCTACCCTACCCTACCCTACCCCTACCCCTACCCTACCCCTACCCTACCCCTACCCTACCCTACCCCTACCCTACCCTACCCCTACCCTACCCCTACCCCTACCCTACCCTTCCCCTACCCTACCCCTGCCCTACCGTACCCCTACCCTACCACTACCCTACCCCTATCCTACCCTACCCTAACCCTACATTTCCGACTTTTTTTTTCATAAGAACCTTCTCCTGACAGTAACAAACACAACAAAAAAAGAATTATCGAAATTGGTCCAGCCGTTCACGCGTGATGCCGTGACCAAGGAAAACGGGTTTCATTTTTATATATATAGATTAGTGTAGGTATAATGATATATACCTAAGGCTAAAGTACCGTTATGGTTATACATTATTTATAAATCACAGTGCCCTAGCAGGGTGCCCTAGCTATTATAAATAATGTAATATTACAATAAAACATATGCGTAAGATAAATAAAATTATTCAAAAAGGTAACAGTAACAAAACCAACCACTGTTCTCAAAATACAATATTTTACATTTACATTACATTTACAATATTTATATCATATTTGTATGGAATTTTTAAGTTAGCAATATCCATGTCCCCAAACGTGTACACAAATTAGTACTAACAAAAAAGGTTTGGAAAAAAAATACGGGGGTCATGGTCACAAGAAACAGAACACTCTACCAGCGGCAGTTTCACTTGTTATCCCTTCTTACAAGCAACACGACTGTAGCCAGGACGTGTAGCCAGGTGCAGCCCCGCGCCGGCTGCTGCTCAGCTCACTACTCACTCGCAGAGCAATCGCTCTTGTTGGCTTGTACTGAGCCACTCACCGTGCGCTACAATAAAAATGTTACATTACTTACACTGTGATTTCTCTTTTAATTTAGTTGGTTGTTTAGTTGGTCTGTGCACGCAGTTGTGTAACGGCCCCGCGGGAACCTGCGGCCGACACCTGCCTACTCGCTCGTGCGTACCTTTGATGACGACCGCCTTGATGTGCTCCTTTTCACCGTCCTCGTTCACCAGCATGAGGAAGTAGTCGCCCAGGTCGCGCGGCGTGATTTGCCTGAGGTCCATGTCTATCACCGACAGCCTGCGCGCGGACCAGATACATGCATCATTATAAGATTGTACCAGTAGCAAGTGCAATGCGCTCACTATGTGTTCGACACTCCACGTCCTTCGACGGTGCGCGCTGTGTCGCCGTACTCGTCGTACGCAGCACGGCGAGCGAGCAGCGCGCATCACGACCGCGTGTAAACAAACGATGAACGATACTCACTCCTCCCCTTGGCTGGAAATAGTAAAACATATATGAGCACCGCGTTCTGTCGCGCGGCGGGAGCGAGACGGATGCACTCACACAGCGCACTAGGTACGCTATGACTTGTAACAGGCACGAGACACTCGATAGTGCCAGTACTTGCTGAAATAAGCAGCCGTGACATTTAGGTCAACAGGCGGACTGATGACGACAATGGAGAGCGATGCTGCACGTATGACGCTCACGTCCTTCTGTGTGGGGGTGCGTGCGTGTGTGCGTGCTCTTCTGTGTCAACACTTTGTTTGATCGCGGTGGTTCTTAGCTGCAGCTCAGGATTCAGGAACATCCGCTCAGCCATGTTGAAGATGGTCAGCTCTTTCCATGTTTGGTTCACAATGTTAGTGAGTTAAGTGTTAGCCGTGACCTGATGCTGCATCCACGATATTCCACGTATCTGCCGTCTCGTCTACACCTTCCAGCCGAAATATCATGTTTGGGCTCATTCCATAGGTAGGTCTAGATGAGCGGCAGACATGAATGGCAGACGAACGGTCAAAACGATCAGACGATGTAGTGGCAAATATCAGGTTTACATATTATTTCACTCGTTCAGAGCTAGCGATCAGAATATGTTATAACATTATGAATATCTCGTGAGGCATCCGTGTCGAGTGTACCAGTCCGGAACGAAAGCTAAAGGTGAACGCAGACTTGGCCGCACCGCACGCGCCGCAGTCTTCGCATTCGAATTCTTTATATGAAGTTCTATGCAACCTCGCACACCCACCCGCGTCGCAGTCGCCGCAGTCCCTGAAACGACCGAACTCCCCAAGCCGCAGCCGATGACGTCACCAACGCCGGCCCGCACGCAGCGGATGACGTCATTCGCAATTTATATTACAAACTGAATGAAAGAAATCAAGTGCGATGCGTGCGGCGACGGGAACGACTGCAGTGACTGCGGTGCGGATAGATGTGCGAGGCCATTAATAAAAAGCGATGACTGCGGGGACTGCGGAGACTGCGGTGCGGCCAAGTCTGCGTTCACCTTAACAAATAAGGCGACGCCATGTGGCACGCCGCGGTACGTACTCGTTGACCACGCGTCGCATGGTGTACTTGTGCTCGTTCACGTTGCGCACGGTGCCGTCCGCCACGCGCAGCATGATGCGCTCCAGAATGCACCTGTCGCACGCCAACTCGATGCGCGTCATGTTTATTATCTGCCCCGGCAGCACCGCCAGCTCCTGCGGGGTCAGCCGCTTCCTGCCCGCCTCTGCAATGTTTATTTGTATTATATTTATGTTTATGTTGAATACCAGTGCATATTTGTAAAAAAAAAATATTATGACGTCACACCTCGACTGCCTTAAGCTAATCTGGAATAGCAACATACACGCACCGGCAATTGAGACAATACAGATCCCACAAGTAATACGCGCGCCCGGCGCGGCGGGCAGCGCAGCGGTTCTGTGTCTCAAATGCAACAGTTTGAATGACAGTAATTTTCTAAATCACCAGAAGTGCAAATGACTGGCTGAAGTTATTAAGCATTATTTCATTGATTTACAATTTTCATTGCTAGTGTGTGTAGTTTCTGCTCACGAAGGATGACTAGAGGCACGTGCAGGAGGCTATGCGTTGTGTGTAGCGTCTGCTCACCCAGGATGACTAGTTTCGGAAAGTCGTATGTATCCTCGTCTGTGTCGCTTATGTACCGGGCGTAGTATTTGGAGGCGATGTCTGGCGTCGCCGGGTCGAACGTCAAAACGATTTCGACCGTAGACTTGTTGAGCACTTTATATTCAACCGTTACATTTGAGTTCTGAAATAGAGCTATCAGTTCATTGTAAACGCTAACAAGTCTTGAGATGAATGCCAGCAAAAGCAAAAATTTAAAAATAGAGCAGGACTGAGCGCCTCGCTTGCGTGTTCCAAATTGTAATCAGAAACCAATTGAATGTCAGGACATAATAATATTGGTATAACATTACCCGGCCGGCTTCCTATTGCGTGATAATATTAAAGGCAATCGTAAATAAACCAAATACTGTACCTTATCGAGCACCTGTAACGTAAAGCGCTTTGTAACACTGCATGTGATCGTGCGGCTTGTACTTGACGGTTACAACATCAACACAGTACCGGCTAAGTGCATGTGTGCTGCGTGTGCTGCGTGTGATCCGTGTACTGCGGTCATGTACAAACATATTGGTGTACGCCGCATGCGCCCGCAGCCCCGCATGTGTTCAGACCACGCTCAGCTCGCGCTTAGGGGGCAGGGGCACACTGGCTGGCCGGCTGTACTTTATTCAATTATTAATTCGCCCATATTAATAGGGATCAGCTGTTGAGTCTATGTCGTGTAGAAAATTATGAAACACTCACTTCGTCGAGGATGCTGACGCGAATCTGAACAATTAATTACACCATTATTGTATATCAAAAAACTTTATAAGTATATACGTACACACACCCTCGCCTTTCTCCCAATGGAGGTATTTAGTTGATACATAGAGGAATATGTCGCTAAGGGTCCAGCATTAAGGCTAGCCCACACTCGCTGCATGCTGCATGTGAGCATGTGCGCACAGGCCGCATGCCCACACCGCGACCAGCGCTACAGACTCACCCTGCCCCCGCTGGGCGTGTCCCGGCCCACTCCGTGGAACGAGAAGCCTGCTAGTGCTGGCCTTGAATTTATTCTTCTACTAGTCGTATATTTTTCCCCAGGGGTAAACGTTTCCATTATGTCGTCCTCTGAAAAATATATGTATTTTTATTTTTTCCCCCGACAAGTCAATAAGACAGAATAGTTTGTAAAAGCTGTCTGAAACAGGTGGGCGAGAGCAAGTAAAGGAAAACTGTACGTACTTCGGAAAACTGTATGTACTAAAAATAAGCCGAGGGAGCGAGACAGAATGGGTATTTAGAGTAGGTACACGATTTTTTTTCGAAAATGTTGGTTTTTCTTTTTTTACGATAAACTAGTACTATTAGGAATTAGTCGATGGTACGAACGACCCTTAAACTAAACAGCGGCACTGTGAACACGCATTTTGTCTCGCTCTCTTCGCCCCCCTTTACCATAACACAACTTTCCTTTTGTCGTATACCCTCTAGTTTCATAATGAATTTACAAATCTGAGAATGATTTCCATCAAACGGCTCGCATCGCAAATTAGTACAATTATGTATTATTACTGTTAGTATGAACTTAAAATACTATGTCAGTACCTAATAAGTAAGAGAGGCTTAGTCCTCTGGGTGACGCTTCACACCAGAGGCTGCCATCAGAGCTACCAAATGTAAATGCAGCACACTTCGTGCTACACAAGTGTTTAGTATTACGTGATTGGAGCGTGCAGCGTGGCAAACATTTGGAAATGCATTCGGGTTGGAGATGACGTTTGTTTGAGTTTGAACTCATCGCTATGACTGATGAGGCAACACGATATTGACGTAAACACAGTTCACTTGGATGTGGCCATCATATTTATGTGAACAGTCTCTGTCTGATGTCATGTACAACCTCGAGACCACCATGTTTGTTGCAAGTTGTATTATGAAACAAAAGCGCTTACCGGGAATATCTACAACATAACAGAAATCAGTAAAGGTATCCAAGTATACAATAGTTTAATGTAATATTGTACAAGTATACAGGGTCATCGACAATCTTGCGCGAGTGAGAAAATCAAACGAACATTTAAATGCACAGAAATAATAATCGATAGCAATCAGAGAAAGTGAACATTAATCAAGTAGCATAAAGCAGTCAACAATCCGTACATTCGACACGTTCGTCTACGCGCGCTCCTGTGCTTCCCGCGCCGACTCATGATAGTGCTGTTCTTTCCGGCGAGCTATGATCATGGCAGTTCGTTCCCGCCCCCGGCTCAATCGACTGTATGTCAGTATTTTGTACTACTTACATATTTTCAGCGGCTAAATTAAATTATTATTTATACCTACCTACAGTCCTTCACTAATGTTTTTTTATTTCGTTAAGCGTACTACCCACCGGCTACGTTACATGTACGTATGCTTAGTATTGCCAGCATCACATTGCACGTTGCACCCGCGCGAGGCCGGGGCGGGTCGCTAGTATCATTATAAATATCACTTACCAGGCACAATTTCTGTAAGTATTGCAAAAACAATTATTACTTAATTCATTACAACAGCCTCACAGCTATAAAACATAATATGTTAGCACTCAAGGAAGAATAATAACACAAAGGCTTGGCTTGGCTTGGCAGAGTAGCGGTGCAGGCAGAGTAGCGGTGCAGGCAGAGTAGCGGTGCAGGCAGAGTAGCGGTGCAGGCAGAGTAGCGCTGCAGGCAGAGTAGCGCTGCAGGTAGAGTAGCGCTGCAGGCAGAATAGCGGTGCGGGCAGAGTAGCGGTGCAGGCAGAGTAGCGGTGCAGGCTGAGTAGCGGTGCGGGCAGAGTAGCGGTGCGGGCAGAGTAGCGGTGCGGGCAGAGTAGCGGTGCGGGCAGAGTAGTGGTGCAGGCAGTGTAGCGCTGCAGGCAGAGTAGTGGTGCAGGCAGTGTAGCGCTGCAGGCAGAGTAGCGGTGCAGGCAGAGTAGCGCTGCCGGCAGAGTAGCGCTGCAGGCACGCTGCTGTAGAGAGGGAACTCGTCGCTTACCGTCCTCTGAAACTACAACACAGATATTATTGCTATACAGTGTTCCGCCATATATAATAATGTTTAATGTTTATTGTTCATAAAAAGAGATATGCTCGCAAGCCTTACCATACCACTAATACTTACTTGAAGCTGGCGCAAACATAACAATGATTAGTAGTAGTAGTAACTCGCGATTTAAACACTTTATGTATTACTTTATACGGCTTGTTCCCAGAGGTCCACGACCATTATGAAAGAAATATAATAATGTTTTACATGATCCTGTTTGAGTTCCCAATGGGTCCACGAGATTTATCCAAAGTACAGTCGATCAATATCTTGCAAGAAAGAAGAATATTTGGAGCTGACTTGTTGACTTGATAGAACTTACTGTGATCATGCGGAAACTGACATTTTTGAACCTGCCAGAATGGATAAATGCTCACCAGATAGTAATAAAATAGGTGCTGGCAGGCGTTGGAACACGAGCCTTGTATAGCGGTAAGCTTTGAACGGTCGCGACTCGTGTAAGTAATTCAATGTAGAGTTCTTAGTTATCTATTCATTGTATTTTATTTCAAGGAAATTCCTGACTGTAGACCCGCAGGGGAAGATATTATTATGTTTTATATTTTAATATGTCGCGAACCCGTTGGGCAGTATCGTATGAATTGTAATTTTTCAAGAACAGTGGACACGTGGACCTCCGGAACAACCCTTTATACTAATGTTACCGTCATCAGTGCCGTCTGCAAGTTAAAACAAATGGATTAAAAACAAGAAGTACGTAAGCGCCGGCTAAGCATAAGCACATCGACATCCATTGTGTTGTTTAACGTAAAACTATGAAGCAGCAAACATTGAAGTGGTACCTATAATTACATATATTTGGCACATTGTATTATTTATCCTTATACGTTTGTGCCTCAAGTGCCAACTGACACCCATCAATTTTAAACTGAAGAGAACCACGCATTCTATTGGTGCCCGCGCCGTCCAGACCGCCGCCCGCGCCGCCGGACAGCGCGACCGTGTGCGGGGGAGCTGCGCCCGGCGGAGTCCTGGCGCTGGTGCCTGGTGGTGGGGCCAGTGCCGCACACGGAACGGAACAGCGAGCACTAGCGACGTTAGCAAGCGCACATGTGCATTACTCAAGCATCCAGCAAGAAACTTGCTGCCGGCTCCGGCTACTTTCTTGATCACAGTCATGTTTGTTACTTTATTTAAAAGAGCCATATCGATAATTATGTAGGACAAACGCAATGCTCCACCCACACTCCCACAGGTACTAAAGTTAAATTTATTTGTAAACTTGCCGTAGTCATCTGAAATGATACATTAAAATGTTATGTTTAGGTTAGCTGACGACGAGGAGGGTACATTAGTATTGTTTGGTATGTTCGCTGGCTGTGGGGGCGCGTGCGCGCGCGCGTGTCGGCGACCCAGTCGTTCAGCATCGTCAGCCTAGTGCACGCGCGCGGACTACACGTAACGCTAATTCAATCGCATACAATAATGATGAACTTTGAAGGCTGTATTCATAATGTTGAGTGGGCGATAACAAGGTACTCATTGTGCTTGTCGTGTTCGACAATGAAAGCAAAATGCTAAAGGATAGTAATATTTCCAAGTGGGTAGTTGATACTGTTTTCAGCCCACCCGTTGTCTGCGGGTGAACATTCGCACAACAATGTAGTAAGTCTATTGAGATGGCAAAAAAGTGACGTCACGGTTGTCAAACTAAATCAATGGGGAACCGCTTATTGACAGCTAATATAAGTATGTCAAGTGATTGGTAAAGTGTAATACCCAATTGTGAATTGGAGTAAAACCAGATAGTTGAAGGTAGTCAGAACTCACGCCACAGCTCGACCGCCGGCGCCGCCTGGTCGGGCCCCGGCAGGCTGAAGATGTAGCTGACTTGGCACGGGTTCCAGTGCTCGCACACCTCGCGGTCCGGGTCCAGCTCGCTCACGAACTTGTACGTCTGCAACCGAGCCGCGGCATTAACTCATGTGCCCTGAGGGACGGTGTGGTCACGCGGGGCAGGGGCGGGGGCAGCGGCGGGGCTCACCTTGTCCGGGTAGTACCGGTAGTGGACGACCACGTCGTCCGTGTCCTCCAGCGCGCACTTCTGGCTGGTGTAGTTGAGCGAGGTGCGCTCGGAGGGGGAGCAGCCGATGACGGTGGTGCCGTTCCTGGGCAGGTCGGCGCCCTCGGTCCGGTGGCCTGGACAGCGCGGGGAACACTCATGAGCCTACGTGCAGCACTTACAGTGACATACGATGACATTGGTGACCGTCGTCATTTCACTTTGTACGAAGTGAGTACCCGAGTTGGGTTTTCAAACGACTGTGTTGAGACACTTCACTTACGGTTGCAAAAGAAGTATTTGTTCTCTGCCACATAGAGCTCTCTATCCTCTGCCGAGAGGCACGACTCGAACATGATGGGCGTGGGGTCGATGCCGGACTCGCACCGGATGGCGCCGGAGCCGTCGGGCTCCCGCGGCGCGCGGTTTGTGGGGCAGCGGTACATCAGACCTGGACACAGCGGTCGGAGCGGGTGAGCAGGGAGCAGGTGCAGGCGCAGGAGGCGCAGCGCAAGCGCAGAAGCCTACCCTTCCTGATGATGGCGGGTGGCTTGTTGCGGATCTCGGCGATGGTGACGCCGTTCTCGCCGTTCTGGATGGCCGTCATGACGCGCTTGTACAACGTGGTGCGCCGCTCCTGCTCCGCGATGATGTACGGCAGCAGCTCCTCCGACAACACGTCCACTTTCTTCTTGGCTTCTGCATTCATCTGGCACAGAACATTGGACGCATAGCGTTGATTGAAAACTCAAATATGGCGGCAACACCTGGCTGCAAGAGTATGCTCACCCGGTCGGCGTCCTTGTTGAACTTGATGCCCGTGCCGTCCTGAAACATCGCACAGGTTACACACAAGGTACCCGGCCAGTTGACGCCAGGCAGCCCGTGGCGCCACTACGGCCCGAAGGGCAACATATACAGTATTAGAACTTTTTCAATTTTACAACTACCGTGTTCATTTGGCTACTACATAAATATCCTCGAATGGGGTGCTTTCCGGCCTTTGGCCTTTTAAATGAACGTATGACTCCGTGGCGTTTTTTTAATACTCGTATAAAAATATAAACAACTTTATAACTTACCTTACAAAAATAAAGCGCGCCCTATTTTGTTTTGTTGACACATACGTGCACTATAAAACTTTCGGAGGCTCCCAGACTTTATGATTAAATCATTATGTCACCATCCGATAAAATTAGTAGGCATTGTTTTGTAAATGTGTAGGGTAAAGATTTCGGTTGTCGGCACGTAACTTGGCAAGAGATTTTCGTAGTGGGGGAAGTTCACGCATATAAAAATGTATGAAATTGTGCGTGCGCAAACTTCCCCCACTACAAAAACTCTTGCCAACTTACGTGCCGATAACTGTAATATATATATTAATATCCCTACGGACTGGCCGAAAACCAGAGATGGCCGGCAAACCGGCTAAGACGTTGACTTAGCCGGTTTGCCGGCCAACTCTGGTTTCCGGCCTACAAAATCATAAAAATGTTGATAAATATTCATCTCGGCACCTCAATTTTTTTTAGGGTTACGGTTTTATAGGGGTAGCACGTTCGTGTCCATACGTTCCTCATTGTCTAATAACCAGTGTAATGTGGCATTCAATGTAAGCATGCTCAGGGAGCGCCTCGCGCCATACAGCCTTGTTTGACTAGTTTGGTCACGACACTTGGAAATCCAACGCTGGAAAGGGTGAAGTAGTACAAGTATTACAATCGGTGATATGAATCGAACCCGTGTGCCGTGAGTGTAGCGATCGCGCTCGCCCACTCCATCGTACACAGCGTCCAGCCAGCGCCCGCGAGCTGCTGCTCTGTACTTACGACTGCCTGTCTCCGGACAATGTTGGCGAGGTAGCGGCCTCTCCGGGAGGCCGGCAGAAGGACGCTTCCCGGCTGCACCTCCTCTCCCAACTATTGTCAACGAGGTAATGGGAAACAACATTTATATTGGGTACTTATTGCCAGGAGTTGTGACTTATGTATTACAGGTGAGTAGGTACAGGTGCATGCATACTCACCATCGGATAGCCACATCTTACGAAAGCGACATTGTGTACAATAAATAAACAAACGAGCAGAGTCTCCCGCATGACTGCGAGCTGGCGTTCTTCCGAGCGAAGTGAGCGTGCCCGGCGCGGAGCACTCTTATTGCTTTGCCACTAATTGGATTGATAACAATGTAACGAATATTAAGAGTAGTAAAGATGGCGGCCGCACGTTATTGAGCTCGTTAGTGAAACTGATTGTTTAGCGTAATGAAGGGAGCCTTCAGCGATATCTTGATGGCCCTGTGGTTAAAGCGTCCGCTCCTCACGCATGAGGTTGCGGGTTCGACTCGGGCCGAGTGTAAGTTTACCTCAGACATCGCTTTTATAATGTCATGAAGTGCGAGTACAACGGTCTCAACCGACGCATAGCGTCAAGATATAACAGACTACCTATATATTGTGTTGTGTATTGTGTTTGCTATAGCGGCACTGATTTCACGCTATACTTAATAAAACGCCTCAACCTGCTCAACGAATAAAAGCATAAACGCGCACAGCGGGGCCAGTATCGATGTCGATAAAATAATAAAGAATCGATATCGTCAAATTACAATAAGTAGTCGACATCTTCAAACCATAAGGTATCGGTATATTCGTCATCGAGTAACCGTCAGTTATCGATATCGATAAATTATAATAAGGTATTGAAATCGATATATTATAATAAGTAGTCGTTTTCGATAAACCGTAAAGTTTCGACATCGATAAATTATAATAATAAGCCGACATCATTCATTATAAGATTTCGACATCTAATAACCGTCAGGTATTAATATCGATAAATTGTAATAAGGTATCGACATCGTCAAACCATAAGTTATCGATATAGATGAATAATAATAAAGTATAGACATCGATAAATCGTAATACGGTATCGATATCGATTAATTATTTTGTGGTTAGCTGTCGGCATCGGTATACTGTGATAAGTGTAATATCACCGATCTACATTAGCAAGATGAACTGTATAGTTTTATAAGCAATAAATAAAGAAAGTGTTTCTGGTAGAATGTCCAACCCTGGATCGAGCCCGTTTGGCCGTAGCCAACTACTACGGCGAAGTCCTCCACCGACGCCTACCGAACCATTAACCCCGAGGGATCCAAGCCCACCACCACCCGCGGAGAATGAGTTGCCGCCTGAAATCATCAGTACGCCGGAGATCCAGAAGTGGATGGTATCTATAGATACTATTCTGAATGAAGTTTGCACTATTGTCGGTGAGGGGAAAATGAACTCGGACCAGAAGCTTCGTGTCTCCACTCTTTGCCGGAGGGTCTCTAATGGGACTTCTCAAATGGCTGTCTTATACCAGTCATTAAAGTCGAAAACAATCCAGGCCCATACCACAATCCAGCACCTTCAGGTAAACCAGAATGTTGTGAACTCCCTCCAGCAGTTCAGAGAGGTAGTAGAGACGAAATTAAATCCATCGGGAAATTCTTCCTATGCCAGCATGGTGAAAAAAGGTACCGATAACTTTGTTCGTCTATCGTATCTTCTTTGGTAACTGTCATGTCAAATCAGCTAATTTGTGATCTAGATAGTTTTTCTGTGTCGGAGTCGAAATTCTGTAATGTTGAGGACTGTAAACACCTTCTTCCTTCTGGGAATAAAATGCTAACCCTACTCACACAGAATATTCGCAGCATAAAACGAAACATGGACGGTTTTGAAGTGTTAATACAAAATCTTGACGTCAGCTGTGATATTATTGTCCTAACTGAATGTTGGTTATCAAAACAGATGATCAACTTACCATCTCTTGACGGTTATTATTCCTACAGAACTGACAAAAACATAAACCAGAACGATGGAGTAGTAGTTTACATCAAAAATAATTTAAGTACAACAAAAGAAGAACCTGTATTCCTCGATAGTAATTGTTTAATAATTAAAATTATTCCCGACACGGTAGTTATGGCTATTTATAGGCCTCCTTCTCAAAATATGGACAGATTTTTAGACTCACTAGACACAAACTTAAAAAACATAACATCATTTAAAAACATAATACTTTTGGGCGATATTAATATTAACATTGCTTCCGGGAAAACAGATACGCATGTACATAAGTATCTGAATATTTGCTCATTTCATGGACTTTTACCAGCTCACTGTTACCCCACGCATCAGAGCGGCTCATGCCTGGACCATATCATTCTAAAATCAAAAAACCCATCCAAAACATTGGTTACTAATTCTACGCTTACCGATCACCAAGCTGTCCTACTAACATTACAAATAAATTCACCTAGAAAAAACTGCATGCGTAGCTACACTAAAGTCAATATGACAAACCTTGAAAATGACATACATGGTATTAATCTTGACCCAGTTTATAATTCAGACGATGCAAATAGTTCTTTACAGTATTTTATAAATTCGCTACAATCTGCAATAAGGAAAAACACGTACACTAAGATTATGCCTAGAAAGTACGGTTGTATTAAACCCTGGATCACACCCGGTCTCGTTCGTTGTATAAGGCATAGAGACAAACTTCACCAAAAATTAAGACTCGCTCCAGATAACGAAATACTTTCTATAACGTATAAAAGGTATCGGAACTTCTGTAATAATCTTTTGAAAAAAACAAAAAATCAGTACGATAAAAATGAACTACAGAAGGCGGGGAACAATAGCAAACTTGTGTGGAAATTTGTAAACACTCATACACTCAGATCAAAAAATCACGAACCTCCGCTTGATTTACTGTCCACAGACATAAACCCATCCATAGCAATCAATAAAGCAAACAACTTTTTTGTTAACGTTGGTAAAAACTTGGCTGAAAAATCATTAAACTCGAGTACTATTTCCCAACAAAACCTGACTACGACATCCTCTACGCTAAATTCTTTTGTTTTATTAGATACCGACATTGACGAAGTAGTTAGAATAATAAACGGGTTAAAGGATGTTTGTGCCACTGGGTGGGATGACATACCTAATAATATACTCAAAAGATTTAAGTACCTACTTGCCCCTCCTCTAACCCATATTTTTCAACTATGTTTATCTAAAGGAATATTCCCAAAACTGCTTAAAAAGGCTGTGGTCACACCTGTATTCAAATCTGGAGACAAACACTGTGTGAATAACTACAGACCCATTTCAGTACTAACAGGCCTCTCAAAAATTCTAGAAAAAATCATTAACAGTAGATTGGTAAAATACCTAGAAGATAACAGACTATTATCAGATAGTCAGTTTGGTTTTAGGCCCAAAAGGTCAACTTGCCAAGCAGTCCACGAACTGACTGACTATATAACAACCAAGCTAGATAATGGTATGCACACAATTGGGATCTTTCTAGACCTTGCCAAAGCCTTCGACACTATTTCTTGTACTATACTTTTGCACAAGCTTGAAACACTTGGGATAAGAGGACAACAACTTCTACTATTTTCTGATTATCTTAGCGATCGTCATCAATATGTAAAAATTGGTCAGCATTCAAGTTATGAACTAAAAAACAGTAGTTTTGGTATTCCACAAGGTAGTATTTTGGGCCCTACCTTATTTTTAATCTATATAAATGAACTATGCAGCCTGTCACTCCAAAATGGTGTTATAATGTCATATGCGGATGACACTGCTCTATTGTTTTCAGCTAAAACAAGAGTTGAGGTCTATGAATATGCTCAAAATGGTTTTAACATTGTGTCTAATTGGCTCCGTAATAATCTCCTAACATTAAATACCGATAAAACAAATTACATTTTATTTACAATGAGAAATACTAACATACCGCTTACTAATCTAAACATTTACGCACACAATTGTTGCACGTTTGCCGACACTGCATGTTCTTGCCCTACTTTAGCTATAGCTGACCATATAAAATATCTAGGTGTTACCATTGACTCAAATTTAAATTTCCGTAAACATATTGATTTACTGTGTACAAGAGTGCGCAAATTAATGTACGTTTTTAAGAATTTGCGGAAAATAGCTGACTATAAATTAATAAAACAGGTATATTTAGCTTTGTGTCAATCCATTCTTACATATTGCATAACTTCGTGGGGTGGTGCGGCAAAGACCATTTTACTCCCGTTAGAGCGTGCTCAAAGAGCAGTTTTAAAGGTTGCTACCTTTCGCCCTTTTAGATTCCCTACGCACCAGCTATACACAGCATGTAATGTGCTTACAGTAAGGCAATTATTTATCTTAAACATAGTACTACACCAGCACACTGCACTACCTTTTGACCCTGTACCTTCTGACAAGAGAAGGAAGGACTTGGTTTGCACAAAACCTCAAACTAAACATGTGTTCGCTAATCGTTTTTATGTATTCTTAGGACCTTTTCTATATAACAGACTCAACAAGGTACTTAGCCTCTATAATGAAAGGTACAAAAAATGTAGCAAAATGTTATCAGAATATTTAGCAAAACACAATTACACGGACACAGAAAACCTTCTAGAAATTTTGGCATGACGATATTTGATCCCGTCGTAATTGATTACTTTTGTATAATTACATAGTTTTACTTTTAGATTTTAATCTACCATTAAGCTTTTTCTCGTATTTATATTATAACTTTATACTCAACTCTCCCAAAGTATCAATTTGGATTGTAAAGTGATGGCCTGAAGCACAGGTTTAAATAAACCTAGATCGGGCGGGTCGCTACTGGACATTGCAATTCCGAACCATCATTATTTTTATCACCTATAATATTATCCTAGTTTTAGTTTATTATTAGGCACTATAATTGTATGGAAAATTTAATTACTGTTGGCTAAGTGTACACTTTTTGTAAACGTTTTTATTTAAATAAATTATTATTATTATTATTATTATTATAAGGTATCGATAATTCACATTAAGGTACCGATATCGATAAATCGTGATAAATTATCGATATTGATATATTGTTGTGGGGTATATTGTATCCCCCACAACAATTTAATTAATTAAATTATTTTTAATTTTTTTAATTTATCGATAATGATCGATAAATTATTTTATGATAAGCTGTCTGCATCGATAAATTATAATAAGGTTTCGATATCGATTAATATTATATATCGATACCTCATTACATCGATATCCATATCGATATGGAGACCATAATGTGAATTATCGATATCGATACCTTATTAAGGCATCGTAAATCGATAAATAAATCGTGATAAGGCTTCGACATCGATAAATTATTATTTGATAAGCTGTCATCGTTCCGTGCCTCGGAAAGCACGTTAAGCCGTTGGTCCCGGCTGTCATAAATATGACAGCTGGCCGGCCGGCCATTTGGATCATTTGTTACGGGTCGTCAGAAGCCCGAAAGTCTGACAACCAGTCTTACCAAGGGGTATCGTATTACTCAGTGACTGGGTTGTGGAGGTCAGATAGGCAGTCGCTCCATGTAAAATACTGGTATTCAGCTGCATACGGTCAGACTGGAAGCCGACCCCAACATGATTGGGAAAAGGCTAGGCAGATGATGATGATGAAGCTGTCAACATCGATAAATTGTAATGAGGTGTTGATGTCGATAAAATGTATTAAGGTTTCGTTATCAGTATACTGTGATGTATCGATATCGATAATTCACATTAAGGTATCGATAAATTATTTGCGATAAGATGTCGGCATCGATCAATCAATGCCTACGAACGATTTATCGATATCGATACCTTATAACAATTTATTTATATCAACACCTCAATACCATTTATCGATATCGATACCTTATTACAATTCAGACATCGATAAATTGTATTAAGTATCATTATCGATAAATCGTGTTAAATTATTGACATTGATAAATTGTATTGGTAAAGGTTAGGTTCGCTCAGGTTTTTGAAGTGAAAACTTCTTTAGCGGCGTTGAGCACTTTTTCTGTAATGGGTATAAAATCTTAAACTCGCGTCAGGACACGTGCGCGTCAGGACACGTGACCTGATCGAAAAAGCGTAAGACGGATGGAGAGTAGACAGCTATCCCCTCTCTACGGCGCGGCGAAAATGTATGCCTGGGCCTACTGTTTCGTTTAGACAGCGCAGGGCGCTTGCGCGAATGTTCGTGTATGTTAAACGTAAACGTTAATAATCAAGTTTTCACTTCTGCCGGCACTCCCGGAGTGCAACCCGTTTTTTTTTTTTAATCTATTCCTCTGACTGAAGTCAAAGCCTGTGTTTACTTTTGTTTTTTTTGCAAAAAGTGGAAAAATCCATCATGGACGCCTGGGAAGGGAGGACCCAGGCCGTGCCGGACTGTACCGGCTAAAGAACCGCTAATTGCTTTTTTTTTTTTTTTTTTTTTTAAATTTTGGGCTGTGCCGCTTGGGCTTATGCTCTTTTTCTAAATCTTATCGCTAAACAATCTTAATATTTACCCACCACCTTAACAACCCACATTTAATTATGTTTCTTTCTTGAGCTTTATTTAGCCCAGTATTTTTACGTTTTTACACATAATTTCCTCGCTCGCTCAGGTTAGGTTCGCTCAGGTTAGGTTCGCTCAGGTTAGGTTCGCTCAGGTTAGGTTAGGTTAGGTTAGGTTAGGTTAGGTTAGGTTAGGTTAGGTTAGGTTAGGTTTTTTTTTTTTTTTTTTTTTTTTTTTTTTTTTTTTTTTTTTTTTTGTGCCAAAACCGCCATGTTTATGGCGCCTATAAAATCTACTCTCTATCATACCAGTTCTCGCTTTTGTGCCTCTCGTACTCTCATGCTGCATACTGTTTCTTTCTCGCATTCCTCTCCAGACATTCTAGTGGGTGGGACTCCCACTTTTATTACTAACTACTTCTTATCTTTATTTATATAATGGGGGAAATTAAATTGCTATGCCATTTCTATTTTCTTTTTTACACTGTCATATTTAACCTATAGTTCAAGCTTATGTTCTATCTGTTTTTACAATACAGGGAATACTTACATCTACATTCTTATACTATTTTACTTACATATCTATTTTCTTATGCTACTGCTTACAATTACTATATAAATACTGTTTTTCTATGCTTCTTATTTATAAACAAATTATAAAGGAAACAGATTTTTATTAACTTTTATTTTTATTAATTACGCTTGTGGCCACATTCTCGCAGTACGTCAAGAATATCTCACGGCTTTTGCTCATCATTACTTCCCTCACACTATCCCTTGTCAGTTCGGTGTCCAGTTCACGCTCCACTTTATATCGTTGCCTGCTGAAGATCGGGCAGTCTAAGAGGATATGCTGGACACTTTCCGTCGCGCTAGGATCACAAGCGCACGATGGGCTCTCCTTACACTTGAAGCGGTTCAAATATTCAGAGAACCCACCGTGCCCCGTCAACACTTGTGTGAGGACGCCTGTTGGCCGCACCTGTTTTACAATACGGAATGCCGCAATGGCGTCTGGAAGGAACATTTTCGTCACGGAGGCCGTCTCGCCAGACACATATCTCCGATTCCATTCATCGAGCGACCCCATGCAGATCTGACTTCTAATGAATGAGATCGGACACCGGTCGTAGTCCGGCTTCCTCCGCGACGACAATGCTGCCTCCTTCGCCAGCTCGTCCGCACGCTCATTCCCAGGCAGGTCCGCGTGGGCCTTGATCCAGAACAGAGACACAGCTTTGCTCTGTTCCAAGGCTTTAGCCAGATTGGCTCGCGCGCGAACCGCCAGGGGATGGAGCGAGCCATGGTTTGTCAGCGTCTGCAATGCTGACATTGAGTCGCTGTACACACCATAGCTCGTCTCTTTGCGTTTGAGGATGACGTCCGTTGCCTTGCAAATGGCCAGAAGTTCCGCCTGGTAGACCGTGCAGTACGCGGCGAGACTGAGTTTGAGGTTCTGGACTTCACCAACATTATCCCATAAAGATAATGCGGCTCCGACCTTCCCCTCAATCTTGCTGCCGTCAGTGAATATTCGCACTGTCTGCACGTTGTTATCGTCTACCTGCTGTTGATCAGCGAGGCACATGAACTCCAGGGACATTTGTTTTGCTGGATGAGGGGCTTCTGCAAACCGTACCATACTCTCAATCTCTCTATCCCCAGGCACAAACCGTGATGACCCACTCCTCGCCTCATACATGGCGGCTGCCTCTTGTATGCGGAGATCTAGAGGAAGCATCCCGGAGAGTACCAGCGCTGAGTTGAGAGAGACAGTACGGTAGGATTTGCAGAGCTTCTGGACGAAACCTCGTTGAACAGAGCCTAGCTTCTTCCGTATTCCCAGCTTAGCGGTAGCGGGAGCCCAGGCGCCAGCTGCGTACGTGATGATCGGCTCTATTGTTGCGGTGTATATAATGTGTATGACATCCCGATTTAATCCCCAACTCACTTTAGCGGCGCGGGACAGCTGTTTGTAAATATTTGCCGCCTTCTTACAGACGTTCGCCGTGTGCTCGTTGAAGGTGAGCTTCTCGTCAATGGTGAGTCCCAGCAACTTCATGCTCCTTACCATGCCAATGTCAACCCCGGCCATGTTCAGGACTGGGGTGTCGTACTTGAGCTTGTTTGTTACAAGCATCGCGCAAGTTTTGTGCGGTGCAAACTTGAGCTTGTTCCTGACTCCCCAGTCCTGGACATGGGCAAGGGCGGCATTGGTGATCCTGGAGACTTCGGTAGCCGTATCGCCATCCACGACGAGAACGATGTCGTCCGCGAATGCCTGGACAAAATTTCCACGCCGTTCCAACTCCTGCAGCAGTGGGTCGAGGAGGAGGTTCCACAGGATAGGACCACCGATTGACCCTTGGACACAGCCTTTGTTCGTTTCTTTTAAGCATTCCTCCCCGGCATAACGAACCCTTACTTTCCTACTATCGAGATAGCTGTCTAGTAGCCTCCTGGTGTTCACCGGGCACTGTTCCTCAGCCAGTCTGACCCTAATAGCCGGCCACCAGGCACTGTCGAAAGCCCCCTCTATATCCAATGACACCAGGACAATTAGCTTCTTCAGCCTCAACTTGTTCTGTACGTGTTTCATTAGCGTATAGAGGGCGTCCTCGGTGCTCCTCTGGGGCATAAAGCCAAACTGGCGAGTACTAAGCCGCGGCACTAGCTGCCATTTTATCCGTGCTACTATCATCCTCTCCAGGACCTTTCCCAAGACCGGCAGTAGACCTATCGGTCTGTATGACTTGGGGCTCTGGTAATTATCCTTGCCCGGTTTTCGGAGAACCACCACCGTAGCCTCTTTCCAGATGTCCGGGAAATGTGCCAATTCTAGGCATTTGTTGTAAAGGGCAAGGAATGCGTCCGGGTCCTGGTAGATAGCTCGACTGCAGATATCTGATGTTAATCCATCCCCTCCTGGTGCCTTCTTAGGATTGAAACCAGCCACTGCGGTCTTCAGCTCCAGGGACGTAAAAGGTGGGTCATGATATTCATCATGAACCCACTCGTTTACGCGTCTGGCTGCTTCTCTAATTCGTCTGTGGTCTGCGTTGTCCTTTTCTTCTGTGTCCTTGGGATAGAACGTATCTGCGAGTAGGGCTGCCGATTCCTTTGGGTTTAGGTATGCACCATCGCAGGATAGGGTCAGGTCTTCTTGTCTCCTGGTAGTCCTACCGATGATCCTGTAAATACCCTCCCACACTCCTTCGCGGTCTTGCTTCTGACAGAACTCCTTCCAACTGGTGACTTGGGCTTTCTTTGCTTGGATCTCATATTCTTTTTTCGCTTCCAGGTACTCGTCGACGACCATCGCTCTCCGGACCGGCGCGGCGTTGCGGATGCGGTTCTTCTTCCTCGTCACGTCCTTTCTCATCGTTGCGAGCTCCTTGGACCACCATGGGAAGGTTGGTTTAATTTTGGTGTTAATTTTGGGAATAGATTGTTTACATGCTTCTAATATTAAATCTCTATATAAAATTACTACTTGTTCTAATTTTTCTTTATTGTTTATTTGATTTATGCTATCTAAATTTAAATTGTTTGTTTCCTTTAGTTCGTTAAATGTTGTCCTAAAGCTTTCCCAATTTGCTTTTTTAGTATTAAACATTCTGGTTGTCCTGATAATACTCATCCCTTTTTCCCTTTTCACGTTTAGATTGAAAAATATTGTGTTGTGGTCCGAGGACGTTACTCCCGTGTCGACCCGCCAGCCGTCTACCAGGTCAAATAAATTGAGCGAACATGCCGTGACGTCCACATGGCTTTTATACGCTCTACCACCTCTAATTGTGTCGAATGTAGGCGTGTCGCCAGTATTCAGTACCTGAAGCTCCAACTCTTCCAAGGTCCCGGACATTTCTTCACCCCTGGGGTCTTCGATCGTGCTGCCCCACCAGGCACTCTTTGCGTTTGCGTCACCACCGATCAGCAGTCCACCGTTTGCCACTTCCGATTTGATCTGGGCGATCTGATTCAGGTATGGCCCTATTGGTTGGTCCGGCTCGAAGTAGTATGAGACTACTGCGATTTCCCAGGCTTTGGTCCGGATCCCCACCACGACGATGTTGTTTGTAGTGAGTTTCGGGTGGGAGATGACGTCCAGGTCATCGTCAAAGACGGCTATTGCTGCCTTCACTCTCCCACTTCCATCGTCCTCGCACTGGTAGATTCTCGCACCCCGGTAGTTCTTCATACTTAGCCTCGCCCCCACATACGGCTCCTGAATCAGAGCCCATGCGATCTTCCGTTCACTGGCGTCTAAGAAGAGTTCGGTGGTTGCCAGTTCCTTACGCTGCAGGTTTGCTTGGGCCACACGGTATGGTCTTACTGTTTGTTGGACAGGAGTGTCAGTTGGGACCACCTTAGCAATAGGCTATGGCCGTTCTCGCTATTGCGTCCCATTTCTTTCTAATGGCGCAGTCCGTACTAAATGCGCTGTGGTCGGTCCTATCCAGCTTTGCGTGGGTGCAGTTGCAGCATGAAGGCGGTGATCCTGCCAGCCATTCCGCGCAATCCCTTTTTAAGTGCGGTCCGCCACAGTGGCTGCACTTCTCTATTGTTTCAGTGCATAGGCGTCTGCTGTGCCCGTATCCCAGGCAAAGCGAGCACTGGAGGAGTGGGCTCTGATCTTCGGCCCTGACTCTTTGCAAGTCGATGTACACATGTCCTCTCTCCATTACTCGCCTCCAAACACTGGGCGAGGCACTGAGCACTATGTGTCCGGTGTGCGGATTTCTGGCTCTCTTTCTATATTTGACTGCTACCCTGTCCGCCTCACCGTCAAGGCCGTCAAAAACCCCCGGGTTCTGGTTTCGGAAGGCCTTAACGACGTCCTCGTCAGTGTTGACTGATAGGACGTCCCTAAGGACCAACAACGGGTCCCTGTTTTTAACTTCCTCCACGGTGAGGTCGGTTCCATTTTTGTTAAGTCTATCCTTAACCTTGTCTCTATCGTCTTTTGTTTTGAAGCTCATTATCACCTTCCGGTTTTTCGTCTTCCGGACTCTGTCAACTGTAATCCAGCCATCCTTGGCGTTCACCGCCTCCCTTATCTTCGCAAGAACTCCTTCTCCCGTTGTGCTCTCATCTTCCGTGGTTACTGCAATGGAGTGGAGAGCAGCTTGCCTAGGTGGTGGATTTTCCGACTGACTTGCCGCTGCACTAGCGTATGAGATTTTCCCAATATTTTCTTGGCTACTGTGCAGTGCCTCTTTCAGTCGGGCCATCAGCTCATTGCTTTCAGCAAGCTTCTTGCTGTGCTCCTCCAGCACTGACCTGAGAGATTCTGTTTCCGCCTCGGTGACTCCTAGCACTGGGCAAGGGGGTGGAGAGTGGGCAGGCTCAGAGCTCTTAGTTTCTGGGGTTTTTGCCGTTCTTCCCGAGTACGTTTTAATTTTATCTGCTTCGGCCTCCTTGACCAAGGCAAAAAGCCTGTCCACCTGGATCTTTATGTCCTCCTTTATTTCCCGCTTTATATTTTTGGAGAGTGCCAGCTTCTGCTTCACAATTATGAGGCACTTTTTGGCCTCGGCGGTCTTGGGGTTCCATGCGTTGGTAAGAAGGACTGGTGGGCTGTCGATCTGTACAACCATGGATGTTCCCTTGGTCAAGGTGGGCGATTTAGTAGTGGGTTTCGGCTCCGTTACAGTTTTTATTGGCGAACTTGAATTTCGCGGTTCTTTCCGGCCTGCCTCCCATTCACCCACACTCCTACGTACGCTGAGTTGCGCGGAGGATCCAGCCTCCTGTGGGCTTCTGTTTGGCGGGACCTGCGACGTTGCCTTTTTAACAGGAGTCCTATAGCCCATCATCTTCCTGGTATAGAGTATGTTTTGGCTCAACGTCAATGGGGTATTGTAAAAAGTACCCCAGTCTTGGGTGTATAAGCAAATAATAAAAATAAAGAATAAAAGTCTAAAATAAAAATAACAATTAGATACACATGCAACAATAACAACACAAAACAGTAAATATTGGGATTCTAGGGAATCTTGTCTGTATTTTGTCTAATTCTGTTATTTAATTTCAGGTGCGCGGCCGGGAGACCACCAGGCGCCTAACAGAAGTTCCACGCTTATGGCAAGTGCCCAGGTAGGTTAAAGAAGAGTTTTTCCCGCGGGTGACTCTATCGACTCCGGAAGTATGTTACGTTCTGAAAACCGAACCGAAATTTTGGAGTGATAGAGGAGGTTTTCCGGGAATAGTATGGTGTGTGAGCTTCCTCTGCGAGAATGTGGTCACGTCGCGTGTTCAAGTTCCCAAGAGAGAATTGAGTCGTACTATTAAAGTACCGTCAGTACAGTTTATAAGAGCGTGGCTCTGTCACTTTAATTATACACACATGTGCAAGGTTCCAGACCTAGATCTGGTGTCGAGGAGCTCCCAGGAACCCAAATACGTCAAAATTTTTGATATAGAGTCAAGAAAAAATTTTTGACTCTACGTAGAGTCAAGCTCTACCTTTCACTGGGTAGGTCTCCCCGAGCCCTCTTCAATGAACCCAAACACGGACACCCTAGCTCGAAGGGTTCTCGAGAAAACCCGGTCCGAAGTTTCGGTAACCAAAACAAGATGGCGGCCGTAATCCGGTTTCCAGTGGTTTTCTCCCGAACCGTTCGTCCGAGTATCACCGTGCTTGGACTTTTCTGAATGGGCTCGCCGAGACCTATCGAGTGGGGCGAGTTTCGGGCCTGAAATTTTCAGGTCCTGAAAGCTCCTGAAAAAGACGCGGGTCGGATAGGGAAGGTCCGGCCAATGCCCCCAAAGAAAATCCGGGCGCTCCACGACCCCCGGTTCGGGAGTTATCCGGTCCGAAAAAATGCTCTGACAGTCAAGGAACTGTCAAAGTCGCCCTCCAAACCGGTATAACTTGCCTTCCTGAGGTCGTGCAACGTCCGTGTTTGGGCTTGTTCGGCTCTGCTCGTCCTGCCCCGACGCGCGCAATGGTTTTCAGGCGCCTGAAATTTCTCAGCGCCAATCGGTCTAAAACCGGGTGGGTCGGGTAAAGGTCGTCACCCCAAGCGCCACTGCGAAATCCGCAACTCTCTAGGACCGCCGGATCCGGAGATATGGTGGCTTAAAGTTTTCCAAAATGGCCGCCCAGCTGTCAAAGGCCAAGTTAAATTGGCTGTAGCTCCGCAACCGTTTGTCCCAGCGAGGTGCGGTTTCGACTACGATGCTAGGCTTGACTTCCCCCACGCGACAAAAATAGTTTCAGGGCTGAGAATTTTCAGGTCCTGAAAACTCCTGAAAATATGCAGGAAATATTCTTACTGTCTTCCCACAGGGAACAGTAAAAATCCTGAAATTCTGGGCCCAATATTTCCAGAGATATTAATTTTTTAATAGTGCAACCTAAAAAACCAAAATGGCTGAAAAAGTCTATTTTCTTTGTTCCTGGAGTTATTGGACCCAAGTTTGGGCTTAATCTACCTGGAAGACACGTTTCCAATGCAATTGTATAATCAAATATTATTAATTTTAATTTATTTAGGATTTATTTGCAAAAAGGTTTAAAAATTACGTAACTTCGTTGCCAAAAATGGAAAAAATCTGGAAAAATCGGATTTATTTTGAAAAATTAAGATTCTATCGGATGGAGTTAAAATATTTAAAAATTTTGAAAAACTGGCTGAAAATTTTGAGAATAACTAAAAAATCTAAAAAATCTTAAAAATCTAGCCTAAAAGGCACCTAAAAAATAAACTTCTTATTTGGTCCTCTTCGTTTCGCAAGCGCGCAACCAATTTCGCTGGAATTTGGGGGGGTTGTCGCTGCAGATTTTGCGTTACGGTGGCTCAAAGTTTGAAGTTGTCGATTTTTTGAATTAACGGTACTTTTTACCTGTGGGCGGTAAAAATCCGTTTGAGGCGTCGAGTAGTTTGCCTTGGTGTCTTCTTTGTCGTCAAAAATTTTGGGGTGTCTGCTGCGTCAGTTTCAGTGACCTCGTGGTGGAGTTTTGAGGTTAGTTTTGCTGTTTTCCGCAATTTTCTTGGAAGTTCGTGGGCGGATTTTCCCGGCTGAGGTGTGCTATTGTAGGCCTTGGCGGGCCCCACAATATGAAGAAACGGAACTGGTGGTGGGTGATATAACCACAAAGTTATGGCCTTGCAAAGTTTTTGAAAGTTACACTTTTCCGGGTTTTTCTTTTATAACTTTTCACAGCACAGTTTTTCGTACGCGGAAAAAACTCAGTCGTATGCGCCGTACCGAGGCGCAGATTTTGGTGCTACGCACGTCACTGTACCACTTAGAAAAACTATTTTTGCGAATTATTTTGCGTGGAGCGTAACGAAAAACGTGGCGTTCGCTGTCGCAGACGGAAGCAGACTGGTTAGGTTAGGTTAGGTTAGGTTAGGTTAGGTTAGGTTAGGTTAGGTTAGGTTAGGTTAGGTTCAAGGCGGCTCAGTGCTCCGCGGCCCCGAACTGCAGCCTCTGTACAGCTGCAGGACGGCCCGCGGGGCACCGTGCGGGTGGAAAGGCCTGTGGCGCGCCCGCCCCAAAGAAGGGGAAAAATAAGAAGGGGGCAACCAAGGCTGCCGGGGGCTCTTTACACCCCCCGCAGCCTGGTTGCTCTTCGGCCGACTCCCGGCCAAGGAATGGTGCTGAGGAAATGGAGTGTGCATAATGGCACTCTTCCATTTCCTCCAGGGCAATATCAACCACTCTGCCAGGGCTCAGGATCTCCTTTTCCAGAGCATGGCGGAGTGGTCGATTCACGTGGCCGTGGTCGCCGAGCCGTATTATGTCCCCCCCCGAAATAACTGGGCGAGTGACCTTGACGACTCGGTGGCCATCATCGGCGGGGCTCTAGGCGATCCGTCCCGGGGTCGCGGCTGGGTGGCCGCCCTCGTGGACGGTATTTTCATTGTTGGGGCATATTTCTCGCCCAACAAGAGCCTCGCCGACTTCGAGAGCTTCCTTGTCGAGTTGGGTGCCGTCGTGAACCGGCACCACCCTCGCCCCGTGCTGTTGCTCGGGGATCTCAACGCCAAGTCTGCGGCGTGGGGATCCCCGGTCACCGATGCCAGAGGTGAGGTTCTGGAGGAGTGGGCGGTCACGACTGGCTTGACCGTCCTGAATCGGGGCACGGTTTACACGTGCGTGCGACAGCGGGGAGGTTCCATAGTGGACGTGTCGTTCGCTAGCCCCGCTGTCGCGAGCCGTGTCCGCGACTGGCGTGTCGCCGCGGAGGTGGAGACGTTGTCGGATCACAGATATATCCGTTTCGACGTCTCCACCCAGACCGCCGGCGGGCGCGGTCCATCGGCCCCGCGGACGGACGGTCCGCGCTGGGCGCGCACGCGCATCGACAAGGAGCTGCTCGAGGAGGCCGCTATTGTGCAGGCCTGGATCCGGGAGTCGGCAACGACCGGACCCGTCGACGTCGAAGGGGAGGCGCAGTGGTTCCGCGGGGCGATGACGCAAATTTCTGACGCGTCCATGCCCCGGGTCCACTCACAGTCAGGAAGGCGCCAGGTGTACTGGTGGTCCGCCGAGATAGCGCAGATGCGCGTCTCGTGCGTGGCGGTCAGGCGCCGGTACACCAGATACCGGCGAAGACGTCGTCGGGTCCCTGAAGAGGAGGCCGCGCTGTATGAGGTGTACCGCGCGGCGAAGGAGGCTCTGTGGCTGGCCATCGGCGAGGCGAGGACGCGAGCCAGGGAGGAGATGTTGGAGACGCTAGACGCGAATCCGTGGGGGCGTCCTTACCGTTGGGTACGAGGTAAACTCGGACCACGGGCGCCCCCGCTTACGGAAAGTCTCCAACCCGAGCTGCTGGAAGAAGTAGTCGCAGCCCTCTTTCCGGCACGCGCGGAGCACATTTCGCCGCCGATGGCTTTGCCCACAGCCGCAGAGCCTGATGAAGAAGAAGAGAATGCGAGCGTCCCAGAGGTGACACAGGCAGAGTTGGGGGCGGCCGTGATGCGGCTCCGGGCGAAGAACACAGCCCCGGGGCCTGATGGGATTCACGGCTGCGTGTTGGCCCTCGCTCTGAAGGAGCTTGAGCCCCATCTGAGAGGACTCTACTCAGCGTGCCTTGAGCAGGGCCAGTTTCCCACTCAGTGGAAATCTGGTCGTCTGGTCCTGCTCAGGAAGGCGGGGCGCCCTGCGGACTCACCGTCCGCGTACCGGCCCATAGTGCTGCTGGACGAGGCGGGCAAGCTGCTCGAGCGGATTATAGCTGCCCGCCTCAACAGACACTTGTGCGGAGAGGGGCCGGACCTGGCCGATTGTCAGTACGGGTTTCGGCACGGGCGCTCCACAATCTCGGCGATATCGCGAGTGAGAGTCCTGGCGGAGGAAGCGGTGTCTCGGGGCGGGGCGATGTTGGCGGTGTCCTTGGACATCTCCAACGCCTTCAACGCCCTGCCTTGGAGTTGTATTCGGGAGGCACTGCGCTATCATAAGGTGCCTCCCTACCTCCGCCGCATAGTTGGGGCTTACTTGTCCGAAAGGTGTGTCACCTATCTGGGACGTGATGGCTTGCACCAGCGCCGCATGTCGTGCGGTGTTCCGCAGGGTTCGGTCCTGGGCCCGCTCCTGTGGAACATCGGGTACGACTGGGTGCTGAGAGGTGAGCTCCAGCCGGGAGTGGACCTGACGTGTTACGCGGACGACACGCTGGTCACTGCCCGGGGGAGCTCGCATAGGGAGGCAGCGTTGCTAGCGACGGCGGCGGTCTCACAGGTGGTGAGCCGCATACGGCGTCTGGGGCTGGAGGTAGCCCTCAACAAGTCGGAGGCCATGGTTTTTCATGGTCCCCGACGGGCGCCGCCAGCCGGATCACACATCGTGGTAGGGGGGGCCCGTATTGCTGTCGAGTCCACCATGAAGTACTTGGGATTGGTGCTCGACAGCCGATGGGATTTCGGCCCCCACTTCCGGCGGCTGGCGCCCAAGTTGTTGGGCGCGGCTGGGGCGCTGTCAACGCTGCTTCCCAATCTGGGGGGCCCGAGCACCGCCACTAGGCGGTTATACGTGGGGATCGTGCGATCGATGGCCCTGTATGGGGCACCGATCTGGGCGGCTGACCTGACGGCCAGCACCATCACTGTTCTGCGGAAGCCGCAGAGGGCGATGGCCGTCAGAGTCATAAGGGGATATCGCACGATCTCCTACGAGGCGGCTTGTGCACTGGCCGGATCCCCGCCATGGGACCTGGAGGCAAAAGTACTCGCGTCACTGCACCGGTGGCGCGAGGAAGCGCGGATGCGCGGCGTGCGACCGATGCAGCAGCACATTGAGATGCGTCGGTCGCAGCTCCGCGAGGTCCTAGTGGCGGAATGGCGGGACAGGCTCTCACGCCCTACCGCCGGCCTCGCCACAATCGAGGCGATCCGACCAGTGCTCGATCTCTGGCTCGGGAGAAGGCACGGCTCCCTGACGTTTCGGGTGACGCAGGTACTCTCGGGGCACGGTTGCTTCGGGAGGTTCCTGTGTCGCATTAACAGGGAGCCGGACGCCCGGTGTCACCATTGCGTCGACTGCCGGGAGGACACGGCGCGGCATACACTCGTAGAGTGTGCAGCTTGGGAGGAGCCGCGCCGTGCCCTCGTCAACGTTGTAGGCAGCGACCTGTCGCTGCCGGCCGTGGTCAGTTCGATGGTCGGCAGCGAAGAGTCCTGGGACGCGATGGTCTCCTTCTGCGAAACAGTTATCGCGCGGAAGGAGGCTGCGGAAAGGGAGAGGGAGATCTCTACCTCCCTCCCGACCCGCAGCAGGCGCACCGGGCGTCGGAGGAGGGCTTATGCCGACCTCCTCCGGCCCCCCTAAATGGGTCCAGGGGCGGCAGACTCGGGGACGTCTGTCGCCCCCCCATTCAACTGGACCCGAGGTGGCGGCGCGTAGTGTTCCCGCGCGCCCCTCTATGACGTCGCGGGGGGAGTCAAACACCTCACTCCCCCCTCTGACCTGAGGTGGCCCGCAGTGGCGGGCCGGCACCAGCCGTGGATAGCGGAAAGAAAGTGGTTTCCCGCAATCCACGGCTTATGTGTGAGAAGGAACACCGGGGTGGTTTTTAGTCAGTAAGAGTCTGACAGACCCCTTCGCTCTCCCCGGAGCGGAGGACATCCATGAGGATTTTCCACCCCGGAACCAAAAAAAAAAAAAAAAAAAAAAAAAAAAAAAAAAAAAAAAAAAAAAGGTTAGGTTAGGTTAGGTTAGGTTAGGTTAGGTTAGGTTAGGTTTTTTTTTTTTTTTTTTTTTAAATGAGTGCTACTACCGCGGACATGGTCGTCCGCGCTCTTTTTTATTGGGTTTAATTATTTAGGTTTTTATTAAATTACATTACATTTTACACTATCGTGCTCCCACTGGCACGTTTTACTTAAAATTAAATAAAACTAAGTGAGTCCATTGCTATATTCTTAAATTTTTTTTTTTTTCAATTTTTTTTCATTACTGTTATTATTATGCTGTTTATGTTATATTATACTATTGTTACACTATTACTATTGTTTATAACTAGGCGTCCCAGAAACCAAAACCCAATAGTGTACTATTGGGTTTTGGTTTCCTGAACGATTGGTGTTACAGTTCTTATATTTACAGGTTGTGGTTGTTATGGAATTTCATGAGGATGGGTAAGGGAGTTCGATTTGGGACTTGTTTGGAGTGGGTTATGTGGGGGCTGCTTGCCTGCTGCCGACCAGGGATTTCGCTAGTCCCAGCAGGGCGTCCACGACTGCGGTGTCTCGATGCTGCATGGCCGTCTTTAGGTTGTAGTCGACGACCGTTTTTGTTGGCGCATCCATCGCTTTTTTTGCGAATCGGCCCGTGGCGTCGTCGGCGTCATCGGAGTAATAGACGCAACTGACTGTATGTCTCGACACCGCCACTACCGCGTGGGAGACGCTGTCATGGATTTGGAGCCTCCTTGACTTGGTGTTTATGATGATGACGCTGTCGTAGGTCAACCCCTGAGCCTCGTGGATGGTTAAGGTGCGCGACCCTTCGCCGGACCCGTATCCCTGGTTGATAAGCGACGCCTTCTCCTCTTGCGTATGAACCAGGAATAGGGTGTTCTGGGCGGTCCTCGGTATTTCCGCGCCTGTGTAACCTTTCACCCTCAGGGAGTGAACCCGCGACAGCGACGACTTGGAGGAGTATATACCGGAGTATATCTCGCTCAGTGTGTACGCCACATCCATGGGGTTGCGGTGTGTGCATAGGAGTTCCTGGGTGATGCCAGCCACCAGGTTTGGACGGGTATACCTCAATTCGAATAGGTTCTCTCTGTCCAAAAATGGTAGCTGGTTCACGTCTCCGATGAGAACCACCTCGCTTGCTCCAGACAACTTGACTGCCATGACTATGGCCCCAAAGTGGTTCATGAGTGCTTCGTCTACCGTGAGGCGGTAGACTTTCTCATTCTCCTTGAACCCGTTGGCTAAGATTGAGGCCATAGTGCGCACCTTTGTCTTCACTCGATCTCCTAAGCGGTGCGCTAACTTCTCTCTGAGATCTTTGGCAGCTTCGGTCGTCGTGGTGGCTACGACGTCCTTCTCATCGTCGAAGTGTTTCACCACCCACGTTGTCTTGCCACAGCCCGGGACTCCGTTCACCCACCTGATACTGGGTACCGTCCAATGTTCCCGCGATGCCGAATTTTCTAAGGTCCCCGAAATGGACTGTGCCATTTTAAGGATCTTGTCATCCAGCATGATCTTGGTACATTTGGCGGTAACCACTATCGGGTCGTCCTTTGGAGTGTGGAATGTCGTTTTCCCCCTGCGCTCCGTTTCCTCTTCGTCTAGGGTCACGAAACCGCTTTCAGCGCCGCTGTAGGCTGCCATGTACGACCCCGTCATTTCCCCAGCAATAACTTGGGACGTGGCGTTGTCGTACACGGCTGCCTCTGCTTCCTCGAGCAGTACCTTCAGAAGGCCCTCTGTGTTCCGTTGGAAGGTCTGCAAGATTTTACTGCACGTCAAGAGATTGACCTGCTTGGTCGCTCTCACGATTGCTACGTACTCGAGGAAGGCGCTCCTCACGTGGTCCGTGACACCAGAGTTGACTGCAGGGGTCGGGGGGCTGACTTGTCCTTTGTCTGCTTTCGTGGGTGTGGGTCTTTTTGGTTCCGGTTCTTTTGGTCTTTTTTGGAAGAACCTTTTCACTGCTGTTTCCTGCCTTGTGGATGTTGACGCGCGGCTATAGTTTGGGAGCAGTGCGGTGAGGAAAGTACCGAAGGCTTTCAGGCGACTCCTCGTCCGGTCTTGGTCCTTTGGACTGGTGATTTTGGACTGCTCCTTTGCAGCTTTTTCGGCCGCTGCCTTTTGCTGGGCCCGTTCTGATCCGCTAAGGGTGGTCGGACTTTTCATGGGGCTCGTCGCTGTGGCTGTTGGGTCTCGGGGGGCTTTGAGGAAACTCAGAGTTTCCCCTCTGTCCTCGTAGACTACCACCTCGTGTTGCTCTGAGGCTTTCAAACAGCCGAAGCGGTCTGCGACGTCTCCTCTTTCCCATCCGACCGCCATCGCGTCGACACTTATGGTGCGGGCCGTGACTGCCGTGTCTTCTCCCGTCTCCCTGATCTTTTGCAATAACGAGCTTGCTTGCGAGAATGGTGTTTCCTCACTCCACTCGAGAAGTGCAATCGTCTTTCCTTTGGATTGCACTAACCGGCATCGGTGAGAGGCTATTTCCACTTGAGGCAGCGCAGCGTACTTGCTGCCTTTCATGCTCGATTTGGTGGTACTGCCGTTGATCAGGGCGGCGAGGCCTGGTGATATGGGTATACGGGCTCCAGTTCGGCTTGACCCTATGCAGAAGCTTATGCCCAGCTTCTCTGTTTCCCTGTTCATGAACAGAGCGACTCCTCGCAGTCTGATGCCTGGTGTTCCGTCTTCTCCGTATGCTAGGAACTGCGTGATGGGCATGGTGTTAGGAGCCGATTGTGGGCTGGCTTCTGCTGCTGCTTCCGCTGGTGGTGGTTGTTGGTTGGTGTTGGTATGTGTGGTTTGTGTTGTTGTTGTTATTCTTGTTGGTAACGTAGTTTGTGTGGTTGTTGTTGTCAGGGTTGTGTTTTGTCTGGTCAATGTTTGTGTGTTGGTCGTTGTGATTGTCGGTGTTGTCATAGTTGTGGTTGTCGTTGGTGGTGTTGTGACAGGGTCTGTTTGTATGTGTACGGATGTTGGTCGGTCTCGACTTCGCGGAGTTGCGTCGGTTTTGTTGGCCCTCGCTGCGACTGTGGCGACTTTGCTCGCGAATGCCAAGAATGGGTTCCTGGTGGTCGGTCTCCCCATGATGGTGTGGAGTGTGGACTGACTTAGCTGGGAGTCGATCTTTTGTTCCAGCTCTCTTCTGTCGTTGCAAAACCTTGGACATTCGAAGAGTAAGTGCCAGACTGTTTCCTCGCAGGTGGGGTCACAGACGCACGAGGGACTGTCTTTTAGATGGAATCGGTGGAGGTACGCTGAGAATCCTCCGTGTCCAGTTAAGATCTGGATGTGGACCGGTGTCAGGACTTCGTCTCTAAGTATCCTTTTCGCCACTAGGACGTCTGGAAAGAACACTTTAGTGACTGCTCCTGTGCTCGAGGATTCGTACCGCGCTTGCCACTTCTTTATGGTCCCCTCCCGTATCTTCCTTCTCACGTACGATACGGGGACTTTGTTGTAGTCCGCTGAGTCCGTTGTGAGTGCTGCCTCCTTGGCCAGCTCGTCCGCTCTCTCGTTCCCGGCGGTTCCCACGTGGGCCTTCAGCCAGAAGAACTTCACGTTTCTGCCCTCCTCTCTGATCTCTCGGACGCATCTCTTTATTTCGAGTGCCAAGTGGTGAGTGACGGACGGGCTC